>BSDF01000002.1:126308488-128708488 GCA_027925045.1 Hypotaenidia okinawae | reverse complement strand
ATTGCATATTGACTTAACTTCACATTTTGCAGAGGAAGAATTAAAAATTGTCTCTGTGAAGGGTGACTCAGAGTTACTGTTTGAAATTCTAATTTAACACTTTGGTAATGGGTCAAGCCAGCTCTGAATCCTCTGTGGGATTATTTGATTAACCTCAAGGAAAATGGGATGTCTTTAAATTACTAGAGGTGCTAGATATCACCTTATAATGGAGCCACATGGGAGAATTTGTTGTTTTAAATTAGGATTGTCACCTGGCGACTAAGGGATTATATGAGTGGGGTTTATTTTTAAGATCTACCTCGAGGTTGAAATTTTTTTCTTCTTACCATCAGCTATAAAACTGGAGATTGGTATAATTGAGAGTTAAAGGGAAAATGTCTCTATGGGGTTAGGGTTAGGTTGGTTATTTTATCTTCAGCTTTACTTATGTATGGAGAAGTTTTCCTTTTGAGTTTTTTATTTGCATAAATGTTTTGCACCCCAACAAGATGAATCATTACCTTTTTTTGTAATAAAATTGACTATTAAAATTGATTATTAAACAACATTAATGTGACTGTGGAACTGAAGGGAGAAGGTTTTGCTTTTTGTAAGTAGACAACGAAGCAGCTTGAATATTTTGCAAGTTTATGCATGTAGCGTTTATCCTGCCAAAACCTTTAAAATTAATTTCAAAGTATTGAAATACAAGTGCTCAAATGTTTTATGCTGTGTCATGCATAAAGGGGGTATTTGGCAGTTTATTAGTAACTGGAATTTGGGGGGAGAAGGGTAAAGAGAAGATTTCAGTTAATAATGAATTCATGCCAGCATTTTACTTTTCACTCAGTTTTGTGTTGGATATTCTGTGCATGTTGCTGTTTCAGTTTTTTTCAGGTGCCGTTCACCTTTAAAAAGCCACATAACATAGTCATATTTTAGTGGGTTACATATTTTTATATCTTACAAATTAAATTGGATTTTTAAACATCTATAGTTTGTGATGTCATAGGGTATAAATTAATACAATGAAAAGCTTAGCACAGTACATCATTTTAACAGCACTCGCTGTCTCTTTGGGAGTACTGATTGGAGACAAGCTGTGCAGTGTGCATTGCATATACTAGGAAATTTCACAAGACTTTTTGACATGAGTTTTGAAATGAGTCGTGGGCTCAGCTCCAGCCCCGCTCTGAGTGTAGCCTGTCCTGTAGAACTTTCCATTGCCAGTGTGTCATGTATGTATGACATCCTGCATTTCACCCAAGATTTCTGATTTGACTAGCTGTGGCTATACATCATTTGAATTGCCTTTTTAACGGAATTTACTTACTGTTGCACCTGACAATTTTTTGTTCTTTTTTTTTTTCCCTCTAAGAACAGAGGTATATTCATTCTTGTTCATTTCCATGTATATTGATTTGTAATCAATTTTTAATTTGTATACCAGCATCTTGCAGCATGATTTTGAAGTTGGCAACATCTATGGAAATGTGCGTCTTGACCAGGTCTGAGGACTTATGATTTTGGGAGGAAATACTGAGTAAAACAATATAGCCATCAGTTTTATACATGTGTAGAGGAGGAAAAATTTTTTAGGATGTGAAAACTTTTCTGTCCTTTTAGGAAGCTGACAGAGATGTAAACAACGTAGTGCAATAAGGATTATAAAGATAGAAAACATGCAGATTGTTTTACAATATTTCCATCAAAGGTTAGCTCACAAAGGCAAAAAAGCCTTTCTTCTGTCTGCTGCATTAAAGTGCTTTCGATGAAGTGCTAGGGGCAGCAGAAGCGAGCAGGGCTGGGCTTGCAGGCCTCTATCTGAAAAATTGCGAGCATGCACGAGTTGGGCTGCTCTGCCACTTCAAGCTGGATAGCTTCCTGGTGATAGGAGAGGTCCTACAGTTACCCATTTGCTGGTTACTAAAAATACAGATGCAGGAGTAAGGAAAGTAGAGCAGCATAGGTCTGAAACTTCCCCGACCTTCTAAATATTTGAATGTGTAAATGCTTATATAAAAGGTACCTGTCTCCATGTGGTAGGCAGAATAGCAGGCCAGCTCATCCCCTCAGTCTGAATCCATCTGACTGGCCAGCCTCTACAGCATGCCCTGAATGTCATTCAGTTGAGCCTATTTGGAAAGGAGGAGGATTCAAGATGCAGAGGTAAAAAAGCTTTCAGTGGCAATGCTTGATTTGCTTCTCTTCTTCTTCCTAGAGACGAAATGTAAGCTGAAATTTATTTTTTTTTGACACCAGCTGTAGTAGGGGGAGTATGGGAGTTAACAGACACAACTTCCAGACAGAAACCTCAAATACACACTGTTATTGTGAAATAGAAATCTTCGGATCAAGGCTGCTATCAAGTGTGAAGAAGAGTGATTTTTATTATTGGTAGTTGGAAGTGCATTGTAATCGGGCTTTTCCCTTCACCCTGAGGTGACCCTTCACAATGTGAAATGTGGCTCAAACTCATTAGCTGAGATCTGGAGTTTTCCTGAATATAAGTGTGTTTTGGAGATAAAGGTGTTTTAGGTTTGGGGTTTGGTTGTTTCTGTTTGGGTTTTTTTTTCCTGGTTTGCTTTTATAGTTATGCATAGAGAAGTGGTAAATACATTCAAAGCCCTAATGGAAAAAATTCTTTGGTGTTGTAGGGACTTTTTTCTGAATCATGTTTTCAAGAGATCGTTTGCTGTGAAAGAAACAGTCACTCAGCAAATCTTCCACTAGTAATTTGGCTTGTATTTGGATAGGTAATTCATAAGACATCTTCTCTTTGTGATCACGTCATTTCCCCCAATGGGAACAAGAACTGCTTTCATGGGAAACCAGTAGTAAGAACATAGATTGACACTCTTGTTAGTTTCTTTAATGCAGTTAAACATCTGGATGTAAGCAGAGCCATCATCATGCGAGCAGACAGCTTTCTACAGAATCTCAGGAAATACTCCTGAACTGCTTTTTTCAAATGTCTGGTACAGTTGTCTGGTGTCTATTTCGTGTTCAAGATCTGCAATTTACTGGCCTGTACACATTGTTAGGATTGGTTTGACATCTGGCCAATGTTCCGGCCCGCTTACTTTTAAGTACTTATCATGCTTACTGCTTTGTGTGAAATTAATACATATTAAGCTTCACTATGGTCTTGTGAGGTAGGGGTTGTACAGAAAAGGCCATGGCAGGAACTAGGGTAAGACCTTAAACTGCATGCCTTCTAGATATTAATGAGAAAATCAATAGGGTGATTGCTAGTTGCAAATAAGGCAGTCTAATTTGTAAGCATCGATACAGCTCAGTCGACTGACTTTCATTTGCAGAAGCATGCTGTATGACAGAGTGAGAAGCTGGTAACCAAGTAGTATCTGTGTAAATAAGCTCTGTCCCAGTGAACTTTTTGCCTTCAGACCTGTGCTATGTTTGTATTAGCTGGGTCTTTAAATATGGAATAAATGAACAAGAAAAATAACTCTCTGGCAACAACTAAGACGAACACTTCATAAGGTGTTTAAGAAAAACAATCTTGATTTCCCTCTCTCCCCCTACTTCTCTGCCTTCACAGGCTCTGCTTTCTGCTCATGTCCGGCTAAGATAATATAGTAAATGTCTGAGCTCTCGCAAGTCAGGCTGTCACATTGATGTTTAACTGACTTTGAAGCAGTGCAGCTGTAAAAGGGAAATGAATTCTGTTCTCTGTCAAAGCCTGTAAAAGAGTGTTTGTTTTAGCAGCTACTGAAGATGGAAGTGTTTATTCCATGACTGTGTTGGTTGTCAAAGCTGGGCATATTTTCCTGTATTAATAATATTTGGAATTTTTCATTAGTTATCATTTCCTGTTGGTTCTTGAAAGGACTATTGAGATGCTGATCACTGTCCCAATCTCTTTAGCTCTTCTTTCTGCATTTGAATGGAAATCTTGGAATTCCATTGGGGGGGGTGGAGGGGGGTGGAGGGTGTATGTGCGAGCACGCATGTGTAATTATGTATTACATGAAACTTTAAAAACAGTTGCAAATTCCTTGATCTCTTTTGATCCAAAAAGGCAATAGGTTTTTGCACAATAGACAGAGGGGCAGCTCTTCCAGGTTGTCAGGTGATGGAAGGCTGTACCTAATATGCATGAAATGCAACTGATTAGTCATCTTTTTGTTTTGTGTGTGGTGGTTTTTAATATGCTTTTTCTCACAGACAGAATTTTCCTCCTAATAGACAGAATTGTCTTTTGCTATGAAAAGACTGACCAAGATCTGAATACTTAATGGAATGTACGTTATTCTGCGTAATTTATTTCAGAAGTAGCTTATCACATGCACTTAGGAGTGTATTAGCCATTCAACACAAACAAAATCCTCCTGAAGTGTTTCCAACATATCGTTGCTATAGTGAAGGGAGGGAAAAAGGTGAAGTAATGGGGTTGGAGTACTTTGGGGTGGTGGGGGGAGAGGGGGAGGAGAGGGTGGGTTGGCTGTTTAAGATAAATCATCTAGAGCTGAAACTTAATTAAGTATAAGGGTTTGAAGTTGGAAACAATAACCATGCTAAGTAAGCCTGTCACGATCTTGGCATCATTAGAGGAAAGAGCAAGCGGTGAGGGAAGCTGGATTTGTGCTGGTGTTGCTTACAATGGTATGTAACTTACTAATTACCTTTGCTGTAAAATGGTTGGTAAAAAGCCAAAGTACTGCTTCCCTAGTTCCCTGGGATCCTTGTTTTGAGAGGATTATGCTTCCCAGTGTTTTTACAAGAATTACATGGATGCTAAATGTTTCCCAAGCTTCTTTTTGGTGATTGGTACAATGTAACAGGGAAGGCTGACCAAATTTTAGTGTGAGAGCAGGAGGGAGATAAAAAGGTTTGAGAAATGAATCCGATTGCTGCGTATTTATGCATCTTCCCTCCTCTCCTCATTTTTAGACTGGTTTCTAAAGGAAACGAAACTCATGTGATCATGACTGAGACAAAACATGTTTATGTGCCTTTGTGGCGTAGCGTGTGTGTTTGCAGTTTCCTTCCTCTGCCGCAGAGAACTGTGCTTCTATAGGCTGCAAGAAAATACGTGGTCAGGTAGCAGACTGCCATGCCATCCTGTTAGTGAGAGAAGGCCCTTACCTGTTGACAACCCTGATTCGGCATCAGAAAATCATTGTAAGAGAGCAGAGCTAGGGATGGCTGACGAGACAAAGTCGGTCAAGTGCAGAGGTGTTGGCGTGTTTGTCAAACTAAATTTCCATGCACCTTACTCTTTCTGCTTGTCAGCTGGAGATTGAAATGTCTTTTGATGCAGAGGAATTGTGAGGTTTAAGACTTTTATATTAGAAATCAGAAGCTCTGTTATAATAAGACACTGTCTTATGTGCTTCAAAATCTTGATGAAAGTCACGTACAATGTTAATATAGTCTGAAATACATATGGGTAATTAAAATTTAGAGCTCCATTTCTTAAAGAAAAGTGTGGAAAGCTTTACATCACGGAGAAATTCAGGTTGAATATGCAGATTACATGCCCTTTCATTGTAGTTTGGGTAAAGGGATTACAAAATAGTCGTCGTTTTTTTTTTTCTGAGCTAGCTGTAATGCCATGTCTTAACCTACTTTTTTTAAGTCTCTTGATTTTTCAAGGTAGAGAGAGACAGGAGGAGCATACAGAGTGTTCTCTGGCAGTGGGGCAGTGCAGGCCTTCATTTGTCCTTCCCCACATACAACATAATGATTTTTGTCTGTCAGTGCTGCAAGTTGTTTGTTTCAGCCTCAGATAATCAATCTGATTAAGTATCTTGGCAGTATTTGATATTATACAGAAAGCATTTGAAATGGCAGTGATGTTTCACTGAGCTGCTGCTCATGTGGAAAGCTTCATTTTAATAGTCTTGGTGATAACAAAATCTTACTGAAAAGAGTATGGTGGAGATATATATGTGTATGTATATATCTTTTAGTGCGAGTGTCTGTAGACATAAACCACAATGAGAACTTCTTATGTGCGCTTAGTTTCAATTTGGATGAGTGAAAGCAGTAAGATTTATGTAGTTAGTTTATTATATGTGTTAATAAAAAGTTTAAATAAGTTCATTGAATGGTAACATGGTATAGGCAAGTGTCACAAACTCAAGCTGTTACTGGCCAGCTTCGTGTTCATCAGAGACTTCTGTGAGGTAGACAGCCTTGGTCAGGTTGGATGACACTGGTGAGGTGAACTGAGCTGTACTTCAGCAAAACTGGAAAATGCAATGTGTTTTTATTTGCCCCAGATAGAAATTCATTGCATCATTGCAAGCTAGCTTTAATCTAGGCTTTGTTGCTTCCTAAATTCAGTGGTTGGAAGGCTTTACTTAATTTTATCTTGTAAAATGACACCTAACAAAATTTTTGCACTGGGGTTTTGGTTTACTGTTTTACCCCAGTACAAGCCCATCGCTTGCCAACTCCCACTGGGATGCATCAAGTCCAGCATCCACTGCAGTGTTTCTGCTAGCCTGGAGTCTTAGTTTCATCACTTTAACCTCACCTGCCTTCCCTCCCCTTTCTCATTGCAGAGTCAGGGTAAGAAAGGCTAAAACTCTTCTGCTTCATAACATCAAATTAACTTTATAGGGAGGAAAAAAGCTCCCCAACCAATCCAACTGTAAATGAACTTACTTTCTAGTGAAAACTCTCTTTATTCTTCTTTCTCAGCATTAAAAGTAAAATGGCACATGGTGTCCAGTATGTGAGTAAATGAAAGCTTGATTTAGCTTCTTGACTACAGCTGAGAAAAATTCAGGCATGTTTTTTAAGCAATGGTTATTTAAAAGTAATGTGTTTTTGTTGCAGCATGATTATATATTTAACAGGAAACTAGGCTGCAGTCTTTGACTAACTCTTGTTACTACTCTTTCCCTGGATTCCAGGAGATGATGACTAATGCTATATAAAATCTTCAGGTACATAGCATCATCTCAATTTTTTTTGGTCTCATGGTATTACTGCTCAATCATTGTTTTGTAAAGAAAGGTATTAAATTTAAAACCTGTATTAATATGTTTCTGTTTTCCTTCTAACTTCCTGTTGTTGGCCTGGGTAGACCATAGGAGGATGATGATAGGACCATGTCCTGAGGGTTTTTTTGGTATTTAGTGGTTCTTATGCACAAATGCAAAGTGTATCTGGAACTTGTCCTTTACATGGAGGAAAGGCACTGGCTTTTTAAATCAATAAAACATGCCAAAATAATTCTCTTTTGGAGACGAAATCAAGCAAGGATTTCCTCACATGCCCCTTATGTATATTTTTAAAAAGATTTATTTATTGATGAATGAAAGTATGTATGTCACTTGCTGCAAGGAACAATATTTGCCTAAAAGAACTCTAGAAAGGATT
This sequence comes from Hypotaenidia okinawae, assembly GCA_027925045.1. Classification (NCBI taxonomy): domain Eukaryota; kingdom Metazoa; phylum Chordata; class Aves; order Gruiformes; family Rallidae; genus Hypotaenidia; species Hypotaenidia okinawae. The sequence continues at coordinate 128,701,150 of BSDF01000002.1, read as the reverse complement.
GCAAGTGTAATTGCTCAGAACTCCAGGTAACTTTTCCTAAAAGGTTTGTGTGGGAAATAAATAATTTGGGACCTGTCCTGCTCAGGCTTCCACCTGAGAGTCAGAAGCATTAAACATTAATATTTTTCTGATGACCACCAGCCCAGCTTCGTTCCTTTGGTAGCAATGTAGATATCTTCTTATAGCTACATGTATTTTATGATTGTTCTTTAAAATACCAGGAATGTTGCTGTCAACATGCCTTTTAGCATCGTATATTACCATGATTTGACAGCTGACAAAACAAGCATGCGAAGGCTGACATTTGTGCCAGATGTCTTTCATTATATATTTTTATAGGCTTAATTTTTCATGTGTGCACTTCATATTGGCAGCTTTAATATTTTTTGCAGATGAAGCTTAATTGTCTGTCTTTTATGCACATTTATATTTCAGTAGATTAAAATTTTACCACAAAATGTATTTGCAATTTAAATTGCAGTGCGGGAAGTAAAAGCTTACAGAAAAGATGACCTAAAAAGGCTTGACCATTCTTTAAGCTTTAGAAAACATAAGAGTTGAAAGCATCTTATTCTGATAGAGAAGCTTTAGACCACCTGAGGAGCTTAGGGCAATGTTTTTTCCTTTCATTGGCCCCTGAGAAACTCTTGTGACACTGCTTTAAGGAGCAGAGTCCTGTTATCCATAATGAAGTGTGTAATTTAAATTTTTGCACAGACTTAGCTAGATTCTGATGTTACACATTATGGCAGTCTCTGAATCCTTGACAAATGAGTGGAGTGCAACTGAAGCTTGAGCTGTTGCTTGGGTTTCACCCTTCTGCTGCTTGGTTGCCTAATGCATCTTTAACTCCTAAGGAGGAACTAAACATAACGGAGTCCTTCAAAGGTCCCATAGCTCCTGCAGTACGTTTATCTGTCACCCCTCTCTTTGGAAATGGGAGTGAAAGGTAACAAACATGTTTTAAGGCTTTAACAAGTGTCAGAAATTAAGCAGGGTAGGGCTAAGACAGGTCATTTCCCTTTTCATGAAGAGGAGGGCCACAAAGCTCATGAGACCCCACCTTGAGTATTCTTTACTATGAGGGTGGTGAGGCACTGGAACAAGTTGCCCAGACAGGTTATGGAAGCCCCCTCCCTGGCAGTGTTCAAGGCCAGGTTGGATGAGGCTTTGGGCAACCTGGTCTAGTGGAGGATGTCCCTGTCCATGGCAGGGGGATTGGAAATATATGATCTATGAGGTCCCTTCCAACCGAAAACATTCTATGATTCTATGGCATAGCTGATAAATGCTTATTACATATGAGGATGAGATTATGATTTCAGAATTTTTTCACAGACTCTGCAGATAAGAGATTCTGAAATAATGAATAGCCAGTGCTATGGCATTTTCCTGTGGTGGCAGGGACTTGAGTTGTAAAACTGTCAACTTATCTGATTCAAGCATCTCTAGTAAGCACCACAACTGTTCAGTGGGTTGTTGTCTTGGGATGATACACTCATCCTCACTCAAAAGTTCATGCTGAGTCTTACTATAACAGGACTCTCTTAAAACTGGAGTGTTCTTCCAAAGTAACTGGTTTTGGTAAATGAGTGTTTTTTGATGAACAGTCTTTAGAAGATCTGAGTGCTGTGAACCTGAAGCTCAGCGACTTGCTGTTGCAGCAGTGCCCCCTTCTTCCTGCTCCCTTGCAGCAGGAAGATCCATGGCAGGGAACAGAAACTGGGTGCCATGGCTTTTGCCCTAATAGGTTTATGGTCTAATTACAAATGAAGATGAGATTTGATTCTGAAGAAAACAAAACGGTGGTGGAAAAAGACCCACCCCTGGTTACAGCAAGAAGATGGTGGGGAATCCAGGAAAGACTGCTGAACATGATGGAACAAAATTTCATGGGTATTTTTAAAACAATAAATGCAACTGTTGGCACTTTCATGTGTTCCTTTTTACATAATGACCATCCCCACCTCCCCCTCCACACAGCTTGTTTTGCTCCAATGTATTTTGCAAGACACTTGTGTTTGCGTGTAGTATCGTTGCTGTAAACCTGTCCTTCCCTCTCTCAACTTCTCCCTTAAGGTCTTTCAAATGATGGTTTGAAATGTCAGCCCTCAACTGAGCACCACTTTGAATTTTACTTTTCATCTTTCTGCATTTAAGAAAAGGCACGGAGCGCACTCACTTTCGGTAGCAGAAGCCATCCAAATGAATAGGACCCAGTTTGTGCTGGCGTTACAGAACCAGGAACTTTATGTGTATGCATTTGAACACCATTCAGAACTTTAGTTTTATGGAAAAAAAAGTCTTCTCTCACCTCCCTTTAGCAAATGCAGAATTTATATGCTTTTTAATATAACATAGTCATGAAGATAAATGAAGAGAAGCATGTGGATGTGAAAGGGCAATAAAATAAGAAATCTCAACTGCAGAAGGCTTTAAAAACTTAAGATACTTGTTTATTCTACTCAAGTGACAAATGTTGTTGGCAAAGAAACTGTTATGGCATGTTAGTTCAGTTGTAAATATATTAATTTGTATATTTGACTATGAAAACTATGATGGATATTTTTATAACAATCCTTTAGGAACATATTTTATTTTTAAAAAGTACATAAATCTACATTGCAGTGTTTACGTCAGTAATAGTCAGGAAATTCTAAATTAAGACATACTCATATTTTTCATGTGCAAGTATTTGCTAAGGTTTCTGGTCCCAAATCCCTAAATTGAGAGCTGAAATGACAACTTCAATAGCAATGGATTTCTCTTTGTGTGTGGACAGCAGATTATGACACTGTTTCAACATAACAAAGTGAATTAAGTGCTTATATACTTTCTGTATAACTTGGGATTTGGTAAATAGAAGCAGTTAAAAGTCCAGCCTCTTGTGATTCAAATGACCACGTAAATAAATAAATTGCCATAAACTCTGGCAGAAGTGGAAAGATTGGGCTATTGCATCCAGTGCTGCTCTACAAATTAAATGAGTGTTTAGCTGTCTCCCAAGTGTAATACACAAATGGATGGTACTAAAATATGCACTGTTATTATCAGGCAAAAGAGTTACGAGGAAAAAAACCCAACCCTGTAGAGTAACAACTTTAGTTTTCATATAAATGCATTTTATTCCTCTCCTCTACATGTTGTTTTCCTGTCCCTCTTCTATCTACTGGTGTTACATCACTTGCACACTTTTTAAAATGCTCTTGTGAAAGTATCACTCTATTACTTCCAGCTGAGTAAGTACTCAGTTGCACCTCATAAGCTTTCCAAGTCACGTCTCGCAACAGTGACAACCCTGTTAGGAAAACAACTGAGTTTTTAAAGCCCCGTTCTTCTCTCGTGCGCCACGTTAGCGATGCTTGGAGCTGATTGCGGGCCTATCGATGAATGACGGTGCAGCAATTCCAATTATTCCATTCAGTGACGATGTAGATGTTGATCGGTTTTCAGATACTAATCCTGTTCCTTAATATAGCAGTTGGCCACATGTGCAAACTCGTCCCATGAAGGAACAGCCTTCGGGGAAAATGAGTCCTGAAACGTTTGGGCCTGGAGTTTATACATTTCCTAGGAACTGGAAAGTACAGAAGAAATAGGTGGATGATTTCAAAGGCGATGGCAACGTACCACTGGCATATGCCAATGAAAAGCAAATAAACCATCAGTCTTTTGTAAGGCAGATTATAAGACTTATTTCCTGGATCGCATTTGACGAAATTTGTCTTGTACTTAAAGTTCTAAACAAAGTTCTTGGGCTGCTCAAGTGCTGTCAGTAGTGAAAAAATGTTGGAAGGATATGCAAGACGGTTTTTATTCTAGCGCCAGTTCTACTATTCAACCTTAATGTCAACAACTTTTGTCACCGGGAATGTAATATAACCAATAGCAGAGTAAAATCTCAGCCCAGCTGTCCGGGAAGGATTCCTCTGCTGTTGTAAATTAGTGGGAAATCTTGTGAAAGAAGCTTTCCACATCAGGAGTGCTTTGGAGATTATCAGCATAGGCTTCAGCTGCCTTTCATTTGCCTGCCTGAACTGTATGGTATGTTCATCTTTGCTCTGAAAAGTTGCATGTAAATAATTACCTGTCATCCTACAAATAGCCCAACAGAGCTGTGATTGCAAAGCCAGCTTTGAATGGTCTGTACACAAAAGGACAAGTAGTCTGATGTGTGTTTGGTTGTATTTGAAATGACTTTTTTTTTTGCTGGAAGTTTTCATTGTGCTGCTGTTCTTTGGCTCTGTCATTTCAGAAGACTACCATACGTAAAGTTCAAATCTTTCCAGTAAATTCTTAGTACTCTTAAGTCCATTTGTTTTCTAACATTTTAATGCTTTCTGCTGAATTATGGATGTTTGGTTTAGTTATCTCGCTTTAGCCAAACATTTTTGTCTGATACTGCCAATTTCACGATCTGTAGGGAAGGTGTGTTTAATTTAATAGCCAAGGACACTTGTGAAGGGCTTGTGTGTGTTCAAAGAAAAAATTAAGTGTAAATCCTCTGGGTTTTTTCTTTTTGACATTTTTTTTTAAACTACAAAAACATGTTCTAATGGGTTTCCTCAATACCACGATGTGTGGAAGTTTTGTACAGGTTTTTGTTCTACCTTGTTCTTAGCCTGCTTTTTGTCGCGTCTTTCTGCTATGAAATATGAGAGTCAGATTTCTGATGTACAGCGTGTTGGAACAGGTTTTACTGCATCTCTGTTCTTTCCAATTGTGTGTTTGGGTGCATGCAGGTTTGAGAATTACCTGCCTTTGCTCGCTGATTAGAACATTTAATTTCTTTGCAGGGTTAAAAAGAAGTCCTACTTCTGTAAATCAATACAGATTTACCTGTCTTCAGCTTAAGCTGTAGTTGTTATGTATTTTTGTACTTTGACAGATAGGACCTCCTTATTATAATTAACTGTCGGGCAGAAGTCAACAATACTGGAAAGACCTAGGCCAAACCAGGTTTATATTCCACCTGATGCTGTGGTTAGCATTTTCTGCTTGCTGTCAGAAAGAGTTCAGAACTATAGCACCTTGCTTTCACAGTAGAACTAGGCTACAGTATCGAATACTTGCTTCATTTTTAAAAAAAAAAAAAAACAAAAAACCACAACTTCCCCCCCCTTTTATTTTTCTTATTTTCTATGTTCATGCAGAAAACCCTCAATGAATAAGGGGTCTAATCTCAAGAGGTCAGGGTTATCAACTTTGCAGCAGAACTATGCATTTTAATACGTCTATGTTACTTAAATACAAAGAGTATTTAATAATAAATTGTAGGTGCAATCATACTTGTTTCTGTTGGCACTTTGAGCAGATGTACGGACACAAGGCTACGCCTGAAGTGTGGGGTTTTTTAAGCATTAGTTGAAATCTTTGTATAGTTCTTCTCTCACGATGTTTGTACATGGTGTTTCCTAAAACCTCTCATTAGCTGCTTTAAGATAAGCTAGAAGAAAAAAACACACACTGGTAATGGTCTGTAACTTCTCAAGCTTTGCTTTGTGGGGTTAGCTGGTTAAAGGACTCAAGTGTATGTTCTATGTTGTTGTTTCACAGTAGCAAAACCAAATCATGCCAACTTTTCAGTGAGAGTGGTAAGTTGAACAGTTGGAGCAGTTGCTTCAGTTGCCTAGGCTTCTATTTTGTTATCTTGTTTTGGGTGAGCTTTTTATTAGTTTTGGTTTATTTCTTCTGTTTTTTTTTTTTAAAAAAAAAAGACTTTCTCTTTAGAGATATGTTCTCTTTGAGCTAATAGAAGCATTAGCAAAATGCTTTCTTTTTTGAAAGACACTAGATCTGAAACTTTTAATTTTTTTTTTTTACTCTTAAAAGCAGAGGCAGTAATTGTTACCTGAGAAACTTTTGTGCACTACTGTGATGCATGCCACAACACTGCTGTTGTAACTGTAACTGTGCATCACTAAGCACTGTCAGATTTCCATTTAAGAAACCAGGAAGATCTGTGTATGTTTCTGCACCAGCCTTTAAACCAGAGAGCTGCTGGATGCCAGTTCCACACTCAATTCCCTAGGCTGTGCTGCTTGTGCAAAGGTGTTTAGCAATCTTTGCCGAATGCTGCTGTGTACGTTGAAGGATTTGTCAGCCGTGGGATATATTGCCCTGGAAGACTGCAGGTTCTCCCATCTGGGGCTTTTCCAAATGTTCTGAAGCATGATTATTTAAGTTTTGCAGGAATGCTCAGCCAGTAATCTGAGTTGCCTTAAGTTTTAACGTCCGTTGTATTAGCTTTTTAACACATAGGGCAAAACAGATTGTTTTCAGCTGTTATTTGAAATCCTGGTTCATAAGGACGCTTGTTCCAAGAACTGAAATTTATTGTGTTTGTGTGATAATAGAAATTAAAATGCCACTATATATGTTTGTTTACTAAGAATATAAATTGATTCAAGTGCAGTGTTTATGTAGAACAATACTACTTGGAAGACATTTGGAGGGGAAAAAAAACCCCTTCTTTAGTATTCACAACTTTTTGGTAGAAAATGCTAAAACCAAGGGAATGCTGACATGCCTCTTTACTGTATCACAAAGTAGGGAAATCCTGTTCTGTTTTTTATTAAATTCTACATAAATCCTGTGATTTCTTGACTTCCCCAATTATCTTTCAAACCTTTTGGGCTGCATGGAAGGGATGAACTAACTTGGCAGTTGCTGTGGTCAGAGGAAACCCAGAAGAAGATGCTACGTATGGCAAAGTGGAGCCCACCCTGTAATCTGCTAACAAAACTTATAAAGCACAGAGGTCGTAACTCTCTCCAGTTCCAGCTGGTGTTTGTACGGTGTGTGTGTTACCTAGGGAGGCTGTGCTGGCAGTGGCAGAGTACACAGAGCAGCATTCCACAGAACTTGTGACTTTGTACCCTGAAAGTGTTTAGCAACCTGTAGAGATTATAACAGCAAACATTTTAACCAACTTTGAAAAAAGTTGTTATTGCAGGAAGAAAATAATAATTTAACCTTAAATAAACACTTTCTGAAACTTTTTAGGAAAAAAAATACATATTTATTCTTATTTTGTGATTTTTGTTGTTGTTGCTGCTGGGTAGACTGTGCACTTGTGCAAAGGTTGTTCCTCCTTTCTGGTATAATATTTCACCATTTTGGCCATACAGGGCAGATGGTAACAGCAGCATTTTTTTTAATGAAGTACAACCACATAAATGCTAATCAAGTTATAAGCAGAAAAAGAAAAAAAAAAAATATCTTACTATATAGCTGAGTTAGGAGGGGGAAAAAATTAGGTTTTGACAGTCCACTGTAAGTCTGACTATTCTGTACAAAATACAGTCTGGAAAGTACATGCCTACTTATTGCCAATCTTATTGTGTGTCTTGGCAAAGTGCATTGGCTTTCTATCAGGTGGACAAAGCAAAAAGTAAACTTAGTAGGTATCAGGAAGATGAGAAGCTCAATTCTGGAGCAATACATTATTGTCAGGATGTAGCAATCATAAAGCCATCATAAATTTAATAATAATAGCGAAATGGTTAGCAATTTGAAATCCCTTAAGCCCATCTGGAGGTGGGTGAGACTATATGAGCAGCATCATTTTCTCTCCATATAGCTTGGGTACTTTTCTTTTACTGTTTCTGAAGATGGACCTTATAACATGGGCTTATTTGCCATGAGTTTATCTGTATAAGCATGGGTTTATCTGCATAAAATTGCAGTCTGCTGCACACCCTAGAGTATGTATAGGTCTGTGCCACATTCAGATGAATGTTGTGTCTACCTGAAAGGCTGGTGTGGCAACCTAGAGCAAAAATACACGTTATGATACAGATCTAGGTGTTTCCTCTGCAGTGGGCAGAAATCGCCCCAGTGCTTGAGCTTGGCTCAAGGTAAGAGAGAACTTCCCGCTTGGTTCCTGTGCTCACGTGTCATGTTGAACTGGCTTTCTCCTACCTGAAGTCAATTTAAGATAAATCTCTTACTGTGCATTCTCCCTTCAGCATAGAGGTTAAGGGTTACCTAAGTACTATAACGATGCTTCTGATTTGTTTGCCAAGGATAGTGAATTCTGCTGTAGAATTCCTGTGAGTTGTTTAAACTATAAATTTAAATAGGATGGTGTTTCCTAAGCGGTTATTTGGGCAAAACATTGTCTGAGTGATGTTCAAAAACCGTCTTTTAATTGGCTTAGGAAGCTAATTAATGAGAGCGCCTTCAGGTCTTGAAAAACACTGAGAGTTTATATTTGCTTTTCAGATGTGAAAAAGGGTTATATAAATTGGTATGAGCAGCCTTTGCCTTTCAGACTATAAATAAGGAACATGGCTCCGAAGACACCAATTTACAAAAATAGCTTGGATATGTTTGAAAACACTATTAAATAATTACTAGCTTTGACTTAGGCACTGTTTCAATGGACCCTCTAATGGGTATTGAATAGGTGTGAAAGGAAAAGTTAACTGTTTGACTTCTTAAACATACTTTTTTTTTTTTACTGTTTTTAACTTAAACACAGGCAGGATTTTCCAGAAGTTTTTTTAGCAATGGAACAGCTTTCCTCCTACAACCTATTCGAGACCACCATGCACTAAAAAAAGACTTCCAGGGAGAACACTCTAAATAGGACCATGTGTTGACCGTGGCCTTTTGGACCACCATTGGACACTGTTGCTTTTTAATATTTATTTGTAAGTCTATACTTTAACTCTTTTGGCCACAGCATGAACATGCATCTTAATAGTGTTAGCACTGTAAAAATCATAACACTGGCTGTCATGATTTTCTTCTTAGATAAGTCTTCCACTATTACTGCATTTTTCCAGCTTTTTTGTATTTGATCTGCTGTATTGGAAAATGTAAGTTTTTACACTTGGGTAACTGTACATGTGGAATCATTTAAAAATAACAATAAATACATTTCCACATACGGACTTTTCATGGGCCCTGATTTTCAGAACAGCGATTAAATACATGCTCTCTTTTAAAGAAAACATTTACATAACATTTAGCTGAGTGACATAAGCTTTGTTATATAGGGGTATCTCCTAAGCTGGAAATTAAACTTGCTAAAATTCTTTTCCTTGGTTCGGTCTTTATTAAATATGAGCAAGCCCAGATTTTGTAACTGATTATCATGGATATGTTAACTTGGATATGGTCAAACTACAGTTACATGAATGGAAACAGTAATTGGAAAAAAATTAATATTGTAAAACTTATTCTCATGTTCAGGCTGAAAAGTGATTGCATGAAATCAGAGCTGCTTTTATACTGAAAGCTTTCAGGTTTTGTTTGATGATTTCCTAGACCTATTTCATTAAGAAAACTGAAATACTTGAAAATAACAGCAGTGAATTAAAGTGAGGTTCTTTTTCAGTCTAACTGCAGCGCTGTTCCTGCCACATTGGCAGACCTCTTGAATCTATCAGCTTTTGGCTTTTTTTTTTTTTCCCAAAGGAGGTTTCTTCTTTCATAATTATTTCATTGTGCTCCCTTTAAATTCAAACCTAGGACACAGGGTGTGTGCCCAGATTGCCCACAGTAGGTAGCTGTATCTCCAGAATACCAGATGTGTGCAGCTGCCCAGGGCGGGTGCCTGTGTTTTGCCTTCAACGAAGGTAACAGCAAGTGAAGCAGCATCAGCTGTCTCTGACATGGATAGCTGTGCTCTCCTCTTTACCTGAAGGTAGATAGGGGAGTTCGTTAAGCTCTTGGATTTTTTCACCATGGTGTAAGACATAAATCATTTGGCTTTATTTCTTGGTATCCAGGTCTGTATTTGATGGCAATAAGTAGGTGCATAGACCGAATATGTCCAAACATACAATTTTCCCTGCTGACCCCTTTTTTTCTAGGGCACCGCTGTCTTGTGAGCCTCCCAGTTCCTATGTCTTGCTGTGCCAAGAAAGTGCTTGGCTGCTGAGGTGCATGAGGTTGTGTGTGTGCTGGAGGGCTCTCTCTGACTGCACCTGACTTTTGTACCTCATTAGCAGCAGAGCGAGCAGGTCCAGCTTCGTTAGTGGCCTTGGGGCAGCCCTGAAGAAACAGGGTAGTTACAACCAAAGTATCTGGTCTTTGAGGTCCCTCTTGCTGTACCACAGTAGTTTGGAGGGCCTGTTTTCCAGCATTCCATCCCTTCTCTTTTCTGAATTCTCAATGGAGAGTTTGTGGGAAGCCTATGAGGCTTTGAGAAGTCTGTGATAATACTTGTCTAAAATGATTCTTAATGGAAAAGTTTATGGAGAGCCAATGTGACTCTGAGATGCTGTCTCAGTAGCAGACTCCTGCTTTGAAGTTGTCTCATATCACATGTTCAGGCTGCAAGAGCCAGCAGTGGGAGAAAAAGATAGAGAAGCTTCATGCCATGAAGAAGTCCTCTGACCCACTTCATCCATCTGGGCTGATCTCTCCCTGAAGCAGGAGAGATCAAAGATTTCCAGGTGTGGTCCAGCATTATTTGCCTTCACAGAGTTGGCTAAACAGGGGGTAAGAGATTTCATGAGGGTTTCTCTAGGCAGGCACACCTCCTGTGTCAAAATTACGTCAGTTCTGTGAGGTTGTTAAGGCTGAAGGATGACGTACCGTGCAGTCAGTACTGCATCCGTCAAGAGAATCAATGTATGACTGTTTCTTTGTAGTGAATGTTGACATACTGGTGCTTCTTGGTAAAGATGTTGTTTTCTTCTGTCAGGACTGCTTTGTGTCTGATGCTGGTCTGAACTATAGCAAAAATCTGAAATCTACTAAAACGAAATTACTAAGGTAGTTTTATTCTCTGTGTTTCTCAAGTTTCTGTAGTAATAAAACAGCACTGTCTTTTCCTCTCAGAGGATTTTTTTCCTTTGGTTAGGAATCCCCAAAAGAGATCTCCTTGTAAAAGATTCTTTACTTTGAGAAGTCTTCCTGCTTTCCTCTTACTGCATGCAAAGTGCTGATGCAGCGTAGGACTGAACTGGTTTGCCTTACAAAATGATCAGCCTTTCTCCTTGGCTTCCAGGTCAGTTTCATCCAAAGCAAAATCAGTCATCTTTGAAAGGTCTAGGAAGACTCCAGTATCTTGTTTTCTGAGGCTGTCTCTCTGATGGATGTAGCCAGGACTTCCTCAAGCTTTCTGGAAGTTCTTGTTGAGATGATATGGATATCTTATGGGAAGATCTGCCTGTTTTCTTTGATGTTCCACAAGTGAGCTATTGAGCCACTCAGGCTTGTTCAGCTATTCTCACTAATGTTCATACTATGAACTGTAGCTGGTCTCTTGTCTCCCTTCTAGAATTGCTAGAAGGGCAGACAGCAGTTATCAATTTTTCTTTAGAAGGCATAAACACTTCTTTGAACATTTTAATCAAACCATACAGAGCCACTGAGCTCTAGCCTGTAGATAGATTATGTGGATATAAATAGAATTGGGAAGAAGTTTTGCTTGAAGGAGAGTCTTATGACTATGCTCAGGAAAGTCTGTTTCTTTCAAGTGGCTTTGAGGCATGTATAATTCCAAGTTGGATGAATCTTTCATGTTCTGAAGTGTATCAGGGCAGTAATGTCCAAAATATAGTGGATGGCCTCATAGTATATGAAAACCTACATAGACTTTGGCTGTTGCCTTCAGAGATGGCTGAGATTTCATGACCCATTTAGACATGGTCCTGTGCAACCTGCTCTAGCTGACCCTGCTTTGAGCAGGGTTTGGACTAGATGATCTCCAGAGGTCCCTTCTAACATCAGTCATTCTGTGATAGTGCTGCAGTGATTCCAGTATAAATTTCCCTAGTTTGGGGATGAAGGTGGGATGACAGGGATAACTCCATGCAATTAGAAGCAACCAGAAAATCCCAGGCTGTATCTTTTTAGCTTATCACTCTGGATGACATCTGCAGCTCTGACCCTTCCTGAGGTAGGATCAGTTGAAACCTGCAGCTGTGGAAGAGGGCTGTGGGTGATTCCCACCATATACCTCTCATTTCATTCAGCTGTTCTTTTGGGTCTGAAAATGGACCTCTTCTGTCTGGAGAAGTAGTAGTTGTCTGTCCTAAAGCCAGAAAGGATAGGATAGAGGTTGATAAGGAATGATGTGGAGAGATTAAAAAGGTGACAGCTGCCAAGGAATCACAGAATGACAGGGGTTAGAAGGGGCATCTTGTGATAGTCAAGAGAGGGAGACTCCACAGCATCTCTGGGCAGCCTGTGCAGGTGCTCTGTCACTCTCAAAGTTAAGTTCTTCCTATGTTCCAGTTTGTGGAGTCTGCACCTTGTGTTGTCACTGGGAACCACTGAAAAGACTCTGGTCCCAGCCTCTTGACATCTGCCCATGAGATACTTATAAGTATTAATCAGATCCCCTCCAAGTCTTCTCCCGTCTAAACAGACCCAGATCTCACCCTTTCCTCATATGAGATGCTTCAGTCCTTTCATCATCTTCCTAGCCCTCCACTGGACTGTCTCTCCTCTCTTCCTTGAACTGGGGAGCCCAGAACTGGACAGAGAACTCCAGATGTGGCCTCACCAGGGCAGAGTAGATTGGGAGGATACACCCCCAGTTCAAGAACTAGGGGCACTAAGCGAAATTAGCAATGATTTTTAGTTCAAAGTGTGGTGAAGCTATGCAAGCCCTTGCTTTTGAGGTGAAAGGATGTAGTTTGCACTCTGCTCTGGTACTACCGTCATTTGTAAACTGTCTTGTAGCATAAACCTTTGCTCTGTGCATCTCTATTCTGAAGTGGGAGCAGAAGAAACAAGGCAAAAAGGAGTTCTGAGTTGAAGGTTCCCTATACCAAAGCTGCTCCCCCCACCCCCACCCCCCTTCATACTGAAAAAGTATTTGGCATCTTGAGGAAGAATAACATGTTAACAGAAGGAATGTTCCTATGGCTGTGAATTGAGAGTGTGTCAATGAGAGTATATTCTTCATCTGAAAGTTGCTATGTGGGAGGGTCCCGCTTGGATTTAGTTGCTGTACTCATTTGCCTTTTTCAGACATTTGTGTATTTGTATATTGCTTTTCTTCACAGTGAAGAAGATAAAGTTAATGAAAGAAAGGTATTACATAACTAAAAGCCTCAATCATAATGCATTTGCATGACACTGTAGAATATTCAAAGCAGCACTGATGACTGTCAAGTTACTATTTCCATGTTTCAAAGTCTTGAGTGTGTAATCTAATCTACGTTCTCTAATTTATGTACGAATATTTTTTGGTTTAATTAATGGGAAACAATAAGGTTGTAGTTTTGAACTGCACCATTGATGTCAGAGTATTCAACAACACTACAGTATTGTCTACTGTCAGTCTTTGGTAGGATAGATAGGTTGGTTTAGGTGTTTCATTGTTTGAATGGGCAAGGGAAAGTCTGGTCATGACAGCTCAGGCTCTCTTTTCCCTTGTCCAAGACCTTACAAAATGATTCTCTGTATTACCACCTTGTGGAATATTGGCTGCTGTAGCTGCATGCTAAATCTGTTTTTCCAGGAGCACTGTGTCCTGCTTGGAGGTAAAGGATCTTCTGAACTGCCTTGTGACTTTGGAAGGTAGATTGAGAGGATACAGGAGGAAAGAGTTTTCTGCTGACCGGTTAAAGTGATTCCGGCAGTTCTGTCGCTTCTTTGGTGGTGAAGTGAACCCAGCTTTATAACTGCTGGTTATGACTATGGGATGCTGCCAAAACTTTTGCAGGAATGGAAGAGGGGAGAAAAAAATTGGACTTTTAACAGCTTATACATCATCCAAATGTGAATGGAATTTCATGGGACAAAATGAAAACAGTTATATAGCCCACGGGGATTTCCTCTGCTGAATATCAAAGGTACACTGTAAACCATTGAGGTGTAGGCACTTCTGCTTGAAAAGGTTTCAAGATCCTTTATGATGAAAGGAGTCAGGCAGTTGAAGTATAAGGGTTACTAACAAGTCTGGTTAGAATGTACATAGCAGTGTTATTAGAAATGTCCCATTGACCTCAATAGCTCTTTGTTGTTTTTTTTTTCATTGTTGCTGTTTGACATTGAGACTGTGTTGAAAAGATACTTTGATTTGATGTTTTTGGGTATGCCTGGCATTTTCATCTCAGTGGCCTGGCTCACTGGGCCAAATTCAACTTTGGCAAACAAAAGTCCTGAAATTACTAGAAATTTTATTCTTTTAAAAGGAAGCCTTAAAATAACAGGAGGCTGCTTATCACTGTTCCTGAAGTTTTTTAACATAATGCATTATGCAGTAGTTAGATGTGTTCATTCTAGTGCATGTATATCATGTATGTTACTGTTGGTAAAGAATTGTTATGATGTGTTCTGTAAGATCACAATTATTTGCCAACTGTATAGAAATTCTAACCAGATTCTTACTACCCTGCAAGCAGCAGCCTTGAGAATAACAGGAAACCCTTGCAGGGTGCTAATTAAGAAATTGAGGTAGTCTTGAGTTGTCAGTTCCTGATTTTCATGAAACTTCTCAAATATCTGGGATGCTGTCCTCCCTTTTTTGGCCTTGATGGCCAGTTGAGTCAAAATTTGTTAGGGAGAGCTGGTAGGATGTTGCAATTTTGAATGCGTGCTTCCCTAGGTACGCATACCGAAACCCCTAATTTTACTGAAGCTGTAAAAGGCAAATATGGTTGATAACTCTAATGAAAGTTTGTTTGTTTGGTGCATGTAGATTTAATCATGATATGGCTGGAACTGTCGTAATCTCATCCTGCAAGCACCTTCAGTCTCCAGTTGTGACTTCTGGAGCTGCTGGGTTTAAGAATCAAATAGTTAATGAAAAGCAAAACGGTGGGAGGAATAGTGCCTAGGAAGACTCAGGAGCTTTCTAGTTTCCAATTTAAATATATTTAAAATAATAAGCAGGATTTCTGAAAATGATGCTTGATAAACTATCCTGCAGGTAATTTTTTTCTCTTTATTTTTTTTTTCTGTGAAGCTAAATGTGCAGAAATACAGATGTGTTTAGTCAACCGTAACTACTTAAACAAAAGCTGCTCAGGAGGTAATATTCCTGAAGGCTGGAGATTTTACTGACACAGCCATTCATGTCAACATCACTGCTCAACAAAATGCAGAAGGAATTGCAGGTAAAGGAAATAAGAGTTCCTTGCCAGCGATCCCACCTTCATTGCTTTTTTAGCCTTAACTGCTGCTCACAGAGCTCTGCAGTCACGCAGTGGAATAGCAAGTGGTTTTATTCCACCAGCCTGGCCAATATAATCAACATTTATGTGAACAAATTACAGATAACTGCAGCAGGATTATCTAATATTTAACCTGGGATCTCTAGAACCTCGGCACATGCCTGTTTGTCAAGAAATCGATGGGTACGTAATGATAAGTGTTCATTGTCTAAGGGGAGTTTGAAGCAGAGGCTTGTTCCAGGCAATTTGGCTGTGGGGTTGCTGGGAAAACTTTTGTGGAATCTCCCAGTTTGTTGCAGCTGGTCAGGTGAAGCAGGAACAATATTCTTCAGTAGATGTACGCTGGTGTTGTCTGCCCCTGTGTGTGTCTCCCCCCAATTTGTTTTAAATACTGTACAGTAGTTAAACTGTACAGTTTTTGGTGGTTTACATGAGAAGCTTAAGATACTTCTATTTGTTTATATCAATATGCTCTTCATCAGTGCACATTATTCTAGGCATACATATACCTTATGGAAAAGGAAATGTGGGGACAAGCTACAGAGTAAAAATGTAAGCAGTAGCACTGGTCTGCTAAAGCATAAGATGACAAAGGATGTAACAATAAGAGGCATAGTCACAGGATACAGGCCTGTGTGCGGAGGTCTTGGCTCCTGTTGCAGCTAGACTGGCTGTGGCATAGCAAAATTACATAGAGGAATGTAAGGAATTAAAAGTCATAAGATTACCAGGAGTTATAAGACTCATCTAAGTATAGAAGAATATTTTAATGCTTTATTAAAATCAACAGTTAAACACAACCTGCAGAAAGAGATAAGACCTAGAGAAGTCATAACCCTGACCCAATAGCACAGATTTTCTTGTGAGCAGCAGCAAATTAGTAAAATAAATTTTGAATCCATGCTCTTAGTAAGAACCCAGTGGTAGAGTTGTGTAGCAAGGAAAACCTCCTTTGAGACTTTGGTTGAGCAGCTAAATCTTATATATCAAGAAGTGTATAATTTTATGAATTGAATGAAAACAAAAGGAAGTGGGGAATTAGAATAAGCAGACTAAACTCAACTCAAGAATCAGAATAAGCAGACTAAACTGAACATTTAATACTTGTATTAACTTGAGTCTTCAGCATAGGTTCTGTACATGTAAGACTGTGCTTACTAGTTGAGCTGTCTTGTTTGAAGCTAATGGTTAATAGCTTAAAAGTTGATTAACTTGTCATACCAGTCTCACCATACTTTTGTTTTTCTCAAACTAGATGAAAGGTTCCTTTAAGTATGGTTACTGTAGTACTGCATTCCTGATGATGCTGGTAGCTAATGACGCTCTTTGTAGTAGAAATCAGGAAATGTGGGTTGAGCCTCTGGGATCTGCATGGCTGGAGTATGAAAAGACTGTGTCCTAAATGGCAAGGCCTTGCTTGGAACAACTTGGTATGTAACATGGCTGTAGTTCTTGCTTTTCAGATTAATTTACTCACATGCTGTAGTGCTATTTCACTTCCACCCATGCGAAAATGCCTCTTCTAAAACTAGAAAGTACTGTTTTATAAATACTTCTCTGTTTTTCTTAGGTTGTTTGGTATGGGCATCTGGTTTCTGTTACCAATACTGTCTGATGGCATTTTTATTGAAAATCTATTGGACACACAGGTTCTGGTTGGTTAAATGAGCTGATATTTGGCATGAATTAATTTCATTATACTAATTAAAACAGCCCTTGTGGCATGCAGCCTTATATTTCCATTTTTTAATTTAAATACAAAGAAATTATTCATAAATGTTTACATAACAGAATGGTTGCTATAAAGTGCAAGTTAACATACGCCAAGCTCAAATATTCTTGCTGTGAGACTTTCTTGCCCGTTTGGCTTGTTTTTCTGAGTTTAAGTGAAGTGTGGGTGGGGCAGAATTGGCACTGGGGCCTAGAGAAAGATTTCTGGATTTGCAGTTCCTTTAACTGAAATATTAGGATCCCTATGTTTCTTAGAAATTTCATTTTTACTATGTTTAATGAAAAGCAAGGTGACTTTACCAAAGTGGTGTTGACACATCTTCCTAAATGGAATACCTCTGTAGATTGATGGATGTTTATGGAAGGTCCTAGATTACTTGTTCTCTGTCCAAAGGAAAAAGTTGTCTGTGGAAACCTTATGGTAGATTACTGGAGCAGGTTGCCCAGAGAGGTGGTGGAGGTCCTGTCCCTGGAGGCATTCAAGGCCAGACTTGATGGGGCTCTGAGCACCCTGATCTAGTGAACCCCTTACTGCAGGGGGGTTAGACTAGATGACCTTTAAAGGTCCTTTCCAACCTTACACATTCTGTGATTCCATGAAATACAGCCCCTGCTGAAGCATCTCTTGGAGCTGCTGCTTGGGGTTGAGAACATAACATAGTGTACTTCTCAACATCAAACACTGCATCCCTTGGAAACTTTACTATGTACTGACCTGTTCTATCTAGCTGCAGCAAGGACCAGCTCCTCGATTGTGATCCCAGGATAATGGGGATAGTTCAGATCTGCAGAAACGGTTTATCATTTTCATCCCATCAAACACATGCTGGTTGTTCACATGAGAGATGTTGCAGTTTAACTCCTGCCTCCCCACCTGGACTCTTAAGTAGCTGTTGTGCAATTCCATATTCTAAGCTGTGTCCTTTGGTGCAAAAATGCAAGAGGAAAGATCAAAACTTAAAGGCTCTCAAACATGCCTGAACAGATTGTCATTGTTGTGGTGTGTGTACAGTCAGTTCTGTGGGATGCCTCTGGTGCGTTCGTCATTTCTTCACAAGAAAAAAGCATCCTGTTTTAGCAGGATTAATTTACTGAGAAAGCCTGGTGATTTTAGTTTTCAGGAAGACTGAAATAGAATGTACTAAGGAGTAGTGATGGGGAAGGGCACCCCCTTGTAGTATGCCTATCCTCTTCAGCCTTCCTGGAAATAAAGAATTGTCCTGCAAAGAACTGAGAACAACGGCGAAATTACATTGCTTTATTCAGTTTTACTAAACAATAGTGAGGTTTGAGGAGTTAGATAGGAGCTCTAAAGTAACCTCTCAAACTTTTAATGTAAGAAGGAATCTGGAATTTCTTCGGTATCTTCCCACCCCCCTGCTGCGATCCTGTATAATGATGCAAAAATCCTAGGATTTATAGTTCTCCTGGCTACATTAGACTGCAGAGGGAATAAAACTCCCACTATCCTGAGTCAAACCTTTTTTCGATAAAAAAACTTGACATTTTGCATGTAAAAGTAGTACACTAAATAGTTAAGTAGACATTATTTGGTGAGAAGGCTAAAAATATCAAAAGGGTGAATTCATTGCAGATAAGGAGGACTGGAAAAGTGGGTGAGCTGGAATATGACAGCTGGGTTTTGGAAGTAAATTGGAAAATTAATATTCCTAATTGTTCTACAAAAAGGCAAGATGCCTGTCCTAGTCTGTCTCTATTTGTTTATTCTGGTTTTAAGTCCTTTAGTTATCATTGATATGATCTTTTGAAAGTGCTTGCTAACATAATTGTGTTTCAGTGGAGTGATGCTGTCTTAGAATGCTTTCTTAATTTTATTGCCTTATGCCTTTTTTTTGGCCTTCAGTTGAATACTGAATTGGTTTTCCATCTGCTTTAACCAGCTTACTTGTAAAGGTTGCAAGCAAAGTTTGGCCGTAAAGATGTGACTGAATTAAAAAGACAGCAAAATGCTGAATTAGTTTTCAGTTGACTAAAACATATTTATTTTTTTTTTTAGCTACCACCAGTTTCTGTATGTTGAAGAGAAGGAGGGCTTACTGATAGGCTATCTCAGATGTAGGCTTGGATCGAAACTGCTTACTGTTTTAGGATCTTGGCTTGGGTTAGTTTTTGGGTCCTGGGGGTAGTTTTTTGGATTGGTTTAAACTTTATAGATTAATATATTAAATAAACCAAGCCAGAATACCGACACCCCCTGCCCCAGCCCTAAAGCTGTGCTAGATTCCAGGTTATTACTTGGTGTTCCAAATATGTGCCTCCTGCAAAGAGAGCAAGATGTGTAGATCTAGCATCTCATAAATTTTTTAGAATGATATTAAGTCTGCAAAGAAATAACAAGGTGGTAAATACAGTGCCTTCCAAAGGTTTCTTTTTTTCCACTTTGAGTGACCTATCTTGCTTTATTTTTTGCTTCATGAATAATTAAAAAAAATCAAGTTATAGCCAATGTTAAAAAATCTGGCTATTTTCAAGTATTACCAAATCAAATCTGGGCTGGAGCCAAATTTTCCTGACTTGCCATGGCAAGGAAAATTCAGTAGTAAGACAAACTGAGTGCATTGTCTTCAGGAAAGCATTCAAGTCTCTGATAAGACTGCAATTCTGCTGTTGGTTACATCATTCGTGAGAAGCCAAATGCATACAATGGGTATCTTGTCTTAACTCACTTAAGGGAAGGCCAGTCTGTAGAATTTATTTTTATTTTTCTTCTAGAATACTGCTGTGTCTTGTCTGTTTAATATGTCTAATACTCAAGCAAAAATGAAGGAAAAGTATTATACATATTGATTGTTCTAAAATGTAGTTCAGAACAACCGGGCTATGATTTTACCATAGTCTATTGAAAATTCTCCTTCTACAAAATTTGGAGTGTATTTGGACTACTTGTTGGATGAGGAGAAAAAGCCAGAAAACTATTAACAGTATGCATTTCTTAAGCTCTGTGTAGTGTGGTTATTGCCTTTAATCCTGGATTCAAACTCTGAAAGGTGCTAGTGCTGGTTTAGAGAGACAGAAATTGTGATCTTCTGCAAAATAATGTAGCTTTTTAAAAAAAAAAAGGCCCCAAATAATTGATTAATTTGTCAGTAATTAGGGTTTTAGCAATCAATGCTTTGTAGTGATTCAAACTCAGAAAACTTTGCCCTTATAAGGGAGATGGTTGGAAGATGAGGCTAAAATAGGAGACTTGGCACATGCTTAACTTCAGAAGGGCTTGAATGTGAGGACTGTTTCCAGCAAGATATCTCTAGAAAAATCACAGTATTTCAATCTGCTTAAATTTTCAGGCAGCAAAATTTCCCTGTTGTGTGATAACCTCAAATAAAACTGCTCAACTTCAAAAGGCTGGAGAATTATAGAAATCTGGACTTGTTCTACCTAGCTTTATAAAAAATACAAATATGAAATTAATAAAATGCTCTTGTAATAATCTCTGAAGTTGACTGTACAGTGGATGTTCTTACATCCTGCTGTTCTTGTAGTAAAAAGAAAATACAGGTTATGCTTGAATGTCTCCTACTTGTCCCTTCTCTAGAACTCACATTACTACCAGGTCATTTTAGCAATGAGCTGCTCTTTTCTTCTCAGAATTAGTTGTAAAGTCTTGCTTAGTCTGAAGTAAGGGGACTTGGGTTGGTGCAGTGCGAGCAAGTTCTTGTTTGTCAGCTAAACCTCAGTTTTCTGCACATACTCTTACCCTGTTACATGTATACCCCGTTACATGTATTCCCCTTTGTTGTTACTTGTCATAACTGTACAGCACAGGTAATCTCTCCATAAAAAGCCAAACAGTTTTACAATGAGTACAAGGTGCTGTGGGTCTAATACCACAAACCAGACAGGACTGTGTTTGTGCTGGCCACAGGGACCTTATATCTACTACAGAACTGTCACCACAAGTCCAGGACCAAACCCAGTTACAGGTAATACCTTGCAGAAGGGTTTCATCTGGAGATATTAGATCTAGACTTTATCCTTTAAGTAACACTGGAAGATGGCAGCCTGTATCCAATTAAAGGACAAGTGCATGTTGAGTTTAACCGGCATGTATTCACTTAGCCCAACGTAAGTGTCACCACTTTTCTTTGTTACAATAAACCTTTAATCTGTTTATGTTATTGTACCTTATAGGCATTGATGCTTACAAGCCTAGTGGGATATTTGCTAGGCAGTTATGCTAATAAGCATCCTAATATATCTATCCACTCAATATTTATTAGGGTTAGGCCTTGTCTAGTAGAGGTTTTAAAGGTGTGATTCTGATTGATTTACCTAGCTCGATCTAATTAACACCCCTAGTTAATGGAGTTAAAGCCTAGGGGGAAGCTTAAGCATTAACTTGTGAAGTTTAGCACTTTTTGAAGAACAATTGCTTTGTCTCAGCTAGAGTTTTAGTAAGGAGTTAATTAGGTCAAGACAGGTAACAGATCCAACATAACTCTTGATTTCCAGGCAAGGTAGTACCTTAGCTGTATCGTTCCAGAGTTTCAGGCTTTCAGTGATCCAGTGCAGTTTCTCTATATTCTCTCCCATCAGCTTTTGAGAGCTGTGGTGACTACAACACAGATATGATGAAAGGTGCTATGCTTTCCCTGTGTACCAAGGAACCCTTCTCTTAGAAAGGAGGTCTCTGGCATAGGAAGAGCTTAAATTTGACTGAAGTCAGCCAACCAGCCACATGGCACAAACCTATAGGAAAACCACGGTGCTCACTGAATGGCTTTGTTTAGAAAGCATGTATTTATTTTACAAAGAGTTTAACCTTAAGCAGCTGGCATTAAACAAGGTGGCTAGTTTGTCTGTTGAATTAACTGGTAAATTAATTTTATTTTTGATTTCAGAGGTCCATTCAGGATACATCATATTGTCATTTGTAAGGCCAGATATTAGTCGGAGATGATGGAATAAAGTTGATTCAGGACAGGCTTTGCAAATCCATTTATTTAGTGTTATTATGTAGACTCTTAAAAAGCCATTCTGGGATGATTGAAATATTTCTCATTCGGGGTGTAATCCCCCATATAAACTTTGGGAGTTTTGTGCTTATAAGACTTCTCAAGTAACTTGTTTCAAGATGCCAGATCAGCGAGGTTTCCTTTCCATATACAATCATGGAAAAAATATTTAGGTGCCATTGTAGGGGAAAGATGCTTCAGCTTTCTGGAAAACATCAGTCTGTCATCAGTTAGAGAAGGTATATGAAGCAAGGCTAATCTAAGTATTTTCTATCCCTGTTGCTGTGCAGAGTGACTTGATGGCTTGATTTTTCTCTGTTGAGGAACACACATAAGACTCATCTTTGAGTCTGGACACCAATTAGATTGCTGATTATATCTATCACACTTCACTGTATATGAAAATCAACATGTAGATGTACATAAGGGTTGCATAATGACATCAGTAGGCTGGTCACTCTTCTGTTGTGTGTAGAAGTGCTTAGCAAAGGGCATTTCTTAATGAGGAGTTTGTTTTCTTTTTCCCATAAGAATACTGCTTCCTAGTTGCAGTGTTATCAGTTTGTTTAGATAATGTGGAAGAAGTGGAATTTTCTTTGCCTGCAAATGTGTTGTTTTTTCTGTTAATTCAGAAACTCAGTTATTGTGTAATGAAATAAAGCCTCTTTTTGGTAAATCTCAAAACTCTCTGATAATCTGTTTCTGACATTGTCACTGCCTTGGAAAGCTTTTAACATAAAGCATTTCTTGTATCACGTGATACACCAATACTAATTGCTCTTAGTTACAATTTTGTTAACAGTTTAATAAAATTAAAAATACATAAAATGTGTTATAACTGCTGTAATAAAACATCTTTTTAAAATTAATCATCTACTTTGAGAGCATAGCTTTGCTTTTCTTTGTGTCTCCTCTCTGCTTAGTTACTGGAAGGGATCTGTATGGGCCCTGTTGTTTACATCTCTGTGGACTGAGATTATTTCATTCCTATTTTGCTGTTTTATTCACTTATTAATAAGGAAAATAAAGTTGGTTTGTTTTGTTTTTTAGTCAAGTGGGTCAGAGACAGACTATGATACTAATTTAATAATGCTCTTTTAATGCATGGCCCATCCTTATGTACACATGGAGTAATGATAGAAACAGATTGAGGTGGGGAAGAGACACTGAAGTCAGTGAGCTGAGATGCAGGGTGCCAGCCATTCGAAGCCAAATCACTTTTGTGCCTAACTGATGCCACCAGCAAACGAAACCATCCACATTCTTATGGAGCTATGACCATAATCCACAGTGAACGTTGAGAACATTTAGAGAGTTAATGTATCTTTGACATAGAATTATTTTGGAAGGCTTTAGCGATGCTGGCCTGTAATTTGGACAGAGTGATGGAGTTCTCATGCCCTGCATGCTTGTATGCAGATGGCGGTTTTGCAGCTGTGCTAACTCCAGTACATCTGTAATTAACTTGTGCTGAAAAAAAACCCCTGCAGAAGTCCTCAGTTCTGCCTCTTTCTGCTTCTCATTTGAAGAAGGTTTTCTTTCTTTGTGTTGTGGTTGGAATCTTCCTGTTTCCATTCAGTTCACTTTCCATTCCAATAAAATGAAGATGGTGGTGAAGGAAGTGAACTTTCTTCCCTGAAAGGCATCTAGATGGAAATGAGCCAGGGATTGAGTTAAAGCATCTCTTGGGAAATCATTGTGGACTTTTTAGAGTACTCGTTCCAGTATATGGATATCTGATCCAGGTTATGAAGAAAAAAGTATGTATACAAACAGTGATTAAGGGTTTTTTCTGTGTTGGAAAAGCAAGCAATTTATATAATGCACAAAATTAAATTATCAAAAAGTACTTGATTATTGTTTTTTTGCTGGTGGTTTTTTTTTTGTTACTGGATTCTTGACTGATACTCTTTTAGGTGAAGAAGCTGCAGCGGTTAAATGACCATTAGAGATTTTAGTCTCATTCTCTTCAGTTCCTCAGTGAAAGGAGACTTTTAACATTCACCTCTTGGTGTAAGAAAATTGAACAGTTGTGTGCTAAGGAAGAGCAGTATTGCATATGTGGTCATTATTTTTGTGTGAAAAATGTTAGTGAAAATATGCTTGACCCAATGATCTACTCCAATTAACACTTGCTTCTATAGGGAAATTATTCTTCTTTTTTGAAAACCAAACCAAACCAACAAACCCCCCTAGAACACCACCAACAAAACCCCCTTGACCTCAAATACAGGTTTATGACTGGAAAACTGAAACAGACCTACGAGTATTGAGGACATCTGACACTGTCAGAAATAGTGTCAGTAATTATCTGTGTTTTTTTCAGACAGCCTTGTGGGAAATTATTTTAAATGCTTATGACAGAGTGTAACATAAATGTCTGCTGACGTCACGCTGGAGATGAGAAGGGTTGATGCTCCAAGAGGTGAGGAAGAAAAGAAAGGAAGAGGGCATAAGATATGTCAGGCTGAGGAGTACATACTAAGTCTCCCTCTGGTAGTACCATAACTCTGGGTGCTCTAAATGTAAAGGCAGCAGCTTCCTTATGGAAGATGTTTTGCACCCTATTATGTAACGAGGGCATCATTTGACATAAATGAACTAAGACACAACTTAAACAAAAACAACCCACAAAAAAGTGCTTCAGCTTTCAACGCATGCTCAACTCTTTTACCAGCTGGGAGGGGGGCAAAGTACCAGCTAAAGCTAGGTGCACAGAAACCCTTGTGTTTTTGTGTGTTTCACGCTGCTCAAAGTGTGAAATATGCAAATGATAAGCCACATGATTTGAAAAAATAATTGCTTCAGAAAAAACACTGCAAACCATCCAGCACTCTGCAGAAGAAAAATGATAGTTTAAAAACTTTTGCTGTTATTAAGAGAATTAATGCAGTTTGGGAATGGTGTGCAACAAATCCAGGGGTACGAGGGGGAGATGAATCTAAATCAGAAGTTTGTAAATATAGAAAGTAACAAAACAAAAAGCAAAGCAACCCAAGGAGAAAACTATAACTTAGCAATTAAGAAGAATGTGTATCTCTCATTTTGGTTTAAAAACAAGCAAACAAAAAAAAAAAACCCAGCACCCCACTGTGGTGTCATATCACGAGCTGATGATGAAACACTTGCCTTTCCTGTACTGGCTCCGGAGGCCGTGAAACAGCAGAGTAGTTAGGTATGCTGGGTTAGTTTGTCAACTTCTCTCCATAACTTTATGGGATTATCTGCAGAGCTATCTGTACTGGTAATGTTTGGGTTCATTTTTTATTCCATACGCATCCCTCTACCCCAGCTTTAGATAATTTAGATATGCTTGCAAGAAGTTTAGTATTGTTTAGATCATGATGAAGTACTTGTTCTGGACTTAGCAGTCTGACTTCAACCTTAGATAAAATCTCAGAAAGGCTGACCAAGGACTTGATTAACCAGGAATTAAAACAGAGCAATATCATTAATGCTAGCCAATACAGTTTCTCTGACAAGATCATCTCTGGTTTTATCTGGAGGAACAATTAGTAGTTTTCATGTAATATTATAAGATACAATATGTTCCAGAAGCAGAGCTCAGATAAACTTTAGGTGACTAAGTGCAGAGTTTGCCGTCCATCTCCTTCCATTCTCCAGCAGTAGCTGATCAAGGACAGTACAATGTTCCCTTGCTCATCTTTTTAAAAATATTTTTTGTTTTCTTCTTTTAATCCCGAGCCACTGAAAAACAACACAGATGTAGTCCTGGGAGCAAAGACTGCAAATAGGAACATTCTCCTCCTGAAAAGAACTCCCTAAATTCTAGTCTAAAATATATATATAAAAGACCTGGAAAATCATGTCTGCTAGCAGATTTTTCCTGTGTTTCTTCCACTCATTCTGTGCAATGAGATATGCACAAAGAGAGAGCAAATGATGAGGATTTGGATACTGCAAGGATTTAAAGAATAATTAGGTCCATGACTGCCATTCAGTCTGGATACATTTTTATATGGTCCTGTGGACCATGCAGCTTGAGTTGGTGGTGTACAGAATTATAAGAAATCAGAAGGCAACAAAATCAAAGTGAAATATACCTGCTACACGGATGCTGGCTATTGAATGTGTTCTAAATGGGGAATCATTGAGCAGCTAGTGACTTACTTGGTCATGTGCCCTTTGATATTTGTGATATGGAAGAGAAAAAAAAACCTTGCAAAAGTTTTTGAAATGATGAACAGCGAAGAGAACAAGCAACTACTACAGAGCCGTATGGATCACTGGATAAGTGGTAGTGAGCTACAAAAATGTGTATTTGAATAGTCAAATATGGAATCCTATATTCAGAAACAAAATAACAAAGGTGGCTGTTGGGAGGGCGGTGGTGAATAATCAGCTGGATACAGGAGTTCCCAAATAATCCTGGTGAAATGGAGTAATGCAAATGTGGTTGTGTAAACAGAAAGCTCAGAGCCGAGGCAAGATGTATCGCAGCAGTTAGGCTGTTGGGCCGTTTTGGTGTCAAGCCACAGTAGTTATTAGTTTGCTGGCACCCACATGTTGGGCTCATAAATTGGAGCTGCTCCGTGTAAGGTCTTTCGATTAAAGAATCAGACCTGGAAGAGCCAAGAACCTGGGTGTGCTTCTGTTTGAAAAGACAAGGCTGAAGTTGGATGATCTGCGCCTGCCCCTTTGGTCCTATGCAACAAATAGCTGTGTGATGGCGGGCCTGTACGTTAACCAAACAAATCCATAAGCAGATCCAGGGGCAGGAAGGCTAGATAAATTTAATTCACAACAAAAGGTGCAAGGTTTTATAGGAAGGTTGGCAACAGCGGGAGGTTACATTGCCATATATAGGAGTGGATTTCACTACAATTTTGAATCAAGATACAATGTTTTTCTTTGAAGAAAAGTACAAAAATAAAAAAATAATGTAGTTTTATTGCCTGCAATAAGATTGTCGGATTACAATAGATCGGGTTTACTAATTTGTGCTCTGTAACATGATCAGGTGTTTTCTTACTGTGTGTTTTAACAGCATTGAGCTCTCTTCTAAGGGAACCCAAAAGGGAAGGTGGAAAATGTCATCGTATGAAATCCCCCATTTCCCAGCATGAAAAACATCTGGCTCTTCGTATGAGACTTGAATTAGTTTATTATTTTTAGTTCACAGACATCTTGAAGTGGGACTCTGTAATTTACACATTACATTTGTATTCAAGCTTGTGATAGGAGTCCATAAATGAACAGTTCAACAACAAATATGATGCCAAAGAACCAGAGTTGCCTCTGCAGTATCATTTTTAATGTATTTCACATTTAGTTGAGAAGTTTTTAATCAAATGCCGGGTTTTCCAAAATGGATGCTTTATTCTTTTATGCTTCATGTATTTAGATCATAAAACATTCTTCCCTACCCCCTCCCCAAAGTTTTATTAATATTTATATAAAATCTTTGCTGTAGTCTTTTATATAGAAATAATAAACCCATAGAAACCTGTTTATATACAAAATATATACATATGTGGAAACATACACTTATATGTGTATATAAAAAGAAAGTTAGGTGCATAGAAAAATTGTGGCCTGCAAAGCTGACAGCCCACGTAAAAGGGGCAAAGAGCTGGAGGAGGTAATATTTTAAGCTGAACTGTTAATATAGTATCTATAATTTATGCTGACAGATCTTGTTAGTAAGAAATATGATTTTTAGTTGCTTCCATCTTCACTAAGTTTTTGTGGTAGGTGTGTACCTGAAGCTGAATTAGTAAATAGTTGTTCTGTATTTTTCAGTGGAAAATTTCTAGCTGTTTTTCTGAATGCTGCAGCTTAAAACTGTATTGCATCCTTTTTTAACTGTTTCATGGAATATGTGTTTAGGAGTGAAGATTTAGGTTTTGTATTTGGTTTTTTTTTGATGAAAAGATACATTTTCTACTGCATTTCTTTTGTGTCCCAATGAAAAAAAAAATTCTCCAAGGTGTAAGCTGTAAGATAATTTGATGTCAGTAGATAAAACATTTGGAGATGTTGTCCTAAAGCATACTTGTGCTTTGCTCAGCTTCTTTTACAAAATAAATGCATTTTCTGCATATAATAATAATATAATTATCTGCAGAGACTAGGTCTGCCCTCTCTTCTTTATGTTTCTGATTTCAGATGGGAATGCAGTGCTTGGCCAAGATGGGTCTGGGTCTGAGGAGGGAGGGAGAACTGTGATGGGTCAAACAGCTACAGAGGGATTCCACCCAGCAGTAGGTACTCCACACTGTGCAGAAGAGGAGGTGGGAGAGCATCTAGTTTCACAAAATAGTCTTGGAAATGAAAGCAGAGATTAGAGACTTACCATCTTTCCGCTCTTTGCAGTATCTATGAAATGAACCCATATTAGAAGGTCGTTGTCTTGCTTTATCCATGCCCCGGGAGCCTGAGGTACTGGAGATCTGTTCTGGGACTGAGAAGTATTTGCTCACCCTGCCTTCATCATGCTTACAGTCATGATGCCAAGTGATGATTTGTTATTGTTGCTGTTGCTTTTTCCAAAACTCAAGAAATGACATACCAAAAATATGGAAAGAGTCCCTAGGGTGCAAATGCTATGGCACAGAGGTTAGAAATGCTACATTCCAGGTTATTTCTTCAAGCCTAGCTCGGTTCTCTGACTTCATATGCATCATGCCACATGCCTGGGCTGTGTCAACACATAAATTTTACTACCGTGTTGTATTTAAGACATATGATGGACCTGTTCTTCACAGGGTTGCCCTTGGGTTGCGTTCTTGATGGTAGGAGAAAATGGATGGTGAGAATGGAACAGTTCAAGGATGGCAGTCAGAAAACAGTATCCTAACCAAGGCAGCTGTAAAGAATTGCATTCTGCCCTGGGCTCTGCTAGTCACTTGTTGTGTGATGCTCACATGTCACTTGGCTTTTTAGGAGGTCGGCACTAAATACGTGTCTTGCTTGATGTGCTCAGTTTTGGTCTGATCTGCAAAAATGCTGAGCGCTCAGTCTCCTCAAAGAGAAGCTGTAGTTTTGAATCAGGAGATGATGTGCTTTGAATATTTATGTAAATACATTTCCCAAGTACTCTGGAAAATAAGGGCCTGAGTTTCCATAATAACCACCTACTCATCCATACTGCCTGTTGCCTAGGATGGAAGCAGGCATAATGCTGATCCTAAATGTAAATGGTGTTGTAAGTGAAGCAGGTCAACTTGCTGATGAGCTTCAGAGAAAGTTTTCTTAAGGAAATAATACTTGACACTGAACATTTCTGAATACTGCAATAAATGGTAGGTGCAGTCATGCAGTGTGCAATGAAAGTGAGAGAAAACATTGAATCTAGTGAATATTGTGGTGAAGTATGGAGGGCAGCACAGCTAAACAAGGGTATGTGTGGTTCAATGTGCTGTAATTCATCCATGTGAGGAGACTGATTTGCTCAGACGAGCTAAGTTAGGACCTAACTCGAGAGGTGCATTTTCTATGCCCAAGTTGTAGTTTTGGGGGAGTTTTTGCTTACATTAACATAGAAATAATGTGAATGAGACAATAACTGTTACTGTCATGTGAAATCTGGTTTTGATGATGCTACGGGATTTTGTGGGAGGGATTGGTGGGGTTTTTTCTCCCGTGGTTTTATAATTTAACTGTTGAATGCTGCAAAGTTCTATATGGATGGAAAAGAAGCAGTGTCTCTTCAAGATAAAAAGGTAACAGCAGAAAGAAGTAGCCCTGGGATCACTTTGCTCTCTGCAGATGGTTTTAATGGCTTTAGTCTCCTGCAGATACTCAGTTGAACTCAAGGCAAATTAACTATTATCTTGTAACTGGTTATAAATACCAAGGGATAAAGCAATTCTGAGGAAAGCCAATTTGTGGTTGGAACTCCAAATCTCCCCTTGTAAATATTAAACTTTTTCATTTCATTACTCTGTCAGTCTCAGTTCATTGCCTGCAGCCTTTTGTCAGCTCTTTGGGGCTGAGGGAACCCAAAATGCATTGACAGAGATGAAGGGCTCTGGGACATGGCTGGGACCCTTAGGGGTATTACAAATTAAGAGTACAGATCTTGTTGATACTCAAAAGCATACATAGCAGAGGTGAGTGATTAGTGCACACATGGTACATGTGGTGTGAATTCTCACAATCTTTTCCCCCATTTCCCCCTTTCTTTTTTAAGGTGAGTATTTTGACTAAAGTCCTGTAAGCTAAGGAGGACGTATTGCTTTGGAACTAAAGGAACAATTAAGAACAGCCACTGTAGGAGAGATTTGTACATCACCACAGTTTTGTTAAAAGTCAATGTACTTCTTCCTTCCCCCTTTTAAGAAACAAGCAAAAACTTCATTAGCAGCAGTACTTGTACAGAACCAGAAGTGAGTTATCAGCTCATCTCAAGTGTGTAGGTATCAGAAAGGAAACCAGTCTGGGACAGATAGTGCATAATATTTTTGTGTTCTGCTGTGTGAAGGGCGGGGGAAGCTCTGCAGTTCCAGAAATTCAGTTGTACCCATAGTAAATTAAAATTTATCGAATATCCAAGCATTAAATAATGAAATCTGGAAGCATTAACCATTATCACTTGGGTTTGGGTCTTTCTGGTGTTTTTCTTCTGCTGGTGAGTTTGCGGGGAGGGAAGGTTGGTTTGGGTTTGTTTTTTTTTTAGGGGGTTACTACTTGAAAGAAGGCTTAGTATCTCTGTGTTTTCCACTCTGAGACATGGGGTGAGTGCATTTTTCTTTAAAGCAAAAAACCAATTTCTTCTAATGATGTAAAAGTCCAAGTCAGAAAGTCAAAAGAAGATGAGAGAATAAGCAATAAAAGTAACTGTGAAAGGTACTGCGGACACTGGAAGAAGTGCTGTTCTCTCAGTGGTTAACACTGTCATGTATTGTGGTCATCATATAATTTTAATATTTAAGTGTTGCTGTTCCATTGTCAAAACATTATTAAAAAGGCAATTTTGTTTGACAAATAAAATAATTTTGCTCAGAAGAACTTCAGCAAATGGATAATTAACCAGCATTATGGCAGAGCTATGCAAATGTTTGCATGCATTATTGATAGTGACAGCCAAAAAAAAAATCCCAAGTAATCAGAAGGGGACAGTTGATTGAGATTAATTGATACACAAATACTTTTCTCTCTAAACAAAAATAGGCTTCTTATATAGTGAAAGCATGTTTTCAAGCAGTTGCTTGATATTTATTTTTAGGTAGTGTTGTGCAATTTGATTCTAAAGGTACTGCTGGAAAAATACAGTTGCTACATTCCCAGGAGTCAAACAGTATCAGTATTCCCAAAAAGTGTCATTAGATATAATGTGGGTTTTTTTCTGGGTCTCAGCATTATCTCTTGATAATGCTTGATGCTTGTGACCATGTGTTCTCTGCTCATCCCACTGCCGAGGTTATTTTCATAGGCCTAAAGGTGTTTATGGCTGTATTTTGAAACAGAAGTAGATAAAGGCTCACAAGTGCCTTTTTGGCATTAGTGCAGATGCTCCTTGCAGGGAAAGTACTATTGAGAAAACTCAGAGTCAAACCTACTTATTTGTTGATGTTGCTGCTGTTAACTGAACTCTGTACAACCACATACTCCCTTTGTGAACTCAGCACTGTTGCCTTTGCTACTTGAGCTTTCTCTTCCAGCTCTGAGTAACTTCAGCTAGTATTTCAGTAAGGACTCAAACTCAACTTGCTACTTTTCTAAGTGATGGATTTTGTGCAAGTCCCCCTCTGCCCCCCTTCCCCTTCTGAACTGTTTAAGGACTGGTTTTAGAAACTCCACACTGCTGCACATCTAGGCCAGAATATAACCTTTTTTTGGCCCAGATCCATTGCCAACTGTAAAATTAAAATGAAAGTGAACATTTCTAGTCAGTTTAAATATCTTGTGGGTTTTTTAATGTTATATTTAAACATATATATACTGACTGTTTAGTTTTGCCATCCCTTTTTTCCTATTCCAAGGAAGCTCATATGGTCAGGTATTTAAAAATAACACTCTGAGAAGTCCTGGAGTCATATTTACTCACACAAAGCCCCAGCTGAGACTGGCCTAATGTTAAGCCATGGGAAGCAGACATGGGAAGCGTTGGGTTGCTGCTTCCACCTCCTGCGGGCCAGACCTGCGATGCCGTGTTGGTGCTGCTCCGTGCCCATGGCCCATCCATCACCCAGGCTCTGGCATCATCCATTTCTGATGTCATGACAGGCATGACTTCTTTTTGTGTTTGTAATGCCCGAGCTTTCAAGCAACTTGTCTTCCTAGCTGGGCAATTGCTCTGCAGCAATCTTTCCTCTAGTCCAGCAGCATCCCCTATAGCCTTTCCCATCAGGTCCCTGCCTGCTACTTCCCTACAAAGAATGAACAAAATCCTCTAAGGATTGGGCTACATTTCTGGCACATTTGGAATACTTAAGTTAGTGCTTTAATTACAATATTAGTGTCATTTGTTGTCTTCACGGCTACTAAAGTTGCTGCTAATTGCAGTGGAGCTGGGGTGCATGGAAGCCTTTGCAGGGACCCTTGTAGGGACAGTATTTGGAGGTACTCGAGCGGGATTCATTCTTGGGTTTAGTTACTGTGATAGGTTTGTATTTGCATACATATTTCCTTTGTTTTTCCATGAATCTGCTCTGACTAATCCTTTGGCCTGTATTTCATTAAAAGTGTTGACTGCAGAATAGTGGGTTTGGTAACAGATGAAACAAAACTTTTCCTTTTTTCCTTTGCATGTGCATGTATGAAATAAAAAGTACAGGATGGCCTTTTTTTTATTTGATAATTGAGAATGTGCCTGACTCTGTTAGAAAAGCCATAGGCTAAGAATACAAATCACTGGGCTTTTTATAAATTAGTGCCAGTATGGTGTATCAGTTCTCACTCCCACTTACCCTCTTCTTCTCTCCTCTTTCCACCCCCCACTACTCCCTCCCTATTTTTAGAGGCAACACAAAGCTGTTTTGCTTCAAGCCCAGATTTAAGAGAGTTTAATCGTTTTGCAGCAGATTTCTAGAAAGTAGATGAGCCACGTTTGTATGCTGTACTCCAAAAGTGGTGCTAAATTGTGTCTATGTTGTATTCCTGAATGCTGTGTTTATTTCTAAAAAAAACCCTGTACTCCTTACACCCAGGCTATCAGCAAATTCCAGCTGGAGTTTGAATTGTGAGGAGCACAGATTTGCTCCTTCTCCATATGAGAAATGGTGCCGTGTAACATTCCCTGCACTCTTGTGCAAATACAACTTTGGTTGAGCATGTCTGCGTCCCTGTGATCTGCAGGCTGCCAGAGGCGCAAGGAGAGGGGCGTTAAAGAGGAGGGTTTATATGGTGGTGCTAAAAATCACATGTACTTTCAGGAGATCTAAAGACCCCACAGATTTTATTAAACTTTGAAGAGAATGGTGTGCATGGTGTGTGTTTATCTGTACTGATAAATATATATATAACTGTCACGGAAGGGGGTGGATAAGATTGCAAATGTTCACTTTTGCATCAGATGTATTTTGCAGTGTTGCAAACCTTGGTACTGTATGAGGCCACTAGACATTTAGCTTACCTGAAAGGGGGACACACACCCCAAATGTTTCACAAGACTTACTTGTTTATAGTACCTGGCAATGTGGGAAACATTAGTGAATAAGTTTACAGTTCTTTTAATCTTAACACAATAGAATCTGTTGCTGAAAAGGGGACAGTTCAAGGAAATGCTGTCAGTATAGACGGACACAGGGCAGTCTTAGCATAGGAAGAGTATTTCAGCTGAATAAAGTAATTAGTTCTTTCAGTTTTAAAGTCTGATATTAAAAAGTGTTGTGAGTGCTGTTATTCAAAAACTTCTGCTCTAGAAAATGTAAGAATGTGATGTTGTGTATATATACTGAAAATTGAAGTCTAATGTTTTCCCTGGATGTAATACGCTGGGTACCCGATTCAACGTGAGAAGTACCTTTTTAACAGGGCACAGCACATTTCAGTCAGTTCATCAGACCCATCTAGGAATCTATCCTTGTTGTAGTTAAAAAGCAAGTCAGTCAGTTCCTGAAAGTCCCATCCTTCTTAGAAAAATGGACTACTTTTTTTAATCTCAGGTTGCCATCAGCACATTTCAGCTCAAGGCCTTGGCCTGTCTGCCCCGCAACAAGTTCTGACCACCCTGCAACCACAAGTGAGGTGATGAAACTCATACTTTTAAGTAGCATAAGTACATGCAGTGGAGCTTGGAGCGATCAGAGTTATTAAAATTTAAATACTTATCTAGCACGCTTATTTACCTTTGTAGGGGATCTCATTTTATATCCTTATGCAAAGCTTATCTAGGGAGAAAAAAACAACCAAACAACCAAAATCCATAAACTTAGGTTTTAGTGTAAAAACTGCCATTAGTGGGTTTTTTTCTTTCTGTATCGAACTGTCAGTTCAGGTTTTGGCTCCCCTTTATAAAGGGTTACAGTAACGCTTGTTGGAAGACACCAGAGGTTTGTCTTTTGTGAAGTTGATACTGATAACACGTTGTAAAGAATTATGGAATCTACACGTGGCTGAATGGATTTGGGGTTTTACAAAGCAGATTTGACACCCAGCCAGTTTTGGTCTCTGTAGACCTAATAAATGAAAAAGACTTTTCCACTGCCCTGTCACAGAAAACAAAACTGCAGCTTACTGAATTGGCTGTTCACTGCCAGTTTAGGAAAAAAATTGTCATTTTTTTTGCCCTGTATAATAAAAGCTGTGCTAATTAGTAGAAAGCAGTAAAATGATCTCATATGGGTTTTTTCTAGTATTTGAAGCTTTTAAAAAAATCTACTTTTTTAATGTAGGACTGTGACAAGAACTTTAGAGACCTTTAGGTGCTGTTAAACTTCAGCAACCGAACCACGTGTTCAGACAGCACTTAAGAACACAGGAGTTGCTTTAAGACTTGAAACTGTTGGTTTGCAAACTCTGACATCTCCTATGAAAACAAAATAAGGCCTTTTCTTCTTTTTAAATTTCAAATAAACTATAATTGGTTTATAGGGTCTTGCGCTCAAGTTGATGAGATTTCTGTCCGTCTGGGATGCAGAAGGAAGAAGCTGTGGAAAGAGGGAACCCCTTGCATCTGGTTAGCAGGCCCAGCTCTGTAATTGTCTGGAGATCAAAGAACCATTTGATGGTGGCCGTTAACACCTTCCAGCATCATATCCCAAACTCCCCCTTTGCCCATCCTCCTATTGCAGCTCAAATAGTTGGTGCTTTGAAAGATCTACCCTCTGAACAGAGGGAAGGAGAGAGGTGGGAATGAGGATTTGGGGTATATAGGAAGTGAGGTGAAAGGGGTAGATGAAACGTGAGGTGGGGAAGCCCTGGTGTTACCAAAGGATGATTGGTATCAACCCTATGTAGGCTATTGCTAAGAAAGGGAGGCTAACCGTCCTGCTGACATGCCAGAGGAGAAGAATAGAGTCAAACATGTCAGCTGGCCAGTTGTTGGAAAAAAAAAAAAAAAAAGAAAAGCAACCCTCTGAAGATGCTTGGTTTGCATGCTCGGCTGCCCCACGTGCGTGCAGTGGTACCAGCTGCACCAAGGGTACGGCACAGATGCGATGCAAGAGCTGGGAGTCTGCAGGGCCACGGCCAGGCATGTGCACCAGCGTTTCCACACGTCTCCTGGTGGAGTGGCTGCTCTGAAAACTGGAAAATTCAGCTGCTTCATTTGCAGTCATGGTAAAACTGGACTGTCTGGTTAGAAACCAGTCAGGTGGCAATTGTATAAAAGGGTCTTAGCTTCCCAAAAAGCTGAAGGGAGGAGTAGTGCTCATGTGACTCAAGGAGCGGATGAGGTTGGTCAGAGTCTGTAGAACAGAGGAGGATGGAAATGCTGCATAACCAAGGGTGGTGTTCAGGGTGCTTGAAGAGGTGTGAGGAGCGTGACCAACAGTCCTAGCAAAGCGTGAAGCTCTTTTTATCTCCTTTAATATAGAGGTAGTCAGAATTTTTTAGCACCCTACCCTGCATGAGAGCATTACTTTAACTTGGTGAAAGCTGTGGGCTGCAGTTGCATTCAGCAGCTTTTCCATTTGCTCCACTTGCAGTTCAGGAGCACTTGAAACAATTAAAATATTTTTTCTCTGGTGAGAGATGCATCTTATTCTATCTGTGTGCAGCAGGAACAAAAGTAGTTTCCTCATTTTTGGGGGTGTCTGCAGAAAGATCCTGGAACCAAAAAAAGAAAATGATTCATCAAATTTAGTCATGAATTGGAGCTGGTTTTAGAACTGAGTACCATTTTGGGGGCAGGTTTTTCTTAGCCAGAATTAGAAATTTTATTTAGAAATTATGTATATACACACGCATGTGTGTATCTGTATAAATCATATGCATAGCATGCACTACCTGACTTTTTAGTAAATAGAGTAGAATTATCTCATTTTAAACTCATATTTAAATGCTGTACATTTATTTTGACTCAGAAATTCATGGGATTGATATAGAACACTTCTTTGTCTCAGCCCGTGAAGGTTAAGTATTAAACCATTTCATATTTGGGGAGGTTATGTGATAAAGAAGCTGTTTCTTCATTCGGATTCCATAGTGAGTTGCTGGTGAGTTGTCTTAAAGGGAAGAAAAGCAAACCAGGATGCTTGGCAAGAAATTAAAAAATAATAGGAACCAGGCGGTTCAACGTGAAACAAAATGTTGACGTTGCTGCTGGTTTTTCTGTCGTTGCTGAAAGACATACAAAAGCTTCCATAACTGCTGCACTGCCCAGTTCGGAGCATATTATGTGTGTGATGTTCATGGTGTCCAGCCACCCTGGCTGAAGATGAGAGAAGCACCACTGCAAGCGAAGAAGATTGAGAATGGGGCTTGCTCTGGCCATCCACTGTACTGGGGGCTGCAGTCAGTTCTTGCGCAAGGACCCAGGGCAAGCAAGCTTTGCCACTAGATGTTCCCAACTTTTTTAAGGGTGTTTCCCCCTCATTCCTAAATTTTCTCACTGGCTGCTGCTATAACTCTTTGAAATATTGGCATTTATAATTAAGGTGTGTAATACAGTACTGCTGGACTAGGAATAGGCCAGTCAACCCTGGTAGCTGTCAACCATGGATTACAGTTTGGAAACCGCTGTTTGGGGTGTTTGGAGGTTCTTCACCCTTGGTGGGACTGAGAGAGGGGAGATGGTGATAGTCATTGGGCTGCAGAGGCAGAGGCGGGGCAGTTCAGAGGGGTTGCCTAGCTTAGATAAATGCCCTCACCTGGCAGCAAATATGATGGT
Source organism: Hypotaenidia okinawae (assembly GCA_027925045.1). NCBI lineage: Eukaryota > Metazoa > Chordata > Aves > Gruiformes > Rallidae > Hypotaenidia > Hypotaenidia okinawae. The sequence continues at coordinate 128,664,116 of BSDF01000002.1, read as the reverse complement.
TTTCTAGCCTTTGAGCTAGCAAATGTTACTCTATCAATACAGAGTGGAAAGGCATCAACGGGTGAGTGAGAAGGTTTGGTATGGGAGAAGATATGGAATTTGGTAGAGGCAAAAATCTGGTGACTCCTGGAAATGAAAGACCTTTCCTTTTTCCTGTTGTTTTCTCCACACATGTGGCCACCTTGCCACGTTGTCCCTCCATCTTGCTGGTTGTAAACTTCTCTAAGCCAGTGATGAAGTGATTCAGTTTGCTAATCTAAAAAAACCTCACAATTAATAGTTTTATGCTATATTAGTGAGCTGAACGGGTTTACTAAAGGGTAAGATGAATGGAAGGGACAGGAGCACAAGAACTTTTTAATGATAGTTGGCTATCAATTTGGCTCAGCACCCTGATGTAACAGCACACTTTGAACATTTCTGTCCAGAATATTGTGGTGGTGTTTCCATGAGTGGAAGGATCTGTGCGTTTGAATAAGGCATCTCAAAAAGGAGCTCGTTAACTTTTACAAATGTACCCCATTGGGTAGAGGAGAAATCAGCGTATTGGATCAGAGCTGTGAAGCTCTGAGGCAGCAAAACCACATTTGCTCACAAAGCATCTGTTAGAAAATATTCTCTGCTCCTTCTCATCATGGGTTTCAGGTGCAATACTTACAATTTCTGGAGCTGAGCACGCTACTGGAATAGCAAGATGATATAAAAAAGGACATTATATTCAAAGAATCTCACAAATTAGGCAAAAACAGTATAAGAGAGTTTAATGATCATTGTTTTATTAAGGAATCTGTGCATGACACACTTTTGTATGTTTAAGAGCAAGGAGCAATACAGTTTCTCAGTTCTCCCGTTTTTTATTCTTTGCTCTTTGGAGAACTTCCTTGTGCCTTTGGCAAATCTAACAACTTTATCATACATTTTTGAATTTCTGAAAGTTATCTTGGTGAAAACTAAAGCATAGTCTAAAAAATAGTCACAAAACCCTAGAGGGAAAAGGGATTTTTACCCACAAATATAAATGGTCACGTTGTTTCCCTGTTCCAAGACACAACAGTAAGAGGGGAACATCTTTAAGAGGCTTGCTTTGGTGCAGTACTGCCAAATGTGTGCCAGGAGTCACCTTCCCTCTGAGACAAGTCCTGAGAGCCACTTCAGTGGTTCTCAGTATCAGAGAATGCTACATGTATATTTGCATTAATTCTAAGGACTTTCTGATAACTTCCAATGCAAGATATTCCCATATCTGTGCTGTTGCTCAGTTTTGCTTTTACAAATCTCTGATTTAATGAAAAAAAAAAGAAGTAACATCACACATAGGTATATAACTTCCAGTTTTCATAAATCCGAGACTCAAGTGCATTATTTTGATAACTTAACAGACTGTAAGTAGATTTATTTTAGTTGATACCATATGGACAGCATACTACTGTATACCCTTTACTATATATATGCTCTGTAGCTACTTTTGGCACTGTCATTCGCAGATTAAGAAAAAGAAATTCCCTGGTACATACAGTACATGAAGCGAGGTAAGCTTAAATATTGGTCTAAAGGAAGGGCTTATGAAATGCCCAACCTTTGATCAGAACAATGCTTGAGGTGCTGGAAATTGCCACAGATCCTAAGTAATTCAGTGGGGTACATGAGTTGATGACCATAAAACCATGATACTTTGAGTCACTTTGCACCCAGTGTTCCCCTAGCACTGTAATATGGCATCTGTGATAAATGTATTAATAATAAAAAAATGCTGAAGGGTTTCAGGGAATAACTTGTACTTGAGAAAATGCTGGAAACTACTTTAAAAAAAAAAGAAAAGGAAATCTTACCTTACAATGAATTAGTGGTCTTGGATGAATCTTTGCTGTTGGATAGGAAGTTTTTGATACACTTCAGCCTGCTGGCTTAAGTCCTTGTGAGAATACACTCGTCCTAAGGAAGATTAGTCTTTTTGAGGTTCACTGGCCTGAACCTCACCTTTTCCTTGATGTATGTAACCGAGTGTTTATATTTTCACAAATCTTCTATAAATACATGCAGTTCTAAGACTTTTCAAGCATTTCCATTATCAGTGTTTTATGATTTGTTTTACATTAAAGCCTTCCTATTTGTTGTAGTGTTTTAGTCCATAAATACTGATTTTGATGACAAAATAATTAGGTTAGTTTATGTTAAGCAAACAGATAGTGTTTCTGGAGATCTGTTGGATTCCAGATAGGTTTTTAGGAACACTATATAGTGGTCTGTAAGAACTAAATCTATTACAGTTGAGAGACAACTGCCAGTGCCTGATCGTCCTAATCAGTTGGGCGATGCTGTATGAATGGAAATAGTCTCCTTTTTCTTCATTGAAAAAAGTCCTTTGCTGACAGCAAATATGTTATACTGTGCCAAATGAAATAGTGCATGAAATTCTGCTCTCTTTTTTAAGGAAGAGCTTTCGTGTAGTTTTCACTATTGTACATTGAAGGACTGAATTTTCATTCAACCTAATTACGTTTTTTTGTCTTAACTGTAACTAGTGATCAGATAATTATTCTGCCCTTAAAAAAAATAATCTAGTTATTATAGATGCTTGATAGCCGGTTTCATTACTTAAATTGAATTAAAGATATAAAAAATGATTTATCAGTAAATTTGAAAGCGGAAATGTGCTTTTAATGCTTCATTATGTTTTACACACTGATGTTGAATCTTCTCAGTTTATTTTCATAAGAATAAACATGGATGTCCTAGGAACGTGCATGTGGGTCACGTACGTTTATTGCCATATTTCATAAGTGCTTTTTGAGAATTAGGTACATCTGATGTCTCCAGATTAGATATGATCTCACAAAAATAGTTAGTCATTCCTTGGAAATACTTTTTTCTTGTTGAAAAATAAATGTAGCACATTTAATCCATACTACAATTTGTGTCTATCCATAAGCATGTGACACTCTTTTTTTCTTGGTCTGCTCTTCTGAACCATGTTTGTACAGAAACATTTACAAGAGCCATCGAGACATTGTTGTCATGTATGCTATAAAGAGACTAGTAAAAAAAATCTGTAAATTGGATTTTGCTCTAAAAGAACATGTCTGTTTTGAGAGATTTTCCTCTTTCTGAATGTTGCTTGACGGTGTGCTGCATTTATTTTTCATGCTGAGATAAAAAATGCTAAATAGACAAAAGGAAAAAAAAAAATGCCCTGGAGTTGCATACAAGAAGGTTATTTCCCCTCCAGGCAGGGAGAGATGATCACAAGCAGTAGTATTGTACGAAGTTATCCTTCCTCTTCGTAACTGATACATGACTGCTCCTAATTTAGTATAAATGTGAAGTAAAATGGATTTGCTTAAATTATCTCTGTTAGCTGTACGTGACCTTCATTGGGAACAAAGCTAACCCACTTTACTTCAGGTTTTCGTGGCCTAGAAGTATTTTTGCGAGCAGCTGTAGCCTTTCAGGATTACAAGGGTAGCTCTAGGATGAAAACGGTGGCAACCAAAGAGGTGCTAGTTGGACTGTGTGCTGTCGTCCGATGATGCTGTTTGACCATTGCTTGTAGGGATGCAACAAAACTGGTGGTGAAGATGAAAGCAGCTGACATGGTGGTCACTCTGGCACTGTCCTCCCACAGCTGCTATTCCTTAGTCTGACCACCGATCTCGGGCATTGATACTTTGCTGTTCTTGTTTCAGCGAGCTGAATGACGTAGGCTATTAAGGGCTGAAAGGAGAGCACCAAGAATCGCAGTAAGGAAGGCTGCCTGATGCCTCCCAGTATAGGATGCTGGTTGGAGCTTTTTATAACTTTGCAAAACATTAGCCTTTGGGGCTAGGCTTTTTGGGGGGGGGCGTATTTTTTTTTATTATTTTCCCCCTGCCAAAATTATTTAGCTCTCTATAAGAATGTGTGGAAAAAATAATTTCTTATTGTAGTTCTTATATTTTATTACTTACCTTTTTTTAGAAGTCCTCTGTGTCCCGCCCTTTGAAGCAGCCAGGAGTTAGATGGCAGTGTGGGAAGCACTGGTGATAGGCACTGGGGAAGAAGAGCGGCTTGTGAGTCACGGCTTTGCTTTTGTCAGCAGTGTGAAAATCTCAGGTCTAACTGAGCTGTAACTTTTTAAAGAAATCACAGTTCTTGCATGCCATCTTGAGCATGGAAGGGAAGAGGGAAGCCGAGCTGGAGGACAAAACTGATGCCTTGTACCCTGGTGCCTGAAAGCCAGAGGCAGGACCTTGGGGCACTGGCATGACAGGGCCCTGGCATGGTCCCAGCCCCAAAATACCATAGACTGTGAACAGGGAAGACAGACACGTGGTGAGAGTTAATACAACGATGTGCTGGGGAATGAAGGAGGGGGAGTCAAGGGGAGAGTCTGCCACTGCCAACAGAGTCTGGAAGGGACTGAGCCAGGAGACATGAAAAGCCTTGGGCAGCGGGGGTGAGGAGAGACTTGGCAAGGGCCCTGAAGGTAGGAACGAAGAAAGACTGGGGTTTGAATCAACATGGGCCAGAGGATATGGCTTGAGGAAAACCGGCAGAAGTGTTTGTTCTAGAAGGTCCTTTTCTATAGAGAATTTGGAATATAAATAAATGCTCTTTGGTTTCAGTGGAAGCGCCTTGAGAATGTTTTTGAACCATGTCTAGTAACTGCAGAGAATTGTTTTGCGTATGCCATCAGTTTACCCCAAGAGCTGCAGTGTATATCTAAATATTTTGACGCCACGGCTGGTTATCGTAGGTGTCAGTCTGACCCCACTGTACAAGGTCTGATGTCTCGGTTTCTTTTTTCGAGAAGTGACAAATGCAAACATTTTTGCATTGTGGCAGTGTCCAAGTCAAGGAATGTCAAAACTGACCTTGTCTCTGCAAAGCTCTTCTGTTTGGCCCCTCGTGAGGAGGCTTTTAATGGTATTTAACTGTTCGCTGATGTGCTGGGTTTTTTTCCACAGGACCCCTGCTTCATTCCGTGCACAAGATGGACTTGCTTTGGGAATGAATCTGGTTGATGCAGTGGAGGAGGCTGTTCTCTGTAGTACCCCTGCCTCACTTCCAGCAGAAGTCGGGACGTGCGTGGCGAGCGAGGCAGGGGATCACAGGAGGCAGAAGCTGTGCTGGTGCTCTGCGCAGCTGCATGCTGCCCTGGCAAACAGGATCCTCTTCCTGGCTGTGCTGCAGACTTCCTAGGTGATGCTAGGTAAGTTGCTCAATCCTGGCTTTTCTCACGTCTCCGCTAATGTGTGCGTCTTGCTTTCTTGCGGATGACTTGAGATCTTCGGATCTGATTTGGAAAAGTGCTGAGTGCTGATAATTGCCGGCAAGGCAGTGGGGGTTGAGGTTTGAAAGTGCTATATAAAGCACAATGTAATGCTAAGCGCTGTGAAAAGATTAGGTCTGAGTTATGCCAAACTGGAGACAAAGTTGTCTTTAGAACTAGAGAATCATTTTGACCTTAAAGCTGTCACTGCTTTAGTTAGGCAGTTAGGATAACAGAGTTAGTCTAAGTTGAGAATAACAGACTAACACTAGGACTACCATTATGTTGATAATGGTGCTCAGCTGCACCATTGCATTTGCAAAGAAATTACTTGTTTTTTCTTTAAAATAAATAATTGAATAGTGTGCAGTAAATAAAGTATTCAACCGTATGCCAAAGACCAGCAGATTGCTGTTTTGATTAGTGGTACTTCTGCATGCTGAACGAAGCAGGGGTGCTGTGGATATGGTATGACATAACTGCAGTGTAGAGCATGCCATGGAAGCAAACAAAGATAAAGTTCAGGTTTGTCTAAAGCTTACTTCTTACATTCCCTCCTGTGAGTGCCTGCCTCCACGGATTGGTTTTCCTGTAGATGTTTGCATCATGCAATATGATTTGGGGTGCAAGAAGCACAGTATTTTTTGATGCTCTCAACTCAGTGTATGTACGTGAAACCATCATTCATCGCAGGCACATGCCTCTTGTGCCTGGTTATTGTATCAGATACAAAGTAGACAGTGTTTGTAGTGCCCGCTATCAGAACGGCTTGAGGTCAGAATTTCATCTGCATTTCTTCAGCCTTGGGATTTGTATTTTCCCAGTGTGATGGCCACAGCTAGCCACATTGCTGTGAGAAATTTTTTTTGGCCAAGTCCTGATCAAGTTAAATATTGTTTTAACTTAGCCAACCTGAATGCAAAATATCTAACATTAGATCAGATTTTATGAATTAACCAAGAGCTTGTCTTCGGTGCCTAGAAACGTAGTGTTTGCCAGATAAGCTGCTACTCTCTATTGCAGGAGGGAGACAGACAGTAAACGCTATGAAGCTTTGATAACAGCTAAATATTATATTAAATACACAGAGTAGGAATGCTCGTTTCCCTTCCAGCCTGCTCATGGGGGATCTACTACATATGGCTCCGTGAAAGGCTGCAGTAATGCTTTAGGCGCTGAGCAATGGCTTTGAGTGCTGCTTTCTAAGAAAACCTGAGATATTTTTGTTTGACTGCTGCTGTGCAGGGCAAGTCGCTCTTTAAATCCTTAAACATAAACAACGCCACCAACCAAAAAAAAAAAAAGGTGAGAAGGTCGGGGGGGACGGTGGGTGGTTGGGGAGCAGCCTGCGTCTTATGAGCAGAAGGTAGAAATGAAATCACTTGCTTTACCTCCAGCTCTGAAAACTACGTTGCAGTGAGACTGACGCAGTGTCAAAAGAAAGGATGGTACAATTCCCAGAGCCCGCTGGGGAGAAGCCGGGGATGGGAGCAGCAGGGGTGTTGTGGGCCTGCGGGGCAGCACCTTGGCAGAGCTACGCAGGGGGAGATTATCAGCTAATGTGAAGAGAGCAACGCCAGGAAAAATAAAAACTCCGCTCTTCCTTCGTATCCCCTGAAAACGGGGGTACAGATGGGAGAGGAGGGAGGGCAGCTTGTTTTATCAATGTGCCTACTTTATTTTGGTGGCGCACATAATCTGGTGTGGAAAATGTTTTCTGTTATGTGATAGAAAGAGGGAATGGAAAGGGAAGCTAATTTGGAGCTAATATATTTTGAAAGCTGCTAAGAATAGCAGAATTTTATTCAGCGTGCTCTATTTCTACAATAGAAAAGTAAAATTCCTTTGGGTTAACTGAAACATCTGTTGAACAAATTGGTTCAGTTTCACGAGTCTGTTACTAATTCTGAGAAGTTGATGGTGTTTTATAAAACCAGTGGAGTCGGGGGGTTAGTGCCCGTATTCTTTCTTTTTTTTTTTTACTGTTATTAAAGTAGGTCATTTTGAAGTGTTATGTTTTCCTGAATACAGTAATACTGTGGTTAATATTTCTACTATTTCTAGTGTTACCTTGCTTTACTGAGTTTTCTTCAATGTTTTTAATTAACATTGTTAATATTCTTTAAATTCATGGCTTTCCAGCTTTTTATCAAATTCTTAGTAAGTAATGAAGTCTCACTGAGTCATTATTTTTTAAAAAAAAAAAAGCCACCCTCTTTTGGTGCATTTCTGCTTATATTTTCTTGTTTCTGTAGTCTTTTCTACTGTGTTTTACTTATGAAGTTTGAACATTAACAGGGTTTTAGTTGCTGCTACCGCTGTTTTGTCATTTGGACTAATTATTCTCTGTAACTTCAGAGCTGTGGGAAGAATATTGTAGGTGACAAATCGGTTTATAGCTTCACATGGTGGAAGCTAAGAATGTCATAAGAGTCAAAGAGCTGATGTCATGAATTAATAAAAGAAGAATAGCAGAGAAATTAAAAACAGTTTCTAAGATCCTGTTCCCATGTGTCGGGGATGGTCTAATTTAATCTCGTACACATCCACACATCTTAAGGCAGTTTAGGTTTCTCAGGTACATCTATCGGTATCATCACTGAAAGGAAATCACAAGTGAGTGTAATCTTCGTATGCAGATAAAATTAAGTTCTGTGTGCTTTATTGTTAAATATATAAAATCAATGCAAGCTTTTGTGTGCTACATGTAACAAGTTGTAATACTTTGACACATTTAAATGGAAAAGCCGAACTCTGCATTTAGACTGTGAATATATATTTTCCTTGCTGTTCTTATGTTATGTGGAAAATGCGAGACTGTCACTGAGCACATACATTCACCATTGGAGCAAGCTGTGGCATTTTCAGCTGTGTGCTCCATACAGAGTAGCTCAGCGTATCAAGGTTGTGAACAGTTCATAATACTTTCTAATGTTACTTCATCAGATAATTTCCTTTACTTGTTGCTACGGCTATTTTTGAAGCTTTAATACATTTTAATTAAGTAGTAATTTTGGTTGTCGCCTTTGAAGTAGAAGATAATGCAAGTACAAGTAAGAGGGACAGCAGTGTGAGGTATCATTGCTTTTTGAGTTTAGGAATGGAGATGCATAGTTGAGTTTTGTGAAGGTGCGTGTGAGCGTTGGCAGCGCAAGGAGCCTCCCCGCTGCTGATAAGATGTTCCAAACTCCCCTTGTGTCAGATTTGTCCTTGGTGCAGCTCGCTGAAGTTTCAGATGACGTGCACGAAAATGAAGTGAGGGGGAAGTTTTGTGGCTGAAGTCCTGTGCCAAGTCTTTTTGAAGTCACATGCAGCAGCTGTGCTGTAGCTAAAGAAAGGCTTTCTTTGCCTCCACTGTAACATCTGCATGATCTTTAACTGCAGAATTGTTCCACTATGATGTATTGTTTAGCTAATTTGGGTTGCCATCATTAAGTCTTTTTCTTTTCCTTACTAGAAAGGCTCACGTTACTTTTGGGAATAAGTTTGCAAAGATCTGGGCTTGACTGCTTCTTTGTAGAAATGGGAGGCTTTAGTCAAAAAAAAATAAATAGGTCAAAGTAGGAGTTGAGACTTTGAGTCTGTAGCTGAGTGAGGCCCTTAAGGTAATTGGGGAGCTTTAGACTGTGTCCCAGGAATTGGATCTTTCTGCATCCTCCCTTGTTTGAAGGATAGGGGCAGGACTCGGGGCCAGTTCTTGTGGAAATGTCACAAATGAGACATCATTGCAGCTAACCTTGATCTAACGGCTTCCAGAAGTGTGGCTTGCCCCCTCCCTGCTGAGGCATTACCCGTTCTCCCTCGTGCCAACACTGCTGCCACTCTGGGGTGAGCCAGTTCCATGAGCCAAACCAGTGGTCAGCTAACCAAGTTTTTGTTGGGATACTTGGCTGGCTCTTTAACTCTGAACTTGCTAACTGCAGAGTTGGACAAATGTCTGCACTGAAGATGAGCTGGAAGAGGGACATCAGAACCAGCCTCTTCTAGTTGTAAATTGGCTTGCTTGCTGCTTCAAAACCATGCCTTGAGTCAGGGCAGGAAGAAGGCAGCCGAGCAAAGTGTTTTTAAAGAAACGCCTGGGTTAGACTGTACACCATGTTTACTGTGAAAGTGAAGAGACATCAATAAATCAGGCGTAATTGAATTTGAAATTTTAGCTTTAGTGTTTCTTTTAGTCAGAGGTTTTTGCATAAGGACTTTTAAGCTGAATCTTTATTTAATCTTCTTCCAGTTTGAGACTAAGACTCACTGTTAGCACTGCAAAGCCGGCAAGTTCTTATAGTTAAAGGGTGGAATCTGATGGTCAGGAGTAAGAGGTTGTGGTCTTGGAAGGCAACATAAAGGTGGTAGAAAAGCTGACGCTTCTCTGCATTAAGGATTTGGGCAATCTTGACCTTAAGTATTTTGCATTTATATGGGGTACTTGACTCTCAAGCAGTCTGTCATGAAATAAATCTGGAGGAATAGATTATAAATTATATATGGGTAGGGGTTTTGTGTAAGAAAGAATTATTACATTATATCATCAGGAATTACTGGATATGCGTTTACTTTTCAGTTGAACAATATGATCAGTCTTCCTGCTGTAACCTCCTAGGAAAATGACTGTCAATGGAAAAGCAGAGTGCTGATTTATGTAATTGTGGTCATTGCAGAAGTTGGGTTTGTGAGATCCAATTAACATAAATAAGCAAAGTAAGAGAAAAGGCACAGGAAACATACTGCTGCTTATTAGGGTTGTTAAATGGTATTTTCAAAATTATCTTCTAGTCAAATAATGATTTTCTTCCGATTTATGCCAGGAAGACTGTGTTACTCCCCATACTCAGCATCTATAAAATTGAACGTATATTTGCCACAGTGATGAATTAATACCATACTTGCAAAATACCAAAGCTGCTATTACAACTTACTTGAAATGCTGCCTGTCGAGTGGGAAAAAGACAGATTTGCCGGCACGTGTAATGCAGAGCACAGCCTGCCAGCTCGAGGGAATGCGACGCGTCTGAGCCCTTGTCCAAGACTGGACGTGAGCACGTCACTGGGGACTGGCACGCCTCAGGTGACAGCTGGGCGTTTCAGACTCACATGTGGAAAACATATGAGTGTCCTAACGCCTAAGGAGCACGGTTAGGTCCTAGAAATAGAGATGCTTGACGGCAGTGGTTCAATATATTTATTTTATCCACAGGTTTAAAAATAGTTAGTAAAATAAGATCTTGAGACAGGTCTTCAAAACTGAGCACATTTAATGCATTCTGGTTAGCGTGGCGTTACCATGAGGTAAGGGCGAGCAGCCGAGGGCTCACTTCAAAAACAGGAAGTGCCCGCATTTATATAAAATTGCATAGTTTCAGCTGTCATAAACGTGGTTTCAATGCAGTTACAAGAGTAAAGCCCAAAGTAGTTATAACCAGCTTACTTCCTCTTCCAGTCAAAGTGCAAATAGCCATATAATTAACAATCTGTGGCTCATTTTCTCTAGCTGGGTTAAGTATTCTGTTTCAGTCGCTGTGTAAACAGAGGGAACTCGGCTTGCTTAAGAACGTTTTAAGACACAAACGTTCTTGGTCACAAACAGGTCTGCAGATTCACAAAACGGTATCTGCGATTGCCCCTTGGTCTTGGCAGCAGCGATGAGACCTGTGCATGCGGCTGGCGGGCTGCCAGGCTCCCGGGAGAAGAGCCAGCCTCGCCAAGTTGGCTTCTTGCCACGGTAAACTGCATGGGGCAGCAAAACCTGCTGCAGAGCTGGTAGACGGTTTTGCTCTTTAGGGACTTCCCTTCTTACATTCCATTACAAATTGGCTTTATTCAAAGTCTTTTATCATTAATTTTTTGAAGACTGATTGCTCAGCTGTTTTGGACAGCTTTTTTTTTTTTTCTGAGGTAGTTCACCTACCCTGCCTTTGACTCTGCTCATGCACTTCGCATGGCAGAAAAGCGTGAGTACAGAGGGGTAAGACAGAGTCCCTCTTCTGCTCCTGTACACTCTCTGGTTGGTTCAAATATGGTTTAGGCTGTTTGGGGCCTTTGAGGAGAACCCTAACTATTCATCCGGAAGGAGGCCTGTCATCACTTCTCTGTTTCTGTTAGTATCAGGCACTCAAGCAACAAGTACCTACTGAGTATTCCCCATGTACTCTGCTTGCAGGGAAGAGCCAGTGAGGAGCCTTTCCAGGGAAAGGGAGCTCTCCCAGGAGAGCTTCTCTGGGAAAGTGCTGCTGGGTTGCTGAAGCTGTAGCACTTGCTGCATATGGGACTCAACAATGGACCTTTTCTCCTTGTGACAGATCTTGGAGAGAGGTTTTTCTTCATGTGAAGAGGTAGCACACTGCATCTTGCAAAGCCCTCTAAGAAACCTTCAGGCAGAGCTCAACAAACATTACTCTGTCCTAAACATAATACGAGACATTCCCCTTTCCCTTTCCTAGCTTTCTTCTTCAACCAGCAGATAAATAGTGGAGAATAAGGACTCAAGACTTTACGGAGCGTCGTGCAGTCATAGTGACCATGTTTTGACTTTATTCAAGAAAGGTAATAGTCCTTAAAAGGACTATTTCATCCTGTGCTAGCCAAAGTTTTTGCTTCAGGAAAAGCTGGCTAACCCTTTTTGTTGTCACTGGACATCCAGAACAGCTACACTGATGACCAGAACTTTGACTTATCTTTATCAAAGGAGTTTTGAAAGCAAAAGCAGCCTAACAGCCGCTGTGTGAAAGTCAAGATACATCTGACAGCGAAGGAAACAGAAATCAGGATAGAGTTCTGCTTTAAGCTCCCTACAGTTTTTAGCTGTAATTTTGCAGGTGAGACAAGGCAGGACCAGCAAAAATGACAACTCCTTTGTGACCTTTGGAAAACCATGGTGGTTAGATATTTTGAGGGGTTTCTTTCATTCTGAATAGAACCTGGAAGCTTTCAGGACTCAGCAAGGTTTATAATGCTTTTATAATTGTATGAAGGATTCCACTCTATTCTTGTCTTCTGATGTTTTAAAAGAACATACAGCTGCCACTCTGAAGAGGATGGTTGCACAGCTTCTGCTGCTGCTTCTGCTTACTCTGTGTGTGTAGGTAATGATTTATTATAACATCAATTTAACATTAGCTTCAATCATTCAAAACAGCCTTATCTTAGGTGCTTGCCAGAGTTCCTCATGTGTTTCTTTACTTAGTGTGACATGGCCATATTTTCCTTCATGGCTTAGTTCCTAGCCCAAGCACAGGCGATGATATTTGCTCACATTGCGCTGTGTTTTATCACTGAGTTAAGGGATTGTGCTGTAAAAGAGGACAGTAGGGCCAGTCAGTTCGATGCAATGAATAGATTGCTCTTATTCCTGGAGGAGTATGGTCCAAACAGTGGTCTGTGGGCCAAGACCAGCCTACAGGAAATTTCCATCTGCTCTGCTTTTTACCAGAGGAGATGGAGAACAGCTTTTGCAGTAGCAAATGCTGCCCAGCAACTGGACAGTATTCGGAGGCTTGCCATAATCCAGTTTAGAGGACTGCCTCCAGGGGAGTGGAAGAAAGTGGAGTGGTAGGGGGCAGGTAGAAGAGGTTCCATTCTCTGGTGGCCTAGTTTTATTTCCATGATGACATCTTGACAGTATTTCTGATATTGCTACTTGTCGCATGTGCAGACTGGTCAGGTTGATGACAACCTTGAGGATGAGGAAGTGAGGGCTGTGAGAATTAGCTGGTGGGAGGATTTGCATCCAACCACCAAAATCTAATTGCAAATCCCTTGTAATAAGTGACCTCTTTTAATTGGGAACCTTTAAAACAGTTCATTAAAAATGCCCTTATCAATTACAAGCTACGTGCCATATAAATCCTATTTGCATATGAAGTCGTTCAGATTCCAACTTCTAATTGCCATTTGAGAAGTCAAGTACTGATTTTTGAGTGGATTTTCATAATATAGTTTTATATTGCCTTTTAGGGGAACTTTGAATTAATTTGAGACTGTAACTATTAAACCTGAAAAAAGCATGGGAAGCTGGAAAACTCTGTATATATATACACATACACATGTATATATATGTAAAACCCCCAAAATTTTTAAAAATAAATTAATTGTATGTGTCAGCATGCAGTGACCGTCTATAAAGTTTTTCTTATCCTGAGATAATGTGCATACCCTTTACATGAAAGCACCTTTTTAATCTATGCAGATCATCCAAAACAAATGCTTCTAACTGTTATCTCCACACTTAGTAGATTATCTTGATCATCAAGGTTAAATACTAAATGAAGATTGAGAATTTTATATGATTTAGATTTTTTTTTTAACTTTTACATTTTTTCAGATTCACTTTTTAAATATTTTTTACACTTCAGAAACCATTAAGCTCTTGTAATAACGTAGGTGGTTCAGGTGAAAATGAAATAATAGAAAAATCATGGACAAAGATTTAAGATCTCTACTTGTTCTATTTCTCTCTTTCAGTTGATGGTAGGAAAAAACTTTTAAAGTTGCTTTTGTGTATGCGTGTTTATACAAAAAAACCAGAATTACTTGAAGTCAAATAGAGAAATACAGGCATTGCGGTAAGGGGTCATTGCAGTTGGCTTGGCCTCTAGTATGCATGGCAGAATTGTTGTTCTTAAATAAACTGGATGAAAGCACTTCTGCATTGCAGCTACCTTGTGTTGGACCTACATGAAATCCAGGTACTTGTCAATTCCCCTGCACCTCCTCAGACTTCTGTAAGGTTTCTGGCTCTGGCATGAGAGCTCTTTTTGCTGGGGACGGATTGTTTCTCCTTATCAGGAATGGGGCCCGCATGAGTCAGCTGACCAAATTGCTAAGATCAGTGTTAAACTCTCCACATTGCCCCCGTAATATTAAGAATAGCATAAATTTAGGCTCTCTTGTAAACTTTTTCTGAATTCACTTTTTGCATTGCAGAAAAAAAAGGGGAGCTGCACAAACTTTGACAATATAGCAAATGGCTTTATAGTGTCTCCTTGCCACTGGATCACCTTGGGGTTTGAGTCAGGTTTCCTGAGTTCTCAGCTTCGTTCTTTCAGTCTTGTCTCCTCTTGCAGTTGTTTGAGCTCTGCCCTTGATCAAACTCTTCTGCCAAGGTGAAAAATTTCCCTGTGTTCAGACATGTAGATAGATACCTCTGGGTACCTTCAGCCTTCCCATTTGTGTTCTTAAAGAGTCAGTTCTGTTGTCTTTTCTTTTTTATTTCTTATTTTATATCAGGATTTTCCCGCTGTTCTTTGCCCATTCTGCTGCGATGAGCGGAGTGGGCTTCCTCTAAACATCATCTGCCCTGCTTTCCCCTAGACAAATCCACGTGTTCCTGGCCTGGATCATAGGTGACACCAGTCCTGTTAGCTGATGTCTGCAAGCTGTGCATATCTTAGTGCGCACATTTTATTTATTTGTTTTATTTATGTATATAACCTATAAAATGAACATCAGTGTTGTGTATGATTTTATATAGTATCGAACCGCTAATGCTTTGTATATGGTTACTAGTATTATTTTATAATTCATTATTTTATATCTACATATCAAATAACATCTGCGAACATGTTTTCCAGTTAGACAAATCTGTTTTATTGCTTCAAAATGTCAATTTCTCTTTTACTTACTTTTCTTATTGTTGTTTAGAGGAAATACAACATTACCGGTAGCTTTTTCTGTTTTCTAAAGATCAAGCACTGACTGAAACTGATCAGTTTATGGAAGTAGTATAGGTCTCGATGGGTCACATTCTAAAGAGAGGTTCCTCATTAAAGAGTGTGTAAGAGCTTGGGTTCGGTTCCTGTGTCATCTTACTCTGGTGGGACCCATGCCTAGAGATACTCTCATTTAGAAGATTCCTGTATGTTTTTACTCTAAGGTTCCAGTTCTTTAATAATTGAAAGGTGGTCTCAGGGCTCCTCCCAGCTTCTGTTTGTTGTTTGTTCTTTCAAATCTGGTTTCCATTTGGGATAGAACTGCATTTTCCAACAGCAAGAAAAATGTCAGGTTTCTGTATAGTTGTGACACTTCACAATTCTGTTTGTTTCTGCAGGATTTTACATTAATCTTCTGTTACTGTTGTTAGTAAGGGACACAAAAATGAGAAAACAATTAGCATCCTTACAGGCATGTGGAGAATTATTCCATTATTAGGTAGGCATATAGAGCAAAGGTTTGTCTTGCCTGGAAGTTAATGTTTTTAGGCGTGAATGACGACTCTTTGAAAATGGAAGAACTTTTTCTAACTGCGTTTGCAGAACAGAGCCAGAGATGTATCTCCAAGCACAGCCACCACTTGACAAATGTGTTCTTTGATTTGTCTGCTTTTTCACAATATGCTTTTTGCCCAGACGTGGTCAGGTCTGAAATGGGTAGGATGTTGGTAACAATGCATGAATGCCATAAACTTTGCTGGCAGGTGCCAGAATATCAGACTTGCTTCAGGAGCTGCTGAGCAAAATCCTGCAGTCTTTGTGGTACTGGGAATGAGGTGATGGACTGTTAGGGCCTTAGAATCTTGGGTTTGATTTATTTATTTGAGGTATTTTTTATTCTGTCTTTTAGTAAATGATTGGGATTTCATAACTGTTTGAATTTTGTGTGTGAACATATTTTGTGACCTACTTATAGGTGGTTTAATGCTGTTATTTGATTGTTTTTATATATGTATATATATATATATATATATATCACTTAAGTGATCTTCTCAGTGGCATGGGCTTCTGTCAAGAGTCAAACCAAGAGTTAAATGTGAGTGCTGACTTGTGTCTATATCCTAGGAGACAAAGCACACTTGCATAAACTATAGTTTAAAAAAAATTAAAAGATCACAAATTTATGACATCGCATAGATTACAAAAAAGATGTATCTATGGAAATATAGCTATCTGTATTTCCTATTGAAAGGTGGATAAGGCTCATGTGTCTGTTTTCACTTGAAAACTGTCTAGCAAATTCTATGAGGTGGATTTAAATATTGTAGTACTACTTTTAGGTGATCTGTTATAGACAGCTGTTTAGTTTGGTCCATCTAAATTAGCTTTCTGTGAAATTATAAGGTCAAATGTTCTCGTTTATTTTTAGCCTCATTTCCTATGGAAACAAGGCTCATGAGGTCACACTGTGCATTTGTGTACATGCACACACATCCCTTTATCTTCCCACACGCACCCCCGGTAGCTTTTGTACCTACTGGTGATTTTGATCACCTTTTTTTGCACAGGGGAGGTCTCAAGATTTGGATCCCACAGATTTTGTGAAAGTAAGTAGCTGAGTATAAACTGAGGCAGCTAAAGGTGCCCTGACAGAGGGAAAGGTTAGAGCATGAAATAATCTGATTAGTTGCCTGGGAATCCTAGTGATGAGAAAAGAGAGACTTTAAACAAATGTCCCATCTGTGGGAAAAGCTTTGTTCACAGCTTTCACCTTTCAAGACACCAAAGTCAACTAACTCGGAGGTGTAAATCTGTGGGAGATGAAGCTTAATTAATTCTGTTGTTCATGGGACTGCTTGTTCCTTAGATATTTTAGTAGTACTACTACTACTATCAGTAGTGTATGTTTCCATGCAGTATTATTTTTGCATATGTAATTTCCAAGGTGAATGTGTAAGGATATTCTTATGACAATCTTAATTTTCTGAGAGAATCTTTGTTTTCACTGTAAACATTCATTTTAGTCTCCCTATTAGGACAAACTGAGCAGTTGCTTCTCCCCCTTTTAAAACACCCGGTCCCATGAATGCCGTGCAGCCTGGTTTTGCATGTGGTTCTGGATTGCAACCAGTCAGAAATGCTGTAGCATTTTGCAGGGAGAATTCGTGGCACGAGGGTTGTGCTCCAAGGGAGTTAAATGGGAAGAACGAGGTCGGTACAGTACTCTTACTGAATATGGAAATAATAATAATAATTAAGCTAACCAACAAGAAGTGTATTCTTAATAAAATGCGTGGGTATTTTCAGTGTAATCATATGACTGAATAATACAAAAATTGCTTTGAGAGTGGGTCAAAGATTACACATAGGAGAGCCGTGTGCGATTGGTTATGAACAAGCAAAAATAGGGTAAACTTTTGACCCGGCAGCAGCAAATGGAACTGTGTAAAGCACCTACAGATGGCAGGATTTAACATATAGTTGGTCTCTCGCCCTTTCACAGCAATTACGATCATATTACACCAGGCGCAGAGGGGAAGGCTCTCCGTAACTGTAATACAGTACGTCTTTGAAAGTTTTGAATATGCAGTTGCGTGTTTCGTTTTTGTAGGACCATCAATTAGCTTAGCAAGAAGAATTCCACTTTTGTTGCTCGTGTTTGACTCGACGAGTTCCTGACCAGCGTGCCAAGTCCATTTGGAACAAAAAAATCATTTGAACGGTCTGAACAATTTTGACAATTCAGACTGGAGCAGATTTATTGCTACGCTTGAAAGGCTCGGTGAAAAGTTTTACGCCGCTGTGCCGCTGATGTGGGCTTGAAGGGATGAGGAGGATGTGGCTTCAGAGAGAGATCTGGGAAACTATGTTCCCAACTAGCGCCTTACATCCTTGTGTAGATGTGTACATCTTCCTGGTTAAGTTTTATGTTTGCAAAACTTAAATAGCAGAAGGACCAATTGCTAAGCTGTGTCTATTTGACAATACTGGGGAATTTAGACTGTTCAGTGGCTTTCAGTTTTGTTTGGACTTATGAAATACCTCACAAATTAGAAAAAGCGAAAGGGGTCTTGTGAATTAGGGACGAATGATTGTTGTTTTCCTGTGCAATTTGTCGGTTAACAAAATCAGAAGCCCAGTTGCACTTTTGGCACAGAGTGATAGTTCTGAAGTCATCCAAGCATATTTCATGTAATTCACTGCCTTTCGGGGAACTGATTGAAGCCGGGAATAGGGTGGTCTGTTTGTGAGTCTGTCTGCGCACGTGTGTGGACTTCTGCCATGCTTGGTCTTATTTATCACGCTTTGACAGGAAAAAAGTCTGGCTTGTAGAAGGCATGCTTCCTCCTAGTTGTGATCCAGCCACTATCTCCTTTTCCGTCTCTTTGCTTTGCCTCCTGGCCTGTAATCTGATGCGTGTGCCAGATGTGGGGAGGTGGAGCAGAAGCAATCCAAGCTTTTAGACCATTTCATGGAGGGGTTATTTTATTATATCTGTGGTTCACAAAAATTTTCCTTTGGTTTTCCAGAATGACTTCTACGGAGAGTAGAAATTGCAAGCATATGGTAATAAGCTAAATAAGATACTGAAAAATGCTTTTTGGAGGAAGGGAGGATTTCCAAATATTGATAAAATAAAGGGTCGTTGGTTGGGGGGTTTTTCCTCTTAAATCATGCTGAAGCTTGCACTGTACAGATGCTGCTGGGTTTAATTCCATTTCTTTTCGGAGACAAATTGTATTCATTTTAGCCATGCCTGTACCTGCAGCAAAGAGCTGCTGCTGAAAGCTTTAAGGCATGTAAACGGCTCAGCGACTGCTACCACATGAGTTTGATCCGATCACAAAGATTTCGAAACTTCCTTCTACAGTTTTCTAACCCCCTCACGCAAAAAAAAAAACAAACCCAAAACCGAAAACCACACCACCAAAACAAACTTTAAGTAATTTAAAAATACCACTTATGCATTCCCCGTGAGCAGCTTTCAGATATCCAGGTTTGAGCCATGCTCGAAATTTGCCTGGACCTATTGAAGCCCCAGCTCTTGAGAGGCGGCTCGTGAGCCGGGGCGCTGCCCCATGCTCCCTGCCGAGCCTGGGCCGCAGAGGCTACAGCCGCCTCCGCAAGAGAGGGTGGATTGACAGAGTTACCACCATAAAGCCTAACTGAGTCATCTTGATGTAAAGGAAGAAGTGTAATACTTCAGCAGGAGGTGATTGCCTCTGTGGTGTTAATGACTTGGGTTAATTTGGGCTGTCTGCCTGGCAGCTATGCCACCTGAAAATAGGGATGGTTATCTCCAGCTTTCTGCTTCGTAAGAATCAACTTCAAGTAGGTATCCTGGATCTGTTGGACTTGGAAGATACAAAAGCCAAAAGCAACTGGGTAGAGGAAAAAAAGGTTCTTAATATGTGGAGTAGAAAGGAAAATGAACTAAAGAGATGGGTTTCATACTCGAGAAAGGAAGCAATTTTATCTATTTATGTTCTTACATGTGCTTTTTGAAGTACAAAAAGATATTGAAATGTTATTACTGAACTGTTATTATTGGAACATTATTGAAATATTATGGCATTATTCCCATAGTTTCACTGATTAAAATAGAAATCTAATTGAAGGACGTGTACTTTTCACAGCTATTTTAAATAATAGACTAACTAGTTTTGTATTCCAGTAACTGAAATATCTCCAGCAATTACTTCTACGTAATAAATATGTAATATGCTTCTATAAAATGTAAAAAATGTTAGCACATCAACCAAACTGACATATATATTAAGCATTAATATACTATATTCTATCCATATATGTATATATTTACTATGTATATGTAGATTATAGTATATACCACGAATGACATGGGCTTTGTAGTGCCTGCATTTTCTTCTTTTAAATTCTGATCATTATTTCTTGCCATGGTAGAACAGAGACATTTGTATTTCCTAATTGTTGCTGGCAATAAAATAGTTAAAGTGAGGTCTCCTAGTATCACTCAAAGCTAAGTGCGTAGGTTTCCATTATAAGTTGCTCAAAATGTTCTTATCTACCCTTTGGTAAGTAGGTGAAATGCTTGTGTGCAATATATGTAAGCTTGGTTTCCTTTCAGTGTTATCTAAATATCTAATTTAGTTTTCCTTTGTATGTGCACTGAAAGAGTAACTGACAAAAGCTATCATTGCTTAGACTGCATCTCGCATACAAATACACGTAAGGCGTGGCGAGCTTTTTCTGCTCCCAGAAGACAACTTTCCAAACCTGGTGGGAGTCTTTCCTCCTTGTCCTGCGTTGAAGCATTGGTCACCTGCAGCCATACTTACCTGGTCAACTCAGGTTTGAAATTAGTGTGGCAAGAGAGCACTGTCACCACTGTACCAGCAGTATTTAGGTTACTACAAGTGAATTATTGTCACAGGAATGTTCTGGGTATTGAGGTGTTTTTAACTTGTCACAAGTATTATATGCAGTTGTATATATATATTATACCACTGTATAATCATTACAAATAAATTAACACTTAGATTGTAGTTACAGCATTTAGTATAACATAGTGACTGTGTGCTGCTCACCCAGCTAAGTGCTAGCTTTGTAACTGGAGAATAAAAAATGGTAATTTGCTTGTACATGTGTAGCTAAAAGAACTGTTTTTCCTGGTAAATTTAATTTGATTAAGAAATTTCCTGGTAAATTTAATTTGATTAAGAAGACAAGGTGCAGATGTAGACTTTTTTTTTTTTAATGTAATGTACCAAAACAAAGGTGAAATATTTCTTACTAGGAAATGTTGACCATGACTCTCCTCATTTGTAAACAAGATCGGAACTCCCAATATCCCTACTCCCAAGGTGTGTGGACTTCTGAGAGATTTTCTCTTCAAACAACTCCCCTCACAAGCTGTGTAGAGATTGCTGGCTTCACACAACATATGTGACATAACACATACTTGGGGAAAAGAAAAAAAAATAGTAACTGAAGATGTTTGTTTTCCATTGACCTGAGAATTAGATTGATACCGGCCTTTAACAGAAGAGGAAGAAACAGAAACATGTCTTTTGTGTCCCGTTGGCTCAGGGGACGGCTTTGACCTCCTGACAGGCAATCCTGAGGTGCAATGGGAGCGCTGGTAGGGTGCAGCTTAGTGAAAGCTGATTGCGCCAAGCACCAGCCCTTCCCATGTTTGTAGACGTGACCACTTACAGCTAATAAGCTTATAATAATTTCTACTTAAGCACAGGTGGTAAAAGTTGTAGTAAAAAAAAAAAGGTGAGGGGCTTAAAAAACAGAGAAGGTTTGGGGTAAACTGTGCTGAAACGTGTGCTGTGTTTGATAGTCATAATTGTCCAGCTCCTTTCGCATGTTCGTCCCGGCCCTTGATGGTGATATTCCTGTTTACACATCAGCTGTCGGGGAGTCTGAGACTGAACTCCACCAAGAAGCATTACTTATCTCTCTCCATTACCTTAAAATATTTTTGCAGACAGGCATAAATATCAAGTCTCTCAATGGCTTCTTGTAAATCCTGTGCAGGATTTTTTGATGACGTAAGCACATTTTGCTTTACTGTCTGAAGGACTCCATTTGCACAGAGGAATACATTTCATTCGGTCATCCGAATGATCTTATATTTTGAAAGCTTAAAAAAAATAATTCTCTAAACCAGATTGCTCTGTTGTGGATGACTTGATTGGGAAATGGCACATGCTTCCCTGCCTGCTTTGCATTTGTTACCTAAATGAAGTAAATTCAGCTTGGGAAGAGAGAGGGATTTAAAATGTCTCTTCTTTAATTAATCCCAGGAAAATTCTGGCAAATCTGTCTTGTCTTAGTGAATGCTGTATGTCTTTGAATCCATTTCCTTCTCATCACATAGCAAAAAATCAGGGTATGTGTTGGGTTTTTTTCCCACTGTGATATTTTGGTTTGTCAATAGCCAGGTTTTGCCTTCACCTCATTTTAGTATATGCAGAATAAGTAGCGTGTGTGGTTTATGTTTGAGGGGATTTTTTTCTTTTTAAAAGCTAGTTTTCTGTAAAGAAAACATTCCAATGGTGGTTTTAGTTAAATCTAGCTTTGATGGCCTTTTGTGAAATTAGTGTTTTACTACCGATTCTTGTGGTGATATTCCTCCCCCTCCCCGTTCCTCCTGTAAAATATAAATCTTGGGTCTGTTTAAACATCATGTTATTTGAACAGATTGAGCTCCCTCTGTGGCAGATTATAGTATGTTCTTTCTTTTGGGGAAAAAGAAGCAAACACAAGCAAAACAAATAACAACCCAAGGCTTATTTCTTTGTTACCTTTCTGGCTAACACATAAGGACAGACCATTTATGTACCCTATATGCTTAAAGTCCTCAGCAGTTTGAGACAGCATAAGGACTCTGGTCCTGAGAGGTAAAGAGCATTCTGATCTTACTCCAGGAAAGCATTTACACACAATCATTACAGTTAAGGACATGAATGGAGCCTTGGACTTAATGTTAGGTAAGACAGTTCAGAGAACTGCAAAATTAAGTATTTAATTGACAGCAGTATTGCTGTGGTGTTAACTAACAAACTGTCCTTCCACAGCAGTATATTCTCATAAATATTCTCATATTTACATATCAGCTTGGGGTTGCAATTGAACAGTTTTCTGTACAAAGATTTTTGCGCCTTTTTTTTAATTATTTAAAGGATTTTCCAGAAGTTAAAGTGAAGTATTAACACCAAGGAAACCACCACCTTTTAGTTAATGAAAATATGAAATACTGTCTTAGATTTCCTAGAATTTTAAATGTCCCTCACGTCTGTTTTATGTAACTCAAGTCCTGGTAGTGTATTTTCTTCAGGTAATGCTGCTGTAAGTAGAATTAGTCTTTCTAAAATGAATTGTTTTCTGTTTGGACTGTTGTCCTGGTTTGGGCTGGGATAGAGTTAATTTTCTTCATGGTAGCTAGTATGGGGCTGGGTTTTGGATTTGTGCTGAAAACAGTGTTGGTAACACAGGGATGTTTTTGTTACTGCTCAGCAGTGTTTACACAAGCCTTTTCTGCTTCTCACCCCACCCCACCAGTGAGTAGGCTGGGAGTGTAAGAGGTGTTGGGAGGTGACACAGCTGGGACAGCTGACCCCAACTGACCGAAGGGATATTCCATACCATATGACGTCATGCTCAGCATTATAAAGGTGGGGGAAGAAAGAGGGGTGGGGTGGAGGTGTTGAATGAAAGGATGGGAAGTGGTGAATGAATCCTTGTCTTGCTTTGCTTGCGCACGCAGCTTTTGCTTTACCTATTCGATTGGCGTCTGTATCTCAACCCACGAGTTTTCTCATTTTCACTCCTCTGGTTCTCTCCCCAACCCCACCGTGGGGGGAGTGAGTGAGCAGCTCTGTGGGGCTTGGTTGCTGGCTGGTGTTTAACCACAACAACTGTTCACAAGTTTTCATAAATCCAGTACCAGAAAATAATCTGCTGAAGTACCTCTCTGTACAATTCATATAATAGTATGCTACAACTACTACTACTACGTCAAGTTCAGTCTGGTATCTTATACAGTGTCCAAGAAATTCTCAGTGTAGAAGAGCACAGATTTGTTGATCCTTGTTCAGCAGGTCCTGACAGCTCTGCCTGTGGATCTAGTGCCCTTTCCAGGGGGTTTGCACATGATGATTCTAGGGCATTTCTTTCTAGGGCATTTCTGTATTATCCTGGTGCCATATTCCTAGAGTTAGTAATTTTTTCTTACACACACACTCCCACCCCCTTCTGTATTTGTCAAAAAGCTAACAACCATCATGCTTTCTCATGGGTATCATTGAAGTTCAGGGCAGTATCTGACTGTTTTCATAGTGCCACTGTAAGTTGCAACCTGAGTTAAAAAGGCAGTGTGCCTGGTTTTACCCACTTAAATACACCTGGCTTACTGAATGACCTTGAATAGGTCATTTTCTTTTCCTGTTCAGCCCAAGATCTATAAACTGCAGATAATAAAACATATATCCACCTTTGCAAAAGCTCTTTGAAATCCATGAGTAAAAGGTATCCCATAAGGTCAAAATATGAATTATTTATTGCTACATGACATGCACAGCATGCCGACTGTCAGGTTATAGAAATCTTGTCTGTTCCTTTTTCCCCCGAGAATAGAAGTCGTACCTTCAGAGCTCTACTTAGAGAAGAAGTATTTGTTGTATGAAATCTAATACAATCTTTATGTGTATGAGTATGTGATAATATAGAAACCTCAGTTGGTATCTTCAAGGAATTGGTTTCAAGTCCTAATACCCAGCTTCCTCTGACAAGTGTAAATGCAGTTTTCAAAATAACAAACATTTTAAAAATAAAGAATGAATATGAGAAGATTAGAAAGAATAGTCAGAGTTGAGGGAAGATTGGGTTTTGAAGTAAGGGAATTAGAGTTTCATGGCATCAAAACTGTGGTAGGGTTACTACAGGGTAGCAGATGACTTGACATCCAGGTGATTACCAATACTTGTAGCCATTATCCATTTCATGATATTTGAAATGCCGGCAGCAGTATGCTTTGAAAGAAACTGGGGTTTAGTATGTTTCCTAGGGGGTTTTGTAGGCCCTACTTAACATCAAAGTATAGAAGGGGGAAAAAATGCTGTGTTCTCTGCTTACTGTTTATATTATTTATTTGATTAATTTAGGTACTTGTTATTCACAATAAGATATAAATGTATGTAGGTAGATATAGATAGAAAACATATGGAAAGCAAGAATAGGCATGTTGTAAGCCAATTAGGGGTTTATACTTCAATGTGAGCATCTTCAACTGTCCTTTGAAATCAGCATGCAGCTAGCACAGATTTTGAAGAACTAGTAGACAAGTTCCTGCTGAGATAGGCTACTTTAATAATTGGGTTTCTCTGTATCTGTTTTGGCCTCTAAAAGAGTTTAAAAAATGGTCTTTAGAATTATCTAGCATTGAGATCCATGACATTAGCATAAAGTCTTTTGCCTTTAATCCAAGTCAGAATTGTAACCAGCTAAATCCAAAAGAGCCTGTAACTATTTGGGATAGACCCAAACTTTTTAGTACTGATAAGAGAGGCAAGAGGGTTCTTGCACAGGTTTTAAAACTCTCCTGGGCATAACAGACTCCTAACTTTGGTTCTCTCCTGCACTGTTGGATGAAGTGTAGTTTTACAGCTAAAGTCACATCCAGCTGGAAAGACTGGGGAGATGTTACTAGGAAGAAAGTTGTGGTGGAGAAGGGAAGCAGCGCTATGCCCAAGTAAGAGATTTTTGAGAAAATTCTTCAAAGAAAAATTCCTTCTACATGTAGAATACAGTTGGTTTAGAAGACTTGTACTTTTAGGCTGTAGTAAATCGTCTGGTTAAAAGGAGCCATCTGCTTGAAAATATTTCTCTTCATGTTGCCTTCCATCTTGGTTCTCTTCCATTATGCTTTAGGCATCATTTTGCTTGTTCATTGTGTTTATTTGATACTTTAATCTATCCCTCTTCACAGCTGTAGAGTCTGAGGAATTTGCGTGTCTGATTTTTCTTATTTACCCGCTGCTCTGACTCTGAGGTACTGCAGGCTATATATTAATAAAAGTAATTAATCTATATAAATTTACATATAACATAGAAATTGTATGAGTGTGATGCATTAAAGGTTGCCAGGATCCTGTGTTGTCGAAGTTTCCCGAGTACCTAAAACCTAAATTGGTACTTTATCACTTCCTCTTCATTCTCCTTATCCTTCTCAGTAATCTCCATTGAAAATACAAATGTTAATGTCACTACTATATAGGGATATACCCAGCTTAATATTCCCTATGCTGCTTTTTACCCTCTTGTAATACACAGTATTTAATCTTGTAAAATAATATTGCTATCACAGAAGTTGGGAGGAGGTTAAACCCTGCTTTAGTAGGGAAAAGCAACATTGCAGCCAGGAGCTCTACTCTCATATCACCTGGTTTTCTAAAATTGAGGCATTTTAATCAACCCTGTTACTTAATTCCCAATGCATCACTCATGACTTCCAGTGGGGGCTCTCCTTTCTTGCTCCTCTCAAAAAGTGTTCTTTCATGTACCCCTCCTCAGTGCCAACTAGTATGTGGCTATATATAGTACGTTGTGGTGGTTGAGCTCTGGCCAAAGGCCAGATGCCCCCCAAAATCAGTCTATTACTCCCCTTCTTAGTTGGATAGGGGAGAAATAACATAATTGGGCGGCTCAAGAGACAAACTTGTTAATGACACGGGCAAAACAGACTCAACACAGAGTGCTGAAGAGAAAGTTATCTGATTTATTACACAACGCTAAAGAGAAAACAGTGAAAAAGAACCAGAGTCAGGACTGCAACCAACAATCTTGAAACAAATGCAACCAGGCAAACACTTTTCCCCCCACCACTCCCTCCTTAGCAGGCTTTAGTTAGAAGTTTGCTCCCTTCTTCCCTCCCGGTCGCAGCCCAGGAGGGGCAGGGACTGGGGAAAAGGGGGGTCTCGGTAACACCTTCCCCCCACCCCTCCATTCTAAAGCAGACTTCCCTTTCAGCCATGATTTTGCTCCCTTCTTCCCCTCTCCTGCTCGCAGCACAGGACAGGGGCGCAGGGACTAGGAGATGGAGGCCTTGGTCAGTCCCTTGCAAGATGGTTTCCTTCTCGGCAGGGATGGGGGCATCCATTCCACACACCCTCCCCTTGCTGCACCATAGGATCTCACCCATAAGAGCCAGTCCTCCATGAACTTTCTCCAAGGCAAATCTCTTCCCGCCGGGCTTCATCTCTGCTATGGCAGGCAGCAACAAATCACAGTATCTCTCAGTCCCAGTCCTCCATGGGGCTACAGGCCTCCCCCAGCAAACCTGTTTGGCTCATCTCTGTAGGTCGCTTGTGCTGACAGGGGCTCATCCCAACGTAAGTCACGGCATCTTCTCTATGTCTCCACCGGCTCCATCCAGCATGGAGCCTCTCCACCGGGCAGGTCGGGTTTCTGCCTCCTCCATGGCTCCTCTCCTCTGGCTACTCCACATGCTTCTGCTCGGGCTGCAGGGGCATCTCTTGCCCGGTACCTGGGCACCTCCTCCCCCAGCCTTCCCAGCCTTTTGTGTCTGTCAACTGCTTACATTTATAGGCCAATATACATCCCAGTGCCCTTAATGGGCCAAAATTGCAGCCTTCCTGGCACTCCCTGTTCTGGTGGAGTCTTTGTCTCCTACATGTGATTCTCAGAGGTGCTATCAGCAGGCTTGCAGAAGATTCTAGCAGCCATTTTCTGCAGCCCCTGGCCCTTTTTCTCTCTCTCTCTCAGTAGCCAACTATGCAAAACTGCAACATACGTACAACTAGCATACTCAGAATTGTGTTAAATCCAGTCTCCAGACAGCAAGTAATTTAAGAAATTGCATGTCTCTTGGCTAATAGGGACATAGGTTTGCCATTCCATATTGTGTTCTTTCCATGTTTTTTAGAATTTATTTTACTTTAAATATCTTTGCCTACTGATCTGTAAAGGCTTATGTTTCTGGGCAGTCACCACTGTATGCTGCACCCACTGCCATATAAGATGAAAAAAACCCAGAGGTGGCCTTTTTTTTCAAAGGCTTTTTAAGAAAAAAAAATCCTTTAGCTGCCTGCTAATACCTTAAATTCCTCTAACAGTAACATCAGCAAGCACATGAGGTATCAAACACACTTATCAAGAGAATCGCTCCAGTTTGAGAGCAAAACTCCTTTTTAATATTAATTAATGGCCTTAGTTCACTTAAATTATATTGTATCCACCCTCATTAAGCTGTTGTCTGGGAGAACAAGCATGAATATCCTTGAACTTTGGCTCTGCTGAGCTAAGTTAGAAGCAATTTCCAAAATCTGAGTGGCTATCAGAGTGTCTGGGGAGATGTTCCAAAACAACAGCATCCCAAACCCACAATTCCCATCATATGCAATAAAGAGAAAATCAACCTTCCCATCTCTGAGACCCTACATGGCCTTATCAGTCAAAATTAGGACCACAGCATGATCTGTAAAGCAGTTGATAGAAACATACGTCATAGAATAAAACCACAAGATAGTCTTG
The DNA here is from genome assembly GCA_027925045.1 of Hypotaenidia okinawae. Lineage (NCBI taxonomy): Eukaryota > Metazoa > Chordata > Aves > Gruiformes > Rallidae > Hypotaenidia > Hypotaenidia okinawae. Next base: position 128,636,186 of record BSDF01000002.1, on the reverse strand, counting down.
AAATATTCCTGAGTGAGTGATGCTGGCTGGATTGCCCTTGGACGACGGCAGTGGCTGTACACACGGTGATGAAGGCGACCTTACGGGGCATCTTGCTTCTTAGTTGGAGGCATAGTTTGGGAGCACAGAGCACATCAGTTCTCTCAAGGTTGCTTTGGTTGTCTGGTGGCTTGTGGTTGAATTTCTGACTTTTGAAAGCCATATATGACTTTACGCCCAGGTTCTTTCACAGATCATCTCTGCCTCCTTTTGCCGTACTGCTGTTAAAACTGCCAGCAAAATGTTCTCGGTGAGGCCTTTTTGTCCTGATGTGTTGCACGTCCCGACTCTTTCCTCTGTGGTTTTGGGTAAGAAATTGCACAGGAGAAAGGACAGTTAAATCTCAGGGGCTTGGCTGATCTCTTCTCAGAAGGATACCCTATACAGTCAAGGTAAATGGCTTATACAATGTTATTTTTTTATTACCTTATTAACTTGAAGTTTAGAAAATGTGGGTTCTTAAGAACCTTGGACAGGCAATTTGTAAATATCTGAATAACTTATATTAAGGGTGATTTGCTAAGGGTTTTAAGATACAGTGCTGTGAGCTCTAAGTACCATACTTTCAGGATGAAAGTCAGGAAAACCATGTCTTTGAAATATAAAGACAGGAGTCTCTTTGCCAGAAGCAAAGCAATGAAATAGCCAAGTATTCTTCCAAACTTGACTTTTCTCCCTGTTTAACTGACCTTGTATCATCCTGTGCTTCAGAACAACAAGCTCAAGCACAGTCTTTAAGAAAATGTAATGTGCAGCCCATACTGTTGATATTTTTGTTAGATTAGAGAATGGTAATGCTCTTGAAATTGCTTTTCTGGAAAATTTAAAATGTCTAAACATGGTAGGGGAGATCTGTCATCCCTGTTATTTGTAGTTGGAGGCAGTTGTAGTGTGCCTGCCATCTCTTTTCAAGGATTACGTCTGACTAACTTTCCACATTGATGTACAATATGACATCTATCTGTGTGTGTAAGAGCTCTCAGGATGGGATGGGGTTTTCTGTACATTCAAAGTATTTTGGTTTAAAATGCCTGACCTGTTTCTCAGCCTTTCCTTTCGGCCATACGCACACATCTACTTTGAAGTTCACTTTAGGGAAAACCTAGAACAAACTGAAGGTGGAAAAGTAATTTCTGGTTTGGAATTTAGTGTGTTGAACTTTTCTCTTAAGAGTTAGCAACAGACCCAAGTCCTGACAGGTTTCCTCTCTTATCAATAGGCTTAAATATATCAAAGTATTTAATTATTTTATTGTAAAGCAAATTATTTTTAGCTGCTGGTACTTTTTCTTTCACTTCTGTTTTACTTGGTAGACTGCAGTCTCTGACTTTCAGTTTTCTCATCAAATAGTGTTATCTCTGACAGCCCTTGTAGTTTTAAGAAGTATTTGTGCATGGGCTCAGTGAAACAAAAGGTTTTTTCCTGATTCCATCTGACACTGAGAGAAATTATCACCAGAACACTTTAAAACTCTTAACAGAAAAGCTAACTTTCTTTAGTTTCTGTTCTGTACCTCTCATATCATCCACTGATATTCTGGATGTTTAATAATAACCAAGATTTTGGGCATGGCCCCGCTTTACTGAGCACTAAATTCCTGATGGCTAAGGCAAGAGGTCAGTCCTTAGTGTTTACTGCTTATCACTGTTTAGCAATCAGCATTTACTCTGGCTTGGTGCTGTTTGTCATGTTTGCAAGGTTTAGCTAGAGTAGATGATGCAGCATTAAATGATCTTAACATTTATTCTTAAATTTTTAAAGAGCAGCTGTCCCAGTGTTCCAGTTTCCCCCATGCAAAGCTAGTTGCAATTGGTAGCATCTCCCTTCTTCAGTGGGGTCTCCTGGAGAGGTGTGAAAGCCCAGGATTTCAGGGTCTGTGTGTTTCCTCCTTGCTGCTCACAGGAGCTGGCTTCTCAAATGCACTGCAATGTCTCTCAAGCCACAAGCATTTAGAAGACAACTACTGGACACAGACAGGGGACTTTTATGACTTACTGGGAAATGTTAACTTTCTCTTTGGACACAGAGGACTGGGTGCATTGGCCCAGATGTACATCACCAGCTATGGCAGAGTAATTTGCTGTGTCCTGAGCTAAAGGCAGAGGTCCCACTTGCATTAAACACAACAGCAACTTTCCGTTTTGGGGAGAACCACAGGCAATGTATCAAATCTTGCTGAGTTCATGAAGCATTGCTGTTGCGACCAGACAGTGTTACACAGTGCTGCCGTGTTTGGTTATCAGAGACCATGAAATTCTACCAAATTATTTCTTCCTTAGTCTTCCACCTCAGTTGAGTCATATGATGTCATTTAGAAATTCTTTTTTTTCTAGCTAAGACTACATGAATGAAAAAACTACCTTGTCCTTGGATGAATCAGTATGATTTAGTTCCACTATTAACACTAAACATTTTCTACTCTGACTTTTGTCTAAATTAAATCTCAGTCATTGAATCTTGCCAGCTGTTGGTCCGCAGGTTTCAGGAATTCCCTGTTAGCAGAAGTCTTTTCCCATATAAGTAGTTCTGAGATGAGATGAAGTAAAGAATTTGAGCTGATTTTAAAAATATATTCATTGAAAGGCACATTCTATAGAGCTAAAAGTAATTTCTTTTAAAAAAAAACCCAGACTCTTCATAATTTTGCTACTTTCTGTTAAAAATGGATGGTAGCACTGGATTGCGTTTATGTAACATACTGTGTTAATACAACATTTATTTCTGTGCTGTAGTATTTCCATTCTAGTTCTGTTTTTTTTCTGCTTGCTCAACTTCCTGTGCAAAGTTCCTCTCATGTGCCATCAGCACGGATGGAAGCAATCTGCTGCCTCAAACTTGTCTGTCTGTAGGTTGAGGCCCATATCCACCAGAGAGCACCTCGCTGTGTATAACCCATAGAGAGCATTGACAAGCACCCCGAGGCAGGGACTAAGCAGGGAGTCTGACCCCTTTTTAGTTCGTGAGAGGAGAAAGAGCTGAGCCAGGAGCTGACCGTTTCTGGATTGAGCTGGAAGTGCCCCTTTTTCTTCTCTCATACGCATTTAAAGGTAAGGGAGTGAAGCAGTAGTTTTTTGGGGTTTTTTAAAAGAAGAAATCCCAACCAATCATTACTCAAAAATCTCAGTTAACCTTAGTCATCAGACTTGTATTTAAAAAAAAAGAAGAGCAAAATTGTCAATGAACATGCCCATACAGAACTTCTATTGCTATATATAGCACACACCGCAGTACTGAATTCTCCAATTAGATACTGCAGAAACTTGCATGCAGGATACTCTGAGTGGGTGGCTGGGTGCACACACCGTGCTTAGGAAGTTACAAGAGCCTTGGTAAGCCGTGTTCAAAAAGCACAGACATTTATATACCACAGCGAGACGTCAACAGTAATATCTGAGAGGCTGAGAGAGGAGGGAAGTGTCTTTTCATTGCCCTCCTATGGACAGAATTTGCAAGGTCCTTAGCACTGTACATGTAAGTACAGCTAATACAGAGGCTGACTATGAGAAGTGCCAAGTGCTCCAAATTCCAGTGGAAGTATAGTTGATACAATCCGTGTGTCCCTCAAGAGGAGATGCAAAGGTCAGATAAACTAGACTTATTTACAGGTCCCTATTTATTTTTCCTCAGCTGCTAAAAGGGAAAAGAAAAAATCTATTTAGTTTTCAAGTAGAGGTGGATTAGGAGATCCTGAGCTGGTAAAATATTAATACTGTTGAAAGTCTTGACTTGAAAACCCTAAACTTTTTTGTTACATGTTCAGATAGAGGAATTTTTATAAATTGACCTAGTATTTGAAAACTGTCTGCTTGGCTTCTACGTCTATTGGAAAATAACACACGAAAAATCATTGTCTTTGCTCCTGACTTGAGCAGCAGTACACCTACTGTGTTTCCTGGAAGTCAATCCTAGTAGTTTCTGCTTGTCGCTCTGTGCTGCCGGGGGACTTTGCCCTTCCAGTCTTTCGTGCTGCCTAGTCAGCTTTCCTAAAAGTCAGCAGCCTCTTGGCCTTGAATAAAGCCTCGCAAGTCAGCTTTGTAATCTCTGAAACACGTTTTGAAGTGTCTTGCTATATTCTGCAGGGTAAACAAGGGCTGTGACTATAGCTGGTGATTATGGTATCCCTTTGGGTACTCCAAACTGAGAGGGATGACGGGTGTGGAATTAGATCCTCCTAGGACTAAAAAAAATGTATTTTGAGACTAAAAAGACTGAAAAGATGTTGGAGAATTGCTTTACCGGCCCTTGTCTTGGGTGCGAGTAGAAAGAAGGGCAGAGCACACCAGCTTGCGTCATGGTGTGTCCTTGTTTCTGCCTAATTCACTCTTTCTTAAAAGAAAGGAAAAAAGAAGAAAACACAATCTTGAGAGAACTGTGAAATGCCGTCGAGGAAACCAATTTTCTGTTTATCAGTTTAAGTTATTTGATCATGTTAAAAGAAACTGTAAATGTTTTAGCGAAGGTAAACATTCTGGGCAAACAGAATGAACTATTTCTTAGAGAAAACTTAGACAACCCTCTTCTGCCATTTAAGATGTTTGTCTTATCCTCATATGAGAAGAACTCTAGTGCCAGAATTAGTTTTACAGGTTGCTTGCTCATCCCCAAATTATGTATACGATTTTGGTGAAACTCCAGTTAAACGGGAACAACAATTCGGTTGTTTCCATTGGAAGCGTGTATTCACTGCCTTATACAACCAAAAAGCCCTTCCTCCTTTGCAGTTGTGTGTTTCCTTATGTATATTCAGACCGGTGCTTTCTAACAGGAATATTTTTTCACTGATTTCTTCTTGCCGTTTTTGTCTAGAGTCAGCCTGTGCACTCCAGCAGTACATTCCCTCTTCTCCATCCTCTTTAGCTGTACTCTGTGCTTCACTAAGCAATCTTGTTAACAGCATCCATATACCCTCACTCCTTTCGGCCTTCCGTTCATATTTTATTGCTACAACGACCCTTTTCAGTTACCTCCTTTTTATCTACACATAGTTCCTTCCCTAACGCTGTGATTATTCCGTTTGTGCTCACCGTCCTGTGTTGGTTTTGAATTTCTCATCTTATAATTCCTGTAAATATCAGCAGCACAGTTCTTGCTATGGTGTCTGACTGGTCTGTTCCCATTTATTATATTTTTCTTACATTCGTACTTCAAGTGAAGTGTTTCATGTGCGTGTTCTTGTGAAAGCTCAGTTTTTTTCTGGTGCTTCTCTATTAAGATGTTTTTATGAATGTCAGAGATGCTTTCTGGGATCTTCACTGTTTTTCCTACATTTGTGTCCTTTTCCAACTTGACCAGCGTGCTTGATGCACCTTCCTTCAGCTGAGGAGTTAAGATGGAAAATGCAAGTGGCAACTTCCTTTAGTGAAAGAAAGCTAAGATTGCAAAGCGGTCCTTAGTTCTGTAGGGCTTGAAGTTACATGTAGTTCTGAATAATGTTCATTTTTATTCTCCTATATAGTATTCCACTTTGAGGTGGAAGGACTTACTTCCACCTCCAAAAAATATCAATTTACTGTATATATGTTTTTCTGCTGAATATAGTGTACTGTATGGTCTACTTATAGCACCACATTATTTCCTCATGGATTTAGGATCATTCTCATAGATTATCCCTAAAGCATGGAAAAGGGAAGAGCAGAAAAAAGGATTCATCTTCTGCAGAAGGAGCCCCATTTGATTTCCAGGTCCTCCACCTTTCTGTGGCGGGGTCTGGGCTTTGATGGTAGCCGTGGAGCAGGAAACCCCGAACCTTGGGCAGGGCCGCTTCCCTGAGTAAGACTGTCCCTGCAGGGAGGAGTAAACAGAAGAGATGACAGGGCAACGATGGCAGATAGGGTGTGTATGGGATAGCCACTGTTTCCTCGCAGTTTCCACCTTGTCTTCCTGTAGGTATAACCATTGCCTCTAACAGTACCTTCTTCAGTTTCTGGAGAAGCCTGTGAGTTTGCAATCAGTCTTTAAGGACAATCACCTGGTATAATGGGAAAAGATGGAAGTAGGAGAAAAGGAGAAAAATCTGTTTCCCATCTCGGACTGGAAAAGAGTAGGGAACAAAACCGCAAAAGTTGCTTTGCAGGCTTGAAAATTGCTTTTTAAGATGCCTCATCCACAACTAACTTACAGAGTTTACAAACCCCAACACTGAAAGGTCAGGTGGGAGGCAACACTGGTCCGTGCTCTCCTGCGCTGTCAGAGGTGGACAGACCGGCGGTGGTATAAATTGGGTGCCTTCATGCTCTGCGCCAAGGTGACAGGGGAACGGCATGCCAGTGCAGAAGAGGAAAGGTTTGTTCTGCTTTCAGTCTGTGAAATGCTTCAGTGAAGGTAGGACAGAGCAGTATGCTGGTGTGTATACTTTGCCATTTACGAGCCGGAAACCTTCCGAGCGGTGAGGTGCAGACCTGCTCGGGGTTTGGCACTCTGTCAAGGGAGGGATGAGAAGGCTGAAGCTCAAGCTTTGGTGGGTTTCCCCACTCTGGACAGTGTATTTTCAGAATGGTTAAGGTGGTTGTCAGGGTACAACCTGAATTAAAGAAAGATCAATGATGTTCCTTAAAAAAAAAAAAAAGGAGGTGGGGGGAATTGCTCACCCTGGAAGTTGTAGCGTAAATCATTTGTTCTTAGGGCTTTTCTTGTATTTGCAGGAGAGTTGGGTGTGCTGGGAGCAGTTGAACCATAGAATGTTGCTGAAAGAGTATTTGTTGCAGCAGAACTAAAATTCCAGGCAAAAAAATACTCCAGGGAAAGAAGAATAATTCTGGCATGCCAGATATTCAGTATTAAGCATGCTTAATATTCAGTTTAGTCTCAGATGGCATATTTATGACCAGTGTGTGTGCCCCAACTAAGGCACTGCCTAAAAATGTATTCGTTAATTAGTTTTGGCGCAAGAAGTATAAAGAGTGCCCACATTCCTCTTCTCCACCGGCAGAGCAGTTTGCTTTCTCCATAGAGGAAGAGGCAAAATGATTTCAAGCATGCCAGGTTTGGATTTCTCCTGGAGTTGTCCCCTTAAAATCAGCAGAAAGGAGGGAGGGGAGTTACTCTGTCTATTATCATCAAGCTCTGCTAATGTAGCCCAGGCGCCACGTGACTGCAGAAAAGGCTATTATCTCAATGAAAAGGAAACTGCTTTTTAGAGCAGCAACAGAACAGAAGCAGGAGGAATTTTCGAGTACTCCACCATGCTGGATTGTCAAAGGGGGATCTCTCTGATCAGCAGTTAGGGAAGGATTAACGTGGCCGGTTTGTCAGCTGTCATTAGAAGCAGATGACAGAGATGATAAGCTGCTGTGTGTGCGCACGTCCTCACTCAGCATGTGCTTTCGTTTACATCAAGACATAACACCGGTTTGGGATAATGGAGAGCTGATATTTTTAAGGCTGTACATTGCCTCCTTCCCCAACCCCCCACTCCTTTCCCCCTCCCCTCCTGTTTTTATTAAAATGCCAGTGTGATGGACGGGAAATTTATCTACGTCTTGATCTGAAGATGCGGAAAAACTAGTGAGATCTGCCTTCAACTGCAAAGGCTGGAAGACGACAAGGTGTGTTTCTGAAGTGCTGTGACTTCATTGTCAGCGCTCTCTTTTTGCACGTATGTGTGCTCGCTCCCGTGTGTGCATTGTAGGTGTCTGGGTGGGGGTTGGGGGTTGAGGGGGGTGTCGGTTTGGGGGGAAGTGGGAGGAAGAGCTCATTTCTTTTTGAGCAAGAGAGTTTAAAGATACTGTTTCTAAATAACAAGTACAAAGAAATAATGTAAATTTGATTCTCTAGCGTCCGTAGTTTCCCCTCTTTTTAATGGCTACAGGTGTACTTGTGGTTGCCTGTGACAGTTTTATGGGTTTATGAGGCTAAATATATCTTAGTTCACAGGAAATATTTTTGTAAGCAGGCTTTCTGGCATGCAGAATAATACACAAACCCGTCGATATTTTCCCACTGTCAAGCAGAGGTGGAGCCTGAGAGTGTCTTTTTCATTGCAGTAATTACTATTCAGTGTTCAGTAATTTCTATGCACATGAAAAAGTACAGAGTAAGTCAGACTGAGACAGTTTTGCAGTAAAGCTTTCTCTTTCTGACCAAGGGCTTAAGTAGACAAAACACACTGAACCATTCGTAGTTGTTATATAACTTCTTCTAATCTTAATAGTTATCTTTCTTTAGGAGTATGTGATTCTGTAAAACAGAATGACATTCAGTTAATCTTCAGACCTCGTAGTTATCCCATGGTTGTGCATGCTGATGTCATTAAATATCTTGGCAGTATTTACCTTTCTTTTAACCTTGGGAGGGCAACGTTTAATGTTGCAGATTGATTAAATAATAATATTGCCTGAAAAAGGTTATAGGTGTTTTCTTATAGTAAGTGAGGATGCTGTTTCCCTGGCTGGGGAAGTTATTGCAAGCTTGTTGGAGGTTTTATTTTCCTGCTGCACACAGCACTAAGCTCAGCATTGCTTCTTTACCTCACAGCAATTATACTAATTCCAGACCACTAAAAAAGATAAAAAATTAAGTGTTTGGATTTGCCTGGGAGTGTTGATATGGTCCCTTCTCTAGAATTTTTGTCTCCAAACTTCAGGGCAGGATTGCAAAGACATGTCTAACCCCTCGTTACTGCAGTGCTCTGGCAGTTCGCTAAAAGTGTGTTTTCCCGGATACATATTGAAACAGTGGTGGTGACTATCATGCTTAGAATCCGTTTAATAATTAACTAAATACATACAGGAAATGCCTTAGTTTATTTTATTTAGGACTTTGAAAAACTCATGCTACTTTGAGATAGGGGGGAAGGAAAATATTATTGTTTTTCAAATTAATGTAGTATGTGTTTGAAGAGACTTTATTTCATACCGCGAGGGCAGAGCCAGGAACGTAAACAAGTTAGTGCTATTTATTTGCTTGTTCTCTTTGGTCTCGGTTTGATTATTTTAATTGCAGTATACCTACATTTGATACAGATGCCTGGGGCAGGCGGTGCGGTTGAGGGGAGGCTTGAGAGCCCGTCACGTTCGCGGCACCAAATGTCGAAGCCGCAAGAACAATGAAACTTCCTCTCTGCCTCTCGTGTTTTCTTCCTTTATTTCATTACGGAAGATCTAACAAGATAGCAGGGCTGAGTACTGCTTACTGAAATGTTGGCATCTGTGTTCTGTAGAAAAATAGATATTCCCTTTGTTGCTGCTACGGTCACTTTGATTTGCCTGATGCCACTTAGGGTGTGTTAAGGGAGGAGGAGATTTGAACAACCTCTTGTGTAGACTGTGTTCTTCAGGTGGCTCCGTGTTCTCACAAAACCCAAGTTGGTGCTTTTTCTTTCGTAAGCAGTTTCTTACAGAAGTATGGTACGTAGCATATATAAAACTTCAAGCACTGTCTTTGACCAGACGCGTTTTTTTTGCCCACTCTTCAAAATTCTGTATGCTACTGCAGTGAGCAAGGTGACACTGGCAGTGTTCAAAAGGTGTTTCTCTGGGGTTTTTAATTTTATTTTTTTTTTCTTTCGTTGAAAGGTAAAGTTCTTGTGCGAGGAAGGAGGGAAGTCATGAATGCATTGCAAAAAAAAAATACCACATTATAAGAAAAAAACCCAAACAAACCCTTCTTGGAAAGTGTGAGCTCGAGGAGTACTTTGAAATATTTCAATTCACTCCAGAGTTCTTAGCACAATATTTAATAATAGATGCTATTAGGAAGTGAACTGTCTGGCTGTATTTTGCAGTGCCATTTAATTTATTTATTTAGACTAGTAGCAGGGGAAAAAATTATTAAAGTTTATGAAAACCAAACATTAATCTCGGAATCTACTTCATTAATAAATGGATTAAATTTGTTAGTGCGCTACTGTAGAATAGCCTTATAAGTGTAATAAGAAAGCTGTGTCAAGGAGTGAGGACTAGATGTACAAGCCAAGATGTCTGAGCTAAGTGAAGAAGAAGACTGTAAGTTGATAATCACTGTACCTGCAAGGAAATCCCAATGGAGTCATCTTACTGCCCTCATTCCTTGTCAGCTTTTCTTACTCGCTTCTGCTCAACTGTGGCAGGCCTAGCAGGATGCCTGAATTGGACCAAAAATTATTATTAGCAGGTAAAGCCTTAGTCTCTGAAGGTGAGGGGCAATGTTTGAAAGCTTCTGTCTTCCAGAAATTGGCTACTCGCAATACCCATGAGTCTGTGGCTGACCTTGTGGGTAGCTTGCCTGGTAGATGGAGTTGTACAGTGAGGGACTGGGAAGGGCTGGCTGGGATGTGAGGACACAGAGCATAAGGAAGATCGCAGGGATTTTATGAAAATCCTAAATGAAGAACCAAACCAAAATTTATGATAAATGCTCTTCCTTTGCTCTTTGTGTGGTACCCAAATCTCCTCCTTGCTGTTCCCTTTCCATTTTCTTCTATGCATGCTGTCCTCAGACTTCATTGGGATACTGTATTGCTCTGATTTTCTCCCCCGATAGCAAGGGTGTTGTGACTGAGCAACCATCTATCACAAGATTCTTGTGAAGAAACTTCTGTTAGAACTGTGTGGTAATAAAATTATTTTTGCTGCTTTCCCTGAAGTTTTTCCAGGTGTTCAGTCCAACTGCTTTTAAATGTGTGTTATTTTTACTTCAGGGCAGTGTATTTCAGGCTTCTGGTCAACCCTTTTTATGAATGTAGTGAATGCTGCTTCTCCTCTTTAGTAATTTTATTTCATTATATTACAAAATTAAAAATACTTGGAAAATCCACTAATTCTTTCTTAGCACTTGTGAGTATTCTTTGCCATAAACTGTTTCAGTATTACCACAAATTTATTTCGGTGTGTTCTTACAAGGAGAAAATACACTGAAAATTGGCTATAATGAACATTCAGCTTTAATGGTAGAGTAACCTTGTTTTCCTTGGGCTGTGGGATACAAGCATAGTTGTGTCAGGCCCGTGGAGCAATTTATGTCCTACAAAAGAGCAAAATAACAGTTTGACTTCTTCCTCTAGTAGACTAGGAGGAAAATCTAAGCTTCAGTGAAGTCAGTGATAAAATTCTGATTTATTTCAGTTGAGTCATAACATCCCCTCAGAACTCTCCTATTTTTTTCCAGAATGTCATCTCTGCTTTTAAGGGAGCTGTGGTAAAGCTTAGAGGGTGTTACCTGCACACGTTGTGGAGGCCAAAGGTATATATGAATTTAAGAAGGAATTAGGAACAACTGAAGATAGGTTCAGAGGGAGGAGGAGGCACAGCAGCACCACAGCTAAGCTTGAACCATTGATTGTCAGAGACAGAGGAGGTATCGGGGGAAGGATTGTTCTGCAGCTGCCTTGTACTTTTTCCTGAGGCATCTACTATTAGCTTCCATGACAGACTAGTTACTCGCTGCATGTCTCTTTCGTTTGACTCATACAGCTATCTCTATGTGTGTTTTATTTGGTCATAGTCTGTATTCATATATTGTGTGTTTGTGTGTGTGTATACACACACGTTTGTGGCTCAAAGCTTGTGCCCATGAGGTTTTATCCCTTGGCAGCTGACTGACTAAAGCAACAAGATTTTTCCAAGTTATGTTTTCCTTTGAAGTGACAATTAAACTTTCATCTTATTTTGTTATTGCTGGTTGTAGTATTTTATTAAAGCAAATAGAAAAATATGAATGAAGACCAACATGAAATTTGAAATCATTAATAATTCTTGTTTGTGTTCATGGATCAGTTTTTAAACTCATGGGTGTATTAAGAATGTTTTTTATGAGGGAGTACACGCTACTATGGACATTTAGTTTTTATCAAGTTAATCATATTTTGTGTTTGCAAGACACTTATGTATGGCTCTGACATAATTTATTCTATTGGTTTTGATTTTTGTGGTTAGTAACAGTGTGTGTTGTTACTGCTCTCAAGGCCTTTGCCAAGAGTTTAACATACATCTAGCACACATCTGTATTAAGTACAGAACTGTAATTTGGCATGCTGTGAGATGACACAAGTATAATCTTTTATGCATACAGCTGTGTCTCTCCTAAAGCATGTATTAAATTGGTTGTTCTTCAAGCTTTAATAAGAAAAGCATAATACTTTTTTCTATTCTCAGCTCTTACTCTGCTGCTCCAGTATAAATGGATGGTACTGGCATGGGTACCAGTATTGTCAGGAAGCACCCGCTGAGGGGAACTACCTGCTCATGCAGATACAGGATAGGAATTAGGGCCAAACCCTGTCTGGTCTCTTGGATCACATCCTTGTCACCAGAGCACATTCTGGGACCTGGATTTTAGGCAAGCACCTTGTATGGCTGCTGAGGCAAGCAGGTCTGATTCTGGCACTCAGCATCCCTGGAGGTATTTAAAAGACGTGTAGATGTGGTGCTTAGGGACATGGTTTAGTGGCTGGACTTGTCAGTCCTGGGTTAACGGTTGGAGCTGATGATCTTAAAGGTCTTTTCCAACCAAAATGATTCTGTTATTCTATGATAGGCTGAGGAGGACGCTGGGCTTTCCAGGGGAGATGCTCTGAGCGCATTTCAGAGGCAGAGAGGATGGGTAAGCCCGGCACCTCACTGAAGAGGATGACTAGGGTGTACAATTTCAAGAAGTGGTGCAGAGTTCTGAACCTTGTGTGGGAATTGGCCACATCCCTGACTGATAGAGGATGTCAACATGAATTTGAATTCACCTCATAGCCAGCTATTAACATTACTGTAGCCATTTGTGGAGACAAGTACTAGCATTTATTTAACTTGAATGTAAGTATGCTTAACTTTGGTCTGTTGTTAACATGCAACATTCTGGAACAAAGAAGATTGAATTCTTGATTCTTAAATTGAAACTTCATTTTTATATGCTGTTAAACTAAATGTATGCTTGTGAGAGCATCTCTGTTTTAGAAGGAAGTGTGGACTATATAGTGTATCTTGTAGGTATGCATGAAGGGGGTTGTTCGTTCACCATGAAAACAATGTCAAAACGTGTAGAAATGCTTCAGATAACGTATAGGTTACACTTCCTGCAAATCAGAGTTTTAGTTCAGTGCTTGAGATTTGAAAGAATGGCCTGAAGTTTCAACAAGCTTCCTAGTGGTGGGGTAGAAGAGAACAACAAACCTCTTAGTGCTGCAGCTATGTGAAAATCAGAAACAGGAATTCAGTTGTTGATTAGGCACCAGTAAAGGCACATAGAGCTGGCCTTTCTAAACTGCAGCAAAAAATTCAGTAAGATCATGCATTTTCAGTAGCAGTATCTACTCCAGGACAGAAGGAACACTCTTCTGATGACCAGGTTAGAGCTATGAAAGGTGGCATGCAACATAAGCATCTCTTGATGAGGTTCCTGCGCAAGCTTGGGTTGCATATCACATAGCACCTTAGAGATGCTGAGTTGATTCTAATGGCCAGGAGGACCAACACCTCTCTAGCTGTGCGATGTCATTGAAACTGAGCTTGATAAATGATAGAACTCAAATTCAAACATAAGAGATCTCTGTGTATAGGTTCCATAGTTCTATCTGTTGCTTACTGCATACAACTGAAGTAGAAATGACACTGCTCTCACTGGCTTTCCCTCCCCTTTTTAGCTTTTGTCCTTATGGAACCCAGTTCCCTGAGCTTTTTTATTTATGTATTACGTTTTATCTAAAGTAAACAGACTGATCTTTGACAGGCAGTTAACTGGAGTTAAATCCTAATGTAGCCACGCCCACGACACAGAGAAGCATAAATAAATGCCTTTATTTGAATCACTCCATATTTTTCTCACTGCTAAGATAGGCATCCTAAAAATGACACTGAATGGTATAAGCTCACTGGTGTTTTATGTATATGTCTGTATCAGTTACATTTATGAGGTTAGAAAATGTTCCCGGATTTGAGTTTTTCCACAGTGCCTTACTGCTGCGAGAACAGTTGTTTCCCTCTTCCCCTCTCTCTGGTCTGGTTTTCCCCTTGCTCTTTGGTGGTTTCTGGGGAGGGAAAGTTGGTGAGAGAATTTAAGTGGACAAATAACAGTTTTGAAACTGAGACTGGCAGAAGAGGATTCAGTAGGAGTTAAAATATTCTTAACTCACTGTTCCAGAAGTACCATCACTGGAAATCAAAGCTATTTAAATACAAAGTTTCCTATAATATTATCCTTGCCTGTGTTATTAGATTTGCTTCATTTCTCAGCTATGCCATGCACAAAGTTTTACTTTAAATCACAGTATATTTGAAATACTGTGCTTCTAAATCTGTCTCATAAGTAAATTTGTTAGCAATTGTGAACTATAAGAAAAATTCTAGATTAAATTAACAGCCTACATGGGAATTTAGACTTTGCCAGTGAAAATGCTTGCAGGCTTAATATTTCTTTGCAGCCATAGCTTGATACTTGTCAAATATAGACTAGAAGGTTAGATTGTTTTGGAATGACTTCTCTTCTTCTCTCTGCTCTCTTCCCGTTCTTTTTTTCTTTTCTTTCACCACAAACAAAAGTATGCAAGAGTGACTGGCATATATACAAATAATGTTTTGGCATTGTATTTTGTTTTTAATCTGGTGCTTTAAGGGCAGCTTTAGTGGTATCAAGCTGCATTTCTTTTATCATTGAGTATTAAGAATAAGAAGCAATTCTTGATAACAAGAGAGAGGTAGAATTGCAAACCTGAAATTTCTGCACGGGGTCTTGAACACTTTTTGCAGTAGTACCACTTGAATCCTCTTTGACAATGTTTTGATGAAAACAGACCTTTCCCTCTCTACAAGTGGAAGTTGAGTAAACGCATTGTAAGTTAGGTAAAAACCTGACAGTACTTTCTTCCTCTGCTATTTTTTCTCTGTTGTCCTATTAAAGCCTAGTCTTGCTATTCCTGGGCATATTAGAGGTGGCTGACGTAGGCTAATCCGTAAGCAGCTGCGTGCACAGCTCGGTTAAGAGCCTTAGCCTATGGCAGTGCAGAGGGTAGGAGCCAACTTACAGCACTGGGATCAGCCTGGACTGGTTTTGTGCAAAGTCTTGAGCAGAATCAGGACTTTCTTAAAACTTTGGGTAGGATTTTAAAGAAAGTCCTATTAAATACCAGTCTGTAACACCGACCGTTAATGTTAGCCATTTATTTGATTGTTGCAGCATGTGTTAAAGAGCTGCTGCCTCCCATTTGCAGCCTAATGTGTTTATTAGATGGTCTTCCCAGTGGCATCTTGAAGTGTCTTTCAGCTAAAAAATTCATGAGCATTATTGGCTTTCAGGCTGCAAATGGAATATGTCTTCTTGCTGTCTAATACACCACTCAAAAGCCATTACACGGGAGTAAGGGAAAAGATATTGTTGAGGAAGGAGCCTTCCGCTTAAACATTTGTTGATAGTCTGTTATGGCTTTTTGTAGACTGAGCAAAAATGTGAGTAATAGGTGTTGGAGCCAGTTTTCTGTTCTTTTATATGCAGGCTCAATGGCACTTGGTAGCAAATTACGCTCCTTTTCTTAGTTCTAGTTTGTGGAGTGCAGGAATGAAGTAGATGTTAGTAAATATTATCCTAAATCTTGGTTTAATGGTACCTGTAATAGGCTCTCTTTTAAATGAAATTGTATCTTCTCAGGAACAAGTGTTGTTTTCAGATAGAAAAGGTACACATCAGATTTGAGTACAAGTCCTTTAAAAGCGACTAGGGTTTTTCAGCTTGCTAGTACCACCTTCTTCATAGAAACTCATGTTTTCCATTTTCGCTTCAATGCTGCATGACTGGTGTAGGGTGGCAAAGATCTTAGGCAGTTTCATCCATATTGAAAGTGGTCATGCTGCTTCAGGAAAAAAGCATACCCTTGAGTAAGTCAATTTGTATTTTTAATATGAGGCTACAGTCACCAACCAAGGAATTGGACATCTTTCTTACTTTGACAGGCTGGCATTGTTTCCCTTGGGGTTCATCCAAATTCCAGGTGTTCGATGATGAAGGATGGGTATAGCAGTTGCTTATGTATACCAGGGATGCAGGAGGATGATTTAAGATCTCTTTAACTTTCTTTTCTGTCGAATTTTTTGGTTGTGGATGTCTTGCTTTATTTTAAATTTACCAGACAATACAGTCTTTTCTTTCTTTTCCTGCTCTTTTTTTCCCCTTGATTTGCACCTCTATTTTATTACTCCTTTCCAAACCGTTACCCGTGTTTCTGCAGATCTGTTTAAATACCCATGCCACATAAAGTTTGCATGCGAGGAGGCTGAGTTTTTCCCAGCCTGGTGTGGGTGCGTGGGGTGGGCGGGCTCCATTAGCTGATTGAGATTCTGATGGGTGCTACAAGGCAAAGTGCTGGGAGTCAGCGCAACCCTTCCTCCCGAACCACTGTGGCTCACCAGTGAAAGGTTGGCCTTAGGCTCCAGTGGCTCCAGTCTCTGATCTTGCATCTTATCCTGCCTCTGACAGCGATTTCCTTTTGAAGCCTGGGAAAGTGGCTAGTAAGTGCCTTCTTCAGAAGGGTTGAAGATGTTGGTATGTATCAATATTAAATATTTTCCATCTCAGAAATGGAACCAGTGAAAAAAGAGTTCATAAGCAGGAAAAAATGTGAAGAATCAGAAGTTGCATGTGACTTCCAACTTTCCTCTGGCTTCTACCAGAATTAATACTACACAGAGTACAATCAGTAATTTTGAAACTGAGACTGAAAGCTTCTAGTCATGAGAACTTCACAGGAAAAAAGTGTGAATTATAATGGATGTATGTTTGAGTTTAGAATTAAACACAGGAATATGAGCTGTTTATATTTTTAAATTGGGCTGTTAGAGAAAACTTTTGCCAAACTTTTAACTTGTAATGGTTGTCGGCATAAACAGTATTTTTGCTGTTTGTTTCTCAATAAATCGGTGGTTTTAATAAGTCACTTCTATATTTATCAGCTGTATCTATGCTAAATGCATGTATTTGCCTGCTGGAAGGCTGGTAGTATAGGACTGCTACCTGATTGTCTGCTATATGGTACTTTACCTTTTGTTTGCTACTTTTCAGATTGAAATAGCAGCTTTGAAGGTGTAATCCTCATTTATTCTTTAACTGCATTTGTTAGGCTTATAATAAATCTGACAGTTTAACAGGCCTTGTTTGGAAGATGGCCTGCCCTGATAAGAGATAAAATGCACATTATCGTCTTCTACATTGACTCTGGATGATTAACTGATGCTGAGGATCAGTGCTGGAAGGTTCACTCTCAGTGCCATGTTCCTTCATGGCATTTCAGCAGTGGAAGAGATGTTAAAAATTCACACAACCAATTTGTGCTAGACTTTTTTTTTTCCCCTTCAGTGTTCACCTTCATGGAGCCCCTGTTTTTCTTTTTTTCTCCCATGTGTTTTATTTTTGGGTTTACATTGTTTTAAATTTTTCCCTTTGAAAGATGACTGTCTTGTAAAATTATGTTTACTATTGCTTTATAATTAGGCTAAATCTCTCTGTGTACTCTAACTTAGAGCGGTTGCTGGTGGAGGATGTGAAGGAGGATGTGCTGTCATGATGAGAGCAGAAACACTATTGTTTTATTGCTGATAACGAGACAAAAATGAATTGAAGTCTCTTTCAGGCATTTGTCGTTTCAGTCTCCCAACATCTGTTAGAAACTGGTTAGGTCTCGATGGCTGTAATTACTAACATAAACTGTCCAAGAGTTTATTCGTGTCATCCTTTGGTGTTTGTGATTTACATTTAACAACTGGAAAAAATAGCGATTTTTGTCTGCAAGTATTTTGGATGCTTAGGCTTGTGGCAGTGAAACAGAGCAGGAAAATACAGCGTTAAATGAAAATGCAAAGAAAATATTTACTTACCTGAGGTGTCCTGTTGGTGCAGATCACCTGTTAGATCCTAAAATTAGTTCTTTTGGTATTTTTAGTAGCGCTAATTCCGGTTCTCTATTATCTCCTTCCTTGAACGAAAATACTGCGGTGAGGGTATTTATCTTTCCACTGCTGCGTTGCTCCTCCTTGATGCCCAGTGGAATTGAAGCTTAAGGGGCATCTGAGTCAGCACTAGAAGTTCAGCTCTTAGTTATTGTTGTATCGTTTTTTTGTAGGACAGATGGAAAAAACCTTAATATATAATTAGCAGAAAAATCTGCTACCACCACTGAAGGCAGAATGTTAATCCAGCCGTGGGATATTGTGTTTGTATTTTGGAGTGCGGTACAGCTCCCAAACAACTTACACAATGAACAAGGGAGTGCCTGGTCTTGCATGACAGTTCATTCTGCAAGACATGCATTTAAATTCAGCTTTGTAAGACATTTTCTTTCAAGCAAAAACTGGTTTAGTTCAGCATCTGACATATCATGATGCTATTTTTTTCATTAACAAGCATGTCTCCGTCTCTCTCTCCTCAATGCAGTGATTACTATTGGTTTTGTTTTTACTAATTCCCAATTTGATTAATCCTTTTCCTGTTCTATACGACGCTTAATAAGCCTTACCTACTTTTTCTTGACTTTTGTTGCAGAGGACATATGGTAAAGCTGATACTACATTTCCATTTCTTCTAAAGCACTAAATGAACCGAGTTGTTCAATGTCTTTATCTTTCTTCTTTCTGGAAATTCCTGCAGAGATGTATGAAAAGATCAGAGGGGCAGGGTGAATGCTGCTTTCTAATCTAAGGTAGTTCCCTATAGGGGAGTTTTATTAGAGTAAAACTTGCAGCCTCTGATTTGTCATTCTGCTAGCAGTGGCTTAAGTTGTGAATTGTCATGTTTCCTGGAAAAAAATACCAGACTTCAAGTCTGGGAGTTTTATTTTCTGGTCTGAAAAGCTATCTGTGTGGCTCAGGAACCTAAGAATATTTAGAGCAACTTTAGAAGTTCCTAAACTATCTTGTTAAAAAATGTTCATTTATTTAATGTTTGGAGGTTTTATGTATTATACAACTTTTTGTAATAGTGAATAACCAAGACATTTTGAGACAGATAAATTCATGAGTATGGAGGGAGTTAGGGCAGAACCTAAAAAGCACTTACATGCAGTTTCGCTGCTCCTGACCCACAGATGTTTGTATGTCTAAAATTTATCTATTGATTCAATCTAAATTCATGAGGTTTTCTTCTTCTCACGTGAAAGTTTCCTACGTGTCTGTTCTTTGGTACTACATGTGCTCAGAAGTACTTTCTTCTGAAAAGTGTGGTTTTAGTTCCTTGCTTATGTCACGTTAAATCTGTAGAGGTTCCTAGACCTTCCAGAGATCTTCATCTACTAGTATGCATAGATCTCTAATGTGAATTAGCTCACGGAAAAAAATCTGAGTAGCTGCTCTTTTAACAGAAGAGACATGAGGAAACTGGGAGGGTGTTCATCTCTTTGACTCTGCTTGACTAGATAGAGTCATTGCTGAGTAATGGGAGATACCGTTCGCAGCCTAAGGAATTCAAACCTCAATCCCTTGTGCCTTAAAAGAGTGTTTGAACTACTTACCTCGGAGTTTTGTGGTGTGGGCTGCACACTTCAATATTCCTCCTGCGCTGCAGGAATTAACGAACCTTGCTCATTTTGCTTCATAAACGTCTAGTTTTAGCTAGCATATAGCCTGCCACCTAGGAGGCTGTCCTGGGTGATGAAAAATACAGGTTTGAAATCCCACTTGGAAGAGGGAACTGAATGCCCATCATTTTCATTGGTACCACATATTATGGTAGAGCAGGGCAGCAGATTATCTAACCACAGCTTCTAAAAGGTGATTCCTCCTCATTTCTCCTAACTCAGGAGAGGGTTTTTGTTTCTGAATCCCAAGAGAATAGCAGAACTTCACCTATCCCAGTCAGCCCCCAAATCCCTGGGGAGATAGGGTTTGGTGGCACATCCTTTTGATTTTAGTACTGTGTACTCCAGTACTGCTGAGTGACTTTTGTCTAGCTGTCTGCTCTCCCAGGCACCTAACTCTGGGGTTTGCCTTCCACTCTGGAGCAGAGGAATCAATAGCACAGGAGATGCAGAGCCTATACAGATCTTTGACATGCAAAACATGATTTTTAATGAAGACCAAGGGGAGAGCAGAAGCCAAACCTGGTAGTAGGTGGAGTAGGTGGTAGATTTCCAGAAAGACTTTTATGATGATTAAAAAGAAAGGGGTATCTCATTCTAAGAACAAACTGATAGTGCTGCTGAGAAGAAGACATAATGGCCTGTAAGTGCAAACAAAATTTTTTTAAAAAAATAATACATTGTTTAGAACTGTTTACTATATTTAGAAGGAGAGAAAAAGGTTCTAGTTTCATAACAGCGATACCTTTTTTGTTTGCTTAAATCCAGATGGATGACATTTAGATGTTTATGGTGGGAGGTTAGTTTTACTGTGTCCTTCCAAAAGGGTGATACCATAGACCTAGTGGAATCCCTACAGAGTAGTATCAGTGCAAATGCAAGAATTGAGCTATGTATTGATGGAGGTACTGGTGAAACTTTGGTTCCTGCAAAATTAAACTTCCCTTTCAAGTACGGCTGACAGATTAGGTGGGAATTGTGTCAATAGCTGTTCCTATTTGCTTTCTTGGTTGGGGGGGTGTTCCCCTTAAATGCTTACCTCTGATTTTAATTTACTACTTCTGGGAGAGAAGATGAACCTTGAACATTTTACATGTTTTTTGTAAATCATTGTGCTTGCTTTTCAAAATTGTTTACCGGTTTACATTTCTCAGGTATTCATTGGGAAGCATAAGAAACAGAGGGATTCCCCAGCCTAATTTTTATTCTGAATTTTAGGTCACCATCTGAGTCTGGCTTGGAGATCAGATGATCTCGGGAATGTACAGCTTTCATCATGCTGATGATTTTTTCTCACCCCAGTCGGTGAAAAATTCAGTCATTGGAACTGAGCCCCAAGGACATTTCCAGCTTTCCCCTGATGGAGATGAGGAACTGCTGTCTCCTTACAATTTCTCTTTAATTGTCATGGTTTTCTTATTAGAATCTTGTTCCTTCCTTGGAGCTCTATGTGGGATACTTGTGAAATCACCAATTGCTTAACTCCAAACCAGTTAGATAAATGTAAATTTTTACATTTGTATTTAGGTAAATTAGAATGTGAATGACTACTGGGGCTAGACATCAGTGAAGATACATGGTTGTTAAGGAACAATCAGTGTCACTGTCCACTCTGGAGACTGTGGTAGAGGTTTCACACTCTGCAGTAAGGTTAGCTTTGGTATGGCACTGTGAATGCCTGGACTGGTGTAACTGGGAGTTCCCCAGTACAGAATGGTGGAGTTTATGATGGTGCAGCTTCCCTGGGAGAGTGTAGCTCTGCTGTGCTCTGCTCTGCTGCAGAACGAGGGTCATCGTGCTCTCCTCAAAGAGGGGTGTTCTCAAAATGCTATAGCAGTATGTATGTACATGTAGATAGATAAGCATATGCATGTATAGACATAATTGATAAAAAGATAATCCAGGTATTTTTCAAATAGAATTTAATACCATGCGTGTCAGAGACCAGATGGGAACTATTTATTTCAGGGATGGTCTAGTGTTTTTACCTGTATCTCAGAAAAGGAAATTATTCCACTTTCTTCTCAAAACGGTTAAAAAGAAAATATTTTCAGTACTCAGAAACAGTTTCTGTGTTCATAAAAATGTTAGACGCCTGGATCTGAGACAGCTCCAAGTCTTTGTTTGATTGCTCGAGTTTCAATAAGCAGCCTTTCTCAGCACTGCTGCAGACCTGCTCCCAGTCTCCAGGCTCCCTCTGCCCTTCTCTTCATTCAGCCAGTTCATTGGGAAAACTAAGATTTCCCATTTATTACCAGCACAAGCTCTGGCTGCTAGATTTTGCATAGCATCAAAAATAAAAAGTAATTGAGAAGGGAACCACGGTTTTAACCCACAACAATTCCTTCATGGAGTTCAGTGCATGGCTGACCAGGCCAGCAGCAGGTAGGGATCTGGTGGGGCAGAAATGAAGCGCTTGGAGGTCCTAGTGGTGGACCCTCTTGTTTTAATACCAGACCAAGATTTCCATTTTCTGCTGTTGTGAAGTGATCGTGGAGTTACAGGCTCGGGCTATCATTTCGTCATGCTACATATGAATCATCTCCCAGGGACACTCACCGCCTTCATGGTCCTCATGTTTATTTTTCTGCTAATCCCAAACAAAGCAGGAGTTCTCTGAAATGTCTGGCAACCTCTCTCTGCCGTCATCCTTACAAAACTGGCAGCAGCTATGCAAATGGTGAGCTAGGACTGCCTTGTATTGCGTGAGCTTTTTGATCATTTACATCATCTCCCTATACACTTCGTAAAGTGGTTTCTGCCTCTGGAGTATTGGTATTTATTGAGGGGTGTGTAATCTGGGGCAGGCGAGGTTCATGTGCTTCTGCAGTGCATAGGACAGCAGACAAGCAGGGTTTCCACAAGCTGTTTGTTGCACAAACAATAAGCTTGTGTTGTTTTAACACATGACCGCTTGACAAGTTACTTTCCTCATGAGGTAGATTATATATACGAAATATTTATCAGTTCCTCAGCAATCTCTAGTGTTCTGTCTCTCTGATACTGCACACAAACTTCTGCAAGCTCTGTCATCTGCATTTTAACTGAAGCTGTGTGTGCTACCTTTTCGTGCAGCTGGGATACCTGTTTCATTTCATGTATTTCAGTTCTGTTGTGCTTGCCCTGTTGTATGGCACTGTGGCTTTCCCTTTGTCTTTCCTCATTCAGCCTTGCAAAATTGCCATGAAAATTCAGCAACCCAGGCACAAAAGGTACCTATCTGTCCTTACATAACTGGTGTCAATCAAAGAGATGATAACACTGTGCTTGCCTACCACAAATTTTCTTCTTAAGGAGTTTTGTATAGTGTTCTGTGTGGTCATAAACACAGTCTTTCAAGCAACCTCTGTTTCAAATTACAGATTTGCCAAGTAAAAACTGAGTTCAGCATGGATCAAGAAACTCAGAAATGCGAACAAAGACCTCATGGCTTTTCCACCATAACCCTTTCTTGCACTTTCTTCATTTTAGTTGCTGATATGTGTTCAAGATGAGTGGGATGGGAGAAAATACCTCTGACCCATCCAGGGCAGAGTCAAGAAAGCGCAAGGATCCCGATCAGCTTGGACCCAGGTTAGACCATTTATGCCTGAAGACATTGAAAGTGAAAGACTTTAAAGAAGCCTGTTTCATGTGTACATATTTTTCAGTTAGAAAATGACAAACTTAACATTCTCGCAAAGAGAAGTCAGTACCAAACTACTCTTGTTCAGTAATTCTCTGTTGATGTGGGTTTGGGATGAGGGGTTGGGGATATTGTACTGGTGGTTGGTTGGTTGTTTTCAATCCAGTGTAGTGCCAAAATACAGAATTTTGGGGGCTGTATAGGAGCTATATAAAAGTGTTTTTTGGCTGCTCACTGCAAGGAGTCCTAGTCACTCATCTGGGAATCAAAGATTTTTTACCACCTCTCCTGTACATCTTAATCAGGGACTTGAAAAATCTTTTTCAGTTTTATAAGCTTTGCATTAAGAACACAAAGTTTAAAGCATAGCCACTCATTCAGCATTTTTTTCTTATGACTGCCTGTTGTAATTTCACAAGGAGGTAGGCAGTATGAAATATTTGGTGTAACTTTTTAAGCTGCTTTATTTTCTCATACACTGTCACTCTGTGGTACTCCTTGGATTCTCAACACCATGTGGAGGGATACTTGTAAATGTTTAAATCCCACCCTGCCAACTGAATTTCAAATCCCAAACCCCTTTTGAAAGAAAATTCATAACTGGTGGGAAAAAATAAGTAATGTCCTTTTTTTAATGCTCCTGTCCTCGTTTCACAGGAAGCCTTTCTCCTTGAGAAACTTGTTACATTTTTTTGCAGTGAGAGCAAGCAGTTGCCTCTGTTTTTGTTAAATTCCTCTCAAACCATTTGAAATAATCTTTGAGCTGGCCAGAAGGCAAGCGAACTGACATTAAATACAACATTTTTATAAACTTCTCTTTCAGTCCTAAAAGAAGCACTGAGAAACGCAATCGTGAGCAAGAGAATAAATACATAGAAGAACTTGCAGAGCTGATTTTTGCAAATTTTAATGATATTGACAACTTTAACTTTAAACCTGACAAATGTGCAATCTTGAAAGAAACTGTGAAGCAAATTCGTCAGATAAAAGAACAAGGTAAGAAGACTTTGAATATATATTCTGTGTTGACTATTACTTTATTTTTGGCAAACCCGATAGTCTCTTCAGCTTTTCTGTAGCAACTTCCCAGGTTTTTCATTAATCCATAATGAAAAATGCTGTGATGTCATGTGAACAGAGTGTGTTATGTATTATATCAGGTATTTTAAATAAGCTCCACAGAAACTTCAGAAATTGCTGAGAGGGACATAAAATTGGTCAGTCTGATGTGTACATCTAATGGAATTTAACTCAGTTGTGCTTTTACAAAAGTTAAACAGGCAGATGGGTTTGGTGGGGGTGTGGAATAAAAAGATTACCTGTATGCTCTGACAGGGATGGTGAATCCTTGCAAAATAGGAACAATCCAGGAGAGTGGGGTATGAGAGTATTTTGCATTCCCCCTTTTGCTTTCTTTTGTTGATATGAATAGATATTGTGGACTAAATTATCTGCGTCCCTTAAATGATGACATCATATCCTCAACTACAATAGATTTGAAACTATTCTAATCTCTAGATAGGGTCCTGTTATAAACGTAAACCAGAGAACGTGACAGTTTTCTTCCTGTCCTTATCTAGAAGATTAGTTTTGCATTACTTTTCCTTTGATATATTTCCTATTTAAGGAAGAAAGAAATCTTTTAGAAACTCTTGAATTTTTGGGAGTGGGTTTTGTGGCGTGGGTCTGTCTGGTCAGGCATGAATGGCACTGCAGGTGTTTGGGGCAGGTTCAGGATGTCAAAGGAGGTGCATATTGTTCTTCTAGTTCAGAAGTTTGCAGTCTCTTTATAAAACTGTGATTAGATCAGTTCCTTTGGTTTTCAAACACTGTAATTAACCTCTTTCAGTTTTTCAGCATTCTGTGATTTCTGTGGGATAATAATGCTTCCTTTTCCATACTGTTACGTGTGAAATTGTAAAAGTGGAGATTACATGTTGCATAATTTAGATACAGATTTCTCTCTAAAACAAGTAGGTAAGTAGAGCTGTAGTTTCAGGTATCAGCCTATTCCAAGCTGATTGGAAAGTGGGAAATGTCAAATTCCGTGTCAGTTGCCTCCGACATGGCTCTCATTGAATAATCTTCTTGGATGTTCCAATTTCCCAGCTTCTCTTCTTATCGCTACTAGGTTGCTGTAATTTGTTTAATGGCTGTTCTAGTGAGGTTGCTGTGCCCCGTATTAGAAGTATATTTATAAACCTGGCACAATTTCCATCATTATTTTGTACCTTGCTGGCTTTTGAAAATTTTTTTCCCTTATTTTCTTCTTCCTTGTCTAATTTTCAGTTTCAGAATTTTGTTTTGCTTTCACCAAGAAACGCACTTCCTTATCCTTACCTTACCTGAGAAGGGATAAGGAGGAAAAAAACATGTTTTCCTGGGACATGGGAGCACAAAGAAAAATCTGTTAGTCCACTTGGTAGCTCTTTCAGCAGTTCTAAGAGCATCTCATCTGAAAATCTGGCTCTAAATAATGGCAACTTTGGCAAATCCAGGGTTTTGTTGTTCAGGACCAATATAGTAAAACCAGGTTTTGTTATTTTGGTACTTATAATTGTTGTAAAATGTTCACACTCATCAGACAAGGTTATGTGTAAATTATTTAAGTCATTACAGGCCAGAATTGTACCAGAGCTGGAAATGCACTTCATTTTCTAAGCTCGTAAACTTCCATTGCAAAAACAACTGAAAATATGGTTCTGAAGACAAACTAAAAGGCTGTTAATACTTTTTCATTTCAACAAGTAGAAGTAGTTTGTAACCCTTGAGTAATAAAGATATTAAATTACTCTTTATGATGTTGATTTCTTGCACAACGTTCTTCAAATGAGAACACTTAGACTGTCTGATAACTGTTCTGGTCTTTCCTTAAAACTCAGAGGAGGTGCAGACTAGACTTTAAGCCTCTCTAAGAGACATTGCAAAGCACTGAAACCTTCAGTGTGGCCATTAATAGCATCTCAGGATGTAGAAACAAAGATCAGAATATTTGATATGATTCCTTTAAACTAATGAAAAAGCTTTATACTGGTTTCTGTGTAGGACTTATGTCTCTGTCATTATAGCAAATATGAAAGGCTTTTCCTTTCATGAAAAAATCTGAATGACAGCATATTCTGAAATGTAGCCTTGTTTTGGAGCAGGCATTTCATTAACAAATACCACTCACATACAGTAAACTGATTCAAACTGCAGGATCAGAACAGTACGCCTATACTTCTGTTGAGTGCCACAAAAAAACCCTGACCTAAGCAAGGCAAACAGATGGAAGTCCTAATGAGGCTATTACTGTTGCTGTCCCGTGGTTTTTAAGGTAGTTTATGACCTCATGTTGGGAATCCTGGGCTTACATATGTATATTAATCATTTAAGTGCATTAACATTTAGATTGTTCCAAATCTTTTTGATTGCTTTTCCACTGTCGAGACATATTAAAAGACCTTTACAGTGGTGGAATGCTTGCATTATTTTAACAATATATATTTCAAAAAACAAATATGGAAAATAATACTACTCTTGCATAAAGTGCCATGAGGTTCAGGTTGAAAATCATGTTTTCTTACAGATAAAATACTTTGTTGGTTTTAGTTTTCCACTGAATACCTGTAGGAGAAAACTAAAGGAACATCCAGAAATCCCCAAGTGATTCTACACTAGCACAGGCAAATTAAGGTGGCTCAGGTTTTATGCAGTGGGCCTCCTCTGCATTTTTTCAAAGACAGATTAGATTAAATCAGTGAAAATTTATTTTACAGTTTTATTATTTTGAAGTTTTAGTGAAGAAGCTGGATTTTGAAGATAAACACTACAAAAATTTCACAAGTTTTCTTCTTCATCTATAAATAGAATTGCACATTAAGGTTTAATCACTTACAAAAGCGCAGTCAGTTATAAATACCTCGTAAAGCCACTGAAAGCAACAAGTTTTATAGCTGCCACTGCAACTTGACAAGGAGACTTTATCCTAGGTCCTAGGAATGGAAACGAGGAAGGAAGAAATACAGATTGATATTCATTCCCCATGTCAGGCTTGCTGAGCTGGTAGTGGAAAAAGTAATAGATTTTTTTTACTGTAGTACTAGTATATAATTTACTATAATGTTATCCTGATCTACTTTATATGCAAATATGTATTTGCAATACTGTACATGTTATCTTTATATCATTTCTCACAGTATATACTTCAAAGATTCTTTAGTTGTGGCATGTAGCGATTTGGTTTATTACAGTTTGAAAGGAAGATGTAAATACATGCATGCAACTGAATCCATTAAAAGAATGAAAGATATTTGGAAGATTTAACTATTGTATGTAGTTTTAATGTGGGTTTTGAAATGTCTTTAGTACTTGGGAAAATGAAGTCAAGTTCCTTTACAAAAGCTTAATTTTCCACTGCAGACTTTTACTGTATTTTCTTACAGTGATTGGATGGAGATTTGTGGTTGTCCAGAGGAGAAGAAAAATTGTGATTTTAGCATGAAGATGAAACACTTGTATTGAAGTAAATCTTAAGTGGGTAATTCTACTGTGGATTTGAGAATTGTGGTTTGAGCACTTGGGGAAAAAATTATTTCTAGCATAGAAGTGATATGAAATGGTGGACTTAGGATAGTGTTACACGCTACTGAAAGTGTAAGCTCTCCTGTTGTTTGCAGTCTGTGAATGTGAATGCTAGTCATGTATGTTGCAGATGTGTTCAAAATGTACACAGATGTGTACAAGCACAGAAAGTTCAGATTTGCATGCTAATTAAAAAAGCTTGGCTTGATCAAGTGTAAAGACCACTGGGGATAAATGGCCCTTTATATGCCAGCCAGCCAAGAAGCTATAAAGCCACTTGTTTGTACTTAAGAAAGATACTCAGTAAAATAGTATCTGTTTGATTTTAGGATCCTACCCTGTTGTTAAGAAACAACTTCAGCACTTAAAGACAGATTCATTTCATTTGTGTAAGTTCTGCTGAGAGTGTTTTACCTATCGGAAGAAAAGAAATTTCTGACAGCAATAAAGAGAGTCTGGATACTCTTGTTCCTTTAGTTTAGAATCAGTTGAACTGTTACATATTAGTCTCATTGATTCCATGCCTGCAGTAGGCCTTTTCCCCGGAATCTTGTAATCTGCCTGACTTCTCTCATTGTGTTAGTGCTTTTCTTTCTCGTTATTGGCCCCCTTTAGCTGATTTTTTTTCACTTCTAGGTATTAAGCAGGATATAAAAATTAAACTTTTGCCCTTAGTTTAAAGCTCTTTTTATCCATCAGGCTAAACACAGTTGCAGTAGGTAAATAGCTCACATTTTAAAGCAGAGACTATTTGTTACATTTCATTGCTAGAAGATCTCCTAGTTCAGACTTTGAAACCTCCTTTTCTTCATCATCTAGCTGTGCTTTTAGCCTCTTCTCTGGATATCAGCAGTGCAGAAGATAACTGAAGATCACTTTAAGCTTCTTCAGCAATTTCTGTAGCTAAGCAGTCTCCTCTGACCCCTTCAAGTAGAATCTGTCCTGACATCAAGTACAATGTTGTACTTGATGGTATGTATTGGTTTTTTGAATTGTTTTTTTTTTCCCAAGTCCCCTGAGTACCTTTTATTAAACTTCAGTTCTGTATCTTTTATTTTTCTCCTTCTACTCTCTATGCCTTTCTGTTTTCTGGAGTTTTTAGGATGGCATCCACCTGTCTTATTTAGTTTCACACATGGTGGGATATAACCTCCTCTGCCAAAGCATCCCCAGTTGCAGTTTTACATCTCTCTTCCATTTTACTCCAGAGCCTGGCTTTCACATGTCACCATTATCTAAAGAGGGTTTGTGTTCTGTTGATCAGATTTTCAGTAGTACAGGGAAAGGATATCAAGGTGGTGATTATCAGTCTAGCTGTTAATGTATTCTTTTGAGTTGTCAGATCTTGTTTTCAAAATAGCCTTACAAGACAAGCTTTGGATGGAATGAATCATCATGTGAAAATTAAATGTTGGGAGAAGTGCTTGGTGAAGAGAAACATGTAAGACCTATGGAACCTCTATGAATTAAAAAAAGAAGGCTTGTTAATCAAATATATATGTTCTTTTTCTGGTTTCACATTTGATAGCAAAAAGAGTTTTTGCTTCCCTGTAGCAGCACTACTTTGTAATCATGGGGTCACTCCAGTAGATAGTTTATTGTCGCCTCCAGCGCCAGTATGCAAGTAAAATATGCTTGCTAAAGGAAAACAGCATGGTCTTAAAGCTGTAATGAGGTGTTACTTTGGCTGCTGCTACTTTGAATTTATCAGATCTGAATTTAGATTCATATTTCACAAGGTATTTAAGCAACTGCCTAACTTTAAGCAGATGAGTAATCCCTGTTAAGTCAGTGGAACTACTTAAAGGTTTAAAGTTATGTGCATAAATATCTTACCAAATCAGGATATTAAGACAAGAGAGTGCATGCAGACTTGGTTTTTGTTTGTTGTTTCATGCTTTGCAAATATTTCAGTTGGTCAATTTTACTGTAATTATATTTTCTTTATGTTAATCATATTTGGGTTGGCAGGCGATTTAAAATTGATGCCAATTTTTTAATCCTTTTTTTGAAGCACTTCTCTATGGCTATTATTATTTATATGTGCTATACTATCAGCCTGATAGGATTTTAAGACTGAATCTGGTGTCAGAGGAATTTGTGTTGTGAAGCCGAGCAATTTATGCAGAACACTTACAAAAAAATCTATTACTGAATTTGCTTTGCTGTCTTCTCTACCTACAGCTGAGAGTGATGCACTGAAAATGGCTTTGATCTTCCTCTCAACATTGTAAAGCTTTTTGGCTAAATATCCAGTTATGTTGACTTTCCTACTTGCATGCCTCCAGAGAACTGCTGATTAACTGAAGAATTTAGACTGGTTTTAGGTAATGCAGGCCATCGTTTCTTTTCTGGCTCTGATGAAAAGCAGTCATTAGGCAGCAGACCCATCAAGTGGGAAATCTCCTGAGGTTTGCTTATTTTACTGAAGTTACGCATCATGCAGACTAGTTGGTTTAGGCCTTATCATCATGTAAGTTGTGTCATTTTAGCTACACTAATAGTTTTCTGCGGAAACAGCGTTACAATTTAATTGAAATCACTTATGAGAAGAGTAGCTTGAAGATACCTTTATGATATGAAGCTCTGACCACGCTGGGCTCAAACTTGAGATGAGTTGGGATTGTTCAGCCTGGAAAGACTGTACTGCAGCCTTTCAGGGCTCATAAGAAAGGCAGAGACTTTTTATTGAGTCCTTTAGTGACAGGACAAGGGCCAGTGGTTTTAAGCTGAAAGAGGGTAGATTTAGATTGGACATAAGGAAGAAATGCTTTTCATGGTGAGGGGCCCTGGCACAGGTTG
This sequence comes from Hypotaenidia okinawae, assembly GCA_027925045.1. Lineage (NCBI taxonomy): Eukaryota > Metazoa > Chordata > Aves > Gruiformes > Rallidae > Hypotaenidia > Hypotaenidia okinawae. Next base: position 128,605,701 of record BSDF01000002.1, on the reverse strand, counting down.
CCCAGAGAAGCTGTGGCTGCCCCCTCCCTGGCAGTGTTTAAGGCCAAGTTAGATGGGTCTTTGGGCAGCCTGGTCTAGTGGTGGGTGTCCCTGCCCATAGCAGGGGGTTAGAACTAGGTGGTCTTTGAGGTCACTTCTAACCCAAGCCAGTCTGTGGTTCTCTGATTCTCTTGCTTCAAGAAAACATAAAAATAAACAAACTGGTAATGAAAATTGTGAAACCAGTGTAAAATGTACGCACTTAATGGATTTAGTGGATTGTTGTCACTTTTTGCTTCTTAATCATGGCTAAAGCCCTATCTGATGCTTTAGAATAAATATAGTCTTGTTCCTCAAAGTTAATGAGACTGTTTACTTGTCATCTGATTAGGATGTTTAGGTCAATTTTGTTTTTCTGTATTTTGGCTAAGAGGAATAATACATTGGTCATGAAGATGTTGATGCGCAGGCTGCGGACTAAACTGTGAGAAAGGAGTCAGCTATTGACAGCCCTGGTTCCACTATCCCTGCCCCCCTCTTGGTAGGCAGTTTCCCTTCCCTTCTTTACCCTGGCAGTATCATTTTTGCAGCTGTGTGGTGAGCCTGAGCAGTATGTTTTACTTGTCCAGCCTAGTGAGGGAGGAGAGGATCTGTCTCCTCGTGGGTCCTTGGTGGCCCCCTCCAACACAGGTCTGGGAGAGCCAGCAGTGAGTCTGCTGTGGGCTAATGCCCATGGCTGTCTTGGCACTGTTCAGCCTTACAGGGTGTTTGGCAATGACTGTCGCTTTACAAGATATGTCTCTTGTCTGTTGACTTCAGCTTTGTTGATGATAGATGACTTCAGTTCTAGAGATAATTTGTTTGAAGTTTTAGACTGGAAAACTAAGCTTTGACTCCAAGTTGTGGCTCAAAGCTGAAGAGAAACTAAATATTCACTCTTAATTAAGATAGTGGTCTTTTAGGTAGAAATAGTTATTAGTGGCAGCTGTTACAGGAAAACTTGCTTACTTGTTTTGTTTTACATCCTACTTACACTTTTCTCTAATATTTATTTTATTTCGTAGCTTCTAAATGAGCAAGAGATAAAGTCATTCAAACTAGTGCAGCACAGTTGCAGTCTGAGAGATCTGTAATACCAGTGTTGGGGAATGCTATGAAGGATTCAGCTGCTTCTGCTGTAATTAACATGTTTTGGGGGATACGTCTCAAAGACTTCCCTCTTTGTTCTTCGCAGGAACATTTTCATTAAAGTCTTGATTTTGTTACTTTAATATTTAATGATCATAGAACGGTCTATGTATTTTTTACTTATGGGAGTGTAGTAAACATGCTTTGTGTAAGAAAAACAGACATCTCTTCCTGAAATTTAGGATTTTGAAGGCTACCTGCTTGCAGAGAGTGTATCGTTGTCAGGCTGCATTTAAACTGTCACTGTGCACTTTAAACTTCAAAACTTTATAGTTTTTCCTTTGCAGTTTATCGTATAACCTCTTGTGACCCGGAGACATCATAAATGCACTTGGCATTTTTAATTTGGGAAAAAAATGAAATACAGGCTAGCATCCAGCCCACCATGATATGAACTGAGCTCTTGAGTCTAGTGTTTCTCACCAGTTGGTCTGTTTTCAGAGGTGTCTGGTCAATAAGAAATACAGACTTTAGGTGATAAAGAAGAAATAACAAGTTTAGGTGCTAAAGAAGAATCGGGGTCTGTCGATTAGAGTCTTAATATTTGTGTTTGCAGTGTCTTATGGCTGGAAGGTATGCTGCATAAGAGGTGCTGGCTGTAGAAGGCCAGGGCTTGCTGTGTACTTTAGGCTAGTGAATGCAACATACTAATCTCAGCAGCATGTAAAGCAAGTAAATGAAGGAGACTTCATGTTACCTTGACTGTCTCTGTGGAGTTTAATTTATGGAATAGCAAATTAATTTACTGAGAGTAGTGATGATACTTCAGTCAAAATAAGATCATGTATTATAAGGAACCTAGCTTTTGTCACACAGCTTTTATCTTTTCTTTCTAAAGACTGCAGCCTGAAAAGCGATAATATAATATTTACTCACAATAGGGTGCAGTGCCTTTCATAACATGTTTGAATCCTGAAAACCTGTGGATTCGCAGCACATTAAAGAGGTATTGATCAAAGGCTCCTCAGTGTTCAAACTAGAACCAAGATAATTGCGCCTGCTCTAAGTCATGCAGTTTGTTATTCCCGTAGAAGATTCTATGTATGGACAACTGCACAGTTAGTTAGAAATAGGGGTCCTTTTATGTGAAATGTCTGAAGATATGCAAAACAATTACTACTTCAGCTTTCAGTTTCTTTTATGAAAACCCACAATGTGTAGCTGGGGGAAAACATAGACTGAAGTTTGAAGGATGATGTGGCAAGTGATCGGTTACTTGCTCTGTCATGTACACTGTTGAGTCCCTAGTGAATATCCTCAGACAGATGGTTAGAGAGCCAAGATACATGTGCCTTCTGTCTCCTTTCATTGTTAAAGTATGTTGCCACATCTATGTGTACTTCACAAGACAACGGGTACTCCTGTGTGAGTACTTACACACACATGCTCTCCCTCATCCCTCTGAAAGCAAACCACTCTTCCTCAGCTCACACAAGATAGAGAAAATGTCAGAAGATGCAGACAGAAAAGTACTTAAATTTAAGTTCTGCTAAAGTATAAAACTTTCAGAGTAGATACTCCATAACTGTAGATATTCCAGATGCTTCCGTGTTACCTGGAATTACCCATTTGCCCCTTTGAAGAAGCAGCAGGGTGATACCTCTGGTAGCTGAGGCTGTATTCATCTTGAATCAGGAAGGCATGTCCGTGCAAACCTTGCTTCAGTTTGTGCAGAAGGCAGAGAGCAATGGAGCTACACAGTGTGCCTACCACAGAGGACTCTTAACAAGCTACAGCAGGATACAGGCTAACAACTAGCATCTGTGGCCACAGTCAACTCCTACATAAGGTGCAGATTCTTAGCAGAAAGACAATTGAAATTTGAAGCAACCAAATGAAGAAATTAGTAAGTTCTGCCAGACCTCCTGAACAGATTTAATGTCCTTCAAAAAATATGTTGTAATTCAGAGTTGATTCTTGGCATGATGCAGGAATCACCTGGTGAAACATTTTGGGATGCATTACAGAGATCTGGCTAGACAGTTAGAGTACTCCCTTGTCACCTTAATATGTGTGAGCATGAAAAGCATTAACCTTTTACTGGTACTTTTACTTCTGAGGCACCATTTCCTAGAAAGACTTGGAACAGTGTGCAGTTCCCTTGATCCTTTTGAGGGAGGTGTCTTTCAGACACAGGTTGTTCTATGTCAAATTAGGTCTGGGCCTGTGTATGACATTGAAGAGGAAGTGTGCTCAAATATAACAATTGATTCACTTGGAAATTAAAAAATAATAAAAGAGGAAGAGAAGTCAAGGTTGTAATGCTAAATATAGATCGGAAATTCTAAATAGGGATCAGAAAACTCACAGAGAGCCTCATTTAGATTTTTCTTGGTTTGTTTGTTTTGGTGTTGGGTGGAAAAATATCAAGGCGTTTTGTGCCAATAACATAAAATTCTTCCTGTCTTCCTTCTTTTCTAGAAAACCTTTTACCTCCTTAGCTTGGAGGAAATATTCGAACATTTGAGTTTATTTTTCTATCTTTAGTTATTTATTAATATCCTTCTTGACTTTGTGGTTTTCTTTTCGCTTCTTTTTAATAATTGTTCTGCATTTTATTTTCCACTTCTTCTCCAGTTACACTCTCTCTTGCCTTCAGTGTGGCTTTAGCCATAGTTTTAGGACCGGGATCTCTGTACCTGTGACAGTTTTATTCCGTTCACTGTTGTCTCTCTGATAACTGTTTTTTCGTGTTTGCCGCAGTAAGAAATCATCAGGTTGTTTTAGGGACTGTGACAAAACTTACTAATAAATCATTGAGTGTTACACAGATCAATATCAAGCATTATTGTGATTACCATTACACTTGGAAGTTGAGTCACCATCTGTCTAACTGCTCGACATGCTGATTTTAACTGGACATTATACCACAGCTTGTCAGGCCATTGTGCTTAATGCTTAAAATATAATTACGTATTTGCAGTTGCAATCTAAAATGTAAAGATGCTCTGTAAGCTTTTTTGTTGTCGATGCATTTCTGTATCAGTGATACAGGCAGAGAAGCCAGTCCATAAAACCTTCATTAAATATAAGTGAGGGGGAGGATATTGGCTTTCCCAGGGTTGCTGTGTAAGAATACTCTTCCTTTCCCTCAGCTCTGTGATGGTTGTGGGTGTTGTCATGCGTTCTTTCTGCGAAGTTCAGACAAGAAGCATATATCCTTTAACTCCACAGCTTAAAACCCTTTCCAAAGGTGGAGATTCATTTTATTTTATTTGGGGTTTGTTTGTTTGTTTGTTTTAATAAGGACTTTGGCCTATATCTACACATTACTTTGAATTTATATGCTTAAGGACCCTTATCCTAAATATTTAGGCTAAGGCAGACCCATCATTCTGTTGAAATAACTATAATTTAAAAGACCTCACCTGTTGGTGCTCTAATGGGGGAAGTGAGGAGCAGACACCCCTGTTCCTTTTTACAAGCAAGCAAGTAAAGTGCAGACTGGAGGAAAAGGTTCAGGACTGTCGCTTCTGACCGGATGCACAAGCTTGGTGGCAGGGAGGGACAAGGAGGGACATGACTGCAACATTTCCAATTTAATGACTGTCAGAAGGGGACACCTTGCTCCCAGGCTGCGCTGTGTCAGAGGCTTGGGATTGGGGAAGAGCAGCAAGGCTCTAGAGCCGTCTACAACAATGCCCACTGCCACGACATGGAACAGCCTTTCCGACGGGCAGCTAGTTGCCTGCAGTTAAAGGGGCTGTTTTTGAGGCAGGCCAAAATTTCTTCTTTGAGGTGAACTGATAAATCTTATGAAGAAAATAGAGAAAGCAATACTGTTTGTGTTTAATTGTTTTTCTGTTTATGGATTATTTAAGTCTACGTGCTGATCCCTACTTCATGACTCTGATATACAGAACAAGAAATGATAATGCCTAATTAAGTTGTAAGTATGGTTCAGTCTATCGAAGGGAGCCCATTTGTACCTATCATTTCTATAAGCAGGCATTTTAAAATGTGACAGAACAAATTAATGTAATTGAGATTAAAAGTGACTTTGTCTGCTTGTAAATCTTAGCAGCAAGATAAGCCTTTTCTAGGGTAATGAAAAAAGATATTTAATTTTAAGGAATATCTTAAACACTACATGTTAACAGTCACTGCCATCCCTCTAACAGCCCTATTGTATTCATAATGCACTTGAAGTAGTGTAGCCACTGTTGAAATACATGAAATTAATTTTACACCCAGTTTCGTAAAGGATTTCGATTTAAAAATTCCTTTAAGTAACTGGCATGCAGAAATAAACAGGTTCTTCTAGGAAGCTTTCTTTCATCCTTCAGCTTTCCTGGCAATAATAGGAATGTTTCTGTTTGTAAATTGACTTAAATGTTTAGTTGAGGCCTGTGCGGGTGGATCAGACAAGCAAGAAAAGGGGCCCCAGCTTCTATTTCTGAACACTGAACACATAGGAAGAAAACCTAACTTGTCCTTAATGATTTAGAGCTTTTTTGTAAAAGATTTATCTACTTAATCTGGACTGTTAGAAGCAGTAGGAGCTCTGTTATACATGTTAGCAAGGACACATTAAATTAAACTTGTTTCTGTTCTTCCTTAGCTGTCTTCAATTATCTGTGCTCCATTTTGGCCTACGCTTTATTATGGAAATTTTTTTCTTTCATGGACTCATAGGGAGCTGAGCCCATGAACCATCATATTTTGGGTTCTTTTTGTGAGCTGTATTCGGTCGCTTGAAAACTTTTGCAGTCATCAATGGCAATTTATAAAAGCAAAAAGATCTTTGCCTGTTGCTGTGAATGCTCTGGTGTGTCACAAAGATTTATCATCAGCATTCTAAAATAAGGAAGATATTTTGTAATCATGGCGATGTGGCATTCGAAGAAAGGGAGTCATCTGTTTCCTTTTAACAGTTGGTTGAGTACATAAGAGTGAGGCTTCAAGAAATGGAGTCTGGCTAGATTAATATTCCTTTGCAGTATGTTATTTTGGCCCAAGTTTTGGAAACCTATAAGTTTAATTAGCTTGGCAATTGCGTCTGCAGATCCTAACACTCTTTAGAGTGCTAATCCTTGTATCTTTATTTTCAAAATCTTGCCTGTGTTTTTACGTGTCGAAGAACCAACTGGAGAGCTGTTAACTTTTGTGAAAGCAATATATTATTTCTGAGACTCTGACGGAGCCCTGTTTTGAACTAAATTATCAGATCCTGCCATCTTTCTTGTCTTTGAAAACATGATCTCAGCCAAAATGTTAAAGAACATCAGGCTCCCACCATTTAGACATTCATATTAAAACTGTTTTTAGAGATGAATTATCAAAACAAGATGAGGTTACTCATTAAGTAAATATCTAACACTCAGAAAATTGTAAAAGCCAAAAACTACAGTAAGATTTTCTGTCCTAAATTAGTACATACCAAAGAAAATAATTACTTTGTGCAACTGACTGATGCCAAATATTTATATGTAATATTTCAGTGCAGAGGTCAGTTAGCTTGGCTCTTTCTTTTGATATTCAGCCATATTAATGTAACAGATTTTGCCTCAACATTGATGGATGCTCAGTGTTTATTACCATGTACAATTGAGTAGTTTCCTGGATATGTGTTTGTGTATACAGCTACAGATACATATATTAGAATCCGCTTATCTGATGCCATAACAGAATAAAGATTAAATTGAGGGGGTTTTTGGGTAAGGTACTGATAGCCAGTGATCTCTCACTGATAGATACTTGATCTCTCATGTGTACTCGTTTGTTGTCTGAAGTACTGTATTTAGGGCAGTTGTAAAATATTCTAAATTCCACCACAGCCACTCAGAGATTATATATATACACTAGCTACTACATGTTCCTAGGAAGTGTAAATGGGGAGAAAAAAATAAAAAAGCCCCAGAACCCAAACATTTAAAAAAGCATTTTAAACCAAGGAAAATTCTCATCACCATCCTGGATTTTGGCCTTTTGATAGGCAAGTCTCCTGGGCAAGCAGCACCTTTGATGATTAATTTATCTATGCTCTTTCTCTAGTCAAACAGTATACACAGGAAAGATAGTGGCAGTAGTCTTTTTGAAAAAAATAGAAAGAATATAGCGTTAAAACACCAGAATACACACACAATTGGCTTGTCAGTGTGCAAGTTAACCACACCCTTTCATTCTATATATGTTGAGTGTTCTCAAATATTTTAATTAGCTCAGACCTGACTAGAAAATCTGCAGGAGTAAAGCTACACCCAGTTATATGCCTTTCTACTTTTTTTTTTTTTTTTAAACTTAGTGGAAAAAGTCAATGATGAAGTCTGTCTGGGGGTCAGCAGGTGAAGGTTGTGACAGAAGCTCAATTCCATGTTCAGAGATCTTAATGAAAAACAACTTCCCACTCATGATGTGTTAGCTGGACGTATCCTCACAGTTTAAAATGAGGCATGGGGTGAGAAATAGTTTCCAGATCTAGTATTGCTTTTAGTCTTGGTTTAGATTTCACTTAAATAGTAGGATGGCAGTTGTCCTTCTGTGTCTTTACTGAGAAATGAAAATGCTAGAAATCATCTCAGCAGGGAAATTGGTTTACTTGCTGTGTTGGTTTGTATTTTTGCTCTGTGCTGGGGAATGGATCAAGTTGTTGAGGATTTGGGGAGGGCTGTAATTCTGGGTTTTGCTTCAGTCCCCAATCTTTAACCTGCCAGAAACTAGTGACGTCCTGAGGTTGTCCCAGACATGACTAATCCCTGTCACTGCATTAAGTAGATAAATGTGCGAATAGTAAGTACATATTTCTGCAAGCAACGCTATTTCTGTAAATAACGTCACTTTTAGTTGCTGCTGTTAAATCTAAGAGTTAGAGAAGCCATTTAGGTGTATTTATGGAGGATAAGACTCATCCTCAGTGCCCTGAACCAGAGCTGTGTGCCAGGAGCTTGGCACTGCCATACCCCGGCTCACAGGGCTTGGAGCCTTCCTGCTCCTGGGGCAGGGGAGAAAGGAGGAGTCACTGCCCCCTCTCCTCTTCCTCACTGTCAAGAAGTAGACCATTGAGTTTTGCCATCTTGAGAGAAAATACGGGAATTTAGACATGACAACAGAAAACACAGGGAAAATGAGAATGGGGAAGAGAAGAAACCAAGGAAAAGGTAGCAAAATGAATATTAAAGTATTTAGCAAAATTACATACTGAGAAATTAGGCTTCTTTCCGTCCAGCAGTTAAATATTATTCTTTCTGAGTATAATTTAATTATCTTGGTCCTTGACAGCCCAGTTCTTTTCCAGTTTAACCAAGCTGGGGGATGATTATTTCTCAGGCACCACTTCTTCTGGAAGTTGTATTGGGTGACAAAAATGCTGACTTATAAAAAAAAGAGCAGTGGAGAAATGTCAAAATTATTGAGAGAACTGAAACTAGTAATTATATATTATTAGTTCCATTTCTTTCTATTCCTAAAATCCATCATGGTTTTTCAGTGCTTATTTTACTTGCAGTGTCTGTGAAAATTTCATATGCTGGCTACTGGTGGTGAATTTTCAAAGAGCAGACATACATCTCTCAAAGCTTGAAAAGCCTGGCGAGCATTTACCTGTATCGGGTGATTTGGTGAGAACACAGAGCTTTTCATGGAGCCTAGTGTCTTACTGATGCTTCTGTGCCCTGGGAAGGTGGGACAGGTCTGTGTGGGACCAGAGAGCAGCAGCACCGGTTAGAAGCTGAAAACACTGCAAAGAAGAAAATACGGTGTTGTAAGTGCTGTTACTCCTGAGCGCGTAATTGAGCTTAGAGCTTTCTGAGGGCTTTTAGCTTAAGCCCTGGGGTCATTTACCTACCATTTAAGTGTGCTTCCGCAGGCAGTAGTAAATGCACCATGTGGGTGCGATGAGTGGAGCAGGGCACAGGGAGGCATGGGGTGCTGCTGGCCTGGGACGAGCAACCCTTTCCGATGGAAGGGGGCCGAGCTGTGCTAACAAGAGGGCTGTGTGTCGGAGAGCTGGGCAAAGCCGTGCTCTTAGATGGCTCGCAGTGAATAAACATGCTGAGAAAAAGTGCAGCTGTGCTTTTTTAATATGCACTGCAGGAGATTTCAGCAGCTTGATGATATATCGTGCATTGATGTTGAGAAGATAAACACATTTGGAGAGCACAGGAAGGCCTTGTGTTTTTATGTTAGCAGAATGCTTCCTAATGAATAAGAACGTGCTGCTGGCTTCACAGAGCCATATGGCAGCTTTTCTAATTTTAGTTCGGTGCAGATGCATAATTCTCCCTTGTTTTACCTCCTAAAACCTTCCTGAGATGTTTCCTAGTTTGTCCTGTAAGATTTGATCTACAGTTTCTGGAGGGAAAAAAATGTATTCAAGAGCCTAATAGCTGCTTTGCTCTGGACAGATGTATGCCGTGTGATGAAAGAGCAACCTCACTACATAATCACTTCCCTAAAATAGTAGCTAACTTTATTCACAGGGATGGGATAAGCTGGCCTTAAAATTGATTGCTGAAATAGTTGCTGCTTCTTAGACACCAGTCTTTTGAAAAAGTACTTGCTTTCAGGGAGAAAAACCAACTTGTGTGAAGGCAGTTGGGAACTGGAGAAGAAACGTGAGTGTGGATATCAAGTTCTGTGTGAGCCGTGGATTGCAGTGCTTTGAATTACGCAGCTACAAGGCAGAGCTGCTTTCCTTGTGGTTAACCAAGCATCAAAATAACTTACACGTTCTTCACTGCTTTGCTTCATCATGTGTAGTGATCCAAAACTACTCGCATTACCAAATACAACCTTTATTTTCTTCTTGTGTTTTTCTGGGTTTTATTCAAGTCAATACATTTTTGTAGGGTTCTATTCATGTTAAAAAGTTCTTGTCCGTTGCCATAGTCAATATCATTACCATGATATTGACTATTACTTAGAAAGTCATACCCAGATGTTATTAAATTGAATATTTCAAATGTTATTAAATCAAATACTTAAAAATGTACTGTCAACTAAAAATTAGCCACTTGTTAAGTTGACTTTCTATTACATGTTAAGATTAGCTTTTAATGTTATATCTACCTGTATTCTTGCCCAGTTACATACTTTTACTGTTTCCTTTATTTGTTTAGATTTTATTTTTGCTCGGCATTGAGGAGAGATCAGAAGGACCATGCAGGGTAAACTTACACACCTGAATGAAACAAAAGCGGTTGGTTAATGCATACAAAAACCGGATGAGATACATTGTTTTCAAGACAGTTGCAGTGTAAAATTTAACTGCATGTTCAAACATTATATAGCATTTACAATCACTTTCAAGTGATGTTGCTCTTACTGTGATAAGGATCTTGATTCGTGTGCTTTTTCTAATGTGCAGAGTTGAGTTTTCTAGTATCCCTTATAGTAAATCTCTTTCCTTCTGTTTTTTGCCTATTATTATAGAAATGAAAGTATATGATTTGAGACAGGTGTGACATTTCAGTAGCAATTCCAGAAAATTGCAGACAGGCATTACACAGGGCGCCTGAGAAAACCTCTTTTCAAACAGTATTGGATAATAATTTGATTCTGCCTACTACAGTTTACAGGGTTTTTTCTCTTGATCTCCTTCCTCAGCAGTTTGTAGAGCACAGGTGCTGCCCTGTCCTGGGTTTTACCAGTGTCTCTTCCTCTTCTTGTTCTTTGAAGAACCTAAAGTGTTTTTCCCACAAAAACTAAACTAAACATGCGTTGATGCAAATTTTAACTTTCAGACTAAGCTTCATCTTTTTGCAGTCCCTACAGAGGTTACGGTTTTGTTCTTGACTTCGAAAATGCATTTTGGTTTTGCAGAGAGCATCAAGGGGCTACTACTATTTCTGTAGTCGGTTTCATTAAGGAAGTTGGAGTACAGCTTGAATACAGACAAAGAGAGCTTTTCGGGTGGTTCAGCAGGCCCTGCCTGACCACCTCTAGGAAGGGAGAGTTTGAAAAACAACCAAGAGAAGGTGATGCCCATCAGTCGCACTTCTGAGTCTGCTGTCAGAAATCCAGAGAGAACCCGACATAGCTTGAGTCCGGAGGATGGAAAACCAGGAAGGCTTCCGAAGTTAAACTGTATCAGGAGACTTCGAACTATTGCTTTTGGCTTCTTTTTCTCCAACTTACAAATTTCTGTTAAAGTAACGTGGATTCACAAAGGTTTGCTTTCAGGATCTGGAATGAGCTTCAAATAAAGCTTGAGGCTTTCCCACTGATAAATTGGTCAGACAATATTTGTGAGGGCTTTTTTGTTTCCCTTCTTCCTTCTGTATATTAACATAGCAAAGTAAACACAGTTTATGATCACTAGGAAGATGCCCAAGTGAAAATATTAATATGTATTTTAGCATATAACTGTGTATACAATTGTAAACATATCCACAGTTTAAAGTCTAAATTACACACATCACTAAAATGCTACATAATTAGATGAATATATTCTTTACAGTATTTCTCTCAGGAGTACTTCTATTTTATTTAAATTTTTTTCCTCTCTCTAGGCTAAACTCTTAATTGAGCGGAGCTAATAATTATTTCATGTACATGAAGTTTATTCCACCGTAATTTACATAAAATGCGCTTGATCCCTGGTAACCATATTCATAAGGATGGGACCTGTTTCTAATTCAATGCGCTCTCACAAGTGGAGAATTCCCTGCGTGGAAATGAAGCCACGGGAAGCCCCTTTCCATCCCACTCACTTCTTCCGCCGACACAAGGCTGTATTTCTCTTTCCATACTAAACCACCGCTCTGCTTTAGCCGCCGTGCCCGTCACCCGGTGCCTGGTAACGCTTTCTTGATGCTTTACATCTGAACAGGGGCATCGCTGTTCTAGGAGGCGGCATCGCTGAAAGGTGCGAGATCAGGGAGCTGGCTCCAGCTCTCTGTGTTAGTGGCCGCAGTGGAAAAATCTAGCGGCTGTGGTTAGTCACAGGGTAATACCAGCAATTCCCATGGGGCTAGAAAAAAGGCTTCTGAGAGGCTTTGCAAGGTTGGGCCTCTGCAACTATTTTCCTAACCCCTAACATTCAAAAATCATTAATCTAGTGTAGAAATAATAAACTCCCTGTGCTTTCGATTTGTTTGTAGGGCCCCCAGTGAACCGAAAAAAGATAGGAGAAGTAAAAAAAAGGAAAAGTAAACTTCATGTTTTTGCACTGCTGCTTAATTCCAGAACCTGGAACTGTTCAGAAAAGCAAAAAAATACCGACCATGATAAATGCACGAGTGTTGTCGGCGCTAGAAATTTGTGTGTTGGTTATTGGGTTTTTCCAGCCTTCCTGCAACAGATTTTTGTTCTCAATTAGCCCCACGTGGCGTATGGCTGGAGAAAAGACGTTCCCCATGCCCATCTGTCAGGATTACACTGCTGTCAGGATTCGCAGTTAACTTTCTCTGGATGTGCTCATGGAGTCTTCTCAGTCTTCTCCAGGGTACTTTACTGCACAGCTTACCATTGTCAGGAGCTGAAGTTTATAGCACTGACATAAGTTACTGCTGGTCCTACTCAGAGGCTAAGGCTATGGTTTCCGATACAGTGCTTCTTAAATAAACCTATAGGTACCTGCGGCCTGGAACGCATAGCCTTTTCTAAGCTCTCTGGCCAGTTAACTTCACACATAATTAAGTTACAGATCAACTATGAAGTCCATGATTTTGGAGCACTTGTAATTTACAGAGCTTTTTGGACGCCTAACCAAACATCACAAGTAGGGTAGTGTACATTGTCACCCTCACTGAGAGGGACAAGTAGGCAAAATTTGTGTCTAAAGAGCATTTCCATATTTTCTCCATTCGATAACGCTTTTTTCCCTGAGCAAGGACCATGCTTAATTGGTCCCATGAAGGTGTTGGGCCCTCTGCGGTACAGGTTGTCTAAGGGAAAAGATAACAGAGAGGTGGAATGGTTGTGTGGGACAGCTGAGGATGGAAAAGCAGCAGTCAGGAATCAAAGGGTCAGAATGGAGAAATGGGCAGCCAGAGGGGAATGCAGCTGCTGTTGGGCTAAATGTGAGGCTTGGGAGAGCCTTGGGCTGACCTACCATCACAGCTTCCACATTGATCACCATCATAGTAATTAAAAGCTTTCTCCTTTTTCTTTGTATAAAACAGTGTGTGTGTGCGTGCATAAAAGAGAGCACTCATTTTTATATGAGTCTTGGTGGTGGTTGGTATGAACTCCGTGACTATAGGAGTGGAAAAAGTCTTCAGCAAATGTTTTGTAGTACATGAAAAATAATCAGTAAATATAGTCTTTGTAAATCAGTGAAACCTGGAAATACCTGCTGGCAAATGTGCCGCACCGTATGCACAGCCCCTCTGTTTCCAGCACGTGGAGTGCAATCCTGTGTTCCTCTGTACTCACAACGGTGTCAGTGGCTGAAGCTGTGAGGGGCCGAAAGCAGAAGTTGGTGTCTGTATCCATTATAATACTTTGCAGTGTGAAACCAGGGATTGCTTTATGCTACAAAGAACAGATGGGAAATAAATATCATTGCTGCATTACTGTGTTTTTATTAAAAGCTCAACCCTATTTTTAGAGTCTTCTAAGAGTTCTTTCACAATTTTTAGAACATGTTCTCAATGTTGTATCATCATATGGTGCCAACTCTGCTATACTGTAGTAGGGGAAGGATTGTTCAGGTTTTTTCTGTTAGACCTCATCGTTGCTTTTTTTCCAAAATAAAAAAATAAGATTTAAAAAAAGAGTCCTCAGTCCAAACCAGAAATACTAATTTTGTATCCTGGTGAGTTTAAGTGGCAGGGCAACGGTTAATAGGTTAATAGGCTTTTTTCTGGTGTATTTATTTCTATAAGTGTATGCTAATCAAAATGACTTAAAATTGTTCCACTAGCTGCAACAGTCCATCTTTGGAACAATTCTGTTTCCTCATTATCCACAGTGGTGTTCTGTGGTATATGAATGCACCTTAAGCTGACAGCTAAGATTTTTGTGACCCTTCCTTCATGAATGCAAGAAACCATAAAAATCGAGGATGAGACAGCCCAAGTGACCGAAGCCTTACTGCCAGTAGGCGGTGGCTGATGGGAGAACACCCAGGGGCTCTCAGAAGCAGTTCCTTTGCTGTACTTCTAAGTAGCATATATTCACTCTGCCCCTATAACCTCTGCCAGGGAAAGAGTTCAGAGGAACTTTGGCTGCAGTATTATAGATCTGCAGATAGTGGAAAATAACATACACTTGGAGACAGTTTAATTTGTATGACCAATGCTTTAATTTTTCACTAAGGCTGATTTTCCAAAGGCCCGTTCCTCCATCTGCACATGGTGCTTTCAGTAATTCCTACAATGAATCATCTTCTGCTTTATTGTTGTCGAAGGCATAAATTCTTATTATCATAATTTCAGTGTGCTTTCATGTTTATTAAAATAATCTATTGCATAATATTAAAAATAAAAAATCTTTAATGATTTTTAATATTCTAGATTGCAGCATAGCCATAGCTTTTACATAATTGCTTGGAAAATAATAAAAGAATGTTTTGTAAATAGAACCAGCAACAAAAAATTACTCGTTTCATTAAATTATAATGTAGAATGTGTATTTTATATAGTGCTTTTATTACTTTTCCCTTAAACAGCAATATCATTCTTGGAATAGAAAAATTAATGCAGTCCATTACTTGATAGGAATTATAAACCCTCTTGGTTTAAAAGTTGCAGTATGTATGAATATCCCTTACATTTGGAGTTGGGTCTGATCTGTGATCCTGTATGTAACACATGGTGATATGTGGCACTATACTCCAGAAGCCTTAAATCATTATTTTCTTGCCTGTAATTTACAGATACAGCCTTTGAAATTGCATATAGTTTTAATAACATATTGGTAAATAAGGCGGTATGAAAATGATGTGATAGTAAAAATGTGGGTGGAGGCATGGGAACAGAAATGATACTGCTGTTTCTCAGTACTGAAACAGTAGGTTGCAGACTTATGTTTTTCCTTCTAAATATAGCGGTCATGGAAAAGTTGTGCAGCTGTGAGCTTTGCATGCCTTTTTAGATTGCTCTCTGAAATACACCTTGATCCTGGTTCTTGCTCATTGCACCTTCGTAAGGAGTCCTTGTCTTTTCCCAGTGTTACATTTGGTAGTTTAGGATACTGTCAAGCAGAGAAACAGCAGAAATTATTTCACTCGTGTCATGAAACTTCAAAACTGAGAAGCGGATTTACGAGTTCTGCATCTGTCGAATCATTATGAGGGACTATTTAATCTCATTTTCAGAACTTTTGCACTGTAGCTGTTTCATAGCGAGACTCAGTACTTGGTGTGTTCTTACTGTATCACTGAAAGAGCACTGCTCTGTCATTTAATACAGTTTTCTTCATTGCAGAAAAAGCAGCAGCAGCTAATGAAGATGAAGTGCAAAAAGCAGATGTATCATCGACGGGTCAGAGTGTCATCGACAAGGATGCACTTGGACCAATGATGCTTGAGGTGAAGAGCACAAAATTCCTTTATTTAAGCCATTTCTCTAGGATGAAGAGCGGTGTAATGAAATGAAAAAGCGCAGTCAGAGGTCACTGTAGAAGAACGCTCAAGAGAGACGAGCCGTCCTGGCTACTTAGGATGCTGTCGTTTAAGATCAGGCAGCATGCTTCTGTAGGATTCAGCGATGAAACTCTCTTTAACTTGGGGTGGGGAGAGGCAGAGAAAGAGAGGTTTCCGCTGCTTTGTAAGGCAGACAGCTTGAGGGGCTTCAGCTGGTAGCAAGTCTTGGGTGTCTGCACGTGCATGTTTCATTTGTTCCGAGGCACGGCAGATATGGAAGACCTGCTGTACCTAAACGCTGACTTACAGGTACAGTAGCACAGCCGTGAATAACGCTTTCTCTAAAATCGCTTGTCGCTGCCGTGCGGTTTTAATGGTTTATCATCTCAGCACTTGCAGCAGAACTCTTCCCTCTAGAATATGAAAGTAATCTAGGCGAGCTTTTCAAGCTGTGCATTTCAGTTTGCTCAGTTAAGATTTCTGTCTGGTTTTAGCTGTTATTTTGGTTTCCCCAAAAGGCTGCATGTTTAATACCCATCTACATGCATTAATAGTGATGTCGGGTAGGTATGTTATCAGGAGTCTCCTCGTGTCATGCGCTACTGTCCTTTGGCACTACTGCTTTATCTGCTTACGCTCACTTGCAAAGTGTTTATTCCTGTTCTGACTGCAGGCTTTATCTGTAAGGAAGAATAACTGTTACTTCAGATAAAACGAAACACAAACTCTGAATCAGACTAAAGGAACCAGCTCTGGCAGAAACATAATTGCTCTGTCATTTCTGAATGTTGCACGAGCAAGATGCATGTTGTAGCAGTTTTAAGTATTTGCATTATTTTTCATGATTTGTTAGATGGAAAAAATAGTTTCCTGTGCTGTGTGCAAAATACAGGCTCCAAAATTACAGTATTAAATGTAAGGAAGATTAGGCAGATGGAGTGAAATTATTCTTCTTTGAAAAGCGGGGGTAACTAATTAACTGATTTAATGTAACATTTATTATATGTGCTTGCTGAATTGAATGCTGTTCTTCTTGCTATCAAACAAGGTTAAACATTCATGTATTACATTGCTACGGTAAAAGTTATCTTTTAACTTCTGTTTAATTTAATTGTAAGGACCTGTTTTAATCACAGGAAAAATAAGGATAAGATGGGGGGTTTTTTCCCCCATTGCTTATCTTGCATGATTGGCTGCTGCAGCAACCATGACATGTAAAATCACCCGTCTGTTCTGTTACTGCATTTAATTTAGTTTTCCTTCACAGTAAAGCCATTACGTATTAACAATGAAAGACTGGGGGAGCTGAATCAGTAAACAGTAGTGGTCCTTTTGCACCAAGAAATTTTAAAGGACCAAAAGTTGTGACACATTTGCTGTGAA
The DNA here is from genome assembly GCA_027925045.1 of Hypotaenidia okinawae. Classification (NCBI taxonomy): domain Eukaryota; kingdom Metazoa; phylum Chordata; class Aves; order Gruiformes; family Rallidae; genus Hypotaenidia; species Hypotaenidia okinawae. The sequence goes on along the minus strand of BSDF01000002.1, from coordinate 128,588,684 downwards.
AAGACTACAGATACTTTCTTTGTGTCTTTATCTCTTTAAGGAAATGCAATTAAGTTATTTCATCTTTACAGAACGTCTTTATACAACCTCTTCAAAAGCCTACCCTTTTCCATTGACAAATAACAATAATAGCAATGCTGATGAACAGTTTATTAGTTGGTTTGGTTTAGGAATGTAATTGTCTCGTTTTATTAAAGAATAAAACTGAAGAATCCTCAAAATAGTGAGTGTTTCCAGCTGAAGTCAGTGAGTAAAATTCATCATGCAGCTGCTACTGAAGAATATTTTAACATATTTCTTGGTTAAAGCAGAGAGTAAATAGGAAGAGCAAGTGATAAAATAGCCAAGAGAGAGCTGACAAAAGCTCAAAGAACACAAATGTATTTTCTGTTCTCGTATATGATCAAAAATAATATCTGTTCTCTTATTTTCTCTTCCAACATGTTCTCCATTATTTGCTCCCCCATTGTCCCAGTAGCTCTGAAGAAAACTGCTGGCCTTCATTACTGTTCTAGTTGTTCTTGTGGTGGCATACATCTTGGGGGCAGAATTAAGAAATTATTGTGGTGGCATACATCTGGGGGCAGAATTAAGAAATTAGTGCAAAAGTGGAAACTTCTAAAAGATTTAAGTGGCTTTGTGCCTTAACGTGCCCAGAAGCTTGCTGCTGCCTACCTTCAAAATTATTTCATTAATAGAATAGAAAGGAATGGGAGACTGAGGCCCTGTGTAACTCTGGGCTCAGGTGGCCACTTCTGTGGTCAACCCAAGCAGCAGCTCTGAAGAAACAGCACAGAGCACTTCCTTGCCAAAGAAGTTGCCATAGTAGGAAATAGTAGGGAGAACTGAAGATGACTGTGGGATGCCAGTAATTCTCATAATCTCTTGCTTGCCATCATCTGCCTTCTCCTTAGGACTCCAATAAACATCTGTTTCAGCTTTGTTTTTGCAATCCCTTTGAATTGGTATAAGTGCAAACTGCTGCCAAGCAGAATGGTTCAGCCAAACCCCAAACCCTGCCAGCCATAAATGCCATGTGGTGTCACAGTGGGCCAGTTCAGGGGACTGATGTGGCTAGCTGCTTTTTTGTTTGTTGGGGTTTTTTCTTGCATTGTTTTTCAGCCAACTCAATTCTCCAGTCCAGCCTTTCATATCCTTAGACAGAATAGGGAGGTGTCATGGTGGAGAGAGGACTAAACCAAAGAGTTCATGCTTACGTTGGCTTTAGGCAGTGCTGAAATGCAGTCTGAGGCACTAATCCATAAGAGATGCTGATAGAAAATTGTATTAGAGCCTCAATTAATTAAATCTTGTAAATCATTGTAAGTTAAACTAAGTATTAGTCAGCAGGAAAATGTCATGAATGTTATGAAAGCACATGAAAAGGAAGGGAGCACTCCAAAGAAAGTGAATTAACCAGAGGAACCAAGAATAATCAGAAAGAAAAAGAAGCCAGTGATAAAAAAAACAAGTCAGAGATTAGAATTTGTGACGACTAACAGGATTTTTTAAAAAAGACCTAGTTTATCTTAATGTAGAGGCAGTCAGCAGAACCTTTATTTGTGGGGTTTATTATTTTCCAATTTAAAAATAGAACAAACAAAGCAGTTGGCAACCATTGTCTCAGCCACTCTGCTTTCACTATCCCTGCCCTTTAGCAGGATCATTAACTAACTTTGTTTGGGAAGGGGCTCTAGAGCTTGTGTAGTCCCACCTCCCACTGTAAGCAGGTCTCACTAGACTGTGTGGCTCAGGTCCCAGAGCAGCTGAGATTTTAATATCCTAAGGAAGAGATTTCACAGCCTCTTTGGGCAGCCCCGTGTCTGACCACCTTCATGGTGAACTTCTTTTTCCCTTGTATCTCCATGGAGTCTCCTATGTTGCAGCCTTTGTCTGTTGTGTCTTGTCCTTCACTGGTGAACCTCTGAACAGAGACTGGCTCTGTCTTCTCTTTTGTCTTCTGCTAGGTGGCTGAAGGCAAAACAGGATCCCTCCTTAGCCTTCTTTTTTGTACTGTCTGGATTTACTACCTGCTCAGTAGTATGCAGTATTTTTAACAGGTATCTGTAACCTGAGGACTTGTGAATGACCTGCTAAGACCAACAGTCCACAAGTCTGGTCATGGCAAAAAGGCCACATACCTACATATGCTATGGCGGCTCCTCCTCTTTAGACTGTTTTGCAGTGAGCTGAGTTCAGGTTTAGTGTGGATCCACTCACTTTTAAATAACCCATAATGAGCCATGAGTTGCCTGGCTTTTGGACTTGTTTCTGTCCCTGGAGATGGAATAACTAACAATTGTTCTAGTGATTTCCCCACCAATCCTTAGATGAATAAATCAGGCAAAGCTGCAGAGGTCTGTAGGGGTTAATTGTTAATCGAATGCTTAGACCAAAAGCTTTGGTGCTTTAAGTTTAACTGTATCCCCCTTTGCCTGCTCATATGGCATAGCTAGAGGGATGTATTCTGAAGTTACTTCTAGCATGCACAGTCATGCTTGCATCTTAAAGAAAAGAAAGTCTGCATGAGAAATTCTTACTGATATTCAGAGTTTTACTTTATCCTCATCAGGTAGAAATGACGTAGTATTTGACTTAGGTTTCAGATAACATACAGCAGATATCTTGGAAAGAATGCTTCAGGCTAGGTTGTCACCGTCACAGGAGATAAGTGGGGAAACCAATCAGCAGAAATGACTCACTTAGACACTTCCTTGCAGAAACTTCTTTAGAATATCATGGAACTGAAAGTCTGGTTTCTGTTCCCTGGATTCATGTGTAGACTCAATTAAACTGGAGTAAAAAAAAAAAGTAGTCCTGGGAGAAGGGACTAAAGCTGTCCCATCCTCAGCTCACTGCCTGCTCTCTGCCCCCTTTGCCCTTTCCTGCTTTTAACCCTTCACATTACTGACTGCGTGGGGCCTGACTTCTATGAAGATGATTTGCTGGGTACACAGGCAGAGACTTTTTCTTTCTGCCAGTGTTTCCCTTGCCTTATGCCAGCACATCTTCTGATATTTTATGGGATCAGTCTCTCTGTGGTGCATGGGGGAGTGAACAGGCCCCAGATTTAGCAGGACCAGCTTCTGACCCAGGTTTCCCACCTTCATAAGCGGACAGATGCGTAGCAACCACTTCCATTATTTTTGTTTCTTTGTTTGGGATGGAGTGAGGGTGGTGGTTTGTTTTCATATGTGGGTTTAATTATTTTGCAAGGGATGCACCTTTCTCTGCTTTTACACTGGTTTGATAGAAGATCTGATGCTCAATCTGAAATGTGTCCTTTGCCATTACAGACAAGAATATCATAACTGGGGTGGATGCAGAAAGATTCAGCTATGTCTTCTGAAGGGAATATTTATTTTCTGAGTATCTTCTTGTTAATCTAATTGTATTATGTTTCTCTCTTTCTCTCTCTGCTTTTTTTCCCCCCTCCCTTTAGGCCCTAGATGGGTTCTTCTTTGTAGTGAACCCAGAAGGTAATGTTGTGTTTGTTTCTGAGAATGTGACGCAGTACCTGAGGTACAACCAAGAAGAGCTGATGAACACAAGCATATACAGCATTCTACATGTAGGGGACCACAATGAATTTGTCAAAATCCTGCTGCCAAAATCTTTAGGTATATCTTTTTATCTTATCATACTTTTTTAACGTTGGTTTCATAAATCAGGATTTTGGTAACTTAAGTTAATGTCTTTCCACTACTTAGAGTTTCATCATATGCATTCTTTTTTCTTTTAATGTATACATAGGCTGTGTAAATGATGAATATATTTCTCAGAAACATCCTCCACTCTTTTCAAATTCTTCTTGGTTGAAATGGCTCTCAGTAACTCATGATGACTGTGGTATTTTTAATGGATCTCCAGAGTGAATCACTAAATGACTGTCTAGGCTGGTTATTCTGAAAAGGACCCAAGAAAGGGGGCATATAAAAGAAAAAGCTAGAAAACTTCTTATGCTAGAATTTAATTTCAGTGTTTTTAGTCTCACCAAGATTTACCTAAGATTTATCTTTCAAAACCTGTCTCTGTTAGTTGCAGCCGCTTTTGGATTCATATTACCACTGAGTTTAATGTCATTGGGTTTTGGAGGAGGTGAAAAGAAAGTCAATACTTGGGCATCTCATTTACTCACAGCAGTTTAAAAAGTATTATGCAGTTCACTTTATCATTTTATGACTTTACTTATAAACCCCTGAAGAATCAAAAAATGTAACTCTTTTAATGGCTAACCCCCATAAATTACTGCCTTTATTGCATTTTATGACTGAAGAGGGCAAGCGAAGAGTATTTTAAATATGACCCTGCTATTTCCTTATGTGGTCTTACATTAATTCGCTCTGACTGATGTCCAGTACCTATATTTGTGCATCTCGGGATTTTGTTTCCTTTTTTACTTGTCTTAAGCACTGTGTTAGGCTTTAGTTTTATCCATCACTGCACCCAGGTCATTGTCATCCCTTCAGTCTTTCCTGTTGCAGCTGTGACTATGTGTTTCAGTATATTCCTGATTGTATTGCTTCCTGGTTTTATAAACGCACTTTAGTTTCTTTTCATTCTATTTCTAATCCAGACACAGATTTTTATACACTACTGCTGTCTCCTTTGTATTAATTGCTTTTAAATTCACTGAGCAGATCCTACATACTGCCATATTTCTTCCAGGCACATAAACTAACTTGATCTCCCCAGTAGGCTTTTCACTGTACTCTATAACTTTTGGCATGCACCAGTATTTTGATATTTACCCTGTTTTTCTAATGCGTCGTTCTAAGCCACTTGAAAAAATTAGCAATTAGCAGTGCTCTTGAAACCTGAGAATTGTGTAAATTACCTTGTTATGTGCTGGCTTGGGCTCTAATATTAAAAAATCAGTCGTTGTTCCCAAATAAGCTTGTTTCCCGAACAGGCTGCAAAGCACCTTGATTAATTTCCTGTGGATAGGCAGCAGAAATGACTGCTACTGGATTTATCTCCCTATGTGATCTTTTCTTTGCTCAGTGAATGGAGGATCTTGGTCTGGTGACACTCCTAGGCGTAATAGCCATACCTTTAATTGTCGGATGCTGGTAAAACCTCTTGCCGATTCTGAGGAAGGCCATGATAACCAGGAAGCACACCAGAAATACGAAACTATGCAGTGCTTTGCTGTTTCTCAACCAAATTCCTTCAAGGAGGACGGTGAAGGTAATTGCCACTTTCAGTTTGTGGTAGCATTTTGTCTTTCCATGCTGTTGAGAGACATCGGTTTCGGTGCAGTTCATAAGGTGAGGAAAAGTTCATGAAGCAGCTTTGCAATCCTGAAAAATGGAAAAATTGTCCCTTTTTTTCATGTAACCGTAGAGGCATACAGTCAGCTTGGATTATGGGTTAGACACTTGCATGCACCTATTCATTAAACCAATGTAATTGAACTTGAGTGTAACTGTTTACATTCAAGAGATATCCTAGTTTTCTATCACTGAAAATTGTAAGAAGAGTGTAGCTGACTGCGAGGAAAGTTTCAATGGGCAATTTTTTAAGTTCTTAGAATCTGAAGGCAATTGTGGTTCACCATTTCCTTTACCATTTACTACTTCAGCAGGTAGATTTCCTCAGATTGTATTTTAAGCATTCAGATAAGTACAAATGGCTTATTCTGAAGCTGCTTTCTCAGGGACAGCAAGAATTTAGGGCATGTTTAAGAAATGTGGTTTAGAAGGTACAAACCGGTGAGTGTTGAAGAAATGTGCTTTCTGTGTATGCAGTATATTCTTTTCTATTGTGTATGCATAAACACCTGACGATAATTGTGGGCTGTGGTGGAGCCCTTGGTAATTCTAAAACAGAGAACGCACACCCCCCCCGCCCCCGGTTTGTTTAATGTTAAAGGAAATAATGAAGATGTAAAACCACTGAGTTTTAGCTGTCCTGTTATTGGTACAGTATCTATTCTTGTGGTCCAAAAAAACAACCTAAACAACTTTTTAAAAAATATTCTGAATTCTTTGTGGAAACAGTTTCCCCCTTCTATACAAATTACTGAGGTAACATTTTTCTTTCAAGATTTGCAGTCTTGCTTGATTTGTGTTGCAAGAAGAGCTCCAATGAAGGAAAGACCACTTCTCCCTTCATCAGAGAGCTTTACTACTCGCCAGGATCTACAAGGTACTGTGAAATAGGAGATTTTAATGTCTTGCCCTCCAAAAAATGGGAAATTGCTGTAACAAATGTTTTATCTAATATCAGGCAAAATAACTTCACTGGACACGAGTACCATGCGAGCGGCTATGAAACCTGGCTGGGAGGATTTGGTGAGAAGATGCATTCAGAGGTTCCACTCGCAGCACGAAGGAGAAATATCGTTTGCCAAGAGGCATCACCAGGAAGGTTAGGTTTCGTATTTTTAGCACTTTCTATATTTAAACTGTTTGTCATTTGTACCTGTTAGTTGTGTTCTCTTTGTTATGTTTACATGGAACAGTCAAGGGCTACTGACAGTTCCTTTTTCAAGCTGATTTGCCTAGCACAGTAATGGATTTCTCTGGAGAGGTTTCGTCCCTTTCTCCCTGCTTGCTTTAGCCTCCGTGTTATAACTGTGCCATATTGGAGGGTGCTTTAAATCTTCAAGTTGTCAGAATTATTTTTCAAAGAAACACCCTTACGTGTTGCCCACCAAAACATTCACTACCCGTTATTCTTCAGAACCTCTGCTCTCACATCGCAGTTCACTGACCTGTATTCCTTTTCTCTGCAAAAATGGACTTTTACTGTCACATTTCCTGTGAGAAACACCCAGTGTGAGCTATCAAAGACGCAGCTCTCGTGCTATCTGGTAACCTACATTGTTGTACTGTATCTGGTTGATAAGGGTTATAGGATACACCACAAGCACAGCTACTCAGTCAAGATTATGGTAGGTAAGATGTAGGAGAGTATTGTGCTGTGACAGGTTCCCCACGAGGTTTCTGCGGCAGTGACTGAGTGGGGTTTTTTTCTTTTCATTAAACCCCAGTACTGCTAAACCTGGTAACACAAATCCAAATGGTTAAAAACAACTAACCCTTTGTAACCTACGGGAAAGTCCTTTAAAAACCAGTGAGGAATAACTGGAACATTTCCAGTTCAGGAGCATCATTCCTTGGGTCCATGTTTGTAGAACAGGGTTTACAGCTGGCCTGTAACAAATAGTTGCCATGGTCATTAAACAATTGGCATGCTGTCTTGGAAACTATAAATCGTAACTGGAATCTCAAATTATTCTGCCAAGTACACACACACACACAAATAGCTTTTGTCACATGGCATTAGCTAAATATTCTTTAATAAATTCCTCTCCCATCAAACCTTCAGGCTTCATGTTGGGAATATGGGTTCACAGAAATACTGTGATATTTTATGTAACATTTTGGGGCATATACAGTAGGAACACTAGATGTTCACAGTCGTATGCTGTGATTTCAGAGTTGAAGGAGGTAGCATGCAAATAAAGTTATAGCAGGGGTTTAGAGAGTGGTTTCAGGCCACTGTACCACAGGTGTGTCTGTACCACAGGTGGTTTAGGAGTTTTTGTTAGAGCATCCAGCCACTTGTTACTTGAGTCCTCTTTGAGTGATTCCTGACCAAATCAGCAGCTCCGACATCCAGTGCTGAGGTGTGAGTGGGTCCTCTCTAAGCTACCTGTGAAGAAATAAGGATACAGTATGAATCCATGCTTTGGATTCAAACTGTATCCTTTCTCAGGAAAGGCTTAGGATCGATCGTCGTATAAACTGTAAAATTAGTCTACATGAGGGTGCTCTTTATTTCTTGTGCCAGTGGGGAGAGTGAGTGATAAGAGGAGAAGGAAGAACCTCTGGAATTTTTTTGCTGCAAAGGAACCAGAACTGGAGAGGAATAAACCTGAAATGTTTCCTTCCCCTGCCTTGCAGTGTGGAGAAGAAAAACAAGGCACATCTTAGGCAGTAGCATCTTTGCACTTGACTCAGGGAAACCCTTGCATTTTTTAAGTCATGGTTTGAGAATAGAAGCAAAGAAAGTAACTGTCTCCTATATGTAATTCAGTGTTACATGTAGTGCAGAAAAAAAAAATAGAGCATTAGTTCAATAATAAAAAACACAAAGCTTTCAAATTAACTTACAGGATAAAGTGCAAAATATATGGTAAGTTTTTATTGGCCACAGTCAGAAAAATAGCATTTCCTCAAGAGGAATACGGAAACATTCTTGTTTGCTTAAAGAATTAGTTTGGAAAATGATTTAAGTAGAGATTTCACTTGTATCCTGTTGGCATTGAGTACTGGAATTTCCTGATGTGGTATATGCTAAAGTTAAGAGCTTTGGACCTTCTGGTGCCCAAAGGTTAAACTGAAACAATGACATACCTAACAGTGAAATTTTGCTTTGTATTGTTTCACAGTTGTAGGTTTTTGTTTTTCTTTACATTTTTACTCTGAAAAACCCCTTCTGGTTGTTTAAATTGTGCTTCCTGTTTTCTCACTGCCTCAATAATACTTTAAAACCTTGCAGAACAATATATAACAGTGGGGGGGACAGGGAAGGAAAGCAATCATAACCAGTCCTGCAAGGCTGAAAATCTGGTAGGTCTGTAGAGGAGACTATTTAATAAAGCCACACTTGGAAAAACATGCCATTTCGTTACAACAGGAAATATTAAAAGACAAGCAATTAAATGAAGATCAGATTATAGTATTAATTTAAAAAAAAAGAAAAGAAAACTAAAACCATGTAAAATACGCATGTATGAAAAAAATAAGAAATTAAAAGTATTTGTAGTACTTAATTCTTCATTTTTTTCACCTAAATAATTATATGAAAATTCTGGAATTAAGTATTTCCGGCCTGCCATATCTGCAATCCTAACAGTTTTGGACTGTGCCCATAGCTTTTGGACTATGAATTGAAAATTATCAGACTTGTTTCATTGATGGCAAAGAGTGAACAGTAGAATAGATTTTTGGAGATTTGTTTTTCCATAACATGATTTTATCTTTTAATTAAAGAAATGTTGCGGGGGTCTAGAGAACTTAAGAGAATTGAATGTGTTGGAGTTCAGGTTTACACTGAAAACTTAAGGGCTGCAGAATACCTGCGGTGAAGTAGACCCCAAACCTGAAATGCAGTCATATCTGACACTGGGCAAGGATAGCTCAGCCCCAATACTGGGTTAGGTAATTGTATTTGTAATTTGTTTGGGCTGTATATTTTTGTATTTATTCTGCAAAATGTAACCATTTCTCGTTCCAGTTTCTAATTGTCCCCATGTAAGGGATTTATGTACTTGTTAAATGAAAGTAGTAGTGAGAGTAACTGTTATGAGGCAATTTAAGCAGGCAATAAAGAGGAAAAGATGCAGGCTAATGGAAACAGATGATCTAGAAACTAAAGGCAGTCATATTAAACATCATAATGTAGGTGATACAGATGAAAAAATATATGAGGAGCAAAAGGAGTTTCGCATATTTGATGAAGAGTGAAATGAAGGACATCAAGCACTTCACTCCTGAAATATTCTGTATTTCACAGGGTCTGTCCTGTTATTGCTGTCCTTCCTTATAGGTCTCCTTTTGATCACCTGATGGTATGAGAGATCCTTTGTTTTATACGCACCCCATTTCTTTATTCTCAAACTTTTTCGTGTGGTTTGCTTTTTAATACTGTGCCTGTGGTATCGGTGCCCGATAGGTTTACAGCATCAGTTGTAGAGCAGCTGAGCTGCCCGTGCTAGAGTTTCTCGCGTATTTAATTCTGCTGTTTTGTTTGCTTGCAGTACTAAGGCAGGGACTGGCATTTAGTCCTGTTTATCGGTTCTCCTTGTCTGACGGCACTATCGTTTCTGCCCAAACGAAGAGCAAGCTCATCCGTTCTCAGACGACTAGCGAACCTCAGCTTGTAATCTCCTTGCATATGCTTCACAGGTAACCCTCACCGGTTTGTTACATCCACACGCTGCAGGGAGACGGGGAAAGTAAAAAAGTTGCCAAACCAAATAGATTGTTTCAGGCTGATAAACGTTCAGCTGACCTAGAACTGATAGCGTGAAAACCAAATACGTTTTTGAATTCAGTGCTGCCAGCAGGAAAAGACTGTAAGATTATTTTGGAACTTAGGAATGGCATGCTGGATTTTCACATCAAGATCTTCCATTAAACATACAAAATTTCCTTTAATCTCCTTTTCTTAATTTCCATATTTTAATTTCCTGTATTTTGTGTAGTAGACACAAGAAACTTCCCAAATGCAATTATATCTAGAAAACTTTGAAAGATTAAGTTCCTGTAGCTCACAGCCAGTCCTATGTTGGGCCTGGGTCTTCTTTAAAGAATATGTTAGGATTATTGGAACTGTATTTTAGACAAACTGCATATTTCAACTCCTTGTTTCCCTTCATTTCTTGTCTTTTTCTGGTTCTTGGAGTAGTGGCTTTGACACTGAGAAATGCCACCACTATTACACATGCAAAGATAGGTTCAGGATAAATAAGCACTGACCTCAGAACTTCAACGTGAAACTTTATTAAGACATTGGTGTCCTGGTATATTTGTGTCAGATTTTCTTTCAGGTTTCATTTAACTAATGATAATTACATTGCTGTTTCCCTGTATCCGCAGTATCACTTTTTTCAGAGGAAGAAAACAGCTCTAAACATAATTAAAACTGAAACCATTTTACAGAGGTTGTAGATTTGGAAATTGACCTGACCAGAAGCTGTTTGAAATGTGTTTTCTTTGGATTGCTGAATATATTTGGTATTTAACAAAGTGATAAATTTCAATTTTTAAAAAGCATCATTAAGTTAAATATTGCAAATATTCTCACTTACATTGTTCACCTTTGCCTTTATACCTAAGGTAACAAATGGGGAGTAATAAGTTTCCCTACTCTGCGTCCCATCACTTGTCATACTTTACCAAAATTCAGAGGTTTAGCTGCATTCATCCTGTGCAAGCAGGCGCGGTACATGCTAGGAATGTTCTGCTAGTGTTTGTTGGTGGAAGTCTAGAGTTGATTTGACCTTTCTCAGAACCTAATTTATTCTTTTTTCTTCCTAATCTACTTGACTCTGTCTCTTTTATAGCTTTTAGCATTTGGGAATATGTCTGATTTTTCTGGTTTAAGTTTTAACACAGAAGTAAAAAGTATATCGCATCCTCTCATAAACTAATTAAAATCTACTGAGGAACAGAGAAGTGACCTTCAGGTGCTGTCACAAGTGCTTTTTCTCTGTGTGTGCCTCTCTCCCATTTTCTCCATCTCGCAGCCTACGTCGTTATAACACGAGTTTCAGCTCCTATCTGCGGGGTTTTTTCTTTCTTCTCCTCTTCACCAAAGTGCCCATGGATTGCTAACAGTGTTCCTGTTCTGAAGTGGTACCCAGTAGTTCTCTTGCCTCACATGCTGTTTTGGAGCGGTATCAAAATACTCTGGCAGTGGAGAAATGCAACCTGATTTCAACTTCCCTTTTCACTATGAACTTGGTGGGCAAGCAGCCCCCTCCAGCCTTGTCACGGGGTGAACTCATAGAAATTTAAAACTCCAGCAAACAGCTGTCGACAGCTGCCTTGTAAAACGTGGATTTGTTTGGGTCATATGTTTCAGATGAGATTTCTGTCAGTTCTGGAAGTTAGCTTTTGCCGAATCGTAGAGGAGAGATACACATTAGAGGGAGGGAGCCTGAAATTGTAACCTATATGTGTTTCTAATCACTGTCATTTAAATGAGGTATAATTTTGTTTTTCCTCTCTTCCACCTATTTGTTAATGAGGTACTGAAAAACCATACACACTGTCAGTGCGCAGGCATGTTAGGAGTTGCATATCACTTCTGTCAAATTGTCAATTTGTTTTTAATTGGAGGTTGGTTGTGTTATTTTAAAGCAAAGTTTGGGGTTTTGCTGCTTTTTCTGTAATGTAATTGCCGGTCGGCCACTGGCATTTTAACTAATGGGTTGTTTTTCTTCCCCTTGCCACATAGAGAGCAGAATGTCTGTGGAATGAATCAGGATTTGACTGGACAAGGAATGGGGAAGATATTGAACCCAATTAGCTCCAGCAGCCCTGCCCATCAGGCCATGTGCAGTGGGAACCCAGGTCAGGATATGACCATCAGTAGCAATATAAATTTTGCCATAAATGGCCCAAAGGAACAAATGGGCATGCCAGCAGGCAGGTTTGGTGGTTCAGGGGGAATGAACCATGTGTCAAGCATACAAGCATCCACTCCTCAGGGTAGTAACTATGCACTAAAAATGAATAGCCCCTCACAAAGCAGCCCCGGCATGAACCCAGGGCAGCCAAACTCTATGCTTTCCCCAAGGCATCGTGTGAGCCCTGGAGTGGCAGGAAGTCCTCGCATCCCACCCAGTCAGTTCTCCCCTGCAGGAAGCTTGCATTCACCGGTGGGAGTCTGCAGCAGCACAGGAAATAGCCATAACTACACCAACAGTTCCCTGAACGCACTTCAGGCCCTCAGCGAGGGCCATGGCGTTTCTCTAGGATCATCGTTGGCTTCACCTGACCTAAAAATGGGAAATTTACAAAATTCCCCTGTGAATATGAACCCTCCCCAGCTAAGCAAGATGGGAAGCCTGGACTCTAAAGACTGCTTTGGACTATACGGGGAGCAATCGGAAGGTACAACTGGACAAGCAGAGAGCAGCTGCCATTCAGGAGAACAGAAAGAGACTAGTGATAGCAACATGCCGCCAGTTGTCAGTGGTGAGAGACCTGATGGACAGAATAAACTGCACGATGGAAAAAGCCAGACAAAGCTCTTGCAATTGCTGACCACCAAATCAGATCAGATGGAGCCTTCACCTTTGTCCAGTACTATGGGAGATGTTAGCAAGGACTCCACGGGAGGGTTGCCTGGGTCTGGTTCGGCACACGGAACCTCGCTCAAGGAGAAGCATAAAATTTTGCACAGACTATTGCAGGACAGTAGTTCTCCTGTAGATTTGGCCAAGCTCACAGCAGAGGCCACAGGCAAAGAACTGAACCAGGAGTCCAGTAGCACAGCTCCTGGTTCAGAGGTGACTGTTAAACAGGAGCCAGCAAGTCCTAAGAAGAATAATAATGCACTACTTCGCTACTTGCTAGATAAAGATGATACTAAAGATATTGGTTTACCAGACATACCCCCAAAACTGGAACGGTTGGACAGTAAGACAGACCCTTCCGGTAGCACAAAGTTAATAGCTATGAGGACGGAAAAAGAAGAGATAAGCTTTGAGCCTAACGAACAGGTAAGCAAATCTTTGCATTACGTGTGAGTGAGGTGTTCTAGGCCTGCATTCCTCCCACCTTCATTTTTTTTCCAGACTTCCTCCAAGAGTAATTTCTTAATGCTTCAGGAGGCTGTTACCAGTCTCTTAAAATCCAGGCCACAGGCAAAAAACCAGCCTTCACTCAGTTTTCCAGTTGGTGTTACTAAGTTGAGCACATCGCTCTTGTCTAAAAGAACGGACACTGCCTGGGAGGAGATGGATAGTGCAGGGGCTGAAGGCTGGGAAACCCTTCCCAGGTGGTAGCCAGATGAAGAGAAAATACGTGGAACTGTTGGCTAATGCTAACTTCCTGACAACTTCTCCCATAGGCTGTTTTTCAACCGCTGTGGGCTGGATGGGCTCAAGGACAGGAGCTGTTCAAAAAGCCTGACTGATACCAACTTTGCATTACAGGTCTTTGTGCTATACTTGGTCGGCAAATTAAAACCAAGGGAAATAGGCCTCTCTTGTTTCCATGCCAGTTAGAGGGGGTTGTTGTTCTGTGGGTTTGGGTTTTTAAAGTTTTTATATTCAGACCCAAGTTCCCGTGCACTGCTGTTCAGTGCAGAGCTTATGTCTCTCTGTACAGCATTATCTGCAGTGAATTTTGCATTCAGAATTTCTCTGCGTTCTGTGCGTGATTGTTCATTGCTGTGCTGCACAACATATTAATAAACTGCATGTTGGGACTGTGACCCAGGCTGAAAAGTGTTATTTCACTGGCCTGCGTGCAGAATTGGCTTTCAAAAAGCGCCAGAGCGCTCCACTTTTCCAAGCTTTGCGAGGAAGAGGGGTGCAGCCAAAACCATTTGTCACTTCAGTATTACTGTTTATTTTATTTATAAAATGGGTAATTACAATATCAATTTTAATATAAGGCATTTTCTGGGGAGTTTATAACTAGCTGGAGTTAATGATCCTTAGCTTTGTCCTACACTATCAACTCTCCCAGCTGGTCATTAATCCCTAGGCAGTGCCCTGTGCGTGAAGCCTTAGTTTTTAAATCACAATCAGATTATACACTATAAATGTTCATGTCTTGTCATTCACTTCTAAAATACTGTGTATTTTCAACGTGTGGACTGGCTTTGAGCTTGTTTGGTTTTGTAAATCTACTGTATTTTTATTATTGTGTGTATATAAATGTATCTCTTTTTTTAATATATATTTTCTATATCATATTTTGAGGGTGAGGGGGACAGGCAATATTTTCTTAGTCCTAAATCACAGCATTGGAATTTTAGTATTTTTTTTTACTTTGCCCTTTCATCAGTCTCTAACCAGGAGACAGGCCTTCCAACCGTGGTTATAACCACAAAACATAGAGGCCAAACATACCGCTGCAGTGTGGACGAAGCATTGTTAAAAGTCTGAGTTATCCATTCCAAGGTTATTTCATTCCTATTTCAACAGAATTTGACAACTATTGCCATTATGTAGGAGCAGTTGTGGTTTTTCAACCCTTCCCATGCTTTAGGAGGAAACTGAGCCAAATTACACTGTTTTCTACAGGGATTAATCCTCCAGCCTGAATGTTAGTTTAGTTCTGAATTCAGCTACTATTTTGTGGTGCCTGTAGGCAGAACTTAGATTCCCTGTGAGAACTTACACTTTGTTAGGCTAGAAAAACAGATACCAAGAAATTCACCCCTAAACTGGCAAGAATAAATTATTGTAAAAATATGTAGTTACTTTCAGTTCCAAGCTGACATCCAACACATGGAAGTCAATGTCATTATCTCAGATAATACTGACACATCCATCAGGTCCTCAGTATTTGATATTGGACAAGAAGGTTGAATTTGGTAGTCGCCAAAAAAGTTCTGTCTGGGTAACAGAGTAAAACCGTGGCCTTCAGATGGTTTACTTTCCAAGAATTAAGTTGCTAAACTAACAAAAATTTCCTCTTTCAAGATCTCTGTGGACTAGTTGAGAAATGGCTTAGCTTGTGAACCCATGCACGAAAAGCAGACATTATCCCCTCTAGAAATTAGCTGTCTAGTCCAAGGTCCAAGTCATACAATGTCCTTTTATCACTGATGAGAAAATAGGAAAGTAACTCTAGGATATATTTTTTTATTATCTTATGCTAATTTGTGTCTAAAATGGGAGAGGTAAGCTGCTTTATAGTGATGGTCCCATTGAGTGGCAGTAGCCTAGACAGCTAACTTAAACTGCTTGCTTTACTTTTTCATGACTAAAGATCGGCAAGTTGTGTCTCACCCTAAATGTAAACACATAACTATAAGACTAACTTTAAAGAAAGAAACTTCAATGTCTACAGGCATTTCCAACCTCAAGCATTTGAAAATCAGGTTCACAATATTAGGAACTTTGTAAAGTGAATAGTCTATTCATTTTTTATTTTTAGGCTTTGTGTTTCTGAGGTCAGGGGAGGGATTTGAGGGGGTTTGAAGTATGGACTATGAAAGAATAACCTTTTCTTAAAATTTGAAGACATTCCTGAGGTGTACGGGAAGGTCCAGGAATTGGGGCTGTTCAGAAAAGCTGGAAGCAGTGCAGGAGTTGTGATAAAGTGGCAAGGGCTGAAGTAAGTGCTGAGGCGTCCTCAGCGCCGAGGTAAGAAGCAGCTGGTCCCGCAGCAGAGATGGAAGGCTGATGGATAATGACAGAAGGGCTTTTGTCACTCCCATTGGTTGTAAATAGAGTTTTAAAACCTACTAGAAATGCAGTGAATAAACAGGAGAAGTCCAATGTGGAGTAGGAGAGGAAATGGTGGGGAATATAAAATAATGTAAGCATTTATCTAGCTGAAGGCCAGGCCCTTAAACAAATAACCACTTTACCCCAATTATAAAATCACTGAAAATATTTAGCATCAGAAACTCTTCAGCTTTGGAAGACGGTCTCCCACAGGAAGTGCTCATTGCCTAAATTTAGATCAAAGCTGGAACTATTTAGTACAAGACTAGAACACAGATTCTTGTGCTAAATTCTTCCATCCTCCTGCGTCCTTCCCCCCTCCACCCCCTGTCCCTTCTTCCTCCCATATGTAAAAATTAGCCGTGTGCTTGTGGTACCTATTTTGCAGGTTTATTTAAAACTTCTCCTCCCTGAGGAATGTTGTGTTTTTTAATTAGTCACCAGAGTGTGCAGTTTCTCTGGAAACTGCGGCGGAGCAGCAGCGGGATGGGCCTCTGCAAGGGGCATCGCGGTGTTGGGAGGCAGCAGAGCCATTACGTTTTCTCCTTTTACTTTTGGTGTGACTTTTTGGAGCAGGAAATGCTTTGAAGTGCACCACTGCACTAAAAATAGCAGTCTTCTAGGTAGTGTGTTTAAACATACACTTCTGCAGAGAGCAGCAACTGACAGGAAGCCTTTTTCAATTGGCAGAGAATGTTTCCAGTGCTGGTGTACCTTTTCCCCTTCCTTGGTGAGATGATGGTTATCAAGCTTTATTAGGCTGATTGCTATTCCAGTTAAGGCAGCTGTGGGGGAGAGGATGAAAGGGAGACCTGCTGGGGAGGCTCAGTGGAGCTTTTCCTACTGCACTGACAGTAGTAGGACTGTGGCTGTGAAGCACTGCGAGCGCTTGTATCACTCTCCACTATTAAAAAGGGACAGCGGTGGAAACACGAGTCCTGATTTGCTACAGATTTGTTTTATAGGGCACCCCTCAGCAGTAAGCCTACATTTCCCTTGCTGACCCCCAAGCTACAGTAGAGCTGCTGTGGTGGGACTTCACCCTGAATCCTCCTTCCCTCTTCCCTGCTCCTCATGATGTCCCTCAAAAAACAAATCCACATTGTAATTCTGGCTGGAGCCAGCACACATTGCCACTGGTCAGAGCAGCCCACGCTGCGGTCAGCAGATGGTTGCATCTGAGGAGGACTAGCTTGCAGGTTGGGGAGAAGGAGAGTAGGAGTTCAGAACGTCTGAGAAACGTCATGTTCTGAACAGTGTCAGGTACTGCCTTGCTAAAGAAACACGTTGCTTAGCCATACTGTTTTGCACGGCAAAGCTCTTCTGTAGAATTGGGTGTGGATTATTGTGTTTGTATTGCAGATGAAGAAACCAAGATGTAGGAATGTGGAGTAGCTTATTCTCTGAGAAAGCACTTGGCTTGATGTGGAATAAAATCCTTATCTCCACAAGTGTACTCTCCTCCTTTTTAGCCAATAGCCAATACAGACAGTCTGTTTGTCTGGCAGGGACTTTGCAATGTCACAGTCTCCACCAGTGCTGTTCCAGAAATCACCTTAAATGTGTACCTTTTTGTCCTAAAACCTTTTTGTCTTGTTCCTCACACACTTCATTAGCTCTGCTGCCCTCTTGCTTTATCTGGAAACCAGTATCTTCCCATTAGAAAAACATTTTTTACACGTGCCCCTCTTCTTCCAAAAAACAATAATTCTTGTTGTCCAGAACCCATTAAATTCATGAAGAACATTGGGTTCTTCATGAAATTTTATCCAAAACCTAGAATGGGGTTTACATTTTCTGAATTTCTTTCAACTGGAGTTTATGTTTCCAGAAGTCAGTGGTAGATAAACCTGATAATGTAACAGGATTCCTAACATTTCTAGATTTTATTGCAGTTATCAGGAGAGAAAAAAATATATATTGATGCCACTTCTGATTTACTTTATCCTTCTTTTTATAATCCTTTAATTTATGGCCAATTCGGAGCAGGGGTTTGGTTTTGTTTACTTTCCTATGGTCAAATGTTTAGCCCGTGCTACAGAGATAGCTAATGAGCTAACTTGGGCTTTATATAAAGCAGGTATAGCTTCAAGTAGTGCCCCACTAAAAGACATCCTGTTGTAAAGAAAAACTCCCAGATGCCTCTGGGATCCGCAGCTGTAAAGGTGATATATACAGGTATGAAATTTGGAATACAGGGGCTCAGTGCAAGCCATGGGCATTGCTCATGGTGGAGAAGAGATCTCCAGAGAGTGTAGGACCTTATCAGTCCATTACAATCTATGGAAGCTAGACTCTGACATAGCAATTTCTGCAAACCAAACTTCATGTTGAGGTGCAAACTGCCTTTCAGTAGGGCTGAAAAGGATCTTTAAGCAATTAACACATTAATCTGCCTTTCTCTACATGACAGTGATAACTGCAGGTACTTTTTCAAATACAAAAATATTTCTAGGCATAACTTGTCTTCTATTTTTCTGGCACTTGGTGTCCCAGTTCTACAGAAACTGGTGCAATTGCATTGCTTAGAGACAGTGAAAATATGCACAGGAGAACTTTCTTGTGAAGGCACTTTATCAGGATTTTTTTTTTTAATTCATGACAAATAATTGTTTTACAGGGAGGTTAGGGTGTGCCTTCTATTTACATAAAGTTCAATTTAGACCATTAACAAAATAAATATAGAATATAAATAAAAGAAAAATGCCATGAAACTAACCAAGTCAGTATTTTTATGCTAGTTTCTGCACATACAGTGCCATTTGAGGGTGGGTCTGGAAAGACTTGGGCTAACATCATAGCTTGGTGTTCATTCTAAGTCTATCTTGGGGCTTTTGCAGCAGTTGAGAACCCTCATTTCATAAAAAAAAATAAAGATTAAATATTTGATATTGATTATGTTAAGCAAAGAAAGGAAGGTTATGTACTTGTGTTGTTATAATGCATCTGTTCTATTTGGCATTTCTTCGCCATTTCCTGAGAGGAGTTAAAAGCATCTCAGGGAGCGCAGTTCTCTGACACATTTGGATCAATATGTGCTTCCCTAGCTTTGTTTTGGGTTTGTTTTCTTGTGGCTTTTTTTACATCTGGTGTTTAAACAAAGAATTGCAGTAGCCAGAATGTTGAAAAATAACAAAAGGGAAGAAAAAAAAATGTCACAAAGTCCCACACAGAACCAACCAAAAAGAATAAATCCTGCAACATGTAAAACTACCCTCACAGTTGTCTCAAATATATTTAATGAAGGCCATATGTCTTAATTCTCTCAAAGAGTATTGAATCATCCGTCTATAATTTATGATATCCTACATTAGTCTCCTCTACTGGCTTTTTCAGTTGTCTGATACCAGATCTCCCAGGGCTCAAAACACACCTGCTGTAAACATCGCTTGCTACTGCCTCTCCCTGAGACTTTTTTTATCTGCTTATCACCTGATAATTATCACCTCATGATTTAGGCTTCCTTGATTCCCCCTGGCTCTGCCTTTTCTGTTGGTGGATGTCCTGTGTCTACCCAACCGCTTGTAAGTACCTGGGAAGTCAGCAGGGGGAATTTGTCAAGAGCAGGTAATGTCCAACCAACCTGTTTCCCTTCAGTGAGAGGGGTAGCAGGATTTTTGGTATAAAAGAAACAGCGTATGTCACGTGTCTTGGTTTGAGTGAGGCTCTTTGGCACTCTAACACACGGCATTCTTGTCAGCATGTAAGTGATGCATGGTCAAGATGGAACTTCTGTGAGCGGGTAGGAAGCTGTTTGGCAATCCTTACACCCAAAGGAGTTATTTACAGATTCATTGTCAGAATGGAGCTCTTGCAGATCGTGCAGCATCTAAAGCTGATCAGTATTTGACCTGATGAGGGAATAGAGTGTATGCTTGGTAAAGCGGTATGTGTGATGCTTGAATGTCTGCAGGTACACTGGAGGACAGAATTCAGATTCATCTGCAACCAGGATATACAGAGGGAGAATCTTGGGCGAACATTCAAGATGAAAAAATGCTAATTTTTACACTTTGGCCAGAATAGTGTCACAGATTTATTTAAAAGAACAAAAACAAAAATGAGGGGGCAGTTAGATATACTGGACTTTCTCTGAGCTCTGTCTGGAGATCATAGTGAGCACAAGATGACTGAGAGTCAGTAGTGTCCTGTAATTAAAAAAATCACAGGCTTTTCTGGAATATATTTTCAGTGTGTTCTATGTGTAGAGATTCAGGGGAGGGGGCAGGGGAAGGTTGCTTTATTCAGCAGTTTTAAGTCTTCATCTTAAGTCCTATTCTGGACACAACACTCTAGAAAAAGTGTCAATGCCTGAAGGCAATCCACACAAGCAATGCAAGGTCTAGAAAACAGGTTATATGCTGAAGAAAATTCAACAAGTTGAGATGACTTACTCATTTAATCTTAAAACCAAAAAAGGCACATGTTTTCAAATACAGAAAAGGGTAGAAGAATACTGAAGAACAATTTGTTCTCCAAATTCAAAATACAACAGGAAGGAAGGGCCTCACTTTCAGTGAGGGAGATTATGCATTGACAGTGAGCGAAAAAACCTTAATAGTAAGGATGGCAGAGTGCTGGAACCAATTCCCTGGGGAAGCTGTGAATTTTCTGTCACTGGATGTCTTTAACAAGAGACTACATGAACTTCTGTAGGGAATGGCTTACACTGATTTTGCCTTGAGGCTTTACATTTCTTCCAGTCTTCCAATTCTGCAGTTTTCTACCATTTTGCCAGTAACACCAGCCTCCAAATCACCCACACGCTGCCTTTTAACGGGGTAAACTCCTTCCTCTGTTGCGCCACATATGCTGAGCTGTAAGACTAGGAGGTGATGTGGAAGGAGTAATTCGGTGTTTTTCTGCAGTCAGTCATCCAAAAAAAGGTATGTAGAGACGTAACCTCTAGGTATCTTAGCTACCGGTGAATAAACCAGCTGGGCTTGCAGGATCAGGTTAGCTGTGGCAGCAGGAGTTTAGTACAGACTAAGGCACAGTACTTCCTATCTGGGCTCTGAGAGCCTCAACAGGTTGATTAAAGCCATCTCAGGTGTTTCTGCATTATCTTGACATCTGCGGTGTGAGCTTGCCCTCAGTATTGAATGAGTGAGTTCATGGTGTGGCAGGAGGACAGAAAAGGACAGGAAGAATTGTATTTTGGCTGTGTGCAAGTTTGTGGTGTTACTTCTCAGTTCCCCATCCTTCACGTCTGGCTGCTCACTCTCTGCCTCTCTTCTGTCATTGCACATCTAATGAAGGTGATGATTCTGAGTAGGTTTTTCTTATAAATACTGTCATGAAAAGTTTCCTGTGCAACTCAGTGGGAACTGGCACTGGACTGCCTGTTGGTAATCATTACCCAACCGGGTTTTATCTTATTTAAAGGGTTAGGGTTGCATAATATACTTGTAATAACTTCCAAATTTCAATCAGAAGAAGATTTTAATTTTGAAGGTTTATAGATGAAGAAGCTAAAAAATAAAATACTGGTAAAAATCAGTTTTTAAGAAAAACATGCAGGTTGGTATTTATGTTAGCATAGGATGAAGGTAATTTTTTTTCTCATCTTTATTTCATTATAAGCTTCGATTGAATTAATTATGGCCAGATTTGGGGGTTTTTTTCTTTACCATAGAGAAGTTATTTTCATGCTTTTGGGAAGCTGTGAGCAAAATAAATTCCTAAAGCTGGGAACTAGTTGACAGGTTTTAATTTATAGAACTTCATTGAAATAGGCATTTCTTGCCAATTAACTTACATGGAGTTTTTCAGTGTTAAGGTTTTGAATGTAGCAAAGAATACGTGTATGGGGAATTGTTTTAGCCATGAAGCAACTTTTCCACCGTATACTTTTAATCAAGTCATAAAGAGACTAGAAATATGCCTGTGTTGAAAGGAATATCAGTTATACCTATAAACCCTCCTCTTCATCGCTTGTCAGATCTCTTTCCCGACCAGATTATCCCTGTGGTCTGCACTGATCCCCAAGTGCACAGGGAGAATCTGCCTTTGCCTGAGGCACAAATCATGTGGCTGTTCGTACGATCTGTTCCTGGGGTTTTGAAGCCACACTGGGCTCCCCAAATGGAAGGCAGACGAGCCCTGGGAAACTTGCAGAGTCCCCTTTCCACAACTTTGTGAGCTTCATCCACATTGGGCTTCTTGGAAGAAGCATCCGAAGTCGGTGCGGGCGTAATGGTTGCGGGCTGCCCGTCTTGGCACGAGCAGGATGCCGACAGCCAGTGAGCAGCGAGGTGTACTGTGTGCTTGTGTGCTTCTTTTATTGCAGCCAGGCAGTGAATTGGATAACTTGGAGGAGATTCTGGATGACCTGCAGAACAGCCAGTTACCGCAGCTTTTCCCAGATAGCCGCCCAGGCGTGCCAGCAGGCTCGGTCGACAAGCAAGCCATCATCAATGACCTCATGCAGCTCACCAGTGACAGCAGCCCTGGCGCGGCTGTGGCCACCCAGAAACCAGCAATGAGGATTTCGCAGAGCAGTGAGTCCATCTTTGGCGCGCGCGTAGGCAAAGCTTGCGAAACCCAAAAGCGGCTGTCGAGGTGCCCCTGGGTCGGCCAGGGGAGGAACCGGGTAGCTCCTCGGCCTGGTCTGTCTGGTCTTGCGTGATGACATAGCGCCATCTGTGGTCGTCCCGTTTTGAAACGCTTCTGGACCTTGTGTCTAATTCTCACTGCGCTCTGGAGATCCCTGCCCTCTCAGGAATTTTAAGGGGTACCCTCAAAATAAGGTCCCCTGCTGTGGTTACAGCTGATAGTGCCACCATGGGGCTTGGGCATGGAGAGCATGCTCCTTCAGAAGAAGGTATGACAGAGGCTTTTCTAGGCCTGAAGGAGAGTCACCTTCTAAAACCACAAGATGAATAGAAAGACGTATGATTTAGAGGAATGACCGAGTTTAATTTGAAGTCGTGGCTTTTAATCAAGGCGCATCCAGCTGATGGTATTCTTTAACTTTATTAATTAACTTACAGATGAGCACTGAAACGTTGGTCTACTGCCACAGAATCATGGAAAGCGAGGAAGGCAGGATTCTTACCAGTTACTAAGAAAATAGTATAAAAAGACACCACTTCATCTTTTCTCTCCTGTTGGCTAGGGTGGCAGCATCTGTTTGTTTCCCTGAATGTACACTGGTAGTTTTTTTTTATAAAATATTGGACATAGTTAATATTTTTAGCCATTCTGATTATGCTAAAATAAAATCGTACCACCTACAAAGTAACTCAGATCTTTATTTAGAAACTTTTGTGTAAATATTAATAATTATTAATTTCTAAATTTCTATTAAAGCCACTACAGATCATTAAATTATCATTTGTTATTAGTGTTCCTCAGATAAAGATGCTTGGATTTAAAGTGCTAATTTTTGTCAGTATGGGGGTGCTAGCAGCAGCACATAAATCAGAAGGAAATCTGTGCATCCTAAATCTTCAGCATATTCTTTCTGCAGCAAGGTCTGCTGGTTCCTTCCACTGTAACGTTTGGCTTTCCAAATTTACCCTGGCTTTAATTCTCCTTTCAAAGCTACCCAGCAATACAGTAACAGTATGACTGTAACGGTGGTTACCAGCAGTTCTGTAAAAACAGCATCCTGTTTCCCATGTAAATTAAAACCCTAAAACTTTTTTCCCCAGTTCAGTCTTGTGTCTGTGCTTGATTCCCTTAGGGAACTTCTGCCTTGCTTTCAGTACAGGTGCATGCATGGAATAGGTGCACAGAAATAGTGAGGGGCTTCTTGTTTGCTCCCAGAAAAGCAATGAATGTCAAGTCGAATACAGTTCCAAAGAGATTTAGGAACTTTTTCCTGTAGAAACAACCAGCTTTCATTTTACAAGTTTTACATGAAAATATTTTACACTTTTTTTTTTCCTGTGTAAAAATACATTAGAAGACCTGAAAGCTGCTAGATTTGCCAGATTGCTCAAGTTTCTTACGTGGGAAACAGGGTCAGTCCCATCCTGACCAAGAGTAGAATGCGCCACCTGAGCACCATCACATCTCATCAGCTGTGTTGTTATTTTGTGCTGCATTTCCAGCTATCCTTTCTGAAAGATCAAAATTATATGGATGCTGGCAAAACTACCCATGTAATAACTTACTCATCTATGTGATCTTTCAAACTTCTGGGGCAAACTGTTCTGCACCTGTGACTGAAATATTCAGGTTTGCTTCAATCCTTAAACATTATGATGCCCCTTAGCTTGGGAAGGTCATTTTTGTCTCATGAGGAGGTTTTGTTTGTTTGAGCAGATGATCAAGAAAAAAATCTGATCTCATGGTTAGGAATTAGGTGTAAGGTTTTTCCCATACACACATATAAGCAAATTCAGCTGGCAGAGAACTCCTATTAAAATGCAGTGAGTTCCTGCAGTCTGGTTTTATAAAAGGAGAGTCAGAGACCTTTGTAATAAGATATTTCTGTACTTTATTTTTAACATCTTAAAAATAAAGATTTTTTAACAGACTTGATAAAACTCATCTAGGTTCAAATTCAAACGTGTCACTACTGTGATGCAAAGTAAGAAAGTTCTTTAACTGCTCTGTAGTGTGGTGAATCTAAAAATGCAAAGTCGCTTTGAGGATGCTGTTATACCAGAGACTCTCCCAGGGAAAGCGATCAGGAAGTATTGCAGATAAGAATTTCACCAAAATGGTTCATTTACTTGTATGTATTTTGCTGGTACAATTGGAAATGGAATAACAGGCACAAGGTCAGTGTTTGATTCATGTTTGAGAACTAGTTGTGCGCACAGGGGATGCTTTCAGGCGCTGGAACATTGCTCACGCACCAGCTGAGCCAGATGCTTGCCAGTCAAGGTCTGAAGCTCGCTTTTCTGAGACAGTTTGCAGTTTTCTTAGCAGAGGCTGGTTTTCAGAGCACAAAACTCCTCAACAGAAGAAAATAATTACGTAAAGGTGACGAGAACTATCTGGCATGACTGTTTACCAGAATATGATGGTGTCACAGCTTTAATTCTGGACTGTTTATTTGTTGTTGCTGAATTATGGAAGTGTTTATTTGTAATGACCCAAAAAAAGTTTAAAAAATAAAAAAAAATAGATGTAGAAATGGGGCTACTTGATCCAATTATAGATGCAGTTTGCCCTTAATTTTGGTAACTTCTTCAGTGGCACAGCTTATGCTGGAAAACCTTCAAAGCAAAGATAACTCCTAACAGTCTGCCTTAGGATGACATCTGCATGCAATTACAGTCCTCTTAGGTGTAAGATTCATGGGCAGTAGCATGCACATCACATAGTGGTTTGTTTTGCTGTGGTGGCTCTTCCATAAGGTAAATCACATCATTTTAAGTTTTAAAAATATAAATCATATCTGTTTTAGTGTCAGAATGTTCCATTTTGAAATTTACATTAAAATGTCAAGAAGGGATGTTTCTCAGACAGATATGGAGTGGGTAAGTTATGCAGCATTAAATAGCTCAGCCCAAGAGCTTAAAGTGTGTTTGGGTTCTTTTCTGGTTTGGTTTTTTTTTTTTTTTTGACAAGTAAAGTTTCCATTCTTGTAACTTTGCTTTTTTTTCTCTACTCCTCCTGTCTAGCTTTTAATAACCCACGAGCAGGGCAACTGGGCAGGTTATTACCAAACCAGAATTTACCACTTGACATCACGCTGCAGAACCCAACAGGTGCAGGAACTTTCCCACCCATACGAACCAGTAGCCCCTATTCAGTGATACCTCAGCCAGGACTGATGGGCAGGAACGAAGGGATGATAGGAAGTCAAGGAACTTTAGGCAACAGTAGCACAGGTAAGATGGCTCTCCTGTTTTTAAAATATGCTTGAGTAGCAGACTGTAGCATGTGTAACTTAATGCTGGGGTTGTTACAAGTGCAGGTTATTAGAAGTACTTTTTTAAATGTCTGGGAAAAAAATGTGTTCCATGGGCTGTTATGTGCTGGCATATGTATTTTGAATTTATGGGCTGTTATGTACTGGAATATTTATTTTGAATTTCTGTTTCTGTGGTTTTTAATCCTGTTCTTTCAGCACTGCTTTTCACCTACCTGAAAAGTTCTAGATGAACACAGTGTACTGGTGTTTAGACTGCATTCATATCAGTGTTCCAGATTCAGCTGAGGTTTAGGGCTTAGATAGGCAAAAGTCCAGTCTTTCTGCCCTGAAAAAGCAAGTAAATGAACTGCTTGTCTGTAGAGGTAGTTCTTTCAAAACAAAATTGGAGGCAATAATGTTGCCCTTATGCTGTGCAGCTCTACAGACCTTGGTTTTGCCCTCAGCTGTTGTTTATTTAATAGCCTTAGTCCTCATTTTTAATTAAAAAAATGCTAATCTTTTAATAATTTTCTGAAGCATAAACTTTTGAGGAACTGTCAGATGATGTTGCAGCAGTATTGCCTCCTGTCATGGATTACGCCCGATCTGTGGTGAATTTATTTCTTCATGCTGCCCTAATCTTGTACAAAGATAACATAGGGGATTTCACCAGACAAGTCTGGGTGATTGACTTATTTCATCTCACACAGTCTGAGACTGTCCAAGTGAGCAACAACCGCTAAGAACTCTGAGTAAGTGAATGGGTACCGTAAGACCTTTCAGCTGGCTATTCGCTGTCAAAATTTTATACTTAGTTTGCATCAGTATTACAAAAGACATGCTGCCAGACACTGAAATATCCTATTTAAGCGGCTTAGAGGTCAACTTGTAGTCTTTCAAGAGACCTATTACTTTCATGTTTTGTATACATATTAGAGGATGTTATTCATCTTATGTATACAAGTTGGAGAGTATTATCTTTGTTCCTGCCACTTGCCCTAGCACACCACATATGTCAGCTGATAGAATATGTATACAAATAGAGCAAACCTGAGGATGTAATGCTATAGCAAATTTTCTACAGCAGCCGAAGCAATGACCCTCTTCATCAGAGGGGGTTTTCTCTTTGGTTATACATCACCAAATAATTGAACTGACGAGTAATAATTATTTGTGTGGCATTTTGTATTCATTTAAGGATATTGCAAAATGCAATTGGAGTCCAGTCTGAAATCAGTGCTTTATCTGCTCTCTTGACTGTGTATAAAACTGAAATGCATAAATACCATGAATGCATGTCTTTGGGTTTTGGGGGTTTTTGTGTTGGGGTTTTTTTTTCAGTGGGCTGGTTGGTTTTTTTTTGGCACTACTGTTAGGAGCGCAGTACTCTATATATTCCAAGTGTAAATAAACTGTATCAGTTGTTTACAGTAGATGTAGGAGGACTTCCCCTAAAATAACGGTAATGAACTTCAGCATCTATCGGAAAGTTCCTGTGAGTAATTTCCCTGCACACCATACATTAGTTTGAGATTATCTGGGTGAGCCTTGAAGCTAAGAAGGCTCAAGGCTCCTAATAAGAGGGGTCACCAAAAGATGTTTGTAGAACATGAATTTGAATTCGGTCCTCCTAATTTGTAAGCGTGTGTAGTGGTAGCATGTTGTTACTCAAGTCTTCATTCTCACTTAGCGTTTGGAAAGTAAAGCACTGACACACACATCAGCAAACGTGATTCATTTCCTGAGGAAGGAAGTCAGGGCTATCCACACACCCGCGGCACCTGTTGCAGACTACATGTGGGAACACTTACTCTGAACAGCGTTTCGGAAATGATAAAAGGATCTTCCTCATGTAAAATGTATAATAATCTCCAGTCCCTTGACTAAGCAGTGTAAGGCATCGTTCTGTAGCTTTGCACATCTGGACAGACAGTTGTGGTACAGTGTGCTTTGAGTGAAACTACTGCGTTTTTGTCGCTAAAAATGTAGCTCCTCGGGCAGTTGTAATGCTAAAGCTGTTCTGGATCAAGTGCTAGCACCTAAGTCTGTTTGGCTTTTGTGCAGGAATGATCGGTGGCAATGCCCCTCGGCCTGCCATGACATCTGGAGATTGGGGAAGCCAGGCTTCTGGTGTGAGGGTGACCTGCGCGCCCACAGCCAGTGCCATGAACCGGCCAGTGCAAGCAGGCATGATCCGCAACCCCACGGCCAGCATCCCCTTGAGACCCAGCAACCAGCCTGGCCCAAGGCAGATGCTTCCGTCTCAGGTCATGAATATGGGTAAGTCAGGGCGGGTATGGAGCTGTGCTTTCTGGTGTATGCTGGATTATCAAAGATGAAGCAGGAAAGAAAAGAAAAATTAAAGAGATTCACTTCAGTCACAGATTTACTGACAACAGGATTCCACAGTGAAAGTTGCCTGTTGCCTGTCGTGGAAGTGGGAAGGAAGGTGTATAAAACACTTTAACTGTTAAGCATCTATTGCTATGAACAGTTCCTGCAACTCTAGCTTCACAGCGGTGTGGCCAAAGAAAGAGGATATGAAGTTGCTCCTGTTTATTTAACAAGACTGTTCAGGGGCTTTTAAGCGGAAATGCTGGGGACATTATCACTGTTCTTGGTCACTTTTAAAGCAAGTACATTACTATATTGATTCTATACACTGGTTTTTTAAGCTTATCTTACTAATTTTTTGTGTCTCTAGTGTTGTATTTGCTGTTTTGTGGTTTTGAACCACTTTCAAGTTCTCATGTTATTTTCTCAAATTTAAAAAGCAATTTTTAACAAAAAAAAAAAAAAGTGATGCTTTTAAGTGTGATGTTACTGACGTCTTAGTGTTTTTATTTGGTTTTACTGTAACACAGATAGTTCAGTGGAAAGAATGAACATGAAACTGGTTTCTTTTCACAAAAATTATGTGCTTATTTTTCCTTGATTAGGGCCATCCGAATTGGAGATGAACATAGGAGGACCTCAGTACAGCCAACAGCAGGCACCTCCAAATCAGACTGCGCCATGGCCAGACAGCATCTTGCCTATAGATCAGGCAACTTTTGGCACTCAGAACAGGTGAGTCTTCCTGTCATATCCAGAACGTGGAGAGATTTTACAGGCCTGTATTTCACACGCCTCATGGAAATAAAGCCCTACGTAAAATACTCATCATATGTGTACCAATTTAACGCTTGTAGTTAATACTTGTTCAATGCATGTATGTGCCTGCACTAGTTACAGATGCCCTCTTTGCCAGTTAACATGTGGGAAGAAATGGCAGCTCTGTATTGCTGTGAATGCTGCCAGCGCTTTGGGTAGTTTCACCACTTTCACCTCTCAAGCATTAATATGGGCATGATTCTTTCTGGTTTGGCTCGTTTTATTGTTAACAATTATACTTAACACTAAATGTGGAAAAATGCCACAGGTTATATAGTTATGACATAGCTGTCTCTTCCTGCAATGGGGGAGAGTTTTAAGAAGCACAGGACATCGTTAATTTGGTTTGTTTGGGGGTTTTTCATTGACCTAAATTCTGTAAAAGGTGAAGAAGGAAAGGTGAAGTGAAACGGAGGCTGCCTTTCCCCTGAAGTTAAATCCTTCTCGGGTATCCAGAACCACAGTTTGATCACAAGTAGTTTACATAATGTATTCATGCTGTTCATTATTAAGACTTTTAAATAATCCCATAACTAGGAAAAGCAATTTAGACTTCCTCAAAACTGGGCAAGTATTCTCCAGAAAGTTTGCTGCTTAAATTAGAGAGTTTTTATATATATATATACACACACATATATATATATATATTTCGTGATATCAAATAAACAGCTACAGGAGAAATGTTGAAATGTTTTCAAGTGCAAGAGTTGGGGTATTTTTCAGTAGTAAATGGGGAAGGGCTGATGAAAATCAACTGAAGAAGAAGCAGTTGGAAAAAATGTGTGTTTGAAGAAAGATTAATCTTCTGTTTATGTTCTCTTCATTTTCATTATGAAAAGATATTTGAAAATATTATCTGTAAATTAAAGTGTGGCATTTTTCATGCTTTTCAAGATGTTTTCCGGTGCTAATCCTCTTCTAGTTAGGGTATCTGTATGCCAAAACCACTGTTGGCACAACTTAATTAATCGCTATAGGAATGACAGTGTAAAATAAAATACAGGGCCATGTTTGGTCAGCAAGCCAGGCAGGTGATTTCTCCATTTTGATAACTTTGCATTTCTCATCATTTCCTTGTAGCTGAAGATGATGAAAAAATATTCCCATTTCATTGCATCTGAAAGTAATCATATTTTGATCACTTACACGCGACCAGAGATGATGAATTGTTTGGTGTTGCCATATCTCAATTTATTAATCCCTGGGATTGGTAATTTTATAATCTGATTATCATCATATTCGATAAAAGTTAAATCGTGTGTAAAAATAATTCTTTTAGATAAAAAATAAACATTATCATTGTAGTACCATAAAAGAAATGGGGGAGAAAACAAAGTAATTGACATTATTTAAGATACAGAATTTGACAAATGTTTTAAACTTTTTCTTACCATATATATTCAGGCCTGTTTACAATTTGAGAGAGGGGTTTTTTTTTTGCTAGCCCCATTGATTACTTTTACAGATCGAGGTGCCTCCTTATAAGTCTTCTTTAGAGTTTGACAAGTAATTTAATTCAAAGGACTTTTTGTGCTCTTCCCTTTTGCTAATTTAATATTCCATCTTTGAGAGTTATAGAAACTCCTCTATAAATGAGATTGATTAACACTTTGCAATGTTTTATAGGCATGTTATATATATATATCCTTATTGTTATTTTTTACAGTCCATGATCTAATTAAAAATAATGCATTTTTATTAGTTTTTCTGCTTGCCATCCTTTGGGTTTTTAGGTGTATAGCCTGACTATGCAGCTCTTTCCTTCTGCTTAGCTTTGACATAGAGATTAGACTTCCATGGCAACCATATATCTCATTATGGAAACGAAATACACAAACATGTTTCTTTGTTTTTCCAAACAGACATGTAAAAAGGGTTCACATACAGTGCTGTTTCCTCCCTCCATGTGTGACAGCTTTTGTTGTCTATGAGTAATTATCGGGGATGAGATGCTCCCATGATGTGTATATAGTAGCTGCCCTTGCACAATGCTTTTGCTCTTTATAATTTCTATTGTAGTATTGTTGTATTGTGCATGAAGTAGGGCTTGTGTGCGAACTGCAAAATGAATGTCTTGTCATTTGGCTGCAGATAAGGTCTTGTTTCAAATCTAGTTTGTTTCTCAGTGAGTTTTGTCCTTTGGGTTTGGAATAAACCTTTATTCTGCCTTTGTAATTGCAAATGTGCTTTGCATACAAATTCAGGGGTGAGGTAAGTAGGATTTATAGAGCCAGCACGCTCTGCCTGACAGTATCCAAATTCTTGCTGACACCTTTCTGAGGCACATAACCTAGTGCATAAACTGGTACCCAAGTGTGCAGTTCCATATGATGGGCTGAGCCGGTGCAGTGTTTTCCTGCGAACAAAAGGGGAAATGTCCTTTTCTCCCAGCGCCCTCATTCCTCCTGGCCAGATCTTCCAGATGTTCAGATTGTGTGAGCGCAGACAGTCCTCGGACCCCTCTGTGACCTCTTTGGCTTGGTTAGTCTGACAGAAAACCAATTAAGAAGAGTGTGTGTGGAAATCGGTTCTTGTTTTTTTGTTCTTTTTTTTTTCACTTGTGGTACCATACTTAATCTAACATCTGAAATTCAAACTTAGAATTAGGGTTTTTTTAAAAAAAAAAAAAAAATCAGTCTTCTGTGTTCAGTGACTATTCTGTACTGAGACTTCTGTGCTCCTCTGTTGACCCTGCAATGTGAAAACTGCACTCGAGTGTACTTCTGGTGTGCTTGCTTATTTGTCGGATACACCGTGCTTATAGGGTCTTGACAGGCATTAATCACACTATGTAGCTATGTCTTTGGGTAACATAACTTTCCTCCGGAAGAGCTTTCTAGACAAAATTGGCAGTGATTAAAATAATTTCTGTCTCCACTTGTTAGTTCAATTTGAGTACTAATCCTCTGCTATTATTTCTTGTTTTTCAGCAGCTGTTTACCAATGCTGTATTCATGTTTTCACAGACAACCATTTGGCAGCTCACCAGATGATCTCTTATGTAATCCTTCATCAGAGTCACCAAGCGATGAGGGTGCTCTCCTGGATCAGCTTTACATGGCATTAAGGAATTTTGATGGTTTAGAAGAAATCGACAGAGCTCTGGGAATACCAGAACTAGTTAGCCAGGTATATTGGACATTGCATTGCATTGCATGTATTAGATATCACGTTTAAAGAATACGCTGACAAGGTGAAGGTAAAACATGTGTTGAGAAAGAATGTTATAAAACACTTCTTGCAAGCTAGGATGGAGTTACGTATCTTGGTGGGAGTCCATCTAATGGCTCAGGGTCACCTGAAAAGCTTCCTTCAGCCTTGGGTTCATTCTTCCTTCATCCTTGGGTTCAGTCTTCCTTCCTCTCCCCTGTTGCCCTTGTCTGGCTCTCCTGCTTCTGACCTGTGCTGAGCTGCTTCACTTTATGCAACTGACTAAAACAGAAAAAAATAAATAAACAGGCTTCTGCTTATCTGGTGGCCAGAGGAACCACTCTGTGTGGGAGAAAGGTAAGGTCACAGCCAGCAACGGTGTATAGGAAAGAAGAAAAAAGAACACGATGGCCTAGGAGCAGAGAAAGAAGATCACACCTGTGTGTGCTGGGGCAGCAGGCTTATGCATCAGCAATCCCATAACGTAATTGCACCTGTAGTTTTCACCTTAATTAATTAACATGTGTTGAGGAGTGAGTTTCACCTGAAGCAGCCCATTTCATTCCAAGCACTTAAAACTGTAAATATTTTTAAATTACAAACATGCTTTCTAAGCTTTGCAAACTCTTGAATTTGTTCTGTTCTTTTCATCTTTCCCATACACACACAATTACTTTTATTAGCTTCCAGTTTGTTTGCAAAAAAATGTGGTAAAAAATAAGAATTGGGAAAGTTAACACTTGATGTTTCTGGTGTCAAAACTGTATATCCAAAGGCAGCTGTACATATCTATGATGATTTAATATTCTCAGACGACAAGCCTAGAATACCTATTTCACTTCCCACCACTCATCAGCATCTTGAGCATAAATCCTGAACTATCTCTGCAGTTTAGATATCAACTGGGACCCATGAAATACTGCTTTGGACATGACAAAACTGTTTCTAAGCCTATTTGGTACAGCACAGAACTCAGTGAGGTGTTAAGCTGGAGATAGAGTTTATTGATGAACTTCAATTTTGCAGTGTGAAACTTTAATGCAATATAACATGGAATACCAGCACCAAAAATATTTCAAGCTAAGTGGTAAATATCTTTCTATTTAATTAATATATCACTGGAAACAGTTAAGTAATTTTGCAGAGGAGAGAGTGAGCTGTTGCATTTTAAAACATGGTTTTAAAATATCCATCAACCATTTTTTCAGAGCTTAGAGTTCTTCTTTCACGAGGGCAGTGTAATTTATATTAACTTGATTTCCAAGTGTGGAATAAGCTATAATAGTATTCTAGCTAGTGCAAATATTGGGGGAGTATCTGGAACGGAGTGTAGAATTGTATTAGCTTTTTTATGCTAATGGCTAATCAGTTTGTGTGAAAGTGCCCTGAAAGAATTAGGCATTCTCTTCGCATTAGCTTCTGTAATAGTTTCAGGCATCTTTTTTTAAAGTCATTATTTTGTTTGAAGATACTGCTAAAAATCTACTTTCTTATCCTTACTCATTTGTAACAACTTTGAATTTATCTCAGATTCAGTGGCAAAAATATACTGGCGTCACTGTCTTTACAGGCTTCCATCTAACATTTGTCATTTCAGGTTTTTATTTGGTAGTAGGGTGATACGATGGTGATGTCAATAACGTGACAAAGATCCTAGGTCTTTGTTTAAAAAAAAAAAAAAACAGAGAGAAGAGGAATTTGTCTCCATGAGTATGTTTTGACACTCAGAAATACAATTCTATTTTATTTGTAAGTTTTATATTTAAGTAAAGAAACTTTTTGTAGTTATGAAAGATGCTCACATCCTCTTGCAGAGTGGCTGTATCAGTCTCCTATAATCCTGAGAAAAGCCACGTCCCACCAACTGTTCCTATCACTCACGTATTTCCGCAGAGCCAAGCTGTCGACCCAGAGACCTTCTCCAGCCAGGAGTCAAGCATCTTGATGG
This sequence comes from Hypotaenidia okinawae, assembly GCA_027925045.1. Classification (NCBI taxonomy): domain Eukaryota; kingdom Metazoa; phylum Chordata; class Aves; order Gruiformes; family Rallidae; genus Hypotaenidia; species Hypotaenidia okinawae. The sequence goes on along the minus strand of BSDF01000002.1, from coordinate 128,554,688 downwards.
AGCAGAAGGCTCCGGTGTTCTCCCAGCAGTACGCGGCGCAGGCTCAGATGGCGCAGGGTAGCTACGCACCCATGCAGGACCCGAGCTTCCACGCCATGGGGCAGCGCCCGGGGTACGCAGCCCTGCGCATGCAGCCCCGGCCCAGCCTCCGGCCTGCCGGCATCGTCCAGAACCAGCCAAACCAGCTGCGGCTCCAGCTGCAGCACAGGCTCCAGGCACAGCAGGTATGTCCCCTTCCATGCCCAGTTTCATGCAGTACCTACTGACTGCCAGCTTGCTCCAAACAAAACTGGTTTTCACTCTCTACCCTCTTGTCTTATAGCCTGATGCTAAACTTCTAAACTAAACACAACACCAGCCATAATGAGCTTGCTGAGGCAGTACCTTGCACATTCTCCTTTTTTTTAATCTTTTTTGCATCTTTCCTTTATTCTTTCCACAGTACTGTGCAAGAACGTGCCTAGTATTTTAAACCTAGGTTTCGCCAATCATTTGAGTGAGGCTACAGTGGTACTTTTTGTTATGCAAGTCTTTTTCTGTTTGTCATCCCTTGACTCTTCCAGCAATCTAAATGCTGCCTACTGCCTACATCCTTTTTTTTTTCCCCCTTGGCCTTGCTCCACTTTTGAGGATCATTTTCAGTTGCCATTTCTTATTTCATTTTTAAATACATAGGCTTGTAGTGCTATAAGATAGTAATGCTTTTGTAGTGGAGGAGGAAAGATCATTTATTTCTTCAAACACCAGGATGGGGTCTAATTCAGAGTAAACCTCAACATTCCAGTCCCAGACTCAGATAATGACAGGAACTGTAAGGGCAGCATGTTTGGTAAACAGCACAGTGGCTGTGTCCTTATTTGTATGGCATATGATCTCTTTAAGAAACAGGATGCTGTGTATGATAATAGGACTTGAACAGGAAATTAGTCCATGTTTGAAAATGTAAAACTCGGTCCTCAAACCAACTGATGCATTTACCTCTGTATATAAAATTTCCATTTTCTTGTTTTCCTTCTAAACACTCTTGGGTTTGGTGGTGGATTTTTTCCTTTAGAATCGGCAGCCACTGATAAATCAGATCAGCAGCGTCTCCAATATGAATCTGTCTTTGAGAGCTGGAGTGCCAACACAGGTGAGAGAAATAGTAGCCTTTTTTTTAAAAAAAACACTTTCTTTGTTTTCTTCCCACTTTCCCAAATACACAGTAGTAATGCTATATGGTAAAAACATAAAATAAATTCTAAAGCTTGAATAAAAGTCATACAGTCTGTATGATAAGAAGTATGCTACTGTTTTATTTCCAAGAGTCTTTCCCATATTTACATGGGGTAGATGGTTGTTTACTAGAGATACGGAATAACTGCATTTTAACCAAGCTTCTCCATTCTTAAAGATGCAGGTTTTTTAATGAGCTACTCTGCTTGCAGTTACAAATCACAGCAACATTAAACGCTGGTATTATTTCAGTTACCAACTTGTGCACTGTTGGAAGCCTTTCCCAGCAGAAGCATTAATGGGATTATTTTCTCCCATTTGAAATTGTTGTTAGCTGTGTGGTGGAGGAAAAGAAGAGTTGGGATCTTCCAGGTTACTCCAGTGGAGATGCCTTAGAGGGGGTTATTGATAGGTGGCTGTGGTTTTCCCTGCAGGGCCCTATCAACGCGCAGATGCTGGCGCAGAGGCAGCGGGAGATCCTGAGCCAGCACCTGCGGCAGCGGCAGATGCAGCAGCAGCAGCAGGTGCAGCAGCGGACGCTGATGATGCGAGGGCAGGGCTTGAGCATGACCCCCAGCATGGTGGCCGCTGGTGGCATACCAGCAACCATGAGCAATCCACGGATCCAACAGGCGAACGCACAGCAGTTTCCGTTTCCTCCGAACTACGGTACTGGTTCCATCCCCCCATGCATTTTGGCTGTCTGTACTCCCCTCTGTGTGTCCCCAGTGCTGGGTCCCAGACCCCTCCTACAGCCCATTGCCTGGCTCCCTGGGAACAGTAGGAAACATGGAGCTTCAGGCCTCTTGGGAGTCCTCACATGACATGGTACCTTCCACCTTCCTAGCTGTAGTACCACGTACTCTCTGAATGCTGCTGGTTTTTGGGCAGCGCCAGAAGCGTGATGTGTGTGTTTGCATGTATCCACACATACAAACACATCCAACATGCATATGTGTGTGTATTGCCTTGATGGACTCTGGACTTTAACTAAACAAACATAAAAGGTGCAAATGAAGAAAAAGATGTTGACTGATGCTGTGAAATGGCATAAGGTGACCAGAAGCTTCATTAGAAGCAAAACTATACATGATCTTTTTTAATCAGTTTTATATTTGTGGGAATTTTTTGTGGTTTGCTACTGAGATAAGAAAGTACTTACTGCTTAAGCATCAGGTAGATTCTTCCCCAAAACACGTAACTCTTCATGGGTGCATTATAATGCAAAACTAGTAAGCAACCATTGAGTTTAAATAATAGCAATTTGTTTCAGAGTAGGCATTCCCTGCCCTGTCCTTAAACTTGTGTGTAATATATTAGTTAATACTTTCTTTGTACGTTTTACAAAGCTGTGTACTGATTTGTTCTGGCGGTGCATGGGGGCAGTTACGTCCCTACGATTATAGTTACACAGCATCTTTCTTTATAAGTATTGCATAAGTTATATTATAATTACATTAAATAATATGTAATATGCCAGTTCTGCTGATAGAACAAATGATGTCCATCCAGTTCTAAATTTTATATCTGCTTTTATTGATCCATTCTCCTTTTTACCAGTAAGAACTCAAGTCGTGCAGACGGTGAATATAGGAATAGATGTCATACAGCCTGATTCTTAAACCAGCATTAAGTGTGGCTTCTTCCTGTTGAGTACACAGCTCATGATGAACCTAAACAGGACCAAAATGACTTGGTTTAAAACAAAATTTCTGCACAGATTGGCATTTTACAGCTTAAATTCGGGGGTTTTTTTGCATCTGGGTATTTTATTTTACAAAGTTATTAAATGCTTGCACAGAATGTCATTGCCTGTTTTTGTAGGGACATGGGAATAAAGATACTAATGTTCTAGAAACTTCAGGAAAAAATTGAAAATTATAGCTTAAATCTTAAAAGATGGTGCCACGCAGTACATAGGTCATGCACAGCTGTCACCAAAATGGATTTATAGACAGAAGTGAAATGTGTTTATTTGTTGATTTGAATGCAGTTTTGGAGGAGACAGGATCACCATTGTTCTTCTTTTGGTCTGTAGAGAGAAGAGTCTGCTTGTGTGATTAGGACACCACAGGTAGCCAACATCCTTACACAAAATGGTATTTTTAAGGTTATACATAAGTATTAGTTGATGTTGTCTTGCTTTTAATCTGGATCTCATGTTAAGACAAAAGGTTATAGGTTCCACATGACATGACTATGTGAAGACATGTCTGTGGATATAAGCTCTTGGCTTGTATTAACTTAATGTGCGGTGGCTAAATTTCTTGTTTTCTTCTTCAGGTATTAGTCAGCAGCCTGATCCAGGCTTCACAGGGGCCACCACTCCTCAGAGTCCACTGATGTCCCCACGACTGGCTCACACGCAAAGCCCCATGATTCAGCAGTCTCAGGCTAATCCTGCCTATCAGTCCTCTACGGAGATGAATGGGTGGGCACAAGGGAATATGGGTGGAAACAGGTAAATCCAGAACAAAACCAAAATGAGCACACAGAGTAGTAGTGTAGGGTTGTTTATAAGCAATTGTTTGTTTGTTTATGGTTACTTATCTATCCTAAAAGATATTTCTTTTCAATTTGGCTTGGAGAAAGGGTTTAATTTCTGTCCTCATACAAGGCAAAGTGAGTGCATAGCTAAAAGACCTGCATCCACACAATGAATGCACTGCTTCATCTGTGGTAACTGATGAAACACTGTGGGTCCTTAAGAAGCACCTCTGCTGCTCAGTGAGCTCCAGCCCCTAACATTTCTGTGGATGCATTTCTTCTGCCTACAATTTTCACGTGCTCCCACGCTGCTTTCCACACGGCTGGATCAGCTGAGCCAGAGCCTCTTCATGCCCTGCTGCTCTGGAATTGCGCTGACTGGGTATCACCTCCCCCTTTAAACGCTGGAGTGCAACCAGGTTCGGTCCATGAGTACTTGCACATCAGCATATAACCACCACCCTCCGAGAGCACTGTAGCGTGCCTCATGCATGCGGTCACCTTTTCAGTTGAGGCCCATGCCCCAGTCAGTGTAGGTCCAATAATGGGTCTTGCCCACATTGAAGATGTTGGGTGTTGAATGCTCTCAGCAGGCAGCGGCGAGCTTCTGGGTGGCAATGGTCCGTGCTGTTCAGTGGAAGGCAGGAGCAGCTATCGGGTCGGCGTGCAGCTTGTATCACTTGACAGGGGTGCACGCAGTTGCCTCTAGCACAGTGCTTTTGTCATCCTGAAGTTCTCGTGCTGCTCTTACTACCCCACCCCAGCAAGAAGTCTTTTTCCCACTGGTTGACAAGGATTTAATAAACCCAGAAAAACAGTATTTCTGTGATGAGGCTGATCTAAGTTTCCCTTAAGGCAAATGATTAATCCCTCATCCCCATCCTTGTCCATGCCTCTTCCTTAAGTCTTCCCGAAGCATCTGCAGGAGGCATAGCTACCACTGCTGTGGCTTCTGCTGAAGCAGCAGCAGGGGCAGCTTGGTAAGACTAATGGTTGGCTTGCTAAACTGCAGCTTTACAGCAGAGACATGTCAAATGTGTTTACACAAGCCACTGAGTATTCACAATGATCTGTAGTGTACTGTTCCAGCCATCCAGATAACTACTTAAAAATGAGGTTAGGTGGCCTGAAAAGAAATGGAACTGGAAGGAAGAGAGTGGTGGGATTTTCAGAGTTTGGTCCTGTGCCCAGAATGCCATTGCCCTCCACCAAGTGTCACAGTGCATGGCAATAGCCTCATGGAGTACCAAGTGCAAGGTTCAGCATTAACCCTGAAAGATTCCCTCAGCTGTGGGAGCAGTGCTTCACCGGGAAGTAACACAGCCTTTGATATGGAGGTGGTTACTGTGAGCTGTCTGACACGCAGCAGCCCTTCCACAGTGTTTCAGTCTTGTGCAGGTCCTCTGAACAGATGCATCGGCAGTAATAAATCCTTCATTTACCGGTGGATTATGCCCAAAGAATAGAAAAGACTGATATGTAAACAGTGAAGTGCATTTTGGGGAATACAAAAAAGTCTCTCTCATGACTTTCAACATAACAGGAAGGAAGATTCTACCCCAAAAGCACTTGACTTGGAATAAAATCTGGGGTGAGGTCTTCCACAGTTGGTCCAACTTCAGTTGCTCTGAAATAGCTTTAAAGGAACATAGAGGGTAATTGTTTTAGACTTATATTGTTTCTTACACTGCTACGTGTTCAAAACTTGATGCTAAGGTTTAGTAAAATAATAGCTGCACAATTGCATGTCTATATTTGTGAGCCCACTTGCCATAATTGTATGTGCAAATCTGGTATTCCTATGTGCAAACAGCCTCTTTTGCAAGAAGAAAGGTCATTAGACCAGCTCCAATTTCAGCTCAACAGTCCTGTGCTGCTGGAGGGAAAAAAAGGCACTTTGCTTTCATTTCAAAAATTACTTTCCCAAACATATTTAAAATGCATACAAAGCCCATTTAGTCAGCTAATTGGCTGTTGCTGCACAGATGTAACAGATTTGTACTCTGCCATAGTTTCACACGCAAAGGCATGCATTTTTGTGCACAGACATGGGACCTTAAATTTTTTAAATCTATTCCTTAGACATTAATGCGGCTGAAAACTAGTTTTTCCTTTGAAGTTGGAGTAAAGAACAGTATATATAAATTCTAGTTTAAGATATATTAAAAAGAGAGTAGTTTTTAGTGGCTTCAGCATTCTAAGTCTGACACATTGCTTTTTCCATTCCTTGCTGTAGCATGTTTTCACAACAGTCCCCACCACATTTTGGGCAGCAAGCAAGCACCAGCATGTACAATAATAACATGAACATCAGTGTATCCATGGCAACCAACACAAGTGGTATGAACAACATGAACCAGATGACAGGGCAGATCAGCATGACCTCAGCGACCTCTGTGCCTACATCAGGGTTGTCCTCCATGGGTCCTGAGCAGGTGAGAATTTAAGGACATGAGATGACAGCTAGAGGATTTGCTTTGACTTTCAGTAGTTGTTCAGGTCTGCTGCGCTAGGCTGTAATGCTGTAAGCCTTTACCATTCTTTTACTAGTCTTCTTGAGAAATGATGATGTTAAAAAGGCTTTGTTTTTAGCTCTGCACTCAGATAACCAAGGTGACTGATGAGGTAGAGAGCACCTTTTGCATCTAAATTTCCCGTTGCAACCTAGCAGCACTGTAGCTAGCGCAGGTAGCTGGTCTTGGAGTTCTGTAGAAAGCGCATGTGGAAAGCTCCTGTTCTCAGGAGGTAAGTTTCCATAGCACAGTTGGAGGTCACCAGCATCCTTGCTGATTTTCTGAGCTGTGGAAGCTAGGACTGAATGGCAGGCAGCTATATCCTAGAGATAAGAGCGAAAGGTGCCGGGCAGTGTGTGGGAGATGCTTCTACTGCCAGTGTTGGTAGTACCAGGTAATAGGCTGTCAACTTCATGGACTATCAATCTGGCACCTTCACAAGCACAAAGTCCACACTTGTAATGTGGTGTGTATAAAATAAGATTGCTGAATCAGTAGGTAAGTAACCTGCTCTTTTCTGCTGAGAGGAGCTTTGCACACTCATTTTTGAGACTGCTACTTGGGCTATACAAAATAAGGAAAATAACATCTCTGTCGACCTGCAATTAAACTCAAACAGTACATCAGTAAGTATTTGACACACATCCTCTTAATTAACAGGTTCATATGTTTGTTTCAGAGCTGAAGTCCCATTTGTTCAACACATAGGCTTGAAATTATGGACTTTTCTTAGTAATACTGCCAAGTGTCTTCAAGCAGCATCTCCTGCTATGGTGGACAATATTATAAACTTTTCTTCTGAGACCATAATCATAGAATCATTTAGATTGGAAAAGATCCTTAAGATGATGAAGTCCAACATTAACCTAACACTGCCAAGTCCACCACTAAACTACGTCCTTAAGTATCTTTTTAGTATCTCCAGGGACGGTGACTCAACCACTTCCCTGGGCAGTCTGTTCCAGTGCTTGATAACACTTCTAGTGAAGACGTTTTTCCTAATATCCAATTTTCCATCCTAAATTTGGTAACAGACTGTTTACTTTTCCAGCATTGTCCTTTAGCTTAAATAGCTCTTTTCCCTTCTTGTATTTTAGAAAGAGACATTCTATCAACAATATTTTTGTTGTTGTTCTGAGGTTCTTCTTGTAAGTTAAGCAAGCCAGCGTTTCAGGCACTTCTTGTAGGCTTTAAATTCCCTTTCCTTTTCTGCACCTGTTCCGGGTTGAATCAGTGTTTCCTAAGCACCAGAGCCACATGCATAACACTAGTTCTTCCCTGTTTCTCTTGGAATACTCCAACAGATATAGCCCCAGATCACATTTGTCTTTTACAGCTGCCACATACTGGTGACCTGAAGTAATTTTGATACTCCCAAATCTGTCACCTTCTCTGATATTCCCAGTTGCTAGACCCAACTATAGCAGGCACTTTTTTTATTACTTTTAGTTCCCAAATGCGTGCTGTTGCACATGTCTAATGTAGTAAAACAATAGTAAACCAAAACAACAAAACAGAAAGGAGCAGGAATATGAAGGTGACAGCCCAGTCTGATTTCTCAGCATGCAGTGCTCTGTGATTTTCCCCAGCAACCTGAACTGAGAAACGTGCATTTATAGAAAGAGGTGAGGGGTATTTCAAAGATTTCCATACAAACTACTGTTTCCACTAGCACAGTTGTAGCACTGCTTTCCCTTCCTGTTAGACTACAAGATCTTGTGTCAAGATAGCATTTATCTAACTTCAGTAAGCTGAATAGGCTGAGATTCTTTATTCATCTCCACATTTGTTTTTCAGCCCCTTCTGTGGATCTGCTTTAAAGTCCGTTGTTGTAACCTCCTCCTAGAAGCATGAACAGGGTAACCAGAGTTGGTGATTTAACAGCGACTGCATCAAAGCTGTTTAGAGTCATGTTCTGCTTGTATTTTCTCTTTCCATCTATGGGTTGCCTTGGCTCTGTTGGTGTCAGTGTCACACTCAAGAGCACATACTGAAACCCTTATGATGGCCCCCAAATCCTCTTTGGCACATTCTACATAGATAAAACCTGCATTCTTTGTGTTACCCAAATATATTACCTTCCTTCAGTGCTGTGGCTCATTCTGTAACAGCACCCTGCTTTCCTCCTGGTTTACCACCCCAGCACCATGTCATCTGCAAATTCTGCATGCAAATGTTTTATGTTTCATCTAGGTCAGAGGTGGCCAACTGGCAGCTGAGGGCCATTTCTGGGCCACAAGACGGTGTTTTTTAGTCCTCAGGAATGTTTGCTGCTGCTTCACATTTTCTTTTCTGAGAAACAGGAATTAAAAAAACAATGTTTATATTAATACTATTTATTTTTTTTCTGCATTCAGGGCATAGTGTTTTATGATTTGGTGTCTTTATTTAGCAAATTACCTAGGCTGGGCTAAACTTTTTTTTTTTTTTGTAACTGGTGGTTTTCAAAATGACTATATTTTCTTTAATTCTGCTGACTGTTGCCATTTCGTTCATTCTTTTGGCTTTTTTTATACTGTCACCTACACTTTTACTTACTTATTCATTGCCATTTCTTGTTCCATAATACGTAATTTCAACTTCACATGCTCATCTCTTTCTAACCACAGTGAATAACAGTGGTTACATTACAGAAGCGTTTCGGCTTTTGAAAAAAAACAAAAGCCACTCAGTATGTTACTGGATGGTTTTGGAAGTAATACGTATTCCTTAAAGCTACACCTGGGCTTATTCACCAGGCAAGAAGAAAGTATAACACCTTTGGTACCAACCAGGTCCATTCAGATCTGTCTCCTGTCTCCCTTTGTGGCGCTATACCATGTCATACAGACATATCCAGAGCTCAGAAATACTAGGCAAATTGAAACCTGTGCAAGAAGAGACTTTTCAGTATGTGAAATAAGCCACTAAGCCACTACTCCAAGTAGATATTTATTAACCTGCAAGGGAGCAGTACTCCCCGGGTCAGAATTGCCATAGCATCTACAAAGAGCTATCTTGAAATGGCATTTTGATTTTGTTCATTGTACTGGATGAAAGGAGCTGTGGACTGGTAGGAAACTTTTCTTATTAGACCCCTTGTTTATAATTCTACTCTATCAGCAGGAGGCTGTATTCAGGTGCTTAATTGCAAAGGAATTGTAAAAAATCTTCTGTCATTAGTCAGATTTCATATCTGATAACACCACTTGACCTGTCTTCAGAAAATGATAAAAACCTTTCCGTTTCTTTGTCCTGCTCCGTAATTTTCCGATGGAATTGTTACTGCTATCAGAAAAGCTCACATTTGAATGTGGGCTGTTTTGTTTCAAGGACTTCTGAAGCAAATGTATTCATAGAACAGAAGAGTAGATATATTTTTTTGTCTGTCTCTCTTACTATGCCAGTCAGGATTCTTGCATCATCGCTGGTAAAGAGATTCTGTGATAGGAACTTCACTGGTGCATTTGCAGCTTCTGTGGTGTGCAGCCTGGAACCATCTTCCTTTTTTATACCTGTCCTACTTTCTGCCAACGATGCAAAGCATGCACTCAGATCTTTGCTCCAGAACTGCTCTTGGGTCAGTATGCAGGTTTTTTTATTTCTGCTTTTTATTTTTTTCATCCTTTGCTGACCAAACAGAAAAGGCATTTGTTGTGCCTGTGCGTTCTGATGAACATTGACCAATAGCAGACCACAATTTTCAAACATGGATTCTGTTGCCTGGTCAGATGCAAGTAGATTTAAGCTTCACAGGTGTCTACTTTCTGTCCAAAGAAAACCAGTGTGGTTCTTTTCCCTTCCGATTTCAATTTTCAAATTCAGGTTTAAAAACCCGCCCATTTGTATTAAGAAGCAGAAAGCATCACTAGAAGGTTTGCAGCTCTGAATAACCAATTTCTTCAGGGTTGAAATCCCTACAAGCAGACATATTTAAGATCTTCACTTTCCCTGCCAAACTGCAGTCTTGTCTCTGGCAGCATTTGAAACCACCTCTTTAGGAGGTCTGATTGCATTTAGCTTTGCACCATCTTGCAAAATCGGTGAATAGCAACAGAAACAAGAGTCAGGAGGACCCAAAACAAGAAGACTTTGATGTGGTAAATTCAAGGCAGTCTTCCCCTCTTGTTGCAGCAGGTTGCTGTAGCTGAAGTGAGGTAGCGCAGCGCAGAATCTCCTCTCCCTGGCAACACGAGTCTCCTAAAGGGCAGGTGACACAGAAAACATCTTTTTCCTTCCAGCAAAATCTGGAGGGGCATATCTTCACTGTTAGCACATCGATCTGGTCTGAGGGAAGTAACAGAGAGAACAGAGTCAACAAAGACTCCCTAGGAAGATATTTCTTTCCCTGTAAAGATTCTAAGGCAAGCTGAATTTCCTAGCAGTGCTGAAGGGCTGTGTTTTGTATTTCAAACCAGTTCCTACACGGTGAGATTAATCCTTTGATTAGGAAAGCAGTGCCGTAAATTTGGCAAGCCGCCCCTTCCACATAACTAAGCATGACAGACCCTTTAGTTGTGCAGTAATACACAGCTTCAATACTTTCTCAGAGAACTGTTGCGACTGTGCCTTTAGGAAAAGCGTGCTGCTGCAGGTTGCTGTCTGCCTCCCATTGCTTACAAGCAAAAAAAAATAAAAATAAAAATTGTCACTAAAGCTAAGTCAGTAGTTGGTATAATTCAGCTTTCGTGTTACCAGGCTTTGATTAAAAAAATACCCAGTGTGGTGATTCTACCAGCCTGGTTATTGAGTCTGGATTTCAACTTTTCCAAGGCTTCAATTTGCAAGCAGAAGAGCTGAGTGCTGTTGAGGTTAGGAAAGCAGTTACGCCTTTCTGCTGTCGGGATTTTTACAGCAAGGCACGTGCTCTTCAGATAACACTGACCTGATTTATGGAGCCTATGTTTGTAAAATTTGCACACGGTTCGTAATACCAGTAATGAAACCTTTGTTGTTGACTGTGAGGCAGAATAATATGAGTCAAACACACGCTGCCCAAAAAGGGTGCTCAGCTGTGTAGTCACCTCTCTGATTGCGACATCTTCTCAGAAGTGGATGTCGGTACATGACTGTGGCACAGGGGTTTATATGACTTAATTGCCAGCCCTTTTCTTGATGCTTTTTTTAATTCATTTTCCTTAATGTCTTGTTACCAATAGGTTAATGATCCTGCTATGAGGGGAGGCAATCTTTTTCCAAACCAGCTGCCTGGAATGGATATGATAAAGCAGGACGGAGATGCAACGCGGGTGAGAAATGGCATACATGGGCACACAGAGGCGTGGGCACTATGAATATGCTGTGGTCTAAAATGGACACTCTTATCTTTTTACTTACAATGTTAAAAGTACCTGGAGTAATAGTAATTGAGTTTTTTGCAATTAAGTGGGTTTTTTAATTCTGCCTTTGGTGACATCCATATGAAGCTCCTAGTTTACTGAAGTAATGCAGAACACGTCCGCATGAACAGAATGCATCACATTACTAACAGTGACGTCCAGCAGGCGCGTGTATCGCTGCATTTGCTCTCCGCAGAGCAGCTACACGACTGCTCGCTGCCCATGGGCAAGCCTTGCTGTTGACTTGTATTTGCACAGTCACGCTTCGTCCCGCCTAAGCGTTCTTCCACTTCCCACTGCGTTACACTTAGGGCAAAGCCCTCACCGATCACATAACTCCTTACTTTATATACAGTGCCACTTCCCACAGGAGAACAGAACTGATTTCCACACGGGTTTCCAGCTGGCAGGGGCAATTAATTACCGTGGGCTTCGGTCACGGGTGGAACAGCACTAAGGGAAGGCGCCGTGCCGTTCTGGGCTCGGAGCCGACTGTTGGTGAGCGATGGCCGTGCGGCGCAGGCCGCTGGCAGCCGGCCCGCTCTCTCGCGGCCCGATGCGATTTGAAACTCGGGCGCGACGTTCCCCCTGCCGTAGGCAGCCGACCCCTACCCCTCGGCGCAGCCAGGCAGCCTGACGTAGCGAGCCGCGCGCACACACACGCCTCCCGCCTCCCCCGCCCACCGCGCGCACGCCGCTCTGCGCGTGCGGGGCGGTGCCCGCCGGCGGGGGCGGGCCGGGGGAGCCGAGCGGCGCGAGGGAAGCGCCGCCTAGCGGCTGCCGTGCGCACCTACTGGTGCTTACCGCCCTCAACCCTTTCCTCCCGGCGTTGCCCCGGGCGGGAGCGAGGACTGGAGCGGCGTTGAATAGACTGCCACGGGCCGGCCGCCTCCCGCAGGCCCCGCGGCAACCGGATCCGCCCCGCGGGACCTGCGGAGGACGTTGCATAGGCCCTCCCACCTGCGCGCCCCGGCATCTCCTTGCTCGCCGCGTCGAGGCTGGAAAGGTGGAATGAAACAAACACGCTTCCCCCCTGTGCTGGCTCCAAGAGCGAAATCTAAAGTCTTCTGCTGTTAGGGAAGCTTGAACAATAGGGCAAGTGAGGGCAATGCTGACTGCAAATGTGCTGGGATCCACGGAGGCTGTGGCAGTACTGAGGAGAACATAACCGTGCCTGGCTCTTACTGTATCCCGCTCTCTGTTTCTCATGCCCGCATACGTGTTTAAAGCTTCCCAGGGGGCAGGTCTGTACAGAGAGAGATGTGTCTGGCACAGAATCACAGGATTGTAGGGGTTGGAAGGGACCTCCAGAGATCATCAAGTCCAACACCCCTGCCAAAGCAGGTTCCTTAGGACAGGCTGCACCGGAAGACATCGAGGTGGGTCTTGAGTATCTCCAGAGAAGGAGACCACGAACTCCCTTGGGCAGCCTGTCCCAGTGTTGTGTGTCACCCTTACCATGAAGAAGTTCTTCCACATATTGGTGCAGGAGCAGAGGAGCTGTGTGTAAAGAGTTTCTTCTGCCACCATTTCGTACCACCATGCAGAACATTCTGCCATCAAGGAAGCTCTCATGCACCAAGGAGCTCTCCCCAATGCCTCCCCTAACCAGTAGTTCCCTATGCGAAGAGAAGCCAGAGAGCAAAACACCAAGTACCACTGTGGAAAGAAAAGAAGAAAGAATGAAGCTGGGGCAGGAGGGATCAGACTAAAGGAGAGGAAGGAGAACACAGAGTTTAAAGAATGGTCAGACAGTGGATGTGACAGAAGAGGACGCAGGTGGAAGGAAGCGAGTGGCAGGGTGTCTGCAGGATTTAAAATTAAAATAAGGGAGTCAGTGCCGTGACAGGTGGATGGTGGCTGTGTGAAAGCAGTTTTGTCCCACACAGAGAAAATAAACTTTTTAAAACCTGTTGAATGATTTTGTATGGGTACGTTGGGCTGCACTCTCTGATTTTACTTTTATTCTCCTAATGTAGCTTTGACTATTAAGGAAAGTACAGGTGATTTCCATGCACTATAAATACCTTTCACTGATCTTCGAGCTGTAATAGTGGTGAAGTAGCTGGTGTTTTCATTCCTCTGCACTATAAACCACTCCTATGTAACATTTCTTTCAAAGCCTGAGCTGTGTGATTAAAAAGCTGAGGGGAGGATTATGTGCAGCTTTAATGTCTGAAAGCTGAGAAATTCATCTGACAAACGGGAAACTTGAGAAACTCCTCTGACAGATTTGAGGATGTTTTTCAATGTTTCATAAAATTGATCTCAACAACTGTGTTATTTAAAGGGATTGGTTCTGTTTCGAGTTGAGTAACCAGGAAATAGCATGCTCTTGCTGAAATCTGTACATGGATATCAGATCTCTGCATTTACTTCTTTCATTTGTTTGCTTAATACCGTTGCACTGTAACGTGGTAAGGATAAAACTTCTGCAGCTTAAGACTTGCAAAGATGATGCTAATAGCTAACAGAAAAACTGTTTTTAAAGTAACTGCAGGACGAAGAATTGTTTCTTCTGAGGCACAAAGTACCCTTCTTTTCTAGTGCTGGATGTAGTCACAAGTGGGACAGTTTAATATATTCTTTTGCCATTATTGGAAGAAATTTGTATTAACTAATTACGCATGGGAAAAGAAAATTTTGAACCTACCTCTGTTTGAATACCTGCAGAGTACTGTTCATAGATGAGGTTTTTGAGGGGGGTCCAGTTTAACTTAAGACCATATAGCAGTCAATGAATGACCTTTGGGGTTTTCAGATTCCTTCTCTGCTTTGAAGTTACATACATCAGCTATGAAAGTTATTGTGAGCATTGTTTCCCAGAATTTGTTATCAGTTTGGAAAGAATAATTAGATGTATTTCTTTAAAGTCCTCTTTTCTTCTGAATAAAAAGGGGGAGGGAGTTTTCTAGAGGTACAGTCGAGCCTTCTTTCACTGGACTTTATACATTTTATCACCCTGAATGGTATGATTTCTGTGATTCGTAGAAAAACTCCTTTGCATGCATTTAATCTTTTCAAGTCACTGGTATAGTGGTAGTGTTTGTTTAGCCTCTCTGTTGAGCTACTGTTTCACGCTAAGTCTCCACTCCAAAAATAAGGACATGTCTGGATTTTCAGTTCTGTCCCACACTTGATGATCAAAAAACACTAACAGGGTCCCCAAAGTGCCTTGCAGCACATCAGAGCCAAAGTTCAGCCTATCCGTATGAGTCAGGATTTGAGGGGTGCGAGTGTGGTGTGTCTGTGATTGCGGAAGAAAGTGTGGCAGAGCCCAAAGCATGGTGCAGGCAGCTTCCAAAAGGCAGCCTAGCAGCATGCACTTGGACTGGGGACAGAACTGCCAGTGCTGTCCCTGAGCAAATGGGGCCTTCCTTGTGGACAACAGGAGGCTGCCAGCAAAGAGCCGCTCCGATGCTGGAGCCACTGGATATGAGTGCAAAGCAACCCCAGGGGAAGAGAATAGTGGGTTTTGGCTCTCCGAGCTGACTGACCACAATGCCTCATGGGAGCAGGAGCTTGGAAGGGGAGGGAGGCAGAGAGGCACAGATTGCAGTTGCTGGAAGGGACAGCCTTAAAACAACTGTGAAAACCACATCCTGAGGGTTTTTTTAAATAAGAAAGTACAAGATAATCAACTCTGCTGAAACCAGTTTGTTCTCTGTGTAAAGACATGTTAAGGGCAGTAAGCATGAAGTAAAGAACATCTCTAGGGATCAGTAGCTGAAGCTTTTTTACTACTGTATTCCCTTTTTATTATGATTCTTGGAAAAGTGAACCAAGGCAGTTGTCTCCTTGGAGAATGTTGCAGCAGTAACACAGATTTTGCGCATACTCCAAGGATGAGATTTCTCTTAAACCCTATTGCTGGGTCTTTAGCTGCACTCTACAAGAGGCAGATGATCCTGAGTTGCTATAATATCCACGAGCCCCGGAATGAACTAACAACCAAAGAATGCAGTGCTATTAAACCTCCACTGGAATGAAACCGCAGGTCAATTGTATCAGTGGACACAAAGAATAACCTAGTGTTATGCATTCTGGTTAAATTTCATGTTTATGGTAATGCACCAATGTATGGTTGACAGTGGATGCTGCGGTCCAGCATCCAGCTCCTGCTCACCTATCCATTTTCACTACCCCAGAAAGAAGAATTAATTTGGGTTTCTCCAATTTGTCTTGTTTGTTTGTTTGTTTGTTTTTCTTTCCCTTGCAGAAATATTGCTGACCCTGAGGGTGGTTCTGTTGCTCCTTTCTTCATCTGACCGGGCTTACAGCCCCAAATCCTTACTGGTTTGAAGAGCTGCGTCTGTTTGTCGTGACCCAGCTGAGCTGCCAGCACCGGTGGCAGCTGCCTGCTGCCGACAGGACTCAGTCCCTGCTTTCCCGAGGGGAGCTGGGCCGTCATCTCCGAAGAGCAGCCTCTTCTTTGACAGTCTGAAGCTAGCGTACAGACAGTTGCTCAGTCTGTTCACTGCATTCACCTTAGTGCAACTTAGATCTCTCCTGCGAAGTAAATGTTGACAGGCAATTTTCATAAACCATGTCAGATTGAATGTATTTAAATGTATGTATTTAAGGAAAAACAACCATGCTCTTGTTCTGTTTCTGTTTAGTTCTAGACCTTGGGGGTTTTGTTTGGTTTTTGGTTTTGGGGTTTTTTTTTGCTTTGTTTTCCCTGGCTTACTCAGTCTGGTGCAAAGGATTCAGTTCCACCTGAAAACTGGTGTTTTAGACTAAGGTCTGCATTTTGGGGCGGAGAGGAGGCGTGGAGAAGGGTGCAGAAGCAACGTCTGGTACATACAGAGACCTCCAACGAGCGCGTTCCACTGACGGCGAGTCAGAGAAGATGAACCGATGCAGAAAACTATACAGATCGATTTTGAATGGGGTTAAAGTTGTAAAACATGAGAATTACCCTGTGAGAGGGCTGTTTATAAGGGGCGTTCCAGTTGGGTTTTGTGGTCATGTTTATAATGCAAGTCATGAATCCAAAAATACAAGTTGGTTACGTTCTTATTTAATTAAATTCCTAACAATCAGCAAATCCTGATTTATTTTTTTTTTAATTTTTTTTTTAACCTGGCTTTCCTGACCTCTGTCACCTTTCTTTCTAATAGAATAAAAAAAAAAAACCAACCAGGTTACCCCTCTGTTTCCCTAGGTGTGATTCTGGACAGCCAGTTACTGGATGCTGAACAGCAAAGTTCAATGGTAATGCATGTACTGATTACGGTAGTGGCAGAATTGGTGCATACTATCAAAGAGCTCAAGATAGCTGCTTTAAAGCATGATAATTTCTGGTTTCCATCCCCTTAGCTGGGAAAATAACAATTCCTGTAATACTTATAGCAGATATCACTACAGACTTCACCACTATCGTGTGTTTCTGATTATTTTAAAGCAGCGTGGACTACGAGGACGTTTTGTAAGGTACATAAAATCCAGTTTATATGTAAACAAGCAATAATTTAAGTTGAAAACTTAAGTGTTTTACTTGTATAATTTTTGTGAGATATACATGTTGTGAAGTTGAATCCAAATGAGGTACTTCAGTATTAAATTAGATATCTTCTTAGCCGTGTGTGTCTCCTGGAAAAGTGTTTTGTAAAGGATCACAATGCCTTGATTAGACCTAATTTGTAGGCTTGAGACTTCTCATTTTCTAAACCTTGTGATTCTGCTCATAATGTCATTTAACTAACCTATATTATATGCAGCCACTGTAGGAACCAATTCTTGATTTTTGTATGTTTATATCCTTTCGTAACAAATCTTAGAAAAACTGTTACTAAGCAGGCCGCTGTTGGAGGGGGTGGTTTTTTTTTCTTGCCCACTGTGCTTGGAATAATCTTTTACTAAACCAACATCAATTTCTGAGGACTTGAAATATTAAGAAATTGATGGTTTTGACCTCTTGTTTTCTTCCTGCTGACCCCCCAGTCCACAAACTTTCTAACCTTCAATGTCACGCAAAATGCAATGCGTTTGATACTCTCTCATTGACCAGGCCTTTCAGGGGTGAAAGGTTCTATGCTGTTGCCATTGAATTTGTTTTGGTTTTCGGGCAGGAGTTCAAGTGAAACAGCAGCTATTCTGTGTTAAGGCTGAGGAAGACGTTGGTAAAAGGTGCTTTGAAATAGGCTGTTTCTGTAGAAAGCTTTTGATGCAAGCCCAGGAAAGGTACCTTTGTGCTTGTCCCCAAGGAGGGCAGTGCCGCTGCTCTGGAGAAACAACGCCGTTTTTCAGCTGTCACCGCTGTGTTACCAAACTCAAAAGAGAGTAATGCTTGGTCAGCTGAACCAGCCTCTTACCTACTGATGGGAAACCAAAATAACTGTCGGCCCTGAGCTCCACAGCCTCGTTACTGCAACACCATCCGTGTTACACGTGCATTGTATATCTGACAAAAAAAAAAAATGATCACATTAGAAATGTGTAAGCTTGAAGGAATTAACTTCATGCACTGCAAAAGTGTAAATGAGTTTTAATATAATTTCGTTTCCACGCCATGCTTCTTTGGTTCTTAAGCGTAACCTCTACAGATAGATTGTTCTTTTCCAGAGTGGACAAAATAGTTAAAATTTGTCCCGTTTCATGATGGACCTGCAAATCCTCATCATCTGTAGTGATTATGATACTTCTTCATCCATTTCCATTTTGACAGAAAGGAGATTGTACCTATCACTTTGGCTCCCTTTGGGTTCATCGTGACTTTAGTCGTCTTCTAACTAATGAAAGAGAAAAGTGAGTGAAGGAATCTTCTGATCATATTGATCACTATAGAAACAAAAAAGCCAAATCAATTCCCTTCATTATCAGTATTTTTCATCCTGTATACAGTAAATTTGTCTGATTTTGTTTAACAGAACAATTAATCAGTGTTCTATTTACATTACTAAATGTGAAAGGCGCATAATGTGAAAAATAAGCATATATACACGGTCGTACGACCTGTTTAAGTGTTCATGTAATGTGGTAAGTTTAAAAAGTGAGGTGAGCTGTTTTGCTACGATTAATTAATTTGTACTCGATCTTTAAAATATTGTCCCACACCGGTCGGTTTCCCTTTGGGCCTGTATTAATTAAAAGCAATGTTTTTGCAGTTTATACAATACATTTTTTAATCTTTGTTTAAAAGCGGAATTCATATGGGCTTAACAGATGAAATGGGTGGCACAGCTCCACTTGCAGAACCCAAAGATACACAATCAGTTTTGAAATGCAACTTAAGCCATTAATTGTTGGTGTGAATTTAAAAGTTTTCTAGTATTTGTATGGTAGTATGCTGCCTAAGAGCAAAAGCATTCTCTGCACAAAAGAAAATTTACTGTAGTGGCTTTGATTTTAATTAGAATTTTCTCCCTGGTGTTTCTTTGTAGACTAAAACAAAATCTTTTAAGTTTCTTACTACAGGTAAAAGCTATGTGCAAGAACCTCAAAATGCTAAAAACTAGCATAATGCCTTAGATCTGTTTTTAAGTCTTGTATATTCCTACATAGCTGTCTGATGTATTATATTTGTATAGTGAATTGTGTACAATTTTGGAATAAGTGCATCATCACTTAATCTTTATGTTGTTCAATAGAGATGATGGACACATTTCTTCAAACATTTAACTGTCATTTAATTTTTTTTTTCCCTTTATGTCATTCGTGGGTTTTATTTGTACAGTTCATCATGAAGTTGCATCTGAGATGTGTGTATATGAAAAGATTATACAAGGGTAAAATTAAGCAATATATAAACTATGGTTCTTCAGGAGAAAGCTTACAGTGTTTCAGGTTGTGATTTATTTTCAAAACGGAGTTGACTCTGAACATCACTTTGTTCACCTGCATTGATGTTTGTATTTCTAGTGTGAGCAGTTTATGCAAAGGTAGATATATTCAGAGAAATTTTAAATACATTTATGCAAGTTAATATTGCTTTGCTGATGCTATTTGCTTATTTGATGTTAAATAATGCTATTGTAAATAAAGAATTCTGTTGTTATTGCATCATTTAATAAATTTTAATGCCTTCGGGTTTTACATGGCTTTAGAGATTTCAACGTGTTTCTATGGTGTCTTCATTTGCTCACAGAAGGGTGCAAGAAGTAGAACTGAGGCACAGGAGGGTGGGTGAAGCGGCAGGTTTTAAGAAGACAGCAGGCTTTCTGTGTTGAGGGCTTTTATATATTCCAGCTAGCTGTTACTCTCCAGTCCTTCTAGCTCTGTGGCACTGTGGTAACTGAAAATGTTTATCACCGAGCTTAATGTGAAAACAGTTTGTTGCAAGGACTCTTCTTATATCCCAGGGGGAAAAGGGCATCTGCCATGCCTGCTTCGGCAGAGGCAGAGCTGGAACAGTGTGCAGTGGGACTGAGTGGAGCTCAGGCTGGTTCCCTTGCTGTCCCAAGCAGCGCAGTTAAGACGGTCAATACAAAAACGGAAATAAAAGCAGCTACAAGAATGCTTGCTTATCAGGAGTGAGCTGCTGCTCTCTCTGGGAAATGGACAAGGGAGAACAACTATTTATATTAAAAGTTTTAGAAGCTGATGTTATTTTAAAGGCCTCCAGATACTGTGAACCTTACACCATTCCTACCAAAACCAGGCTTACCCAGCAGTTCTCTGGGCTTTGGCAAAATTATGGGGATCCTTGGACGTGAGGAAAGTACTGCCACGGGAAGGAAAGCAAGGAAGGAGGATATTTCTTTCCGGTGTGAGGGCAGCAGCAAGTAGATGAAACATCCATGTATAGTAAGAGGAACAGTGTTTCCTATCAGAACTTCTCCCCTAGGTGCGATTATCCCGTTATAACTGTGAAAGGCTTGACAACCGTTTTAGCTAAAACTCCCGGCATCAATCTAAACGCTGTGAGCTAATGGTGACTTTACAGAACAGAACTGCTGCCTTTTACTTTCCAGATCAGGCTTCATTGACAGAGGCCATGTGACACAGGGACAAGTTCTCCTAACCTGACATCATGACAAAAGGGATAAAAAGTGACACTGCCTTTTGAACCGTCTGTCAAGTCATGCAGGCCAGGCTTTTCACAGCGCTGGAACAGGGATGCCTGGAGGCCTCGAACTACTCCCCGGCTTGTTGCTCGCTGCTTCTCTGTGCTGCTTCTCTGTCTCTCCACGTGTTGTACCTGGTGTGGGTGGAGGGCTGTGTGCTGGCCTGTGCTTGGTGCCAGGCTATAGCAAGGGAAGACAGAGGCAGGGGTATCTGCCCCTCTGCCTTGGCCTCTTGGGCTCTAAAATGTGGAAGTAGGGATGCTTAGTACAGCTTGAGGGGGTCTCGTGACCAAACTCATCCCACCTCCTGAAACCTTCATGGTAAATTCATTCCTGCACTGGAAGAACGCAGAACCCAGAGCAGCCTCAGGCAGTTCTGTGGCCTTGTACAAATTGTGTCTTCTTACCTTTGTGAAATCCCTGCCGAGGCTGTAGCCAAGGGTCATCTGTAGGCTCCTGCACCATGCAGGGGCTGCTGGATCCCACCTTTTAATACAGGTCAGTCCCACTAAGAGTTCCCCCTCTCTAGTCAGCTAAAAGAGGGAAGAACAGTCACAGCTTGGTAAAGTCCTTAGAAGAGGTAGGTCAGGAAAGATTCAGGTTGGAACTGTGGTGTGAATTAATGTGTGAAGGGTGGTCCTTCAGAGCTGGCCATTGAGGTCTATGCCACTTAGGGACAGACTGTTGGACATCTCAGCGGCAGAAGAAATCCCCACAGCAGTTAAAAGACTTGGGTGCTGTGACCAACCCCACTAACCCTGCTGCTAATGACCCCAACCTCAGCCAGCACTATGGGCTCGATGTTGTGACCTGGTGGGACCCTTCGTGTGTCTTGTCTCCTTCAGTCTCTGGTCCCGGATATTTACTTCAGGGGTGAAAAAAATAAAAAGGAGTTGATTGCATTGAAGAGATTATGCTTATGGAGCGTCTTAGAGTCCAGAGGACCTACGGTACCCCAATTCCAGTGGCAATTGTGTTTTGTTTGGTATGAGGAGGTCACTAAAGGAAAACAGAATCCTGAACCAGAAGTTTAAAATACTCAGCAGGGGAAAAAAAAAAAAGAAGAAAAAAGAAAAAGATAAAGATCAGGCAGAGCATCTTAAAGGGCAGGAAAACATTTAGCAGTGGCTGAAATCAAACATGGCTTACCTTCTGCTATAAAGAGTGAAATCTGGCAAGCACACATGGGAGTGTAAGTGGAATGTGGAGTGCCTGAGGGATGAGTGTGTGTTGCTCGTGTTTGGTGCATCCAACTCCACCAGCTGATAAGTAAAGATTAGATGTTAGGAAAAAATTAGATTAGATGTTAGGTTCAGATTAGATGTTAGGAAAAAAAATTTCACTGAAAGAGTTGTCAGGGACTGGAACAGGCTGCCCAGAGAGGGGGTTGAATCACCATCCCTGGATATATTTTTAAAAAGGGTAGAGGAGGTACTTAAGGATATGGTTTAGCATAGGACAGGAACAGTTGGGCTTGATGATCTTAAAGGTCTTTTCCAGCCTTGTGATTCTGTGAAAGGACCGTGGAGTGGATGCGAGGGCTGGGATGAGGGCCGGGGTACCGAGAAGACTGAGGGGTTGCACAGATACACAGGGCACCCATAGACATGTGTGTGCCTGTGGGCCTAGGAGGGGAGTGTGCGCTTTCACGAGTGAACTTGCACCTCTACCAGAGATGAGGAGACAACTTGCCTGCCCACGTTTATGTTTACGTGGATGCGGTGTGTGGGTGCTGTTGAGGGCAGAACCTCATCCATCACAGTCTGTGAACCAGCTCCATCAGTGTCCTCCATGCGTCCTGTGTCTGTGTCTCTGGGGTTTGTGCTCAGCTTCACTACTGGGGCTGCTGGAAGCCCACCTCTAACACCCTTTATCAGCCCTGTTTGAGCTGTGAGTATTCCTGAGATTACATATATATAGTCCTTAGGTGATGGGGAACCCAAGCCTTTGCTAATGTGCCCATAGTGTGAAGTTTGAAAACAAGCTTATAGAGGGTTACAGTGGCACCCAAACTGGACCAGCGCTAGTAAATCCTCAGGTTAATTGGAACAAGTGCATTGGAAACAATATGTTCATAGAATATTAGAAGAGAAAAACAATAAAGGTTGTAAATGGCTCATGCCATCATGTCCTAGTGATCCAAATTTTTTGCTTGGGAGATGAAAGACAGCTTTCCCAGAGGGTGCACAAGAACTCCTCCCACAAGTAACAGATCACTTCCAACTGTTGTCTGAAAAGCAGATTGGCTGTCTGGTGTGCAACAAGTCCATTCCCACAAACAGGAGAGATGCTGATTTTATTCAGGCCTGGATGCCTGGTAGATTTCCACAGTTAACGCACACCCAAAGCTCTTTGTTGTTTTTGTACACAAATGTTGCAGGGTAATACACTCCCAGTTACAATGATTGGCTAGTAATTTACATGTAATCATAATAATTGATGTGTCATCTCAATCACTGTGCCTGTGTGAAGGAAGAGTCTTCACCTGGCAAAGGTCATCTTGATCTGTGGTTGTGGTTTTTAGTATTCTAATGAAGGCAGCTCAGTTAGGGGTGCCCAGACTTCCGTTGTCGCTGTCAAACTGGCTGTGTGCAGTGATACCTTGCTGAGATGTTCCTGGTGTTCCAAGACAGTCAGTTTGCAGGACTTCATTTAAACAATTCCCTTTGATCCTTTTCTTGACAACCCCCTAGCAACTATCTAAAATCATTCTTACTTATGGAGCCATTGCAATACAGAGCCATGGTTAACTTCTAAGTTTGATGTTGGCTCTCACAACTATCAAATTGATAAATGGTGTTGTCTATAAAGCAGGGAAGAACCTGAGAGAATCAAGCTAAGGCCGAGCTCTCAACATTTTGAACTTTCAAAGCTGCAAAGAATTGGGTAGAAAGGCTAATGCACAGTTGCAAGGGAATAGCCTCAACTTGCAGAGATTGAAACCCTGTAAAGCTGAGTGGTAGAACCGAGTAGTACAGAGGAGGTTGGTGGATTATGGGGGGAACATCACTTAACTCAGCAAATAACGACAGCCCAGGGCCAGCCAGTGTGATTGGTAGTGGCACAAGAGGGCTGTGTGTCCAAGGATGTTCCACTATGTTGCAGTTTTGCGTAGCTGCATTCTAATGGATAAGGGGGGCTGCAGCGGTGGCTTCTGCAAGAAGCAGCTAGAAGCTCTCTGCAGGCCCCAGACAGTAAACATCGGCCAATTCAAGGCCAAAGTCTCTGCTGACCAAACGAAGATGGTCACAGCGCCTCTGGGAATCACATTTAGGAGGAAAAAAACTGCAGGCAGAGGCATTTTGCCACCAGAGAAGGGAGTGAGAAGATGTAAAAAGGCCAGAGAAGAAGGAGGGGGGAAGAATGAGGCGTTCTGGGTGCTGGAGAGAGAGATTTCCCTGCAGCCTGTGGAGAAGACCATGGTGAAGCAGGCTGTCCCCCTCAAGCCCATGGATAACAACAGGGAGCAGAGACCATCTACAGCCTGTGGAGAGACCAACCCATGCTGCAGCAGGTTTGCTGGAGGACTTCCGACTCTGTGGGGGACCAGGCTGGAGCAGTCTGGGCCCAAAGGTCAGCACCCCAAGGAAGGGAGCCACGCCAAGGCAATTGGTGAGGACATGACTCCCTGATAGAAAGGACTTGCCATGGGGGGGGGGAAGAAGAGAGTAATATCATGAATAAAGTGCAGTCTGCTAAGAAGGGAGGGGTGAGAGGAGGTGCTTTAAGACCTGGCTGCACTTCTCATTACCCAATTCTGGTGTCACTGGGTGTGCAGCATAGTGTAATAAATTAATTTTCTTTCCTTTATTCTGTGTTGAGTCTGTTTTGCCAATGGCACTAACTGGAAAGTGATCTCTCTCTGTCCTTATCTCGACTCCTAAGCCTCTCAATACATATTTTCTCCCCTTTCGGGCTGAAAGGCTTTGGTGGGCATTTGGCCTCTAGCCAGGACCAAACCACCTCACACTACTTTTATGCTAGTGATGCTGCATCAATAAAACCATCTTAAACTGCTTGTGTGAAACTCTTTGCTACAGCAATACAGCATCAGTTCTGTCTTGCATCTAACAGAGGTTTGGAACAACATAGGGAAAGTTAAAAAAAAAAAACCCAAACGGATTAACAGACAAAAAAAAAAAGTCAGTCTACTTAAACTCAAGCAACTTTCAGAAGGCTGCATTCCTACCTTCTCGCTAAGCCTCATGTATATGCATATTGGCTGTCCCTGGTGCATTCAGCACTTTTGTCTTGCAAACAGAGGTTCGGATGGAGAATGAGGTGGTAGGGAGGAGAATTAGCCCAATACTTTTAATACAAAGAACGTAACTGTTCAAACTCAAGTTTGGAGACAAAACTAGGCAGACTGTGAAAGGTGCCTTGGGAGCTGGGAGAGCCTGGATCAGTTCTGGCTCTCCTTCAGAGCTCTATGTTTTTGTGTTTGCTGTCCTATTGTTTAGGTTCTGAGGGGGAAAAAAAGTAAAGGGAAGTTTCAAATCGAAGCTTTAGGTAGAGAGGAATTACAGTGCCTGAGGTCCTGTGCGCTGAACAGCCTCATTCCCCCCGGGGCAGCAGGTAATTCTTTCTCAAAAGTCTCTATTCCAGAGCACTTCACTGTGGCTAGATAAGAAATAAGGACTGGAAGGATGGCTTCACCTCTGGTCAAGTGCAGCCAGTGGCTGTGTCTGGAGCCAGAGTCTCTCGTCTGAGGCTGCTTAGAGTGATTCTTTGAGATGAAGGCAGTTTTTTTGCAAAAGATCACATGGAGCTATGTTAGTTTATTTTTATAGTAAGTAGTACAATGTAACCACTTAAACGGCATATCTAAACCTCTACGAGTCAGCATTTGTTCCCACTCCACCTGTGTCTGTGTGCACTTTGGCTTGCGTTGTGCTGCTGCATTGTGCAGCTGCACTGTGCTGCAGGAACCACTGGGCTGCCTTCCACACGGGACCTGTGGGCAGGAGTCCCCAAGCTCTGTGCAGGGCACAGCACAGCCCACCCCATCCCTTCCCTCCATGTGCAGCGATGGGTTTTGGCCCTGGATTAACGATTTCTTCATCTCCCTGCACCAGCAGGGATGACATCCTGCAGTGGCAGGGTGCACACCTGGGCCCCTGGGATCCTGCAGCTCCTTCCAGCTTCCCTTTTTATAGCAACTGCAGCACAGAGCCACTTGAGAGGAAAAGGAGATTAGAAGGTGAAACCCCCCAAAACCAGGATGAAACCCTGCAGAAGGGCATCACCCAGGACCTCTGCAAGGGACAATGGCCATGTGTCTTCCCTTGGTCCTTTTCTGGGCAGGTCCTGGCATAGGCCTGGTCATGGAGACTGGGAAACCCTGGCAGGCACTCAGCATCCTGCCACGCAGCCAACGGGCAGCAGAAAGCTGAAGCAAAATATCTTCAGCAATGCCCACGGCATCTTTAGTGTCGGAGAGTGTGCTGCCGTGTGTGCAGGTCACCCCGGCTTGGGGCGGGGTTTTTAATTTCCATACCCAAGCCCCGCACCTGCACCCCCCGAGGCACGGTGCGGGGTCTGTGGGTCCTGCTGGGGAGCGTGGTGCCCGCTGGCTGGGCTGGGCGCTCACCTACCGCTGTAGGTGCTCAGCCGTGGGAAGCGTCTTTCCTGCCCCCCGGGGTCCCGCTCGGGGGAGGCAGAGCCCACCCGGGCTGCGGCCGGGCCCATCGGTCGGGACTTGGCGAGCCGGCGGCAGGGGAGGTGAGTCCAGGACGCTGGTGTACGTCTGTCCGTGTCCCCAGTCCGCCCTCGACATAGTCGGCCTGTACGTGGAGAGGGGCGGCCCGACAGCTCCGGGAATAGCCGCGGCTCCGCCCCGGGGTAGGGGCCCCCGTCGGGGCAGCCCCCAGACCTGCACGAGCCTCGGGGGGTCCCGCCCCCACCCGCCCCCACCCGCCCCCACCTGCCCTCATTCCCCTCCCCGCGCCCATATAGCCCCGGGGGGCCGGCGGCGGCCGGCCCGCTCGCCCCGACGGCGCCGGGCGGTGGAGGGCATCGTGCTGCTGCTCCCGCGCCTCCATCCCGCCCTCGCCCCGCAGCGGGACCCCGGGGGTCTGTCCCTCCGCTTCCCGGCAGCGCGCTCCCTTCTCGGCCCGGCCCGACATGGCTCTGTCCCTGGCCCCCAGCGAGTCGGTCCCTGGAGACGGAGGAGACACCCTCGGAACGAGACCCACCAGCCTCGCTGCCTACTACCCCTCTTTCTTCCCTCCCGCCCAGTGCTTCGACGCGGCCCCCGAATTCTTCCAGCCTCGGAAATCCCTGAGCGGGATGGTGCCCGCCTCCCCGCCTCTGCCCCCCTTCAGCTTCAGCACGGTCCCCACTTTCCTGAGCCAGCCGCCCACCCTGCCCTCCGACCCCTTCCCCGCTCTCCCCCTGCCTTCTCCGTACGGCAAGCCGCCGGTCCCCTTTCCCCCCAGCGAGGGGTCGCCCCGCCGGGCGGGGCCCCCGGACTCTACCCCGCCGCCCTACCCGAGCCCCCCGCGCTGGGCTGCCCGCAGCCCGGGGGCCGCCGGACCGGCGGGGCAGAGCTACAGGTACTACTTCACCGAGGAGGAGCTCAACGCGGTGTTGTACGGGGCGCTCCGGAGCAGCCAGCTGACCGGGAGCCTGCACGCCATCTCGGGGGTCCGGGTGCCCCCCACCAGCCCGGGTAAGGGGATCTCCGGTGTGTTGAACAAGGGGATGCCGGCGGCGGCGAGAGGGGCACTGGGCGGAATGTTGTTCCTGGTGGCCGGGTAAACGGGGCGGGGGTTTGGGGACAGTCCCCAAGGGTATACAGGAGACAGGATGATGGGTTATAGCCGGGGTCACGTCGGGTTCCCTGCTCTGCGTTTTTCTTGCGTTACCGACCCCGAACCAGGGGCTAGTTCCGTCTGCAGCCGGTGTCGGGAGTGGCAGGACGCGTTCCCTCTGCCCTGCTGAACCTCCACGGCCCGTGCCGGGCTGAAGAAGAGGTCTCTCTTCCGCAGGTGCCGCAGACTCTTCCTCCGCCCCGCTCCTCGACAGAGACGCGCTGCAGCTGCCCGAAGGTAGGGGCCCGGCGCTGCCTGCGCCTCCCGCCGCGGCCAGCCGCGGCCGAGCAGCGCTCAGCCCAGTCCGCCCTGTCCCCCGCAGGGCTCTCGGTGCTGCGGGTGGCGTACGGCGACGTGTCGCAGCTCGGAGTCTTCTGCACGAACCCCATCCCCAAAGGAGTCCGCTTCGGCCCTTTCCAAGGCAAAGTGGTCAACACCAGCGAGATCAAGACTTACGACGACAACTCGCTGATGTGGGAGGTAGTGGAGGCACCGCCGGGATCCTCCCGACGCGGGGCCGGGGCGAGGCTTTCGGCCGCCCCTCTCCCGCCGCCTGCAAGAGGGGCTCGGCCCAGGGTGGGTGGGTGGTGGGATCGGTAACGTGTGCGGGGTAGGGTCGGTCAAACCTGACCCGGTTATCACTGCTCTACAGATCTTTGAATACGGGCGGCTGAGCCACTTCATAGACGGGAAGGGCGCTTCTGGCAACTGGATGGCCCTGGTGAACTGTGCCAGGTTCCCCGAGGAGCAGAATCTGACGGCTATCCAGTGCCAGGGGCAAATCTTCTACGAGACCTGTAAGGAGATCTTGCCGAACCAGGAGCTGCTGGTATGGTACGGCGATTGCTACGTGCAGTTCCTGGGCATCCCCATCAGCCTGAAGGGCATGCCGGAGGGGAAGAAGCCTCCGCAGCACCCCGAAGGTGAGCCTGCCAGCTCTCCCTTATTCCCATTGATCCATGCCTGGTCGGGATTAGATTGGCGTTAAGGCAGGTAAAGGAAATTCGGGCACAACGCCATTTTCCCCGGCTGTGTTTTACTTTGACCGCTTCCCAGTCCCTGCGGTGAGCCGGGGGCGGGGTGACCTAGCCTGCCGCGGGGATGCTCTGGGGCCCGATGGCCCCACAGCCCCCCTCCGCCCCGGCAGCTTGCTCCTGTACGGAGCGTTTACTCGGGGAGTTAAAAGCGTCGGTCTGACGGCTGTAAAACATCTGGCGGTGCTGGGCGCCCCTCGCCACGGCTGCGCAGCGCCGTTGTTCGAAGTGAGGTCCCGTTTTTGGGAGGGGAGGGGCTTTTTTGGGGCATTCCTGGCTTGGTGTTGGTTTATCCTACGTTCGCACGCTCTTCACTTCGTGCTGTTTTTCGTTGCGATTTAAACTCTCGGGAAGCGGGGCAGCCTGAAATCGTTCAGCTCTGATGATAATAGTGACACTGCTTGAAGAAGAAACGCCAAATCCCCTTACCCCGGGAGTAGTTCTGCTTACAATGCGCAGAAAGTGTGACGTTCTTACAACCAAAAGTTATGTATGGGGGAAAAAACCCACCCACCCCACTTTTCTATCATTCTATCAATGCAGAGAAAGCTGGAGTGGGTGCGGGATATGGGGGTGGGGGTCGGCTGGGTGCAGCGTCGCGGGAGAGAAGCGCTTGGCAAATTGGCAGGGGAATTTTTGTAGCCTTTATCTTAAAAGTTCCAGGTTCAGGTTGCTGGTAAATCGCTCGTTTCGTTTTGAGGTTTAAGCTAAAATTACGATGTGTAAAAACAAAACAAACAAACAAAAAAACCCCCTGTGTTGTTCCTAAATACAGCGGTTAAGAACAGTTTGGAATACAAAAGAAAACCAAATAAACGTGCTTTTTGTTCGCTACGTGTTTTGAGAATGATAGGGAAGACTGCGCATTTATTTTTCTTTTGGGGATGGAAGGTAAAATTTGAGGACCTCATTGATAACGAATCCCTGGCAACGCTTCCCTGTGGGGACACGCTTTATTCGGGACTCTGCATTTGGTTTTGCACATACTCTCTCGCTGTTTATGGGGGGAAGAAGGGTGAAATTCTATCTTTGCTGAAGGCAGCAGCTAAAGCCAATAATTTTATCAGACTGCGGGCTCCAGTTTGTTCCCCCTGTTAGAAAGGCAATAAGCGAGCGGAGCGGTGCGCATCCCTAAGAGACCCGACGTGTGTTTTGTTAACGATAATTGCCAGAATCCATTTGCTATTATCACCCTCCCGGAGACTTAAAATCGCGACTGGGGTACCAGTTCTGAGCAGGAAACATACCTCACTTGACGTGAGCCCCTTTTTGCTGTGGTGTAACGGGGAGGTGGCACTTTCCCTTCTGCCGTACAGAAGCCGGGGAGAGCTTTAAGTGCGAGCGCTGCGGCAAGGTTTTTGCTTACAAGTACTACCGGGACAAGCACCTCAAGTACACTCGTTGCGTGGACCAGGGGGACCGCAAATTTCCTTGTCACCTTTGTAACCGATCCTTCGAGAAAAGAGACAGGCTGAGGATCCATATTCTCCACGTTCACGAGAAGCACAGACCTCACAAGGTGAGCCTGCTCCGGGGTCTCTCAGCACTTGGTGGTTCTTCTGACGGGGACTATAATTAAAAGTCGCCCGTGGCCGAGGTAAGATGCTGATGTTGTTCCTCCTCCAGTTTCCCTGGCAGTTCCCTGCCTGTACAGCAATAGTTTGTTTTGTGCAGCAGGAGCTTAGTTGAAGAAATGGAATGGGTTTATGCTGGGAAAATAAACTGCACGGTCTCAGTCAGAGTTTGGGAGGGAAAAAAGTAAACACCTCCTTCCCACCCTCCCACCCCCCCAGTATTTCTCCTGGGCTTTTTGGTTATTTGCATGTGGGTTTTGGTAATTTCTTTACACGGTGTGGGGCTAAATTGTGTTTGAAGGTGCATCTTTGTCCAGGAGAGATGGTGTTTTGTGTCCCTCACCTCTCCCCCCGTTGCAGCCTTAAGAACTGAGGGACATCTCTGTTGGACACAACAGGAGGTTTAAGTTTTGCATTCACTGTGGAGCAGCAGAATTTCAATTGATGGAAGCAAATCCTTGATGAGCTAGTTGCCTCACCTTCACTAAAAACCTCTCTGTAGACCCATTGTCTTCATGAGCACTGGGAGTGGAAAATCAGACTTTTCCTGAAGGCTTGGGGAAGTGCAAGTTCCAGTGCTTGAAATGGCACAGCTAAATCAATCCTGAAATTCCTCCAAATGTATCTTTAATAATAATGATAATT
The DNA here is from genome assembly GCA_027925045.1 of Hypotaenidia okinawae. Taxonomy (NCBI): domain Eukaryota; kingdom Metazoa; phylum Chordata; class Aves; order Gruiformes; family Rallidae; genus Hypotaenidia; species Hypotaenidia okinawae. Next base: position 128,524,082 of record BSDF01000002.1, on the reverse strand, counting down.
TCCCAAGAAAAGCCTTTATAACTAAATCGGCACTATTACAATGTTAAAATATCACATTTATTTGGTAACACGTGAAAAACAGGAATCTGTTAAATATGAGGCATTGAATATCATGTCCTTTCCTCCCCTTTCTTTCCTTCCTTCCCCTTTCCCCTTCTCTCCTCTTATTTCAAATTATTGTAGGGGGGAAATTATGTTTGGGCTCATACAAATTGCCCTGAACCATCGCAAGTGTCTCAAATTCCTTCAGCCCCTGTGATTTGGGTTTTGTCCCCAGTTCAGACGCAGGTCCCTGGGAGGGAGGACAAGGTGCTGCTTCTTTCACTCCCTAAGGAGAAGCACTTATGACAGGCCAGGCTGTAGGCTGAGTGCTGTGACTGACTCACCATTTCTGAAAATGGTTACTATTTTTAAAGATCCCCTTGATTAATTTTTTATTTGTTTTAGGAAGTTTACCTTGTTTGTTGATCAAAAATACAAAATAGTAACTAGACCTCCACTGGCATTTTGAAGGAAAAACGATGGGTTTACTTTATTTTTCAGGTTTTAATATCTCCAAGTCAGTATTTTCTGTTAATGTTCTGAAGAAAGATGTTTTTTAATGAAACATTTTCAACAACGCAGACAAAAATGCTTTGACATTGTGCATAATTTCTCTCTTCTTAAAACCAGATTAAAATTCTGACTGTTTAAAATTGTTACTGCTTAAATTACTGCTGTTTGCATTTGCATAATTACATAAGTATATATATAGAAAATATATGCTATACAAATTCTATATGTATTTTTACATTTTTATATATCAGGTATGTGGATTATGTTTATTTTTTTTTTTTTTTTTTTAATATGAAAATACATTGGCACATAATCCACATACCTGATATTTCTTTTTAGCTGTGCTGTTGTGTGCTTCCTTTTAACTTCATCCTTCTCCCTACAGTGCTCAGTGTGTGGGAAGAGCTTCTCTCAGTCCTCCAGCCTGAACAAACACATGAGGGTTCACTCTGGGGAGCGTCCCTACAAATGTGTCTACTGCAACAAGGTAAGGCAAAGCCCCATCCCAGCCCTCTCCTCTGCCTGTCCTCCACTGTGCTCAGCATCACACCACGTCGGGGCAGGGGGTGGCTCTTGCCATGCTTATTCTTCTTTCATTTTTTTCTGTTTCTCTTGTTTTCTTTTGAGAAAATGCCTTCTAGTTAAGTTGATAACTGGGTAAGTGAGTGTATCTTCTGGGCACAGTTGTGAGTTGAAGTGACAGGGTAGGCTGATACCGAAGAATCAGGGTCTGGTCTCCCATCTGATGTGGGATTTGTGTTTCGTCCTAGATCAGAGAGCTGCTGCTGGGATGAGGTCAAGCAAAGCTTGAAAGCATTTCAAACACCATCCAAGGCATGCATGCAGCTAGATCAAATAATCCCCTTTTGACTCCAGTTTCTGGAGTGCAGTGAAGGGATTTGGCCATTAACTGAACCTGCATTATATGATTCTGTGCATGTTTACCTTGAAGTATCAGGGCAATCGATGTGCAACTGGGCATGGAGTTTTCATTAGAAAGAGAACATGAATAGAGCTAAACAGCACTGATCCAAAATATGCTCAGCTGTTGCTATCCTTATCAGCACAGATAATTCAGTCCAGGTCTCCCAGCAGATGGAGGGTGGATGTACAGGTTGCTGTTGGGATGAATTATCAGTTGAGCTCCCAGTGCTATGGAGCATCCATGCAATGCAGAAGCACCATCATGTGTAGTAAGGTGTTCCTGATTTTGGAGAAAGAGTTTCATTTATGACTGGCTGGACTAATTGACCTGTAGTAAAGAACCTTAAACTTGATGATCCTTAAGGTCCCTCCCAGCCCTAACCAGTCAATGATTCTGGGAAGCAGCTCCTTTCGGCTATTAGATTTTTTCTCTCCCAGACATCCTGAACACTTGCAGGCAGAGTTTAGGATGAAATGTCATCCTCTAATCTTCAGATCACAGAAAGAGACTGGCAGAGTCCAGATGTAAACAGATGTCTGGGGCACGTGGGACCCTCGAGCAGCCGCGAGCTGTTCTGGTAGGACTGTTGTTTTGAAAAGGTTAAATCATTGGTCCTCAGGCTGCAGGATGCAGCTGCATCAATCATTTCCGTGGCTGGAAAACCAGGGGACACTTGAAAGCATCCTTACCTGCTCCTCCTACACAGTCACAATTCTTCTTTGCCTTTTCTACCTCTAACAAGCAGCTGTACTCCGCTCCGAAGCAGCTTTGCTTTCCCTGCACCTTTGCTCACTCTCAGTGGCATTGTGAGATTAAAGGAGAAGTGCTGGGCCAAGATCGCTGTTCTGGCCCTCAAACAAACTTTGGCCCTGTTGATAAACATCTCCAGGGACTTCTCTATAGGGATCTCAGATCTCTTTGTCTATGTTTGTGGTCTTTCAAGTAGTGAAGGGCCTGAAAGTGTCTCTCAGGAAAATAATAAACAGGGAAAACATGGGCTGCTTTACAACATTCCTGCTCAGGTCCCAGTGAGAGGATTTTTCTTCTCAAATTCAGGAGTCGTCTTTATGAGGTAGACAAAATGTGATTGAGTACATCTTGTTACTTGTAAAGGGGGGAAATAGCTAAAAGATGAACAGAGTATGATGGGGCAGGAAAATGAAACCCAAAGAGGTGGATACTGAACTGACTGGATGGATAAAATCTGGCAGCTCAAGCCCAAGCCAGCGTATGTAAATGTGAAAGTGTTTAACTCTGAAAATGAATCTGAGTTATGTCTTCACAAATATAAAGGGAACTAATTAGGACAGTATTGACTTCTTGTCCTTTGGCATATAGAAGATATTTACTGGTGTCTCTGGTCAGAAATCTTCCTCTGAGCTTCATCTAACTCCACGGACTCCGCCGTATCTGTATAGCTGAGTGCAATAGCAGTTGGCTTGGGGTTCCTTGTTGCTGGGTTGTTTTTTTCTCCAACTATCTTGAGGATGTGAGCTATTTAACTCCTCCCCCGTTTCTGATCTCCGCTCTTTCAGGCATTCACAGCATCCAGCATCCTGCGCACTCACATCCGCCAGCACTCGGGCGAGAAGCCCTTCAAGTGCAAGCACTGCGGCAAAGCCTTCGCCTCGCACGCAGCCCACGACAGCCACGTGCGCCGCACGCACAGCAAGGAGAAGGGCTGCACGTGCTCCGTCTGTGGCCAGCACTTCCCGGAGCAGGAGGATTACCACTTCCACATGAAGATTCATGCCACTCACTAGCCGAGAGCCCCCGCGGAGGCATCCTGGACCAGCTTTGCATGTGTACCCCTCTACGTGCAGGTGTTAGTGCGTGGTTGTGTGCGGGCGGCAGGAGGTGACATTTACCCTCACAGCAACCCCCAAGGTACATCCAGTCTCTGGATGGTGGGCATATTCCTGGGTGCAGGGGACAGAGGAGTTTCTCAACTGGGTATCCTATTACCACAGTGAAGTCTGATGGGCACTACCACACTTTTCCCTTCTTTTCCTCCAATACCCTAATTTTCATAAATGAGAAGCTTAGGCAGAAGGGACATGTACTTCCCATGAACCTTTTGTGCACAAATAATACCACTCTGGGGAGTGTCTCCATGTCTAATACATCACATCTATGGACTGCCTGGTGTGGTCTGTACCAAAGCTTGTGCAAGAGACAATTTTCTCAAGTTCTTTTCCCAAAGCCCATTGGCACATGGCCAGGTATACAGTCTTCTTTCTCTCAATGTACACATCTTTTAATGATTCTTTAGCTGGAGGTAGTCTGCCTCAAGAGATACTGACTTGCTGGACCTGCATAAGGGTTTTCAATTTCTTCATTCAGCTGCCAGGCCAAGGGGAGTTCCAGGCTGTTGACATCAACTTTTCCAGAGGATGCTGAACCCCAATCAGCCCAGGGGGAGAGGGGCAGGGTATGATGAGCTAGCTGCCTGCTAGCAGAGATGCTTGACATTGGCTCTGCTTTCTCACAGGTTAGAGGACCAAAGATGCTCACAAGCACCAGCGAACTCTTGGGTAGGTTGCTAACAGTCACGTAGCCTCATAGAGGCATTGCACCTGTCTCAGCACAAGCCAGGAGCAGGCACTATCCCACTGTCTGAATTTCCCTGTAACTGTCTCTCATCTAGAAAATGGGCACTACTAGGAGTGCTGACATGAAGGCTGGGCCCCTCTGCTTCCTTCTGCTGTAGTAGCAAGTCAGAAGTGATTTGTGTGGGTTTTCTGCTGATTTCTTTTTTTTCTTCTTTTTTTTTTCTTTTTAGCAAAAGGGAACACTGCTCATAAAAATGTGGAGGGTTTTGCTATAGAAAGAGCCGCTCATTTAGCTATGGGTAAGACGTACTCTGGGATTCTTGTCTTGAAAACTCTGGTTTTGTTTCCTTTGCACTTTGACTTGGAGAAGGACTCAGAATAACAGCCCAGGCATCCTGTTCTTTTATACCAACAATTTGTCCCAGATGAAAACTGTCTCCAGGTGCACACTGCAGCCATTAAAGGAATATCTGCGTAAAATAGTAGGTGATTAGGCCATGATTTTTGCAAAATATTTGCAAAGTCTTTCATAAACAATATTCCCTGGCAATGTGAAATCTCATCCTGATGAAGGCTTTGCTGAAAGACCGAGTATAGGGAGTGCTGTAACTGGTACAGAAGTGGCTTATCACTCGGTGGGCAGGCAGTGTGATGGGAAGGGGCTGTGCATCCTGAGAAGGGACGGGCTCCCTGTGTCAGTGGGGCTGATGTGACATCCAGGAGGGATAATGGAAGCCCTTGCTCTAGCAAAACATAGATGATTTGATCTCTTAATATCTTGGATCAGCTAGGATTAACAAGGACTTTGCACATAAGTATTGGAGGTAAATGTTTATATTTGTGCCAACCTTAACAATCTCTTTAAATGCAGAAAGAAAGTATTACCTGCACATTTAATTATAGCCTGCAGATACTGTATCGATACGTATCTATTGATTTGCACTAATTGCATATGGTTTATTGTACCTTAAGTTGCTCTGTTCTCATTGTCCTAAAAATATTTATAGAACCACTCGTAAGTAAAATATTGAGACCCAGCACTAGGCAGTATCAGAAATAAGCAACCCAATAGTATTGTACATATGTGTAAATTTTAGGGCACAATGGAGATCACACTTTGTTCATAAATATTTTCCTTATTTTAAAGTCAAAGATTTCTATAATACAGCAGTCTGAATTCTGTACAGTCTTGAGGGCTGAAGTTTGATGAGCTCTAAATAGGCAAAATTAACTCCTGAGTAGAAAACTGTCATGGTATTTCTGTCTACAAACCATGCTGAAGTACGGGAGCTGGGGAAATAAGTCTTACTTCTTCCACTACCTGCCTGTATGGAGGGGTTTACCCCCAGACATACAGAGCCCTGGCCAACAGAAGTGTACATTCTGTGTGTGAAGGCTTTGCTGGTTCAGTCCTATAAATAATGGGATTCAGTGAAATCATTAACTGCCTAGTAATGAAGTAAATGTTATGACTAGTGGGTTTGAAGTGCTAGGAAACGTACAGTTGGTTTCCCATGCAGGTAATCTTGTTTCTTGTGAACGAGGGTTATTTATTTTAATGGTGCTTTTCTGCAGTGCTTTAAACTGCATTTTCTTCTGCTTGAAGAACCTCCAAACATTACTAAAATATTCCCCTACTTCTACAGTATTTGATGAGTCGTTTGTAAAAGGGTTTTAAGGATTTCGCTTGTACTCATGATTTGAAGGTACTGGTTGTCTTGCACATTAAACATATACATGTACATTTTTATGCTAATTATTAAGATTTACAACGAGATTCATAGAAAGGATGAAAATAAATTATTGGAGGCCCCAGTATACACTAATGGGCAATAGGATTTGTGATGCTAGCAAAGGGATGAAGGGTGTTCTTAGCATTGTTGCAGAGCCAAGCTGTCTCTTACTGGGAATTGTGGTCCTTGTCCTGCTGGGTAGCAGCTGATGGCCCAATAGCTTGAGGCCATTCAGGTCTGGATTGAGTTTAATCCCGCTTGCGCAAGCAAGATGATGGATCCGGATTGAGCCCTGAAAAAGGCATTTAACTACCCTATCCCACAGCATTTAACTACCCCAGAGCGTCCTCCTCTCTTCTGAATAGCCAGTCCCAGCTGTGCTGGGGGAGGGAGGGAGGTGAGGGGGCGGCGCAGTGGGGTTGGCATTTGGCCGGCAGCACACTTCACAGCAGGGTGGGGAGAAATCAAACCGCGGGGAGCAGGAGGGAGGGCAGGCTGGGCTGAAATGAGATGGGTTTTGCTGAGCTGCCCCGCCAGCCCGGAGGCAGATTTCCTCCTCCTGCTAGGAAGACGCAGGGGTTGTCAGGGCAAACACTGCCTCTCCTCGACGATCAGGGTTTAGGAGAGCTAGGATTTAGTCAAGGGGATGCCCCTGTGCGTCCTGTAGCGCACGCGTGCCCCGCTTGAGGCCGTGTGCCGCTGTTTGCGCGCCTTCCGCGGCCGCGCTGCCGCCAGCCCCGTGCCTGAGCAGCGCCCGCTCAGCCGGGCTGCCGGCTGTTCACACACACACACAGGTAAACGGGCGGTGAGGGAGGGATCGCGTCGTCTGGTGGGTTCCCGGGATGGCTGGACGGCGCGGAAAGCCACTTGCATGAGGGAGGCTGCGCCGTACATCCACTCGAAGGGAGAATAACCCTTGACCAAGCTCGGTGCCTCGCTGGGAAGCCCCAGCAGCTGGGGCTCCCCAAGCAGACCCCGCCGTACTCAGCGTTCCTGCTGGTCACTTCTCAGTGGGGGCTGCAGAAAGCTGGGCACCCCCGCAGCTCTTCGAGGGACCGGTCTGCGGCTCTGCATCCTGCCCTAGATCCGCCCCTCCTGCCATCAAATACAGGAAGACAGTGACATCTTCCATGACAGCGGCTATTGCAATACACTTGCGTGCAATAGGTGCCCGCGTTTCTCGCTCAGTTTGGCTTAAGCAGTGACCGCAGCGTGGCATCCCTGGCTGGGGGCTTCTTCTCACTGCATTCCCCAAGAGAAAGCATTACAGACACTGTACCTGACTTGTGCATCCTGCTTTTTCTTTCTCCTAACAAGGACTTAAAATGCTTCTGCCAAAGGGAGCTGCAGGTCAAGCTTTGAAAAAAAAAACCCCAAAACAACAACAAAAACCCCACCCCTCCCTGTAAGACACTAGGTGATTTAAAGTGCTTTGCAGGGTTTTTTAAATGTTAAATGGAAAGTGATCTAAATAGAAACCAGAGGATGAGGGCAATCTCGGCTGCTTTGTTGGGGTGGTGCAGAGAGATGAGCCTGTGTGAGGCTAACTCCTGAAAACCCCTCCTTGGTGAATGACAATAGTGAGACAAAAGCAAAAAGGTGGTCCCAGAGCTCAGGCTGGGGAGTGCTAGGGAACAAAAGGCCTGGCCACAGACATCTGCTGCGTCTCCCCACACCTCCTGCATCTCCTAGCTCTTCAAACGCCTGGTCCCCATCCCCCTGCTGCCCTGGCCCCTTCCCTTCCTGCTGGGCTCCCCGGAGGGGTGGGGGGTAGGGGTCGGGGGAGAGAGGGAGGTGGTTAACCACCGAGGGAAGTCAAAAAACAGCGAGGGGCTTAGTGAATTGAAGATAATGCCACAAACAAATATTGATTGGTGCCAAACTATCCATTAAATGAGAATGTTCAGCAGGGGAACCCTCCTTCAGAAAGCCCTTCTTGGGGTCCCCAGGCTCTTATGTGCCTCAGCAGCAAGCACTGGAGTTCATTTCATCTCTGCAGGCAAGTCACCATCTTCATTCCCCCTTCACTCGCATATGCACATCCCCTTGCACCTTCTCCCTTCTGGCTTTTCTTTAATGCACGTACTGCAGGGCCTCGGGCTCATGAGGGGTGTCAGGATACTCAGGCTTTGCTCTCTGCTATCCTTTTTTGACCCCATGTAAAACACATAACCAGATTTTCAGTGGGACCAGCAACTGTCTCTGTTTTTATGGTGTTTGACTGAAGCTTTATAAAATCTTAATCTCCCCCAGCGAAAGCCTTTTTGAAAAGCTAGTCCCTTGAGGGTGCCTAAGGTTGGTTGTTGGCAGCAGGTGTGCTGGGATATGCAGGAGCACCGTAGGCGTAGGCAAGTATCCCAGCACCCCTGCCTGTCCTACAGCAGAACCCGACTGACTGTACTCTACATCCATCCTCAGCCACTCTGCAGCAGGTCTTCCTCAAGGGACTGCCCTGAAAACCCCCGTTTAGCTGCGTCTCAGAGGTGGGAAAACAGCTTTAAATGCACAGGACTAACTTCTGGCTGGCTCAGTGACCTAGTAGTGTTGAGAGCACTGCTGCATGCATTAGTGTGAGAACAAATCTCACACAGTCCTGCAAACCATGGTACTGTCAGCCTGTAAAGCAGCAGTGAGAAAAATGCTGTCTCCCCCTCTGACTTCACTGACTTGAATGGAGCCAGTAGATCATCAACAAATTCAGTAGCAGAGAAAATATCCTCTGTCTGTCAAGGAAGGGAAAGGGATGAATTCTTGAGTTATATAGGCCAAAAAAATAAATTCCTACATAATCCCTGAAGTGAAATCCAGCTATGGAGCCCTTTCTCCCACAAGAGAAAGGGCCAAGTCTGTCCTTCACCTTAACCCAACCAAAGTCAGTGGCATTCCCTCCAGGGCTGCAGGGCTCTGCATAGTTTGGAGAGGGTGCTGGCTTGGTGTGGTGGCAGTGGGGATGTGGTGTCAGGCTGCTTCCCGGAGAAGCCTTACTTTCCCAAAAGCGTGTGACCTCATGGCAGTGGTAGGGCAGCCCCGTGGCTGGCTGGGGTGCTGGTGGTCAGCTGAGGGATTACCTATATTGATTCTCTAATAGCTGTCAAGGTGGAGGGAAAGACTACTCTGCCACAAGCTGGGAGCTCTTAGCTGACTGGCAGCAAAACCGCCCCATTAAAGCTTTCATTCAATAGCAATCTTTGCTAAAGTAAATGGACAACACTAGCTCCCGCCAGTCCCTAATGCAAGAGCCATTACAGAACAGGAGCACAGGAACATCTCTCTCTGCAGTATCAGTTACACCAGCAGTTTCAGGCTCTTCTAATGAAAAGTGGATTTGTTTTTACTTTTTGCAGGGATGTGAAAACCCTGAGGAAACAACTGAAGGGAAATCTGTTCACTTCCTTGAACCTTGCCTCCAAGGCTGATTTGAGTGTTTCTCACCAGTGCACCCATCAGCCAGCAGCAAGCAGGGCCCAGGCTGGCAGCACCCTGCTATTGCTGCTAAGTGGGACAGGGACAAGCTGAACAGCGAGTGCTGGGTAACAGCAGCGCAGAAGGAGCTGAGGGCTCTCCCTTCCATAAGCCATGTGCAGTGTTAAAAGAGATATTGTCCTGCCCTGGAGAGCAGCAGTTCTCAGATCTTGCTTTCCTGGTGTTTCTAGAGACACTTTCTCTCAGGCTTTCTGCCCCATGCTGGCAGTAAAAGAAGGCTTTGCCCTATATCTCTGCAGCCAAGGGAGTTGAGACAGGCCTGTGCTGGTTGTTTGCTCCACACACTGTAACAAGGCCAATCCAGGCCTTTCCTAGTCAAAATGAATTTTGATGGACTTACCGTCAAGGGTGGTGTGAAACCTTACATGGATATTACAATATTTATCACTTTATCACAGTAGGCTTTTATTTAACTTGTGCATCTTCTTCCCATACACAGTTACTCCAGCTACACAACACTCAGCATGAGAAAACATGTTAGCAAAAGGGAAACTTCCTGGAAAAGAGAATTTTCCTGGAAAAGAGGTTATTTGGCCAAGCATTTGGGTTTTTTACCTGTTCCCCCCAAGGGGACTCCTCAAGAGTGCACTCAACCTAGTGTTTTTGGAGGCTTGGAAAAGGAGAGAGGGAGATAGAGCCTTTCAGAGAGTTTATTTGGGGAGGGTGTGTGTGTGTGTGTGTGTGTAGGGGGGTGGTTCTTTCCATCAAGGATAAAGAATTCATGTGCTAGATTTGCAAGCAGGGAGGAAACCTAAGAGAAAACCACTCTGAGTTTAACTCAGTGTGGGGAAGGTGCCTATGCTTAGGGCTTTTAAGCACCTTTTTGTGTTTCTGCCCTGCTATGACACCTTTATCACCACGTTAACACACCTTGTTTCTCTAGGGTTTTTTTACTTGTTGGGTTGTTTGGTATTTTTTCTTTAATGGTATGATATTCAAAATAAAAGGCATGTTGATTCTGGTGAGAGTAACTGGCCAGATGTATTCAGATGGTCTATGTAACCCAGCTTTGTCACTGTCAGTTTTGTAACTTTAAGACATGAGCAGTAGGGCCTGATGTGAAAAAAGCCATACTTCTTTTACGGCTTTGATTGATTTCATCTCAAGGGAGCTGTTTCGACTGGGATGTTATGACAAAAAGGTTTTATGGGAGGGCTAAGGGAAAACAGTTGTTTTCTGCATAAGAGAAAATAAATGAATTTGGGGAAAATTCAGAAGAAAAACAAGATTAAATTGATTGCTAGTGTTTAAAACCTCCCCTAAAATCCATGGAACTTTTTGGTCCATGACACTTCAATTACATCTGTCTGATAGATGGATCACTTCTTTTTCTAACAACAATAAGGAGATCAAAATTATTAGGAAGTCTTTAAAATTTTACTTTTTCTTGAGTCTATCTATGGGACTCATCTTCCTCACAGAATTTTTTGAGGTTAGAACAGATGGCAATTCTGTATAGTGTATAGCGATGGCCAAGGATGATGTGTATTGTGTTTGTACAGGTTTGTGCCTTTAATCATTGTCAAAGGAAAAAAAATCCCACTTATTTTCATAACACTTATGACACAAGGTGTTAAACTTTCATTATAATAATAGCTATACAAGGTGAATTAAAATCAAAATTAAATGTTCTTTACTATGAGATTCCTCTTTGCTTCTGTCTTATATAAGCAGATGTTTGTGTCAATGATCCCCTCCTCTACACTGTGTAGGTATTTTCCAAGCATCTTTGCCATTCTGAACAGAATATTAGTCCCTCTTTATTTTGTATTTGAGTGCATATTTATGTACATATATGTGTATTTGTGTACATGTAGGTATGCCCATGCATATCTATAAGGTCTATTAAGAATGTCTTTTTGAAAGATCAAGCAATGCTTAATATTCAAGTAAAATGAATATAGAACTACTAATTATCCATTTTTAGTTGCATTACTCCTTTGGATGGCATTGTTGTTACAAAATATAATGAATTTATTAGAGTTTCTTTTCAAGAAGGTGTGACTTTCAAACCGGGTATTCAACATCATCTGTGTATTTCCCGGTCCCATCTGAACAGAGGATGAACAGAAGACTTTACAGCAATGGCAGATGGCAGCCACTCTTGTTCTGCTGCTGCTGACAGTCGTGGTTCCCTAGGGCCCCAGCAGGATAGTGGTTCGTACCCTTTGCAGTCTTAATGTTACATTGATATTTGGCATCCCTTGCTTTATTTTTTTTACATTCCCTAAACCTGTCTATAATATGAAAGAGCTGACAGTGCCCAGCTGAAGGGCTAAGTCCTTTGAAGCAGTTATGCTGGCAATAGGTTTTAGCATCTGCTTTTGTAGAAGTTGCTCTACTTCATAGTGTTACTATATTGGTATTGATCTGTGCTGTGGAGGTCCGTATTTGTCAAGCTTTCTAAGACATAGTTTCAAAGATTTCTACAAGAGAGAGTAATTAAAGGTCAACCTCATAAATAGTTATAACACCCAAGGCCAAAGGGGAGCTTTTACAGTCATTAGAAACTCATCAGAAGTTTAACCTGCCAGACTTGAATCTGAAGTGCACCACAGTTGAGTCCCAACGCAGCCGGACAGTCCTGCGAGAACCCAGGCACCGTAGCAGGGTCAGCATGGCTCTTGACCAGACCAGGCCAACAACTCTGGCTCTCCTCAACCCTTCTGCATGTTGTCCACCCAACAATGCCATTGGTCACCTCTCCTTGTTTCTAGGCAGGTTCCTTCCTCAGCCAGTGCTCTGCGGGATTCAGCAGCACTATATGTCGCTATGTACATTAACCCATGCTGTAGTTATCCTGAGGTGAGGCTGGCACCCAGCAGCCCCACACACACACCTTCCCACCTGTTAAACTTACTTCAGTGTCAGGCTCTTCACTGCTGTCTTTTCATCATCACTTGCAGGGCAAGTTATTAAAAGAAAATTAAAGAATTGCACACTTTAGTGGATTAATGTATGGCTACAGAAAAAGGGCAAAGGTTTTATAAATTCAATGCATCTTTCCCGTGCCAAACACAACATGTAAAAGTGTCAAAACTTGAGGCAGTCGTCTCAGTTAACTACCTTCAGAAGGGTAAAGAGGACTTTAGGTACTATTTGTCATCTTGACGGTCATGCTCTCCATACTCAATTTCACGAGTTTGGATTATTTTACTTAAACCTGCATCTGATTTAGACATTACTTCCCCTCCTCCCCCTCCCCCCGCTGCCCCTTAGTATTACTGCAAACTTCCACCCACTGCCAGTCACTTGGATAACGATATATCAAGATGCCAACTGCTTTTTTCTACCCAGATCTTTAAAGATTCTACCACGATGAAATCTTCCCCCAAAAGAGTAGCTGGGGCTGGAGGAAGGGGATGTATATTTACCACTTCTTTTTGTATTTCATGCAGCTGATGGTAAAATATTCAATTAACTTAAAATTAGACATGGGAACCTGTGAGATATTGTTTGTTGTGACTGGCCATCTAGATCAGGGCAAAACATTTCTGAATCATCAGCTTGAGGAATTTGATTCTCAGCAGGACTTGACTTGCTGGGGTGAGGGATGAATACTCAGGACTTTTCTATCAGTTTTTCAAAAACTCATGACGTTTTTTCTATCAGTAAAATACACAGGCTTTTCTGACCACTCTTTTCAGATCTCTACCATGCATTTGCAATTGAAGCTTCTCCAGGTAAAGGGTTTTTCTACTATTCAGGCACGTTGTTCTTTAGAAGCATCATTTTGTGAGGCAGTGCCATACTTTCACAGATGATAAAATATGTTTAATAGGAAAATTCCAACTTCCTGAACCGCAGTTTGAGAGCAGGAAGGCAGAGACCACAAACGCAGCAAGGACACGGCAGCAGCGGTACACATGGTTTTCATACAGGAACAGAGGGTTGATGGTCAGCTCACCCCTGGCCAGCAGATGGCAAGTGCTTGTGCCTGGCAAATTATTGCATGTGGCAATAAAAAGCTTCTCCAAAATCCCTGGTAGGATATGTGTCCAGCTGATGGATTGGAAGGGATGGTAAAATCTGATTTATCAGTGAATGTCACTTAAGAATTAGCAAAGCTGATAGGTAGCCAGCAGGAATGTTAATTTACCTATGAACCAGTTTCCTCACCTCCTTCTGGGGGCTTATTGCCGGCACTAACAGTGTCTTGGGTCTTTTCCTGATAGGTGCCTGAATGCAAGGCAGCAGATTCAAAGATAATAATGACAATGACTCTGATAATGGCCGGCTCCTAGCCTAAAGCTGCCGTTCCGGAGTGTGAAAACATCTTGGCCAAAGCAGGCACAGCACTTTCCTCCCTTCCTGCTGTGAGATTATCTCCACCCTCAAGGCGTTTAACCTGCTATGGGGGTCAATCCTCTTTGACCTGCTCTGTTCTGACACTGGAATCGACAAGTAAAGGTATTTTAAAATGTCTCCTTTTTAGCACAATGACCCTAATCCTGTAGTTTCTGACTGGGCCGGGCTGATCTTGGCAGCACCTCTGTCTCCTAAGTGTGTAGGGACAGGCTCAGGTGCAGGTTGGTCTCTTCCAAGACTCTTGATGGCTGCCACCTTCCCCAAGGCCCTGCCACAGCAGTCAGCACAAGGTGGAAGTCTGCAACAGAGGGAGGTGTTGGAGCTGTTTTGGTGACCTGCTACTCAGTGAAATAAGGTCTTCCCAAGGTAGTAAAAGTGGGAGCAGGACTGATGGACAGTCAAAAGCTTGGGACACCTCGAATAGGAATATTTTAATGTTCCAGTTCACACTTTCTGTCCTTAGATCTTCAGAGGCTTTTGTAAAGACAGACGGGGATAGAAATCCTTACTTTTCCAAACAGGAAAAAAAAAACCCACAGATCAGCTAAATTATTTTCCTCATAATGCAGAGACTAATGCCAAGAATAAGCCCAAATCCATGTTGATGGACCTCAAAAAAAAATACAGAAGCAAGACACAAACGCATACACAAGCTTTGCCTCCTTCTCCCACTGTGGCATGTTCTCCTAGAGAAGGACCCTTGGTGCATGGCCCAGAAGAGACCTGCAACATATGTCAGCTCTATAGGCTGCATGGGTGCTCTATGACACATTGCTTCCTTCAGTGTATGGGGGGAGAAGAGCAATACAGTAACATCACAGTGCAAGTGAATCATTATAAACTTCAGTGTGGAAAGCAGCAGATTGACACATTTGTATCCTGTTTACTATTTGTTCTCCGCTCAGTTTCCCTCTTGAATGTCTTGGTGTACTAGTCTCTGCCAGGTCCTTGTCTTTGTCCTGAGGCTCATGTGTGCCTAATCCCATTTGTTCAGTTCCTTTTGGGATTCCAAAGGCTGAGCTTGCATTTATATGCTTGATGATGCCTTTTCCTGGATCGCTCTGTATGTGCCTCTGTAACAATGCTTGGGATCCCGTCTCATAGTCTGCTAAACCAATAACCTTCCCTCCATTGGAACCTGTCAGTGGAAGGGATCTATCCCTATTGCAGCTGAGGCTCCAGTAGTTCAGAATATCCCAAGCAGGTTGCTTTGAGTCTTATTTTGCACCTTTTTAAATGAAATTATTTGTTATAGGCTTTTAGGTATACTTGGATTTCCTTCTCTTGCTCTGGTGAATTTCCTTTTGTGCAGGCTTTCTCCTTGGAGATGGAGCCCTTTTGTTATTTTAAATAGTGGACAAATTGACACAACTTTGTAACCACTTAAACTTTCAAGATTATAATTAGCACATATATGGGAAAAGATCTAAGACATACATGTCTTTAGAAGGACAGCTGTCTGAATTGGTTGATTGAAACCCTACTGTCTGCTACACCAATAATGTTGCTTAGAATTTGAACCTTATTAGCCAGTTCTTAAAAAAAAAGGTGGGGTGTAATATCTATGTTGGAATACTTACAGCCTGTTACACCTCTTATTTCCTCAGTAGTATTCAGTAACTACTCCCTTCACATGCTACTCACAGTCTAGGGCCTGGTGGAAAGGCAAGCTGGTGAACAACATCCATTGCAAAGCCACTTGCTTGAGGGACAAGGGTTTCCTGCAGCTCAGCCACTGAAAGGAGAATGGGCTGGGGTAGAGGGGGGCTCAGACTCTGCTCTCAGTGTTAATAGGACAATATTTAGCTCCAGCATGCAGCATAATCACATATTGCTTTATACAGTTCAGATGTTAAAGTGTTGCAAGTCAAACATGAATGACTTGAGATAGGTGGGGCCTTTGGATGAATGACAAATTCAACTCAAGCCTGAGAACTAAAGATGAATGAAGATATTCCAATTAATATTTGACCTATGAGGAAAGGCTGAGTGAGCTGGGACTATTCAGTCTTGAGAAGACTAAGGGGGGACCTAATCAATGTTTATAAATATCTTAAGCATGGGATGCAGGGGAATCAGCCAGCCCCTTTTCAGTGGTCTGTGGGGACAGGACAAGGGGCAATGGCTGCAAGTTGGAGCACAGGAAGTTCCGCACCAACATGCGGAAGAACTTTTACACAGTGAGGGTGACAGAGCCCTGGGACAGGCTGCCCAGGGAGGTGGAGGAGTCTCCTTCACTGGAGATATTCAAGACCTGCCTGGACACCTATCTGTGCAATATGAGCTAGGGAGCTGCTTTGGCAGGGGGGTTGGACCCGATGATCTCTCGATGTCCCTTCCAACCTCTACGATTCTGATTCTATGATTCCAACATTGGTCCAGACAATGCACGTTCCTTTTGTAGAAAAATGCAACTTTGAGGGGTAAATCCTAGAACTGGTCCTCCATGACTGCACTTCCCAATGTTCCTGAGGTTTGCCTTGGGATTTTTTTTTGATCAGCACAGAACTGAGACACCAGCATCTCCATATCTAAAAAATTTTACTCTTCTTCTGAAAAAAATATATTTCTCCAGGTGCAGCTCCAGACTTCCTCTGCTCATGGCATTTTTTTACCTAAGGAAGAGGATGAATTTTTCTGGGCTTATTGATACAGGAAATCTCAAAAGGAAAAAAAAATGTCAACTTTTCAACGAATTCCCATAGGACACCTCAAGTGGAACAAACTGAAGCTTTTTGTGGTCCTTTTAAACCTCACTTTGTGGTTTGGCGGGGTTTTTTATGCCTTGGTTGTGGGTTTTCAAGACCACAGATGTCCTTGGCTACTCCTCATCAATACAGTGTTACAGAGCCCCTGGTGTACCTTAACACAATGTCTGTAAACCTAAAAAAAAAAAAAGGACCCAAAGAGCTGGAAAGAACATTTGCTCATCCTTATATGAAGACTTCTTACCAGAAATTGATTTCTTGATTTTTTTAAATGCCTTTTAACATAAATATAACTCCATTACACTTCAGGTTTAAAAAAGTAAGAACATATATGATTGACATCTGTAAGTACATCTGCATGGACCATATGTACCCTTTTCAGTGATTCTATTGAACGTATCTCGTCCTAAGAAGTGTGACCTTGAGTTGTTTTTGTTTTAGTAAATTCAGCCTGGTTAGGAATCTTCCATTAATATCCTAGAATGAAAGCTATAGCTCAGGCCCCTGGGATATCAAGAACTGAGTGAGGAATGTCACTATCTGCATGTACACTGCAAGCCATTTGTTAAAACACATGCTGAGTGAGATGGATTGTAACCTGAAATATTTAATTTGGGTTTAGGGTGATACCACACTCACTAAACCTTACCCTTTGCAATAAAAATAGTTGCAATTCATTTTTTTTAAATATCATCCCTTATCCATATTTTAGAATAACATTTCCAAATATTTGAAGGAAAGAACATAGGGGAAATAAATAGAAGGCTTTTTTCCCTTTCTTTTATTTGTCTCCAGCTGTTTTCCTACTTTTCTGGATTTTGGGGTGTTGGATTTTTTTCCCCTGCCCCTAAGCACACCTGAAGAACAAAAAATACTTTAACCCATGATGGAATTACCACACTTGATAAGCAGGTTCACCCCATTTAAGCTATGAATGCTTTGGCAGGTAACTAACCACCTGACATGACAATGCATAATAGAATGAGCTTTAGTATAAGAGGTCCAGGCAGGTTTTAACTACCTTGTTGCAGTACTGAGAATGTTGACACCAACTACCAAAACAGGATGAGATGCACTGAAATAAGCTAAAGAGTTTGTGAAAAGATAGTTGAGTAAGCAAGTGAGGTAGTGCGTTATTGGCAATTCCTTAGATTGCCATACAGTCCAGAGGAAGGTGCCTAGAAAAAAGTCTGGGTTGGCACAGACAGGTGCCATGTTGTAGTTCTTGCCATGCTGACTCCTCTAGCCTTGAGAGCAGTGGGCTGTCCTTGAAGCCACCTTCTGAGCTTCTGAAGCCACCTTCCCCCATTAGTCGAGATAAAAATCTTCCACATGGCCTAACAACCTAACAATCTTTCTATGATGACTTGATACTGGCAGATCTGGTTACATCTCAAGGAAATGCATACTGGAACAGATAATGCCATTCACAGTTTCAGGCCCTGACAGTGATTAGGAAGAGTCTCACAATATCTATCCGCAATGTCAGAAAGTGATGACCATCATGCTCACAGCAGTATTGGGACAACACAAAACCTTGCCTGTGCAGAAGGAGACAATGAAATAGCCTCTGAGGAAGGAATGGCAGTCTCTGCTTGGACAGCTTGTGTTGCCCTCTCCCTTGCTGTAACCAGTTGTACTCAGCTCCACAGCACTCTGTGGAGTAAAGGGCTGGGCAGCAGGAGCTGATTGCTCTTTCGGTGCTGTCTGCCAGCAGGATTGCTGTCTGTGTCCTGTGATGGTTATCTGCTTTGCATGTTTCTGAGGGGGTGAGGGGCAGTGGGAAAGGGAGAAGAACAAGTAATGAAAAAAAAAACCCCACAGGTAGAGGGTATCAGTTGCTACCTGAATACCTGTGAAAATGAGGTTGGGTTTTTTTAGGCATCTTATCAGAGCAAGGTAAATGTCAAGGGAGTAAGGGAGGGTGGGGAGGAAATAGAAAACAATGTAAGAGGAAGAGGAGGGGAGGAAGGAAGAGACAAGGTGAAAGGCATGTCTGAGAGAATAGCAGGGACTCCGAGTGGTGGGGATAATCAGGTGCGGTGGACTGGAGACTCCATGGGTGCTGGGCCTTGGCTGCCCCTGAGCATGGTGGAACTGCAACAAGCCACAGGTGTCTGGAGACCTGTGCACTTCTCTATAACCTGTGAGTGCCAAGCCCCTGCAGCCACATTTCTTCTCAATACCCCTTGGTGACAGGGGAGAAAGGTCATTCATTAAGCCAGGGTGACCCATTCAAGCAGGGACACGCTGGCCTCTGTAGCCAGCCTTGTGCCTCAATGTGTGTCCCAGGGCAGGTGGCCTGAGTCGCGCCGGAAGGCCAAGGCCCATGCTGCCTTTGTGCAGTCAGTCTAGGTGCACTTTCCTTTCTCTTCATGTTTGACTTCATTTTGAACACCACACAAATCTGCTTAGTGCGGTTTAATGAATGAAAGGATTATTGCAAGCTGCTTAAATGCTTATCTCAACCAGTGAAGCATGCCTGCCCTGCTGTGTGCTGGCCCTGGCAGAGCAGCCAGGCTGCACAGTTCGTCCCGCAGGGCACAATGGGAGCCCTTGACAAACCTCAGGTGTCAGTGGCAAAACTGGCTTAAAGTCTTCCAGCTTGAGGCCATGTGTTCACGAACCTTAGCTGGAAGAGAAATTGTTCCCAGTCTGGGCTGACATGGAATTCCGCTTGCACCCTAAATCTGCAGCACCCTAAATCTCCTCGTGCCTTCTCTAACTATGCAGAACCACCTGCTGGTGAAGCCAAGTTATGTTGCTCATGTCCTTTGTGGAGTCCATAGTCCTCTGTTAGGGTTTATCAGCATTATTGCTCCTTTCCAACTTGCAGATGGAAAACTGAGGCACTGTGAGGTTGTGTGCCCTCTCCCTGTGATATTTCCTCCTCACTCCTGGTACTTAGTCACCAAGACTGTGATGTTAAATTCCTCATAATTTATTTCCAGGGCAGTGTGACTCAAAATACTAACAAATGGGCAATTCTGTATCTCACATATCCATTGGTGTCCCCAGCTACAGCTTGATTTCTCCTAATTTAGCAGCCTTCCAGTACCTCAAGGGGCCTACAAGGAAGCTGGATAGGAGTTGTTTACATGGGTTGTAGTGATAGGACAAGGGGTAATGTCTTTAAACTAAAAAGGGGAGATTTAGATTAGATATAAGGAAAATTTCTTCACTGTGATGGTGGTAAGGCACTGGAACACGTTTCCCAGAGAAGCTGTGGCTGCCCCCTCCCTGGCAGTGTTCAAGGCCAGGTTGGATGGAGCTTGGATATCCTGGTCTAGTGGAGGGTGCCCCTGCCTATGGCAGGGGGTGGAACTAGATGGTCTCTGAGGTCCCTTCCATAGACACCAGTCTATGGTTCTGTGATTCTATGATTAATATCCTAAGAGAGGATAGCAGCTGAGGATTTGTGGAATGGTGTTGGAGGGCTATGTTAACATCAGACAAAATCTACATGGTGCTTTTTCAGTAAAGACCATCATCAGCAAAGATGAAATCTTCGTGATGTACTGCATGCCCCTAGTATGACACTGGACTCAAAACTCACAAGCACACATACAGAAGGATTTTGCATAGGTATGATACGTGGAGTTGTTTAAAACCAGATCTGCTTGCAGCATAGATGTGCTTTTCATGGGGTCAAAACTTTATCTGCAGCTTTGTTTCAAGGCAACCTTTATGCAATTACTACTCTGGCCTAACTACGTACTGTATAAATGTCAGCACAGTCATGTGAAAAGTGTGATTTAATACCTCTAGGAAACACCTTTAGGACACTGGAAGGTACCTTGAAGCCATTGATACCAAAATGTCAGTTGCTAATGTAAACTTTCTAGGAAATGCAGAGACAGACAGGATTTTTAAAAATTTTTCTTAAATTCTGTATGTGGAAATTTACCCTGATAGTGAGATGCCTGTTATTTATATTTAAACCTTCAGAGAAATAGTAATACTTGAGGAATGAAAATGCTTTTGTAGAGTTTCTTGTTGAGCACTGGGAAAAGTGTCTGATTCCTTATCAATCACATGAGCCACTGTGATAAAAGCTCACTTTTGCCCGTGCTTTCTTTTCCAAACACTCCACTGCTGGATTTGCCTGGAAGCAGCCTCTCTAATGGAAGGATCCCTAAGAAAGAAATGTCACTCTTCATCAGTGATACTGTACACAAAGGCAGGCAACTGAAAGGCTCAGGAGACACTCCTGCACTATAGAGCTGAACAATTGATCCTGGCCACAGCACTATTAAGAGTCCTTGATACCCACTACCTCGGAGACAATGTATTGCACAGAGAATTGTGGTTTGTTGTCAGTGGCCTGAGGAAAGCAAAGCGTAATGGAGGTACTTGGTCCTATAGATTGGCAGACATTAATGAGAAGAAAAAAGCTGCTGCTGCCTGATCAGAAAATGAAAACCCAGTGAGAACAACGTAACAATGGCATTTAATTACAAACCCTTGGACCGTCACACTGGCCATCCTACCTGTGCAGCTTCCCTCTTTCAGGCATTCGGAGCCCAATACAGTGCTTTTGAGATCTGGTATTTGTGTGCTTTTGGTCTGGAAGTTGTGTTTCTGTGGGGAGAACAAACCGACTCTTTTCCTCAATTCCAACCATGCAGAGCAGACGTAGCTTGCATTGCTGAGAAGCGTGTTGTAAGCTGTACCTTTTACTGTCTTTGCTATTGCCAAGCCAACCATCTACTACAGGTGGAAAGACGGAAAAGAGGTCTTCTCCCCACCCACTTTCTTTCTAGTTGAAGAAAGCTAGACCAACTCAAATGAACTGAACAAAGACAAGAGCAATGCTTTTTGTAACAACAGGTACAACTACTTTAACGATCAGTCTCTGCTGAATTGTTTGGAGACCCTTGAATCCCATTTTTACTGGCAGTGCTGCTGTGAGAAAATGAAGAAAAAAACCCCAAGCATTCAAACCCAACAAACTATTGCCTGCAAAAGTTAGATCTAACATACACTCATAACGAAAATACATGAAATGGTGTCAGTGGGCAGCTGTTGATTGTGAAAGCAGCAGCCTGAGAAACAGGGTGGTTTGACATATTTTGCAGCTGAATTTCAGGCCATGCTGAATTCTCTGCTAGCGCATTCAGATCTTGCTGGGGAACTTAAAAAACCCAACCTGATTCTCTTTTGCCAGGACTTGGGTAGTGTTTACACCTCCAGCACCAGTGCAGTGACAGAGTTAGGGCCAAAGGAGCTGAGGGCCATGGGAGAAGTGCCACCGTCTCCTAGGCTCTGTTTTAGCTGCCCATAGTCAAACTTGCATTGACTTTGCTGGGTGCTGTTCTGGCTGTGCTGGGAGTCATTGAAATATCCCTTCAACATTCCAGTATCTCTGCTGGCATCATTATGATTCAATAAAACTCACCAGGTGGCTTTCCCTGCCCTCAGACAGCACGTGCAGGAGAGGGCAGAGCTCTGCCATGCCTTCCCATAAAGAAATGCAGGTAAAAGAACAAACCATACTAGCTCTCTGTCTTCAGATAAAATTACTATCCTTAGTTTGCCCTTGCACAGTTCAGCATCAGTGCATTATTGATTGGAATTAGGAAGTTAATAAGGTTTGGGCTAATTAATCAGATGGGTAGGGACTGGAACTGCACTGCAAGGCTTAATCAAGTCATCAAAGCTCTCAAGCCGTGAAGAAGGTAATTAAAGGAAAAGGATGCCTGTTATATAGTAACAGGAATCTAGGCGAGGACAAGAGCAAGATAGAGAAGCTCCATTTTCTTTTGTACACTTTTCTGATATAAATCAGACCAAATGACCCAGGTACAGTGCTCAGCTTCCTATCAGCAAATTAAGTTGGATGAATTTATAAATCACATCAGAGGAATTTAGTCCAGCTAGTCTAATTGCCAAGAAATCTATGTTTGCTCGTACAGGCTGGTTTTTTGCAATATCAAGGCCTGCAGCACAATCTCTTGCTGACTGCAACTGTTATCCCAAGGTTGCTGGATATGAAACAAACAAACGTGGTCAACAAACCTAATTAAAAAAACCCAAAACACCAAAACCAAACATGTTTGCTTAGGCAAAATTGATTGTGAAAGCATCATTTTGTGTCCTGTTGAGTGTTCTTTATAGAAGACCAAAAATCAAACTTTGCTTTACTGAAGTCCTTTATAGAAGACTAAAAATCAAACTTTGCTTTACTGAAAGTAATCTAAGTCCCACAAAAAACCTCAGAGGTTTCATGAAGAAGCAGGTTTTATGGCCTTTCTGGTTGTGTTTTGCAGCTTATTGCTGCCAGATTAACAATTATATAGGCGATTTTTTTCCCAAAGAGCATACAAGAAACAACCACTAATGGCCTGAAAATAGAATTTAATATGCGCCTTCCACATTTATAGTCACTGACAGATCTAATGGTTTGTTGCAAACTAGTGTCAGTGAACTGAAGTAGCAGCTTACTAACATCCAGTGTGAATCTGTGTGTTATTTTACTGGAGATTTAAGAAAAAATAAAGACTCTCTTTCACTAATTCAGGTTTTCAAAACGAAAATTCTCACATTGGAATCTTTTTATTGTAAAAAGAAAGAAAATAATACTTTGGAGAAGAATTTGGGGAAGCATTTAAACAAACTGGCAAATGAGTGTGGTAAAGGAGTAGATGAAGCATTTGAATTTTCATGATCTGACATTTCCATTTTTACCTGAGGGGGTTTTTATTTTGCAAATGCCTAGCAAAAATAAAACAAAAAAATCCCACATCAATGTAATAAAACATTGATAACAAAGAAAAATAAGTAAGATTAGTTAATTAGAAAATAAGTGTGGGTTAAGTAAGCATGCTTGAAGATTTTACTGATGAACCATGACTTCAAGATACCAGCAAGTATCCTGTCTGAGACTGCACAGTGTCTCACATCTGGATTTGTAACCTAGACTAAATGTTATTTCTTTGGAGGGGATCTTTTCAAGATGATATTGAAACATGCCTTCCTAATACTTCTTGCTTGGAAGATGAAAATGAGCCTGCTGATCCGCAATCACTGCAATTAACAGTAAGAAGTTATTGAAATAAAAAAGAAAAATCCAATGATATCTTTGTCTCTTTGTAAAGAAGATGCTATTGTTAAAGGCTCCCTTTCTGTCCTGCAGATGTACACTCATCTACATTTCAAATCCTACTTGCCTAGGAAAACCACAGTATGAACCAGAGAGTAACAGTGGCTTCAAAGAGCTAGATACTGAAAAATAAGACTAAATATGAAGACTTCTTTACACACATTTGCATATATACATCCATCTGCTGGTCAGTATTTTGGAAAAATTCCATAATAAATATATCAAGTCCACTGGCTAACATTTTTGAGGAAATACAGGAAATGAATAGGTATTTCTTTCACATGAAATGCTACATCTTTCATGAAATATCCCTGATACCCCCCCCAAAGGTAAAGGAGAAACCCATCTATATTTTTATACGATCTCAAAGTTTGAATGAACACAATGTCCAGAAATTATTAAGGTCTCTTTTAGAACATAGGACATGAGACCATTCTTACCTTTATGGGGAGGTAATACAAAAGTATAAATACTAGTTTTGATCTAACGTTAAACCATCTCCTTGTTTAGTGACAATATGCAAAGAGAACAATTATTGAAATCTACTATTCCTGATAAGCTCTTAAAGTTTCCTGCCACCTGCATGTTAGGGATTTCACAATCTGAGTTTACATTCAGCTCTTTCTGCTGGCACAGTCCTTTGAGGAACATTTTAACTGTGAGTTTATCAAGTTGGTTTTGGAGCAACTTTTGCTGTCACCCAAAACATCCACATGGCAATGGGGGTAAGGGTACCCTATGGAAAGGGTTCTTCTTTTTACTGCTTTTTAAACCTGCTCCCTAATAATTTATTTTAAAAGAAACAGAAGGCTACAAAGATGATTAAGGGCCTGGAGCATCTCCCCTATGAGGAAAGGCTGAGTAAGTTGGGACTGTTCAGCTTTGAGAAGAGAAGACTAAGGGAGGACCTAATTAATGTTTATAATTATCTTAAGCAGGGGATGCAGGGGGAATCAGCCAGCCCCTTTTCAGTGGTCTGTGGAGACAGGACAAGGGGCAATGGCTGCAAGTTGGAGCACAGGAAGTTCCACACCAACATGCAGAAGAACTTTTACACAGTGAGGGTGACAGAGCCCTGGGACAGGCTGCCCAGGGAGGTGGTGGAGTCTCCATCTCTGGAGATATTCAAGACCCGTCTGGATGCCTATCTCAGTGAAATGTCCTAGGGAGCTGCTTTGGCAGGGGGGTTGGACCCGATGATCTCTCGATGTCCCTTCCAACCCCTACAATTCTATGATTCTATGATTCTATGACCTCCTTCAGGTCGCATGTGCTACAGGGAGGTAACCTTCTTCCAAGGTTTCCGTGGTTGGCTTTACTTCAGTAGATTTCACATCAGGAAGGGACAGAGTGTGCCCATACCTGTATCCCCACAGCAACAAATGAGCACATGATCTTCATGCAAACGACCTCTCAAGTGGGGCCAAATCATCCGTGCATGTGCTCTCAGGTCCTGATTGAGGTAAATTTCCAACTGATTTAATGAGAATTTAAAAGCTGAGCAAAGACTGAGTGAACTTCAGCCTGCTGTTAATATATAGAGGCAGCAATGCCCGATGTGTTCATCTTCTGGCTTGTAGGACATATGGCCTAATGCAAAGCCATTTCTCAAAGACCTGGAGAAAACAAAAGGAACAGAGGAACTGTTAAGCTTTGAGAACACCAGCAAGGTTTTCATTAGCCACATCTGTAGTAAAATTGACCGATAGGTGTTTGCCTTTTGAATTGATCTAAAGGGATACAGAGCAAATGTATCAATCATGAGCATAATCACTATTGTTGGAAGCCTGCAGTGTCTATAGGTAGGTGATACATGAATGTAAGCACTGACACCGTTGTACATCATTAATGCTGAGTTTATTACGGCAGTCACCAATAATTACTGCAGTCTTCTGTCGCAGGCAGGCAGAGCTCAGCGGTGTGAGCTAGGAGAACAGGAAACTTGAAGCAACAAAGCTGAGCTGTTTGACAGCAAGCAGGCTTTTAACAGACCATGTCAATCATTCACTGCCAAAGTAGCTTGAGAGTCAGCCTTTCAAAATTTTATTCAGTTATGAGTATCTCTGTTGCTGTAGAAATATCCAATGCTCATAGCATCGGGTTAATGGTTTTTGTCTGCTCATGCCTAGTTTAGTGATAGTATCTGCTTCTTCCTCCAGGTTGCTTGCACGGAGAGCTCTCGTTTAAGAGTTATGTGGAATATCATACCCAGTTTTAAAAGGGCAGCTGCAAACACTGAAATGATTTATTGCCTTGGGAAGATTTTTACATTTAAGTATGAAAGAAAATAGATCTATTATCTCCAGTATTAATTTGTATTTTAAAAATCACTGGGCTTGTAACAGAGTGGAAACTTAAATCTTTTCAGTTACTGAGTGTTGGATAAATGTCCCTCTTCTTTGTGAAATGAGGCCATAATCTGTTTAATCGCTCAGCTGAGATATGTTGGTTACCTGGGCTGATACCACCTGCTATTTCTCTGGAGGGGCAGGTAAAGTAACAGCTTTGTGCTGGGTCCTTGACAAGACTGTTTTCACTCAGAGAGGAGCATTAGCTCCTCCAGTATCTCTTGCATCTCTTTAGTAACAGAAACAATGACTGCAGTTAGCAGTGCTTGCTTGAATGTTCTTCGGGGAAAGTAGTAGTTGTTGTGGCTGTTATTAGTATTAGCTTAGTGTTAGTGCTATACCCCGGGGCTGGTATGGAGCTTGCCGTTTTGTGAAGTAATTTTTTTTTAATTAAAAAAAAAATGTTCATGTCTTAAATTCTTGGTAGCTGGAGGATATCCTTCCGTTAAAGTGCCTGTTCACATGTCTGTATGACTTACTCCTAGCACAACTGTTTCTTAAGAAAACAATGATATAGCCTCTTATTTATTCTCTTTCTTCTAAATGTTTTAGGAAAAGACTCCTTTATGGCTAGTGACCAAGTCTCTTCCTAGCTCTCTGGTAAGTAAAAGAACATCTATGTTACTTAAGCAGTGCTATTTTCCATCAGTAGAAAAAGGTACCCATGTTGCTGGATTCCCATATAAATGATGCTATGTTGTAGCTTATGGGCCATTCTTCCCAACTCCAGTGCTTCATGTAAAAAAGAATTGGCTTGACACCTGTTCGACTTTTAGTGCAGGTTTGGAGGATAACTCTATTGACAGGGTAAACTGGGGTTGTGGCAGGGCCATGGAATCGAACTGGGGTATTTTGAGTCAGCACAGAATCATAGAATGGTTATAGTTGGAAAAGACCTTCAAGATCATCGAGTCCAACCATCTATCCAGCCATACTAGGTCCAACACTAGACCATGTCACCTAGTACAACATCTACTCTTCTTTTAAACACCTCCAGGGATGGTGACTGAAACACCTCCCTGGGCAGCCTGTTCCAATATCTAACAACCCTTTCAGTAAATAAATTTTTCCTGGGATCCAACCTAAACTTCCCCTGATGCAACTTCAGACCGTTTCCCCTTGTCCTGTCACTAACAACCAGGGGGAAGAGACCAACCCTCACCTCCCTACAACCACCTTTTAGGTAGTTGTAGAGAGCAATGAGGTCTCCCCTCAGTCTCCCTTTCTCTAAACTGAACAATCCCAGCTCCCTCAGCCACTCCTCAATTTTTGTCTTCCAAACCCTTCACCAGCTTTGTAGCCCTTCTCTGGACATGCTCAAGCATCTCAATGTCCTTCTTGTAGTGAGGGGTCCAAAACTGAACCCAGTACTCCATATGCAGCCTCACCAGTGCTGAATACAGGGGAAGGATCACTTCCCTACTCCTGCTGGCCACACTGTTCCTGATGAAAGCCAGAAGGCCATTGGCCTTCTTGGACACCTGGGCACACTGCTGGCTCATATTCAGCTGGCTGTTGATCAACATGCCTAGGTTTCTCCTCCAGAGAGCTCTTGAGCCCCTCCTTTCCAAGCCTGTAGCTTTGCATGGGATTGTTGTGACCCAAGTGCAGAAAATGGCACTTGACCTTGTTGAACCTCATGCAATTGGCCTGCACTAAGCTGAAGTGCTCTGAAGCATTAGAAGTAACTTCCATTTCCACATCTGTAGGCTCAAGAAGGCAACAAGTCAGTCCTGAATGCTTACATTATACTTCATTTGTGTAAGTCTCTCCTGACATTGTGTTGTCACTGCTTTATCATCATGTATTAAAGTTGTTTCTTACCAGTTAGTATTTATCTTGTGTTGAGCTCATGTAATAAATGTGGACATTGTCATTATCTTGTCTCTAAGACTTGTGTCCTTTAACAAAGGTAACATCACAGTAGGACATTTAGAGCTGAAGAACTTAAACTGGTATTAAATGCTGTGATTTGTCACAGCATTCAATTTTGCAAAAGATGGGATTAAGAGACAGATAAGCTAATATGCTCAGGAGGAGCTAGACCTATCAGAGGGATGTTTTGTCTTTCAGTACAGTTTGATCAAATAAACAGAGAGAATAAAAGAGAGGAGGGGAAACAAACAAACAAACAAGATCTAACTCACCATTTTTACTTTGGAATTCTTAGTTTTCTCAGGTTGCTTCAGCTGCCACCAGAAGATCTACTAGTCCAATTGGAACAGAACTTAGTATAGTTCCTATTAGCAAATGTTAAATTGCCACAGAAATGGGTTCCACTCTGTGTTGGACATGGGGTACACTGAGTAAAGCCAGCTGTGCCTGGAAGATCCCTTCTCGAAGGTTAGGACTGTGTGACAGGGTAGTCAAATGCTCTGGTTCTGGTATTGTTTTCCCATAGATGTGACTGTAAGGCTGTTGTGAGGACTGTGCAAAGGGGAGAAAAATGTTAGCCCATGTATTTTGTAATTGCTTTTAGCATTGGCTAGGAGCTCTGGAAGAGTGGACAATGGAGAAAGTGAACAAACCCCACTGCCTAACTTTATAAAAGGTTAGGCTAGTCTGACTTTTACATATGCTTTTCCTTTGTATAGTCTTTTTTTCTCTTTTGTAATCAACTCTAACACCAAGTGACTTTATTAAATCTATAGTTGGACATTTATTATGTGGGGGTTACTTCTAAGGAGAAATCCCTTATCCTTTAGAATTGATGCTTATTAACCTTGGCCTAATTGTGGTCTTGGGCTGTCACTCATTTATTATTTATCTTCAGACCCTTTAACCTGCTTCTCTATCCATTTTAACAAAACAAGGCTACCCTGGAGGATTTGCTGGATCTAAAATACATGCAACTTTCCAAGTTGCAGATGGCTTTGAGCGTTAATATCCAGCAACATCACCTATTTTAAGGGGACGGTGGCTTGCTGCACTAAGTGGAAGCTTTGCTGTGCCTCTTGAGAATAAGCAAGCACGAAGTTTGTTACACCAACTTCATTAAACCTCTTTGTCTTACCTTTTACAGTATTGCTGTTGCTGCCATGGTGCTGGTTTATGGGTGCTTTTTTTTTGGACTGTTTTTAAAAGCACTTTTTCATTGCTTTGTTTTTTTAAAAATTAGGTCAGTTTTCAGTGTGGTGCAGAGGATGTGCCCTCAAGCAGCTGCGTTAGAGAAACGTACCACCGAGGAGGAATTGCAATGAACAGGGAAGAGGGGAACACCTCACGCTGGCACATCACCTAAGGCTCAGTGACGTGGAGCCATGAACATTGGTGCCAATCACGGCTGGGTCACAGTTCACTCCATCAGCTGTATTGAACCCCATGAGCTGGGCTCCAAAGCTGGCACAGAGTATGTTCTTTTCACATGGCCAATGTTAACTGCAGCTATGTGGGGAGATCACAAAGTTACATTTGGCAATGAGCACCAAAAAAAGTTTGCAATTAAGACACTTCAGGAATTTTGGTACCATGTTGTCCAGTTCTCAGTAGCCTGGGAAGATGTATGGGCATATTTCTTGAAACTCTGTTTAGCTCTGTTCCCACAGTTTTGCAGCACCTCGGATTTTAATTTTGTTGAAATACAGTGCAAAATGGTATCACTTTCAGCACTTCTACTTATTTGGAAGGATTTTGTGCATAATTTAAAAAATATATGCATACAGTTCAATGTTTATTTTTAGTATAATGGTGTATTTTGAAACTGAGTGTATCAGTTCATCATATCTAAAGCACTGAACTGCTTCAGCATCATTTTTACCAGTGTTCTGTTAAAGAACTAGGAAATTCTGACAGACAAGTGAGTTTGTAATTGAAAAATACCATCTACACATTGGGTTTTTTCTCTCCTTCACAAGTTCTGCTTCTCAAATTTCCTTTCAACATTAAACTCAATCAAAAATTAAATCTACTTTATGGACAGTTCAAGGGGTAGGAAATAGTGCTTTTCTGTTTAATTTCAGAAAGGTGAGACAGGTCCTGCTTGAACCTAAAGCCCTGGCTGCAGAACTGGCCGGGTTATCACAGAGTTGAGTCAAAGGGTAAGTCAACAAGTACACAACAGAGATGGTTGGGCCTGATGTGGGGAATGAGGAAAATTCCTGAAAATTCACCCACATCTGACAGAAATGCACAGTGGAAGCAACTGCTTTTACCTTCTTCCTCTAGATTTGTGGTGTTTTTATTAGAGTTTGCAGCGTTACCTGCTGTTTACAAGTTAGAAAATATCTCTGACACCAAACCAATGGGATCTTCATGGGGATTTGCCTGCCTGTAATTAAAGCTGGATAAAATCCCCTAAAATCTCATCTGAAAAATTGCTAAGAAATGTTTCTTCTACATCCTTCTGTTCCTCACTGAGGTGGAAACATGCTTTTTTATAAAAGAACTCATAGCCTCCCCCCCGAACCCCCCAAAGAAGTACAAAAGTGCAGGAGAGATATGTGACTTGATCACTTAATGGACGCGAACTAAGAGCTACCTGCTACCAAACACAGCATTTTGTTCCTTCATTCCTGCTTGCCCTCCACTTCCTTTGTGCTGCTACTGATGCTTCTTGGATCAAAGATGTGATTTAGGCAGCAGAATGATTCCCCCCCTTTTTATAGAATTGGTATTCTGCCTGTTTCACCCATGAATACGGAGACAGCCAAATGTCACTGATGGTGCAGGCAAGAGAGAATGTGTGGAGAGATCTGCCTAGGAGTTATGGGAATAGCAACCAGATGTTTGATAATCTGTATTGCAAAGTAACACAGCTTTTGTCACCCAGCAAGCAATGGCTTGTTTAGCCAAAGTGGAAAGCCTTTAGAGGAGCTTAAAGAAAAATCTCTTCCTCCTGTAGTAGCCCAGGGCTAGTACAAAGCTGGGGTAGAGGAAGAATAGGTCTTCACCATCCCAGCCAAGTGTCCTAATCACTGATCTATTCCTTAGTCTGGGGTGGAGATGTCTCTCCAAATTCCTGTGCTGGAGAGTCCTTTCCTGGTGAGATTTCTCTAGAGGGGGGTGCATTCTCAGGTAATGTCTCCATCTCCACAAATTAGCATGAGGTTTAAAAAACAAAACAAACAAACAAAATCTAAAAAATGTTGTTAGAGAATTCCACTTGAGACCAGTGGTTTTTTAGACAGTATTTGGCAGCTGCTGAAAGGCTGCAGCATTGTCACTGACTACACGCAGCAGCAGCAGCTCTGAGAAGCCAGGCAAGAGGAGGGTGACACGCTGGTAGGTGCTGTGCAGAAATAACCCTGTCTCAAAACACTCTGACTCTCCTACCCTGCACATATCAATGGCACAGTAGCAAGACCATAACTGGAAGGAGAGAACCTTGCACCGATCAATTAATCCTTGACCCATTTGCTTCTCTAGGTGGTTCTTTGGGGACTGACAAATAATGGATCCAATATTTGGATGCAATCAACACTGACATTATGAGAGTTAATAAAACTCATTATCCTCTGGCTGTGTGCTCCCCATGGCAAGTGAAAGGATGTTAATTTAACGTTTTTTTAATTAACTAACATTCTAAGTGGCCATAAGCCTCTGCCTCCAGTTAATGTCTTAAAAAAGAAGAAAAAAAAAAACCAACTTAGCAAAGTTGCTTGTGTAATGAAAAGCCTCAAAATTGTGCCACCAGCCAAGCAACCAAGATGATATTTCTACATTTTTTGAGGGCTCGCCTCTGTGACATTATTTTAACTTCACTTTTTCTCATATCTTATGCAGTAAAATAATGGAACATTATCCTAATGTATAAACCATACAACATGTGTTTTACCTCTTCTCTTATGGATGAAATGTATGCATAAGCAGAGATTTGAGACATCTAGCTTATGACCAGTAAGGAACAAAGTGGATAATGAGCAAATGGCTCAGGAGTTACCTGTGTGTGCAAGGACTTTTGTGTATAACAAAAGAAAATTCCTACTGGATCTGAAAGCGGAGGAAAGGCTTTTTAGCATCCATAGCTGAAGTGGAAGGACAGGGGATCTGTGTGGGTGGGTTGTTCACTAGCCTGGAAGGACAGATCCTTTCACTGAAGATGGGCACAATTCTACTCACCTCTGGACTGTGCTAGACATCTTGCACAAACAGTCATCTACACATTAATTACTGAAAGCCAAGTGCCTGGAATGACTTAATTGTGTATGTCCTTGTAGACAGTCACTGTGAACATCCTCTTGTCCCACCTGGTTTACAAACCTTCTTGGGGTGGGAGGAATATCTCTGTGAAGGTGCCTCTTCTGTCTCCACTGGCCGTGCAGGGAGTCCAGGAGAGCGGTGCAGACCAGAAGCTTATCTCTTGGTTCTGACTGAACCGAGGCAATTCTCACCCTTGTGTAGATGGGGTTATTATGACTACTGATTAATCCAACCTAGGGCTCTGATTAAGAAAGCTAAACCAGCAGCTTGCTTTGCTGTCTGTCATAATGCAAAGTCTGTGGGAAAAATCTTGGCTTTATGTAGATTTTATCCAGAGGATGGCTCTTGTCATATGCCCACCTGACTGTGCATTTGGACTGTTACTATTTTTGGGCATTATTTTGAACTTCTGGAAATATATTAACTATACTGCACAAATTCTGCTGCCAAAGCAGTGAGGGTATCCATCTGTGGATTTTAGAGGGCACTGACCCCTTCTCCCAGTTCAAAAAGCACTGGCTGGAGTGGCTATCATGGCTAACTGGGTGTTCCCTCCCTACATCATTTCACAACCACTCCAACACCCACAGTTACTACAGAGTGGTTGCAACAGTAATAACTTACTAATATAGATAATTGTTTTTTAGAACGGATTAAGCCAGACTGACACAAAATTACTTTGTACCAAGACAGAAGCAAAGTATAAATATAAACTTATAAAATACATACAAAATGTGTGCAGTATTAGAGATTTGAAAGTGACCAGGGCAGCATGGTTCAAGAAGTTACTGCCTCTTAAATGAAGGCTTTAACTTTTAAGCTACCCAATTTCGACACTGCAGCAACTTAGGAGCAGAGCTACTCTAGCCCTGCATTTCAGCTGAGAGTATGATAGTTTGGACCTAGACTGCCATAATTGAAATGCTCTAGATGATGGTTTGTGTTTCTGACCATGTGCTGTGTCTACCTGGGTCAGCACAGCATGGCTTTGTTGTTTCAAACAGCTCTTCTCCTCAGGACAGACCGCTACTCAACACTTGGTAATTTCAGTGGGTGTCTTCTGTAACAAATTTGGGCCCGAAGATACTGTTACAGGACCTGCCAAGAACCCTGAGGTGTGTATAACTGCCTTGCTGACTCATTACATTAGTTAGTTCCACACAGAGCTATGAGCTAAATCCTTGAGAAAAGGAAAGTCAGCCTTATTTCAGTGACTTCGGTATGTCAGCATAGATTTAAATCAGAGTATTGCATTCAGTGTAGTTTAAATATATCTTCCCTGTGTTATTTATAGGCACAAATCCACAGTTGTTTGAAAATGAGCCTTCACAAACTTTGGTTTTGCATTAAAAACACACTCTGCAGTCCATTCTGCTATTGGATCATCTGTCACTGTCTCCCTGTCTGCTCCATGGCATTCGTGATCCATTCATTGATAAATACCTCATGGACATCAGGGAAGAGAGATTTATCCCTTGGAGAGTACAAACTCTTTATTTACACTGTCTACTGATAGGGCTGCGTGTCTCGGGAAGCATTTTAGTATTTCCATGACAGAGGACGTCTTCGTAACAATACTTTACAGGCACAGGACCAGTAAAAAATACTTCTATATGCATTGAGCCAGTTGATATAATGCATTAGACTGAAACTGGCAATGAAGCTGAAATCCAGTTGAGGTCAGTTCTTTTTGTATGTTGTTTCTGGTTAAGGGCTTTAAGACACTGCCAATCACCTCTAATTGCTCTAAACAGTCTGCATTAAGTGTGATTACCCTGTTGAATTCCCACTGTTGTTAGCGTCTTTATTTTAGCAAAAAGTCTAAGCACTTATCAGATCTTCCTAACAAAACACTTTAGCTGCAGCCCAATACCTTAACCCCGCTGTGCTATTGTCTAGTTTCAACTACATCCTGCGTCTAACTATGCCATCTTTGATGGATCTATGTAAATATGGACTGAAAAGCTCCAGCAAAACCTTTTGTTAAGTAAATATAGAAATTCAAATAAGGGCACAACACCAATGATTTCGTCATAAAGCTTGTGTACGGTCTAGTTTTACATAATATACTAATTTACATGCCTTAAAAAAATCTTTGTTTTCAAAGCTGTATAAATATCAGTGAGACAGTTTTTTTGACTCAGAGGCTTATGCAAGACTAGTTTCTAGGAGTTAGAAGGTTTTGCTGGACAATCGTATAGAACAACAATTGTAAATAACAAGGATGTATTATAAATGTAAAGGGGTGGGTGTTTATACAGAGATCTTGTTTATTCATAATTTTTCTGAAGAACCAAAGATTGCAAAATCCTGGTGTAACATGTTGCATCCATAGGTACTGATGCTCTGCACTTCACTAAGTCTTCACTGATTGCTGCTAATGCACTGTTCTCTGGTAAATGTTTGCTTCACCATTCACAGGTTGGGGAAAATAAGGCAGGCAAGCCGGAGCTTGCTAGGTTAGTTAAGATAAGTACAAAAAAATCCCTAAGAAGTTAAATTAATCTACGGCAGTGGTCTAATTTGGATATCAAGGTTCTCTACCCTGGGTCCCACTGTAAAAGAAAAGTTGATCTATTTTGTCACATTGATGAAGGAATTCAGTAGGAGAAATCAGTCCTGTTGTATAGGACTCTGCCTTCCCTGCCCTTGAAGGCAGTTTGGGAAGTTCTCTCCTTTGGAATTCCTCCTCATGGTGATTTTGTTTGCAGAACTGTACCCCAGTGTTCCATCAGCCCAGCGGAGTGGAAAATCTGCAGCAGGGGAAACCAACGGTGTGAAGGCAAGAAGAGTGAAAAAATGAGAACCAGGAACCTCTTGAGACCTTTTTGCCACCAGAGGAAATGGCAATTCAACTGCATTTACAGTTTCATGTAAATTGTGTAACTGCTCTCCTCACTCTCCTCATGCATTCCTTCTCCTCTGTCATGTTCTGCCTTCAGAAGAACAGGTTCCAAAATGAAGGAACCTGAAGAGTCTCTAGGATGTCGGATCTCTTAGCTAAAGGTAACTGTATTAGTGTAGACCACTGGTGCAATAAATTAATGCCAAACTCAGTGTTGTTCTGGGTATTTGGTGGCTCCTGCTGGACTCCATGGATATCAACAGCTTCACTGGCTAGTTTAAAGGTAAAGGTCTACGCCTGCCACAACCACAATTCTGATTGCAGCACATCCTTAGAAAGGAAGGTGTATATGAGCATATATGGGTTTTTTGTCTACATTCTTCATGGGATCGTTTTGCTTCTTTAATCATTTATCTCAGATTGTGACTCATCTAACTTACCTGCTGCTCATCTCTAATTTAATTCTACCTACTTACGGTAGGATCTTCCTGCTTCCACCCAGACCAGGAGCTCACTGGGTGTTCACTAGGAAGCCACAAGCTTCCTCCATGTTCTCAGAAGGTTGATTCTGACGTATCAAAGGTTTTCTCCCATCAAAACCTTTAATGTCCAATTGCAAGCCTTTACCTCATTACCAACACATCACCTATCCATTTAATTTTTGAGAAAATGCACATGGACACATGACTAATGTGCTTGATGAAAAACAGAGAGGAGTTCCATCTCACAATATAAATATTTTCCCAAAAGGTCCTCAGTCCTCTATGTTCTTTGCAAAAATAATTTGCGTTTCATCAAGTAATGCATGTAAGAAATTATGAGAAAGAACCTGTTTTATTTTGGCATTTAAAAGGTGGATTGCAAGTATTCTTATGAATGGCACAAGTAGATATATTGTGTTATTTTAGTCTCAAACTTCAGTAGTGAGTGGCTGTTTTAAAAGCACTGTCTGTTAAGATACTCTGTGGCTTCTTGTAGTGAGTAGATTAGCACCTTATAAATTGGTTCAGGAACAAGAGTTGGCCTAAAGGTGCTGGGAAAACACAATATTTGAGTGTCCCTTGTCTCAGAGACCTTTCAATGCAAATGGATGAGATAAGTGCAGAAGGAGGAAAAGGAAATCATGAGGCAGCACAGTGAGCTGTGGATGGCAGCAAACAGTGTTACTTATAGTGGCTCAGGGGAGGGAAAGAAAATGAGGGAGTGAAAGAAAGAGGATTGGAATAGACATCTAAAGAACAGAAAGAGGTGAAAATATTCACACAACTGTGAAGAAGACCCTGCACGTTCATTCAGTGACTCTTGTTTAGGCTGGTTTTGTGACTTCTTCTACTGCCTGAATCCAAGTTTTACCCCAAATCATGCAATATAAGTAAGTGAAGATGTATCATATTTTCTACTGTTTCTACAATGGGTATAGGAGTCCATATATGCTCTTTTTTTCACCCTCTCCTCCCAATATAGTAGTCGTCCTTATGACTTTTTATGTTCCCCCTCCTCATGAAGTATCTATCAGCTTGGCATTTGGCCACAGCCCATGATCAGAAAGCCATGTCTTCTCACACAGACAGCACCTTGTGTAGTCTGGTACTTTTGTTTCATCCTCATGTCATGTCATGTCATGTCATGTCCTGTCATGTCATACATGAAGTCTTTGATATTTATAGTTGTTTGGATGCTCAGGGGATTCTTAGAAAGAAAACTGGACTAGTTGATAGTTTAAAAAAGCTAAGACATAGTCAAGTCTTTCAGTTATCTTGATGGTCATGGTGTTCAAATCACATTTCTAAAAGGACTATGATAGGGACTAACTCACTTTGTGTTGGATGTCAAGTTCTTTCATCATCCAGGCAGTAATTCCTACATGAAATCTGGTGGCTACTTCAAATATATTCATAAAGAATGTGTCCCACATTATGCTGTCATGATTTAACTCTAGCCAGCAACCACACAGCTGCTTGCTCTCCCCTCTCCCTCAAGGAGATGGGAAGGAGAATGGAAAACTAAACCAAGTTGAGTTAAAGGCAGTTTAATAGGGCAACAAAGGAAGAGAAAAATAAGGATAATAATAGTGATGACAATAATAACAACAATAATGATTTTTATATATGTGTATATAAATTGTGATGTACAAATACAATTGCTCACCATATGCAGAAGGAAAAAACAACCTGATGACCAATACGTACACAAGCAGTGATCCAATCTGAGCATGCAGTCATATAACCAGTATTTAAAAAATATGAGACTTTCCAGTCCCATGGGAGATAACATATTTTTGGACTAGAAAGTACTACATAAAGCCCTAACTTATGTGTATTTTGTACCAGGTCTTTTTACTATGCTAAAGTTTTCCAACTATGTGAGGCAAATATTCTTTTGAGATTCTCCTTTTGTGTTGGTGATAATCAAAGCCAAATGTGCAGCATATACCCATTTTCAATTCCTTTCTGGGTCTGATGATCAGAGGGATGATCAGAGATGACTAAAAGCTGATAAGTTCTTTTGAGTTCCTTCATTCTCTCTAAAAGATCGGAAGTATATGGAATTTTCTGGCTGCTCAGGACAACCCTTGGCACAAGTCAATGACTTAATGTTTTCAATTCACAGAGAATCTAAAACTTGCATTAGTACTCACAGTGTTCACAAAAACACCATTACATGTGTTATGACGTTTCTTCCCTGTTTTGCCCCATTGCTTCTTTGCAATAAGGCAGGAACTGAACTAAAAGTTGTGTGCTCTAAGTGATCTGCTTAATGCTTCATGTGAATTCAGAAGCAATCACTGGAGCAACTGTACCATAAGGAGGAGTAACGTGAGTACACAATCATGATCTGTTCTACATGAATTGAAATAACAGGGACTAATTCTACAAATGAAGTGTAGCTACTTCCTATTCACCAAGACAACATGCAGTCTTTCAAAACATATCCTGAAGTTTTTGTGGCTTAAAATTATATAATGGACTATAATCTGCCATACTAGTAGGCTGTAGTTGTTGAATGTGGCCTCTGAAGATTTAAAGTACCTGTTAACTATTAGTTACTGGCATTTATATAAGCATGATTAACTCTCTTCCTTCCCAGGGCAACCTCATTAAAATATGTCTTCCACATAAGTAGCTACTAAAAAATTAAGAAGTTAAAGACTCACTACAAATTAGACACACTCAGGTTAAAAGATTGCCCGCAGAAGCAGTACTGTAGAATGTAAATAGTCTTAATTTAGAAAGGCTATTTAGAATAGCCTTTATTTAAAAAGGCTAATTATTAGCCAAAGGTTTAATGCTAGACCTGCAGACCTTTTTGAAACCCTAGGCCTAGTTTTATTTCTATTTCCCCAAAACCCAAGAAGTATAACAGTGTCCACCTAGTTGCTCAAGGGAATTTTATCTTCCTCTCCATGTCTGTCTGAAAGGGGCATGTGCAGGTCAACACATTTCCAAGGCCTTACAGGACTGAGTCCTAGTTTGCAATAGCAGAAGAAGCCCAAGGAGAGTGTGTGGTCCCTTTTCCTTGGCATGAGGTGCAACATAATGGCCCAGTAGACTCAACGTAGTTTAGGCTGACCAGTCTGAATACTGCCTGTTGTGGTTTAGCTTCCCCCAGCAGCTAAGCCTCACACAGCTGCTTGCTCTGCCCTGGCAGGATGGAGGAAAGAATTGGAAGAGTAAGATTGAGAAAACTTATGGGTTGAAATGCAAACAGTTTAATAGGTAAAATTAAACCCATGTGTGCAAGCAAAGTGAAGCAAGGAATTAATTCATCGCTTCCCATGGGCAGGCAGGTGTTCAGCCATCCCCAGGAAAGCAGGGCTCCGTCACACATAACGCTTACTTGGGAAAACAAACAGCATCACCTCGAACACTGCTGCCCTCCTCCCTTCCCCTTATAAGCTAGGCATGACGTCATATGGTGTGGAATAGCCATTCGGTCAGTTTGGGCCAGCTGTCCTGGCTGTGTCCTCTCCCAACTCCTTGTGCATGCACCCCCGGCCCACTTGCTAGAGGGGTAGGATGAAGAGCAGAAAAGGCCTTGGCTCTGTGTAAGCTCTGCTCAGCAGTAGCAAAAGCATCCCTATGTTATCAACACTGTTTCCAGAACAAATCCAAAACCCAGCCCCATACTAGCTACTGTGAAGAACATTATCTCAGCTGCAATGAGGACACTGCCAAATGTTTAGAATACTACCAGTAACTGTAAGAAGCTTGACTCATCTGTCATATGGAAACCTTATGTAACATTAGGCAGTCAAACTGCTTGTGCCACTGGATGACTAATGGCAGTGATTCCTTAAGCAACACGTTCAACTGGGTGGTCAACAAAATAGCAGAGATTAAACTGGCTTACAAAACTGATTTTGAGTTGAACTGTATATTAGAACTAGATTTTTCTTTAAAACCACGTATTTTATTACTTAGCATATGAAAACTTTCCCTGAGTTTCATGGGAGCTGGTGGCTAGGGGGATTTCATGCAGTCTTACCAAAACTGAAGTTCATGAATGCTTTGCCCTGTCAGAATTTTCAACCATGGCACTAGAGGTTATGCCATTTTAACAAAACCCCCTATTTTTTTGCTGCTTAAATACGAGCAGAAATACTTACAGTTGTTGAGAGCAGTGGTTATCAAAGGCTGGCTCACTTGTTTGCTAAAACTGTAAAAAAAAAAAAAATCAGCCTTCTGGCTGAAAACACACTGTGCTCATGTTGTAGTAATGAAGAAAATGCTAAATGACCCTTCAGACTTTGGGGAGAAACATTATCTATTCAATTAATGGCCCATAAAATGATTTAGATAAAAGACAAGCCTGAAATGTCTTTAGACATCCAAGAGAGGAAAGCTAATACTATCTAATTTCTCAAACCTCGAGGATATAAAAGGTTTAGGAAACGTAAAACATCGCTTGCACAGGATTCTGCCTAATACTTCAGGAAACCAGAAACTGTACACTGAAGGGGGAGGCGAAGTACAATATCCTGTATGTGGTAGAACACACATTAATGCGTGAACGCACACTTGTCATTTTCCAGGAGCGATGCATTTAATACACTTTCCAGCTAGGATGACTGAAGAACAAGAAGGTCAAGTGGTCTGACCGCAGACATTGGTCAATGGCTCTGTGTGATTGGGATTACCACTTTCCTGGCTCCCACAAACCACTACAGCGGGACTTTTCATCAATATACATTTTTCAGTCCCTGAAATAATTTATTAGCTGTTCTGGTGATTGTGCCACAATAAATCAGCAATTTCACATCTCTATTTATACATATACAGAAAATGTTAGAAGACAAGGAAAAAAGAGGACTTGACTTTCATTGATTTTGACAAATTCACTTTGAAGGCTTCATCCTGTAATTGATAAAGTTTCAGCATTATCTCAGCTTTGCAGAAAACTGCTTCAATTTTAATGAATAGTTTTCTTACATATGTTATTCCCCCCACTCCCCCTGAATATTTTGTAGTATAATAGTCCATCTATTATCAGCTAACCAGTTTCCTTTCAGTAACACCCTTGCATATAGATTCTGACCATAGCTTCCCTGTCTCATGTACAAAGACATTTTCATTTAATCTTTGGCTGATTGCTCAAGTGGAAGCTGCACAGCCTTAGGGAGAAATCCATGATGTACATACAGTAGAGAGAATCACAGGAGGTCCCTCTTGCTCCTTGCAGTCCAGGCCCTGTGGCATCCTCTGAGCTATGGGTCAGGATGCCAAATTTTTATGGGCACTTTGGCTGACTAAAAATTGTAGAACCAATTGAGGAAAACTAATGATTTTTCCAGTTCTAAATTTATAGATAGGAAAATGTAGATGCCTCCAACCAAAAGAACAGCAATTAGCAGTCGTAAGGAGTCATTTGCAGCATATACTAAACGTTATCCATGTCTTTCAAAGCCCTGAAAATAGTGACTCCACCACTGAGTCACAGGCGGCTGAGTTAATGTTGTTGGCTAGCTCATTATACAAGTAAAAGCACAAACCAGCCCCAAAAGAGTAAGATGGAGTTGAAGTATTTTAGACAAATTTAACTTTCATGATTCCAGTAAATTTAATATAGGTTTATTGCCCTAGAAGATAAAATACAGTAAAGTGGATTTCAGGTGCTGGAAAGCAAAACACAGGAAATCAATAAAAATATGTAAATTGTATTAGTCAAAGGCAAAAAAGGACAGTGAAGTTTTATAAATAACGCTAAGCTTGCTTTCCAGAGGAGGTGTGACATGGGTCTCCCTGTCTCCCACATTCACTACTGTCTACTTTCCATATTGTTCCTTCACTGAGTCCATGCTTGCTGGGCAAGAGCAGTGCCTCTGCCTGGTCAGGAGCTGTGGGTGCTGCCTTTCCTCTGCTGGAGCATTGACTGGGGTCTTTTCCCTCTAGCCACACTATTGCTCTTGCACAAACTGCAGAAGCTTAACATCTTTGAGGCCTTTACCTCAGTCTATGAGGACAAGACAGTAGAGGACAGATAGATGGACAGACAGTGCAGTTGCATTATGCCTTCTGCTCCTAAGAAAAAGGAAATAAAAAATGAATGAGAGAACAACTTTATTTGCTCTACCTAGTGATTATGGGTTTCTTCTTTCTCACCAACAGACGGAACATTTTTATATGGCTGTGTAACATCAGCATGAATCCAGGGAACTGCAACTCCTGGCACAGGGGAAATGATGAAATATATAAGCTGTGGAGGCTTGCCTACCAGAATGACCATCAGACTGTTTGACCCTGAATAACTATCTCCAGCACTTGTGTAAGTCCAGGTTCTGTTGAGATTATATTGAGTTTTCTGGTAGTGCAAACCTTGCCACAGATATGCCATGATTTCTATTGTAGTTAATAACTAGCTTCAGTCCTTCTTATGCAGATGCAAACACATAAGTACAGCAACATCATTGTTACTTATGAAAGTGAGTGAGAACTCAGTACTTTTGTGAGTACTGGAGGGACAACAGAACAACTGATGACAATGTGGCCTGCCTTCACTGGCAGTTCAAATTCTGTAGCATTATTCCATGAAGAATGTTATAATCAAGGAAATGTTGGCCAACTTTCCCAAGTTCTGGGTAGCAGCCTTATCACCTGTGCTGTGACCTCATGAGAGCTCATGGGTTATAAGATGAGGTCCTGGTTAGACTCTGCCTGCTTGCTGAGATGCTGTGGTAGCTGGTGACACAATAGGTAGCTCTCCTACTTGTAAGCCACTGTCCCACGATGACTCCTTTGGTCAGTCGGATGGGATGCTGGAGAGTAGGTTCTTGGAGCAATTCACAAGAGCCTCTAGGCCAAACTACACGTTTGGACTAACATACGTTTATCTGACTTATTTTTTCTATTTTAACTGTGGAGCTAGTGAATGCTGTGGTCTCCAAAAGTGACTTTCTGTGGTGTGTCAGCTGAACCTTCCTTTTCCTTGTCTATATTAGCTAGTAGAGTTGATATGCTTCCTTATTTAGTATTTTCAGCTCTTTCTCAGCTCTTTGAATCACACAAGCTGCTAATTGCTCAAGCCACGGCTGTTACTGTGTACTGTGTCTCTGCAGGAGTCAGCTACTTTGTCTCTTGCTATTGAGGAAAATGAAAGGTCATATGAAACATGTTTTAGAAGAGTGTAGCCATGGCATTTTGCTTATAGTTAGTCAGCAAGAAACATTCTTGTAGGAAACATCAACTTGTGCAAGATTTGACTTTTTGATATTGAAAAACATAGACTGAAACTGGCAAATTGGAGAATGGAGCTGGTTGTCTGCACTGCCCTGGGGTGATCTTCCCGATAAAGATCATCTGTGGTGTGTCAATGTTAGACTGAAACCCTGGCATGGTCTGCCAGGAAACTTCTGCCGGACTTGGTACAAGTTCTCTGAACATGAGGTATTTCCAAAGAAACACTGTGGGTCTGGGCATCTATGCTCATCTGTGCCATCTGACTTCCTTCCTGACCCCAAGTTCCTGTGAGAACTCCCCCTTGGCTCTCATTGCACAGGAAGAGCACTGAGAACAGGAATAAAAATTGGTTTACTCACTTTCCTAGTTGAGTGATTGGAGATTGTTTCTGAGCTGCCAAAAGTTCTTATAAAATGGTGCATTGATACCACCCAGAGGGTTTGAGAAAAACCTTTAAGAAGATCCCCTCTGGGGTGGCTTTGTGACTTAGAGCCTGTTACTGGGGTGGCTTAGGGAGATATTTCCCCCAAAATAGAAGGGAGGCAGAAGAAGGGGCTAGGGAAGCACCGAGCAATACACAGTCTATCCACAGGTTTAAAGCTCAAAGGGAAAGTGCAAAAGCAGAGAGCAGGACTGCTAAAAGTACCTAAACCAAATGAAGAGGGCAACGTAGAGGCAGATGCACTGAAAGCATCTGTACCAGGAAGACCATCAGGACAGACTGGTTGGAAATGGAATGCAGAGAGAGGCAGAAGGCAGAGGTGAGAAGGATAGAGAGGATGCTGTGCTGGCTGCTGCACATGACCACTGTCTCTCATACACGCAGGTCTGCAATGCCAGTGCAGCGGTGTGAGAGCTGAACTCTTCTACATGGCTGTTTTCCTTTCTCTGAGCTTTCAAAAACCTAAAATAAATTTAGTTGGTTGTTTCTGCTTTTCTTCAAGCATATTTGCTTTAAATTAACCCCCTGCTTTCTGAGGATAAATCACTGCACTTCAGACCTTCAGACGGAAACTTCAGGAGGCTCGCAGCTGGGATGCTGAGAGGTCTTCTGGTGAGCAGGGCTCTGACAGCACGTCCTCGCAAACTATATACAGCAGCAAAATGCGACAGTTACAAAAGGGAGCCGAAATGCCATGCTATATTGCTACAAGTCGTTATTCCTCACCGCACTCTTTATTTCGGAGTATGAGTTTCTGGCCCGTAAGGAATCAGTGTGACCTTTGGGTGGTTTAGGTGACGTAATATTGCCCTCTTCTGGCCAAATATTGAAATGACTTTTTTTTTTTTTGGTGAGGCAAAACGGTACAGTCAGGCCTTGCTGCAGCTAGAAAACGCGACCGCTTGGCTACAGCAGCTACAAACCGCAGGTCATGTCAAGGGGCCTCTCCCATAATTGCAGGGGCCAGAAAGGAGCAACCACGGATGCATACCCCCCTCGTCTTCCAGCACTGCACGGACGTACCACTGCGGGTCAACACCTCTCCCTGAGGCTGGAAATACTGGGCACTGGTGCCTCCTCAGCCCAGGCACTGATTTTCCTCAAATTCCCAAATCCAGGATTTAGGGAACTAAGAATGGACCACACGGTGCTTTTCCTGTGCAGAAGTACAAGTGCATGTTGTGAACAGCCACTGGAGAGTCTCAGTTAAGCTTCACAAAATCAGGACAGTGACAGCTATAAATTGAGGGGTTGGTCCCACCCCCTCTCCCCTTCCTCCCATCCTGCCCCCCCCCCCCATCTTCTGCTTTTTAAGTGAATTTTCTCAGGTACTATTTTATTTTAAAAAAAACCCAACCCAACCCCTACACTTTTTGTGGGAAAAGATCTTCTACATCTATAAGAAAAAAGGTCAGAATGATGTGTATTTACTCACCTTCAAGAGGTGGGTCTTTATGAAGTCATTATGGGTCTCTCAAACCTTGAGACTTGCATTAAAATTGGGAAAATTGACAGCATTATCTACATTACTAAGGCTAAACTATCTATTTGCACTTGAGGTCAGTTTGTCCCTGTCTGTTCTC
Organism: Hypotaenidia okinawae; assembly: GCA_027925045.1. Classification (NCBI taxonomy): domain Eukaryota; kingdom Metazoa; phylum Chordata; class Aves; order Gruiformes; family Rallidae; genus Hypotaenidia; species Hypotaenidia okinawae. Next base: position 128,479,687 of record BSDF01000002.1, on the reverse strand, counting down.
TAGCCATGGACCACAGAAGACTAAATGTACTCTCATTTTTCAAGAATATGATTACATTTAATATGCACAGCCCATACAGAGGCTATTCCCGAAATGCAGCAGAGCCCATTATATCTCTTAATGAAATTCTCCACCCCTCCTTTTTTTTTCTTAAAGTTTATGGGAAAACATTCTATGGAAAATACTTGCCATCTCATACTGTAGGACACGTCAGTCTGGATGGATGGAGATGAATTTCTGATTTGTTTCACTCTTGAGTTATATAGCATGATTTATATGTTCAGTAACAAAAAGATGCTTTTTTTTCATCACTGCAGCAGCAGAGGAAAGCTTGCAGAGACTTGTTGCACAGAGACGTTGCACAGGTACAACAGAGATATTTGCGTTGTGCTGGAGCCATTCTGCAAGTAGCTGAAGAAGAAAGTCCTCTTCCAATGAGGGACCAAATCTAAGATTTCTTTCACTGTTGCAGTCAGAGGGCCAGTGCCACCAAGATGCTGCCTGAAGATGCAGAGGCTCCAGCCTCTTACGGAGGACAGGTGCCCTGCTGTTACCAAGGCCTTTCACAAGCTCCTTGGCTGATGGTGTGGCCAAGACTTTCATCACCCAGCTGAGGTGGGCTGCAGGTCCTGCACGAATAATAACTTCCACTGAGTTGCAGCTAAAGTCCCACAGGGTTTCAATACAGTCCTTTTTGTGTTTCCTTGATGACCATGCTGCAACTGCACCTACCTGCTCAGCTAATCAGGAATGTGGGATGAGTGGCATTTGGAAAGGAGATCACTTTGTGCAAATTCATGTTAATACGTACATCAGAAGTCTTAAAAGCCCATGGCTACTACAGCTCTCCTACCTAACAGGGATCCTCTGGCTCCAGAAATGCTTTCTTGCATTGTTTGTCCTCTTGAGAGGTAGAGCTGTCCTTTTCTTTTTAGCTAGACAAAAATAATGTTGTGCAGTGCTCAGTGCACTGAGGAAGCAGGAGGCCTGTGTGTGATGAAGCCAGCACTGTGGTGATTTACCTGCTCTCCTGCCACTGCTGAAGACAACTTGTAGACATTGGACATTTGACACATACCTCATCTCGTTGCCTTCTCCTTAGGTCTTTCTATACTCTGTAAGTCATTTTCCTTGGAAGTGCTGGGACAAGTTTCTGGCAAGTAATATTGTTGCATACACTCAGATTTCTTGATCTCTGGCTGTTGTCTACTACTGGGTAGTACTGACTTGCCATTTCACCCACCCCCAAAATCCTGGATGAAGTAAAAAGTCTCATGTACTCATATACTGGCACTATTTGCAGATAATGAAAAAATCTTAAAGCCTGTGAAAACACAATAGGTTGGAATAGCCTTATTAATGAGTTTTGAATGTCTGAGAGGCCCTGTTAAACAGAAAATAGATCAGAAACCATTTCTTCAAGCAGTCTGTCAATGGCACGTCACATTTAAGTTCTCAGAAGCAAAGGAAGTCAACAAACCAACATGCTGCTTAGGAAAGGAAAATGAACATCAGGGAAAAACACAGAGCTGACAATAATTTTAAAAGGAAGCTTGCTGTTGTCTCAGGAATGGCAGAGGACTTATAGACAGAGATTTCCACAGCCCGCAGAAGGAGGGTCACTCCCCAGGAGGTACCAGGTGTGGCCAGTTTCCCACCCAAGGAGGCTGCTGCCAGACAGTTTGTGCTCCTGCATCTCTCTGCAAACTCAGTGGAAAGAGATTTGGGGCTGCCTGTAGGTAGAGCTGTGGGGCCTCTGGCTGTGTTCTGAAAAGACCCTTATCCAGGGAAAGCTGCTGTGACCCAGGAATGTGTCCATGTCAGCACAGAAACACATTGGGAAGGTTGTCTCTGCAGTCAGAAGAATACAGGATGAAAAGAGATTTGGAGGTATTCGTTTTCTTCATCCTTTTTTTTTTTCTCAATCAGCTTCAGTTTTTTGTAGACATTTGACATGCAGTTGGGAGCAGGAGCCAAGCATGCATTGTATCTGTTCAGGAGCTGGGCTGTGTTGTGCAGGGCGGGACATTCTTCCAGACACCTTTCAAACCCTTTGGGACTCTGAACTACTTGTTCAGAGCCACTCAATGTGTAAATATATAGTGGAGTTTTAATTATTAGCTGGCAGAAGTTATAAAACTTTCATCATTAGAGTGAAGTATATAACCCAAATGCAGATTTACTAAGTTATTTGGTGGCTTAAATCACGGTGTTCATGTGGAGGTCACTACAGATACACCTAAACAGCATGGCCTGAGAGAACACCTACTTGGAACCTAGATGTCCACTCCTGTTATGGACCTGGGACAAGAGTTGGGCATCTTTCCTCTCAAATTCTGATTTCCATGGGATCAAAACACAGCACAAAGCCAGGGCTCATCCAGGCATCTTCCCCCAACCAGACTACTGAACACAAACACTTAGCCTGTATGTAGGTCATTGGTTTGCTCATATTTATTTATATGAGTCCTGACCTTCAAGCACACAGCATGCAGAATTCCCACTGAGATTCACAGGCTCTTTGGGCTGGTGAAGCCTGCAGAATAGTATCTTAGAGGTTTCCAGTACAACCAGAGGATCATGTTGCCATCTAGAGGAACCTCAACAGGCTGGAGAAATGGGCTGACAGGAACCTCAAGAAATTCAACAAGGAGAATTGCAAAGTCCTGCACAACCCCAGGCATCAGTACAGGCTGGGAGCCACCTAGGTGGAAAGCAACTTTGTAGAAAAAGACCTGGGAGGGGTTCCTGTTGGTTGCCAACTTGAACACAAGACAGAAATGTGTCCTAGCAGCAGAGGATTAATAGTATCCAAGGCTACATTAGGAAGAATGATGGATGCCAGTTGTGAAGGCAGGTTATCCTTCCCCTCTACTCAGCACTGGTGAGGCCACATCTGGAGTACTGGGTCCGGGTTTGGGCTCCACAGCACAAGAAATGGAAGTATCTTTCCTGTAAAGAAAGGCTGAGAGAGCTGGGCTTGTTCAGCCTGAAGAAGAGAGGGCTCGGAGGGAATCTCATCAATGTGTTCACGTACCTGAAGGGAGGATGCAAAGAAGACACAGCCAGGCTCTTCTCGATGGTTCCTAGTGCCAAGGCCAGAAGCAATGGGCACAAACAGATACAATCTGAACATCAGGAAACAATTTTTCACTGTGAGGATGACTGAGCACCCAACACTCTCAGGTTGTCCAGAAAGGTGGTGGAGTCTCCATCCCTGGAGATGTTCAAAGGCCATCTGAACATGGTCCTGGGCAAGTGGCTCTAGGTGTCCCTACTCAAGGGTTGGACCAGATGACTTCCAGAAGGGCCTTCCAACCTCAACCATTCTGTGAACTTTCTCTGATTGAGTCATAAGGCCTAGGATATGTCATGCCCTATTCTTCAGAAGTTTCAGTTTATCCTGAAACTGCAGTGCACCTTGTAGTAACCATGAAGATGGCTGTGAGCCTGACAGTGCTGTTCTGACTGGTTATGTGAGAGTGTTGTTAAGAGTCTATAATCTCTAGGGGAGGAACGTAACATATGACATTCTTGGAGTGTTCACCTTTAAAAAATAACTCAGCCTTAGCTGGTCTGTTTGGTACGATGTAAAATGTTTTATTTACAGCAGCTGTTTCATTATAGTCTCATAACTTGAGAGTTTCCAAATAACTATTGCTGCCTGTGACAGTCAATAATCACAGATGGTCTCCTCTCTATTCAGGTGAAATAGGGTCACTGCACATCTCTATATATTCCTTTTTTAGGTGAAAATTAGGAAGTGAATCCTCTCTCTTCCCAAGGACCAGTTGAAGATTTTTTTCACTTGAGCTGATCAGCGTGGTATGACTCCAAAGACAAATTTGGGTTAACTAACTGGTGCAGGTAGCAGATCTAGGTAGGATAGCAGATCTACAGAAAAATGGTCGTATTCTTAAAACACCAGAACAACGTGTAGCTATTATGGTTTTGAGTTATTACTCCAAAATCTCCCTTGATGAAACATTTCTAGCACTGCTCTTGAACTTCTTTAGTATTTTTAAAGTCAGAGGTATAGGCTCAAAAGCAATTTCTCCAGTAATTGTTTCCCTTTGCTGCTGTTTATGACATCTGCCCTGCAAACACCATTTTGCGAGGGCATTACTTGCAGGTGAGTGGTATATAACATATCTGTTCTGGGTAACAGAGCGGTGATCTGCTACCCAAAGAGTTTGCTGAGAGCACTGATACCGCCGTATCACAGGCAGTGAAGGATAACCTTTAACATCTCTTTCTCACGTATTTCAGACTTCTGAGACCAGAGTTCTGGACCAGATGCCCAACACTCTAGATCTAATAAAAGGCAAAATGTAATAATAGCTTGAAATGTGCCTGGTATGTATTCCTCAGTGGTGTTTGTACTTGTGAAAATGCTGGGATTTGCCCGTCTTTCAAGAACAGCCAGTGACTGCAAACAAATCACCCCGCTAAGAGCAGCTGCTGATTTTGTCAACATATCTTTGCATGTCTTCATTTCCTTAGTCAATGAAGGACAGATGGTTCAAGTATTTAGCTGCAGGTACAACTGCAGCTGGGGTAGGAAGGGTATATTGAATGCAGTGCTATCAAACTTTTCCATCTATCATTGTTTCTTACCAGTCAGCAGGAAGAGGGTATGAAAGGACACCAGCACTTTCTGAAATAGAGCAGAAAATTGGGGTTGTTCTCTTCCTCCTGTTCTGCCTTGCCCCACAGTGCACACTCAAACATGCAGAAGTGCCAGAGTTTCTGGAACCCAGCAAGGTATAGATTTACAGCAAATGAAATAATGGCACAGGAATGTAATATGTTGATAGGAAAGAGATGTCAAAGTAGTTAAGACTTGGTTACAGACCAGAATAATGAAAGTAACCCACTGTCTAAGCAAAGGGGAAAGTTTTATGAGGAAAACCCCATTTTTCCAATCTAGCTATAAACCTTAGTTATAAACAATAATGATATTGAACAATTTGTGGCTGGACTCAATGATCTCAAAGGTCTTTTCCAAACTAGTGATTCTGTGACTGTGTAATTTGCCCATACCTATGTAATGCCTGCATAATGAAAACATTGACATGGATTCTAGGCATATATACAAGCGGGCAAAGAACAACAGTTCTGAGGCAGATATATGTATTTAGTTCTGAGTTCAGATACATATATGGGACCAATACACTATAAAGAGTCATGGCCCCTTGGGACATGCTCAGGATTGTTTATTCTGACTTGCTGTCTTTGGTCATGCTGCAAATCCAGACATAAAGTCCTAAGTGAAATGTGTTGCTGTGTTCCTGCTGTGACACACTGGCATCTGACTAAGACCATCTCTAGAGTAATTGTAGAAATAGTTCTTTGGGCTGTAGACTTTTTGCTTAGAGCAGGTTGGGTGGCTTGTGCTGGGACACAACATTCAACCTGTAAAAGAAATTCAGACTAACACTAGAATAGAAACTAGAACTGGAAGGAGACTACTAAGATATTTTACTTTTCTTTCACTCTGAAAAATGCACATTTAAACTCACAAAATAAGGTCAGATTATTTAAATTTTTGGGACTATTGAGCAATAGTCTTATTTTAAAAAAGTCTATTGCCCTGATACAAAGGTTGGAGGCCAGCCAAAAAGACAGAAACCACAGGAGAGAAGGTTCTGCAGGCATCACAGAATAGCAATGCTGGTGGTTCAGTCTTTGGGCGTACCCCAGGGCTGGCAGGAGAGACCAGAGCAAGGCAGAAGGTATTGAAGTATGACTTGTCCAGCTAGGCATTGCTGCTATCCATTTGTGCCTGTGACTCCTTCTATTTTGCAAGGTTATCAAGGGAAGGGCCTCATTTTACCTAGTTCATCTGTACCCTTAAAATCAGTTGGAGCACCTAGAACCTACAGTCTGAAGCAGATAAGCATCTCTGCAGGATGTGCCATCCTATCTTAAACTGAGTGCCTAAAGTAAGACAAACCACCTTCCTCAGGTGCATTTAATTCCACTGACTGACAAAGAAGTTCACAAAACCAGCTCAGGCAGCATCCCTAACCTATAGATGGGTTGAATTAGGTGAGCTGGTTCCTCTCCAAGTTGTCTGACAAAGCCAGGGAGTGACCATGGTGCACAGACCCTTTCTGCAGGGATTGCAGAGCTTGCAGAAAGTACTGGCAAAAGTTTGATCAAGTCCTGTGCCAAGAGGAACAGGTCCCTGATTACAACCTGGCAGACAGTTAACTGCACTTTAAGTTCTTTCCTCATTAATATTTCCAGAAGTAGGAAGTGTTGCTATAATGCTATTTTTAAATGTTGATTTAAATGATTCATAGCATTTGCAAAGACTGTTTTGTCATCACAGTTATTGACCAGTTATGTCTATCTCACTACCACTGCCCTTTCAAAGATCACAGAGGTTTTTATTTTTAATGAAAACAAGCTTTAAAAATATCCTTTGAGAACATATCATTTTCCTTAATGCAGTCAGCTGAAAATACTCAGACTTTCCAAATGTGGGCATTTCTGGTTTCCCCTCATCCTCTCCTCCCCTCACTGGGTCAGGTTCAGACTTCAGGCCAGTGGGTGTGTTGTGCAGGGTGTCCAGGGCTGTCAGACCCTCTGTGTGACCTGGTGAGAAGGCATCGCAGCATTGAGATGTCAAGTGCCAGTTGAGAGGGAGAGATGTTTTGCTGGAAACCCCTTTCCATGTGGCTCTTGCACATCCAATGCACAACAAAACAGAGGCTACAGCAAGCATAGTGTCCCCATGTTTCCTAATTTATTCTTTTTGCTTGTTTTAGGTCTCCACAAAGGCCCACCCAGAATCACTTTAGGGGCGACTTGCAAGTAGATGTATATGTATGCTCCCACTTCCTGCTTCCCAGGTAATGATCCAGGCTGGAGGGTATAATTAAGAGCACACAGTACCTCCTTATCTCCTTAGGGACCGTGAGCGAAGCTCATTATTGCTTTTTCCATCTGGCAAATATACAATTCTCTTTACTGCCTGTCAGCTGTGAGGCAGACCAGGACCTGCTTCAAAGTGCCCAGCCTGTCACCCAGCAGAGATGCACACTGAGAACCACAAGAAAGGTAAGAGTTCCGTGTATCACTGCAAACATGGGGCAAGACCCCGGTGTGCCCTGAGTCACTGTAACTCCACCAGTTGCAGTAGAGATTTAGGACAAGGTCTGTGGTGCCCTTGCAGGGATTGCAGAGGGATTTTCTCTGCCTGTGCGGGTTCTTCACATCACAGCTTGTACGGGGTCTCTTCAGCCCTCACTAGCGTGACTCAGTGCTCCTGTGAGGCAGATGGCGTCCAGATGGTTGAGCTATCTGCCTCATCTCAGCCAGCCAGAACAGCCAGGGAACTTGTGTGAGGGCAGTAACCCATATCAAGGGAGGTCATTAAAGGACTGCTTTGTACAGGATGAGTTTTGACATCCAGGACTTGCACATAGGAACTGTAGTGTCTGACCTTTAAAACACAGTTTAATTAAGATGGACACCCAGTATATTTATATCCACAGGTTTAGTTACTGAGACAAAACACAGCCATGGCTGTACCGCTTCTCACACTGTGCTAGCGTGTGTGAAACCAGCCCTTGGTCCTCTGCAGCACTTCCATATCTGGAGCTAATGGGGTCCTGACTTTGATTTGCCTGCCCTTGCTGAAGTGGGACAGACTCTTTCCCCACATGTTGGGTGGTGTAGGGAGGATCTCTGCCCTTCACTAGACCAGGTTACCCAAAGCTTCATCCATCCTAGCCTTAAATGCTTCCAGGGATCAGGCTTCCACAGCCTCCCTGGGCAACCTCACCACCCTCATAGTAAAGAATTTCTTCCTAAAATCTAATCTAAATCTGCCCTCTTTCAGCTTGAAGCCATTGCCCCTTGTCCTATCACTGCACTCCCTGGTGAACAGTCCCTCTCCCACTTTCCTATAGGACACATTTAGGTAATAGTAGGCCATAATTAGGTCTCCCCAGAGCCTTCTCTTCTCCAGACTGAACAAGCCCAACTCTCTCAGACTGTCTTCACAGGAGAAGTGCTCCAGCCCTCTGATCATCTTTGTGGCCTTCCTCTGGAAGCACTCCAACAGCTCTATGTCTTTTCTGTACTGGGGACCCCAGAGCTGGACACAGGTGGGGGTCCCACAAGAAAAGAGGGGCAGAATCACCTCCCTCAACCCGTTGGCCACACTGTTCTTGATGTAGCCCAGGACATGGTTGGCCTCCTGAGCTGCTAGCACACACTGCTGGCTCATGTTGAGCTTGTCATTGATCAGCACCCCTAAGTCCTTCTCCTCAGGGTTGTTCTCAATCCATTCTCTGTCCAACCTGTAACTGTGTTTGAGATTGTGCCAACTCACATGCAGCACCTTGCACTTGGCCTTGTTGAATTTCATGCAGTTCACATGGGCCCATTTCTCCAGCCTGTCAAGGTCTCTCTGGATGACATCCCTTCCCTCCAGTGTGTCAACCTCACCACACAGCTTGGTGTCATTGGAAAACTTGCTGAGGTGCACTCTATCCCACTGTCCATGTCACTGACAAAGATGTTGAACAGTGCTGGTCCCAGTACTGACCCCTGAGGAACACCACTCATCACAAACCTCCATGAGGACATTGAGCCATTGATCACAACACCTTGAGTGTGGCCATCCAGCCAGTTCCTTATCCACTGAGTGGTCCATTTGTTGAATCCATGTCTCTCCAATTTAGAGACAAGGATGTCATGCTGGACAGTGTTGAATGCCTTGCACAAGTCCGGGAAGATGATGTCTGTCATCCTTCCCTTGTCCACCATCTCTGTTACTCCATCACAGAAGGCCACCAGATTTGTCAGGCATGATTTGCCTTTCATGAAGCCATGCTAATAATGCAGTTTATAAGGGTGACTGCAGTGCTGATACCTTTGAGTCAAATAGAGTACATAGCATTGCTGCCATTTGGTTTATAATTACAATTCCGTTTCAGATTACTTTCTTTTGCAGCACTACTTGAAGAATGTGATGTTTACTTCTGTTGGTATGATGCCTGTCAGTCTGATTCACTCCCATGCAGAATTTCCAAAGCATCAGTGCTTTCTGTAACTGTCTTTGACCAAAAGGGGAAATCAGAGAACAGATAATTATTACCAGATAATAAGGTCTTTTTAACACTATCACTGTCACTTTTTCTTTGGTGGCCATTACAAATGGTTGTAGTACAGTCTAAACTACCTTTCTCTGGAACATGGGGTTTTCCTACAGACCATCTCAAGGTGGAGTTCATTTTCAGTGACTCAGCTTAGGAAGGAAATCAGGCTCTCCACTTTCGTTGTTTCAGCTGGTGTATAGACACAGGCTTTAACTGCATTCATCTACATATGAAATCTTTCATTGATATAAAATGTACAAAGACTAAAGCAGTAAAAAATCACCAGCTGTAGTAATTAAAGGACCTACAACTTATTTTTTTTTTTTTTTGTAAATAGAGACTTCAATTCCCACATCTTCTTTGCTATTCATCTGAAATCAGCTAGGTTACTGCTAGCATTAGTCAAGAAGGCTTTGCTATTCTCATCAGGAGTCTGAGAGACAATGAGCTGATTAGCATTTCATATCATAGCAGGTTTTTAACAATCATTAAGAAATAATTAACAGTGATTTGGCTTGTTTGCCTATTGTTTTGAAGAAATGCTATGAAGTTGTGCTACTGTTGATGCTAATTTTAAGTAAGATTGTTATCCCACAGCTCTCTAATGTCAACACCTCCAAAGCAGTGCTGGGAGAGGTTTTATTCAGTTTGGATGAACTGACTGCTGTACAGCTGTACTCTGAGCTGCCTGTTTAAAACCTGCCCTCACTGTGCTCAGCTCCCTGCAGCCAGTCTCTTTACAGAAGCTTTTTCCTTCTGCTTCACACCCAGAAGTCCCTGACCCTATGTGTGTACGAGCCTGGGAGGCTGGGGCTGCTCTCAGGTGCCTGGCTGGTGGGAGGCTGGGGACTTCCACAGGGCAGCTCACCCTTGCATAATCTGTTATGACTATTTACTGTGGCAGAGTGCGAGGCAGCCCCATGCCTAACTGACAGCAGGGAGAGCATCCAGCAAAGTCCCACGGTGCACTGAAGTACTGGCTTATTGAAGGCAGACTCCTGCAGTCCTGAAATATTTCTTTTGCTAATATCCTCCCTCAATTCCCCAGGAGCAGCCAGGGCTATGGATACCTAAACTGATAGATGGCTGATACACATGTTTTTTAATAACTGAATCATAAAATATTTAACAGCTCCTGGGACTGCAGTGCCTGGTCTCCAGCCATGACCTAGCATAATTCTCAGAGCAGCTGCCTCTCAGGGCCTGAGGGCTTAATTTAGAGTCCATTGAGGTGAACAGGAGCTTTCTGTTGGCACTGGTCATACTGGATCTGGTCCAAAGGCACAGATCCTTCATGTTCTTATTTCTACAGGTGATCCTTAAGGAGTCTGTGCTAGCAGCATTAACTGTGCTACTGCTGTACCATGCCTGTCTCCCCAGCCCTGAATGAATACCTCCTGAATATCTATCCTCCTCACATATTACTTAGGAGGGAATTTGACTTTCATTTTTTCCTCTGAGGACTAGGATAGATAAGCATAGGTAGAAATTCCTGCTGTGGATCTAGACGACATTTGATGCTGGATCTGGTTTCACAGAATCACAGAACTGTAGGGGTTGGAGGGGACCTCCAGAGATCATCGAGTCCAACTCCCCTGCCAAAGCAGGTTCCTTAGGACAGGTCACACAGGTAGGTGTCCAGATGGGTCTTGAATATCTCCAGAGATGGAGTCTCCACACCCCCCTGGGCAGCCTGTCCCCATGCTCTGTCACCCTCACCGTGAAGAAGTTCTTCCACAGATTGGTGTGGAACTCCCTATGCTCCAACTTGAGGCCATTGCCCCTTGTCCTGTTCCCACAGACCACTGAAAAGAGGCTGTCCATTTCCCCCTGTGTCCCACACTTGAGATATTTATAAATATTAATCAGATCCCCTCTCAGTCTTCTTTTCTCAAGGCTGAACAGACCCAGTTCACCCAGCTTTTCCTTTGAGCATCCCCAGGCAGCATCACATGCAGGGGCAGACCTACGACTTCTGGGGTTGTAGTAGACCTGTTAATGTGCAGTACAGGGTTCCTACATAACTTGGAAAAAACATTGGGACTAACTTTGCTCAGAAGTCTGGGGAAACACTGTCAGTGGTTTAACAGTGGTAGATTTCTACAGTATCAATGAATTAAAAATGCAGAACGGTCTTCTTCACAGAGCGAAGGCTCATGTTGCCTGACCACAGATAACAGGATGCAAATTGTGAAAAAAGTCCCCATGTCCCCCACAAATGCATCTGCGAGACCCCAGGCCCAGGGTCTGTTAGAGACAGACACTGTCTGAGTGTCTGCAGGTGTGGAACTGGAGTCTGCACAGGGAAAGGCTGAGTCAGCATCTGGCAGAGCAGGGACAGGAAGTGATGAGCAAGAGAGGGGGACATGGGCCTTGCAGGGCATAAGGTCTCATGGCCACAGCACACAAATCCCATTTCTTAGAGCTCAATTACACACCAAAGAGGGCACGGTTGATCAGTCAAAACTCACGTGGCAAACATGTCTCAGAGCTGCAGTTTATTCAGTCATACCTGTGTAGCTTCTGGCTCGTGGACTTTGGATCTACTGTCAGGACATGCCATTACAGAGGAAATTCCCAGTTTGAAACTTGCTGCCTGTATCTGTGTTACTTTCAGCTGTGAATGCTTTTCTACTTTGTTGCTCCAGATGCAGGGTAATGCAGTCACTGGCTTATTTGTGTCCTTCTTCATTATCACAGCTCAAGTGAATGCCTTCTGGAAGGCATCACCACCTCCCCCCCCACCCCCGAGGATACCGCTCACTGAATCAGCCTTGTGAGCTCTTGTAAGATACCTGCAGATGAGCACAAAGAGGACTCACAACTACTAAACATTTCCTGCCTGCTGGAGGAACAGCTTATCTCAAATGCTGTCCCTGGAAATGAGAGCAGCTCGTAGCATCAGCCCTGTTGCTTTTCCAGCAGCGTAACCGTGGCACTGGCAAAATGGACTGCCCATTAAACAACGTATGACTAATACCTTTAATGGGTACATTAGAGGAGGCCTCTTTTTAACTATTTTTACTTGGTTCTCAGAGGCAAGGCTGCACGATCAAACAGTGAGGCAAAAGCCAAGGGCATGGGGTCAACTTTTACGATGGTGTGTGGCAGAATCACAAAGCAGAGCATGTCAGAGAGGCTCCAGAGAGAAGAGAACTGGCTGCAGCTGTACCCACCCAAGTCTTTCACTGCATTTCTGAATGTTATCACTGTGTATTAACACAGTTTCTGTGTTTACTCAATATTTGGGATACTGATAGTTGAAAGGCAAGATGTATGACTTAATTGATTGACACAGTTCCTATAACCTCAGCCAAGTTTGTACCAGCTGAAAAATGCTAAGGAGCACTTTTGAAGTGTAATTTCAGTCATTACCCACAATCAATAAAAATGCTATTTTTATCACCAGACTTAATGGGGAGATTGTCAATGCGAGTGCTGTGAGCACAGGATAAGTTCTGCTGTGTTTCTCAGTCACACTGTCATCATTGGTTCCCCCACCTCAGACACGGCTACTCAAGGGGCAGCACAGTCAGACTCAGCCCAGTTTCTGCTACTCCTGCCAAGTCCCTGGATGCCTGTTTTGCAGGGGAGGCGCAGTCTCAGGCCACCCTGCGCTGTGACTGCAGTTGTGATCGATGCTCCTGAGCAAAGCCTTACTACATTCTCTTGACTCTCTGCTTGTGATGTCAATCAAACTGTCTCCTTTGGGAGGCTGAATTGGTAGGGACATTTTGCTGGATGCTTCCCAAAGGAGCAATATTCTAGTCTTTGAATCAAATTAACCAATTTTTGAAGTCAACCGTCCAAGTTCATCTGTTAGGTAACATATCTAGTTTTAGTTCCATACACTCAGTTGTTATTCAAACAGTTTCCTACACTGGGATGTCTTACTGCCAATGGCACTGGCTTTTGGGATTCCTTTAATTTTTTGTCCTAAATGAAATGGAAAATCCAATATGGATATGTTTATACATGCCCTTTATGTAAATGTATAAGGGCTTGCACATGGGGCTTGTAACTGCAAGTATTGGTCAGCCTTAGCTGGAAGGGTTTGTTACTAATGCTATCAACACAAGTGTGCAAAACACACACACCTGTAGGACAGGAGTCAGCCCCAGCAGTGACTGTGGAGATGCTCAGCTGTGGTAGTCTGCCCAGAACTTTGTGTATACCATGCCATATACTAGTAACAGGAGGGGCTACCACTCTGCCTTCTCTCCAGCCTAAATCCTCATATAAAGTTTTTTAACTTCTGTGGAACCAAAAATTCACACGTGTGATATAATTACCTACTAAGCAGAACTTAATATTCTTTTTGAGACAATAATTGTCATATGTACTTCCTTTTTGTTCAGAAGGTCTTATAGAATCACAGAATCACAAGGTTGGAAAAGACCTTTTAAGATCATCAAGTCTAACCATTCCCATCCTAAGCTAAACCATAACCCTAAGTACCTGATCTACCCTTCTTTAAAAGACATCCAGGGATGGTGACTCAACCCTCTCCCTGGGCAGCCTGTTCCAGGCTCCAACAACTCTTTCAGTAAAAATTTTTTTCCTAACATCTAATCTGACCTTGCCCTGGCACAGCTTAGTGCCATTTCCCCTTGCCCTATCTCCTGTTACTTGGCTGAAGAGACCATCACCCACCTCTCTACAACCTCCCCTCAGGTAGTTGTAGGAGGTGATAAGGTCTCCCCTCAGCCTCCTCTTCTCCAGACTAAACATCCCCAGCTCCCTCAGCCGTTCCTCATGTGATTTGTCCACCTTACAATGAATATGGTTTCTACTGTCCTGGTCATCTTTTCTCTGAGACTCAAAGCAAAGTGCCACTGTGATGGGGAAGCCCAATGGGTGAAGCTCAGGTGAAGCTTATGTGTTTTCTGAAGTTCTATAGCAAAACAGGGACTGCTGGTTAATAAGCTATTTTAAGAAGCACAGTGAAATATTGAGGATCCTTTCCCAGTATTTATATTAGAGGCTAAGCATTACTCAGACTGCCTGATCTAGGAGGAAAACATTTCTCCATTTCCATTCCTATTAACACAAATAACAATCTCCCCAAGCATAAGAGCAGGGAAAGAAGAAGACACAAATGAAGCTAGACTGCAGTGCTATCCCCAAAGGTCTTTGAGATTTATTTTCATGCTTTGTTTATACTCATTGTGTTCCTGAGTTAGGAAGATTACAAAATAGAGGACCAAAATCAAGGAGCTTCCTGACCAGGGATCTGTCCACTACAGTGACTGTGGTTTCACAGGGATGAAGCCAACATATTAGCTAGAAATTTGTAATCCATTTGGTTGCTTGACATCTTTTTATCTCAACATTTAGTTTTCACAGCCCAGCCCTTAACTCATTGCTTTGATAGAATGAGTTAGGTTTAGTCTGTCCTAGAAGAATATGCAGCAATAAAGCTGTTCTCAGAGGAATGTCACAAACATGATAGGAGCCGCAGATCTACAGCCAAGCTGGTCTATCCCAAACATCCTATCATCTAGCCTGGGGCAGAGAGAAGGTCACAGTGAAAATACTCTTTACCAGGCTGCTAGGGTGACTTAGGGACTGAGGAGTCAGGTACCCACTGCTTGGAAGGAAACTTTCCTTGCCAGGCATTAGGAATCAGCTCTTTGGTGAGCAGGAAGCTGTCGGAAGGCAGATAGTGCTGAAAGCATCTATTATTGTGGCAGCCTGCTTCAGAGCAATTGCTAAAAGGGGTCTGGATGAAGATAGCTGGAAGGGAAGCATCCAGAATATGATTATTATTATTATTTTAAATCCTGATAACTGCACAGCCACAGACAAAACAGAGTGGATGGGCTTCAATTCGGTTGCCCCGGTGTTTCTGTTTTGCCTTCAGCTATATGCTGTGCATGAAGCACATGGCTGCCATGGCACGGCAAGGACAATCTATGCCAGTGTTGTTGAATGAAGCTGCATTTCAGGTGGAGATTTTTTAAATTTCTTTGCTTTGGTCTGATCTAGCAGTACCTTCTCTAGGAAGAAAGCATGAATTTTAAGAACTAATCAGCCTTGATTTGGGGTGCGCAGTCAGTGTAGTGGTGGACAGAGCAGAAAACTATTATTTCTCCCTTTTTTCCCAGCTGCTCAGTTTTGTTTGATGTTATTTGGACCATCAGCACTCCTAAGAAAGGGAGTTAAAAGTGGAATCACAATTCTTTTCCAATGCCAAGTGTGCCAGAGGCATCCTTTGTCATTTTGAGCAGCCTGGGCACATGCAGAATGGGTGACTAATGCCCAGAGTGCAGGTTTTATTTAATTCGATTATGTCATCTGCAGTTTCAGCACTTTCCCCAGAGGACTTCTCCACTTCTTTATATTCAAAGGGTAATTTTGCTTGAATAAACATTTATTACTTCACAGGTCTAGTCACAGCTAAGAAGGCAAAGCACTGCAAGAAGGCGAAACAGTGACAGCAATTGCCTTTAAATTCTGAGTGCCTTTTGCTGTGATCTTTGACAGCAACCTGCTAATGAGTCATTGTCTGGAGCTGGGATGTAGCAATGTGTTGTGCAGGACTTCTGAGATTCCTTTCAGCCTGTTTTCTGTGATTTTTCAGAGAGATCAGTTTCTTCTAGGCTGTTTTCAAATGCACGAAATGTCCTGTTCTGTGTGCGGGAAGGGAGACACAGCTGTTGGGGGCCAGGGGTTGTCTTTTAATTTAATCTTGCTTGCTCTAATTCACTGAAGTATGTTGTTTATGTTTGCATGGATGGGGGAATAACCTCATTTGTGTTCTGACAGTCACTGCGCTGCTTTCCTGGAGGGGCTGATTGTCTCTTAGTGGAGAGTCATCAGGGTCAGCAAGTAACTACATTTAAATATGTAGTAATTTTACATTTAAAATAATCAAGTTACATGTAGACAAAGCAGGCACAACAGAGGCAGTCAGTCAGCCTTAACTCTGTCCTGTGATACCGCTGTACAGTAACCACAAAATCCTGATGATTGCATGGCTGGATCTCTTATCATCAGTTCTTTAATTCTCAGTTTCCCAGTTTATATTGCCTGAGCTTTGTTTAATTACAGTAGCCTCTTAATGTATTTTACCCTTGAATTATTGACAAGTGCTTTCAACCTTAAATCCACTTAAACGTAGAATAGATTTCTGAAGTGATCATTATAGTGTCTTGTGTGCCTCTTCCATTACCCCTCAGAGCCTATATAATACTTGTGCATTTACATTTATAGATGAAGGAAGTGCTTGAAAAAATCCTTGGCTGTGGACACATGACAAAGTACCAGAACGGGATTGTCACTTGGTCTTCTCCATTTCTTCTTTTTGCTTATTCACTGTATCACATGTAAACTCATCTTGCTTTTGCCTTCCTTTTTGTAAA
The DNA here is from genome assembly GCA_027925045.1 of Hypotaenidia okinawae. NCBI lineage: Eukaryota > Metazoa > Chordata > Aves > Gruiformes > Rallidae > Hypotaenidia > Hypotaenidia okinawae. The sequence continues at coordinate 128,463,207 of BSDF01000002.1, read as the reverse complement.
TTAAATTTTGTCTTAAGAAGGAATTTTGCACATATTTAATATGACACACCAGACATGCAATAGTAACAGGTACAAAAATAAACTTGATGCTTTGTATTTAGAGACAGATTTGATAGTGATAAAATCGCATTTTTCTGCCTGACAGAAGCAGGATGATTCTTCCCACAGGCTCAGGCTAGATGATTTAGTTGATTTTGATAAGAGTTATGGTCACACTCAATTTTTCCTATCTCTATATTATTTTTAATGTAGTTTTGCCCTAATTTAAAGGTACTGGAAATTATTTCAAGTACCTGCATTAGGGGTCTATCTGAGTCATCTCTTGGAGAAGTCATTCTGCTTTGGACTACCCAGAGTTTAAGAAGATTTTGCTGCTAGATATTTGTAGGTTAATAAATGAGAATAACTCCAGTATTTTCTGGTGTGATGATGTGTACTGCCCCGACACTTTAAGAAATCACAAAATAAGTACAGTGTGTTTGCCTCAGGTACAACTACTGCCTAGCACCAGGGACCCCAGGAAAGGACATTTCCCTCCCTCATCTCCTCCACAAGCTTGGAAGAAGCACCTTGGCTGACTAAGCAGATCCTCCAGGGTCTACAACCAGGTGTGCTCCTGGGGTGATGTCATGCTGCCTAAAATATGGTTTAGAGCTATAAATGCTATGGGCTTGCCTTCATTCAGAATCATAGAATCATTTTGGCTGGAAAAGACCTTTAAGGTCATCAGGTCCAATCCTTAATCTAACACTGCCAAGTTCAACCACTAAACCATGTCCCTAAGCACCACATCTACATGCCTCAATACCTTCAGGGATGGTGACTCCACCACTTCCCTGGGAAGCCTGTTCCAATGCTTGACAACCCTTTCACTGAAGAAATTTTCCTTAATATCCACTCTAAACCTCCCATGTTGCAATTTGACATAATTTCCTCTTGTTCTATCACTTGTTACTTGGGAGAAGAGACCGACACCCAGCTGGCTACAACCTTCTTTCAGGGAGTTGTAGGAAGTGGTAAGATCTCTCACCCCTCAGCCTCCTTTTCTCCAGACTAAACAGTCCCAGCTCCCTCAGCTGTTTCTTATAACACCCGTTCTCTAGACCCTTCACCAGCTTCACTGACCTTCTCTGGACATGCTCCAGCCCCTCAATGTCTTTCTTGTAATGAGGGGCCCAAAACTGAACACAGTATTCGAGGTGTGGCCTTATCTGTGCCAAGTACATGGACATGGTAACTTCCCTAGTCCTGTTGGCCAAGCTGTTTCTGACACAAGCCACAATGCTGTTGGCATTCTTGGCCAGCTGGTCATACGGCTAGCTTATATCCAGCTGGCTATCAACCGAGATCCCCAGGTTCTTTTCCATCCAGCCACTTTCCATCCACACCCCCCTGTGCCTGGCATAGGCAGCCCAGGGAATCTTGTAAGCTTGTCTTGCTCTTTCCAGTATGACCTGTGAATGTACTTCCCAATGCAGTGTTTTTAAACCTAGTCCTGTGTATAAACACTTTGATGCTTCAGCAGAAGGCCTTCATAGAAATGTGGAAAATGGTCCTGATGGGATTAAACTGTGTTCTGTATTTTCAAGCTTAGAAGAATCTGGATTTAAACCCGGGACCATCAAATGGGTAAAACTACAAATGCTCAGTAAGGTATGAGTACACTTAAAAGCACTTAATCTCCATGTCAGTGAAGTTTTTGCTGGGAATCCTTTGACAAAGGCCTGAGGGCTGTTGTGTCTCCTGTTTATGCTCTTCCATAAATTGTTTTCCTAGTTGTAAATGTGAGATTATGTAAACCTCTGCCATTGATGACTGATTGCATCTACTTTGGGAGTGCTTTTAAGGGTACAGCAGGTTTCCCAAAGTTACCTATAATGAGTGATACTTGGAAAGGAAAAGAATATTTTCCTATATAAACTACTGCAAATGATCGCTCTGAGATGTTACCTCCTAATTCACTCTTTTCCTTCCCTCCCAAAAGACCCCCAAATCATTCAAATTGCTGTGCTGGGGACTGATCCACTTAGCCTACTACTTCATCTGCTTTTTTCTCCTCTCTTCCCAAGCAGTGTCAGTGTCTGGATTTAGGCCTGTGTTCCTTAAATGGATGAAACTCTGCACACTCAGCAACAGGCAAAAAAAAAAATTGCATTTATAAGTGGGTTAATCTCTTTGCCAGATGAGTTTATTTTCAGGGAATCTCAGCCCTTTCCCCTCTCCTGGATTTCAATATACACAGGCCCATGTAAAGCTACTGATATAAATCAGGTCAGCGCTGAGATTAGAGGTGTGGGAGAGAGGCAGAGAGAACATAATCAGTGCCTGAACGCTGCTACAATGCTAATGACATGGTTACAAGGAGTAACTTTAATCCCGAATGTCCTATGTGTTCTGCAAAAACGTGTCAAGCCAACCTGCCAGAGTTTCAGATAAATCCACTGAAATGAAGTGAACCGTGGCTTTTGCCTTTTCTTTCTTTCTTTTTTTTTTTTTAAGTGGCAGATGTGAGTTTAGGAAAAAAAAAAGAAAACAACCCAAGACCTCATTCAAATGCAGAGATTTAAAAATAGAAGCTAAAACAGCTTCAACTTTCTGGCTAGATGGCAGATTGTCTGACTGTAAGAAATAATAAAAGCACTATGGCCAGGATGTATTTTAGAAAACAGAAGAAGTTTTATTATAGCAGTGAAGAATGAAAGCTAGAGGAAACCCATAATATTTCTGCAGTGTGATTAACATCACACAGGTTCTGGACTTAAGTGCCTGCACTACTGTAATTAAACATATGCAGCTCTGTGAGCTGGCTAGCTGGGCAGTTCCATGCTGTAATTAATATAAACTTGAATAATTAATATTTTGGGAGAGTATTTTTGGTAAAAAGGTGTGGGATTTTTTTTTTTAAATTCTATCCCAAGGTGCTTTGTTATGTAAGTGCATGAATCCCAGATTGGTACTTCTAATTAAATCAGAGGTTTCTTCTGAGGTAAGCACATTAGATAACAGGAAAAGAAAGCAGAGTGGCCAAGCACACAAATCTTTGAACTTATTTTTAACCTCTTCATCATACTTGGTCCATCTTTCCTCAAATAGATCAGCTACTAATAGTAACAATCTCTCCTACTGCTTTTGGGACTGCTCACTGTTTTTGTAGTCAGTTTGAATCAGGCTGCCAGCTAGTTTACATGGGGACTCCCAATTTTTAACACTGATGGGTGATTTGGGTTGAAAATGCCAGAGCCACAGGTATGGGACCAGGATTTAATAAAATACAGCAGGCAGCACAGCAAAAGTAACAAGGTCCTGTTAGGTGTTTGAACCTTACTGCATACCACCAATGTTTGAGTCCTGCTATCTCCATTTTTCACCAGATGTTTTTGTACTTTTGCACTAAAAATGATGTTGTATTTCTGAGTTTTATTAGCAGCTTTTTACTGATTTGTCATAGCAATGCAGTGCAAAATTGTACTGATGGCTGTTCTTGTTCTAATGGAGTTCGTGGGTGTGCATCTGACCTGAGAAACAACCTGGTGTTCTACTGGAACAGGTAAATCAAAGAAATTATATTTTATTGGGGAAAAAAACCTCCAGACAACCAGGATGCCCCTGGAAGGGAGACAGCATGACAAGAAAACATTTATAGAATTCACTTCTAGAGCGCACATCACTACCTGGGTCCTGCCTGCCTCAGGCTTTGGCCCTCCACCAGATGGGTACAAACCGGCTGAGGAGAGCTGCTGCAAGGTCAGAGCTGTGCTTTCGGGGCAGAGACGCTGTGGCTGGTGAAGCAGTGGTCACCACGGTCCCAGCAGGGAGAAAGACAGTAGGGGGCAGGGTCAAGATGCACCTCTGGGGTCAGGAGGGATCAGGACTTGCAGGGAGAAGGGGACTTTTGGGTCAGAGCCCTGTACTGCAGTGGACTGCAAAGCAAAAGCCATGCTGGCAAAGGAGATTGGATAGAAGGGATTGAGAAGGGCAAGGGAGGGGAGGGCAGATATGCAGAGTTGACCTCATAACTAGGAGGTCAGCAGAGGAGAGAGGACCTGTTGAAAAGTGTAGGTTAGAGGATTGAGGTGACAACAAAGGTGATTAGACTGATGTGTGCTTTTAGTACAGGGATATATAGGTGTAACGGTCAAGGCATTTAAAAAAGGATGGCCAGCATATGCTACCCATTATAAAGGAGGAAAGACAAAGTCCAAAGAGCTGGAACAAAGCTGCCTACCTCAGGCTGTAAAATAGTCAGAGGTGAAACACTTAATGCAAGTGCAGTTGCACTGGAAAGCGATGACATAACAGCTTTTCCTTCTTCAGGCTCCACAAGGATGAAGCACTCACTCTTCCCAAGGCCAGTCTGCATTGGTTCTGTGGTGTGAAAGGAGAGGACAGGGTGGCTGAGTCTCTTGTGGAGATACACAGCCCACTTACACACACTGCAGAACTGTGTGTCTCCTACCAAGTCGGAGCAGGTTTGGGCAAAAACAGGCTGCGGAGTATATCGACAAGGTGAGCAGGTCAGCACCTTTAGTGGAAATACCAGCAAAACTTCTGGATAAATAGCTTATTAATTGAAATGGCACACACTGTTCAGCTGAATGTAGAAAAACAATGAAGGCTGGAGAAATGAGATAAAATTAAGCTAAGCTTGGCTTTAGTTTAAAAAGCAACTGAAATAACCACATATTTGATTTGGGAAGGTTGGCATTTTTACTATGTAGTTTTGATAAGGAATGGATTTTTTTTCTACATGAAATAAAATATCTCTACTTGAAGTTTGCCAGTTTTTTTCTCACCCAAGTTCTAAGCTAATTACACAGACCCTGAAATAGTAAATCAGGCCTAAGACCTCAGACAAGTCTACAAAACCTATTCAAAAGAAAAGATCCTTCTAGTTCTGGGAAGGAGCTATACTTAGGTTGGATAAGATAGGTTTCTTTTTTCTTTTTTTAGAGAGGTTAAAATACTAATATTTTCTTCCTTGACATATTTTTTATACCATGAATTGGTTCTTCCAGAAGAACATGACCATTTAATTTTTAATCTTTCAGTTCAGCCCTGGGAGTGCAGAGAACTGAGTTTTATCTGGGTTCACAGTAGTGAAATTCTCAGTGAACTGAGAGTTAATGAACATTCTTATTACAAAGTTCCCACTGGCTCTAGAAGTGTCCAACAGTCAAATGCTTCTTTAAATTTGTTTGTAAAAGCCTATATTGTAGGTTATAAAACTCACAAAAAATCTCCTGGGAGGACATGGTATGGGGATGCATGGTCTGCGCTTCCTGGGATGTATGGTCTGCAAGATTCTTAAAATTAAATTCAACTTCAAATATTCCTTATTCAAATATATGTGCCTGAATTTCATGTGCACTGCAGAACTAAGGCCACATACCTGAAGACAAAACCCCTGTGTGGCTCAGGCCAAGATAACTTCACCAGCTGACCTGCGTCAGCGAAATGACAGCTCCTCTGAGCTCTTGAGCATGATGATGACCTGATTTTGTATTTATCTTATGATTGCACTCAGAAATTCACTTATCTGAGTTTATTTTTTTTTTTTTCATATTTCTGCTGAGGTTGTGCACAGTGGACAGGAGTTGCAAAGCCTTGGACACAAGCACGAGATTTAATGTAGGACATCATGTGTATGATGTAGATTGAGCTCAAGTCCTGAATTCACAGACCCCTTAAGGACATCCTAAATTCCTGTAATATGGTACAAAGTTTCACTAAATAAAGACAAAACTTGTTGCATGCTTAATGGTGAATACTTTGCTGGAGTGAGACCTTACCCACCAACCTGTTACAGGTGCTGTCTAATTCTGGAAATTGCTGATCTCTGAAACATCACTGTTACCTGCTGCACAACAAGTTTTACATCAGCCTCTGCAATTCCTACTACATATGTGCTCTTTTCTGTACACCCTCAGTGAGATTCAGCATCAGATCACAGACACTTAAATGTAGGTGCCAAGATGTAGGTAATGACATGGGAATTTGGTGTCTAAACATCCTTATGCCCAGTGAAAACCTAACCAGTGCAGCTGTCAGACAATGGTCGCAGCTGTCAGACAATTGCTTGCAGCTGTGAGCTCTTCAAGACACCCCTAAACAGCAGTCTACATGAGGCACTCTCTTGAATTTGCCTCATGGAGGAATCTAATGCCCTTTGGGTGTCCTGCCTGATCTCCTGCTGAAGTTTGGAAGGCCATGGATCTCCTCTGCAGCTTATGCTATATCTGCCACCTTTGTGCAGTGCTCTCAGGTGTCCTGAGACATCTCCAATGGTATTTGACATCTGTACTTTGTAAGTAAGTCAAGTATTTTTGGTGACTAGAGCAGGAACTTCTACACTTCGGTTATATGTAGGCACCTACATTTAGGCAGTAAAATGTTCTACCGGATGGAAAATATGATTTTTTTATTTTAAGTATTCTCATGCTATCCATAGAAGATCTATCGCAAAATATTTATATTCTTGAATGTTAAAAGCAACAACAGCGACTTGCCTGAGTTTTAACACAGATGATTAAAAATCTGTGCTTCCTTACCACTCACTAAATTGGCAGCAGAGCACCGACCATATGGTTTTCTTCTGGGGAAGGGTAAAGGCTTTGTATAGCCAAGGGGTATCTGAAATCCTTTTCTGCCTACAGCGCTTTGAAGCTTTCCTTGACTGAAACTCCTGACCGCACAGTTTCTATTTTGTAGGCAAGGCAGGATAAGTGACTAGAATCAGAGAATCACCGAATCATAGGGGTTGGAAGGGACCTCCAGAGATAATCGGGTCCAAGCCCGAAAAAGATCTCTTTCTCCTGGGGCTAGCAAATCTGATCAGAAGAACCCACTGTATGCTCTTTTGCAAAAATAACAACACAAACAAGGTTTCAATACTGAAGTGCCATGAAAGAGCTGAAAGAGCTTTTTTGCAGCTGAGGAATGGGAGAAAGAAAAAAACCCAGAAAAATATTTTTAAGCACCTTGCCCCGGTGTAAGCTGGTCTAAGGTAGGTCAGTCTGTGAAACATTCATACTATTCCCACAGTCTTATGGTTGTAACTTTCCATGCTTTTATTTGGATGTGCCTTTGAGAAGTTCTAATACTTTAGAGCACTGCAGATAGTAGTTTAAAGCCATTAATGTCTCAGCTATGAAAGCTACTGAACTTCAGCGATTTGAAGCATCTAAATGCTGGGATTACCTCCTAACCTGTGCTTTTGTCTTGTGTCCTGAGGTACAGGAAAGGATGTAACAGAACTTGTTTGTTTATAAGGTCTGTCTGCACTAAAAAAAAAAAGAAAAGATTAAGAACTTATGATGCATTTGCTGTGTAAGATGCAGTACTTTGATGATCTGACACAAACTCTTCTTGTATGATGTAGTGTTGCTTTGAAAGCTAGATTCAAATTCAGTTTGTTTGGCTGAAGAAGATGAGGCAAGGACAAAGCTGTGCCAGCATGCCAAAGTGAGGCTGGCAGGAAGAGTTCGTCCTTCTGTGGTCTGTACCCTCTCCTTTGTGATACAGACATCAGTGTGTAGGACCTGTAGGTCCTCCTGCATACCTACTAGGTGGCTTCTAGCGTAGCTGGTAGAGCAACGGGACAGACTTTTTTGGCAGGCTGGATGAGGAAGAGTACAGGCATGGATAGGAGGAATGGAGAAGGTAAGCAAGTCTGACATCATTGTACTTTTAAAATAATTTTTTTTAGGATTTCTGACTAAATAAGACTAGGAAAATATAGAAGGTGTATATATTTTTTTCCTAATAACTAAAAACCTTAGGGGTAATGGCTGTAAGCTGAAGGAGGGTTTGTTTAGATTAGATATCAGGAAGAAATTCTTCCCCATGAGGGCAGTGAGGCCCTGGCACAGGCTGCCCAGAGAAGCTGTGGCTGCCCCCTCCCTGGTAGTGTTCCAGGCCAGGTTGGATGGGGCTTTGGGCAGCCTGGGCTAGTGGGGGTGTCCCTGCCCATGGCAGGGGGTTGGAACTAGGTGGGCTTTGAGGTCCCTTCCAACCCAAATAATTCTATGACTTAAATTTCATATATGATAAATATATCAACGAAATAATAACACTGGAGTTTATAGTGACAGATGTAACATGTCTAGGTAATAAAAACCAGCTAACCAAAGTCTTAATCCCTCACCATTTTAGTTTTGTGTAAAATCCCACTGACACTAACCAAAACTGTTAAGGGCTACTTCATTGCACAGACTTGCTATGCATTTTCACATCAGTGCAACTATTCACCATATGTGTATGAAATAAAGAGCAAAAGACAGATAGAAGACAACTGCCAACTTCCCTCTATTTGTTGAATATGGAGCCTAATCCATGAACCCAGCATGGATGGCCACATATTAGACCACTACAGTTAGGTGAGCTGGATCTCATTCACTGTTTTTAAAACCTCTTGGCCTCATAGAGGGGAAATGAAGAGATTTTCCACAACATGAAATTGTAATTTATCTGAGATAAGATGGCAAGTTTGCTCTATGTAGTTACATTTTCCATGCCTTCTACAGCTGCAAAGAGTAACTAGTAATAAAAAAAGTATCACAAACTGATGTCACATGAATGATGGCAGCACAGACTGATGATAGTCTACTAATAGAAATGTTCAGAAAGAAAGAAAGAAAGAAAGAAAGAAAGAAAGAAAGAACGAACGAACGAACGAACGAACGAACGAACTATGGTGGTTTGGTACTTGCTGGAGGCCAGACACCCACCAAAGTCAGTCTATCACTCTCCTTTTCAGCTGGACAGGGGAGAAAATATATATTGAGAGGCCTAGGAGTTGAGATAAGGACAGAGAGAGATCATCCTGTAATCAATGTCATGGGCAAAACAGACTCAATGCAGAATAAAGGAAAGAAAACTCTCTAATTTATTACATTGCATTGCACCAGGGAAACCAGAGTTGGATAATGAGAAGTGTGACCAGATCTTAAAGCATCTCCCCCCACCCTCCCTTCTTAGCAGACTTCACTTGAGTCATGATTTTGCTCCCTTCTTCCCCATATTGTGGCATGAGGAGGGGCAGGGAATGGGGAAAATGGGGGTTTCAGTCAGTTCCTCACAAGTTGGTTTCCTTCTTGGCCAGGGGGACATTCATTCCACACACCCTTCCCCTGCTGCACTGTGGGGTCCCACCCATGGGACACAGTCCTTCATGAACTTCTCCAAAGTGAGTCCTTTCCCACAAGACTTCAACTCTTCACCAGCTGCCCTGGTGTGGGTCACTGCTATGGCAGGCAGTCATAAATCACAATGTCTCTCAGTCTTTCAGTCCCAGTCCTCCATGGGGTCACAAGCCTCCCCCTAGCAAACCTGCTCTGGCACAAATCTCTCCCTTGCTCATCTCTGTGTCCCTGTCTCTCTCCATGGACTGCAAGTGCTGGCAGGGGCTTGCTCCAACACGAGTCACAGCATCTTCTGTATGTCTCCACCTGCTTCAGTGTGAGGTCTCTCCATGGGCTGCAGATGGGGTCTCGGCCTTTTCCATGGGCTCTAGGGGGACACCTGCTTCACCATGGGTTTCTCCACAGGCTGCAGGGGCACCTTCCTCTCCAGCAGCGGGGGTGCCTTCCCCACCCCCTTCACTGGCCTTGGTGTCTGCACAGCTCCTTACATCGTCTCATTCCCTTTTGTGTCTTTTTTTCTCCTAAATGTGATTCCCAGAGGCGCTGTGACCATCGCTGATGGGCTCGGCCTTGGTCAGCAATGACTCTGGCCTTGAATTGGCTGATGTTTACTCTGTGGGGCCTGCAGAGAGCTTCTGGCTGCTTCTTGCAGAAGCCATCCCTGCAGCCCCTGCTTCTCCACCAGAACCCAGCCATGCAAAAGTGCAACACAAATTTAAGTAATGACCTGTCTCAATGCTTGGTTATATTCTATATGCTGCTTAAAACTGGATTGTAAAGGTGTCCAGTTAATGAGACAACAGACTTCCTTGCTATGTAGTGTCTGCTCCAATCCTATCTAAATCAGTGGAGCTACATCTCTGTAACCTCATTTTGGTGACAAAACACAATATCGCAAAGATGAGTATACAGAAACTGGCAACTCAACACAAACAGTGCTGAAGGCCTTAATATGGAAATCTGTCTTTGAGTACCCTCAGTTTTAATTTTGCATTTTGAGGTTTTAAAATTCATTAAACTATTCCTTGCCTTATTCATGTGAGTCATTCTTCAATCTCCTTCCAGCATTCTGTTTCTGATTAATAGTTATTAAGTAGTAACAGCAATCATGGGAAAATTGCTATTTTGTCCTGGAAATTTTAGCACTTCTAGTAACTGTAGGTATTTCCACAGCCAAACATGAACATATAGAGTACAATGCCAACATTTAAGAATTTGTCTCTAAAAAATAATGTGTTTCTTTTGCATTTTCATTATGACTACATTTTCTCAATAGTTTATTTTAATAAAGCTGATATTTCCTTATGCGTAGGTAAACAATAAAGCTGATTTTTCTACTGCAGAAACAATCTATGCTGTAGAAATAATTAAAGCTGTAATTGTACAATATGCCCAAAAGAAGCGTAAATTGGATAATCCAAACATCTGGTTTTGCTCATAAATACAACGTGGAGGTCCATAAACCCATCCAGGGTAAATACAGACTGCTTTGTATTTAAATTCAAATTAACTACCTACAGAAGAAGATGCCTGTCTTTTCATTAGAATGGTGGGGTTTCAAGGTTCTTTAACAATAAGGCTCAGAACATATTTCAGGTGAAACCATGGAAACAGCAGGATCCATTTTACTCAAAATAGAAATACCACAAATGACCTTGACATTTAACAGCCGATGCTGCACATTGTCATTTAGATTGTGAATGATGGGCATATTATCAAGTCCTCTGTTCCAGAATTGGTTTTGGTCTTCCAAGAAGGAATATTTGAAAGCTGGGGACCCACGCCTCTTGTTCTTCCTTCTCATGGGTGCAAGGTAGGAAAGTGGGAGATATTCAGGAATATACAGTAAATGATGGCAGTAGAGCTCAAACAAATTCACTTGCACCTGAAGACTGTAGTTTGAATTCAGTCTGAAAACCCAATATGTAAAACCTCTCCCCTCATGTAGCTAGGTGTGAATGGCTTTTTGCTGTCTGTGTGCAGAGAGAGAGAATTTTTCTGTTACCTTTCTGAATAATACCAAACAGTTCAAAATACTGCTGAATTTGAGGACTTCATCCTTTCAAGGACTGCTAGACATTGTGATTTCTTAGCCTACAGCGCCTGGATAAAACTCTAACTTCTGCCATCTTTAGTTTTTGATTTTTTTGCTGTCAGGCCATCCTTCTGGTAGCTGTGAAATGATATCCTTGTTGCTGAAGCATAATTACTGCTCTGAGGCTGGTGGGAGGATGGGGCTATCAAACTTCTCGGCACAGGGCCCCTCTTAACAAGGTCATACTGGAAAACAAATCTTCTGAGAGGGACTGTCCACCACTTCTTGCCCCTCTTGTAGGACCTGTTGGCAGAACCAGGCACCTCATGTGGTGGCTAGCACATGTGCCCTGACATTGGCACCCTATGACCTGGCCCTTGCCAGTGGGGAATAGCAAGACAACATGGTGTTTGGATGGGGTTGGCTGTGAGGGGACAGTGGTTTGGATATTAGTTCTTTGTTGGCACTAACTTCAGAGGCACTAACTGGAGGTTATGTTTGGGAGGACGGGACTGGCAGTTCCAGTTCTCTAGCCTGTTCTTCTTTGAGAAGACTAGGTTGTATTTTTTTCCCCCAGGTATCCAGGATCCTACAGACAGAGTGAAAGAAATTCTTAAAGAGGTTTCAGAGGCATGTAGTTTTTTTGTTTCTCAGAAAACAAACAATGGGTTGAAGGAGACAATAACCTGGAGTGTAAGTGCCTGGCGATGGAGATTTTACCACTGGTTTTCGTGGGACCAAGATTGTACCCTTTGACTTTGGACAGCATTTCATCTCTTGGGTGTAGCTAACATTTAACCCCTCGCCACCCCTCAAGCTTTATTGAATTCACCACTGCCCCATGTACTAATTCACAGAACACAGGCCAACACTGCTTAAATGATGAGCAGCACAAGAGGCAGCGCTGGGCACCATATAAGGAGAGACTTGAAATGCCTATTGCAGCTTGGCTTGCCTTCTCTAGTGGTTTTATACCTCTCCACTGAATTCAAACCCTTTCAGTCTTCAGTTCAATTCTTTTCCTTTATTTATTACTAGCGTATATGTGTGTGTGTGTATGTGTGCCCTCATGTGTGTAGGTAGGTATTAGTATTTTTTTAATGGTCTTCTCTTTCACTCTGTTGAATAATATTTGTACTTTTAAACAGGGGATTTAATACGTAAAGAAGCCTGCTAACACTGCCCTTGAAGCTTTACTTTGTCTTTGTCCTTATGCTGGGAGCAGCTCTTCCTTTAGGTGATGGATAGGAAGCCCATTTTCTGACATTTCAGATCCAGCAGTGTCATGACACGAAAGGCAAAATAATAGCTGCAGGGACAACAGTGACAGACTAAAGATATCTGAGTGAGAATCTGCTTTATGAACATCATTCTAGACAGGCTTTCCTTTTAAAACTGATTATTTTTACATAGCCATTTTTTTAGTAAAAGCATTTAATTCCATCCACCACAGGTGATGTTGCATATTGAAAGTGAACATGCTGCAGCATTTCCTGTACAAAGACAAGCTCTGTCCCTGTGGACTAGAATGGTTTCTATGGAGTAACAAAGACAATAAGAAACTCAGTGTTTGCTCCTGCCAACAATAAGAGCAGCAGTCCCAGCACTGTCCTGTATGACCTCAAGCCTACCACGAGAGCCTTCAGGCTAGACTCCGCAGTGTGTCCTTGAACACTGCACAACACCCAGGTCTTAATGGTCCCTACAGACATCTAACAATAACTTAGCAAGTAATGCAAAGCATTTTTTTAAAGCAGAAAATTGAATATTATCATCTGGGGGAGAGGAGAGTTGTAGTGCCTGGTTTTGGCTGAGTGGACTCGTGCTCTGATGCACACTTTGGGCAACAGCCTTTACACAATGCTTGGCCTCTATCTTTTTTGCAAGTTGTATTATCGGTTACTGGTATAGCATTTACCTGGTATAAAGACCAGAACTGTGCTACCAGCTGGGGAGGGAGGACGAAGGCAACAGATAGAGCCTCCTCCCTCCACAGCATTCAGAGAAGAGGGAACTGAAGTCACTCATCCCCTCTTGCATTTCCACTCTGGCAATGCCTTGCTCTCCTCTAGCCAGTATTTCTAATGAAAATCTCCCTCTTCCTGCTATGATTTAATCTGCTAACTAAAAGCTAAAAGGAGAACAAGCCCTCCCCAAAATGTCATGAGGGTATTTTAGGAGTATCTGTGACACTGTTGCAGAGGCCGGTGACTTGGCTGATACAGAATATAATCCTTTAAAGAAGCACTGCAACAGTTGCCTTCCTTTTCTTGACAGCACTGAGATAGCTGGATCACATCTGGAGGCAGCAGTAGAGCCTGCAGTAGAAAACGGAGGGCAGGAAATTCACTGGAGAAAAAAATGGGGCTAGCTTGCTTTTTCCCCTTTGAGAAGGTGTCCTCTCAGCCAGACGTATCTCCAGCAGTCTCTGGCAACACACGGGAACACACTAGAAACACCAACCCCACTGTGTGCAGGACCCACGATGTCATTGGTGACTGAGTCTCTGCTCTGCTGCCTCTCACTTCAGCTCCAGTGCAACAAGTTTCCCCAGTCCCTGCCCAACTGATGAACACTGGATTAAACTCAATGTTCGCCCTCAGTGGCAGCCGGACGGCTGACCTCAGTCTAACTGTAGAACAAACAGTATTCTCCAGAACCCAGGGAAATCACTTTGTCCTGTGACTCAGATGAGAATGTGGGTCATGAAGACTAGAGCTCCAGGCAATGGCAGAGTGGTCTTTAGCACAGAGTGGGAGGCCACAATTGTTTAAATTTACCCATTGGATTTCATATGTAAGTCTCCACTGCTGCCATGCCTGAAAGCTTTCTTGGGGCAGCAGCTGCAGAGCCTGCTGCTTGCTGCATTAAGCCTTCAGTGCGCCCACATTAAAAACATGTTTTCAAGGATAAAAGGTGAATAATGTTTCAGCATATGGTTCCTCTTAGAGCATTTCCTTTGGTTCTTCTTCCAGCCTTATAATAATAAATACATAACTTCAGGATAATTTTGCATGCATTCCTCTAGGAAATCTGCATGTTTTATTTGTACAGGGACCCTGAGGCTGTAAAATATGCCTTTCTGGGGAAACCCACTTCCTAAAAAACAACAAAACCCCACTCTCATGCCTGGCCTAAGTCTGTTTTGAACATTGGTGCATATTTACCAGTTGCTTTCCTGGCTACTTCTTTCCATCTCTGCTTTTTACACTGTATTGCTTCAGACCGGATAATTGCAAACTGCTCACTGCATTCCTCACTGGTTTTCATATTCTAGGTAAAGAATTTAGGAAGCTAGCTACTCTACAGATAAAGAATTTGGTTTAAGTGCTGGAGATGTACAGTAGCTCCAGGGCTTTACCACTCCAAAAGAAGAGAGTAGAAGTCTTATGGACTTATCTTAGAGTATAATTCTCCTCATTTCATCAGTTTTCTCCCTTTTCAGGTCTACTGAAATAAGAGGAAGCTAGCTTCTCCACTGGCAACTGAAGAATGTTTTTAATATTCATATTTACTGAACCAATTATATCAAATCTCATTTTAGATGGCAAAGTGCTTCATGAGAGTCTACTCTCATCACTGCTTGTGTTATTTTTATTTTGTGCTACCTTTATATATATATATATTAATGAATGTTCAATTACATTATTGGTACTCACTAATTAAACTCGCTCAAGGTATCGTTTGCAAATGACGTGCACTTTCCCTGGAGAAACGCTTTTCCCCTTTGTGTGAAGGCACAAGTGCTGATTCCAGGTGTCACTCTGCTGGCTCCCATTTGAGGTGGCTGGCTGGGGTGACACCTGGGAGCACCAACTCAGACATGGGTGCTGTCCAGAGAGAGATGGATTTGATGTGTCTACTTCTAGACACGCAGTGCATTTACTTAAAAGCTGGCAATGAAATTGATTTTTTTTCTTGCTCTCTGTTTAATGGTGCATTATAGATATGGTGGGGTTTTTGGTGTTTTGTACTAAAACCCCCTACATTCTTCAGTTAGTGATGTTTGTGGTCAGGCAACACAGTGGTCCGCTAGAAACCTATCCTGTTGTGGTAACTGGGACTGAGTGATGATGACCCAGGAGTTCCCAACATTTTTATGTTCCTGTGTACTGACTTTTGGAGAGGATATTTTTACCCGGTGGCATTCTTCCATGTTTCTTCTATTGTGGTGCTGATATTTTGTGATTTTGCCAGTGTGTTTCCCCTGAGAGAAACTAATGATCAGGTGGGGGGAGGGGGAGAGAGACAATGAGAAAATGTTCTATTTTAATACAGAATTTTGCATTTGGATACGGGCAAAAAATTCAAACAGATTCAAACTGTTATTTCAAAGTAGTTTGACTTTGCCACTTATGATTTAAAACTATCACAGTTGAAGGCATGTAAGTATAGAGAGGAAAATAATGTTTAAGGATGGTATCCTGGTTCTGGCCAGGCCAGGTTAAGATCATAATGCAAATGTTAACCAAATATGAATGCACCAGGTTATACAGGATCACAGAATTCTTGCCAAAAGGCCGCTGAAAGGTGACATTGAAATAAAGCGGCAGATGCTGAGAAATCAGATCTCTGGGAAGGGGAGAGAGAGGGATATCTGGTTTAGCCTTTGTTCCTGAGTTCAAACAATGCT
Source organism: Hypotaenidia okinawae (assembly GCA_027925045.1). Classification (NCBI taxonomy): domain Eukaryota; kingdom Metazoa; phylum Chordata; class Aves; order Gruiformes; family Rallidae; genus Hypotaenidia; species Hypotaenidia okinawae. The sequence goes on along the minus strand of BSDF01000002.1, from coordinate 128,447,399 downwards.
TCCACAGTTTCAGGTGAATGCTTCTGTCATTTAAAAAGCAGGATGTAGTAGAGGAACTGGGAGTTTCAGGGAAAAAATATGAACATGAGCATGAAAATGAAAAGGTATAGAAAAGCACAGCACGATTCCCTTCTTCCTCTCCCATGTAGAGTGCATGAGTATCTCATGTCTCCTTAATGCCCGATACTGCTATGACAGTAGGAGAAAAACCTGCTTAAAACCAGAGGTATATCTTAGGAAACAGTTAGAGCCACTAACTGTGCCTTTGCATTCAAGGCATATACCATATCTCATCTTATTGCTGCTAAGCTACCACAGCCCTGTATACATTCCTAACAAAGCAGCCTGGTGTTTAATAATCTGGTATATCTAATGTGTAAATAACTTGGAAAAAAAAAAAAAAGATCTCTTTCATGACTATCTGGTGCATTATCTGCCTTTAGATATTCCTTGCTCAGGGCTAGTGTGCAGCATGTACAGCACTGTGCTGCAGGATGAGCTATGGCTCAAGCTGCCCGGAGCCTCAGGCATCCTGCGGTGCCCAAGTGAGGGGCTCCAGCCCCGCTCCAGAACCGAGGAAAGGGCCTGCTCCTCCCCTCAGAGCAGGAGAGCAGGGATGGGGAAGCCCTCATGGCTCTCCTCAGACCTGAGAGCCTCCCCTCATAAAGGTCCTGTGCTGACTCCTGTGCTTTCTGCATTGTGCCCTTCCCTCTGTCCCACTAGACAAATTCCTAGCACAGTCTGACATGCTGCAGGGTTGGGAATTAGAGCCCCTGCCTCCCTAATTTGTCACTTGGCATTTATCAATATGATCTCCAGAGGTTAAGGGTATGTAGAAAAAAACACCATGCTTTAGTTTCTCCTTGTTTCTTCTGTGCTTACTCTTTTAGGGTTTTTAAAATTGTATTTTATTCCTTATACTACTTATGTATAAAAACAAACATTTTCCATTTAAGTGCATTTTTCAAAATTTGAGTTTTTCTGTGTGTACTTGCATAGGAGATAGGTAAATAATTAAGTCAGTCCCACTTTTAAGATGCTTGAGTAGCTTTTCCAGACAATCACACTTAAACATCAGGCTTTTGCTTGAGACAGAAAGTCTAACTGTTAAAATTATAACAAGCAGATTTGCTATAGCTTACCTCACAAGACTTGGCATCTTCTAAATGAAAACAGTAAGTCCTACAGAGCTATCACTATGAGTACTATAGGTGGCATGGGCTCTATCCTGCTGCTAGGCACTCAAAGTAGAGCCCACATTTATAGACATGGTGCCAGATTTGGCCCTGCAATGGGCAAGGCATGCCAGAGCCTTCCTGCACTACCCTTTGCAGGTTGCCTTATCACCTGCTGCTTATGACCAGGTCCCCCACACTGATGCAAGCCCAGCTCACCGCCTCTCTATGCCAAATGATCACTGGATGGCCAGCTGAACCCACTGCTCCCACTGCTCTGGCCATGCTGTGGATCATGGGGCAGCTCCCCACATGGGAGTGCATGGGACAGGGCAGACGATAATGTAGATTGACCTTGGCGAGAAGAGGTAGCCCTTTTTTCTCTGATATGTACAGTTTTAACGCTGATAGCTGTCACCCCTAAGCTTAACTGTTATTTCTGAGACTATATTTCTCTTTTCTTCCTTCCCCCTATTGTCTGGCACCTGCTTCCCATTCATGGTGTCCTTATTTCATTCATGAAACCATAGCTAGCTCTTCTCTGGAGACAAACATTAAGGTGAATTTATCTGAGAACTATCTGAGTATGGTTAAGCTCGTTTCTTGTGCTAAATGAGCTCTTTAGGATTGGATCTGCTGTTACGAACACTCTCTCTGACATCCCAAATAAAAATAATGAGCTGCTCTCTTCCAGCAGTGAGCTGCCCATGGGAGTTCATTAGGACACTGGCTTGGTGCGGGTCCCTGAGGAGTGAAGTTACTTGTCCTTTCGCGTTAAGCATCCCAGTGCTCATGCTCCAGAAGGACCTAAAGCCCATTAGCCTCCTAATGCACATCCTGTTTTGCTTATTGCTTTATGAATATTAGGCTGGGAATGAAGAGCAGATCTTGCCCAAAAATGGCAGCAGTGTTACAGAAAAGGGGAAGGAAGACAAGTGTGCTGATTTATTGTGTTTGTGGCATAGCGTTGAGTGGAAAACCTGGCTGGAAATGCAAAATACTGAAGAAAAAGCAAAGTCATCAAGTCATGCCACCCTGCGGCTGAATTCTTCCCTCTCTGTGGCCTGGAAAAGACCAGGCTGAGGCACCTCATTGGGCATCAGCAGCTCCTTGGACTAGCAAGTACATATAAACCCCATCGCAACTGAAGTGTGACCTGAAAAAGATGACACCTTTGTAGCTCCTTTACCTTGTCTTCTGAAACTGGTAAGAGCTTGTGAAACTAATCCATCCTGAACTAAGGCATTGCTCTCCCCTCTCCCTCTTCAGTTCCCATCTCTCTGCCTCAAGGAACAGCAGCACTGCGCAAGCAGCCACCACCACTCAGGGGCAACCTGGGGTGGAAGGAGGTTGTCAGCTGGGAACTTAGGTAAGCGCTGTTAAGATGAAGGGCCTGTCTCCCTCTTGTCCTGCCTTACTGCTTTTCACTAGCACAGATAAACCAAAAGTAGGATGACAGCTCATGTCCTTAATCTAGCAAAATGGGAACTGTGTTCTTTTGCAGCTGTAGCCATAAACAGATCTTTCTGTAACCCCAACTTTGTGCTTGAGGGATGCTGTCTATTTTAAATTCACTGTGGTGAAACTTTCAAAGCAGAAAGTTTGCATAGAAAGTCTTATACATTTTATCATGAATGTGGGTACCATTGTTGCACCTTTTGTAATCAACCATGCCTCCCCTGGCACCTGCTGCAGACTACAAATGCTCTCCTTGCTCTGCTAACTGTGTAATTCAGAGCCAAAAGTAAGCTGAGAAGTCAGGCATTTTGTCAGCTGTGGTCAGCTGGAGCAACTTCCTAAAGCAAACATCTTCACCTAGTCCTAAGGACAATTTTATCTGTTGATAGGTTTGCCACTGTGGGAAGAACTGAAATCATACCTGTTTGCAGGCTGTACTGTTTGCAACTGCTGCAAAGGCTGGGAATGCCAAACCCTTATGTATTCCATGGGACTGGAGACTGCTTTTGTGATATCTACTGTTATTCGGTGATCTCATGAAAATTATTGTTGATTTCATAAGATAATGGCTAGCAATCCTGGTCACAGAACAAGATCACAGACCTGATGTATAAACACATGATCCATAAAAGCTTACAAACCGCATTACTGGTTCATCATATACTAGTTCAAGTGCAATAGAGTTACTGGACTTTGATGGTTTGCTGCCTGTTATATGTATGTTTTCAGGGACAGCTTCCTGAGTTGACTAAATTGAATTAAGAGCTCATCCTTGTTAAAATGGACTATCCTCGCTCTTTCCTCATGGATCTCCTCTCTTCCTTCTTTTTTTTGTTTTGTTTTGTTTTGTTTTGTTTTTGCAAGCTTTTGTGCTTCCATCCTTGGTGAAATGATCCAGCTCATAAAACCAGCAAAAAATATTCCTTTCCTTTGGACACGTTTCCTGCCACCTCAGCAAGCTGAATCAGCTTATTGAGGGCTTTGCTGGCGCAAAGGAAGCTGTGGACATCAGGGTCTGATCGTGGAAGAGGAACAAAGAGTGAGGAGCTGCAGTGAGAACAAACCGTGGGATGATGAAATAGGAGGAACCCTGTTAAGGACCTTATTTAAGAAAGAATCATTGCAATGAGTTTTTCAAGAATCCTTGAAAATATATCTAAACTGAAGAGGGTACTAAAATTGAAGAGAGTACTAAAACTACCAGCCTGTACACCTTGGGGTGCCTTATCAATAACAGAAATATCGTGAAAACCTAGGGAAAACAAAATACTGTTTTGGTTATGTTGAGCTTGAGCTGTTTGAGTGACAAGGAAGAACTGAGAGGTATCAAGCACAAGCTCGGCAAAAACTGAAAATTGTATCCTACGAAACTGCCTTATCGACCTAGGTTATAAATAAGTAAACAAATGTCGTGAGTCAGTCTTAAGCACTCTGGGTTTTTTTAAAAGGAAGGGAAACAAATCAAAGGCAAGTCCTCTACCCTGCCAGGAAAGCACTAGCTATTCAGAAATGCATACTCCTTTGGTGTACTCCTCGTGGCTGACACGCAGGAACACTGCGCTGCCATCCAGCGAGACCTGGACAGGCTGGAGAGCTGGGCAGGGAGAAACCAGATGAGGTTTAACAAAAGCAAGTGTAAAGTCTTGCACCTGGGAAGGAACAACCGTTTCTATCAGTACAGGCTGGGGGATGACCTGCTGGAGAAGAGCTCTGTGGAGAAGGACCTGGGGGTCCTGGTGGATGACAGGTTGGCCATGAGCCAGCAGTGTGCCTCGGTGGCTAAGAGAGCCAATGGGATCCTGGGGTGCATCCGGAGGAGTGTAGCCAGCAGGTCAAGGGAGGTGATCCTCCCGCTCTACTCTGCCCTGGTCAGGCCCCACCTGGAGTATTGTGTCCAGTTCTGGGCTCCCTGTTATAAAAAGGACAGGGATCTCCTGGAGAGAGTCCAGAGAAGGGCTACGAAGATGATAAAGGGCCTGGAGCATCTCCCCTATGAGGAAAGGCTGAGAAGATTGGGACTGTTCAGCCTTGAGAAGAGAAGACTAAGGGGGGACCTAATTAATGTTTACAATTATCTTAAGCAAGGGATGCAGGGGGAATCAGCCAGCCCCTTTTCAGTGGTCTGTGGAGACAGGACAAGGGGCAATGGCTGCAAGTTGGAGCATAGGAAGTTCCGCACCAACATGCGGAGAAACTTTTTCACAGTGAGGGTGACAGAGCACTGGAATAGGCTGCCCAGGGAGGTGGTGGAGTCTCCTTCTCTGGAGATATTCAAGACCCGTCTGGATGCCTATCTCAGTGAAATGTCCTAGGGAGCCTGCTTCGGCAGGGGGTTGGACCCGATGATCTCTCGAGGTCCCTTCCAACCCCTACAATTCTATGATTCTATGATTCCTTGGCATTATTTTGTGGTAAAACTTGGGGCAGAAAGAGGACTACCTCATCAGTTCACCCTCTGTCAAACCACAACAAATGTATTTTGCAGGGCTACCTGCACTTACCTCGGCACTAGGGCTTTGAGAACAAGAGACTTGAGGGGAAAACAAGCCAGGGTAATTGAAAGAACTGCACAAAACTGAGAGAAGGGGATTAGGAGGAAACTGAATGAGAAGTAAACTCCAAACTACTTTTCCCAAGTTTTGTGCTTGTTTCCCGCTTTTGGAGATGGTTTACATTGGAAACAAGACCCTGGACGAAGTGGATCATCAGGTGGCCTGGCTTTCTATTTTCCATAAGTAAGCGAGCGAAGAAATAAATAAATAAAGATCCTTTTGTTCTTTCTTCTCGCTTTTCGCTGTAATCGAGGTCTCGTTTTCCGAATACCTTTGTCATTACCTTTGACACCACACGTTGCAACACCAGGGAGCATCCTAAATACCGCCTGGGGCTGATAGGGGCGCCGGCATTTCTCGGGGCGCTCTCTCGGCGCTGACTCGTGCAGCGACGGCCGCCAAGTTGCCGCACTCGGCACCTCCAGAGCAGCCCAAAGCCCGCCCCGCCGCCGGGGCTCCGCAGACCCTCGCGAGGGGATGTGACTTGGTTTATCGCGGGCTGCCGCCCTACCCTGTCGGTGCAGGACGCCGGGGCCCCGGGAGCCGCTCCCTTGCTCGGCGGCGAGGGGAGCTCGGGGGGGACGCGAGTGCCAGGCGGCATCTCCCGCCCCATCCCGACCCGGCGGCGCCCCGGTTCGCGGGCGGCGGCGGGCGCGCCTGCGCTCCGCCGCGCCGCCCGGGGAGGCGGAGGCGGCCGAGGGGGACCTGGCGTTGGGTGACAGGCGGGGTGAGGGCGCAGGGCCCGGCTGGCTCCCCGGCTCGGCCACCGGCCAACCTCCCGCGCCGCAGGCACGGTGAGTAGCCCTGTCTTTCTTCGCGGCGGGCGGGAGGAGGGAGCCCGGTGCGCCCCTCCGGCTCCCCGCCCTGCCCGCTGCACGCCCTCCGGGGGTGGGGGTAGAGCCGCCGCTGGGGCGCGGTTGCCCGGGTTGCCGCTACTTCCTCCGCCCGCTCGCCCGCCGCCCCTCCGCACCGAGCAGGCGGCGGCGGGGAGACAAAAGCGGACAAAGGAGGCGAAACGGCGCGTTTCGCTGCCGGGGTAGGCAGGGCCGGGCATCACTCGTCGCTTAGCGGTCCCGCGTGTCCGCGGGCACGGGGGGCACCCGGGACAGCTGGGGCGGTGAGATCGGCCCCGGGGTGCCGGCTCCCGGCGTTCCCGCTGCCGCTGCCCGGCATCGGCTTTGTTCCCCTCTCCTGCTCCCGCTGCCGCTCGCCGGGCCGCCGAGTTGTAGCGGAGTATTTATTTCAGCGTGTTTATTTTTAGGCTGGAAAATAAAAGTCTTGGCACGGCGACCTTTGGCTGTCGCATCCGGCGCCAAATGAAAGGGTCGCGCTCAGCCCAGGCTCACGGACGTGTATGTCCGCCCCTGCTCTTATGTAAATCCCTGTGCTGTCCCCAAGGACGCGGTCCCCGGGGCGCTCCCGCGGCCCTGCTCCCCCCACCCCCGTGGCGGCGGCAGGCGCTCTCCAGAGCAAAAAGCGGACCCCGGGGTTGAGCGGGCAGAGGACGGGGCGGTGGGGAGGGGGTCGCTGAGGTCGGCGCCGCTGACCTCCCGTGCTTGCTCTCTGCCCCGCAGATCGGCAGCACCCCCACCGGAGCTCTGTCACCGGCATCGGCGGCCCGGAGAGAGGAGGATGCGGGCGGAGGAGCGGCAGCAGCGGCGGCGAGCGGCGCTCCCCGCGGCGGCCGGGCCGGCCGCGGAGCCCCAGCGAACGGCTGCTGAGCGCGGCGCCGCGGTCATGTGGCGGCGGCGGGGAACAGGAGCCGCCGGCAGCGGGGCGCCCCGGCGGGCGGGCGGCCCCTCGAGCGAGACTGAGGGAGGATGGAGCCACAAAGGACTTTGGCTGACACGTGCGGCGGGGCGGCCGGCGGCCGCGGCTAGGGCCACCCCTCTCCCCTCCCTCCTCCCCTCCCCGCTATACTGCGCTCCCGCCGGGCCCCGCAGCGCGCTCGACGCACGGCGGCGATGGAGCCGGCCGGGCTTCTCTGAGGCCGCGGCCGGACCCAGCATGGCCTCGGCGGGGACCCCGGCGCAGCGGCCGGCGGCGGGGGGCGGGCGGAGGCGCCGCGGTGCCGCAGCCTGCCCGCGCTCGGCGGGGCGGCGCCGCGGGGCCGCGGGGCCGCGCTCGGCTCCCCCTGGCGGCCGGGGGGAGCGGCGGCGGCAGCGCCCCGCCGAGCCCCGGCGCGGGACCGGCTCCCCAGGACGGACTGGGCGGGGGCACCGCCGCTGCCGCCGGGACTACCCGGCCCCCCGCCGGCGGCAGCGGCGACACCGGTAGCTTCGCCCGGAGCGTGGAGCGCGGCCGAGGGCTCTCCCCGGGGCCCCCGCCGCCGGCGGTGCTGCTGGCGGGGCCCCCGGGCAGAGTGTGCTTGCGGGCGGTGCTGGCGGACTCACGCTTCTTCCTGGTGTGCATGTGCTTCCTGACCTTCATCCAGTCCCTCATGGTCTCCGGCTACCTGAGCAGCGTCATCACCACCATCGAGCGGAGATACAGCCTCAAGAGCTCGGAGTCGGGGCTGCTGGTCAGCTGCTTCGACATCGGGAGCCTGGTGGTGGTGGTCTTCATCAGCTACTTTGGGGGGCGCGGACGGAGGCCGCTCTGGCTGGCTGTAGGGGGGTTTTTCATTGCCCTGGGGGCTGCGCTCTTCTCCTTACCTCATTTCATCTCTCCGCCGTACCAGATCCAGGAACTGAACTCCTCCGTCAGTAACGAGGGCTTGTGCGTGGCTGGCAATGGCACCGCCAAAGAGCAGTGGGACTCGCCGGCCTGTGTCAAGGAATCTGGCGGAAATGACCACTCTCTCTACGTAGCTTTATTCATCTGTGCCCAAATCCTCATTGGCATGGGCTCGACACCCATCTATACCTTGGGACCAACGTACTTAGATGACAATGTCAAGAAAGAAAATGCCTCGCTTTACCTAGGTAAGGCATCTAAGTACCGCTGGGCTTTGAAGGCTGAACCCCAGATCTCTCTGAGGGACCCATTACAGGTACTTCTGCCCCGTTCTTTCTGGAAAACCTCTGTGCTAAGCTGTCCTTCTGAAGTGAACTTTCAAAGTAAACCAGCCATACTTTCCTATTTTGAAATGTCGTTTTTCCCTCCTCCGAGGTGGTGAACAGTGGTAACAGGTGAAGCTAACAGAGGTTGCGTAGAAGTGGCTGTGCTTGCACCCCCTCCTCTGGGAACGGGGAGCAGAGGTTGGCTTCTCTAACACTTTCCAGCACTTTGGCATTAGCCGGTGACTTTTTTGGAAAGGAGTGTTAAAAGTTTGCTGTGCCCCTTCAAGTTTCTTTTTGCTAATGCAGAAGCTATATGTCCCTAAGTTTTGGTCAGTCTGCCTTTAGCCTAGAGTCTGAGGTCTGTGATGTGAATGTTTTGTAAGACCTTTGGGGGGGATTTTCGGCATGCTTTGTTTTACTTTTCCAGCACTCATTTATCTGTAACCTGCTGTGAATCTTGCCTGGCATCGGTAAATCATCTGGCAACTCAGAATGGGTTAAAAAAAGTTGGTAAAACAGCAAGTAAAAGCCTTCAGGGTTAAGCTCAGTTATTTGAGCTCAAGGCACGCAACAAAACTAGAGTCCTATCTGGCCCCTGGCTTCCAACAGGTACGGACAGGTCCTCCTGATAGTTCCTGTTAGGATGGGAGAAAGGGATTTGTTTCCCAGACAACTGCGTACTAAACTCCTTTTGAATTTGGCCATGATAAGGAACACCATAGGTTTTTGATAGTTTGTGTAATGGGTAAGAAGACTGGCTGTTCTCTGGATTTGCATTTGGTATTGTCGATGATTCTGTAAGAAGTGAGCCTCACATACTCCTTCAAATTCTTTTCAGATAAGGAGAGGCACTTAGGAAGCTGAGAGCTGCCAAGGGGTTTTGGATGCTCAGCATTACCATTTGCAGTTCAATTTACTTTGGCTTTATGATAACTGTGGAGATAGTAATTCTGTGCAAAATAGGCATGCATGAAAAGAATACACTCCGGGGTGTGTGTGTGTGCAATTACTTTAATATACAAAAGTAGTGATCCGGATCAGCATTTTTATTCCTTTTGACCTGTTCTTCAGCAATCTGACTGTTTCCTGCGCTGTTCTAAAGTCATGCACAGTTTATGTGCAGTGTCTTGAGAAACCTCTTGTTGCTTTCTGGGAAGAGGAAGAGGTATTATCCATGTCTCTTCTGTTGTTTTTACAGCATTGCTAATCTGCCCGACGAAATGTTTGACAAAGTCCTTTGCTTCTCTTCTTCCCTTCTAAGAAAGGTTAAGTGGTATGGAAGTTTTGATTAACCTGGGATCGGCTTTACTGGTGGTGTGAAGAAGCACACCTCTGGTTGCTGAGGTTAGCAGCTGTAGTTTGGAGCAGCAGAGAGGGGACTGAAACTTTTTGCAAATAGATGATTTAATACAGTCCTCAAAAACATGGGAAAAAAGGGAAATGGGAAGGCTGTAGGTGAGGAGTGAAGGGCAAAAGAGATTTAGGGTGTGAGAGGAGGAAGAAGTCTTTGCCGAAAGGGGAAGCAAGGTCAGTGGTCGGAAATCTTCACTGTGCAGGAGACACGATGCCCACCACTGAAGTGCTTCTAGCACAGGAAATCGTAATAAAGTGACTCAGGTAACTTTTAATTACAGCAGAGATCAGCCTTGAAAGTTAACAAAGGTAAAAGACACTAGCAGCTGTTGGAAGGCTGTGTGTGACCCTGTCGCCAGGCGCAGAAGGCAGCTTTGATCTATACTGGGAATAGAGATGAAGTTCATACGCAGCAATACAGGAAAGTAAAGATGAGGTACCCAGCTGAAGTGTAAATGAAAAATTTATGCCTGTGATCTGATTGTGTCCACAGGGAGAAGAAGTGAACTCAAAGCTTGTTTAAACATAGAGTAAAATGTACCATCACCTCCTTTCAGTCTTTGAGCTGCTCAGAGCTAGAAGCAATGTTGCTTGCCATTAGAAATCTTGGTATTATCTTTTTTAAACAGTGGGAAATTCTGATGAAACTTTTAACTCTATCAGGTTTGAATACTTACCTTGCTTCAGACTTCGGCCAATGACTTTTTGAGGGGCAGGAGGTACAATCTGAGTTCAGTGGGAAGAAAAAAAATGCCTATCGTTTGGCAGGTTGATGTGAGCAAACATGGTTTTTGGAGCTTCTCAGAGGTTTGGAATGTTTAATGTCCTTGAGGAGAGGGATTTGCGGGCAGCGGGCAGCCCAGCTGGGCACAGAGATGGGGTAGAGGTGGCCAGGGCAAGGCTCTACAGGCGAGCCACTGCATGTCTTGCATTATGCAATGCCTGTTTTGCAAGGCAGCAAGATTTTATTACTGGGGCAAGCAATGGAAATGATGTCATAATGTAAAACATAAGTCTGCATGTAGACATGAGCTAACAAAAAGTCTTGGATTGGTCCATGGGAGTAGAGGGGTTCTGCAAAGAGAAGGTATCCTGGAGAAACTGATCTGAGCCACACAGATTTTGTGTGCCTGAGCAAGGACAGTTAATTAACAACAAAGTATTCTCTGACATAATGTGTTTGTGATCATGCTGGTATTGCATTAGTTTGTCTTTTTTTCCCTAAAGAAATGTAACATATAAAGATGTCTTCAGATGAGAAACATTTCTCTACAAGTGTGCACATGATAAAAGTTCCTCTGAGTTGCAGAGCTGAGGAGCTCTTCCACCCCGTGAGTGTGCCCACTAATCGTAGGTCAGTAAAACCCCCCTGAGTATCACTAATCCTGATTTTGCAAAAACTCACCTTATGTGGCTGTGGAAGCTATTTTATTTATTTTCCAAGTTAATCCAGCTCAGGGATCGAGTCGCAATAGCATATCCTCTTAAGTGTAGGCATGCAAGCTCAATGTGGACAGCTGTTTTAACATTCCTGGCTGGAAGTCCTGCTCTCAAAAAACATATTCGATGCTTATACATAGTCTCTTGGCTGCCTACACTTAAGTCCATCTGTCGGGGTGGCAGGGCGCCAGTTTACAAGGTGGTATGCGGTCTTTCAGTAGGACAGAGGTGCCAAGGGGAGATGTGTGTTTGGGCAGCCTGCATAGCAATGTGTGAGCTCACCCTTCTGCAGGATGCTTCTTCCTTGTTAAGGCAGTGCCACCTCCTGGCCCTCCTGTCCCTTAGACCTGGCGGTGCTTTGATGCCCTGATGCTAAGGTTGAGAAAATGTGTGACATCAGGCTTGGAAACAAGTGATGTTTGTAACAGGTGCCTAGGAAATACAAGAACCGTCTCCCTTAATCACAGATAATCCAAAATGGAAGTTACACGCTTTATGCAAAAACTGGGCAATCACTAAGTTGTCTTTGTCCGCTCCTAAAGTCTCTCTCTTCTGTGCTCAGATGTACTGTAGGCACGTCTGTCATCAGCTGCCTGATGTGTGCAGGTTGTCCTTCTAATTAATTAAATTAATTACCGTTTAGTTTGGAGTCAGATCAGACTTTGTAAGTCTTGTGTCCTTGATCGTGTTACTGCTACTTGTCAAATTGTAGCACTTGAATCCTTTTTTTCCTAAATGCTAGGTTTGGGTTTGTTTTGGTTTTTTTTTGTAAGGATCCAGTAGTTTGTCTTGAACATTGATTTATCTTGTGATCATATCATGAATTTTAAAAGCAACTGTGATATAAAATGAACTGTGGCACTTGGAAAGGGGAGTTTTATTAGTGGCATTGCAGAGCCTGAATGATTTGAAAATATTTTGCTGCTTCTGCAAGTGGCATTGTGATAGAAAAAGGAATTTACTTGGAAAATTTGTGCACAGAAAGTCGATGTTAGGTTTCACAGAAATGTTACATTAATGAAAATATTTGAGCATTCAGGAATGGCTTTCACCAGTACCCCCCAAAAATGACTTATGGATGAATTAGTCATTGTGCTAACAGTGTTTTGTTTCAGTTTCAAGAGTGCTATAGGCTGGTTAAGATAGGATATAGGAAAAGGGTCTAAGTCAGTGTAAGTTCATGCAGACTCTCCATGGTTTTGGGAGCCAACTGTAATTATAAAATGCAAAGAGAAAGGTTTTATGAGCTAAGAGCTGAAAAATTGGATAAACCTGTGTAAATGGAGCTGATGCAGATAATGGCTTGAGAGCCAGGGAAGTAAAAACCTTTCCTAGCCTGGAAAAAGAACAAATATTTAGACTGGTTTCAAAAATATTTTGGACTCTAGCTTTGTTTTCATGAGGATCATCTGTGGGTTGCTGTTTCTAGCATTAGGTAAAACCATTTCACTGTGACTGTATTCCACATGGAAATCACCTTCTTACCAGTGTTTTACAGCTGGATGTTCTGTGTCTTTTACAGACTAACCTAAAGCATATCAACACTTATATATGTTGATTGTATTTATTGTATTTGTAGTTTAATCTACCCTTATATTGATGTCCCATCTGGAAGGAGAGGGCAGGAGGAGCAGCTTCACAAGTACTCCATCAGAAACCCATCCGCCCCTCCCCGTTGGGTTCTGGAGCAGAGTCCAGTTGCCGAACAATCTGGGCCTCTGTAACATGCCATTACCTGGATGTTGGCATGGGAAGCACTGGATTTTTGTGCCACTTTGATTGGTTTTGGTCTGGCCACTTCTGGGGTTACGGATGCCACTGGAGGACAGGAGCTGGAGCCTGCTGAGGGCATTGAGTCTCTGGATGGCTGGTGCAGGATCACCGGAGGCTCTCTGAGGCAGGATCAGCTTTCTAGCTGAACAGGAAAGACCGCCTGGAAGCAGTGAAACAGCTGACTGGCGTTGCATTTTATTCTCACCATTCAGCCTATGACCAGTTGCGGTTTACATTGAATACATGTCCTGCTACCTGATACCCGAAAAGGTTTCCTATGGGTTTTTCTCAGCATTGATCACTACAGTTGACACACTCTACAGGCACAGCGCACTTATTTTTACAGCATGTCTGTGAGGAGGCAGGATTTTATGAATCAAAAATTGAAGCAAAAGGGCATGTTCACCAGCATTTTCTGTTGCCAGCTGTATTTCCCTTGTTAAAGAGCAGCATGCTGAGCTTATTTGTCAAATACAGGATTTTAGTTTATCCGAGTGGAAGCCACGTCTTGGTTTATAGGCTAACATAGGCTAACACCGGGACTTGGCCCACCAGAAGCCTCTTTTTTTTGTACTGACACGTGCTTGCTTTGTTTGCACACTGGGCTGGCAGAGCGCACTGTGCTCTCGTTTGGATGTAGGGAGCATTTGGGGATGCAGGTGGAGTGGCACTGGGTTTGTTTGTGCATATGGATTATAGTGCTTTCCCACACATGATTTAGCACTCAGAAGTATTGTGCTTCCCTGGCATTTCTGTAACACCTTTTCTGTTAAAATGCTGATGAGGCAGCAGGCATGGTTCCTAATAATAAAATCCCAATGCTATGCACTTTAATTGCTCTTTCCTATAGTGAAGGAATTGCCTTTCTTCTCCCCTTTAGTCTCCTGCTTCATAGGTGGACTGATTTTTTTTTTTTTATAGTATGTTCCTATGTATTGTTTTCTTAGGCATTTAGAGACGGTGAGGCTCTGTGTCTGTGTAAGCGCCATGTGCATACCATGAGTTCAATGAAAGGGGGCCTTTCCCCTGAAGTTTTCTGCCTGTGGGATTTAATGTCGTGATCAATACACCTTCACTTGCCCCACCAGTGTTGTGTCCCTTTGGGATGCTTTCCTGCATCTCTCCTGCTGTGCCCTTGCTGTGAGCTATGTCACTGTTAAAAGCTGTATTGGCAAAGCATCGCTTGAAATAACTGGCGAAATGTGTTTTGCCCTTCTTAGGAGCAAGAAGAAATGTCTCTGATTGTCTCTTTCTATTAAAGGAGAAAGACTGGGCAGGATACAGGGGTGTGAAACACACTGGAGTCCCAGGCCCAGTTGTTTTCCTCACTTAGCATTTTGTCAGAATGCTTAATGTTTTGTTTCGGAGTCTGACAGTGCCCTTTTCACCTCCTGGAGTTTGGGAATGGTGTTTTCTTGGAGAGCAGCTCCTTTCTTCTCCGGTGAGCTCTGCTGCAGCCTGAGTTTGGGCAGACAGGTGTCTGAACATGCTGTGGTCCCCGGAGAAGCTTGGAAACTTAGATGTGAAAGTGGCCTTTAAGTAACAGCTTGTTTGTACCTTCTCCCAGGAACTGAAGGCTTGGGATCTAGTGTCTGATTACCCCAGGCTGGAAACTTTAGCTGTCTGCTGGATACCCTAACTATTTTGTAAAGGGTCACCATAACTACTCCTGTTGCGAGTGTTTTTAGAGATGCATTGTGTTTCAGGCATTTTCCCTTAACTTGCTTTCAGTGGCTGCCTCACCTGAGAAGACTGAATTGCTGTGAAAGTGCTAATGCAGTTCAGAGAGAGGAGACAGGATTTCTCTCTACTATCCTTCAGAGATCTGTAGGTTTCTGTCTTGGCTGTGCAGGGAAAGTGGGCAATTAAATAAATTGGACTTGACCTACTGTTTCATCCTGAAGGTCAGCACCTAAAATGCTTATTTTTAAAGTAGGTGAATGGATTTTGCCCATGCATTTTAAAAGCAGAGAAGTAAATAAATCATATTAGACTCTTTAGTCTCGTGTGCTCTTTTTAATCCTATTTTAAGTCTTTTTCACCCTGATAACACTTTTAAAACCCTTGTCACCTGGGAAGCATGATCTTAGTTTTCCCTTTTTGTTGTTTTTACATGCTTTCCCCATTTTTTTAAAAACAGTTGAGAATTACCATGCAGAAATGGCAGATGCTTCAACCAGTCCCCTCTGGGAGTTGTTGCCTCTGTTGACTGTAGGATCAAAGTCAGTGTTAGTTCTGTCTCTTACTGCTGATGGATTGGATGGTGCCACATGGACTCTGAGGGCAGGACAAGCCGATCACCTGCCTTCCTGTGAATTGTTGCCAGAGATGTCAAAATTTAGGCTCCCAAGTCCAAGGGTGCTTCTGCAACCCCTGTCAGTAGCTAGGGGAGATGCTGGAAGTTGTTAGGGCTGTAATCAGAAGGTGACAAAGTGGCATAGTGGAAAAAGGTAACTTTTTTTCCCCAGGGAATGTCTAGAAGTGAGGTCTTTGCGCAAGAAACAAAGAATTCTGTTGGCCTTCTGAATCCTGGTGTCCATGCTTTTATTAAGAAGCATGGCTCTGTTGGAGTATTTAGGCACATGGGCTGGATATAGCAAAATCAATGGAAGCAGGTGACCAATTTCACTCGAGTCAGCCAGATCCATACCCCAATTCCTTCCAAGTGCCCTTAAAAAATAGGACATTTCCCATGATGGGAAAGAATATGTCGGTGTCCAGCAGCATGGAGAAGTATGGGCTGTTTCCTGTTTTGCTGCTGAACAGTTGGGAATTTGGGCATCTGTCATGCTGTCACAAGGCCAGAAATTCAGACACCGCATGGCACTAATGGGAGAGCTAACAAACATGGGTCTTTCCTCTTCCCTTTCTCTATCCTTCTCTTCTGCCACAGTGAATTCATTCTTACCTGGGAAATCAGGAAGTGCGAACACAGAAATTCAAGTGTTGTTCAGCGCTGCCATTAGACCTGATAGTCTGATCTGAAAGCACTAATTGTCATGTAGGTAAACAGCTTACTTGGCAGCAAAAACAAGTGATACCCGTTAAAAACATTGCACTCTGATATAAATTACATTTTATGATGAGTTTGGAGGAGATGCAGTTGGAAAAAAACCCGTGGATTTTTACTTGTGATTTGAACAAGCAGATACAAAATTACTCAAATAAAGTATACATGAACTATGTCATGTGAAGTACTTGCAAAACAGTTCTGCATGTTTGCTAATCACATGCTCCTGTTCTTGCTCTTTGATTCTTCCATTTTCAGTACAGGGGTTTTTTTCAGCAGCCTGCTTTCTTTTCATTAGCTTGTGGGAACTATTTTTGGTTCAATTTTTTTCCTTGTGTATATTAGCACTTTCTTCGCTTTGCATCATGCGCAGTAGGACCCCAGTCTGATCATTACCCTCTCTGCACCGTTTATTTTTGGTGCTTACAGGCTCAGAATGAAAGCCTCAAAAGTGTTTCCAGCATTGATTTTCTTAAAACCCAGTGCTGCTCGGAAACCACCTACTGGCTCTTCAGTTGTTTGAATTTAGTAAGCTTTTCTAAATTAGCAACAACTTTCCATATTTATCTGACTGTCTTCAGTCAGCTGCTTCTAAGTGATAATAAGTAGACCCTGGATGGATTCTCCTGTGGTTGTATCCTTTCCTTTCCAGATTAATTAAGCTATCCTCTAGAGTCAGAATATTTCAGATAATCCATGTATTAGCTAAGTGTATCTTCCCATAGATGCGTTGCTAGCCAGGGCATGGTATTTGCTGTTTCATGCTCAAGTTGTATAGTTTACCCCAGTGTTTGTCACAGATTTGGTCACAGTGCTTTATTTCAGTGTTGTGTAGGCAATCAAAGGTGCCTGTGGGCTCCTAACGTAAGGTGCTCCCAGTGACACCTTTAGTTCCCACTTCTCCTTCTTTTCAGCCCTTGGTTAGATTAAAATCTTCATACCTGACCTGACCACTAAACTGAAAGAGATAGTGGAATAGTTGTGAGCACGCTGTGGTGGCTGCTAACCTGTAATTAGTCAAACACAATGTGTTAAGCAAGTCTCATTTGTGTCTAAAAATATCTAAAGGAAGCATGAGATATTATCTGTGTGTTAAGCTTTCACTGTACCTACAGAGAAATCGCTGTATGCAGCTGAGATGCTGACTCGGTAGACTGTGCCAGGTGTAAGATGACTAAAAACACCACCTTTTCCATGAAAAGCTCATATGCTCAGAGGTCAAAACTACGTGAAATCTATGAGCAGAATATCCTGAGGATGCTGGTTAGGTGGGGTTTTCCATCTGAAGAAAAAGTGGGAAAGGTGAAGAAGGGAATGCTTAGTGCCGGCAGCGTGGGACCAGCAGTGCTCCTCTCTGGTGTGGTCTGGGGTGGCCAAGGGCTAAACCAGAAGGGGCTTTGGCCCAGGGAACATCTGCTGGGGCCAGTTGCAGATGGAGTCTTTGGGAATGGCTGGAGATGCTTCTCTAAGTGTCTGTGCAGTCCAGGGAAGCCAGCCAACTTGTGTTTCTATGCTGTCCATCGATCCCTGCCATTTCAGTAGCTGGAGTTTAAAAAAATAGTAACAGAATAGTTTGCCACTTTGTGAATCTGGATTTATGTTTCTGTTTGTTTCTTTATCCCAGCCAGTGAAGATGAGTTTTGTTAGCATGTAACCTTTTGGAAGACAAAGAGCTTCAGTAATAACCCTCCCACTTCAAAAAGTAAAAAGTTTCAGGAGACCACCAGGCAATATTAGAGTCTGTAATTCCTGTAAACATGCTGGGCGATGTGTATCAAATTGTCTCTTGATGGAAATACTGAGGGGATCCCTAAGGAAATGTAATAGTCATGGGGGAATATAGATAACACATGAGCTTTTGAGTCTGCAGTACAGTAGTGCTGATGTGCACAGGTTTATGCATTTATCTGCTGGGTTATGTAGTTACCTGAAGTAGGGATTTCAGAAAATTAAATATCTTCTGCTAAAGACAGAGGGCAGGAAGTGGGATTTTGGGGTTGTCCTAAAGAAGCAAGGTTTAGTTGGTTACCACACCTGCATTGTGTAACTGGAGGAATATTAGTCCTGTTATATAAAGAGAGCAAAAAGGCTCTGAACTCAGCACTGCATTAATGTCACGTAATGCCATACTGTAAATAATTTTTCCAAGGCAGAGCTGGGGAGTGAACAGATGCTTGAAGGAAGAGCTGTACTCAAAATTATAGTTCCTAAGTAGCAATTGCGCTCTCTTGATATGTGGGAGCTCTGTATATTCATTGACCTCACTGACTGGATATTTTAATGGAATGGTAATTACAATGGCAAACATATAGCTGGCTGGTGTGAATGCAGAAGCAAAGCAGGCAGTGGTATCTGTATGTTTACTCCAATGGCTTCTCCAGAAGCTTTGGGAGAAAGAAGATGAGGATTTCTGAAAGAGTAATCTCTGCATTTAGAGTACCTCTGTGTCTGAGCCTATGCAGAAGTATAAAGAAAAGAGCTTTCCTTACTAACTTTTGATCCTTGCCTTACTTGGTATTTGTGAGCAATTGATTTTTTGTCTTGATTAGGACATTTATTCACAGAATCACAGAATCCTCCCTGCCAGAGCAGGATCACCTAGATTAGGTCACACAAGAACATGTTGAGATGGGTTTTGAATGTCTCCAGAGAAGGAGACTCCACAACCTCTCATCTGGTCCAGTGCTCTGTCACCCTCACAGTGAAAAAGTTTTTCCTTGTGTTCACATGGAACCTCCTATGCTCCAGCTTGCACCCATTGCCCCTTGTCCTGTCATTAGACATCACTGAGAAGAGCCTGGCTCTGTCTTCCTGACACTCACCCTTTACATATTTATAGACATTGATGAGGTCATCCCTCAGTCTCCTCTCCTCTTAAGGAAGGTGTTCCACTCCCTTAATCATCTTTGTGGCCCTGCGCTGGACTCTTTCAAGTAGTTCCCTGTCCTTCTTGAACTGAGGGGCCCAGAACTGGACACAATATTCCAGATGCAGTCTCACTTTATTTTTGTGCTTCTTGAGTTTATGGATTGTAAGTGTCCTGAGCTTTTGTCCTGAGCTCCACCTTTGGACACTTGTAACCTGTAAACTCAAGAAGCTCCAGCTTTGAACACTCAGAAGCAAGTAGGATGCAGACAGCAAGAAAGGAGGAATTTCACCTTGAAAGCTGAAATAAAAAGACTGGGTAAGGCTACTGTGTTTGTGATAATTAAAAAAGATCAGACTTCTGTAAGAAATGACACAAAGATGATTGACTAGCCTGGTCAGCTAACAGTAAAGAAGATGAAAAGATCTTCTAACTCTGGTGAGTCAGAAGCCTTGGGTACATACGTGCCTTCTCAGACTACAGTAACGAGAAGAGAGTCAATTACTGGAGAAAAATAGAGCGATATACAAACTAAAATAATTTACGCTGGTATCATTAGACCAGCTATTACTTCATTTGCTAAGTAGTATTTTAAGTATTTGGATAAGGTAAAAATGAGCTGTTTATGATCACACAGATCTGTAATTAACTTCCCTTTATCCTTATTCTCCCCTTCATCCTCATCTGCATTCCCACACTCCGAATTTTAATCCTACAAATAGAAGAGCTTACCGTGGGTGTGACGCAGTGTAATGCTTTCAAGAAACTCCAATGTTTTAATTCTCTGAGTTGCACTGTGTATTTATGCATATCTTGAGGATTACAGAGACCGAAAAAGGGATCTGTCATATGTCACAGTTTCAGGGTATGTAAGAGATGACAGCTCATTGTTTGCCCAGGTCAGCATACTGAAACTGTTGGGTCAATGTTGACCACTTTCCTGGGATGATGGAACTGTGAGAAGGCTGCTGAATGGTGGTGGCTGTAGAAGAATTTGATAGCCATGAGGTTTATATTAGCAGGTAGGTATCCTACAATATGCGAGGTATCCTACACTATGTGCCAGCTGCATTTTGTTTGAATTGTGCCTGACAGGAATAAACATGGTGACATGTATTAGGGATGTAGTGAATTTCCCTTGTCTAGTTTACTAAGATGCTTGTATCAGTTATTTTGTGGTCTGAGCATTAGAATTTCCCCAAAGTACAACTGCTGGACTAAGCGAGTCTTCTAGTGCTGGATTAATCCCTGTTTGTGTGGCCTGTCTGGAGATACTAGAATTAGTAGCACAGCATTAGAAGAGACCGTGGCATACCCCGTGTGACTCTGTCAGAGAGTCCCTGGATGCTCTTAGGACTGCTGTCTGTGGCTTTTCTACTGAGCCAGGATATGGAGTGTGAGGAGCAGGGTGGTTATTTTTGTGTGCAGAGGACTGAAAAATATTACAATTTTGCCCTTAATTTAGGCTATATTGCATTCCTGTTAAATTAAAACCAAAGACTTGTTGACTATTTTTGCCCCCTCCCTCCCCCCTCCTTTTCTTGAGTAACAAAATGGTGTGGAGCTTGAGGAACTGACAGCTGGTGGTTTTCTGATGTGAGAGATTTGTCTTGAAGAATATGTGTGGGTGTGATGATATAAGGCAGCCTCTTTGTACAACCCCTTGGTGATGCGCTGCCTGCTCTTGTTATACATAGTGCCAAAATAGACAGTAATCCTCTTACGTGGGATTGTGAAGCAAGTAATAATAGAGCACAAGTCAGTGTCATCAGTTCAGAGCTGGGGTTTTTTGATAAACATATTTGTCATTTGTACCTCCTGGATTCTTTAGTACTTCTTAGTCTTCATATTAACTAAGCCCCTCTCTCCAGCTGCAAATGTTAATGTTTCACAATCGTAATGTCGGCTGCAATCAAGACCTTTCTATTCATCCTTCTAATTGATGCATTTGCTTCAAAAAGGCCGCAGAGATTTTAAGTTTTATAATTCATCTCATTTCCTAATATGAAAAATTCAGATGAAGAAAAAATTGCAGGATCACTTAGTCTGCATAAAACATTTCAACTGTCTTACGAAGGCACCCTGAAAAGATCTGAAGCAATCAGTGTTACTATCTGCAGGCTGTTCATCCCATTTAGAAAACATGAAGTTGGCTGCTATGCAGCAGGGTAGGCATGATAAGCGTGTGCTGGAGGAGAAGACAAGCAATTAGCTCTACAGCAAGCACAGTCAGAGCAGAAAGGAAGGTCTGGAGGCGTTTAATTAATACTGGTGCTTTTGTGCTTAATGGGGGCCAGAGTCATGATAGGTTGCTGCTGCCATGGTCTTGTGGTTCTCAAGTCTGGCATCTAATGAACATTAGATTCAGAAAAGCTTTCCAGAAAAGTTAATAAATCACAACTAATTATGCCACTTTTGTATTCTCCCTGAAGATAATGACATATACCTGATATTGAATGGGGGTGGGATCTGATCTGTAAAGCTTTTTAATTTTTAAACAGATAACAAGTTCTCTTGGGGTTTTTGTACCAAATTTATTTAAATAACCTGCAATAATGAAAATGCATGTCATGAAACATTAGGGAAAAATAAAATAGGGTTTCTTTTCTGCCATGAAAACAGTTTGGAATCAGGTAAGGTTTTTATTACTCTGAGTTTGATGACAAACGTACTTTTGATGGAAAAAGTTTTAGCCATCTGTATGCATAATAGCACAGCTTGACATTTTGAGATGCATTTTTGCTCTTTAGTTCCCAAATTTTATTATTAATTTCAACTTCCATTCATTTTTGAGTGGGGAAAACAAGTAATACCCCATTTGGTTTGAAGACTGCTCTCTGTGTAACTCTTCTTCCTCCTGTGTTCATCCAGTATGTCGTTCAAGACATAGTTACACTCCAGTAGGCTGGAGAGTGTGAATTTTCCCATTTGCCTCTGGTGAGAAAACCAGGTCTTGTGTCTTCAGGCTTACCTGTTTTGACATTTTGTAAATGTTTGCCTGATGGGTTTCAGCAGTGGGCAGTAACAAAAGGATGATCTCTGTAATGATTTACTCTTTGTGCAGGAGCACTAATATAATCCAGTTTGAGGCGTACTTGTAACCATAGACAATTTGGATACCTGCAAGGAGCCATTCAGAGTCTTTTCAGTTTTGTTTAGAGATTGCCTGTGTTTAGGTAACCCTATGTCACCTCTTCTTCTACTGGTGGTTACGGTACAAACAGCTTTACTGTTGCATCGTCACACTGCATTTAATGCATTCTTGTATTGTGCTGATTGCCTGGTACTACATATATTCAGATTTTGCAGGTATTGTGCGATTACAGTATTCTTCTTGCACATTACAGTATCATCCAAGAGTTACATATCCAGACAATTAGTCAATACTTTCTCCAAGGAATAAATAAAAGTCCTGGTTATCGAGTCACAATGTTCAGTGACTCTGTATGTCACAAGAAAAAAGCTGAACAAAAGCATTTGGATCTTCCTGTTTGGATGGCTTTTTTTAGTGGATAGCACTTTGTTTCCTTAGTCATCTGGGACTCACCAGCTGAATGTTGTTAGTGCCGTGGTAATAGCTTACAGGTCTGGAAAATGAACATAAGGAGTTGAATTCCGAATTACAAGCTTCTGAATACCCTTAATGGCATCAATATGCTCTCAAAATAACTCAGGGAAAAAAAGGGATTGTTGTTAACTTGAATTGGATCTGTAGGCCCTTCTGCCCGGAGGCTGTCCCTTAGTTTTTGTCTAGTGGGTGTGTTTTCACATCACCATGGAGTACCACATGGAGAGGTGGTCAGCAGCCTGCAGGCACTTGCATGTTGGGTGAAACCACAGGCGCAGCCTGAAACACATTGGAAGCCTCAAGAGAGGCAGCTGCAACAAACATCTGAATTTTTAACAACTGCCAGAAACTTTCACTCTTTTAGTCGTCGTTTCTTGGAGTGAGCTTATAGCTGAATCCCTCATGTATTTTTAAGTGTTTTGGAAAAGGGGACCTTTTTTTTGATATCATACGTGGAATGGTGACATCCTAATTGTACATCTTTCAGTGAAATATTTTCTCTGCAGGCTTTTTTCCTCTGTTATTGGGAATGCTTGAAGCTCCCACACTACAGGTAACTGCGTTATCCATTGATCTACTTCTTAGTTGTAAATAAAAATTTGCAAGGCAATATTGTAATTAATAGTAATGTATGATTCATTAATGTGGTGCTTGTGTAGAATAGCACCTAAATATGGTATAGGATAATTTTATGCAACACTGGATATTGAAAATAAATGATAAAATGAGAAATGAAAATAAAAATATGATAGGACTTGATCATCCCTGTAATAGCCATACTCCTTGTCTTTCCTGTGCAGTAGGAGTTTTTGTCCCAGTGTCTTGTACAGAGAGGCAGACATCTCCCCAGGATGCTGCCAGACTCACCTTGTTCTGCCATACCTCAAACATCTCATTTTTTTTTTCTGAGAACCAAGAAAAATTAAATTTGCGCTGAAGTGTCCATACCATAATCTGCTTTCTGACACTACAATGATGAATCTGAGCTAAAAAAAATAATGAAATCATGTAGAATAACCTTTGAGGTTAAGTGCTGTCCTTTCACTGAGTAATACATAGGGAGATGGATGTTGCAGCCTAATGAGGTATTTCTTTTGATTCTGAATGTATTATTCTTACAATGGGAGCTCAAAGAATTTTCAATTAAAATTTAATAAGGGGAAATTAGAGAAAGTACAGTGAGGTATTATATTTTTTAGAAGTAGCAATAAGTGGAAGTAAATGGTCCTGCAGAAATGTTAGTTGATAAAGTTGTATGGAGTCAAACCCCTGTTGAACCCTATTTGCCCAGTAGTGAGGAGCAGTTCTTCTTCAAGCTTGGATTGTCTCATCCCACTCATAAACAAAGTAAGAATCATAGAATCGTAGAACCACAGACTGGTTTGGGTTGAAAGGAACCTCAAAGCCCATCTAGTTCCAACTCCTCTGCCATGGTCAGGGACACCCTCCACTAGATCAGGTTGTCCAGACCCCCATCCAACCTGGTCTTGAACACTTCCAGGGATGGGGGTTCCACAGCCTCTCTGGGCAGTCTGTGCCAGTGCCTCACCACCCTCATTGTAAAGAATTTTTCCTTAACATCTAATCTAAATCTACCCTCTTTCAGCTTAAAGCCATAAAGTCCTACCACTACGCTCCCTGATAAACACTCTCTCCCACTCTCCTCTAGGACCCCTTTAAGCGATGGTGGGCAGTGAATATTTAAGTATGTGGGGTTTCTTTGGTTTTTAAAATTGAATTGCAGGAGGGGGATAGCTTGTATTCTTTAAGATTCAAGTTTGGATGATTGGCCCTCATTTACATCTTTCCTAAAGCAGATATCTGAAATTGTATTAATTATGTGATGACTACAGCCTGGGACATGGGAGAACCATTGCGTGGGTGACTGGAAGGAGGACTGTTGGGATGGCTGTGTGGTGGCTTCATAGAAGCAGAGGACTTTGGGAAGGAATTAAACAGACCAATCAATAGTAATAACTACAGTATTTTAAAATCATTGAAAATTTTTGTTTCCTAGACAGGAATTAAATCCTTCTATTTTTCACTTCTTTCAAGTGGAATAAAGCATCAAAAGTAAAGGCAGCACATAAAATGTGTGTCTCAGGAGCTTATTGAATAACTAGTTTGTAGAGAATTGTCCCCACATAAATGCTGCTGTTTTCCACCTGAGAGTCTTCAGGATATTCTTGAAACTGGGCAAGAAGGAGAGAAAGCCATTTTCTAATTTTCTTTCACCCTGAGACAATCTGAAGACGTTTCATTGAATTCTGTGCCATTTTTTCCTTTGTTACATCAAGAAACATAAAGGAGAACATAGTGTGATAGAAGCTTTTAATTTTTTTTTTTTATATGCAAATAGTTTATTTCTATAATTGAAAGACTGCATATTTTCTGTGATTATATGAAAACTAAAAATACTTTGTTAAACAAAAGAATTTTCTTCCTGGACACTTTAGTGCTACAACTGAAATAAAGTCCTAGACATCAAGGGAAGGCAGTGTCCATCATGTGTGTGTTGAATATCCCCAAGATAAGAGCCTGAGGCATTATCTCAGAAAAAGGAGATGCATGCTGTTATTGTGCACATCATTTCACATGTGTGAAACTGGGAAGTAACATTTTGGTTTGGTTGTTCAGCTATATCTGCTCAGAACAAATGCCTGATTCTGCTGTCGTATCTCTGTTAGTGTTTCTTTGCAATGTTTTGATCTTTCAGTTGCTAAGTTTTTCCCAACAGTTGTAGTGTTTGAAAAGCATAATGCTGTGTTACTATCATTCATCTGTTTTGAAAGAAACATTTGTCTGAATGGTTTATTATATGAGTTAGCAGATGGCGATTTAACTGTGCTTGATCCAACAAGATTCTTGGTTCTGAAAGTATGTCTCTGGCTCAGAAAATCTCTGCAAAGCACTTCTAAAAGCAGCGAGCAAAGTAGTAGGAGCCGTGCTGTTTTGGGAGCACAAATGGAGCAGCCATGACATGTTTGACAAGGGTTCATGCAGCTTTGGGGGTTAGAATTGGCCTCTAGACAAGGATGCGTCCAGTATAACGTACGGTGACCTAAGGGATGCAGTGGGTGAGCTGCACTGGGGAATTGGGTGGAAACTGGGGGAAGAGGTGTCTCAAAAGTTGACTTTACTGTGCGACATTTGATTCCTGTATTCTGTGTATGAGTGTTACCATGAAATACTCTATGAAATAGCTGAAGCACTTACCGTGTGTGAGGTCTCCATTTCTCAGGTCTGCAGAGACCCTTTTTTAGCTTGTCCTGTTTTGTCTCAGCCATTTGTGGTCTGCGTGTAGTGTCAGTGCTGATGGCAGAAGTAGTCTCATAATCTTGGAATGGTTTTTAAAATTTATTATAGACACACAGTTTAAATTAGGAATAGGAATTTATCAAATATAAATTTCTTTATAATGGCATAAAAATATGGTTCTAAGCATGTTATATTAACTTAAAAATAATTTTTATAATATTTTAAGTTCAAGGGAATGTGATAACCAGGGAGATTTTTGTTCTGAATCAAATACTTTATTATACATTGTATTTGTATTTACGGAGTATTTTAGAAGTAAGTATGAAACAGTGATTGAAAATTTAAGAGAGTTTTATTGATAGTCTTCTCATGTTTGATTATTTTAACTTTCACATTATACCTTTAGATGTTCCACACTAGACAAAACTAAGCCTTTCAGTGCATCTTCCAGTCAGCGTGTTTATTATTGGTGAGTGCTGTACCAGGTTTATATTGTCATAAATGAATCTCATGACAAGTTTGTTAAAATTATCAGTACAATGGATTCCAATTGCAGTTAAGTATAAGATGCAATATAGAAATGTGTTGCATTCTTTATATCTGCTCATTGAAGGAGTACAAGATGTTCAGGGGTTTTGGTCACTAATGTTTTTGCCTTTTTTTCTTTACCTATGAGCTCTGTGCTTTCATTTGTTTTGGTAACAAACTATCAGTATCAATCTGAAAATGTATTTAAGGGTCCAGCAGTGTGTGAAGACATCTCTCTTCTGTCACATGTTGTAAAAAACTCCTATAGAGTGGAAAGATGACAGATCAATTTTCATTAGACTTGGATAAGCTCTGACAGCAGCAGAGACCACTGTTAACGCTCGCAATCATGGTTATTCCAAGCAACTCCAGTATCATTCTTTGAGGACCTTCCCGTCAATCTCTCTGTCAGAGTAATTTAATAACTGAGGTTAAGATTTCCCAAGAAGCTTAGGGAAGTCAGGGACATGACTTTCAATGAATTTCAGTGGGATTTAGGGCTCAACTTTAATTTTCTTTGCAAACACAAGCCTAAAGTTTCAACAAATAACTTGCTTGTGGTAAACTGATTGAAAGTTGTGATAGTTTGCAGACTGTGTACATAAATGTAATTCCCAATTGAATCTTCCCGATGTAAATAGCCAAAAATGTATTTCATATTAGATGGGATGCAAATGGACAAAGATACTAGAACAAAGAAGTCACTGACTTGCTTGATTAAGCAAAATCAATGTATTTTATTTTCATTGTTACTTAGTATCAGGCCAGGCTGAGCACTTTCTATGTGTTCAGGCATCAGAACCAGCTCCAGTTTTTCTGTAGCATTCTTGTTCTTCCCTGCTCTGAGAGTCAGCCTGGCAGAGATGGATGTCCCAGGGTGGCTTAGGACAACTTGGAGGTTCCCTGGCTGCTGCAGCCAGTACTGAGGCTGCCCATTCTGGGGTCACCTCTGCTAAATGCTCAACTGATAACACTGGTGAAGTATTTAAAGGGCATGGGACCAGCATTGGTCCTTCCCCTACCTGGGCAAGGACTTTGGAGATGTCTTGATGCAGCATGAACAGGAAGGAAATGTGAAGAGGTTTCTTGTCTCTTGCATACTTGTTTGCCAAGGATGCTGATTGTGTAAGATCTGCTGTGTTAGAGTTGAAAAGAGAATTTGTGGTATAATTTCATGCTTTATTGGGCAAGTAAGGACCGTTACATTCATATACTCTGACATCTGTGTTGAATCAGATTTCATTACAGCATTACCCCAATGCAAATCTCTATTCCTATAAAACCATTTAGCTTAAAATGAACCACGCGCAGTTAAAAGTCTGCTGCATCTCCCTAGGAATATTGTACCAACAGTTAATTACCCTGTTAAAAACATTACTGTTACAAAGTGTGCCTAAAGTTGGCTGAAACTCATTTGTTCATAGCATCTAGCCACCACATTCTTTGTGTCTTGCCTGCTAAAAGTGAAAGATGTTTAATAATGTACTAATATAAGTAGTCAAGAAACAAAGCTGTCGTGTCTAATTCTACTCACACAAAAGAGAGAGAAACAGAAGACTAAAGAACAGGATGTTGTCCAATTTTTCCCAAAACATGTCAGTTGAATAATTAAATTGACTAATTAGTGAAAGTAATTATATCTGATTTTGAATTTTATTGGTTTTATACATCAACCATTTATGGTGTGTTGAAATACCTTGGAAACATCCCTGTAACAGAAATATTTTTTTCTGTTGGAAATAGTAACATTGTGAGCTAGTGATACTTCTATTTTTATTAACATATTAACATATTTTACCGTGATTGGGAATGAGCTGCAAATGTAGCAAATGTAAATCACTCTGACAATTTGTATCTTAAAAGGGAAGACAACCATTTGTAAGAGTAATTTTTCGGTGTGACACTTGGTGTTTAAACTATGTAGCATTTAATAGCACTGATAAAGATGTTTTAGTAGTTTTGCTCTGGCAAAAACTCGATTAAATCTGATTTTTGGAATATATTGATTTAATAATTCTTTTTTTTTAACGTATAAAATGACTTGCTTTTGATAAGGTTGAAATATTTAACTTATATTGCATTATTTTGACCCTTGTGGTGGGAATACAGGTTAGCATGTAAATCAGGATTTTGTTATTTGAAACAGACAAACCAACCAAACAAAAAACCCCAAACCACACCACAATGTAAACCACATTACTTAATAATGTCAAACTAAAATATTTTCATAGTTTTTAATTTGGTTATTGACTTTGCATGTCGATATCTACTTTTTCCTGTGAGATGAATGTTCCTTTCTTTCAGGAGTCTAATTAAAACTGGCTAAGCAATCATACAGATTTATAGAATCAGCTTGCTACTAACAAATGGCTTTTGTGGTGTCTTTCTGTCCAAAGCAAAAATATGCATGAATTTCCTTCCTTTTGCTTTCTTACAAAACTCTCTTCCCCTCTTTTCTCTCTGACTCCCTGAGATTTCCCATTTCTCTCTCTCAAAATGCCTTGTAAACCTCTGACAGTTTGTGTCCCTCTCTGGTTTAGCAGGGCCTTTTCGGAGATCAGCAGCTCTGGGCTTCTGTGTCCTGTTTCACAGGACTGAGTCAAGAGTGCCAGGGTAATTTGGGAACAATTTGTATCCCTGTGGGGCACCCATTAGCTCCTTTGCTTTGGGGAAGCAAGGAGGTTTT
Organism: Hypotaenidia okinawae; assembly: GCA_027925045.1. NCBI lineage: Eukaryota > Metazoa > Chordata > Aves > Gruiformes > Rallidae > Hypotaenidia > Hypotaenidia okinawae. The sequence goes on along the minus strand of BSDF01000002.1, from coordinate 128,418,730 downwards.
GAGGCATTTCTTGCTGATGTTGCTCCATAGGCTGAGATGCTTTCCGTAGGAAGATAACTCTTTCATAACTCAAGTTGTTTCCTGAGCTTGTTCAGTAAGTAGAGGTATGAAAATGGCGTTTTCTTGCTGCCCAAATCATCTTTGCAGGCTTATGACATTGGTCCTTGGTATCACTAGTTAAATGGGACATAGCTCCTCGTGTTTGTGTAACTCATCTAGTTACAGCGCTTCTTCTTTCATTCAAGATGCTAAATCCCAAGACTCTTTTAGTTCTATTCAGGGAATCCAGTCAAGGCCCAAGAAGCTCAGGTGTACACAGAATTTTCTTCTGCTTTGCTGTTACCAATGCCACGTAGTCTATGGTCACAGTGACCATAGCCTAGGTTCCTTGACAGACCTCTTAGATAATACTTATCTAACTTCTATTACCTGACTATCTAGATCTTGCTACCATTTTCTTCTAGGTTGTTTTACTTTTTCTGCCCTAACTCTATTTGAAGTTTTGACTAGAGCCATCTAAGACATCGAGACCCAAAGTTTTTTCTTGCAGGCAGTGGTGGAGAAGACAGGGGAAGCGTGTCATTTTCATCATGTATCTCTTGTTGGTAAGGAGATAGTGCGTGGATGGGGAAGAAATTAATTTTCATGCTACAGTGAAAATCTCTGCTGTCTCCAAGCAGAACATGGAGCTGAATGAACTCACACATCTATCTTGTGATCCCTCTGTGGAGACAGAGGAGAAACCCCTGTCCAGCATCCAGAGCTCAAGGGTGGTGGGTTTTTTTTTCCTCCCCCAAAACCATATATTTCAGCATAATTCCAGTTTTCTGAAAATGCCCAAATAATGTTTGTTCTTATGAGAATAAAGTGCAAATTTTGAAACTCCAGAGGCTTTCATAAAATGATGTTGTCCTATAGCCAAAATAAATAGCTTCTGCTATTTATAACTGTTACACATGGATGGAAATGTTTTTCAGACTCTTTGACCTGTGATAATATTTTCAATATGGTTTCAAATATGGGTATATGGCTCTGCATTTCTCTTTACCAATTGTTACTTAATGCTGTCTTTTATTCAGGCTATTGCAGCTTTCAGCCTTGCTGAATGTAGAAAAATAACTTCTTTAGCAACACAATAAATGTTAATAAAACTAACAGGGTCATCTGCAAATTACTGGAATAATGTGCTTTTGCTTACAGGCAGATTTTCAGCCAGATATGAGTAATGAACTGTAATTCCTGTTGTTTCGGTTGAAAGATGAAAATATAAGTGCAATTTACAAAGAAAACAAGAAGAAATGCTATTTGCTTTGCCCTTCTTTGCAGTCTATTAGCAAGAGGTAGTCAGGGGAAAAGTGATCACCAACATTTTCAGTAATTAACCTGTGCCTCCTAGGCAGAAACCAATTTTTGAAAGGAAATTAATTCTGAGAGAACATGATTGAAATAATTTTCGTCTTTTTTTTTCTTTGTTCTGTTGTCTTGCTGGTGGGACAAAGGAAAAGTGAATTTATATAGAAATTCTGTGACTATCAGCACCTAACCTTCCCTTTCAGTGGATATTTGGTCTCTCTGTTTTCTTTTTCACAGTTCCCTTCCTACATAGAGAGGAATGGTTTTGCATAATGATGAAGTACACAAAATGTGTGTCAAGCTGCCCCATGGAAATCGGATATTTATGAGTGCACAATAACCAGTAGAGCCCAGATCCATAGATATAAGGTATATCCCAGATATAAGGTGTTTAATGTACATGGACCTTCCTAACGAACTGGTACTCATTCCTGGTTCATGATGCCAAGCTCTAAAATGCCTGAAATACCTCACCAGGCTTTTACCTGGTTTTCTTCCAGGAGTGGGTGCATTCTCCCAGCAAAAAGAAATGAGAGGACCTGAATGATACATTCCTGTCTGCCTGAACATGATGTAAAACTATGACAGATAAAAGTATTCTCAGCTAGGTTCTGCTTGTCATACAGCTGTGGACCTGGACTTTCCTCACTGCAATTTTCAAATCATGGAATTTGAAAATCCTTCATTCTCTTTCTTACATTTGATGATTAGTGATCTGTCTGGTGAGATCTGCTTGCAGGCCAAATTTCAGCTGTCAGGGTTGTCGTGGTTTTGCCCCAGCTGATAGCCAAGCACCATGCAGCCTTTTGTTCTTTAAAAGGGAATGAAGGGGGAGTTGAGGGAGGGGAGAGGGAAGGAGAAGAAAACCCAAGAAACCTAAACCTCATGGTTTGGGATAAGGATAGTTGACTGGGATAGCAGAAGAATAGATATAATAATAATAACAACAGGGCTTTATAGTAAAATATATGAAACTGGTGATACACAATGCAGTTTCTCACTGAACTGCACAAACTCAGGCTGTACAGCTCAGAGCTGTCCTGAAACCAGACTGTCCCCAAAACTGTGTGTCCTGGAGCTGCCTGCTCCTCCCCCCAGCAGCTTCCTTTTTATGCTGAGCATGACGTAACTGGCATGGAATACCTGCTTTGGCCAATTTGGGTCACCTGTCCTGGCTGTGTCCCTTCCCTTCTCCTTAGAGGGGAAATACGAACAACTGAAAAGTCCTTGATTGCTTGGCAACAGCTGGAAACATCCCTGTGTTACCAGCACTGCTCCCATCCTAACTCCCAACCACTACTAGAAAAGAAATGAACTCTATCCTAGCTGAAACCAGGACAACAGTCTGATATTTTTCAGTTATGGTAACCTAAAGGAAAGGGGATGAGATGCAAATGAACAACTCAGTCTTACTCCATTTTAAATAGGAGCAATACTAAAGAAAAAAGTTGTAAGAGCTGAGATCAACAGAGTCAGTAAGCATATGCCTGGATAGTCCCTAATGAAAATAAAGTGGGTATGTGTAGTCTCAACTACCAAATCATAAATAAAAAAACAAACTCAAAAAACAATAAACCACCAAACCAAAGCCAAGCAGTTAACAGGCAGAGATGAGCTATCTCCATTTGACTTGACTTAATGGAAAGAATGACTGAGACAAAATGTTGCTACAGTATCTCTTAAAGACAGCTAACAGCTTGGATGTCCACTTATTAGGAATAGGACAGAAGTGCTGAATTCTGTCTGCCTTGTGAGAGTATCCTGCTAACTTTAAGGATCCTACTAGTATGAGTGATGAATTCACTACTGTGGATTTAGCTTTCAGTGTTTCAATAAATGGGAAATAAGACAAATCCTCTAACAAGTTGTTTCTTGGATTTTGGATGTTAAAGCTTTTAAAATAATTTGGAGTTGTAGCTTTCTTAGGATTAAGTTTAGTTATTATATAGAGTAGATAATTTTCTGTGTAGAAATGAACATTACATTGATGGTGTTTCATTGAAGGTAACTTTGGGGTGGTATCAGATCAAGAATTCAGAAGGGACTGAGAAGTCACCCAGTAGGTATTTACATGAAGGGTCAATGTTTCTGCGCAGTACCATTAGTTAAGGGTATTTGCAGAAGAAAACATCTTTAGGAAACATGCTCTTTTGAAAAGTTAGAGTCTGGAAACTCACAGACCTTCTTGGGATGCGTCCAGTTGTCTTATGCATACAGTGCCACTTGGAAGATTTGGATGGTAAGATGTGGAGGTTTTTTGAGAACTGATTTCCAGAAAATAACAGCCAAGAACAAAGTTTCACCTTTTGGTGCATTTTGGGGCTTTCTCACTGTGTTCAGCACAAGTAGTGTGTGCATCTCTCTTGAGAGCTAAGTTTCAATAACTGTGCATTTCCAAATCATAATTCCCTATGTGTGGAAAAACACCTTGGAGGTTTATGAAAGGCAGATTGATTCTTCCCTTATTCATACATCTAAGTAGTTGTTGACACTTCTGGTTTTGTTTAGAAAAACACATTTTTCTAGGAGACAAATGCCTCTTAGTCCATGGAAAGAATGTGAGAGCATCTTTGGTTTCAGTTTAGATTCCAATCATGCAAGTATTGACAAATTTGTCTTTGGCCACACAAATGATTCATGTCAATGGGAACTTTCCATATGCTTCAAGTCAGAGATAGCTGTATGTGCTTTTGAAATACTGTCACCACAAGGTTCTTGCCTTTGAATTGGTTTAAGAACAGATACAGCCGATAAAGCCTGATTTACTTGATTATCCAATCCTAAGAATTTCCTCATGCATGGTGTCTAAATTCTTTTAACTACATTGATGCAGAAACTGCACTTGGAAATGCTGCTTTTTCCACTAAACTTAGAGCAGATGTGTCTTTTTCATATTTACTTACTAACCACAAGTCATGCTTGGTGATATTATCAGCAAATGTTTATTTATAGGTTAATATAAAGAGAGGAGAGACAGATATGGAAGAAAAAAAAGTAATACTTGTGTTCCCAAGTGAAACAGGATAGTATCCAGTTGCTCTTTGGATTTCTGCTTCCACAGTTCTCAGGTTTTAGGACTAAACAAGTAAAGACTCCATTCTAAGCACTGGCATAGCCTTTCTTGGGTCAGGCTTTCCTTAAGCTGAGTATCTCTAAAGCTGAAATAACATGGTTCAAGCGCAAGTCTTTCTTTTTTAACATTTTCAGTGTTTTCAGATGTTTTTGGATTGGATGCACACACTAGTTGATAGCGCAACCTAAAGACAAGCAATGAGTCTCTGAAATTAATTAAGATTAATTTCTTTGTAGGCACTGGCTCCACAGCATAGCAAGTGACTAGGAGCAGCATTGCAGTGACAGTGTATATGAGAGTACACATTGGGATAGGCAGCCTATTTTAGCTTGTTTTCCTGGTTTTCCTGTCTTTTTGTGATGTTAAGATTGGATCTTGTGAAAATGATTGCAAGGTTTCAGAATATGACCACAAATGGAGAATGTAAAGCATGAAGCAGTTTAGCTGTTTAGCCAGGTACTTGTTTTGATGCAAATGATCTCGTAGTAATAAATTTTTAAGAGAAAAGTGAAAAAGTGGCGCTTTTCATCTGTCATTGGTAAATTTCTAGACATTTTAAACTTAACTGTAAGCATTTGTGTTGGAGTGGTAAACTGGACCATTCATTTTAGTCTGCAGGGTAGGCATGTAAAATTATGCTTCTCTATTGTTGCAGTTTTGCATGGCTGGATTCTGGTGGAGAAGGGAGGCTGCAGGGGCAGCTTCTGCAAGGAACTGACCAAAACCCCCATTCCCCATCTCCCCCTGTGATACCTGGGGGGATGAAGGGAGAGAAATCATGAATAAAGTTAAGTCCACGAAGAAGGGAGGGGTGGGAGAATGTCTTTTAAGATCTGGTTTTACTTCTCATTATCTGACTTTGGTTTCATTCTGTGTGTGTGTGCACGTGTGTGTGTGTGTGTGTGTGTAATAAATTAGATGGGTTTTTTAGTCCTTGTTGAATCTGTTTTGCCCATGATATCAGTTGGTGAGTGATTTCTCCCTGTCCTTACCTCGACTCTGAAGCCTCTCAATATGTATTTTCTCCCCTGTCCAGCTGAAAAGGGGAGCGGCTTTGGTGGGCATCTGACCTCCAGCCAGGGTTAAACTCACCACATCTATAAATTTGTCTCCTAGAGCTATAGAATCTGCCTGAGAAAATAGTGACAGATATATTCTATACAAAGATCAAGGGAGGCTACTGGAGTAGTTTTGTTGCTCTGTTTATTGTTTTGAGTGGAGCGCTGGATCTGAGAGACTTTTAAAGTCGTAGTAACACTAATACATTTTGAAAGGAAATGATTTAAAGATCTGATCTGTCCATTGTTATCTGAACTGCAGAAATGCTCAAAGCATTGTTTTTTCCTGAGCAAGTAACCACATTAAAGAAAAAAATCCTAAAGCAAGTATAGATAGTCTTCGCTGTGTGTTCATGAAGAAAAGAAGGAAGTGAACTGATTTCCTGACTTAAAAGCTTTTGAGAAGCCTGCCTGGCTTCTGCTCGCAGCTCCTCTCAGTTTTTTGCTTTATGCTTACCTGTCCCTTGCTTACCCCATCACGGTGCTGGGACATGAGAGGAATAAGGGAGAGCTGATATGTTTTCCATTGAAACCTCAGCCTGTCAGCTTTGTTCTGTGCAGAAATGAAGACCTGCTCTGCACCCTGGAGAAATATCCTGCTGCTTATTCTTCGGTGACAGCACATCTCATCTTTCCAAGGAAACGTGCTGCAGTGGGGCTAGAGAGGATTCTGTGCTGCCATAGCATGGTGGTGCTGCTTCTGTCTACAACATCCTAGACAGTGATCCCAGTGACTGTCCATTTTTTTCTGCAGCCCCCTAAATCTCTGGACAAATTGAGACACAGTCAGGATTATATGAAGTTCATTTTGTCTCTTAAAGCTCACTCCTCAGGTTATAGACAGGTGGCCTATATTGCAAATTCACAAGACAGTAATGTTTTTATTCTCCCTTGTGCTGTTCTTTCAGGATGAATGATCTGTGCATAGGACACTGGGCTATTGCTTTGATAGAGTAAATGATACTCCTGGACTTTCCATTCTACTCCATGACTATGGGGGATTCGTTTTATCTTCTGCATCTCTGTTTCCCAATCAATACCTTCATACTGGTGATAGTTAAGGTTTGGAGCAAACATCTGAAATCTACGAATATGAAAGGATTATACTTGTATGCCACTAAAAAGTGTCTGGCAAAATATACAAAAATTGCCATACTATTCCAACAGGAAAAAATTATGTGTGCATATATTTATATGTATACCCCCCCACCCCCCACAGAATGCACACTGTAGTTTTTGCAGGATTTTGCAAATTCTAAACTTTCATTGAAAATAGAATAAAGGTCAAATTCTGCTTGCCTTACACATGCATGACATGAACAGTTGTACTGCAGTGATGCGCTGCCAAGATTTGAACAACGGGGCCTTTCAGAAATGTTCCTCCTCATCTAGTGATAAACTCTGTGGTGACATGCATGTGCACACAGAGGAGATGAGAGCAACTGAGCAAGATACACCTTTGTTTTTACTTTTCCTGGGTACTTTCTCTTCATTTAGGAGCAGTATGATGCTTGAGGATGCAATAGGGACATGTTTATATATTCCCATATGCAACAGATATTGAAGTTGTCATTTGATGTGATGAGAAGAGGAAAAAAACATTAGAAGTGTTTTGATGATCTCGGTCTCAGTATATTTTTATACTGTAGGTAGATTAAAAAACCATAAATTCTTTGGCAACAAAGTTATTTCATGCATGTGGTGTGAACACAGGGATTTTCAAACTTGTGGAGGATAAAGGTTTCAGTCCGTCTTATTATAGTCATCAAGACTCTTCTGCAAAGGCTCTACTTAAAGCTTTCTTCTTTTGAAGAAGAATCTCCTATGCACAACAATTTGTTAAATGTTGTCTAAATGGCAACATTGACTGCAGCGTGTCCCAGGATAAACTTCTCAATGGAGAAGAATGCTTAATCTTACTTTGCTTTGGTAGATAAATCCTGTGTGTAATTCAATGACTGTTGGTTTGACTCCCTTTCTCTTTCCCATCCAACATCTTAGCTGTGATGGACATTTGTGGCTAAGCCTGTCTAGCCACATCCAGCTGCAGTTTCCAAACTAGAGAGCCTTACTAGGGTGGTGGTGTGCCTGGGATAATCTGCCATGCTGAGGGCATACTCAGTGAGGCAGAGAAGCTTCTCAGATACAAAGCTTCAAATGTATTAACCATGACTGGATATCATTAGGGCAAATGGACATTTGACTCATTATGTCTGCACCAGGATATTTTTACTTACCCATGATCTTATGTCAGAGGTAGAACTACAAAGGCCCAGGTTTGAGAGGGCTGGGAAAGCCACTGCAGAGAAGCTGCCCCTGGGGAAGAGATATGCTTGCTAATGCAAACATGTCCCCACAGTGTTGAGTTCTTCGAAGGAAAGGGAAACTTGAAATAATCTGCAAGGTCTTTGGTCTTTGAAATTGTCTTGATAAATAACCATGTAATTTTAGTAGCCTAACTTGTGCTTTGCTTTGAAGACCTAAGATCCTACATTGCAGCAAGTTATGACAGGTTTCTGGGGGAAAACTTTTGCAAGATCCATCCTCTGGTTGTTTTGAATGTCATGAGTAGTTCTCAGATGGCTCAAATTCAGTGGGGTGCGAGTGACCGATGGAAGATCTTTCCTAGGGCAACACAGGTTTCCAGAGAAGTGTACTCAGTGACTTGCCAGCAGTGAACATGCAGGGCTAATGCAGTAACTCTGAGGGGTACAGTTTTTCGTTTCAGTGGAAAGCAATCAGAAGAGAATCAGGTGAATGCTGTAGCCAATATGTCTATTTTAACAATGATTTCCTTAGTTTATGTTTTGAAGATGATTTATTTTTTGGAGTAGAGCTATAACTTGTAGGATGTACTTCATCTCTATCATGGGAAAGGAGATAATACTGCTACTTCACAGTGTAGTTTTTTATGACTTAAAAAATGTGAAGGTAACTTGCAAACCTAAGCACCAGTCAAGGTTATGGCTAGTAGATCAAAAGAAAAATTCTGGATTTCCTTAAAGGCAATTAAAAAAATCACCTGGATACCATGTAGCCTGCCCCTGCATCACAGTACTCCAGCATGTCCCCTGATAAAATTGTTACTTCTTGGGTGTTGAATCAATGCAGCTCTGTAGATTAAGGTCCTAGATCAGGGACAAAGAGGGAGGACCAAAAAGCGATAGATGAAATGCCAGGTAGGGGCTGAAAGGAAGGTGCTCTTACATCATCTGCATGTCTCAGAACTTTTTTCATCCAGAAGCTGGAGACCTTCTAGTAACATGAGTAGAAAAAATTATGAAACAATTCTCCACAAAATTTTTATTTGTGAAGTGGATTGAGCCATGATTGAATCTGTTTCAAATTTAGTTTCCTTTCCATATCATATCATATCATATCATATCATATCATATCATATCATATCATATCATATCTGATATCATATCATCCAGTAATCTTTGTGGCCTGTTTGGGAATTGGGAACCTCTTCAGTTCTGTACATTGGGGTCCATAGCTGTCAGGGCTGTCACCAGTACTTCATGGGTCCAGGGCTCTGGAGCAGCCTGCCAGGGTGGCTCTTGGAGATAGCTTTCCCTTCACTTCCACAGCAAGGTGTGGAGATTTTTAGCAGATTCTTTTAAGTACCTTATTTTGAAATATGAAAATATTTAATCTGCCATGCTCTGTCATCCTATTTAGAAGTCCAGGTCTCGGTGTCCCGTTCATGATAGTGGTGCAAAGTGTCTTAAAATGGCAGTTGTGGAATTTGTCTGCTCATAAGTTTCCTCCAGCGCTGGACCCGGCACATGGGGGCTGTCTGTTTTCTGAAAGGTCCGGAAAGTTACATGTTGCCTGTAAGTTACATTAAAAAAAACCAACCCCACCTTGAAGCCTGAACAGCATACAGTAATTTTAAAATACGTTTGAAATGGTGGACAGCATTCCCATCTCTAATGGAGCACAGCGTACACTTGTATTTTTTACTGTGCAGTATTTCTGCTTATGAAGAAAACCCTCTGAAGTTGCCAGGTGTGCAAAATACACCCTCTGGGTAGTGCTTCTAAGCCCAAGCAGTTGCTGTGATTTGCCTGTTTCAGTGGCGGAACTGAATCTGAATAAGTGCAGCATAAGTATTTTTTCTGAATACTGGAATGAATGAATGAATGGATGAGGTCACTCTTTTACTCCCTTTGTGTTTCCTCCGTAAACTTTTTAGAGATCTGAGTTTGCTGTAGTTGTTTGAATCAATTTCCCAAGCAAACATTTGTAGAACAATATTTATTATAGGGGATGGAGGTTGTGGGTTTTTTTCTCCAGTCTTCGTGATGTGGATTTTGCAAATAACAGTTTTTGTGGGGTGTATCTAGCCAGTTACTGCCAAGGAGCAGTGTTCCAGTGTCTGATGGAACATTTTAAGCATACAGAGAATTGGTTAACAATCGATCCAGAAGGGAACATGGCTGGAATAAATTTAAATAGTGAGTGCAGTTCTGGAAACCATTATGCAAAAAAGACTTTAGCAAAATCTAATTATTTGAAATTGCAGTTTCATAAAGATTGAAAATGTGTTTGAGAAAGAATAACTTAAAAGTGATAAATCTGTTTAATCAGTCTGTAGTCTGGAAACATTTTCTGCTATAGGCGGTTTACCTTTTGTGGTAGCTTCTGTGCTTCCTCCCCCTGCCGCCCCAGCCCCACAGTATAGCTTTCAAATAGCAGCCCCCTTTTTTTTTAGGAACCTTCTATTGGTATTTCCTACTCTGTTATTTCAAGCTATAAGGATTTTGCTGTTATCCAATGATGATGTTGTAAACCATGTGTCTGTATGGTTGCACATTAGAAAATTAGTTTTACTTGATTTTAAAAATTAGGAAATCTCTTTTAAAATAGCATCAAGACTTTAAACCATCAAATATTCTGAATAAGGCAGAAGTATTGCAGGAAATATGGTATAAATGGTCTTCTGGTATCAGTATATGAAACAGGGGCAAGTCCATGGCTATATGGATAAAAACATAGTTCTATCAGTCTCTGAAACAGGAATATCTGATTTCTTAAATGTGATTGTTGTTTTAAATCCAGTATTAGTCTGATGGTAACTAAGGTGGAATGTTGTACTTCGTTTTTGGTTTCTTACACGTTTTGAATCAAAGTGAATGTTACTGAATATGAAAAATATTGTCCAAGTCAAGTATGCTTTCCATTCAGAGTACTGAAGTAATACTTTCATCCCTAACTGTACAGACAGCAGTGTTTTTCTTAACAGTAAGTTACTTATGCAGAAGTTGCTGCTTTTGAAGGTTGCAGGAAAAGGGCTCCAAAGGTTTTAGAGTACAATGCTCCCTGCTTTAAGGCTTTACTTTTGGATTTTACACGTAAATAACTAATGAAACATTCCTTTCATTGATGTACTACTCTGGCTTTTTATTTCCTCAGCCATCATGTACGTAATGGGAGCACTGGGTCCTGCAGCTGGATACTTGCTAGGAGGACTTCTTATTGGTTTCTATGTTGATCCTAGGACAACCGTTTATATTGACCAGAGTGATCCCCGATTCATTGGAAACTGGTAAGGATCAAGCTTTTTTCCAAACTACTCTCTAAATTGCTGGTATGGAATTGAGACAGGTTGGGAAATTGTGTCCCTCAAGGGCTTGTTTCAGGTTGTAGCAGGAAGCCGAGGAAGAGGAGATACATGCTAGGAGGGACACTTGCCATTGTGTCCCTCCTGCTTTTGACTACTCCAGGACTGTCTCTGACCACTGTGGATGCTCACTGACAGCACTCAGCACAGGGGTGGCAGGGCAAAATATCTATGTTGCAGGAGGCCATCAAGGATTGCTGCTTGAGCCCTACCTGATGGAAGGTGGATTAATCGCTTCTTTAGTTTTCCAGAGCAGGTGGCATGAACCACTGAGCTCTGATTCCCAGATGAGAAATGGTAGATGTTGTTTACCCTGGACTAGGAGAAGGAGGTAGGATGGGATCAGAATGTGGCCTTTCTAGTCTTGTTTCTCAGGCTGATGGCTCGTATTTAGGCAGCAGGTGACATGAATCATCCTATTACTCTCTAGTAAATTGTAGGCTTCCAGCAGCATTGAAATGTAACAGCCATAATCATCAGCTGATGTCTTTGGCAGTCTTTGATAAGTGGCCTCCTTGGAAGTACCTCTGAGGAAGCATGTCTTGAGGAGGGTCTAACTGGCTTTTTTCAGATCTGTCATAAATCTGCCTTGAAATTTTTGTGCAAGTCCAGAAAAGATTTAAGTTCATTGCCCCAGAGGAGGACCCTTCGTTCGAGGTGTAGAATGCAGTGTCGGTTCTCATGCACTGTTGTGTTGGTGTTTGTCACTGCACCGTTGCAGTCAGGTCATATGTGTTTCTATTTATCCTGCAGTGATCTCTTCTGACAGTTTGATGTGGAAAATTCTCTTTGGAGTGTTCCTAAGCCTTTGAAGATTTATTGCTGCTTTATTTGTCTTAGAGCATTGCTGCACGGGACTGTCTAGCTGAGTTATCAGCAAGAGAAAAGCGTACCTGAGCTCTCAGTTAACCTATGACCTTGGGGTTAACAACTCTGTGCTCTCCTTCACATATATACTGACTTCTCAGAGAAAAGATTTGTCACATGAATGTGCCGCAGTGTTAAACACGTGCTTTGACTATGCTTGAATAAAAGATTGGAAATCAAAGAAAATTATTACACATTCTTCATAAAACTCTTAATGTTTCACTTGTTCTTAAGGGCATGTCAGACCTGGCAGTCAGCATCTGCTCAGTACTTTTCAACAGAAATTCTGAACTGGCCTATAAGTATATTTGATAATTTAAATCAGTGGGGCTATAAGAGTGAGGGGTAAGCTTTAGTTTTGACTTCATCTATAATGCAACCACTGATGTAGCTGCCTTGTAGTGTGAACATATCTGTGTGAGTTTAATGCAAACAGCTCAGGTGGAGATAGAATAACTAAACGAGCATGGTCACATCAGTTTGTTACTTCTTGGACCATTTGCACCAAGCTCTGTGTCACAGCAGATGGACAGCCACTACTATGTGTTTACAATTAGCTTGGATATACATGCAATGTTTTCATAGCCAAATGCATCAGAGATATCAGGTTAAAAAATGCCTGGTCTTGCTCATGAATTACAAGTTTTAACTATCCTCCCTCCAAAGAGTGAGTGGCAGGGATGGATTCCTAGTGCTGGGGATAGATCCCCAGCATCCTACAGGAGTGCTATAACCATGATGCTCCATGGCAACAGTTGTGAGAAGTCACCTCTTCTAATTATTTCTGTGGGCAGGCTTTTAGAACACCTACTGTGCCAGGCCTTGCAAGCTAAATAGAGAGAAGAGCCTAGTTTGGGAATTAAGAAGATTTTATGTGAAATTGATAAATGCATTTTATGTATCTCCAGTGTTTAATGTCACCTGAACAGAGTATCTCAATGATTTCAGTTTTGTGCAGAGGTGTCAGCGAAAGTGATGCCAGTATGACTGAAGCAAGGGCAGGAAATCTGTTGTTGTAGGATGTCAGCAGGCAAGTTGTATGTAAGCCATCATAGCAAAGTAAAAGTCATTCAGTTTCCTTTTGCTGTCATGTTGATTAGATCTGTAGAGACTGGCTTTCCTTCAAAGGTGTTCCAGGTCTTTGTATTACTTTTTAATTTTTGGCTCTCTCAATTTTTTCTCTCTTTAATTTCTAAAAACTATCCCCTGCTACCATATCTCTGGTATTTATTTTCACAGTCTGTGATGGTGTCTCATAAAGGTGTGATGGTCTTCATAGCATCTGCACCACTTTTCTCTTTCTATTCATTAAAATGAAGACTCACAATGTGAGGACTGGTCTTTTGTCTCTTGCTGCGCACTGCATAGTTGCAGAGAGCTCTGGATGTGTAGACTTTCATTCCACTGACATATATTTTCTGGAATCATGACATTTTCCCCTTGTAGTGAAGTGCCACGTAGCCAAGTTTATTTTGATTTATGTAATGTGATAATTTGGAATATAAGAGTAGTCTAGCACTTACTTCAGCTGACACACTTTTTAAAAGGTGCAGTTGAGATAAGGTAAAGGACAGTGGTATTTGAGATGTTTCCTTTGATGTAAATTAGTGTCTTTGATTCTCATCTTTCCTTTATTAGAGCTGTACGGTTTCTAATTTAACTTATCACAGGAACTCAGTGGAAAAAATCCATTATTAAAGGAAGTAATGATTACAGGCAAAATAGTAAGTACAACTATCATATATGGCAACAAAATTACAGTAAAGCCTATTTTTTTACTTAAGCTGTTCCTTTCTAAAAGGTATATTGCTTATATACAAAATCACAGAATCACAGAATTGTAGGGGTTGGAAGGGACCTCCAGAGATCATGAAGTCCAACCCCCCTGCCGAAGCAGGTTCCCTAGGACAGGTCACACAAGTAATCATCCAAATGGGTCTTGAATATCTCCAGAGAAGGAGACTCCACAACCCCCCTGGGCAGCCTGTCCCAGGGCTCTGTCACCCTCACTGTGAAGAAGTTCTTCTGAATATTGGTGTGGAACTTCCTGTGCTCCAATTTGTGGCCATTGCCCCTTGTCCTGTTCCCACAGACCACTGAAAAGAGGTTGGCTATTTCCCTCTGTCTCCCACACTTCAGATATTTATAAACATTAATCAGATTCCCTCTTAGTCTTCTCAACATGACAGTTAACTTGGTTTGTCTTGTAAAACCTGATAAACAAAGTAAATGGTTCTTTCTCAAGGTTATTTCTGAGCTAATTCCTCCTTGAGGTGTGCAGAACTTGGCTTTGTGCTCCTGGGTTTTGCACATCAGGGCTTTTCTGTAGGTGGCCTGGGCTGAATTAGAGACCCACTGTCTGTGCCGGCCCCTCAAATGTTCAAAATTGTTGCCTTATTCAAATGTGGTAACTGTAGGGATATCTGTTAGAAGTCATCCGTCATGTGGTCTTAGAGAACTGTTAATGTGTAACTGTGAGGGATCTCATTAGTTGTGGAGTAGCCCTTGGCGGTCTGTCAGGTGCTTTGAATCAAATTTTCTTTTGCTGACACTTCTGAGTGTTTGCCTAGTTCTGAATCTGTTTAATACTTGGATCTTCCTGTATAGTCTTTCATCAGCATTCCACACAAGAAGTTTAAAGGCATTCCTCCCGCACTGTTGGGTCCTTCCTTGTCTTTAATTGCTTTTATTTGAGGTCCTGGAGCTTGTGCAGATGCCTTTAAGGTATTCTCCATTTTCTTTGGCTTTAGAAGACAAAAAATCAAGGGCTTTTTAATTAATACAGATCCTGTTCTGACCTCTCATTTCCCAGTGTAGGCATCATTAATATTTTGTATATCATCTTTTGTCTGTTTTCCAAGCCTTTGGTATTTCTCCAGGAAGATGTGAAGTGTGTAAGGTGCAGATAATCGCATCCAGTGCTGCATCTGTGACATCTCCAGCACTCAGTATGCTACCAGAATGCTCCCTTTGGATTTGAATTTCATCTTGTGCTACATGACAGGTTCCTGCCTCCTCTGCTGTTTCCTGCTGAGTGGGTGGTTTCAGACTTCTGGGTATTATTGCCACAGATCATTTCTTTGATCAGTGCCTTTGCAGCTTCTGCCTTTGAGATCCTGAAAGGGACATTGCTATATTTTTATACAGTCTACTAATTTATTCCCTGTCTGATAGTGATGATTAATCCTCCTAAAAGTCTGCTTTCTAATCCATGTATGTTACCAGCTAAAAGGAAGGAATAGAGGATTTTCTGTTTACATAATTTCAAAACTAGTCAAAACTTTCAGTTACTTAGATTTGCCTCACAAAGGCTTCCTGTACAGTCTTTCTAACAAAATCGGTTTTACACACGGTTGTTCCGTGTTTGCCTTTGCATAACCATTTACAACACAAGCCATTACACATGTGGATGATTTTGCCATCATATAAAGATGCAGTTTGCAATATCTTTGCATTACAAATATGAAGCCAAATGTGGTTGTTTCTTGTGGAAGTAATCCTGTCTACTCAACGCTTTGAAATGTTTAAGATCTGAACAAATATATCATTAGTAGCTTCCTCTTCTGATGTCCTTTTTTAAGTATAAAAGATGTACAAAAAATGTAACAAATGTTCTTGCATTGGATTTGTGTGCCAGGTTTTAGTAGTGGGGAGGCTACAGGGGTGGCTTCTGCAAGAAGCTTCTAGAAGCCTCCTCTGTGTCTGACAGAGCCAATGCTGCTGGCCAAGGCCAAGCCCATCAGCAATGGTGGTAGTGCCTCTGGGATAACATAGTTAAGAGCAGTTAGTGAAGAACTGCGGTCAGTGCAAAGGACTCACGGAGAAGTTTGTGGAGTGATCTCACCACAGTTCTATGAACTGTTAGTTGAAATCAAAGAGCTGTGGTCTTTGATTGTCATGGTTTGATACTGGAGTAATGTGATTGACTTCACTGAAACTTACAAACACTTGTGTAGGTTGGTGTGGGTTGACCTTGGGTGGCTGCCTCATACCCACCAAACTACCTCTCTCTCTTTCCTCAGCCGTATGGGAACAAAATGTGTTGAAAAGCTTGTAGGTCGAAATAAGGACAGGGAGAACACTCATCCAACATGAGCAAAGCAGGCTTGATTTAGGGAAATTTATTTATTGCTAATTGCCAACAGAGTAGGATAGTAAAAATTAAAACCAACTACAAACACTTTCTGCATACCCTTCCCTTCTTTCAAGGCTTAACTTCACTCCTGATTCTTCTTCCTCCTCCACTCTGCATGGTGCAGAGCAATGGGGAATGGGGGTCGTGGTCAGTGCATAACACTGCATCCCTGTCACTCCTTCCTCCTCACACTCTTTCCTTCCTTCAGCATGGGATCCCTCCCATGGGACACTCTTTCATTAACTGCTCCAGTGTGGAGTTTTTCTCACAGCACGTAGTGGTTCAGGAACAGACTGCTCCAGCATGGGTCCCCCATAGCCTTAGGCTCTGTCAGCAAACTGGCTTCAGCCTGGGCTCCTGTCCTCAAGATGCAGTTCCTGCCCGGAACCTCTTCCACTGTGGTCCTCCACTGGCTGCAGAAGAACAACCTGCTTTGCCATGTTCATGGGCCTGCAGGGCACTTTCTGCTCTGGCACCTGTAGCACCTCCTCTCCATCCTTCTTCTCTCACCTTGGTGTCTGCAGGGCTGTTTCTATCACATTTCCTTACTCCCCTCACACAACTGCTGTGCAGAGGTTTTTACCCTTTCTTAAATAAGTTACCACAGAGGTACCACAAACATTGCTGATGGGATCAGCTTTGGGCAGTTGTGGATCTGTTTTGGAACTGGCTGAAATTGGTTCTGTCCAACATAGTGTCTTCTCAAAGAAGCACCCATGCAGCACCCACCCTGCTACCAAGACAAGACCTTACCACATACATCCAGTACAATTAAATCAGTATATAGTGAGAACTGCACTTTGAGTACATGGGTAAAACTCAGGGTCAATTCTGTGGTTGTCTTTCTTTATGGATGCATCTATATGGGTTTAACCATGCTTCCACATAATCTTTCATTGTGAGATGAACGTTGAGAAATTATGTTACCTGATACTCCATTTACTTCTGACTGCAGAAGTTTAACTTTGGAGGACTTTCTAGTATGGCCTTTTTGCCCATCTGTGTTGCTATGGTAAAGTTCATTAAGGTTCTTGGCCTCAAGGAGGATGGCCATATGCCTGCAGTCTGAAGGGCACTTTTCTGGTACCCCATACATCACCCCATCTGTGGGTACGTCCCAAGTAATTCCACATGAGCCAAGGGATCATTGCAGGGTTGTTTGTATCCCATTCTTACAAGGCAGAGAGAGAAGAGAAGAGGGAATTCTTTGTGAAGGGATACTTCAGGTTGTGGTAACAGAACAGATCTGCAGAGTTTTAGGCATAAACCCTGACATGAACTGGGACACACCAGTTGTTTTCAGTCAGGCTTTGGGAGCTCTTCATTGGGAAAGGAGAGAATTGGACTGTCAGGACAGTGAGAGGTAGGCACTGGAAAACAGAACAGATTTAGACCTGATGTATCCATCTGGACATTTGTCTTCTCATGCCATGGATAACTTTTTTTCATGTTCCCTGGAGGAATACTGTGTTGCTTTACTGTGAATTATCTGAGAAAGGCAAAGTATAAGTGAATATTTACCTCTCAGCACTTGTTACTGAATAATTACCAGAAGTGAAAATTTACAGGAACTCAGAGCTGATGCTATTCCATAATATTTGGTGGGTTCTGAATAAATACATTTATCACTAAGCAAGCCAACAGAAGCATCTTTTAATTAAGGGTTTTAATGCAGTGAATGTCCCGTATTTTGAAAATATGTCTTTCTAGCCAGTACAGCCTGTAATAACTACTTTGGTTTTTTAATTTTGTGTAATGTTTTGGCTTTCATTTCTGTTCATGTCTCCTGGCATTAGGTGGAGTGGATTTCTCCTTTGTGCCATTGCAATGCTCCTTGTGATATTTCCCATGTTTACCTTTCCAAAAAAACTCCCTCCTCGACACAAAAAAAAAAAAGAAAAAGAAAAAGAAGATGAACTCTGATGATGTTTCAAGTGATGATGAAGTCATGAAAGAGAAAACAAACAGCAAAATACAAGCAGACAGTGCAGTTTCTGCCTCTATGGGATTTGGAAAGAATGTTAAAGGTGAAGTTTGGTTTTAATTTTTACATGCTTTAAATTTTTTTATACAGTCATCTAGGATTGTATGAGTGCAATTGAAGGCAGAGTTTTGACATCTTGTGTTTAATGTAATGTTTTGCTATTGAGATCTTAACAGATGGTTGTCCTCTGGAATGACAAACTGCAGTGATGAGTGGAAGGCATCCATTTACTGAAATTATTGAGGTGATTAATGTGCATCTGTAACAAGCAGGTAGCTTATTTCCTGTAGTTCTAGAACCTCTGTTACCAGACATATCTGTCTGTGCACCCTAAAGTGTGTAACTGTCATACTTGCTTTAAGCTGTCCTTTATAGAACAATGAGCTTTTTAAAATATAAGTGAAACAGGTAAGAAGAATTGTAATGTGCGAGGTCAGTTACATTCATGCATTTTGGTAAGTTAATTGAGAAGGGTTATTTGCTTCATAAGCCTTTCCTGGCTGTTTTGTACTGCAAGCTGAAGGCCAGGACGAGTGAAACATGTGCTGGTTTTGAAAGACGAGGAGATAAAAAGATTGACAAGAATAGAGATTTTTACTTTATTCAAGAAGTAAACCATTAATATGAAATCTGATTAAGTAGCAATCATTGATAAAATGCCATGGGGAGAAGGGCAGCACATTTAGAGGTGACAATATAGGCCTAACAGTGTCATAATATTGATTAGTATAGAACAAGAATGAATGTGCCTTAATGCTGTTGTGTTGTCAGTGCTGTTGTGTCCTCCCTGGATGTGGTGATACGAATGCTGGTTGTCATGTTTTGTGGTAGCCTGATGAGTGCAGTGGGACTGGGAGAAACCATGAAATGTCCTTTGCACTTATTAGATGTAATTTGAACTCAAAACTTGGCACGAGCAATAGGGTTACTTTGGATATCAGTCTAGGTTATAATGAATGGCAGATTTTTGTGATGATTCATTTATCATCACTCTTTACATTGAATAGGCAAGGCTTAGCAAAACCCGCATGCTGGCTTTAGAATAAATCCAGCGTAATTTGAAGTAACGTTTGCCCAGATGCATATTGATTTCTTCTACATTTCATTTGCATCTGTGCTCTCAGGGTACCTAAAGTTACTGTTAATATTTGTAGAAGTGAAGAAAAAACAGGAGACCATAATTTGCTTGATTTTATTAGCTTACAAAACAGGTGCTTAATCAAGGCAACCAACCAGCAAGCGAGGTAAACCTGCAATATCAGTTCTTTCAGAACCATGTTCTCCCTCTTTTTGCAAAGTAGCTAAAGAACCGAAGCAAGGAAGGTTTGTTGTCTGCTTCTGTCTTTGAAGACTCTCTGTTCCTTATATTTGTGAAGAATATATGTAATGTTTTCACCTAAATCAATAAAAGTGTTTGTGGGTTTTTTTTGGCTTTCAAGCCTACTGCCCTCTGATTAGCAAAAGTAGTTTAGTCCTACTCATGTCACTACTCTCACTGACAGTGGGAAGAGGAACTCAATCTCTGCTGGGCTCCTTCCTAATCATTGCAGGGCATGCCAGGACAGAAGGGCTGCTCTATCCTGGAAAGGATACAGGTGTACAGACAAAGTCTGCATCTGGGTGAGCTTGCTGATGCTGGTTCTCTTTCTGTACATAATTTCACTTTCCAGGTCATGTTGTGTCACTACAGGCCCAGTGGATACACAGAAAACAACTATACTGGTGAATATTTCCTGGTACTTTTTTATTTTCACAGAAATGAAAACTACTGTATATCTCATGTTAGCATTTAAAAAAAATACATATATCTACTTAAATGTGTACCATACCTTCTACAAAATCCTATATTAATATATTAGTGGAGCCACCAAATTAGAGGTTCTCATTTACAAAACTTTTAGTTTTCTCTAGAGGAGAAACTGCACCACGTGGAACAGTGAAAAGCAGCATTGTATTCCACATGTCAGAAAGATATGAAGCGAGTCGAGGTAATACAGAGAAGAGTATTTTGCTATAAGCTGATAATAGCTTTCCCATTAGGTGTCATCTACCCTAGCAAAGAGGGCCTGCAGCAGGAATGCACTATCATTTAATTATTTTTCAAGTTTAAGTGGGCTTTATAGAATGAGATCATGCCTCAAGCTTCTCAACTGAGGTAATTTTGGCTATAATGGGAAGGTAAAAAGGATCGTGTGTGTCTAAGTCATTTAGCATTGCTTCTTCTGAGGTGCAATGCACATTTTATACTTCCCATTGAATTTCAGGGCTTCATCTTTTTATAGCATGATGGGCAGAAACTCCACTTAGGCAGTAGCTGGTAGACTGATTATTTAGTAGGTCACGTCTTCTGTTCTGTATTAATAAATATCAGTGATGTTGTAGTCTGCCATGACAGAGGTCAGTGCCATTAAATCTGTAAAATCTGTGTAGCTTTGGTAAGGAAAGCCTCAGGGAAGGACCTGTTTTTTTTAAACTTCAGCTATGATGTTGCCTTACCTGGGAAGCTTGGCTAAATGATTCTTGTCCAGTTGTAACTTGTCCTAATTTCATGTAAGTAAGTTCTCTAGATGAATGAAAAGAAACTGAAAAGGCATGGCAGGAGAGAACCATGGTCCTTTCTCCTATGATAGCTGTCAGTATAGGATGAAGAAATAAACCAAAACTTTCTCTGGCTGCAAGCCTTCAACTTTGGTCACCTGAACTTTATTTTGGCCTATGGTATAGCTGGGATCAGGTAAAAATAGTGATACATCATTGCCTTTTCTCATGTTTCAAGATGCAAGGGCTTAGAATTCAGTCTTTTCCTATTTAAGTTGCAAGTAAACAATGTGAGAGAGAGATTGCTTCTGATGCAGGTATCAGAAGTCTTGAATAAAACATTAAATAGGTCACAGGAGGAAGAAAATGAGATTTAGTTTATTGGGAGAAATAGAGGTAGTGTAGACAACGTGAGCTAGAGGAGATTTATAATGAAGTCGTGGTTCAGTCCCATATATGCAGATAAATCATGAACCCGAGCAGACAAAACCACTGGATACCCTTAGGGTTTTGTGCCATGGCAATTGTACCTGCAGTCCCTTTTACTTACCACTGTAGTGAAACTTCCTGTGCAATTGGATAAAGGAGCAGTGTAAAGAAAATGATGTATATATTATGTTAAGTGTACTGTTAGTTAATGGCATGTTTTTTATAGTTTTCTTTGTTTTTAACAGTTTGAGTACAGCCCTTTCTTAAACATAGAATATTCCTGTCTGCCTTTTCACTTTTACCAGCTGTCATATACCCCTCCATGTCCGTCCCTGTCTGGAATGGAGATGGGATAATAATGTTTGTCAGGGCATCAGCAAAGGTAAAAGAAACTCCTGAGGGGTTCATGGCTGTGGGGTAAATCCACTGAAGTGCTTCCCCATCACAGGATCCAGACTGGAGTTTCTTCTGTACCTGAGGATTAGTTGGTGGGGATGGGTAGAGGAGGAGACGACAGTGGTCTGTGTGCTGAAGTGCTCGGGGAGCACTGTAAATGTCAGAGAGCTCAGCAGACCGTGGGCTGGAGATCCTGCTGTGCCACTGACCTTGAGTGAATCGCTCCCCTCCTTGCCCTTTCTTGGGCCATCTCGAAGAGCTCAAAATAGAAAAGGTTGGCATGGCCCGGTGCAGTCATGAGAAGTGTTAGCTGGAGCTTCAGGGAGCTGCTCTAAATCAAGTTAACAAAAGTAACAATTGGATCAAACTCACCCCTGCTCTTGATGGGGTATTAAGGGCTGTTCAACAGTCTGGCCACCACCCACGTACTTAGGGCACAGCCTGAAAATGGTTGAGGGATCTAATTGAACAAGGTTGCTTATGTGATATGTGAGTAGAAAATGAAATTCAATACATGCCAAATAGAATTTCTAGAATTTAGTGATTAGGTCTGCAGAATATATTTCAAGTAGGCATCTGTGGCTGAAAATTCTCATTTCTGTTCTGTCACAATTCTGTCTCAAGAAATTCTGTATCAAACCTTGTCTTTACCTTGTACCACATGAGAGCAGAAGCTGCTCTGGAGACGTTGGTGTGGAGGCAACCTCCTTCAGAGCTGCAGACTTGGATAGTGCTGTCTGGGCTTGGAGAACCAGCAGAAAGGAGGTCCTTTGGCTAATATCTGTGTCACCCTTAAAAGGGGCTTTGCTGATGAGCTATAAGAGGACTGTGCTGTAGACTGGGATGGTTTATTCCCCTTGTTGCAGTCATTGCACTGCCTTGGGCTGCATGCACAGGAACAGGGATAAAAGAAAATATATTAATTTGTTAAAAAAGGAGGTGGAGTCAGAATTATTTGAGTTTTTATTGAAATTATGTTTACACGGCTTTAAGGGCTTTGCTTAGAGCCGTATTTTTGAATGTTTGTACTGCTCACAGATTTTCCTTATGCTTTTCCCACGCCATGAATCAAGCAGTGATCCAGAACACTGGAGAAAAAAAAAGAATATTGAGTACAGAAAAAATATTGTCAAAGACCATGGAGGGAAGAAAATTGCCAGTAGACTAGCAAACCTGTCCAGCAAGGAAGGTGCAATTCACTCTTTGTTACACATTAGGTTATTAAAACAAAAAACCCCTCCAAAACCCCAAACCAACCAACCAACCAACCAAAAAAACACTCAAAAAAACCTCACGAGGATATTTTAGATTTTAATTACTGCACAGAACACAGAAGTGTAAGCATGCCTGCAGCCATGCTAAGAGATCATTTGAGTTTTTGGAATGTAACTGATAGAGATTTAGAGATTTATTTGCTCAAATGACAGCATGAGGGGAAACTGCAGGTTCTCATAGGTTTGTTCCTGGTGCACACTTACAAAAACAAGAGATGTTTCTTGAAGACCTCCTAAAAATCAGAACCTGAAAAGTTTAATAGTGGCCCTGAAATCAAAGCCCAGGCCTATTCCTAGATGCAGAAAACTAGGATGACATTGAAACGTTTTGAATGCATGATGAATTATGTAGTACAAAGAAAGGTTCCTTACAGTTTTTACCGTTCTTCTTTTTCTAGAACTAGTGTGGTTGAGGGATACAAGATACAGTGGCTTTCTATTAGAGGTTTTTAAATTCAGAAATATAATACAGATTTTGCCATACAGGATTTGACTACAATCATAAGAGGAAATCAGGGAAAACCTAATTCTGAATATGTCTTTTTATTTGCAAATTTCTTACTATATAGCAACTTTTTCTTATATACCAGAGAGTTGCTCTTTGTAAATCACAAAAAGCTTCAACCCTCAACTGCTCCAGGTGGTGTGTATTAGTGCAGTATGTAGGAATAATCTCTGGTTTATTTCATGCCAAAAAATACAGTAATCAGCAGAGCTGTTCCCTGAAGAATCCTTCACATGGGTGTAAGAGAACTCATGCTTATTCCAAGACACTGAGTTGTAGCTATTTATCAGTAGAAATACAGTTTGAAAATACTAATTAGTTTTGAAATTAGTAATGACCTTTAGGCTGAGTGCTTAGATAAAATACAAGTAGGAGTCAACAGAAAATACAGTTCTACATCCAAATGCTAGAGCAACATGTTCACTAGCTCTTCAGTTCTTCACCTAATTAATTCTTCAATATCTTTAGACTGAAATTTCTAAATCTTACATTTTAAATCTTACACTTTCCTAAAGTTCAGTTTTAAAAGGAAGAGCTAAAATTTACTAGGTATTAAATGGACCAGACGCTTTAATGGGTTTAGCAAAGGTCTTGCATGCAGTCTTTGGCCAAGGACTTGTAGTTCAGTTCTACAGAGACCCCTTAGTGCATCCTCCTCATAAAATTGCATTTCTCTTTGAGATGTCCAGTCTCAAAGAAAGTTGCTATCTTACTCTTTTCCTCCATGTGTTTTCTGCACAGATGAGCACCTGCCACCGAATAGCTCAATTTCCAGCAGGACTGATCTGGCACCCCCTTTCTTTTTCCTGGCTTTTTGTCTTAGAGAGGCAGCAGCATGGTCATCACTGCTTGCTGCTGGTGTAGCAGGGGGAGTTGTGCTACAGCTGCCTTGCTGCAGCCCCATGACAGCTGCTTTCTAGACTGAGTCATCTACCCCACAAGAGGATTTGCAAAAGCTGAGGTAGAGCATCTTGGCTCTTACTCTTGGGTTTCTTCTTGCATCTGTGTCCCCATCAGCTAGCCCACTCCAACCCAACCCAAAATCAGACACAAAGCCAAAGCTAATGAGGTTTGAAGGCTGACATCTGATGGCATTGCAGATATTTTTTTTTC
Organism: Hypotaenidia okinawae; assembly: GCA_027925045.1. Classification (NCBI taxonomy): domain Eukaryota; kingdom Metazoa; phylum Chordata; class Aves; order Gruiformes; family Rallidae; genus Hypotaenidia; species Hypotaenidia okinawae. Next base: position 128,394,379 of record BSDF01000002.1, on the reverse strand, counting down.
TTCTCTTTCATTTCCTTTTGAACAGTGAGAAGTTTTGATGAGCTCTATTTTGAATGAGCAGCATACTTGCCGATAAATACCGATGGCATTTTATCTTTCTACTTGATACTGTGTTGTAGTTCCTGAAGGTGCGCAGTTGCATTACAGTTTCCATATATTCATGTTCATGTTTATTGTCTCAACCTCCTGATATATTCTTTCTTTCTTTCTGTTCTTATATTGCAATTTTTTTCAAAAAAAAAGCTTTAGGTGGTAAAACCCATTAAGATTCAAATATATGACTGCTTCTTAATAGAATTTTTCATCGCTTATTTTCACCAAATTTTGTATTTAACATTCAATATTTCTCTTCTTAGAGGCAGCAAGAGAGCATTTGCCTACATTAAAATTATAAGCCGTGCACTCGTGATGAATTCAGTATAAATTTTGATGAGTGGCATACGCTGAGACTGGATGCAGTCAGACAACTTAGGTGCTAATTTGCAGCCTGACAAGTTTTGACATGACAAGAGTCTAAATTCTGTTTGCTTTTATACAGATAGAGTACTGGAGTCAATAGAGAAAGAGAGAGACAGATTTTTGACTTGACAATTTTTAACATCAATAACATTCTCACTCAGGAGTTCTTACTCAACATGTATTTCTAATGTGCGCCTTTGTCATTGAATGCAATGGGCTTTAGTTCAAGCAGCGTTCAAATTCCAGGCAAAGTGAAAAGCAGATGAAAAGACCCAAACTGTAGTAGGTTGAATATAATTGTAACATTTGAACAGGAAATCTGATCTCAGTAGAAGCCTGAAGGGAATTTAAAAAAAAAGGTTGAAAAATTATATCATCTAATCTGAAACAAATAAGCCTTGAATAGAGCTATCATTGTCTTGTGACGATAATTTGACATCACTACAGGACTGAATTAAAAGTATTTAAGTGTTTCTTTTAGCTACAGTGCTTAATTTCATGGGGTTTAGATATTTGGTTTGAGGATAATTGCAGCACCGATGAATAGTTTTCCAATTTAAGTTAATGATGTGCTTTCATTTTTAATTGATTGTTCTATCCCTTCTGAGAATATGAAATGATTTGTATGTAAGGTATGTTCAGATTCATTGATACCACAGACATAGTTTTTTCAGTATGCTTTGTCTGCATCTATTGTAAAAACTTGCATAGGACACAGAAAAACGTTTTATTAAAAATCTTTTAGTTCCCTTTTCAAATTATAGTGGTGTTATCCCAGCTTGCCAACTGTGAGAGAGTTGCAGGTGAAGTGTGTGATCTGTTTTCCTCCAGCAGAATGCAAACATCAGTACTGGCAGTCCAGCAGTGTGACAGGTGTTGGAAAATTTCAAAATAAGAGATCAGAAAAATTCCAAATTTGATACATCTTCCTGCTGATTTTCTGCCCTTTATAGTGTTACTATGTAGGCCCTGTTTCTTCAGGAGATTTTGCTACAACAGACCTCGGTTGTGTTTGTGAAAAGCAGGACTGCAGCCCCAGGGCGATGCAGTGCGATAGGGTAAGAGCAGGCAGTGAAGATTGCAATCCCAAATATGTGCTCTCCCTTCCGCTTAGCAAATGTAAGCAGATGCTAGCAAGCCATTATCGCCTGCCCATCCCAAAGAAAATCAATTTGTTTTGTTTCAGTTTACGTTTGTTTCTCGCTCATTATTTATAACGTTCGTTTGTCATTTTTGTCATTTTATAGAGCTTCCAAGAGCAGCTGTCAGGATCTTAAGCAACATGACATTCCTTTTTGTGAGTTTGTCATACACAGCTGAGAGTGCCATTGTTACAGCTTTTATTACCTTCATTCCCAAGTTCATCGAGTCACAGTTTGGCATCCCAGCTTCAAATGCCAGCATCTACACTGGTAAGGCATTGCCATGTAGCGTAACGTTGAACAGGTTGACGTTCTTTGACTGATGAAAAAAAAAATCAATGTAGGAATGAGCCAGAAACATGCTTGTTAGAACAGGTGATTGGATCCAGCTTTATGTATTTGATTAGATATTCAGGCTGTTCGTTGGTGTTTGCTGTGTGTGTTTAATAAAATGTAAACCCATTTAGGTTATTAAAGGGCTGGGGTTTTTTACATAAGCCTAGACAGACATCTTCTCAAGTGTTAATGGTCTCCAGAGAGAAAAAATGCAACAAAAGCAAGCAAGAAAGCCCACAGGCATTTCTGTGCTTTGTGTGCCTTAAAAGATATTTTAAAGCTGTTCTTATTTTCTGTGAATTTTATCTTTGATCTTTAACATGTCCTAATCTCTCTTTTTCCCCAGTGACAAGTTGCTTATCTGTCCCATCCTTCATTTATCTCTCTGCTCCAGGCTGATGGTTTTCTCCTTACCTACATAGGGAGTGCACAGCCATCTAGTCTAGTCAGGAGAGCTCCCAAATCCTCTCCCACCTGTCATTTCAGGTCTGAGACCACTCTTGTACAGTTGTGACACTTCCCCTGCTACTGCAGCAACAATGTACAGCCAACTCCAACTTCTAACAGAGCTATGAACCACCACATTTTAAGCTTTATACTGCTCTGCAGGAGGAAGAGAGAGGAATTTCCCCAGGGAAAGGGGACAAAATGTGCAGAATTGGAACACGTCATGTAGATCATCTCCCTTCTCTCCTACCTGCATCAAGGATACCTGTCTTTATAAGCATCTTATTGACTTTTCCATAGTGCTTCCCCATATAGAATAACTCTTAATTGCGAGGCAGGTTAGTTCTTTGCTCTGCCATGCTTCCAGATATTGTGCCTGAGAAGCAGTGATGGAGTGGAGAGTGAGTTCTGGGAACAGGGGTGAAGTATGGGGTCAAGGTGCCCAGGGGCATCAGCCAAGGAACACACAAAAAGTAGTAGAAGAGAGTCAGAGACACAGACACCTCACATAGGAATCATTTGTCACCTGCAGTGGCTGAAATAAAAGTGAGTAGTCTCTCTAGAGTGCAGAGACGAAACATCCCAGAAGTACCATGTGGTGACTTCTGTTTGAGAGCTTGCTGGGATAAGAGTTTCTTCAGGGCATGAAATCCCTGTGTGCTGTATGTAAGGAAGAAATGTTGATTGATGGGACCATAATTCTGCCTGAAGCTTAGGGTAGCTACATAGGAGTTTTGCTGTAATGAGTCTTGATGGGATTGCTGCTCCATGGCTCACTTCATTCTCAGGATAAACTAGAAATATTCTTGACAAACAAAATATTCAACAGGCAGTAAGGAAAAAAAAAATGACATGACCATATCCAGGGCGTGAAGCTATTAACATCTGTTGTGTTCCCTGTTATAAATTGCTTGATAAAGACTATTATAAAACAGAAGAAGATAAAGTAACTGAAGTTGGATGTGCAACATGGACAAGTCAGCATTCTTTCTGCAACCCCAACTCCTAAACTTAGCATTACAGTCAGCAGTTTTTAATTTTATAAATTTTTTGTATAGGAAAAATAGGAAAAGGAAACTGGAGATTCTGTATTCGATTGCTGTGGGCTAATCTAGTAAAAGACATATCCAGTTTACAAACTTCTGGTTTTCAAAAGGAGGCCTTACATGTTATTTCTATTACTTCATCTGTACTTCACATGTACATCACCAGCTGAGTACGTGTGCTTGCTGAATCTCCTTATGTTGCTGATGTAAATTTCTTATCGGTCATTTTGCATCTCAATTCATAATCAGGAACTCTTTAATTAAGTCTCAGTTTGTTTCTGTATTTAAACAAACCCGGCATGAATCATCAGCAAAAATGCCGCATGCCAAACTTCATGTCTTGAGCTCGTGCAGCTTGTGCTGTAGTCTTGTCTTGTTTAGATTTTTGTCTTTGGTGTCTGAGCAGGTGGCATTCAGCCTCCAGGCCTTCACAAGTCAAAACAACCCCCAAAAATCCCCACTGTATTTTGGCTACAGGTAGATCTTAGACAAATTCAGGTTGAAATTTCAGGTGTTTTGCTAGCAGATTTACTTGTGAAAAAAAAAGAGTTACAATTCAAGTGATTTGTAATGGTAAGAACTGCACACTTGTGGTGGTTGAGCCCTGGCTAAAGGCCAGACACCCACCAAAATCAGTCTATTACTCCCCTTCTCAGTTGGACAGGGGAGAAAAATATATTAAGCGGCTCAAGAGTCAAAATCGTTAACGATGCGGGCAAAACAGACTCAACACAGAGTGCTGAAGAGAAAGTTATCTAATTTATTACACCATGCTAAAGAGAAAACAGTGAAAAAACAGTCAGGAGTGCAACCAACAATCTTAAAACAAATGCAACCAGGCAAACACTTTTCCCCCCACCACTCCCTCCTTAGCAGACTTTAGTTAGAAGTTTGCTCCCTTCTTCCCTCCTGGTCACAGCCCAGGAGGGGCAGGGACTGGGAAAATGGGGGTCTCGGTAACACCTTCCCCCCACCCCTCCATTCTAAAGCAGACTTCCCTTTCAGCCATGATTTTGCTCCCTTCTTCCCCTCTCCTGCTCGCAGCACAGGACAGGGGGCAGGGACTAGGAGATGGGGGCTTTGGTCAGTCCCTTGTAAGATGGTTTCCTTCTCGGCCGGGATGGGGGCATCCATTCCACACACCCTCCCCCTGCTGCACCGTAGGATCTCACCCATGAGAGCCAGTCCTCCACGAACTTTCTCCAAGGCAAACCTCTTCCCGCCGGGCTTCATCTCTGCTATGGCAGGCAGCAACAAATCACAGTGTCTCTCAGTCCCAGTCCTCCACGGGGCTATGATGCCTCCTCCATCAAACCTGTTTGGCTCATCTCTGTAGGTTGCTTGTGCTGGCAGGGGCTCATCCCAACATAAGTCACGGCATCTTCTCTATGTCTCCACCAGCTCCATCCAGTGTGGAGCCTCTCGACCGGGCAGGTCGGGTCTCTGCCTCCTCCATGGGTCCTCTCTACCGGCTACTCCGTGAGCTGCAGGGGCATCTCTCTCGGTCACCTGGGCGCCTCCTCCCCCAGCGTTCATGGCCTTTTGTGTCTGTCAACTGCTTACATTTATATGCAAATATGTATCACAATGCCCTTAACAGGCCAACATTAAGGTCTTCTTGGCACTCAGTGTTCTGGCGGAGTCTTTCTCTCCTACACGTGATTCTCAGAGGTGTTATCAGCAGACTGGCAGAAGATTCCAGCAGCCATTTTCTGCAGCCCCTGGCCCCTCTCTCTCAGCACCCAACTATGCACAACTGCGACAACACTATATATTATAAAATACCACTCTGGTAACTTCTGATGAAATGGTTATAAGCGGATCGGAGCTACCTTTAGTTCTGAAAAAGACATAATATATCTCAGACAGAATTGGTTTGAAGATCTCCACGGGAACTGTAGACATCTTAGCAGATATTGCAGTTTTCTGTTTCCAGACTATTTGTAGGTGTTAAGATCATCTTTTGCCATGGTGGAAAGCCTCAACTGCCGCAGCGTCCTGACAACACTAAAAAGGACGAAGCTTGAAAATTGCTGACTGAAAGCCGATACTGCCTCAGAGCACTGTACCCAGGAGTATATTTGGCAAATGCACAATTCCTGTAAGCCAAACTGTCATTATAAAATGAAGGAGAGTGCAGTCCAACAGCTTAGTATCAGATCTTCAGCTTTACTCCTCTAAATGCCTTTGAAAAAGAAGAATGCGTGTTCTGATTAGATGTACAAGCTTTGCTTTGCCCTGGAAGCCCGTCTAGGAGTGCACTGTAGTAGCTGCATTACTTTGACAGGACATCACTTCTGATTTCACATCCCCTGCAGAAAGAAAGGGGTCTAAGGATGAAGAGTTTGTACTTGGGGCAAAAGAACCTGTCAGACTTCCTGACACACAGGGTGGAATGAGTGCCTCTCTCTTCCATTTCCTCCCAGAGAGAGAGTTTCTCCATTTCCATCTCCACTTCCATGCAGGAATTGGTCTTTATACTTCTTCTGTGTAGGTTTTCCTTTACCTTTCCATCCTCCTGAATGACAGCAAGCCTTGGTGGGCAATTCGCTCACATTCTTCTCTTCATTTTTAGTCTTCTAATCTTCATGGTGTGGCAGAGAATGGATGAAAACAGCAGTGCAGTATAACACACCAATGGAAGAACCACTAGCCTAGCGCCTCACAAAACATATACATGCTCAGTTTTGACAAGGTGCTAGACATCGACACCCAGAGTCTCAGTTCCAGTGAAAGGCTTTTTTAATATTCATGTCCTCAAGAGAATAAGAAGGAAGAGGCAAAATGTGGTCCAAAAGAGGATAAGAACTCAAAGCTAAGCTATATGGTGGAAGGAAGAAGAACAAAACATTGAGGATAATTTATTGTCAGTCAGCTAGACCCTTAGTTCCTTAGTTCATATAATGGATGCAGCCACGAATTTGGTCCATGGCATTTGGTTCACCTGAGGGGGTGATTTAGAAGGCACTGCAAGTGATCCCAGTCTGCCTGCAGCAGGGATGTCGGCTTCACTGACACAGATTTCATAGAGCAGGGCATGCCTGGTACACTCCAATGGCTGAGTTACCATGTTCACCCAGAGAGAACATTTTCAGTGCAAGTGAAAGGGTTTGCATTATTTCTTTCCCTCGTTCATATTCAGTCATTGAAAGTGAGAGATAAAACAGCTCGAGAGAGATAACGGCTTTGAGCTTTGTGCAAGTAATTTCATTCTCCTGGAAGGATTTCTACATTTAATTTCTACTCTTAGGATAAAGACTGGTTTTGATTCTGTGAAGTGTTGTTATTATTAAGAATCATCCTCTTGAAATAACATTTTATTTTATAATGCCATTGGTGATGGCAGTACAATTAATATGGCAACAGTTTTTTACTTCTTGTTTTTACTTTCTCAGTAGTTTGATAAATGTCATATCCCCTTCACATTTAGATGCATTAGCAGAGAATGAGAATGCTTGCAATAATATTAAAGATATTTGCAAGTGATAGTCTTACCAGCTTCTTTAGAAAGATCAGCATCTTTAAGAATTTCGATTATAAAGTTCAGCTGCCAAAAGTTGTTCAAATTCCCTATTTATGTGGAACACATCTTTATTAGCAAAGACTTAATGTAAAGACCTTCTCACATGTCAGTGAGAAGCAAAAGCCAAAGGGAGTGAAGAAGTACAAGATACTTGCTGACTTACAGCACCTCAAGCCCTGACAAATGAGGACAGCCCTGTGATGTGTTGCTGGAGCGCCTCTTTAAAACCGCAGCACAGCACGCCTTTTCGGTCTTAAACTTACCCTAATACCGATTCTAGTATCTTAATTTCTTTAGTTGTGTTTGATCAGTTTGCACTCCACATGGCTGCGCTGAGATGAATGGGGCTGCCGATGGCAGAAAGTGCCATTCAACTTGAGTGAAGCACCCAGAAGGCAGCACGTGCAGCCAGGCTCACATGTGCACTCCCAGGTGGGAAGGCTTCTGGGGTCCTGCCTGGAATATTAACACTTATGCTTCACTGGAATTAATCATCAGGATAGGAAGAGGGAGGTTCGTCTCCAAATACGGATTTCTTCAAATCTGCAGTAATTAAGCTGGAGCAATGTGTATCCCTTCTCCCCATTCTAAAATAAATACAAAGCAATGTTTCTGCTTGTAAGCACAATAGTTCTCTTATGGCGCTCTGGCTGCTGGTAATATCATAAGGAGGCTTTTATTAATTCTTTGACAACACTCCAGAGATTTGAAAAGTCTGACTCAGTTTGCTAGCAGAGAGTCAGACAATGGAGATCTTAGTCCAGCGTTTGTAGTCATCTAATTAGGGAATGAAACCCGTATTTATGTTTTATGCCATTTCTCTAGGTCCCGTTCTAATGTTGCTCGATTTTCCTCCTGACAGGTGTGATTATTGTCCCAAGTGCTGGTGTTGGTATTGTCCTAGGTGGCTACATTATAAAGAAACTGAAACTTGGAGCGAGAGAGTCTGCAAAGTTGGCTATGATCTGCAGTGGTGTATCTCTGCTGTGCTTTTCAACTCTCTTCATTGTTGGATGCGAAAGCATTAATCTAGGGGGAATAAATATACCTTACACGACTGGGTAAGTATCTTGGAATCGTCTGTGGCAAAACCAGCCTTTTCCAATAAGCTGGGTAAGGAATTGTACGAAATGCTGATGTCCTGAAGAAGTCACATGTTCAAATGAGAAATCAGTGAGTATTGCAGTATAAACACACGCTGATACTATGTAGCCCTCTTGGTGATGAATTCTATGCAATAACTCACCCTTTTGAGGGATAGCACAATGCATTAAAATGGACCTTTTATGGCAAAAAGTTATTTTTGCAGAAGAATAAGAATAGCATCTTGTGTAGATTGCTCAGAGTTTAGTTGGCGTTTCAAAATGTTTTCTTTTATGCTCATGAAGATTGCAAAAATACTAAAGGGATTAGAAAAATAACTTTGGAATAGGTTTGTTTATTGTCACCGTAATATACTGTCTTAGGATGACAGTTCCCATTTGAGAGGAATCACTTGAGCATGTGCTGTCAACATGAGTGGTGTGGGCTGTTTCTGTACACCTTGCTAGTTGTATGAATGCTCTCCAGCGCTGGCTGGATCATAATGAAGACAGGGACTAGATGGCAATGCTTAAAGATACATTGAGAATAAACAAGGCTGTCATGAAAAAGAGGATGTGGAGGTGGGAAGGTGTTGGGAGGGAGGGATTTAGGCTGTGACATTAAGAAATGGATAGAAGAGCATTTTTAAAAAATAAGGGATTTTTGTCAGGAAGACAGTGCAGCAAAAGTAGTCAGAAGGTGTTTTACTGGAAGGTAATTAATCAGGAGCCTGGTCATGAGCTTTTCTTTTCTTTCTTGTGTTGTACATTAGCTTTTCCCCAAAGTTGCTTTCTTTGTGTAGCTTAAACACAAGAACACAGTAAACATTTGAAGAGTGCAAACTTATTTGAAGCAATGTTTTTCCCTTTGCTTTTACATCTGAGACAACGTCTACTCATTTATTTATGGTTAGATGCTGGGTGTCAGATCTTTATGAGTATCTTGCTTTTTTAGGGCTCAGCTTTGAGATCTTAACTTTTTGAGGTTTGGAAGAATGTGTAGAAGTGTGGAGCAGGAAAAGAGATGATCAAATAGCGGGGAAAAAAGAACTACAGTGGGGCAGTGAGCAAGGCAAGTGAAAAACAAAAAGTAAATGGGAAGCAAGGGAGGAAGAGAACAAGACACTGTTTACACAAAGAATATTTTGCATTGTGTGTTGCTGGGTGTTACTAAATTGCTGTCAAGTGCTGATCTTAGAGCAAAGAAAACCAGCAACTGAGAGTTATGAGCTGGTGGAAAGCTGGTGTACTCCTTTGTATTCTTAATACCTAGAGCTACAGCTTTGTGCTGATGGGCTGACTGTAGAGGGGAATAGCGTGGCAATGTAATCTGGGTCTAGTGGGCTGAAGAAGGAGAAAGCAGGGATGGGAAGGGGGTGGAATGGTTTGACTGTCCACCTTCTATTGATGTTTGTGACAGCCTGTGGGAGTAGATGAAGGATTGAAAATTATCAGGAATTCAAACATAAATTTCAGATGGCAATTAACTGTGTGGCAACTAAGAATGTCCCTGCTTGAATAATGAGAAGGCTGTAGTTTTCTGTCCGTGAGAAAGTGTTCTTTAGTTGAAATCTATTTCTAAATGGAAGACAAGGCAAACTATTTTTATTTGACATGTAACATTTACACTGGAATTTTAAGAGTATCAAAATTGCAGTAAATAATAATATCTACAGTAAATACATAGCATGAATTGAAACCAAAATCTTGTTTTCACAGCTGTACTGAAAGTCTGCAGAAGCATTACTTCTCTACCACCTTTGTCTAATTGCTTTTATTGAGACAAGACATGAGAGAGAGTAATGGCAGAATTCTGGAAAGAATCAAGTTATATCAACTCTTTGAAATCAGCATGAAAGTCACTATGCTTAGACAGTAATGTCTTTAGAATTTGAGAACTGCCAGCATGCTATAAAGCAGGGTTCAGGAGTTTTCTGTCCCAGTCCTATATGATTTTTTAAATGCAGAATTCAAATCAAGATTGATTTTCAGAAAGATAATTAAGAAGCAGTACTACACATAAATGAATCTTGAATATCTGACACGATAGATATTCTTTTAATCCTCACGGTCAATCATTTGACAGCCTCAAACCATTTACTTGGTAGGCAGCTCTTTTAGTGAGACATCAAAGAATGTTATTGTTCATGTAACAAAAAAGCATGCTTTCATTTTGAGGTTTAATAAAACACATACTTCATTTTCTAGTTTCAATGCAGTGCAGTGCATGGACATCAAAGCCTGCTCAACAGGCTAGATTGCATAGGAGAAGAGGTACAGCTATTTGGTTCAGCGTAGATTGTCTTGCACAATGCTCTCCCTTTACATGGCTATGCTGGCGCTGATGTCTGAGCTACCTGCACTGGCAGCAGCCCAGAGATCTTGACTGCACTGAATGTAGACATATTCTGCAGGAGATTCCCCACTCTGAAACTTTTCTGAACAAGCATGTTTAGTTCTGCTTTTCTTTTGCATTTAAAAAGTAGTTCTTTTTCTTTGATGAGTGGAGCTGTAATCCAGTACAGAGGGGAAGAATGATCTGGGTTTTAGTTAGTGTGGAAGTATATCTGTACCAGTATTCAGCAAAGCAGGCAATGATATGTCCTAATTTGGTATGTTTCATAACTCAGTATTTTTCTAACTGGACCAGCTGTGAGGAAGTGGATGGGACCTGGAGGCATGCACATATTAGAATACATTTGCAAGGATTTTCTGCTGGGTTATGTTGGGCACAAGCATTTTTTTTTCTTGCTGGTGTGTCATCAGCAGTTCTGTTATCAGGAAGGTCAAGGACACCTCTGTATTATACATCTCAGCATTTTAGAATCTGTTGTTCTGTGCCTCAGCCTTGTCTCATCACATTCGATTATTTGAACATAGTTTAAGGACCCTTATGTCAAACTGTGTTATGGCATCACTTCACTTGCACCATAACCAGCATCTGAATGGGAGGCTCTGAATCTGTGAATTGTCTCCTTGTCCAGAGGACTTTTGAAGATGTCCAAGGATGGTGACTCTACCACCTCTCTGGGCAAACTGTGCCAGTGCTTGGTCACCCTCACAGTGAAAAAGTGTTTCCTGATGTTTGGAGGGAACCTCCTTTGTGTCAGTTTGTGCCTGTTGCCTCTGGTCCTGTCATGGGCACCACTGAAAGAGCCTGACTCCTATCTTAATTCCCTCCCATCCATTATTTGTATACTTTGATGAGATACCCTGGAGTCTTCTCCAGGCTGAACAGTCACAACTCTCTTAGCCTTTCTTCACAGCAGAGATGCTCCTGTCCCTTCATTACCTTGGTGACCCTTTGATAGACTCCCTTCAGTATGTCCATACCTCTCTCATGCTGGGGAGCTCAGACCAGGACCCAGCACTCCAGGTGTGGCCTCACCAGTGCAGAATAAAGGGAAAATAACAGAGAATGGCTGCTTTGGTTGTCTGTAGACCTGTCTCTTCCATGTTGTGTGGTATAAGACAACTAAGGCTCCATGAGGACCTTGCTCATGGTGACAGTTTCCTGGATTAGTTCATTTCCATCTCTCATATTTCTGGTATATCGTGAATCAAAGCAGGCATTTTCTGATGGCTTTCTGTTGCTTTGGTGCAATTAAGGTTTAGTTAAATCATGCAACTAACTTACCAAGGCACTTAACATTATAAAAAATACACCCTATTCTTCCTCTCATAGTGCCAGTTTGGGTTTCTGTTGTTCTTATGTCTCTTTCAGTGCAGTCAGCCAGTTGGATCTCTTAACTCAAAGGCAGTGACTAATTGGATCAGAACAATAACAACAAAGAAGGAATCCAGCTAACACAGTGAGAGGGTCCCTTGTTTGACAGCTACACAAAAATTGCATCATTGCTGCAATTCCAGCTGCTTGCCAACAAGGAGCCTGTAGATCTCTACCACCCAGAATGTCCTTCAATACCACACAAAAAATATTACCATTAAATTAAAATAATCCTTTTTATCACATAGACCAATATTAAAATTATAGAAACTGTGTGATGATGGTTTATCTCTTTAACTTCATATTTCCATGGTCCTATAGGCTACTACAGCAATCTAAATAAATAAGCATAAAAGCATGTGCAAACCAATTATTTCTTTAGCTGTTGCTAAAATAGAGTCAAACATTGTTTGTTTAATTTAAACTTCATTTCACTTAGATTATAGCTTCATGGGAAGAGGGTCCACCATTTTTTTCCAAGATGTGTTCATAGCCTGCCAGCACAATGAGGTTTCAGTCCAAGCCTGGGTATCTGAAGTAACAGTTCACAGCTCTAAAAACTCCAGGCAAAATATCCTGCCTTATACTTTCCCTTTTCTAACTTTACTTCTATACCACAAGCCGTCCACAGAGTAATAGTTATGAGAGAACAGGATTTAGAAAAAAAAAAAAAGAAGGAACTAGAGTCCCTTTTATCGTTAGTCACATCTAATAACAGTCTCCTCTTTATTAGTTTTACCAGCATCGTGTCATGGAGATGCAGAACAGTCTCCCTGAGAGGTGAACAAAAGCAATTTGTCAGATGGGTTTCTGGGTTTTGTCCCAGCACACGTTTAGCAAACTTGTAGTTGGATCTTATTAACGAAAGGAGCCGTGTCATTGTTTGTAATTGGAAGAACAGTTCAGGAAACACCGTCATGAGGGACTGGTTTCTGTTAGTGTGCTTGTGCGTGACGGGTGTCCTTGGCAGCCAGGTGAAGCAGAGTTGCAGGTTGACAGCGCCTGCTGAAGCAGGCAGGGCAGATGTTTCTCTGACATCCTGTGTGTCTACAGCAGCGGGTGCGTTGAAATGAAGCTGCTTTTCCCACATGCCAGCTCACAAGCAGGGCTTACTTTGGTGCAATTTCCGATGCATAAATCTGTGCATCTGCTTTGTGGAGAGTAGGCAGCCTCCCAGAGTCATAAGGCAGGATTAGTGGAGTACTTTGGTTCGGCTTACTGCTGGACAAATACACACCTTCAAGAAAAAAAATGATCCCCTTTTGAGTGTTTGTAGAAATCTGTTGTGTGCTGTACAGTAGATCACATGTGATGAGAATGGAGATACATAGGTAGGCGTCAGTAGAGATTTCATGTCCCCAGCATCTGAATGCCTTCATCTTTCATTAGTTTCCCATCTTTGAAAGCGAAGTGAGCGACGAGTATTGCTGAAGTTAATGAAGATGAAAGCATGAAGCTCTTACAAATGTCTGATAATGAGCTTTTCGGAACAGAGTTAATAGATGGTTTTGTGTATTGTGTTCTTGAAAGGATAAAGAAAAAGGATCTCTTTGCGTGCGAGACATTTGCTGTAAACAACAACAACAAAATCCCCCAAATAACCTTATGGTGATTTGCTGAGGTACAAAATGTGATGAAAGCTGGAGAGACACAGCTTGCAGTAGCTTGTTATTAATTTGAGCATATTTGCTTTGCGTATCTGTAAACTTAAGGCTTCTTCCAGGGAAAACAAAAAATGCCCCTGAGATTAAATTTTCACAGTGGTCTTGGCTCAGTTTCCAGTTTCATGCTTCTCATTTCTTGCATGCCTGATTTCATCCACCTTTATTTTAAAGCTGATTTCCTAACCTCTGTGTCATGGTAACTTTCAGCTGTGCAGCTGAAGCAAGTTAGCTACGTAAGCAGAGCGAGCCTGGGAGCGGGCTCTCCTGCCTGGGGAACAACATGACCCGTCTGCTGCTGAGAAGGGCTTTGGAGGGATGAGAGGTCCAAAGAATGCGGTTCATAGGGTGGGAGAGGTTGGAGAGAGGAACTCAAGCTGTACCTTTCCTGGCAGCATGGGCTGTCCCAGGACTTGCCTTTGCGCAGGGTGGCCAAGCCTTGCTGGCAGCTGGGATGTGGGCATAAGGGTCTCCCAGGCAGGCTGGGGAGCCCCTGCTTGCCCTAAGAATTGAGGCATCTGGGACATCCAGCTCAGCACGCTGCCGAGGAGCTTGTGAAACTCCAAAAATGCTGCCTCTCCTGTTGGTGTGAAAAACTTCTGTGACTGTGCTGCTGAAATCAGTATGTTCCTGAGGAATGTTTTGATGATTTGGTGTTTTCCCTCAGAGAAAAGGTTCTGTTGAGAGATGACTGGAAAAATCAGCCCGTTGCTATATGACGTGTTGCTGCATATTGCTTTCTGGAATCCAGCATGACAAATAAGACAAGTTTCAGCTGATAGCTGAGAAGGTGACAGAACCAATATCAGTCCTGGATATTTAATTTCCTGCTCAAGCTGCAACTTGTTTCTAAAATTGTGCCTTGCTTATGGCGCAAGAAAGAAAACACTCAGAAAGGCTCTGGTTAACATCCAGCTAGACCATAGAGTGTAAAGTAGCTCCAAGAGCTAAATTTGTGAACCTGATTTGTGCGATCAGTAGACAGTCAATAAATATTTAAGAGCTATTTAGTAACATTTGATGGGCTGCAAAAGTGCCCAGCTGGAAAGACAAAGATATTCGGCAACAGCAAATAGCGGTGTATAAGTGCATTAAAAATGAATCAAGTGGAGGCCACTAAGCAGCATGATTGCTGCTTAGTGTCACTAATGACAGGAGATGAGGTGACGGGTGACACAGGTGACAGTCCTTGTGTGTAGAGTAGCTGCCCAGCTGGGTCTCTGATCTGTTTGGGTGACAGAGGTGGGAGCAGAAGAACATTCCTTTTGGTCCATGGGGTATCTGGGACACATCTGATAAGTCTGATGCCAGCTGTTTAACTTTACAGCTGTCCTGCCCACACATTACAGATGTGAAGACAAGCAAAGAGCAGCTCTTGTGAGGCTCTGCAGTCTGTGAAGTCTGTGAGTCCTTACAGGATCTCAGGGATGCAGCCACAAACCCAGTCTGGATTCCAGTTCAGCTCCTGCCTGCCTGAGGAGGTGTTAAAATTCCCTGGATATCTACTGATCTGCTTAGAGCAGAGATACTTGAGCTAGTTTTAAACAGCAGTGGCTTCTCTGTGGCACCATTGAGCAATACTGAGAGCAGGACAAACAGGGCAGCACAGTTAATTAATTCAATATGAGGCTGCAGAGCCCATTGTGGAGAGGTTGTGCATACCAACATAACTCCTAAGCCAAGATTTTTGCTTCTGGTGTGAGTGCAAATACTCATGGCCCAGTGGAGCTCTGTTCTTAGTTCATGTTTAAAATCTGTCTGGGTTTGTTTTTTTTTTTTTTTTTCTTTTTCAGATTCTGCAGGGGTCACACTGGCATTTGTTTTCAGGATTCAGGCTTTCTGGGTTGGACTGCACATGGATGACAGGCAGTGATAGGCAGGTGCCTACAGCTCCACTTAACCACTCAGGCCTGAGAAGGCAAAGGGCACATTCCTGTCCTGGAGTTGGGGATTTTCATACATATAGTCTCTGGAAAAAGCCTCTAAATTTTGCTTATGCAACTTCTCTTTGTCACATTCAACCCTGCATAGATTGCTTCAATATACTTTGGAAGCTGGGTTTTCATATTTAATCAGTGGACTACTGAATTCAGTGGACTACTGAAGATTTTTGCTTCCATTTGTGGAAAAAAATGTCAGCTAATGTAAAAGTGTCAGTCAGGAAGATGAAGAAGGGAGAGTCTTGTGTTATGGAGCTAGGCTGATCCCACCTCCTGGCAGATGATCCAGAAGCTGTTCCCCTTTGTGTATTGAGGCCAGAGTGACTGTAGTCTGTGAAACACTGGTGAAATGCGATACATGGAGTATTCAGAGTAACCTTTCAAACTAAGCTAATGACACAGCAAAGGATTCTGGTACCACTGTTAAAAAACCATGAGAAAAACATATCCAAAACTGTGTTCCCAAAGCACCACCTTTCTTCACTGTTCAGCTACCATGTGCTCTAGCTATGAAGAGTCACAAAACCATGCAGATGACAGACTGCATGACCTGTCTTCTGAGATAAACTGGGTCTCCTGCCATTGTGATCACCCTGGAGAAAATGGAGGAGTGTATTGGCTGAAGAATGACTTTGGGACATGTTTGAATATGTGGATTCTTTCCAAAATCCAGATTAAACAGGTTTTGGACTCTTCAGTCTCAGACATTAATATAGTTATTTGTTCTCAAGGCGTACTGAAGTTAAATAATCTATTGCTTGTATTTTGGCCCAAATTCTCCCAAGTGTCCAAACATAGAGTCTTGTGCGGTTTTAGGGAGCCAGGTGTTTAAGCTGCTGTGATTCAAAGATGGGAAGGCAGCATTTGAAATATCTCTAAATTCAGAAGTGATTGTGTGTTTCTCACAGATACCTGCTTTATTAACACTGGCCACTGTGTTTACCAGTTACTTTGGAGAAGAACTGCCCAATAGTGTGGTTGTGCTAGGAAGTTAGGAACTTGGTTTCTACAAAAAGTCATTGGAGGGAGGTTGGGCCCTCACTTCTGTGTTCAGAAGTTTTGGAGGTCTTAGAAGTGCCAGCTGTCTTTGCTCCTCACAGAATCTGCCTTACTGACTTGGGCACCTGAAATCACTAGGAAGATTCAGGTATTGCAGATCACAACCCATAAGGTATGTGTTTTGAAAGTGGCCCTCTGTCATCAGAAGAACCTGCATGGCTATACTGAATATTGCAGTGCCTGATGCTGGGATACTTTGAGACACAAAGCAGCATTTACAGGCCTAGAGTGCAGCTGTAACAGAAAGTAAGACATCTAAGAGCAAAACCCAGAAAAAGAAAGCTCTTTAAGCATCACAGGAAAGTATAGATGACAGTTCCTGAAAAACAGTAAAATTGGGGGTTTTCCAGAGTAACAGGCGGAGCTTCAGGTGAAAACATTGTTACCAGCTGGCTTTCAGTTTTCAGTGGCCTTGTGTGGTGAAGAGGGGGTGTGGGTGCAGAATTCAGGATCCGTAATTCCAGACAGAAAGGTAGTTTAGGAAATAAGAGCAAGGGTCCCTAGCCTCAGCCAATGCTATCACTTGGAAGTACATTGGTATGAATAAGGTCATTCAGGTAACTTTTCCGCTGGTTTAATGCATCCATGTTGCTGGTAGTATTTTAAGCTCAGCTGAAGCTCCAAATGAGATACACAAAATTGAACCAGCAATAAGCTGTACACCAGCCTCTTGCTTTCACGCTTATTAAATTAATTCAGAAACCTGAAACAAGACAGGGAGCATGGTATGTGTAGCAAAAATAGCAATAAATATAATACCGGCTGTTTAAAAGTTCCTGCTCGTTATAATTTGGCTGCATAATGACAGCAGAAAATAACTTGCATTTCAAAGTGTGTCTGCATATATACCTAAGCGGGACAGTCATTTCCTTTTTGTGGCCTGAGCTAGTGTGTTCAGCAGTAGCAAGCTACCTTCAGGTACCATCCAGCTTAATGCCTTCAGGTAATATTAGACGTGTTGATTAGATTAGATTTGTTAATATTAGATGTGATTTATTTAATGGCAACTACAAGACTTCACTAGAGCTTTCAAATATTTTCATGTTTGCCATAGGAACTGCTAAAGTTTATTTTTTCAGGAGTCTTCATGTGCTTAGAATTTATAAGCAAAGTAGTGGAAGCAGAGGCTGTCACATAAATCTGGTAAGGGCCTGATTTAAACCAAACAGCAGCTCATATAACAGGCTGTGGACAGTCAAAAAATCCTTCCTGTTGCATAATGTAGATGCAAAACATTTAATCTCAGTGGGTGAAATAAAGGGAAAAAATGGGACTTATTAACTAAAAAGCTACATTAGATTCAGAAACTACTTTTGGCTGAGACTCATCCAAGGCCAAGAGAATACTTTTCGGGGGCAAGTTACTTGCCCTGGTCTTGCTTTTCCCTAGTTGTCTTCTTGTGGCTACTGTCAGAGACAGGATACTGGTGAAGAGACAACCATACTCTCAATAGCCATGTTTCTAAGGTGTTCAGAGAAAGTAGACACATACAAAAAAATGTTTTCAATTAGTCTTCAGGGAAAAAAACAGTGATACCAAGCTTATCTGATCAATAATTGGGCATTTTAAAGTGACCTGAGAGCTGTTTTCCACAGGGCTGGAAGTTAAATGATACGTAAGACACGAGCTAGTTAATTTGGTGACTGTATGACTTAGTTAACCTGAGTCAAAATCTGCGAGGTTTTTTTCCCTATCACCTTCTGATCTTACAGATACACACTCTGCTATTACTAAGAGCTTTGTCTCTTCAGGATTGATCTCCAGTGGTACAGCTGATAAAGTGGACCCACAGGGGGATATGTCTCTAAACTGTTGATTCCAGCTATGAATTGCACACTGGCACTCAGTGGTTCACACATGACATCTCAGAGTATCAGATACTGGTTCTGTCTTAGGAGTCTGTCTTGCAGTGGGACTCCCAGCACCAGGAGCAGTGCCATTTAGGGAGACCAAAACTGCTTCTGAATGACGTGCTCTCTCCAGACAGGCCCAGATGTGCCATACAGAGGTGTGAGCTGGAGGAGAGGGTGCCTCAGGAGAGACTTGTAGCTGCCTCAGTGCAGTGGTTCATTTCTGCCTTGTTACACGAGCCACTGAGCTCAGATGAGTGCCACGAGCTGCTGTCATGATTGGGGTTCCTTTATGCATTCGTCCCATGGTATGGACATGCTCAGGCTGACCCGGCACATGCCAGTGAAGAGTTGATGCAGTTCCCAGCAGTTGAGATCTGTTCAACAATCTGCTTGGAGCAGCAGCAATTGATAGTGAAGAGCCTGCTTTTTGGTATGTGTCTGTGTCCTTCAGCTTTGAAATTACCTTCAATTCCTTCTAGGAAGGACTGAGAAAGTCCAGGGAGTGATCCAGGAAAGCAGAATAGTGGTTTCTCTATAGAGATTTTAGTAACAGCACAGCAGTCTTCCAGATCTAGAAAGATTCCTGTAGATTTCACAAATGCATATAAATTATACAAGCATTAAGTTTTCTGAACAGCTGCTGGTATGTGGGAAGAGATGCCTATTAGTTCACATAATGCTTACATCTCGTCAGTAAGCCCTTCACCAGTAATCAACAACAAACTGCTGCAGTTTAGGATAGACATATGAAACACCATTGTCTTAACTCTTAAAGGAAAAGAGCCACAGCAAATGGGGAAAAGTACAACTATTACCTGGACAAAGAAGATACAAGTGGTAAACTTTGGTATTATTTTTATATTGTGTTTTTAGTTGATGGCAGGGATGCCTTGGGTGTTCTTCTATATTACTTAAATCATGTAGATAACCTAGAGTTAATACAGTCTTTCTTTGATAGTAAACTCTCAATTCCAGAGTTAATAAGTAGGATGTTGTCTCCTTCTGAACAGCAGGATATCTGTTCTTGCTATACTAGCATGTTCTTTTTCCTTTCTTCAGTCCCACTCTTGCCATGGCCCACAGGAATCTGACCGGGAGCTGTAATGTTAACTGTGGATGTAAGATTCACGAGTACGAGCCTGTCTGTGGATCAGATGGAATAACATATTTTAATCCTTGCCTAGCTGGCTGCATCAATGGTGGAAACCATAGCACAGGGGTAAGTGCTTCACCCACCCACCCACCTACCCACCCACACACAACCTGTGAGTAGCCCCTTGAGAACAACGCAGATCAAAGGTTGCTCTGTTTCTAGTGCAACCATCACCCCTCTTAAGCTCTGGAGACGTTTCTCTGCAGCTGACTCATGCATGAGTCTTTCCATGTTATGAAAGGCTGGTGATGCACAGTCCCATCTCTCTTCCTTTCAGTTCTGTACAAATTTGAGGCACAGCCTCATTTGTACCAAGTGAATCCCCCAACCAAGTGAGGGGAGGGGTAGGGAGGGCGAGTGTTTCCAGTACACACTCCGAAATCCTCAGTGACAGTGGCGAGTCTGTCTGCTGCTCCTGCAGGGCTTGGAGAGGGGACCTTGGGTCCATGTTATCTAATTCAGCTTTCTGCTAACATAGGCAGCCACGTCATACTATCTTTCCACAGGCTCATCAATGTTGCTCTTTAGAGCAGTATTTTTTGTTG
Organism: Hypotaenidia okinawae; assembly: GCA_027925045.1. Lineage (NCBI taxonomy): Eukaryota > Metazoa > Chordata > Aves > Gruiformes > Rallidae > Hypotaenidia > Hypotaenidia okinawae. Next base: position 128,374,406 of record BSDF01000002.1, on the reverse strand, counting down.
TTATTGTTTTTCCCTCTGCAAATGGACGGAAGAACTTAACCCTTCAGGTAGTTGGAAGTGTTTTAATGTTTAAATTTAGTTATGACCTGTTTAAATCCATTGGTGTTCATTTCAGCCTCGTAATTTTGCATGAAGTACCTGTTGCACCTACACCAGTGTGTTGAGAGGTGTTTTGTTTGCATGGCTAGATAATAACTGAATGCTTACAGTAAAGTAATTTGGCCATTCTCACAGTCCTTCTCTGAATCTCTTCCAGGCTGTGATTGTCACCGAACTGGGACCAGTGCTGTAACCAGAACTTAGTGTTAATAATCCACTTTCTTTGGTGGAAAACTGTTGCCTGTTACAGCCTAGTCTTCCAGTTATGCTTGGCTGGGGAAGGGCATCCTACTGGTAAAACCACACCATGGAAATTTGGCAGATGAGTCATGAGAAAACAGCTGAAAAGTAGAATCTGACCTAAATATCAACAGAGCATTATGGTTGTGCTCATTTCATTAAAAAAAAAAACAAACCACCTCTTAAATTCCTCTGTTGCAGAACTGTCTTTTAAAAAAAAGATAATTAAGAAAGACAGGAAGTAATGTAAATATTGACTTTTCTTAGGACTTGATTGTGCTTTCCAGAAAGCTTATTTATAATGGACCAGTCTCGTGGTTTGAAGCCCCGAGCCAGCCAGTGAAGCAGGAGGATGTTAGGTCTAGCACTGTGCTTTTTCAGGTTGACTCAATAATGGTCTAAAAATGTGTGTTCATGCATAGATGCCACAGAGAACATGTTAGTTTCCTTTGTAGGTTTTTTTTTTGTGGGTTTTTTGCTGTTTTTTTAGTAGAAAACTGCTTTGCCCCAGTTGGAAAGGCCCATGACGTGAGCCTCTGCTTAATGTTCAGTGTCTATAGAAGTCTTAGTTGTGCTCTGCCAGATTGAGACACAGGTTTGATATCAGCTACGTTTCACGTGACATCAAACTAGGGAGGAACTTTGGGAGTATGCATTCTTCACTAGAGATGTTAAAGTATACTATTTCCTCCTACAATTTAAGAAAAGATCCTTCATGGACTGAAGTTTTAACTTGATAGCTAATGGTCAATAGAATAAGGCTGAAAATGCAATTCTTCAATAAATAATGCTTTGTGTACGGTGCTTTTAAAAACAATGAAGCTCATCATCACTGTATAACACAAAAAATGTTGCAAAACTATTTCATGTAACTTACACTGTTTCCAAAATGATGCACTTAAAAATTAGAAGTAGAAGAAAAGGATGTCAGTGTACACTCTGTATCTGTTTTATATTTATATTCCTATACTCTAGCATTTCTGTTATGTCATTCCTGTCTCATTTTAATACCCAGATTTGGCTTCTCTGGCCTGAACAAAGATTGTATAGTAATGAGAATTATTTTCTGTAGAATGCCTATTTGGCATTTATGTTTGGAAGCCATAAGGAGATAAGGTCTGTAGGAAGAGAACAGATTCTCATGTGGTATTAGAGAGTGGAGTGCTGCCTTGGGAAATGGGATTCTGTCATTGCCCCCATTCCCAAGCAGTGTTGGGCAAGTCACTTAAAACTCCCAGCTGGTCATTAATCTTGTATCCTTCATATTCTGGATAATGGACATGAGCAATAACCAGAAGTGCCATTTATAGAACCCCAGTTTTGATTGGATTTGAGTGCCCAAATCTATTCTGAAGGCAAGCAAAGTTACAGTAAGAATATATTATGTTCTATATAATGGCAGATGTTCTGAAAAAAAAAAGGATCCCAATTGTCTCAAATCAGCCACCCACATTTATGAAACTTTTGATCTGTTTCAGTTACTTAGCTACAAAATTGAGAGAACAACATCAGTGCATCATCTGATAACTGTTTTGAAGATAAATTACTCCTTTTTGAAAGAGTTAAGCTATAATGATTGTGTTAGAAAAATCCATATGAAATATGAGTCATTCTGTCTTTGTAGTGGAATAAGATAAGTGTGAGGAAAAAAATACCTGGAGCCACATTTTGAAAACAGGAGGTAAAATAAATTGATATACTATTAAGATGTTCAGCTAAATCCAATAGGGAAAAAAATGTGAGGCTATGTCATAAAACACGTACAAAAGCATACATTAAAGTTGACCAACAACCATAATTTGGATATTTCCTGATGTCCAAATGCTTAAATTTGTAACCTTAAGGTGGTGGTCTTGTAATGTAGCTTCTGTGCATGTGTTCTCCTAGGTTTTATGAATGCCAACACTGAAACCAAAACCTGCTTCCTGTAATGTCACATGAGTCCCGACCCATTTCTTCCCTAGCATCGGTGTGTTCTGGTCTGCTGCACATCTCTTTGCCATTAGATTAGTTGAAAACAGTAGTAGAATAAATGTGACTGGAGGCTATGTCTAGTCTAGCTCTTCCTAACCTTGCTCAAACCCCTTTGCTTATGAAATGCTCTTTCTTTATTCAGTCTCTTCATCCCATTTTCAGCCTCTTTGTCCACTCAGGAACTCCCTATGCCCTCCAGTCTCACTGATTAATCTCTGCTTTCCCTTTATTCTCTGGTTTTACTCCTAGCCACATCTCATCCACACCTACATCCAACTGGAAGGTCCTGGGTTGTGAGTGTGAAGTGCAGCTTGTTGCTCTTTAGATGAATCTGGGTAGACTTCTGTTGAGATGGCAGAAGACACCTCCTGAATATGAAAGTCACAGACAGCCAAATTCCAGATTATGGCATGATCAGTGCTACTTAAAAAGAGCGTTTTCTAACAGTTTTTGTAGTACAATAGGAACTACCTCTTACTGCAGCCTCCCTGTTAGAAGTGTTTGAATTGGTTTGGCAGAATTTTCCAAGATTTAAAAAAAAATTCATCCCAAATAAAGAAGTATTCATCCCAAATAATTCATCCCAAATAAAGCATCCCAAAGAAAGGCAGCCTCATCATGGAGAGTCCTGGCCAGCTTTAAAAATAGTTGGAGTGCAAACCTCACTTGTGCTTGTGGTAATGATGCTAGAGGAAAAAATAAATCCCTGATTTGGAAGTACTATGGGACTGTTGTACCATGCCTCTGTGCAGTGTTGTCCTCACACAAGTATTTAATGTGGATATGCTCTCATTCTCTCTCCCCAGGTAAGAAATTACACAGAATGTGCCTGTGTTCAGAGTCGCCAGGTGATCACACCGCCAACAGTGGGCCAGCGCAGCCAGCTCCGGCTGGTTATCGTCAAGACCTACCTGAATGAGAATGGCTACGCTGTCTCTGGCAAGTGTGATCGAACCTGCAACACGCTTATCCCCTTCCTGATATTTCTCTTCATTGTTACCCTTATAACAGCGTGTGCCCAGCCGTCAGCAATCATCGTGACACTCAGGTGAGAACTGACCTATCTTTGTTTTAGGCATTTTGCCCGCTGTCACCATTGTCTGTGTTAGAAGAAGCTGGAGCAATGCAGCCAAATCTTGAGCTTGTATATATATCCTTAAAAACTGAATAGAATAGGGCTGACATGGATTGGCTGAAGCTTGTTTGTATTTAGAATATGTAGCATGATAAAACACTTTAGGGAACATGCCCCACAATTTCCAGGTGATATAAAGAGACAACAAATGTTGGAACTAGATGATCTTTGAGTTTCCTTCCAACCCAAACCATTCCGTGATTCTATACAAAACAATAGGGAACTATTATGAAAAGCCATGAATATTTTAGGTGGCTTGTCTAATCTCTTTAATATCTTCAGGCCTTACATAGGTAAAGAAAGGTTCAAAGGCAGGACTGAAATTTTCATTAAACAAGAACAGGAGAAACCCATTCTATATTTTCTGAGCCATAAGAGTTAATACCATTAGAAGTGAAATGGAAGAATTTTTTGACAGGTTTTATTATAGCTCAGAAAAAAATAGCCAGGAGGTAATGCCAGAACATACCACAATGGTTATCTGTTAAGACTGTTTCTTCAAAGGAGTTTTCTTCTCACCTGCTAGGTCTGTGGAAGATGGAGAACGACCCTTTGCACTAGGAATGCAGTTTGTGTTATTACGAACTCTTGGTAAGTCTTACAATTAACTCAACATTCCCATAAACTACAGTGTTTCCAAAAGGCTTGCCATGTTCAGCTTAAATGTAGCATAAAAGTACTAAAATTCCATAAATTGCAACTAATTGCCTGACTAATTGTATCAGGATCCTAAAATTAATAGCTTCTGAAGATGCTGTAGCTGAGAATGTGTATTTAATTTTCTTTTTTATTTTCACTGCTGACTTTCTGGAACATTTTTGTCTCAGAAACATATTTTTACAGTTTAAGATTTTATTTAAGATTAATAGCTACTAAATATTATGTTAAAAAAGTTTTTCTCTTTTTCAGAGGCAGATTTTTATTTCAATTGCTGTTTGCTTTTTTAAAATAAGAAGCAATTGTTAATGTCTAATTTCAAATCAGCCTTAGAAGTTAAAGTCTGTTAGTGAGGAAGACATCTTCAAAAGAAAATTTAAAATGTTAGTGATCCCATCGCTTCCATGCACCTTCAGTATGAGAAACATCTTACAGTCCTTGGTGCTTCTTCTCCTTAATATACAGCTGCAACCACCGCCCTTTCCCAGCTCATGGGCAATGGATGTTCAGCAAGTAATGCTCTGGACATAACACGTTTTCTTCCCTTTCCATAATTTATTTCCTGAGACTAACATTGGAATTTCTTTTGGGGGACATGCGGTTCAAGGAGAGTTGTCTGGGGACAGGAGACTGAAGCAGTGCCTGTTGTAAGGTGCTGCTGCATTGTTGTCTTTGCTTGAATTTCTTTTCCATTTGTGGTACATTTCATCTGTGGGATAGTAGTGTTGGCAGGAAGACTACCTGACTAGTTCTCCATGTTTTACATTTCATGTGAGAACAGTGGTGTCGAAATCTCAAAACTTCTTGACCTACACTCTTTGCTTATATATAGTTTCTTTAGAAGTTTTCCACTATATGCTAACATGTAATATTGCTATTTTTGTTGCAGCGTACATTCCCACTCCAATTTATTTTGGGGCTGTTATTGACACCACGTGCATGCTTTGGCAACAGGATTGTGGCGTACAAGGATCTTGTTGGGAATACGATGTCACCTCATTTCGTTTTGTCTACTTTGGGTTGGCAGCTGCTCTTAAGTTTGTGGGATTCTTTTTTATTTTCCTGGCCTGGTATTCCATTAAATGTAAAGAAGAGCAACTGGAGAGACGGAGATGGAGGGCTTCGCTGGTGAACACTGTGAGTGAGATGGTTGGCCAAGCTGGACCCCAACAAAACTATGCACGGACTAGATCCTGCCCTACCTTCAGTTCTCGAGGAGACATCAGTGTGGCACAAGGAATGAACTGCGTAGCACAGACATACCCCGGCCCTTTTTCAGAAGCAATAAATTCCTCAAATGAAAACGCGTTGGAAGAAGTCACTGCTGAGATATAGACCCCTGGCTTGGTAATGTAATACTTAGTTTTGTTGGTTGACTTAATTACGGCGCCTTGTAAAACACCCGTGCCTTCTATTTTTAATCTAAATGTAACAAGTGATAAAACCAACAAAGCTTAATGCAAACAACCATGGTTTGTTCCTGAGGGCTGGATACCTCAAACCAACCCAAGTTCTTGTTTCTCCTCTCCCGACAATGGAGTTTTAAAAATTGTGTTTGTAATTATTTCAGATGTGTCCATTAAATGTCCATGCTCTGATCTAATATCAGTGTAAAGGTGAGGTATTAGGAACAGCAGAAGTTAGTGGAAGAGTGACAAAAACTCGTATTGTTGGTGTCTAGATGTCACAACAACGCTTAAATGTATTGTCAACTTCACATCTGCAAGTCGTATTTTTAAGAGATGAGGAAATTACTGTGAGTTCTGCTACAAAGCACAACTGAACTTGTTTAAACTATGCAACTTATTTGGATAATTGTATGTGCAGCAAATTAAGCTTAAAGTTCGCTTTTAAAGACATTACTGCAACTGAATTTGGAAGGGGCTATTTTCAGACATAATCATTAAATTAAAAAAGAACATAAGGTTTCAAGTACTGTTAATAACATGTTAAGCCATACGAAGGTTACGCATCAGGTAACATTTGCAAATGTTGAGTCATAATATCTTTATCCTGTCAAAATGTGCATTCATTTTCCTTTGATGGGACGTAGTCATTCTTCACAAAATACACAGGCTAAGAAAGTATAACGCTTGGAGTTAAAAACTTCAGTATTAATTTGTGATAACATTAAGATGTAGAAATCAAACACACATATCAGAGCAGATATGTGCATATTTCTGTCATGATACAGGCAGTTATCTGGGTGGTTGTTACTAGCATCATACTTTTCCTTAAGAAGAAAATAACCAGTGATAGCTTGATAGGAAGAGCTTGGCTGTCCTTCAGAAACATATGCCAGTCTGGAAACTCTCAAAGGAGAGCCAACGGCCTCGTTTCATGTCTGAGTGGCTGCCTGGGACCCATTGGGTCCCTGACATCCAGCAACGGCACATGGTTCAGGCTGGCACTGCTCACTGCCTGCTGCAGAGACACCCCTGGGGTTGGGGGGTCTGCCTGCCACAGTGCCTGGTACAAGGCTTTCACCCTGGGGACAGGGTGCCAACTCAGACCCTGGGTCCCTCTCCTTCTGCCCTACTCTGTCTCTCCCACTACCCGGTACTGGGCAGGCTGGTGGGACAGGCCTGGATGTCCTAGTTATATGGTTTGTCCCACGTGTGTCCACCTTGCCTTTTTTCAGTTTCACTGGAAGCTTCTGTGAAGGCAAAGAGCTAAGAATAGAAATTGTCTGCAAGCATGGACCCATGGGACGTGATGTGGCCTTTGCTTATTCCAAATTACTGTAGTGCATTTTCTCCCCAGGGGATGCCGAGGCTTTCTAATCAAGTGTACTTGGCATTTCATTTCTTGCTCTGGAGGCTTTGTAGTGCCATGCTTATGATGCACTAATGATGTCTCAAAGGGCAGAGAATGATTTCAGGTGGACACTAGTAAGTCAAGGCTGGATTTTCCCCTGCAGGGAAGGTCTTAGAAGTTTAGGAAAATAAAAGCACTTTTCAAGAGGACTTAGCGATAGTCAGGTTTGGATTTTGCCATGTAGAGAGGTGGCATGAAAATAAGTAGGAAAGAGCAAAACTTCTACCTGGTCTTGAACAGAGTTATTCCTGGTTTAATTTTAAATTTATAATATGTAAGCTTATCAAACATTTTATGGAATCAAGTCCTTGAAATTAAAGGCAGTATTCTCCTTGGCATCCACTGAGTTGTCCTGGGAAGAATAGATTTTCCTCTCCTCTTTTGCTGGCTGCCTCTCCTCATCTCTTGACTCTTCTTGACCAGCACATGGGACCCCCATGGGGCTAGTTCCCCTGCTTGAAATGGTGGGTGTTTATTTCAGGTTGTCTCAGTTCATGTACGTGGCTTATAACGATTCCCACTCTCTCTCTACCCCAAACTACAACACAGAGGAATACAATTTTAACCACCTCCTGCTCTTCTGTAGCTTTTGGGGTCATTCTTTTTTCCTCAGCCACCAGATATGATTCATCCTCAGTCAGCATGTGCCACCTGAGATGTTACCATCCTGATAAATAAATTTCTTTGGCTCAATGGTATTTGCCATAGGAGATCAGAATAGATGATAAAAATGTTTCCTTTCACTTCAGTCACAAACATTTAATGCACCAGGACTTTCCTGCCATGGCAAAAATTGAGACCAAGTAGTAGGACAAAGTGTGATTGCAGCCCACACCCATCCATTTTAATCACTTGCCTGTTTTAATTATCCTGGGGTGAGGTGAAGAGTGACAATCTTTTCAGATACCTCGTAAGCAGAACATTTAGGGAACTGTAATGGGCTGGAGATGAATCTTCTATCCTAATCTACTCTGTTTCATGCCTTCTGTATGTGCTTCTTTTCCACGTGAGTAACAAGGGAGAGTAGATTAGGCTTGTGAGTTCATCAGGAGCGACACATCTGCAACTGCTGCTGCTTCTGAGCTGCTTTAGAGGGAATGCAGAGCTTGTTGGAATGGAGACCACCTGCTTGTCTAGGAAATCCCAACCCTTCCACTTCTAAAAACATTCATTTTTTTAAAAACATGTGAAGAAACTGGAATGTAGAAGGGAAGACGCTAATTCACTTTGGAAATACAGAAAAAGGCCTTGTTTGCATACTATCATTAGCCTTTTGATTTTCCTTTCAAAATTAAATGAAAACCAAAAAATAATGTGTTAGTTTTCAAGCAAGTCTGTTAGCATCTTTGGATATAGATAATTTTGACAATATGAATACATTTCTAGAAAATCACTTAATTATCGTCCTCTGAATGAAAGGAAGCCCAGACTCTGGCCAGGTTTTGATTGATTCCTGGCGGAATGTCTGTTGTTAGTCAGCCACAGCAGTCTGAAGTAAGCCAATGAAGGCTCGCGGGGGAAACACGTTAACTTCCTGGAGAAGTCAATTCCAACATTGTCAACATTGACTGAAATATGGAGTGAGACCTGCTGAACAAACACTGTTTTCTGAGTCTGACATTGCTGAAGGAAGCAATGACAATTATGTCATCCCTAGCAGTAGTCAGGATCAATGTGTGGTGCTAAACCGACTCACAAGAAGGAAAAAAGGAGCTTTATCTATCACCCAACAGGGGTGGCCATGCTGTATTCCTGTTGTGAAATCCTCTGATTGTAGCCCATAAAATTACATTGACTTGTAATTCCTGCCACCTTCCCTCTCTACCCGCAAACACTAAATGTTGGATAGCAGCGGGTACAGGAGAAGGTGAACATCGCTCATGGGCTGTGATTGGTAGCAAATCCAAGTCATCTACCTCCAGTTAACCAGCCAGGGATAAAATGGAGCAAGGACACACAGCGATTAGCTACAAGTCTACAAATAGGGGTGCAAATCTCATTGTTTTGAAAGGCCCTAAATTCATTACAAACACTTAATTGTGTTTCTTATTTTTTCTTTTTTAAATCTAGTTTACTTAATTCATAGGATTAAGTATTGATTTGCTGTGGCTCTGATCTAGCAGAGTGCTCAAATATGTAAGTTTATATACTTAAGTAACACCTTTAAAAATAACACATATGTGGTAAATATTGGGCTGAATCCCATCTGCATTCAAAAAAGGGTTCCTTTACCCACAGAGTGATTTCCATGCAGTTTCCGCCCCCAACCCCATGGAGATTCAGTGATCACTGTAACCAGAATAGCACGAAGTAGCACTCAAGTGTTCCCCTGTGGCATTCACCTGTGGCTACTCATTACACCTAACAATGAAGGAGGGCTTTCATTTTTAAATATACTTCCAAATATTTTGTGGGCATGCCCAAAGATACAGTCTAGCTCTTCCTGCCATTCCCCTATGTTATTGATTTCTGGCTGAAAATCTGTGCGCTCTGTGGGAAGGTAAGGGCATCATTCTGAATTTAAAGCCAGTGTAATTGCTTGAGTAGTGCTGTAGGTTCGGATTGTGCCCTTTCACAGAATTTGGACCTAGAAATGGCTGGGAGAGGAGTCAGCACCTTCTGTACTGTTCTCGTGGGTTTTCCCCCAAAATGCCTGAATTAATACTGCCTTACTCCACTGTGTGTGCAATACCACAGCTCCATGTGATGTTACGCTGACATAAATCTGATGATAAATAGGTCCAAAGTGTCTTACTGTTGTTTTGGAGCCAGATCCTCAGCTTCATCATTCCAGTGTTGAAGTTGAAAACCTGGGCCAGTACCTTGGGTTGGATGTTAAGGACCTGGTGCTTTAGCAATCAGGTGTGATACCAAGTGCTTGTTTAGCTTTTATACCCTGGTTAAGGCTACTGTTTTCGGATGTGGACAACCAAATGTTTCCTGAAGAAGTTTATCTTTCTGTCTTCTTGGTAATGTGTCTTTTGTACTGACATGAGAGATGTCATGCTGCAGTGTCTGGTTACAATATCAGCTCCGCCCCCCCCCCCCCCCCCCCGCCCGTGCTGTCATTTGCTTTCCAGGGGCTTAAAACACCTGGAAATGGAGATTTACCTGGACTGCAGTCTGAGTCCGCATTGCTGTGGACAGAGTGTTTGCCCCTCATAGATCAAACCTGTATCAACACGTCAGGTTCCTCACATACTGGATTTGTTTTTATAGACATTTTTATCTGTTAGAGAACTCAGAAGATAAGCAGATGGCATCAGGGTGGTAGATTCAGTCTTTGGTATTGACGTAGGGCTTTCCTTTTTTCTTCTAACATCTCGTTTTAATAATAAAGAGGTTACATGTAAACATTGTCTAGGAGTGGAGATGCACAGCCTTCAGCGTAGGGACGCGGTGCTGCCAGGGTTCACATGATTGTTCTTCTTTACCCTGAGTATCGCTGAGAGATGTCACTGTGGTTAGAGGCTTCAAAGCCTACCTGATCCTTGGGAAGGGAATTTCCCCTGTCCTTTCCACAGGATATATTACATATATTAAGGAGGCTGTTTAGCATGTATCTGTATCCCACAGCCAATAGCTGTAGATTTTATCACACACGCCCCAGTCCTTCAGATAAGCTGTTTTCTTTTAACTTAATGCAGCCTTTTAAACACCGACTTAGCTCTGCAAGCTCAAAGTAGCTCCAGACTTTTCTTGGCTTCAAGTGTTAAGAAGTAGAAGCTTCTTTATTCTGCATCTGTTCTATTGATTGTTATATTATCAGCTGTGTTTGCTGTATTTTCTTTTTTTTTTCTGTCTCAGACCAGTTATCACAATGTTTTCCTGTAACAACATTTTGTTCATGGTACAGAATAAGTGAAAAGCTGTGGAATTCATGAAGGGCTACAAAAAACCCATCCAAAACATTGTTGACCTTGAGGAAGGGTGAGCCAGTTTGATAATCTTTGGACAAATGACTAAACAACACTGTGGTGCTACTAGGTACTGAAATATTTTATGATGTATTCATTATGACTTAACATATTCAAGGCACGTCAGTGATGCAGCTGCATCTGTTTTTGTTCTTAAAGTCTGGACTGCTCCAGCGAAAACAGTGTTTGTGACTCCTGGTGGGCCAATTCCTACCTAGCTCTTCTGTGGGAAAGTAATTTCGGGAGGCAATATGGGGTCTGGCCCAGCACTAACAGCGAACAGACCATGGAAAGCTCGGGTAGGAAGCGTTCATCCTGTGGTAGCACGTTACTTTATTTAGTGACTTTGCTTTAGCAGAGGCTGAAAATACATTCTGTAGGAAATGACAAGAAACACTGGGCTAAATTCTGGGACCCCTGAACTGAGCAACATTTGTAAGTGTTTGAATGGAATTGAGGTATCAGATCCGAAGTATTAATGTTCTTCCATGGAATACCAGAAAAAGAGGAACAGAATAAGAGCAGGTTCTAGCTCTAGCAATGGAAAAAGGCCAAATCTGGCGAACTTTACAAGTAAGCTATTATTTAAAACAGAGATAAAATTTTTCCCTTCTTTTTTGAATTCTGAAAGGTAATTATTTTGTATTACTGTGCCAGGACTGCTCATGCCAAGGAGGCATCTTTATCCTAAATAGCACAAAGAGGAGGTGCACCCCCGACCAATGGTTCAGAAATGTTACCTCTTTCACAAATTCCATATTTGAAAACATGGAAGGCAATTTCAAAACTACCACCACCACCACCAAAAAAATATACATATATAAAATCATCCAGGACTGAGTTTCTGTACAAAAAAAAGGGGCTTTCCTCCAAGAAGACCTGCTCTTTTCCTCAGTCGAGCAAATGGGAATGTAGGCCTTGGCTGCAGCACGTACCTCTACCAAATGATTTCAGACCTGAGCAGAACAGCAGCGGTCTGGGTGGTGTGTTAGGAGCATGGAGTGGGCACGCTGCCTGTAACTCTTTAGTTTTTTTTTAAAAACTCATTAGTAAGCCAATGTGTAGGGTAGTAAGAAAATTTGTAGAGTATGTCTGACTGTATGAGTGTGTGGGTGCTGTGCTGTGGTAAAAAGAGACTAATTGGTTTATGCGGTTTGTTTTGCATATTTTAGGCTCCTGTATGGGTTTTTTTTAATTGATATTTATTTCTCAGCAGAGCTTAGAATAATTTTAAAGCTGTGTAACACATCATTTAATGAAATCTATTGTCGGCATCTGTTGTAAACATGTGTTTACAAAACAAACTCTTGAATACTTGATATTTGGAAATAAAAAATATCATATCATGTGTGTTTTATTTCTGACAAAAGCTATGTGGTTGTTCTGCATCAGGTGAGTGAGTATTTATTTGGTCTTTTAGTACCTGGTCAGACAAACCCAAATCTTTCCGCTGAATTCAGCAACCACTGAATCACAACTAAGTATTGGTGATGCAGAAATAGACCATAAAATTGTAGTTTCCTCTAGCATTAAGTTCACTATTAGTGATATGCTAAGAAATAAAAATCTGGTTTAATTGACAGTAGGGTGCAAGTCTGTGTGCATCTACACTGCTCACTAAAAGAGGGCTACGTGTGAACACAGGGACTGAACTCCTGATGTCCACCCTGCTTAGTGCTTGGTTCACTCCTAGGCTCTGATCTGGACCATGCCAACAAACTATGTCCCTGTGGTTTGTGGGGAACAGTGATATCACAGGGTGCTTCTGCATGTCCGTACTGCCTGAGCCAAGTTTGGTTCCCCCTGGTCACTGCAACCACCCAAAACCATGGGCTGTGTGCTTCAGGGACCCTCCACATCCTTACGCAGCACCACGGGGGATTCAGCACACGCCATGGTACCACGCCGTAAGTGTTCTTGTGTTACCACAGATATTTCAAAGTGGAAGGAAATGTGAATTATACTTTGGGTCCACAGGAAGACCAGCACAGAGCCAAGGGGAGACTCAGGGCTATGTACTGCATAAAGTGGACAGGGACAGCCTGATGTAGCAATGTACATGTGATTTTGTTTATGCAATTTGGTTTTGGAGGTATATTTTCTACTCTCTGGACTCACTTACTTTCAGTTAAGAGTGTGTGTATATCCACGGATGGAAATTGTGTCCCAAGGCAGCCTGGCCTTTCAAGATCAAAAGAAAGCAGGTTGAAGTTGAATATATTTTTCTAGCCACATCTCATTACGGAGCCTGTATACTGGAAGTCTTTTGATGTGTATTGCATGTTTCGTAGCCAGGTGAGCTGTGGCTTGTTTCTAAGTTTTGAAAGTTCCTCACAGCTTGGTGTAGCATGAACACTATGAGCCCCAGCAATGACCAAACACTGATTGGTCCTGATTTTTCACAGATTCAGGGCACAGCTCGTCTTTCTCAGGTATCCAAATGCCTTTAGTTTCAGACCATGGTCAGAAAATGTGGTGTTGCCCACAGCACCCAGCAGATTCAAGTCCTCAGCTGGCAGCGCAGCTTTGGCTGGTGTGTGCAACCAGAGAGGAGCTACTGTTTCATGGATGCAGAGAAACCTATGGTGCCCAGATCCTGTCTAACTTCCAACTTCAAAGTAAGAACTTTTCCAGTTTTCATTTCCAATAGATAGAATGACACAAAAAGGCACCTTTCAGATTCCCCTGCTAGTCACCTGTGCTGAAGACTAGAAACACTAAATCAAGGAACGTGCTGTGGATGAAATTATCGCCAGTAGATTGCTAGCACATCGAGGGCATCGTTGCTAGTCGAAAACAGAATAAATGGGCAACCTTGGCAGGAGCTGTGAGCGCAGCAGGGTGCTGCTATCTGGCTCTGCACTGACATCTGCTGCCTGAGGGGAGGAAAGTGGCCCCAGGCATCTCCCCGGTGGCTGGCATTGCCTGCCTTCACACGGGACAGGCGTTCTTTAAATAGCTCTCCAGCTTGTACCCCACTGACGGCACAGCAGTTCTCACTGCAAAATGGTGTTGGAGCACACAAACTGCATTGTTTTTTGCTGAAACTAAAGGGAGAAGCTTGATTACAGCATCACACCTTCTGTGCACCAGCCACCCCCAGGTACCCGAGCCTCAAGCCCAGCCCTGAGCAGATCCTCCCTGAACAGGGCCATTGCAGCTCCTGGTTTCTTGGCCCCAACTGCTTCACTCTTCGCTTTGTGGGAAGACCCTTCCCTATTGCGCCTCAGTGACCGGCAATGTAGGCAGCTGCAGGCAACTACAGGGGTTTTGAGGGGTGAGACTGGGGTTTTCTGTGCTCAGACCTGCACTCTGAACGTCCCTTCACTTGGCTGTCACATGAACCTAGGGGTGGCTGAACTCCAGAATGATGCTATGATCCAAATGTTACCCAAGAGCCTTACCATTTATACAGGTGTTTGTATACATTAATGCTTCAGGAACAGCAAGGTTTTCCTACCTGAAACAGCATCTAATAAGTGCCTGAAGTTCTGGAAATTAAGCATTACCCATCTTTGCTTTTTTTGAGGGCTTGTAGGAGGTGTCAGAAAGTGTCTCACAGAGTCCAAGGGTGTGGGGGCAGTACTGGCTGCCTTCTTTTAAATCCCAGAGAAATAGTTTGGGTTGGAAGGGACCTCCAAAGATTATCTAGTTCAGACCCCCCGTGCAATAAGCAAGGGCATCTTCAACTAGATCAGGTTGCTCAGAGTCCACTTCAATGTGATCTTGAATGTTTCCAGGGATGGGCACCTCTCTGGGCAACCTGTTCCAGTGTCTCACCACCCTCATCATAAATAATGTCTTCCTTATGCCTATTCTGAATCTACCCTCTTTTAGTTTAAAACTACTGTCCCTCGTTCTGTTACTGCAGGCCCTACTAACATGTCTGTCCCTGTCATTCTTATATACCCCCATTAAGTATTGAAAAGCCACAATGCTCCATCTCCATGGAGCCTTTTCTTCTCCAGACTAAAGAACCTCAATTTTCTCAGCCTTTCCTTACAGAAGAGATGTTCCAACCCTCTGATTATTTTTGTCCTTAGGACCTTCAAATTATGAGACTGAAGCATGTCATGTAACATTGACACCTCTGAAATGCATGCAAGATTCCTGTCCACCTTCAGGCCCTCTTCAGAAAGTAGATAACTACGTACTTCCTTTCAAAAAGGACAGGCCTGACATTATTTTGCTGATGAGGAAAAGCCCAGCAGGTCCTCCTCTTGTCCCTCCCCATGCCTGCTGTGAGCAGTGCTTGCCCGTGAAATCAGATTTAGGCATTTGTTCCCTCCTGAATCAGCAGCTGCCTGGTGCCTGACCATGCACTGCTCATGGACTCAACTGCCTCAGCTACGGCACAGAAAGAAAAGCAGATCGTATGGGGATGGCAACACATTGCTTAGGTCACCTACTTAGGGATGTGGCACCTTTTGGCCTCTTTCTTTTGGTCTGGTTTCCTATTTGATGCATGTTTTTGGAGAGGAAGGGTCAGAGCTCATTACTCCCTGCACCTCTTAGCTAAAGAATGAGTCTTTCTCTCCACACCCTAAGAAAAGGCACTGTCCTGGAGAAAGGAAGGCAGGAACAGTGCTTTACTTCTATGAATGACTCATTGTGCAGCTCTGTGCACTGACTTCGAGGAAGAAAGGATCAGGTGAATCGGGGATTAAAAAGAAGATAAAAAAATCACAGCATGTCATAATCAGCACTTTCAAGCTGAGGAAGATGCTACCTCTCCCATTTCCTGCCTGAGTAGTTTAAGCTCTCATGGAAGAAGGAAGGACACATGGGGTGAACAGGTGGACCACACTATTGCACCATTCCCTTCTCTATCTCTACCCATGCGTTAAGAGAGAAGAAAGCATCTTGCTTTTCAGGGGTAGACATTTCTCAGGGGTCGGTCTAGCATTAAGATGACTGATTTTTTTTAACCCCTTTCCTCATTCCCATAATCACCTGTAACTTCATGTGTTCAGGAGCATCAGTGTCCAGGGACTATGTAGAAGAAAGAAGACCTTAGCCAATATTAGCTTATGGAGCTAACCTTATTCACAGGCCATGGAAAAAACACAGAGTGCAAGTAAGAGACAGTTTACCATGAAGCATAAATTCCCTTTTGTGAAGACCCTTGTGTGAAGAGACGCTTCTGCCTAGAGAGAGATCTGCAGTCCGCTCTTGTTCAGCCCTGCGTGCCACCAGCCAGCCACATTTTGTCCTCACAGGGAGAGCTCTGCAGGGAGGGGGGAAAGTGGCAAAGCAGTAGCAGTGATTTGCTTCTGGAAGCCACTCATGCAGCTTGGTGCACTGGCTTCAAGGAAGAAGAAAGGACCAGGTGAATTCGGGATTAGAAAAAATAAAAATCACAGAATGTCTTAAACAAAAAATATATATTATTCACAATCTGCAGGAATAATTTATCACTAACAGAATGTAGCATGTTAGTTTATTACCCCTTTGCTTTAAATGTGGGTGGATTCTTAAAACCAAAGTTGTTAAAAACACCAATTTAGTTAGGAGCAAAGCTGGATCATCTGGACTTCTCTGAAGCAGGTAAAGTAAAACACTTTTTATTTCAAGAAATATTGCTTCTAGACTTTCCCGAAGCCAGAATTGTTCTATAAAAGTATCACAGAAATATTGTACAAGATTTAAAAACACAGTCTGTATCCTAGTAACTTAAAACCTATGTACAAAGAGCATCATTCATGACCATAAATACGTTTTTCTATCAATCAGCCCGTGACACATACATCAGATAAGGAGCTAGTAATTTTAACATATGTACAGAGTCCATCAGAAAGACTGATCCTTAAAATTATTAAAGTCCTACTGAAAGAATTTCCTTTTTAAAAAGTTTCGACTTAAAATACAATGCAATGAACGTAAGATTAACCCGCAGTGCTTGCAAAAGCCAAAAAGTACTCGCTACACTAAATAACATGTAACAGATAGGAAACACACCTGTGAATTGGGCACAGTGGAATTACACCTGTTTGAGGTAATTCTCTTTTGTTGTCGCTGCGCTAAATATTTTGAGATTTAGAAAAAAGCAAGGGAAGACACTAAGTTTTGAGTAATCAGATTTTCGAAGTAAATTTTGTATTATACTTTATAAAAATTAAAGTTTGGTAAAGTTCAAGTACAACAACAAAAATGATCTAAAATACTATTTTGTACCTCATGTGCCTTGTGTATCTAAAACAGTGTGAATCTAACATACGGTCTTACTGTTCCCTTTAATGCCTGTTCAAGCAAAAAGAGTTTAAGCCTCAAAATAAGAATGCTTTCAAGATATTGCTCAGGATAATAAAAATCAGATGTGGTGATAAAAGCACATATGCACTGATGTAAACCTTTCTACCGGTATCAGAAGAGAAAAAAAAAAAGGTCAAAAAACCT
Source organism: Hypotaenidia okinawae (assembly GCA_027925045.1). Classification (NCBI taxonomy): domain Eukaryota; kingdom Metazoa; phylum Chordata; class Aves; order Gruiformes; family Rallidae; genus Hypotaenidia; species Hypotaenidia okinawae. The sequence continues at coordinate 128,357,171 of BSDF01000002.1, read as the reverse complement.
TGTGGATTTTTAATACTGACAATATCGACGTATGGGGAAACAATCCAATATAAACAAATCCTCCTACAATTAACAATCATTAGCCATACCTTTCTGAGAGTAAATTTAATCAAATCAAAGTAACAAAAAACATGCAATATTTTTGCTAAAATAATATTCAAGGAGTCTGTTTCCACAGTCCATGCTGCTGTCAACCTCTATCCTGTCAATCTCTTTATTGGTTTCACAATTACACCAGGCAATGAGCAAGCCAAGAACACGTAAGGTCGTAGGTTCATGGGTGGTATGGCATACAGGTTTTTCAAAGTGCATCTTACTTAAAAGCGTGACATTAGGAATTTCCAGTGGTTAAAATAACTTATGAAAAAGATGTTATGCAGACAGATTGGGTGGACTGAAACATTCATTCATGGTGGGATCACTTGGAAGTAGCGAAAGTAACTCGGAACATCCTTTCTGAAGAAATGATTGGTAGCTTTTGGAGAATGTGCGACTGCATTTGAAAATTAACACTGTTTCTCTTCACTAAAAACTCGGAATCTGGCTTCCCAGTGGGGAGAATGGCCGTGAAAGTATGTGCGTGTGAATTAGAGAAAAATAATAATGCACACAGACAAATACTGAGTCGGGCTCAAATTAGCTGCAAAATGTGTCTACAATAAACATGGAATGTCATTTGTCATAATTACCTTTATTAGTTTGCTAATAAGAAAAAGGAGAACTTATTTATAACGGTTTACAACTCGATCTAGTCCAAGGAGAGTGGAGCTGGGGCACTGCCTTCTGCGTGCAGGAGCTGTGAAGTTTCCCCTGCAAGTCTCTGTTCTGGTTTTTTAAAGGAAGTTCCTGTTTTCTGGGTACCAATAGATGAATCCCTTGTGGATACATTTATAGGCTGATGAACAAGGGGTTCATCGGACCTCATGGGAAGATAGATTTGGTCTTCGAATATGTCTTCCACAGCATCACTGTCCCGATGAGTGTCTTTTTGTGGGATGCTGATGGGTTGTAGCATGAAGCCATGCCGGGACTCCAACTCTATCAGACCGTTTCCACTGAAATCCATATCAAAACGGTCCGATTCTTTATCCTCCATCCATTTTTTTGCTTGATGATTATTTCTCCAGTGTGCATCATTCAAACTACTCTTCTCAGGAATATCGTTGTTTAATTCAAGTTTCCTCTCCTGACTTAAATTCACCGTGCTCAAAGCGAGGGCTGTGAAGTCTGTTGGTGCAATAAGCCGCAACTCTTCTGCAGGAAGGCCACTCGACTCTTCAGCAGAAGTCATTTCCACCAAGGTAAATGGTGTGGATGATTCGTCCCCATCCTCATTTCTTTGAGCAACTTTAGCCTTGTCTGTTTTATTTTGCTGGTAGTAACTGTTCAGCAGTGCAAACATTCTATCTACATCCTTCAAGTAATTAGTCCAGTCAGCCAGACTAAGTCTATAGTTGTATCTGTATTCATATACACTTTCATTCACACTGTACAAGTCTTCCAGTCCTTGCCAGTTGATGTCTCCAGTGAAATGGGGCAGGTTAGCCTTCCCATCCATCCCATAACTGTCCTCTGTTGAAAGAGAGAATAAAACCTAATGGTGAACACCAGCTAAAAAGTGCAAGCAAAGCTTTCCTATGTGTTTCTACTCCAATTCACCCGAAAGCACCGCTATTCATAACGTCACCACTATTCATAACGTACGTAGCTCAAAATTTAAGACACTCCACATCATCTGTCATCGTATTGATGGCTCGGGCCTCAGCTGTGTTCACAGGTCCTGCCGAACACACGGCAAGAAACTCCCTGTCTTCTGCTATGTCCTTGGACCGAGTAAAATGAGCAAAATCTGGTCAAATGAGGGTCTGTGATGACAGGCAGAGATAAACCCTTCCTCTGATATTTCAAGGCAGGAAAGGTGTTTCGATACACAAGTAATCCATTTGCCTTCCCTGAGCCCTTCACCAAAATACTGAATAAATGAGTGATGGTTAAGTATAAAAGATGGGACTGACTCTGAAAGCCATTAGTGGCCTGAGCTTCAATAATGCCTGTGGGAATTTGGTGTGTGGGTAGCTTGAGACATACGGTTGACAAAGCACCTGGCTAAGTTTTATTTAATAAATGATAACCGAAGGCAGTACTCTATTTACTTCGTAAGCATTAATTTTAATTTACTTTGAGAAATTAGGCTGTAAAAACTTGGAGTGAATTAATTTATAGGATTGAACCACTCTGTCAAATAGTATTAAAATATACATAGGTATAGAAGCTCCTAATTGATTTCTTCTTTTTATTTTTGAATTAAAAAAAATCTTTCAAAGAAAATGTCCAACAGCTTTATCAAATAATAAGTTTGAATAAAGGGTGTACATACGTGTCTGCAAGTAGTAATGGGGCTGCATTTTTATACTGATCACAGCTGGGAAGAGCAAAGCCATGAAGGAGACCCATTTCCAAAGGATTGAAAAAAGTCACTCCCTTGACCCAGCTTATTAAATGTAGTGTGAAAATGTGTATTGGCAAGTAACACTGAACATCACTATTCACTGTGCAACCTGTGTTCAGTCCAAAGATTTTATCAACAAAGTGGACTACAAGGAAAAACTAATCAGGTAATGCAAAAACCTGTCAGGGGAAGTGGTGAAGTCCTCCTTACTAATGATGTTGCGGGCAATATTTAGTAATTAGTTCACTGAGATGACTTTCTGAAAATTGTACAGGCAAGCAGGCTTGTAGTAAGTACCTTGGAAGTTCAAGTGGCTGTAGTCCAACAGCGTGAACTGGTGTTTATCTACATTGAGCCCTTCATCCTACAGTGGGTTCTTGGCATCGCCATTAATTTTTTTTGCATATTTAACTTGACCTTTCTCTTTGTTCAAGTAAAACAGAAGATACTACTTCTATCTATCATATTTTATACTCTCTGCTTCTTGTCCAGCTTGGGATTTCACAGTGGAAAAATGTCTCTGATATTTACTCCATCATACGGAAAGTCAGAAAAGCAGAGTTATGGTCAGAAAAAAACGGGAGATTTTCTTAAGATGGGTGGCCTTATCCTATTCCCACCAAAGGGAGACCTCATTCCTTACTTGTAGACACCTCAGTCTTAAACCTTAATTGATGTTTCTTCACTTAATAAAAAATCTGTAATTACTTTAAAACTTAAATTTAAATATCTTATTTTTTTAAAGCAAACTCTCTGTTACAGGAGGCAACAATTTTTATTCTGTAGAGCAGCTATGACAGAGCATCTTTCTTCTTTCTTTTCCTGAAGTAGACAAGAGAAATGAAATCATGGCATGACCACGTAAGCACCATCTTCGTAAGTCAAACTAGGGAAAATTTGTTTCCTGAAACAAAAAATAATTAAATGCTGTAGAGGTTTCAAGAAGGAAGTCTTATTATTCCAGTGCTTAGAGGCATAAAGGGCCCTAGAAAAGATCATAGGAAGGGATGTATTTTTGAGGAATTTAATTTCTAAGATATTAACCACGCTGCAAATGTGACAATATTTAAATTTTTCTCTGTTATAACTTGTATTGATAGGGTTCTTTTTTTCTTTTATTAGCCACATCAGAGCCTTTATAAGAAAACAAACTGCTGAAGGAACAGTCAGTGGACAAAGTGGTTTGGTGTGTGATGGCAGAAACTGAAACTGGACTGCTGGTGTTTGACCAGTAACAGGCTAGAGGATGGATGAGGGCAGTGAAGGGCAAAGCAGGGGCCAGAAAAATAAGACCAGTAACAGGTTGAAGGATGGATGAGGGCAGTGGGGAGCAAACCAGGGACTAGAAAGGTAACTGGGCCCTGAGGATCCTCTCATGCTTGTCCCAGGCAGTGGGACAAGCTGAGTGGGGTGCCACGGTGGGCAGCAGGAATGTCAGGAAGCTGGTGAGGAGAAGCAGGGTTTCCATCAGCTTCAGGACAATAGGGCTGTGCTGCATGAAAGTAAGATCAGCAAGGAGTTTGCTGTATTACTACAAAATAGCTTCAAGACTCAGAGCTACACAGTCCTTCGTGCTGGAGCTATTTTTCCCCACTCTAAGTGCGGCACTGTTTCTCAGAGGAGTTTCAGAGCTGGAAAGGCACTAGGAATTGTTCCATGAGTTTTGTGTCAAGCAGAAAAAAATAACTTGCTTAAAGTTGCGTACATACATGTTAAACAAATAGGGAAGCAAAGTCTGAAGGTCCTAGAGCTGGCTGTATGTTCATTGACCAAGCAAGTCACCTCACAGCTTAATTCCACACTTCAGTGGTAAGTGTGACAAGTTTTCCGCTGAAATGGAAGTATATGGGGGGAAAGGAGAGAGGAAAGAAAAGGTTTTCCCCTGTAAGAAATCTCATTACAAATAGACGTGAAGTAAGAAAGTGCAGATGAGTTGCATTTCAGTAACAGCACGGCAGTGGTTTCCTTGATCAATGTTTTGGAATCTCTCAGCTATGTCATAAACCCAAAAGAGAGAGAATTGTTGCTAAATGTTCATAGTAATACATCTGAATTTTTAAAATCAAGCATTAACTAAGCTTTATTCTCCAATTATCACAACCTGGAGTCCCATGATGCCATCCGTGGCTGCATTGCCTCAAAACTATTAAGGGATTTGGATCTATCTCCACTGAGACTAAAGACAAGTAGGTCCAGTCATCTCCTTCGGTGGCTTTGGGAAACATCAGACAAGCAGGAGAAAGGAGAGCGCAATATCCCACATACTGTAATCATCCATGTCTGGAGAGCCATGTGCTGTCCATCAAAGGACAGAGGTGACACCCGTTCTTTCCTACTGAATCTCTCTCCCTGTGTGTTAAGCAAACAGCACTATGCTGAGTGTTTCCATACAGCCTGGTGTCCCATTGTTGTACTGGCAACACAGGTCGTGATGTAGTAACTCACGATGTGTTTACCTGGAAACAGGTCTGGTGGAAGAAACTATCACCTTACTTTTCAACTTGGGGAAACCTAGAGAGGGATTCCACTCCAAGACACCTGGATCCAGGTGTCATGGCAGGTGTCTGAAGGAAGCCTAAGGGGTAGTTCAGATGACATGGGTTTTTTGTTTCTGTTGGTTCCTCTGCAGGCATCAAGAAACAGATACTCTAAGAGATCCTTTTAGTGATTCCTGAGAAACTTTTTCTGTTAATTTAATTTTTTTGTTGTTGTTATTTTAGAGAAAACCTCAGCAATTTCCAGCATGATGGGGCTTGAACAAAAAATGCTGATCTTGAGTAGCTGTGTATACTGAGAAACTAGGTGGGTGGAATGGCACACAGTAATGTCACTTATTTATACTATACCTGCTATTTATCCCAGGAGCAGAATATTTACTGACTTGGTATCAGGAATTAAATGTTTTCATTGCTAAACAGTGTAGCGAGATGTCAGTTACAGATCAGTCCTCTGTGCTTTACTATTTCATGCAATCCTATAATTCAAAAATGCCATTTCTGTTAGATCTGTGGTTAAAATGAGGAATGGTTACAAACCTGTCTTCTAATGAAAGAATTAAAAGCATGATTACAAGGATTACTTTCTATTATTGTAGTAACCAGTTCCCCCCAGACTGTAGCGAGCAATGCAAATAACTGGGATGTAACCAAATGAAAAATCATCATTTTCCTACATCCCAAATAAGAAAATGCAAAATTAGCTGCAAGGAAAAATTAGCTGCTTAAATTGGAGATCTGTAAAACATTGAAATGATCTTAATTGTCCCCTGGCTGCTAGGAACTAATGACAAGGTTCTTTTCAGAAGACCCTGTGAAAAAAAATGTTCTGTGGTGACTCGTATGCTCCTTCAACCCAGTTTATGCCTCAGGCAAATAATGTATATAAGGAGTTGCTCCACCAAAGTGCATGGAGTTGAAAATGTATAAAACTGATATAACATGAGAAGATATGAAGTCTAAATATGACACTTGATGGGCTGCTTCTAATCTGTTTTTTCCCCCTGAGTACAAGTATTGCTGAATGTACAGCAAGTGCAGTAGTGTTGACCTGAGGTTTTTTCAGTCTCTTCAGGGCTTTTGCTTTATGTTTCATGGATTCCTCCACCATGACGAACAAGGCTCTGCATGATGAACGTGTAGGTGTAATAAACAGCAGTCGTTCTTGTACTTCTCAGATACAACTATAAAAAAAGGTATAAAAACCCCTTAGGCATAAACCCCCCCTCACCTAGTGCCTTTTCTCAGCTCAAATATTGCAACCTTTTAAAGAAATTCTGTTACATGGTCTGAAAGCATCATCCCCCCCAGTCCAAAGGAGGGTTTTCTGCCACAATCTTTCTGCCAGGCTTATCAGACTGTCTCCTGCTGGCTTCTGAGCTCACACTGAGCCTTACCTTTGCTTAAAGCATCATCTAACAATATTTCCTGAAGCCAGTAAGAAGATTTTACTTGCCTTCCATAGGTTTGGTTAGTCTTTTTGGGCTATTTTTTTGGACACATACACCTCAGAAAACTTTTAGAGCCTGTTGTTTTACGTTTCAAAGGCAACTGTATAGTCTTGCTAAATAAAATCAGAAAAAAACCCACCCCAACCCATCCAAAATCAAACCAACAGGAAAACAACCCAAACCCCGGTGATTATTTTGGTGTCATTTTCCCTGTGTAAACATCTAAGAAATACAGGCATGAAATATGAGCTGCATGAAGTCTCGCTATGACAATGAGCTACGTTAAATGCAGAATGGTAGGTCTAAAAAACAATGGCCCAGTTCAGTGTAGAGTAGTTAGAAAATGCATGCATCAAAGCTATGTTGTGTGCAACACGGCGGGATACAGACATTAGTTGAAATGGACTGAGGTCATGCAATTATTTGGAAAGAAGCTGCTGAGGAGAATAAAAAAGTGTGGATACCTGTGTGGATCATAGCTTCCTCCATCTTTATTTCCTGATATAGGAAAATACAAGAGTAACTTTTGTTAGTGTTTAGAACTTGTAAAACCATTCAAAATGTAGTTTTCCATGCACAGCATCTAATTCCTAAAAAGAAATGTTCTGTGTTAAAGACAGAGCTGCAGTCCAACAAAGATTTCCTGGAAGTTTTGTATAGAAGAACCACAGTCTTTGAAAAATAACAAAAGCCCCAAACAATTAGATATCGTAAAAAAAGAGAAACAATTGTAGCTGAAGAAAGAAATACAAAGATGCAACACCGCAAATTATATGGAAGGGAGTATTCCTGTAAAGAAAAAAAAATAAATCACAATATTTAATCAATCAGTTCCAAGTGCAATGTATGCCACAGCTATGAAGCATAAAATTTTGTACTCAGAGACTCTTGTAAAGAGATACTGCTTTCCTCAAAACTGGAGCAGAGGACTGCTGGTTAGACATTTGCAATTTCAATGCTCATTTGTGGAGCAGAGCCTGAGCTTGTGCATATAGGCAGACAGCAATTGGAAATAAACGTGGGATTTAATACCTCACCTGCTAGTGGGAACTAACAAAACAACCCCAAACCCTAACCAAGAAAACCCTGCAACAGAGTAAAGAGTTATGAATATCAAGATGGGCATATACTTGTTACTGATTAACTCAAATACAATGAAAACCTTCCTGCAGCGTTTCTGTCACGTGTCGTTTGCCATCAATAACTTGTCTAGAAAAACCTGTGTGAACTTGCAAAGAAGCTTCCTGGTCACGCCGTGGTGCAGGATGGTGTGTGGGGATTGTTACAAACTATTCAGAGTAACCCTTAGGATACGGTTAGTACTTCAGTGGAAGAAAAAACAAGAAGAAAAAAAAAGAAAAAAGAAAGAAAAAAGAGGAACAAAATGGAAATGTAGTTTTCTATTTTTCTTATACCTGTCTCAAGTCCCTTTGGCCTCGGATTGCACTGCTTATAACCTTGACAGCTTCGCAGTTCCATCAGCTGTATGTGTAACTGATTCAAAATGCCTCTTTCCACTGTGTGAACGGTATTTGTCAGCTGAGAAAAAGAGGGATGGGGGGAAGAAATAATCGTTAACAGAAATTACAAAAAAACCCCGGAGGAGTTCTATGTACAACATTTTGTAACAGGGAAAGGGGTTTACCTGGTAGGGATCAGTGTTCATATCAAAATATTCCAAGAAGCCAGTTGCAAACTCACAAAAGAGAAAGTTGTGGGTGTCATTAACTGTCCGCAAGCACCAGTAAGTGTTGTTATTTGAGCTTGTGCAAGCACAGAAAGAGCCCACTGTAATTAAAGAAACCAGTTATTAGCTTTCAGTGAAAAATAATATGCGTTTTTTCTTCTACTAGTGAAACCTGTATAGGTTTTCATCTACTTAAGTTCCAGATCGATTTTTAAAAATCTTCTCTTTGAATAATATTGGATTCACATCTAAAACAGAATAAATGTTGCCAACATGTCATTTCTACAGACATAAGGTTAACAAAAATAGGAGATAGCAGATCCTAGAGTTAACCAGACATTCTGCTCTGAGCTATATATGGTTTGTTGGGATTGAGCAGAATTCAGATTTTAGAAAAAACAAACAACACAAATCCTGATCCTTAAGATTTGTGTACAGGAACCACTGGAATTGCTTACCGCATAGAAGGATACTGTTTTCTCCAACACTATGTAAACCTTAACCTAGTAAAGCCCCTTAGATGCAAGTACAACAGAAAATGACTTGTAAAAATTGTACGCACTGCAGAGGAAGGCCGGATTGCTGACATAACAGTGAGATGGAAATGACACAGGTGTGAGAACGCATGAGTCAAAGGATGAGAATGAGGTAAGTGAGAGAGAGATTAAGCAATGAAGAGGTGGGTTTGCAAGTAGGGAGCTTGGGGGGTTTGAATGTAGGAAAGGTGAAAGAAGCAAGGTGGGAATGAAGAACAATGGACAATCCTATGCCTCAGTTTAAGCAGCACTCCCTTACTGGCTTGAGATTTCCACTCAACTATGATTTTGGGGGTTGGACCCAATGATCTCTCAAGGTCCCTTCCAACCCCTACAATTCTGTGATTCTGCAATTTTGAACTGCAATCCCTCATTTAATTTATTTAATACACAAAACCCAAGGACATTGGCTCAATCAGTCAGGTCTTTGAAATGCAACTGGACTGCATCTTTTTCTCACTTTTCATCCTGGGTAAAGCTAGAGTGGGGTTCCACTCTGTACTGAAGACACCTGAATCCAGGTGTCACAGCAGCCATAGAGGCTACCTGGGTATATCCTGTTTATAATTTTGTTCCGCCACTGGAAAAGGCTCTAAGAGAGGTACCTCTTAATTTTCAAACAAACTGCTAACAAAGTTTTGCAGTAGAATGAATCCCAATAATCAAACATTAACATCACTTTAGATCTTTATTGAGATTTATTTAGATTTTTTATTCGTACTGTCACTATCTGTAATATGTGTTTCAAACAAACTTCATAAAATTCTTAACAGTGTTGGACCTTTTAATCTGTGTAATGTGAACCAACAGATCTAGCTCTTCTTGAAGTTATGGGCTGTGTCAAAGGGACATTGTTTTTAACTCCATGGCTGGTGCTGAAGCACTACGAGAATGCACAGCAATATGAAAAAGCTTTTCATAACTTAAAAGCTAACAAGCCAATTCAATTATTGCCTTTAAAAACAAAAATCATGCCTACGACTGCTTGAGGAACTTAAAATGTAAAATGTGTATTAGCAGAAGTTCTAGTGCAGTCAGAACAGATGACCACTAGGAGACAACATCTTTCTCCAAATGAAATATTGCTCTTAGTAAGTTTTCTGCTTGAAGTCAAATATCTTACAACTCGATCATCATTTGATCTTGAAATTTTTGGAAGTAAAGTTTTGAATTTCTTCTTCTGCCACCAAAGATGAGAAGGCTGCTGTTTTGTTGATGCTGAATATGGAGAAATGTTGAAGCATGCCTCAATAGGATGGTTATCTGTATACCCTGAATTTTAAAGGACCTTAAAATATACCAGGTGAGTGTTCCACAGTTGTGATTTTAAAATTATTTTATAATATAAAAAATGGAAATTATGGTAAGAATGCATAAGGGATAGCGTTTATATTTTTGTCACAGTAAGGTGGGATACACTTTGAAACCAAAATCATAAAACCGAAGTAGACCTCTGATGTGCTTCAGTTTGCAACAAAATTAAAACCCAAAAAGGAGTTATGACAATTGAGAGAGCAAGGCTTTTGTTAATAACTGGAAACCCAATTAAAAATCCTATGAAGTATTTAATCATCTTGATCTCCAAGGGAGGACACAAATCTCAGTGGCTGGTTACAGAAGTCTATGTTTTAGACCTCACCTTTTTGCTTCTGCAGTGTTTAGCATCCGGCTTTTTGTGATAAATTCATATACATGAGTAATGTAACAATTTCAAGCACACTCAAATGACATTGTCCATACTTCAGAATGATGGCAAAAGCGTCATTAACCAAGTGCAAGTTCTTCGAAATAATCCTCTGACTGCATGAAGTGGAAACTCCTTAACACAGCAGAAGGTAGATAACTTAGAACATGCCTGCACATAGACAGACTTACAGTTCCAGAATGGTGCTGTTTGCCAGTGGTTGTTGTCGTGGGTAAAACATGTCAGTCCAGGAAGGCTACACTCATCTCCTTTCTTCTGGCGCCTCTTGCCCTTCCTTTCCTTCTTCCTTCGCCGGTTCTCCTTGAACAGCTGTAGTTTGCCGTCCACTTCCTGTGCTGCTTCTCTGTTCAGACAGAAAGTTTGGCATGGTTTAGAGAACTACCCATATTTGATTAATAGCAACACTAGCAGATTTTACATCTTTCTGGCTTTTTTAAAGAAGAGAAGGTGAGAATAGCTTAGCTTCTAGTTTAGCTTCCATCCCAGCTATGATGAGAAGTTGTTCTCTTCAGTAAGCATTAGAAATGAAGCATTGTTGCATTTAAATTTAACTGGATCTTTTTAACAATCATGAGGTCAGTTGATGTCTTTAATTATTAACTTAATCCATTTTCTATCAATAGGCTTTAAAAATATTCTCTATAAACTTTCACAAGTCTGTCCAAAACTACTGACAGTTTCTCATAAGTTTGCTATGTGACCTCTCCTTTCCCTCACCTTCTCTCTTCCCCTCTCCACAAAAAAGCCAACAAATCCAAACTCAAAAAATCGTGTTTCTCTAGTCACCAAAAAGCAAGCTGAGAGAGTGAGAGGATAATAACAGTCTTACTTGAAAGGATGAAGATGGCTCTTGAGTTTCTCTTGGACCTTTACCCCTTTCTCCTTGTTGTAATAGCTATTGGGAAAATTATTAGGAATTATGAAGTCATGAAAACATTCTCAACACAAAAACAAACCAGAAACTCACTGTCTTTGACATTTTCCTAAGGAACTATACAGAATGATTTAAGATTATAATTTCATTTGAAGAAGTTGTATCAGTGGGAGTGATTCTATGCTAGATGATGGCAAAACAGCAGCTGGGTTCAAAAACATTAGTAGAATACAAATATATTTACTTTTAAAATGTTAACATTTATCTTTTTTTGGTTCACAGTAGCTCCTAGTCTTAAAAGGGCTCTACCTAAAATGAGTACCTACACCAGTTATAAATATCAATGAAGTTCATTCTTTTCCATCTCAAAAGACTTCGAAAATACGTAAACCTTAGCAGTCAGAGTAGCTTTCAGTGTTGAAAGCCATCTCTCTTACCTCTGTTTACTACAATCACATTCATCTGGTTTTCTTCTTTTGAGGTGTCCTCTAACCTCCCTCAGATTCTTGATTTTGTCTTGGAGAGCTTCAATCTGCCAAGAATATTTCCAAGTCAGTATAATTCTTTGGAAACCTAGGAGTGCAAAGACTTCACCCAGATTTTAAAATACCTCTGACTCCTCTTACCTCCTTATCTATGTAAGCTTTGTGATCCTTCCAGGCTCTGGCAGATTGGTACAGCTCCCTCTCACAGTGAATAGTGTCATTTGGAAGAATAAAACATCTGTAGACGTGAGTTTAACAAATAAGAAAAAGAAGGTCAATGGTTTCCTAATTGCTTACCCTGCTATTTTCTTTCTCCTAAGCAATTCTTTGCTATACTCTGTTAAGAAATAAATAAAGTCTACATGGTCCTTATGTTGACTTAATAATGTTAATAATAACTTCAATGTTTCCTCTGCAAAATATATTAAAAAAATCCTTGTCCATGACAGATGCTCTGGGCCTGCTAAGCAAAAATACAATGGCAATCACAAAAGCACAGAATTGTAGGGGTTGGAAGGGACCTCAAGAGAGCATCGAGTCCAACCCCAATGACATCGTGGAGATTCTTAATCCAATCACAGATGAAATTGAAACTTAAAAAAAAATCTCTTCAGAATTTAAAACCTCTTGTTAACCCAAAGTGCCATTTTTTTATTTATTCAAAATTATTTTTATGTTTTCCTTGATGTTTTTGGAAAAAATGAAAAAAAGAAAGAGAATTTCTATTTTGCTATTTGCTGTTTCTGTTTTGCTATTTCTATTTTGAACAAAATAAAAAGCTTAAAACTGAAGATTTTTTTTTGCCTGGATCTGCCTGGCTTTTTCAGATCAATCAGATTAGCTCTTTTAAAGTAAAAAATACAGTGAGATTTTTGCCTTTTCACTCAGGGTTTAGAGTAGGGCTCAAAATTGAAATCTAGGCATCTTCCAGAATAGAAGAATTATTTTGGGTCTTTTTAGGGACAAAAAAATCTAATGTATTTTAGCTAATGTTAGTGGCCACGAACAACTAAGGTTTAACAAAGATAATGTAATTGATCTCAACTGTCTTAATTTAGAGTGGGATTTCAGAGATCTCAGATTCATGCCTCTATGCTAAGCCGATAGCCTCGACTTTATAAAGAACAGAAAGAGTGTCAGCTTCACAGGGTGATCGGTCTGTTGTAAGATGCATGTTTTGATACAGAGCTGGTTTTGGTGTCTCCCTTTGGAGATGCCTATACCTCATCAGAAATGAGACTAAACTAGATGTCTTCCTTTAAAATGCACACACAAATACAACTCAGGTTTATCTAAACCCTACAATGATAGATTTAAATTATTAAATCTTGTAATCATAAGATCTTAAAAAATGGAAGGAAAGAGAATGCAATTTAAAACCATTTTAAGTAAAAAAAAAAAAAAGCACATAGTAAAAAAGAATTGTACTTGTGTGTCACTCTGACAGAGCTGGGTTGAGCTATGGCATCAGTGCTGTCAGCAACCATTGTGTCACCAGGGCTGCCATCAGTCTCCTCTGCTTCTTCCTCATTTTTAGCATTGTGACGCTTGGTGATACTTTTGGTCTTTAAGACTTGCAGTTCTTCCTCTTCCAGATTGATGTCGTATATTTCACCTTCAAATTCCACAGACAAGGACCGGGTTTGGCGAGTGTGAACAAATCTGGGTTTGTATTCTGAAGCAGAAGAAAGAAACATTCCAGCCTGCACAAACATTTTTACATGACCCATGTTACGAACACACAGCACACCCCAAAGAGCAAGAATGCTGTTCAGTAAAACTGGCTTATTTTTCCTTCAGTTTCACAGAAACTTATATTATTGAGATCATAGAATCATAGAATGGTCTGGGTTGGAAGGGACCCCTAGGATCATAGAGCTCCAACCCCCCTGTCACACTCAGGGCCACCAACCTCCAGGCTTGGATCTATACAAGGTTGCCCAGGATCCCATCCAACCTGGCCTTGAACACCTCCAGGGACAGGGCATCCACCACCTCTCTGGGCAGCCTGTTCCAGCACCTTACCCCTCTCTCTGTAAAAAACTTCCCCCCAATATCTAATTTAAACCTTCCCTCCTTTAGCTTTAGTCCATTCCCCCTTCTCCTGCCATTGTCTACCCTTGTAAAAAGTTGATTCTCCTCCTGTTTATATGCTCCCTTAAGGTACTGGAAGGCTGCAATGAGGTTCCCCCACAGCCTTCTCTTCTCTAGGCTGAACAAGTTGGCACCCACACTTTCATGTGTAGCATCAAATGTATATTGCTTCAGGGTTTGCGTTTCCTGCTAGTTCGACCTTAAGCCACAGTTAGCATCTACATCCACAAATAAAACCAGTATCTTAGAAATCAGATCTTTAGAAAGAGACACTCAAAAAATCAGAGACCACAGGGTTAGACACCACTTTAGAAAGTTAAACCATTCAGTACTGTGAAACAAGATCACACTTGGGAATTGGCATGTGAGATGTTTGACGTGATTAAGAATAAAGATGAATATATAAAGCATAACACCTTTTCCTTTTCAAAGGTTCCTTTTCAAAGCTAGGGACTAAAAGGGCAAGAATCCATCATATATCAGTATATATGTATCTACATATGTCTATGTATACATACTTTGACACACACATCATCTGTATCTTTGTGTACAAGTCATAGATCACCAAAAACTCACTGCATTATAGACCTACTGTGAGGTTTACTCTGTCACATTTACCTATTGAAAGCTTTGAGTTTAACAGGGTTCCAGATCTTTTAGTTGCTGTGTTGGAGTTTTTGCATGTGCAGCAACGTGTATAAGTTGGATTAACCAAGACAACACTGTGAGGAGCATCTTCCTGATTTATAACCATATTATGCCTAAACAAAGTAATGCAGAAAGATTCATGGGGTCAGATGGGACAATTTCTGGCACTGTAGCACACTCTGATGCTATTTATTAACCAAGTCACTAGAAGAATCTGGAATATAAAAGCATCTTACCCATGTGTCATCTAAAACCTGAGGCCTGAACTAGTCATTTGCTTAACAATGTCTCATCATCACAAGCCTTCCTATGCTCCGCTCAGATGAGTGCTAAGATACATTTGGAGGAGGGAAGAGGAACAAGAATGTTGCAAAGGAGGAAAGCATAACAAATGGTGATTTTTCTGATGGCCCCTTCAGATGTTTTCCATGCTTCCCCCTTTTCTCTGCTTAAGTCACTTTGCCCATTGTTGCAATTGCCATTCAGCCCTTGCTGGGATGCTGGCAACACCTTCTATTTCCAAGGTGGACAACAGGCATCTCTTCTTAAAAATATCCCTTAGGGGAACATTCCCCAGTTTGGGGGTCACCCTGTCAGTCTGTGACATGTAGACTTCTCAGCAGCAGTCTGCCTTGTACACACTGTGAAGTTCCTTAGATCCTACTAAACAAATGGAAGAAATTAGATCGAGGCAGCCTTTAGTTTGAACAATGAGACAGCTCTAGACAGACAATGTGGTTGAATGTCCAAAGAATACCGGGGATTCTTCCCCCCAGAGCGGGGGAGGCTTTAAACCAGGAAATATTTTGAATTATACTGACATCATTTTCTTATTGCGCAGACATCTGTGTAGCATCTTCTAACTTTTGCCTTTCTCACACAACTCCACTATCTCCCTGTTTTAAATACTCATTTTTATTTCATTCCCCGGTCCAGTATTCCAGAGGAGAGCAGTAGAATACAGCCTGTTCTTATACAAAGCCTGAAATCCGGGTCTGCTTGTCTGTAGCTACAGAACTGTTCACTTTCATCCTTGGGAAGACAGGAGAAAACAGCGTGTTCCATTTAAAACAACTTTAAACAAATTTAAATTCTTTAAATAGGCTTTTTTTTTGGTAGAAATTATCATCAGAAATAAATCCTAAAACTTGCTTGCACACGTTCTCTTCGGCCCACGCTCCACTAGAGGACACTGTGATCTCACTCGTGTCCCTGCGGGGATGCCGGCTGCTGGCCTGCGGGGAAGAGAGAGCCGAGCAGCGTTCCAGCCAGGAGAGCAGCCACAGCACTGCGGCGTCTCGCGTGAAAAGACGCCTGTGGAATGCCACCAAACAGCGCGGGAATCCAGCCTCAACGACTCAAGAACCCGCTCGGCCCGGCCATCGGCAGGCAGCGGTGCTGCCTGGGTGGATCCGCGGCGGGAGCCGGGTTGCCGCGCCCGAGCAGCGCGATAGGTGGCCCCAGAGCATCGCCGCCACCTCCTCCCGCCTAAAGACGATCCCTCGCCGACATCGAAAAGATCAGTATTGTTCTGATTATTACCGCTATTACAGAGGCAATTAATGTAGAACCTGGCTGCTAATTACGGATGGATTAATTGGATACGGAGTTGAAAACAAGAGTGCGCTGGTAAACCAACACTCTGCTCGTCATTTCCCCTTGCTCTTTGCCCGAGAGTCCAAGAGACCGGGTAGCACTTACTTTGCGCGTTAGGGTTCCTCAGGAACTGCCTTTGATTTTTCCTTTGGGTCCTGCTGTTCCGGTAATCAGTGTCTCCACAGTTGCAGTCTTTGTCTTTAGCACTGTATCCCCGGGAGTGTATGCTGCGGGTCCTTTTCCTGATGGCAAGTATGTCGCTAGGTACCTTACACTTGTGGATTCGAAGTTTGCCAGAAGCATCCTCCGTGCACTGCCACTTCTGTGAGAGAGGGAAACCGAGAAGATTTCACAGCTGCCTCCCAAACCCCTGCTACTTGCAGGTGGGTTGCAAAAAGAAGAGAGGCAAATTTCTTCAAAAATTAAGCAGTCCCTTAAATAACAAACTGAGAAGGGAAACATTTTGAGGGACTAAATTCACTCACATTCTCCTCAGTGTATCTCTCATGCTAAGCAAACATAAACTTAAATGAAATCACTGCAAATCTGCATAAAAAAATACAACCTAGCCAAAAAAGATATATAACTCAGGAGTATCTAGACTAAACACATCCCCAAAAGGAGCAAGTAAAAAGTCTAAATTTACTGAGCCACATAGTACAGCTGTCAGGGCTGTTTTCATCAACTCTTTTTTCCTTTGAAAAAACAAACTTTGTTTCTTTGTTCCATGAGTTATTTCTAACATGATTCAGGGGAAAATAATAAAAATAATTAAAAAATTCCTCACAGATGAAGATAAACTGGTTCAGTTGTAGGTTTCCTTGGAAATGAGGCCAAATTTTGAATGTTATTCATAGCAAAATACATTAACTGCTAAGAACTACTGATTTATTTCCTTACCAACAGCTAGAGCTATGTCCTGCACCCTAAGACATGTCCCTGCAAACCATGCCACTCAGACCTACAAAAGTTACTGGCTCTTTATATTTTACATGAAAAGGGAGAAGCCTGAAAGTACGATGCTCTGGGCCAGCATCCCTACACCCAGCAGGTGCAAGCCAGGACCTACCTTAGGCACACTAAACAAATAAATTATCTTGGGTAAACTGCTTTGGATACTTAAATCTCAAGATTTGTATCAGACTTGGGAGAAAAAGGTGCAGTCTGGAAGAAGTACCAGTAAAAGTCATTGTATGAGTGCTGGATATCAGAGCAAGTGTGGGAGAATAAGCCAAAACAGAGTTTTTTCAAGCTTGTCTGCACAATATCTGTCTGACTTGATTATCAACATCACTGAACCAGATGGAAGATTCCAGGTGGATTTTTCCAGTGGATCCTGCTATCTTCAAAATGCTTCAGAAAGCAACTGGGTTTTTAATTCCCTTTCCACACTGAACTGTCTTAAAAAAGCTAGACAACCTTTTTTAAAAAACATGTGTAGGTGCTGACAGATCACAGCTCCTTTGCCCATGCCCAAAACTTGCCATATATGGCTGCTGGGTTATAGCTGGCACTCGTAACACCCTATACACGAGCTAAGAAGCCTGTGAAGATTTTAAATCAGTGGTAGTCCAAAAAACAACAGGGAGAACTAGAAATAGTATATCTATTTATAATCTGAATACAACTATAAATGACTATTACCCAACCACAGAATCACAGAGTCACTAGGTTGGAAAAGACTTTTAAAATCATCGAGTACAACCGTACCTGTCCTCTACTAAACCATATCCCTAAGTACCTGATCCACCCATCTTTTAAACACATCCAGGGATAGTGACTCAACCCCCTCCCTGGGCAGCCTGTTCCTGTTTTGAGTTCACTTGTTCATCTTAAGCCACAATGACCAGACTTTGCATACAAAGCAATTAAGTTTGGCTGAATAGTGTACAGAATGAAACTCAACAATGCTATTGATAACTGGGACCTTTTAGTTGCAGTTTCTCCTAAGTTTCTCTATAATGTATCCCTTTTTTGTTCCCCTGACTGAATAGCATAGCTTTCTCTTGCCAGATTAATAAGATGACAGCTAGATACTGGTCCTAATGGAGCCCCCAACTAAATTTTTTAAATGGACACTAATATAAGATCACATATATTTTGGGAATCTCTTCCATTAAGTAATGGCTGCTCTAGACTGTTTTGGGGCAGCTGTCAAGCTGACTGACGAGTGAAGAAAGAAAACTAACCCTCAGGTAGATTCACTGACCTGATAACCTGAGGAGCGAGCCGACGCACCTCCAAACCATGAGAGCACTCTCTGGCTGAGCTGGAAGATGAGTCCCTTGCTCAGAGACCTTGCCTGTGGATTGGCACGACTTTGATCCCGGAACAGTAAACCATGTGTAAAAAGGCCACAGACTTACACATGACTGATGGCTGCCTGAGAAATTACACTCATGCTCAGACTTCCAGTCTAAACACACACCTACAAGTGACAAGGTAGCTTTCTACAAGTAAAGGTGTCTGAGATCTGTAACACTTTGCAGGGTTTTATTCTGCAAAGCACAGCATTCTTCCTACTGCAGCAAGAGAAGGTTGTTACAGGATAAGAACCAACTGCACCGCTGGATTTCCTGCGTTTGGTGGGTAGATGTTACATGTGTAAACATATGGCACTAGTTTTTAGTGAGTCTCAAAAGCACCATTATAAAGTAAAATAAGTATTCCCTTTGTCTAACATTAATTATAGCAAGAGATTCAAGGAGTGGCTTCAATAGCCATTTAGATCACTTTTAACAGTATTATGACTAACATCAAAACAACACCCTCTGTGTTACAAGCCAATAATAGTTTTCTATTTAAAACAGATTAAATGTGATTCAGTTCCTCTTTTTTATTTTATTTTTTATTTTACTTTAAGATGTGCCATTATAAAGATGCTTCAGAGTTCTAATATGGAATTTTTTAGACTAACTTTCCTGAATCCTTGCCCATGCCAGCATAATTGGGCAGTGAGTAGGCATTATGCAGGAAGACATAGCAGTGCTTCTGCTCATCTTTGGATCTATAAAATGCATTAATGCACATAAAAGATCTGACTGATGGACTGCCCCTTCTCCCCCGTTTTCTATCTTCCTTCCCACTATGAATACCAAACTATTCTTTGAAAGCCCAGGACTATTAGGTTTGGTTTCTGGGTCCCCATTTCTCCATCAATAGAAAGAACACCGGCACATACACAAACTAAATATTTCTCCATTAAATTTTAATTTGTATATGTTTTCTTATTATCCCCATGTTTAATCTTCCTTCACACAGTGATGTTTTGTAAGACACCTAAGTGGATCTAACAATTCCCTGTTGCCATAAGAATACGGGATAGTCCTTACTTCTGGCTCCCTGCTTAGGCGCCCCTGTGCTCACTTATTCCATTCCCAGAAGGAGAAAAGGACTAACTCAGAACTAAAAAAAACCCAACTAATGGGAGTGGAAAAGCAGGGCTTTCCATTTGGCTGCAACAAGCTGTTACATAGTTTCAGATATGTTGTGAAACTTAACCTGTGTCAGCTTTTTTCCTGTCACTGACTCATCTTTTCCTTCTTTCATCTCATTTCATCACCTGGCCTCCAGCAATTACTTCCCTCTCACTTTGGCACTCCACCTCACTTTCCTTCCACCTCAGTTTAACTTCAGAAGCCAAGCAAACGCAGGAGAGGACCCTTAATACTCACACTCCTGCTGCAGGGGGGCTTTGCTGGTTCACGCTGCCCAGACTAAAGCAAGGTGCATTCTGCACGTCCGTTTGGGGCTCTGGCTGGCTCTGCATATGCTGGCTGCCAGCAAACCCTAGAGCCCTCCCTGTCCTGGGCAGCAAATTGCAGAGGCGGCTTAGGAGAGGTAACAGTGTGAAAGGACTGGGCATTCTATGAAGGCCTGTGGAGGATTTTAGGTTTGTCTAGTTTGGAGAGAAAAAAAGGCCGAGGGGTGACATCATTTCTCTCTACAGCTTCTGGAGGATGGGAAGAGGAAAAGGAGGAGCTGAGCTCTTCTCTCACATCTGGTGATAGGACATGTGGGAATGGTTCACAGCTATGCCAGGGGAGGTGTAGATTGGACATTAGGAAGCATTTCTTTACTGAGAGGGTGGTCAAACACCAGGACAGGTTTCCTAGAGATGTGATCCATGCCTCAAGTTGTCAGTGTTTGAGAAGCGCTTGGACAATGCCCTTAATAACATGCTTTAACTTTTGGTCAGCTCTGAAGTGTTCATGCAGTTAGAATTAAAGGTCATTGTAGGTTTCTTCCAACTGAATGATCCTATCCTATCCTAGTCTGTCCCATCCCATCCTATCCTATCATTCAGAAGCTTGAGCTGCTTAAACCTCTTCCAAGCCTGAACTTTAAACACATAAGTAAACATGTAAATAAAATGCAAGTGTGACTAACATGTCAAGAGAGGTGATTGTCCCCTGCTCCGCTCCCCAGTAGAAGAAAGATGTGGACCTGCTGAAACAAGTCCAGAGGAGAGCCACAAAGACGCTCAGAGGGCTGGAGTATCTCTTTTATGAAAATGGATTTTGGTTGTTCAGCCTGCAGAAAAGAACGTTGCAGGAAGACCTCATAGCACCTAAAGGGGCCTGCAGGAAAGCTGGAGAGGGACTGTTTACAAGGGCATGGAGTGACAAGACAAGTGTTAATGGCTTTAAACTGGAGTAGCTCAGATTTAAATTAGACATTAGGAAGAAATTCTTCCCTCTGAGGATGGTGAGGCCCTGGCACAGGCTGCCCAGAAAAGCTGTGGCTGTCCCCTCCCTGGCAGTGTCCAAGGCCAGGTTGGATGGGGCTTTGGGCAGCCTGGGCTAGTGAGGGTGTCCCTGCCCATGGCAGGGGGTTGGAACTAGATGGGCTTTGAGGTCCCTTCCAACCCAAACCAGTCTATGGTTCTATAATAAGTGCATATGCCTGCTCCTAAGTGGGGAGGCAAACACAGAACTACAGTAGGGCTCTGGCATGAGCTTTTCCTCAGATGATGAACTTGGCATGATGTATTTTCTTCTGGGGTTAGAAATTTGCCCTTATAAAGTAATTTTAAAGGCAAAGGGGAGAAAATGGACTGGTTAAAGGGTATTGTTTGTACTTGGTGGCTTTGCTTTGTGCTGATAGTGGCATGGCTCCAGTTGCAACTTATAGCTGCATGAGGAAGACAACAGTAAATGATTTCATAAATACCCTGGTTTTCCATTTCCTGCTGTGGATCAGTTTGTGCCACAGCCTTAAAAATAAATATTGCATTACCAAATATAATTAAGACATTAAAATTACATATTCAGTATGAAACATTCTGATGTGCTGCACTGTAATATCTACTTGTTGCAGTTTGCTGTAGCTGTGCTGCTGAGATGGCTTTTGCAAAGCAGCGGTTACAGTTTTCTGCAAGTTCCAGACAGTGAGCTGGCCAATTCAAGGCCAAAGTTATCTCTGACAAATCAGAGGTGGATTCATAGCACCTCTGTGAATCACATATAGGAGAAAAAAAACCCCTGCAGGCTGGTGCACTTTGCTACCAGAACGCAGAGTGGGAAGATGTGACCAGCTGCAGCGATAGCCAAGGCCAGGCCCATAAGGAGGGGGGGAGAAAGGAATGTGGAAAGAAAGTTTCCCCTGCAGCTCGTGGAGAAGACCATGGTGAAGCGGGTTGTCGCCTCGCAGCCCATGGATGAGAACAGGGAGCAGAGACATCTACACCCTGTGAAGAGATTGATCCACGCCTCAGCAGGCTTGACAGGGGATTTGTGACTTTGCGGGGAGCCAGGCCAGGGGAGTCTGGGCCTGAATGTCAGAACCCTATGGAAGGGAGTCCTGCTGAGAGGCCTGTGGTGAGGAGATGACTCCCCGATGGAGAGGACTCACGCTGCAGAAGTTCGTGGATACGACTCTCGTGTGGGTGGGACCCCACGGAGCTGTAAGGGAAGTGTGTGTGTGGGTGTGTGTGTGTGTAATGCCCTCTCCTCCCCCCACCAGCAGAACGGACTGAACACTGCTCATTCTCCATTCCCTGCCCCTCCTGATGCTGTGATGGGAGGGAAGAAGGGAGCGAAATTGATGATTAAAGTTAAAGAGGCGAGGGGTGGGGTGGAGTTAGAAGTGTTAAGATCTGGGGAAGGAAAGCAACTGGTACCGCCGGAACCTCACTCCCCATTCCCTACCCCTCCTCGCACCATGTTGGGGGGAAGAAGGGAGTAAGACCATGATGAAGTTTAAGTTTGCTAAGAAGGGGAGGGGTGGGGGGAAGGCGCTTTAAGACCTGGATGCTTCTTACTCTTATCTCGTTCTGGTTCACTGGGTGTATTAGTCTTAGTTGGAATAAATCACTTTTCTTTCCTTTATTCTGTGCCGAGTCTGTTTTGCCCATTGCACTAATTGGAGAGTGATCCCTCTGTCCTTATCTCAGGGCCTAAGCCTCCAAAAACATATTTTCTCCCCTTTTTGGCTGAAGTGGGGAGTGAGCGAGTGGCTTGGTGGGCATTTGGCCTCTGGCCAGGGCCAAAAACACCACACTACTTCAGCAGGATTTCAAATCCACTGTGTTTAGTTATTAGGCTGTGAAACTTTGAGAGAGTTGCTGCCCCCTTAAGTAGAGGTGAAATTAATTAGACAATCCTGAAAGGTGTCTTAGCAGTGGGCAAGCTAAGGGTTTCTATGAAATGTAATTACCCAGTACTTGCAGTACACTTCAATGTTAAATATCTTGTCAGATTTTATCACAAAGCTATGAAACCCTGAAGAACATGCAACTGGAAATATAACACGGTGACATATTTTTACAGGTGCTTTTTCTGTTTGGTAATGTACGACTGACTTTGATTATTATTGCTTAGCCTGGGGAACGTTAAGATTAGGCATGAAAAGGAAGACTTCATGAATTTAAGCATGTCCTCAAGATCTCATTTCCCTTTTTTTCCTGTTTCAAAAGGTATGATCTAAATTTGCAAACAGTTTAGAGAAATAAATACCACAATGGGCTGTGTATGCTTGTACTGTTCTCCTCTATTAGCAGTAACCAGATGTGGGTGAGTGTCAGGGCACCTAATGTGACAATACTGGTAAGGGACTTTGGCCTAAGGCTGTGCTACTGCAGTAACTGAGTCCTGGTTTTGCTTTCTCTGTGCCACTCAAACAGACCACGTCCCACAGTGTGTTGAAAAACACCCTCTAAGTAAATAGTACAGAGTAGCAGCAGTTTATTTCTGCTGAACTGGGCCTGAATACTGAGAAATGTTTATGGGCTAAGGCCCTCTACACATTCCCACAGAGCAGTCATGAACCCTGGTCCTGACTGAGGTGCCTAAACGCTCCTGGAAATATTAATCTGTGTTGTTACTTCTCAGCAGTATTTGAACATTGCACGCGAGTGCAGCTGTTTAACAGCATGCCAGGTTTGCTCAGGGAATTTGGGATTGCTGCATATTTGTGGAATAAAAA
This sequence comes from Hypotaenidia okinawae, assembly GCA_027925045.1. Lineage (NCBI taxonomy): Eukaryota > Metazoa > Chordata > Aves > Gruiformes > Rallidae > Hypotaenidia > Hypotaenidia okinawae. The sequence continues at coordinate 128,333,726 of BSDF01000002.1, read as the reverse complement.
TCCCCTCCTTCATTTTAGAACTGAGTTGATGCTGCCTGTAAAGGCAGATCCTAATTTTTGCACAATTTCTTCATAACTGGATCACCTTCTATCGAATCACGCCCAGCTCCAGAGTCTACTGATGTGAATATATTCAGAGATGGTTATTTATATACAGCCTTACCCCCTGAGAAACTGTTCATGAAAAGTGCAGTGATCAGTGGTTCAACAAATAGGGAACCAATTTGATCTGTTATAACTGATGCCGTATAGGGGGAAATGTATGACAGACTTTAGAAATGCATTCAGTTAAATGCACAGGGACAGAATTGGAGGGGAAAAAAAGAATGAAGAAATTAATCACTGTGTAGCAGAAATAGCTATATAAAAACTGCCAACTTTAAGCCACTTCACAGTGTTTAAGAAGTGGGAGAAAGATAAAATAGCCTAGGAAGTTTACGGACTACACAATTTTGCATTCTTGATGTATAGACAAGATTGATTTTAAGTGTCACAGTTACAGAACTTCTCTTCTTTATAAAAAATGAATGGACTGCATTGTCAGCTCTAGAAGTGTAGGCACTTAGGTTGAGACATCAAATATTTATTTCACCTCCATAGCATTCTCTACCAGTCTATAGTTACAACTCAACATCAAGAAACCTGTTATTATCCAATAAATGTTCACTTTCAGGTGTAAACAAATAATATTTTAGTGAATACTTTAAAATGAAAAAGAATCCCAAAGTACTACAAAAGTGCTAAGAATTATCCTTGCACAATCTATGTTTCCTTTCTAAACTCTTTTGGGTACGTAAAATTGCTTTTTAAGGAGCCAAAAAAGTCTTTCTGTTAGAGGACACTGATAAGATGGCTGTACAAATGCTGAACGAGGTCATAGATTGAAAGAGATGAAACCAGTGATCTTCTCAGACTGGAATATCTCTGGATTTTATGCAAAAAGAGCTGGTACTTCAGATTAAGAATTGCTTAAATTTGAAGAATTGTCAAGTCTGGAAAGAGCTGTCCTCTGTTTAATAGAAAACTTAAATATTTAGGCTGAAATGTGAAATATTTAGGCTGAAATATGAAATACCATACTTTGAAGGATTATTTTCAGAGATAAAGGAACTTATCTTCATATTTGGTTTTAACTAGTAAACAGAGTGATATTTGAACAAGGAGTATCATAATTTCTGGCAATTCCTATGAATTCTTGAGCAACTAAGTTGCAGGCATGTTTCTGTCAACTATGAGAGATGACTCTTCAGGGTATAAAGTGAGCAGTAACTGCAAGAACTGTTCACAACAGCACTGAATTACGTACTTGGTTTTAAGCACATGACTGGTCCCAAACACATATGCTTCCAGTTAAGCCTGTGCGTAGATGCTCTGCTAAATTATGACTAAGAAAAGGTGGTATCAATGGGCAGATGGCAAAGATGGCCAAGCTGCTGTTCTGGTAAAACAGGTTGATTTCCAATGCCTTTCAACTCTTGCAAGCATCAAGAGGTTGTTCTGAAACCACGAGGACCTATGAGTGATACTTTATACGCCGTATCATAATTTTAGTTGGGTTTTAGTGAGTGCTCAGGGTCTGGATGTCAGTGTCTGGCCAGCCGTCCGACACTTCTGGCCTGCTCTTACCAGCTTATGTGTTTTTATTCATATTCCGCAGCTGGTCATAAAGCTGACCTTTACAAATGTATGGTCTGTAATATTTATTTTATGAGAACATAGATACTTGAGCCAAACCAGACTACACATAATAAGCCATATTCTAATTTCCTTTACAATATTATCTGTAAGCTGATTGATAGCAAGTGTTACTTTAGCATTACAAATAGACATGCTTTTGACCAAATGCTGATATGATAATGTGATAAATGTGAATATGGACAATAAAATTAAATTCTTACTCTAGGTTTTTAAATGGCAAAAGATACACGAGAAGTTAAGATGTATGTACAAACTATGTAACATGCTCTTTGGATCAGAGCCAGAAGAATCTTGCACATTTACCACAGAGCTGATGCTTGGATTCAACAACATGTCTCCAGTGACTACCTGTAAAGCCTTAAATCACACTGAGACCTAATCTTAACTAAAATCTCACTGTACAGTCTTCAGGCGTATTCTCCAAATGGAACATTATTTCTTCAGAGTGGTTTCAGGATGTACATCCTCAGAAAGAAACGTATTATTCTACATCTCTGAAGCTGAGGGGCAAGAAAAAGTGAGCTCAAGGGAAGTTAGCAGCTATGGCATGATACCTGTGGAACTGTTCGAGTTCACGGGCACGCATGTCACACAAACATGGGCAGCCTGATGCATTTTTCCGTTCTGCCCACTGTCAGTGCTTACTGGAGCTGGCAGCACACCACTGATCTTTACAATTTTCAGACCTTTGTTGTTCACAAACTGGCAGGTAGTACTAAGCAGATGGTAGGAGATGTACGCCCATAAAATAAATAGACCTGTGTCTGGGATTGGTTGCCAAGTCATCCAAGCTAAGAGCTAAAATTTTAAACGCCAGGTTTCACAGTCCTCATTTTGGGGCGGTGCCTTATTTTTTTCCCCTCTGTTGGGAAAATTTTAAAAATTAAGGTTGTGATTTATGCAGCTTTTGTGAGAGGATAAAAATGCGTGTTTGGCTATGGATTTGATACTGATTGTAAATAATGAATTGCACACTAGAGATCCCCGGCCTATCAGTCACGAGACCTGGAAAGGTAACTGATATCTGGGAAACAGTGTTCAGTCCCAGAAGTCAAAACTATGCCTCAGGAAAATTCCTATGACTCAGGCTGGTGGAGAGAAAAAGGATGAATACTTATGAATTAACTGAACTCATTAATTACACATTTAGATAAGGGAAGAGAGGAAAAAATGTGTAAATGTTTTCTAAATATCCAGAAGAATTTCATGCGTGAGAAGATGGAGCGAGTTCAACAAAAATAACCTGCCAGAGGATTTAAGAGCAGCTTGCCTCTAAACCTCCTGAATTAACAGGTAATTTCAGTGGAAACTGGAGAGGAAATTTGTGTCATGATAAAGCTGTATTAATCCAGAAAAACCTTTGTTCACATGCTATTATTTCCACTCTATGGGAAAATTAACAGAGTTTTAGTTAAAAGTTCTCACTGACTGATTCCCATTTTAAAACAACAGCAGGAGTAGCACTGCTGCAGATAAATAGGTCTTTCTATACTGTGTGCCTTTTCACAGTAAAGATGAGAGGAGAAATATGTACTAATGAAATAAAAATACACAAGCCCTGCAAACCATTTAAGTGCCAAGACACATCAACGGTCACTACTAAACCAACTGGGCTCAATCAGGTGAGCTCAGTAAGTTACATCACATAAACTGGTGACAAATTTGGCATATAAACCTCCGATTCTCATTTCTTGAGGGCTTTCTGGGATGTGCAAGAGGGACTGCAAAGGAAATTTCTACCCTGCTCAAAGCCCCAAAGCTGAGCAGAGAGCCCACCCCGCTGCTCCTCCCTTTGCAGGGGGAATGAACCTGGCCTAAGTGTGATGGGACCAGCTGTACTGTGGATGAGTGCAGATCAACAGCTGGGTCAGAGCAGGAGCTCTGATATCCAGTCTGTATCCAAATAGGGCACGGGCAGGTGATGCATAACTCACAAGATGGACAAAATTAACAGCACTTCTCAAGTTCAAAAGCTGAGGAGGAGGAAGAAAACATGAAATCCTCAAGTCTGAGTATTAAGCAAGTGAAAAATTAAGACTGTGTGCAACTCTGGAAGGAACATCTGGAGGTCATTTGTCCAACCTTCTCCTCAATGTAAGAACATTATTAGATTTTGCATCCCTGGATGGACCTTCCGTAGCCTCTTTGGGCTCCAGTGCTTCATCATTCTTATAGTAACATTTCTTTCCACACACCTAGTCAGACTTTCCCTTGCTGCAACTAGTTTATTGCTTGTAACTCTTTTGCTGTGCACCTCCAAGAAGCACCTGGGTCTGTCTTCTCTCTAATTAGCCATTAGTTAGTAGAAGGAAGCAATTAGATTCCCCCTTTGCTTTCTGTTCTCTTGGTTAAACAAACCTTTACCCTTCTTCACTACCTCCTGACAACCTCTGGGCTCCTCCGCAGGACTTGCTCCAGCATACCAAAGTCCCTCTACTAATGGAGGTCCCAACCTAAGTGCAGCACTCCAGCTGCAGCTTGCAAGCACCAAGGAGAGGTGAGTGACTGCTTCCCATGACCCATTAGCTGTGCTTTCACTAATGCAGTTCCAGCAGGCAGTCTTCTCCTCCACAAGGGCTTACCAGTGATCCCACTTAAGGACTGGCTGAAGGTAACTCAAAAGTGAACATATCCATGCACTTGGGCACACTCCACACCTGATATGCTTTCAAGGAGGTGAATGAACTTTTGGGAACTGTCCTTCTGTGAAGAGGATTATAAAAAAATAGCAAGGGGAAGGTGGTCTATGGTGAGAATGATGTCTGTTAATGGTGCTGAAAAAGTTAAATTAAAAAAAAAATGAGGAAAGAAGTTTAACTTAATTTTGTCTGCATTTTATAACTATTTTTTTCTAAATGAAACAAAACTTGGGTTTTTTGTAACTCATAAGCCTTACTCATTTGCAGCTCAATGTAATCTATAACATAAATTTCTGAACTTTTATTTTTTGCAAAGTAATTCAGAACTTAAAAATAGATTCTTACAATTATGCAGACTATTAATGTTTTATTTCCCTTTTTACGTTTACTTACTTTCAGATAGAAATTGTGCATAGAAAAAAATTGAAAATTTGAAACTTTCATTTAAAAAATGGTCTTTATTTAGCCAGTTTATCTTTTCTTTCTTTTTTTTTTTTTTAATTTTTGCTTTATTTCAACTTTACTTATTAAATAGAAAATAAGATGAAGCAGTTATTTTCCTGAGTACTACATCCTTGGAGATTTTGGAACCAGCAGATCTCAGGATCACACCTCAATTCAATACAGGAAAAAACCCTCCCAATTGTGTTCTCTATTTCAAATTAACCAGATATTGACTAAAGCAAATTAAAATGAAGAACAAGCTCTAAATGTACTAGACAGTACATTGGTGTATTAGTTCACCAAACACTTATTCTTAGTTACAGACATTTAGCAGCAACTTCCCACTGACCAGTAATTTAATTATTTAAAAATCTGTCAGCAATCATTTATTCTGTGAAAGTCATTTTACTTTAAGTGATGTTAACTGCAACTGGTTAGAGTAAATTTAGGAAGTATTATAAACCACCATATTTAAAATTAAGATTTTTTATATATATACATATGTATCTATGCAATTTAAATTAAAGATTTGAATCTCTAAAGATAACACAAAGTGAAGACCCACATAATAATATTTCCTTTTTCTCTCTTCCAAGAGGTGCAAAATATCTAAGGTGGAATTTGAGGAGGGAACCTCATATTAAGCTATGATGCCTCATATAGCACACTGGAAACCATTTGTGCTAAAGTAAAATTATTTGGCCTATGAGCTTTGAATTTTCTTTAATAGCTTTTCTATATGGACAAATTCCTGTGGACACTTCTTTCACAGAGCAATGCCTTTATCCCTCTTTAAATACACACCCTTCCTATTCTACATTGATTTCCCTGTTAGCACTGGACTATTTTGGTCTCTCTGTTTAAAAATATAATTTATATACCTTGATGGCTAGGTGTGAAAATTGGTCTTAAAAAGGTCAGTTTGGCCTTGTCTGTCTTTCAGCCATGAAAGATGGCTGCTGGGCTCTGTGGAGCTGATGTATTTCTTTTGTAAGATCTTTGTTGGCTCAAGACCTTCTCCCTGTGCCCTTTGATCAAACATGATTCACTGATAAAGGATGGAAGGACAAGTCTATCACAGTGGGCTGGGAACAGGGCTGCAAACAATCTTTCCTACCGATCCAGGTGTCGTATCTGGTCAGGATGCTTAATCTTTTCTATTCACATGAGGAACATTAAAGCTATTCTAACTCAGGATTTTGGCGTAAGAGGTAATAAATGTAAAAAATAATTGCAAAGAAAATATTTTGGCATTTTAAAACTAAACATTTTAGAGTCTAACAGTCTAAATGACTCCATTGATCTCCTTTAGTTTTTATAAAAATGTTCAGCTTTTCAAATTTAATCTCTGTTTACAATGACAGTGTTTGAACTCCTGAAAACTTTGCCCCTGGGTGAGACTGAGATATTGTATATATCCCTTCAAAAGTGTCTGCATTTAAGCAGCATGTGTGAGGTGAGAGCTGTGGCAGAGAACCTGACTGAGGATGTGCCAGCCAAAACATATTCCAGTCCAATCTGGGATTAACCAAGATTTACTGTAACACTATGCTCTAATGAATGAGAAGAGGAAAGGTGGGGATGGAGTTTTTCTCTAAGTGAGCAAGTTCTCCCCAGCGCCCTCCAGTTTTCTGTGTAGAGCCCTACCTGCCCTGGGCAAGGCGCCATGGGTGGCTGCAGATGATATAGTGGAGCGCAGTGAGACTTTATGCTCCTGTTCAAAACAGCTTGCTGATATTTCAGTGCCAGGCCTATGGCTGGCTGCAGCAGTCTGAGCAAACATCTAAGCGAAAGGCACAAGCGCCTGCCTGGGAGAAATCACCTCACATTCCTCCAGAGAGGTGTCTGAGAACAGGGATGGAGGGGGAGGATGGCAGGGTGGGGGTGAGCCACTGCCTGGGGGGCCCCTGAGCGTGTGCCTAGCTGGGGGTAGTGTCAGTGGGAAGGCAGACAGCTTCCTTCCATGTCTCCCTAGTAAATTCATCTCCATATTTTACCGTAGGTAGTGCATTAAGCCAGAATGGATTGAAGAGAATTTGGAGTCAGACTGACTTTTTTGTAATATAGCTCCCTCCCTGTATGTGCACTGCAGAGCTGCAGGTGTAAGCATCCTAGTCAGGGGTGCAGTAACTTCTGCTTGCGTGAGCAGACAATTAGACCTTTGTGTCAGTCAGGTGTTCTGCTGAAATCATTAAGGCTAAGCCAAGAAAAAGTAACGCTTGGGTATCGCTGCCTGAGTCCTTACAGTGACCATAAGCAGTAAGCGTCTCTGAGTAAGGGGACTCTTCTATTAAAGGTGTTTCAATAAATAATGAAGTATGATGATTACCAAGTGTGTTGTCCAATTGTTATTCCAGCAAATGAAGTCATGTGTAACCATAGGACTAATCAGTTTGCTCCAAAGATTCTGAATTACCCCAGTGAGTATAAACTTTCACTGGTCTAAAAGATCTCTCCCTTGTAATTATTTGAATTATCTTGCATATTTAGCAATGCACTAAATTAAAGAAAAAGTAGTAATCTAATGTTACATTTAAGTGTAGGAGTTTTACCATAAGCTCTGTACTGAGATGGCAAACTGAGGACAAGCCCTCCGATGCCTTAAATTGGACCATTGCTTAGAGCAATTTGCATCTGGTTTTCTTCGCTCTGGAGATATTCAGAATAATGGTCTATTCCAAATGCCATACTCTTCAAATTCTTTTGACCCATCATGAAAAACAGGCACACAGGAGACTGCAGTTGCTAGTGGCTTACCTGTCCTGGCTGTTCACAAGCTGTCTGGTATCTTGCTTGTTGGCATAATTCTTTTACTCTCTCATATTTTGGTAGTTGATTAGACTGCTGAGTGGTTTTGTTGGGTTCCTCCTTTTTGCGTAGAAATTTTCTTTAAAAAATATGAAGTTGAGTTTAGGCACATTCTTCTAAAATCCATGAATGATTAATGTAACTAGAAAAGTAAAGCTATTCGAAGATTTAAAGTCTTCTTTGGGGAAAAAATCACCACATTTTTGTAACTGACCTTCAACGTAGGTCATGTAGTGAGAAAAAAAAAAAAAGCTCAGGTGATTTGCTGGAAATTACCCAAAGTGAAATAAGGGTTGCTGAAATATGTCTAACTGATACAGTTCAGCACCGTTCATACATAAATGTATGTTCTTTCACAGAGCAAAACATGCTGAAGCAGTACCCACCTGGCTGAAAAGCCCAGCTGAAGAGACTACAGGGCTTTCATACTCATTCAGCACTATGTTGACTATATCTTATTCATTGAAATGTGTTTTATATGCCCTGTTTTGTACTACATCACAGAAGATATCCATAATCTGTAAAGCCATAAAATGCCACGAGGAAATTGCTGTACAATTTTTACCTAGAGTAAAATTTTCACAGCAGTAATTGGCAAGATGAAAGGGTGTAAAGAGGTACCGGTGAAAAGATGAGCGGTTATAGACATAAACCTCATTTACACATAAGTCTTTCCTTAGCTAGGACAGAAATGAAGAATGCTGCCAATGTGTGATGGAAAATACAAAATCAGTTGATAAGAGGATTCTGCACAGTTGGATTTGAAACAGAGATTTGGAAAGAAAATGAGTTAGATAATGACATAAGTGGTCAGAAGTATGATGTTAGAGAAAAAGGAGGTACAGGTTAGGAGAGTCCCCAGAAAAGCATGCTTTCAAATTTCTTTAGGGGCTGTGATTTAGCAGCACAGAAGCCTGCAAAGCCAGTGGTGGGAAACTAAGAAAAAAAAGTCAGGCCTCTAAGTTTGCTTGCAAAATTTACTACTTCACTGACCATAAAAAAGGAAGAGCAGTGACTGGAAAGGAGAGCATGTACAAGAGAGTGTTCCCAGTAGGCAGGCTCTCCCAAAACTCTCTCACCCCTAATAATTACCCTCTTTCCACCAGAAATGTGTCACGCCAAACTTTGGTCTTCTTGTTTGTTCGGAACCTGAAAGCAAAATAGTAATATTTAGTGCTGGCACCTATGTATAGCACTGTGAGTGTTAACGGTTTATTTCTGAAAAATCACCTCTCCACTTACATATACCTGCAATTTTATAGGTGTGCTATTTAAGGAACTCTTCAAATGTGAAAGCTGTGGCCATTGGCATGACATGGCTCATTTTCACAGAATCTTTTTCCACTCAGTTGTTGATTTACTTAGGTATTTGCTTCTGAACTGGCTAAAATAACCCCGTGGGACCCACCTGTTTCCTGGCCTCTCCAGGTCCAGAAGCTTTAGGACAGATTTACCATCCATATCTGGAGGCGTGTCAAGCCCTGCTATATCCAGAATTGTTGGAGCAAGGTCAATATTCAGAACTATCTGAGGCACTCTGCAAATCAACAGGAAAGGTCATAGTTGTCATGGGTTCAATATGTAAGTCTTCACATTCTATTTGAAACAGAATGTTAATTAATGTTTATCGGGGCTTTGAAGATGTAAAGCTCCACAGCAGTGTTAAGAAAATCTGCTTTGAAGACTACAACTCCAAGAACAACAGGCCAGTACTGCAGGTTGGCATCACAAAGAAAATGCTGAGCACAATAAGACAAGGAGATGCAGAAGTTACATTACTCTTATCTCATTGACATTGAGGGCATGATGCCATCGATTCTGCTAAAACAGAAAGTGAGCACCTACTTTTTAAAAGCAAACCCCAAAGCTTAACCCTTACATCATGCAACTTTCTCATCTGCATTATAACTCATTAACAATATGCAGAATGAAAGATGTGCTTCTTATAAGACTCACTGCTTTGCAATAATAGGGCATCCTTTATGCAATGAAACTAGGCAGAGTGATAATTACATAATCTTAGAAGTATTTTACATTAGGTTCAACAGCTGTGCCAGAGACATAAGAGAACATACACTGATCCTGGCTCAACACTTGGACCACGAATAAAGAAAGGAACTCGAATATCAAAGTCATATGGCATTGACTTCCCCTTGACCAGTCCGAACTGCCCGATATGGTAGCCATGGTCAGCGGTGTAAATAATGTAGGTATTCTCCAGTTCTCCCATCTCTGCAAGCATTTGGTATAACTGCAACACATCATAAGAAAAAACTTAAACATGTAAAACATTTTTTGGTGAATAACCATCATGTATAATCCTCATTTTACCCTTCTAAATTCACAGAATCAAACATGACATTGATGAGGCTGTTGAAACAGACATTCTGCTGAGGGACATTTTTTTATCTCACCTTTATATTTCATCTTTACATCTCATCTTTAGTGAGCTGCTAAAAAAATCAACTTAAAAGTTTGACTTCGCATTTGACAGAGGGGAAAATGAAACAGGTCCAGAAAATTAGAATAGCAGAATATGAAAGTACTAGTGTAGTTGCATTTGTATGTCCAGAAGTCATTGTGTACTCAACACAGCTTGGGAAGAAAAGTCTGCTAAAGCTTTAGGGTAAATGGTACTCAGATTTGATTTACTGTGTTAGTCTACAACCTTCTCATTCCTTACAGTTGTGGACTTGGGAAAAGGCTGTAAATTTTTATTAAAGTTTAAAGAAATCTCTCTGGGGGAAGATCTTTGGTCATGGTGCTTGATTTTGGAACAAAAAGTCATACAAAGTACACCTAATAGTTCATGTATCATGTTACCTATAATTAGCTGTACACTGCATTGCCTAACTTCTGCAAACACTAGCAGACTGACACCTCAGTTGCTGTGATTTGCCAATTCCCAGGTTTCAGCTAAGGGACGAACTGTAAAGGGAGTGTGTGAAATGAATAGAAGTTGGCATGTGTGCACCTGTGTCTATCCATGTGTACATGCAGGTGATGCATCTTCTGTTAATATCACGCTTTATTTTAGGCCCAGCAACTTTTCCCTTTTAAAAAAAAATCACCAGCTTATTCACCCAGATATTAAAAGGACCAAGTGAGGAGCTTGGCACTATGTTGCAGAGAACCAGAATTCATTTATACTGGGGATATGTGGGGTAATTCTTTTTGTAGCCCAAGGGTTTTCCCCAGGCTGTGGTTGGAGAAGGTAACAAGTAAGAATGCGCCCACAGTAGTTTCTTGAACTCACTCTTTCCATAGAGTCATCAACTGACATCAGGGTCTGAAGTCTTTTGCGCTGCAAGACGTTTGTAAACTCCATGTGGATAGGCAGCATGGGCCCCGTGTACTGCATGATCCAGTGCTTGTCCATGTTTGGTGCATAGTTATAGCTGGGAGTGCTAGGAGGAAAAGAAAAGGTCTGAAAAGTTGTGCAGTATCACAAGCATTGGAGCAAGGTGGAACTCCTCTAATACTGGAATAGTCAACAAGCAGTTAAATCACAAATTCCATGTGGTATCTGGTATTTCTAATGCCAAATATCAAAAAACATCACTTCAGTGGCTTCCAGGCTTCATTGGTTCATATATTAGTTCCTCAAAAATTTGTAAACACTTACTTTTTGAGCTTTCTTTGAGAATCTGTAATCATTAAAAATGCTCATCTGAATAGTGCATCCCAAAAAGATAAGCAGAAAAATGAAGGCATTCAGAGATCAAATATGACTGCTTCTCCAGTGAGGAAACTACCTTTATATTAGCACAAGTTAAACAAAGCTCACAAGAAAGATATTAGCCTGTGGAATAAAGACATGTTCTAGTCAGTACCAAAAATGGCAACACTGGTGTTACCAGTTTTCAAGATGCCCCAAATTGCAAAAGCACTGACTTTTTTTCCAAAGGCAAGTACAAGTGTGGGTATTGCCAGGACCCTGAGCGCCACCCCTGTGGGGCTGGCTACCAAGGCACAGAGTCAGATCTGGTACAAAGCCATGCTGTGACCTTGAAGGAGAAAGTTAAACTGCAGAAGCTGCTGTAAGCAGCACTGTTGGCTCCAGCCCCATGTTCACTTTCTGTCACTTGCCCTTGACCCTCACCCAAGATACGTCCTATTGATTTCATAGAATCATAGAATTGTAGGGGTTGGAAGGGACCTCGAGAGATCATCGGGTCTAAACCCCCTGCCAAAGCAGCTCCCTAGGACATTTCACTCAGGCATCCAGACGGGTCTTGAATATCTCCAGAGAAGGAGACTCCACCACCTCCCTGGGCAGCCTGTCCCAGGGCTCTGTCACTCTCACTGTGAAAAAGTTTTTCCGCATGTTGGTGCAGAACTTCCTGTGCTCCAACTTGCAGCCATTGCCCCTTGTCCTGTCTCCACAGACCACTGAAAAGGGGCTGGCTGATTCCCCCTGCATCCCCTGCTTAAGATAATTATAAACATCAATTAGGTCCCCCCTTAGTCTTCTTTTCTCAAGGCTGAACAGTCCCAATCTTCTCAGCCTTTCCTCATAGGGGAGATGCTCTAGGCCCTTAATCATCCTCATAGCCCTTCTTTGGACTCTCTCCAGGAGATCCCTGTCCTTTTTATAACAGGGAGCCCAGAACTGGACACAATACTCCAGGTGGGGCCTGACCAGGGCAGAGTAGAGGGGGAGGATCACCTCCTTTGACCTGCTGGCCACACTCCTCCGGATGCACCCCAGGATCCCATTGGCTCTCTTAGCCACTGAGGCACACTGCTGGCTCATGGCCAACCTGTCATCCACAATTTCCAGTGATGTGGTAGATGTGCAAATTCCATCCGTACCAAAATCATGTTTATGTGTTATTTTTCCAATGTGAATGCAAAGCACAGAGCATGATCAGCATAGCATGAACTGTACCCACAATATTGAACTAATATTTCTATTGATACTAGTTCTAACAAGTATGGCACAGTGTCCTACTGACGAATGGTGCTTTAGGAATACACAAAAACATCAAAGGAAAAATCCAGGAGAGGTGTTTTATCCATGGGTGATGAATTTTTGAAGGATATTGTCAAAGAAACAAGAATATGTTCACAGAAGTGTCACCAGCGAAGAAAAAACTACTGCAAAAAAATATGCCAAGTAAATTTGTGGCACAGATATAAATGCTCTCCATCAACCTTATTATATACCTGGCATACATGACAACTAAAAAGTGAAGAGAAATCAATCAAAAAACCCCTACATACAACTACTTTCCTTCTCTAACACTTGAAGAATTTAGGCTTTGAGAATCTAGGTGTTACCATTTTGGTGAAGTTTCACTTTTTCCTTGTTTCTAATACATGGCAGTATATGATATATGTATTGCAGTATTACATTTGAAAAATAAATGTAAATAGAAAATGAAATAAATCTGTTGTGTGTTTGACATAGTTTGATTCCTACTGTTCTCTCTTTAGTTTATAACAAAAATGAGATTCAATATTAGTTGATTGTTTAGATACTGATAATTTTAATGTGTGCATTACCCAAAGGTAAGTTTTCCTCCAGAAATATTTATGTGTACTTGCCCTTTTGTAAGAGGTATCACTGAATAATATCCAAATGTTTCATACTGATAACTTAAAGTCACATCTTTGACCAGTCCTTCATTTAGCTCTCGTTTTTCTTGACAGGGTTGTATGAGATCACAGAATGATGGAAGCAGTTGATTTTACTGAAGCATTTGATGTTATTATATTAGCTATTAGGTGTATAACCGGTAAGTATATATTGTGAGGAAAAGAATTGGCTGAATGGACAGCATAATAGACTGACAGTAAACTGCAATAAATTAATGGAGGCCACATTTTAACTTGAGACCATTTTTGAGAATTTTGGTAGAATTTAAGAAGTATTAATATATCTAGTACATACAGCTAGTTTCAACTCACCTACTTAACCACTAGTCTCAGTGGAAAACAGAAGAGAGACTGTGGTATCACAGGATTTGTGAACAGTGCCTTGACTACGTCCTTCCTAAGAAGTATGGAAAGTTTAGCAAAGACAAACATAAATTGCAATTCAGGTTGAAAAGTCAAAATTTTGACATTCCCCATTGTAGAAATCTGATTTTTAAAAGGAAAGTTTACACCACCTCAAAGTTAATGAAACTGAGCCTGGAGCATGGCCCTCTAGGTAGCTGGTTTGCCAGCAACCCCAGGGGATGGACCAATGGAGCCCTAGACCTTGAAGAAGCAAGTCTTAGAAGTTTTGGTCACCTATCAAGTATTAGACACATTGACAGAAAAAAAAAGGATATTTGCAGTGCAAACTTTCCTCTGTTTCTTTGGAAGTTTGTCAAACGAGATGCTTTCCCATGAAAGAACCCAGTTTTGATTAATCAGCATTTTCCAGCAAAACTGGATTTTTTTTTTCAGCAGACTCCTGAGTGCCCCTGCCACAGAGGGATGAGGTGGCTGTGAGCTGCGCTCAGCCGGCAGTGCTGTGACAGCCCACCGCTGTGCCAGGAAGGAGAGCCAGCTGCTGAAGCAGGCTTGGGTCTCACGTTCCCAGGCCATTGTCAGAAGCCTCCTTCATGTAATGGATAGTCTTTAAAAGCACTCAAGGATTTAGCAGGTTGGTTAAAACCTTTCACAGACACTTTCCAAATGCATTTTGAATTTTCTGGGTGAGAAATGCAGTAGGAAGAGAGTGAGCAGAATTTTCCTCCCAGACAATTCAAGGAACAGGTCCTACTGTGAAATATCCAATGCCAGCGGCTGATGAAGTGAAACAGAGGTCTGAAGCAGAGGGGAAAGAGTAATAGAGACGAGGTAGAAAGGAAAACAAAAGCCCCAGAACTTGTCTGTGTTCACTGCATACCTCTTCTTGTTGTGCCTTGTAGAAATCCACCAGAATGTCACTGCTTCCCAGGCACAAGACCTGACACTGCCCTGAGATCTGTCTACCTTCTTTTGGAGGTAAAAAGTCCCCCCAAAAATGCAACAGAAGTGAATTCTGGGGATAATGTTGTTGATTGCTGAAAATCTTTCCAAGTAGATGGCTCTCTTCCCTGTCTGTGATAACTGTTTATCACAAGATGTTTTTTTCTTGAAGCAGCAGGAGATATCAACTAAATGTTCATCTGTTATAAGCCCTTGAAAGTCTCATAGCACAGTCTGTCACTGTTTCTATTCTTCCATTTTTGGGAACAGCTTTGCTCTGTATTTACAAGTACTACTGTAAAGTAACACAGCCATATACATTCTCTTGATTCCTCTAAACAGTGGGGATATAAGGTTGAAGAAACGTGCCATATCTTCTTTAGTACACACGTTGGTTCATGATCAGCAGACAGTGCCAGATACTTCATTATTTTAAGGCTGTCCATGGCCTCTAAGTCTGGCAAGGCTCACATGCCTGTCAGTCATTGCTGGGCTGCCCCTGAACAGCTCAGATGCTGCCCCAGAATGCAGTGAGGAGAGGTTTCTGATTTCAAGGTCATTCTTGCTAGTTGATCGGCAAAGAGTAAAGCACTTAAACTGCTGAATGTGCGCCTGGAGACTGACTGAGAATTCATTTTAAATGTTACAAAAATAGAGAACATGAAAAAGTGCTCCCCTTCATACAGGTCAGTTCTAAAATGACCAGCAGTGTGCTGCAGGAATATTAAATCTGTAGAGAGGGTAAGGACTGAGAGAACAAATGTTTTCTAAAAAGACAGAGTATTTGTCATTCTGGTAGGCTATACTAGCTTGGGCAAACCTAGATTGCTTCTTGTCACTCCATGACAGGTTTGTTCTAGCACTGGTCAGGACACTGGAAGATAGAGGTTCATAAAAATCTCAAATTGACACCTCCAGTTTAATTAAAAAAAAAATAAAAATCCTAAAATACTTAACAATAAGAAATGTGGAACCCAGTCAGGCACTTTCCCATAAGCGCATTCTCAGAATGAGAAAAAGAACTCATCCTGAGATTTTGTAGTCATTCATTTATGTAAATATATTTACAGAGAAACTATCCCATTTTATATGCACTTTTGCAAAAAAAGAAAATTAGTATTAGCCTTCTCTAACTTTAGATTACAGCCTCCTGAGGAAAGGGGTGACTTGTGTAGTTCGAGTTCTCTTAACACTTAATGTCTCTGCATCAATGTGCATTGTTTTGTTCATGCTACATAATGGAAATTGCATTCCCTGTCTATTTGCCACCTGCTAAACTGCAGCAGAAAAGCCTGCAGTAGTGATAACAGAGTGTTCTATAGGTTAGGGAAGGAGTAAATCTTCATATGCAAAAGCATACTTTTCTCTCTGAAGAAATATTCACTGTGAAATCTTTAATTTATCTGTAAGCATAGGTTCAAATAGATACTCAAAGTTGAAAGTAATAACATTAACATTCAGCTTTGTGGCCTGAATCCAAAAGGTCTCAATAACCTTCAGTTACATCAGCATTTCATATCATACATTTTAATTATGCTTACTGACAACATATTTACTATATTTGTATATTTAAATTTGAAGTTCAGAACTGAGAATGCATCTTGTTTGGCTTCTAAGGTACCACAATTATTTAAAGTTAGACAAGAAATAAAAAAAAAAACCCAGCAACCCAAACCAACAGATGCTTTTTCTGGGGCACCTATTGAAATGGAGTCCTCAAATAGCAAATCATTCAGAAATGAATTACACGATCATTTATGAGTAATGGAACCGCTTTTTCTGTGATATTCGATGAAACAAATGGAGTAAAGTCCTTCTGCAAATCATTATTGCAAAAAGATACTTCACGAGTCAAGAAAAGAATGAGAGATTCAGCTTGGCTAAATGCTGTTTACACAGTTGTGGTATCTGTGTGGAAAAAAAATAAAGCAGAGTATAGCAGAGTATAGCATGTTTTAAGAGCTCCCGGGATTCGGTGCAACTTTAAACTAACATTTGTTTTCCAAAAGTTTGATCTAAATATATACATTTCTGTTTTAGATGTGTTAACAGGGAAAGAAACGAGCACGTTTGCAAACATTTGTTCAATTGCTCATACTAAAAATCTGTGTTTGCCTCTATTTACCATCTAATTCCCTCCTGTTTTTATCCAACAAAAGAAAATTTTGTTCAGATAAAATACTGCCTAAAAATGTTGATTGTGAATAATTCCATAGAGTTCTCAGGGGTTTTCATCCCCAAAGTGTTTGGCTAATCTTCTGTTTGGATTGGGAGTCCTCCAGTTAGTGAAAATAATACTGTACTTATATGCCCCAGGAACATTTTAGTTTCATAAAAATAGAAGTCAATGAAGTGGTAAAAGAATACCTATGGTAAAACTCATTGTGAGAACTGAATAGTTTCTGTACAAACTTAACACCTATATTATTCTTTGAAATATCATTAGTGATTATTACATAAGTGGTCATGTTTCTTCAGAAAAAAAAAGTAAATAAGCAAAGGAAGCAAATCCTTTGTTTCCAAGGGAAAGTAAACTTCTAGGTTTAGACACTGTTCTTGGAAAGCAGGAAGATTCTGAGCAAAAATAAACATATAAATCCCCCATGATGAGTGGCATTGTAAGTGTTAATGTGAAGTTGCATTTCATCATTCTGGGTCTACTTTTTCTGCCATTTAAAAGGGCAATCTTTTAAACCCAGAGATATTTATATATCTGGGGATGCGAGGTACAAAAGTTTCCACTGCCAAAGTGTAACACAGCTGCTATATATTGGAATACAGAAGAAAAATAAGTTGTTACCTGTTACATATAACAATTTTTTTATTTTTGGAAGATTATTTGTTGCTGCTGGAGAAGCTAATTGGGTAACTGGAATCTTTCCACATTTCTATAACTTGCTATTTCTTCTAGTCCTGTTTAAAGTCACACATACAATGACATGTATGATGGCATTGATAATTTATCTCTAAGTCAGGAGTCCAAGTGGGCCTCAGGCCAGCTGTGACAAGACATGCTGACACGTCAAGATTTATTACTGCCTACTCTAAATCCTACTCTAAAAGGTAAGTGTCCGCTTTACAAGAAATACCATTGCCACTGGCAGATGTTTAAGACTCGGCCTCAGTGACTAGAAGGCACCCTGAATGCAGCCCTCTCACACCACAAATTCTTAGTGAAGACTGCTCTGGGGATCTGAAGGTGCAACAGCATTGCTTTTCATGCTTCCCTACCACAATCAGAGTGCTACCAACAGACTGGTCGTTCAGCACTTTTCATACTATGTTTAAATGGACATTTAAAACTCTGCCTTTCATAACACCTATTTCTCTTCACATTGTCTTGGGAAGCTTTCTGACCCCTTCCCAGATGCCATTTCTAGCAGCTCCTCCCAAGATATTTCATCTGGCAATAGTATTGCTTTCAGGTAACCATAAAATCTCACTGTCAGTCCTCCCGTCGGCCCAAGGATCTTCAACTCAGCACAGCCAGCAGTGTTTCAGATTTCCATTTTTTATATTCTTCAATAAACCTGCCTCCTACAGATTATTTCTTCTAATGTTTGTTTACTTCACAGCTTATAAACAGTTTAGGTCTGATTCACAGTTCCCCTAAGACTGGTTCACACTGGAAGGTAAAGGGAAGTTAAAGTGCCAGAGGCACTGAGCATAACTGATAATTCAGGCTTTCATTAGAGCATCCTTTGAGTCAGAGGTTTCCTGCTCAGCTGTCTGATGGAACAAGTTTCCCCTGTAACGGCTGCCAGAGACACCTAGAGAGCCACCTCTTGTGTCATAACTTCATAACTCTAATAGCAGCATTTCCAAAGGTCTAGCAAACCCACTCCTCAACAGATGATGTTCATCACTACAGCAATAATCTATATATTGCTTTCATCTAGTACCCCTTCTCGGGTCCTATTTTCTTCCACGGAAATAACTTCTGGGCATAGCTAGAGTACATGCATTAGTATGATTTATTTTCAGAAAATATGTCACTCATTATGGTGACAGCAGGCAGCATAAACTTTCAAAAATATTTTTAGGTGTCAGAAATAGGACATGTTTTAATGAGGAGAGGTGGGAGAGTGGGAGGGAAAATGCACACTTAAAAACAATAGTGTCTGCTGCTTCCAGTAAGACACAGTCTGCTAAACTGGAGCTGAAGAGAATTAACAGGGATCACTTAAAATTAATGATTAAACAGCCTACACGTCGTTACCTTTCTTGTCCTTGTAAGACTTCATATATCACTCCAGCAGGCTGTTTGTGCTGAGGCAGACAGAACTGGAGGTAGTTCTTCCTCTTCTTTTTGGTTTTAATGGGTTTTTCATAAATCTTACGGATTTTGCTGCTACATTCATTTGATTTTCCTCTTTGCATGCTGCCATGTGGGGAAATAAGCCCAACGGATGCCCACATTTGAGGCTAGAACTCTCCCTGAACTTGAGTGTCTGCTGCTGTAGCTGCTCCAGTCCACATACATGCAAGTGGAAAACTTATAAACAAACTTCTGATTGTGTTCGATGGTGCTGTTGTTTGGTTTTTTGCCTTTTTTTTAATGTATAAAGGCAGTATTTCAATCAAATGAGAGGTATTTTCCCAGCAAAGAAATGTCACATAATTTAAGGGCTTGCTTCAGCTACTGCCCTTTTAAAGAAAACTTCCCCTCACATGTGGTTAACAGGCTATCTTAATCCTTGGTTTGTAGGTATAACCTTCCATCTCAGTTTGTAGAGCCAGCAAGCAGCTTTTGACCTGGTTTCCCTTCTTTGTTGGAGGTAGGCGTTACAGTAACATGATATAGCAACTACATTTTTAAAAACAAAATCCAAGGTCAGATGGCTGTCACCCAAGGTCAGAAAGAAAAGATTCAAATGGTGCTTGACCACCAAGGAAGAAAACCTAAGGGTTAAACGTTCAAATTACACAAACCTTGGCAGGAGGGATTTTATTGTTCTCGTGCTGTTTTCACAGGGAGCACCAAACACTTCCGTGAGAACTGAACTTCTTATGTCTTTTAGAACACATTGCTAATATTTTTGCTAGAGAAATCAGTTATTTGGAGGCTTCAGCCACCCAAATTGGCAGCTTATCTTCAGTTTGTCTCATTTCTTAGTCTGCAGGCTGAACTCTAACACATGCATGCAGTCAGTCAGTGCAATAAGAAACATGAAACAGCCCAGCAAGGATTTCTTGAGGTCACCAGAGGAAAAAAATCTTTGCGAGAGGGTTGCCAAGAAATCAACAGCACCAGAAGACAAGAAGCAGCACAGCTGAATCTCATATTCTGGGCTGTTTCACAAGCAGCCTAGCAAAGCAAGGTGTTTAGACCCCAGGAATCCACACAAATAAAAATTAATCTATGCAAGTACTCAAATGCAACTAAGCCCACAAATCAATAACTAGGAGCTTTGCTTGATCTTTGCAGGTGTCATGCAGCCTATATAAAGTGGAGAGGCAGTTATTTTTTTTTGGAAACCGGCTAAACCCATTAGCTCTAGCAACACAAGCTAGAAAAGAAGTAGGCTGAAAATACCAAGCAGTAGAAAGTGTCAGGGTCATGTTAACCCATGCAAGTTCCTACAATCTTTTATCAGGAGGCAGTGAACACAAGTAAAACGAGTTGCTTTGGCCTGGGGAGAGGTAGGTTGAAATACAATGATTCAGTGCTTTTCTTCCAGACACGGTCCCTACAGCTAAGCGGAAACAGTTTGAATCCTACCCGCCTGTATGATGGATAGTCCCCCAGCAACAGGATGGCTTGCCTGAGGCCAGGCAATCTGTGCCACTTAACGGGACACAATCTGTTGAGCAGAGTGGGTACAATTAGATATAACTCTCTTGCTATGAAAAGGGATGATTGAAAGAAGACATGGGAGAAGTCCATTAAATCAGATTTTGTGACTGTTCACCAGTGGCACAGGCAAGCTCCAGGTTTAGAAGGAAAGAAAAAGCAGTTGTTTGCCCCTAACACATGGAGTGGCACTGGTAGTAGGATGGTGGGGTTGCCACTGTAGTTCAAAGACAGGTTAGACTGATGGAAGGAGAACGGAGCTCAGTGGCCTGGATTCTTCACCTAAACTGGTGGTTTTCAGAAGCTAGAAAAACAAGGAAAAATAACATCTCTTGGTTGTCTTTTCCCTCAGCATTCCCTGTTGCTTTCTGCTGGAGCCCAAAATTCCTGTTACTAAGTTAGATCGATATGGCTAGTTCTATGTATTCATGTCTATCATTTTACCTTTAGGACACAAAATGGTGATAATAATTCTTCAGGATGATAACTTGAGAACCAATTTCATGTGAATATTTACAAACTAAAGTAGCAACCTCATCAATTCTGTATACAGGTAAGAGTATCTGAAGAACTATGAAACAGTGCTGACTATTATTTGCAAAGTCTAGTCTCAGGAGTGGGGGATGTTGAGAACATAGGCTAAGAAAAATATAATTAAGAATGTAAGGTCAGAGCAAGTGGCATATCTAGAAAGTAGCAGCCAATAGAAGGACAGAAAAATACAAACTGACAAATCAGTTCATGTATGCAGTAACTTACTCCTTTCAATTTCTAACTGTTTAATGCAACTGCAAAAACATCCCTGCTTGTGAGCTACTGCAGTGTAAAAAATTTAATTTTTTACATGGAGCATTTCCACTGTGTGATGAAGCAGGTACCTCCTCATTTTCTGAGACTAAATCAATTACAATCCAGCCAAAGTATTTTATTACCTTTCTCCCCCCCCCCCCTTTTTTTTTTTAAAGAACCCAGAATAGTCAAGATATAAAGCAAGGTCTACAATCGAGGACTATCCTCGGATTTTTTAACTAGAATTGGCTTCAGGTCTAGAAACAAGAGGTACAGTTCTTTCTTCTTTTTTTAAAATTTTTTTTTTAGTATGGTGTAATCATCAGAAAAGATTAAGCATGTTATTTTAAAATGAAGTCTAATAGGTTATTTTCGGAAGCTGCCAGTATCTAGTCTATAAACATATCTGGTGTACTCAAAAGCTACAAAAGGGTGTTTTACTCTCAGTGCATTCAGTTAGTTAGAGCCCAGGAAGTGCATATCCTAGAGGAAGACGAAGGAAGTAATATCTTTCCAACAGATCCTGACCTGTGCCTACATACTTTCAGGGTATTGTAAGAAGCTGCCCTTACAAAGCCAAATACTGACCTTTTAATCTCCCACAACTTCCCAGGAGGAAAAGAGCTTCTCTCTGTTTTAATAATGGTCAGAGCTGTCACTCTTCTCCCCAAAAGGAACAAGCGCAGCAAAAGAAACAAGCATCATTCAGCACATGCTATGGGTTTCTTATATTTGAATTCGTTGTCCCTATACCATTTCCATAATCAAATACCTCACAAGAAGCAGGTTCAATCAGTGGGTCTGGCAAGGTGTGATTTTGACTTACATATGCTGTGAAGCATTGGGGTAGAGCTCTGAGAATTGCGGTGCTGAATCCTCGGGGCCATGGGGTGCAGCATGGCTGATGACCATCATTATGGGCCTATGGGGATATATCCTCTTAGACATTCTGAAGTAATTAATGCTCTCATTAGTGATTAGGTCTGTGAAGTAGTCCTGGAACATATGATTAACACAAAGCAAAAGTTACAAAGTGCATGATTAATTAGATCACATACTATCATGTTATTATGTTATTTTCAAGTCCTCATTAAAGCTCGGATCAGGAAGTAAAAACATACCATCAAAGAGATGTATGATTCAAGGGACCATAGGGGAGACTGGGCAGTAATTACTTTCTTAAGCAGGCGAGACCACATAAAATAAGACAGTATTTTGCAAATCAGATACAACAGAAGGCTTTAAGTAAATAAGATTACCAGATTTTGTAATATAATGCTAGTGACATTTTAAACGACAGGCTGTACTGACAAAAATATGTTACTTGAATTTCACTGATAAAACACTTTCACAGGCTGACGGCTCCTAACTGCAAGTAATCATTGACTATTACTTGGTTTTGCTTACATGAATATTTCTTGCATGCTCTTTGCTCAGAATGCACTTTTGTATGTATACAAAGTTGAAGAAAGCTACAACAGGCAACAGAATACGAAAATCTCTATCAAAGAAACTGCAAGTGTGAATGCAGGGAGCAGTGGAATTCCTGCAGGCTCTGTTCGTTTAATTGTACAACTTTAAGCAGTGCAGCTGCTGAGATTAAGGTTGTGACTTGCTAATAAACTGGCTTAACCTACAGCCAAGGTGGCAAATGGAAGCCTACAAGGGGAAAGGGAGGAAATGGAACTCAGAAAAAAAGATGAAAACTTAAATTAAACCACCTGCCACCTTGGAGCATTCGCTGTTGGCCTGGAGGTTTAGTGTGAGCTTCATTGAGAAAGTGCTGAGACAATGTTTGTAATTTCAAGCACTTCCAGGCATGACTAATCATATGTTGTGGATTCGAGGCCCCGAACAGCTGCAAAAGCAGAGCCTGAGGGACAAGGTCTGTGTCGCATGTCAGTGTTAGGACAAGCCAACCAGCTGTGAGCTCCTCGCTTGCCCGCTCTCTGTCCCCCCTGCCTTTCCCCTCTCCTGTAGCAGGCTCAGAGCACACACAGTAGCTCCGGCTGCTGAAATCCTTGCAGGGGTATGGAAGCAACAGTGAGGGACCTTTTGGTGTTCAAAATGGGTAATAAGTGCCAGGCGCTGGTGGTGGGAACACTTCTGAGTTTGTGGCCTGTTCAAGTGAAATGCTTGTGTGATTGCACTCCTAACGCATGCTTACCCCTCCTATTGGTCTATATATTCCTGCTACATATGCGGGGTGTGGAAGGAATGTATAACTAACCAATACTCTATTTTCTTTTTTTTTCTAACTCTATATAAATATATAATTAGTATCATGTAATTTCTACGGGTGGGGAAATCAGAAACAGGCATCGCGAGCTTCCAATAAAATCTCATTACATGGGTCAGAGACCACAGCTGCAACATCTGTATCATCTTCCCTGAGCGGCAGTCTGAGGAAATTCCAGATTGCTTTCTGCACCCTGGAAAGTCAGCGATCTGCACTCCTAAGCCTTTCCGAGAAACTTCACAGCAGTGGGCAGGTCACCTTGGCATACTTTCCAAACTTTGTCAAGAGCACAATCAAATCTGCAGTTTTCCAAGGGCCGTGTTCTCCTGCTTATCTATTCTTATAGTCATATCTGGAGCCTGACACCACAGACACACGGCCTTTTCTTTGGTGTGTACTGTATAACTGAAGGGTTTCTTATGTGGCTAACAACTGACAACACTCATGTAGCCTTAAAGTTCGGTAGCACGAGGGGCACAATTATTTTGGGGAAAAGACCTTTATTTACTATTTGCTTCTGCCACTGAACCATCCCTTTCTAGCAGAGAGAGGGAGGCAGTGAGGGAGGAATTGCCAGGCTGCACCAAGAGCCTTTGGAAACTTCATTCTATCACAAGATTAATATTCTCACATTGAAATTGATCTGAAATGCCCTGGAGAGAAAAAGACATCTCAATTTCTTGGCTGTAGCTGGTTAATTAATTAATGATCTGGTTAATTAATTATCTGAAAGTGATTTTTATATGGATTAATGATGCGGCGTTGATGTGTGTGGAAAATACCTTTGCATAATCAAATCCATGCTTCTCTTTGTTACCATTGCGAGAAATGGTGTAATTATAGAAGCGAGAGTTCTTCACTAATCCAACCCACTCTCTCCACCCAGGAGGGATGTAGCTGCCATTGTATTCATTGAGGTATTTCCCAAAAAAAGCTGTGAAGGTAAAAAAAAAAAAGAATACACACACACACACGTGAGACTTTGCAAACCAAGTCTTTTAGTCTGAGTCTAAAGCATGCATGAATGAAGATAAATGTGTTAGAATCAGTCAGTTGCTTTATCAGAAATGTTACTTTTATACCTTAGAAGGTTTTGAAATGAAAGTAAGTTATTTCCTGAGCTTTTATGAGAGTTGAAAGCCTTCGTGACTTTAGGTTTTCTTCTTAATCCTTTGGAATCTAGTAATTTGAAATATTGTCAGGTTTTGTTTTTTTTTTTTTTTAGAATAAATCTGTTTCTCTTGGTTTCCACTTGAAAATGGAATAAAAACTCAGTCCCCAGAGGAAACATCTGAGAAACACCTTATGGCTTTAAGCAAGTTCTGTGATGTTTTGGAGCTTGTCTTCTGACTTTTCAAAGTCTGGGTTTGGCAACCTAATGACATGCTGGTTTGATAAAAGGTCTGGGAAGTTCAAAATCTCCATCCCACTGGGACACATTTGGATAGAGCAAGATGGAATCTCCACACAGCTCTCCACACATTCCCAAGAGGGAATCTCCACACAGCTTCTAGATAGGCAAAACTAATGAAGAGACAAAGGTTCATAGGTCAAGTACTCTACCTGGTCTACCAAATTAAGTGTATATTTTTCTGTTAGCTCCAGGTGACAAGCCAGAACCCTTTCAGACTGAAACTTTCAGCCTTTGCTGTCGGGCTCAGGAGGGTTTGCAAGTGCTCCTGCCAATTCCTCTGGAATGTAGTAAAAAGAAAAATAATCTCACAATGCAGTGGGCTCCCAGCTATCTGGGAGTTGTGAATGGTTTGTGCCAAAGATACACAGACACCAAAAGTAGGCCAGCTGGCTTTGGGAGGGTGGATTAATGCTGGCATGGCACCATGGCACATGCAGCTGTGTTGCTTCTAGGGACATATGGGTATGGAAGCTCTTTAGCTGCTTGTGGATGCTCTCTGGTCTGAATAAAAAAAGCGTGTTTGGATCGCTCTGCCCTGCTTTTCAACTGCCTGAGGAGTGTGGTGACAAAACACCTGACTGGGCCCACAATTTTGGTTATTAGGGATTTGTTAGCTCTGGCTCACCCCCAGCAAATTATTGTGGTGCCTGAGTTTGGTTTGAAATTTTTTCTTGAGATTTACAAGGCCTTGGACAGTTACCTGTGCCAGCAGGTCTGTCACCTGTGTCCCTGGCAGTCAGCACAAAGTTACTCAAGGTGTTCACCAAAGGAGACAGCCCTGAGGAGGAGGGAGTGAGAGAAACTTCTTTCTGTTCAAGAATTGGGCTTCTCTGAGCAATGGCCTCCCATCTCGCTGCACCCCTTTGTGGTGCACAGCCCCTGCCCTGCTGCCAGCCCTGTCTTGGTCGGCCCCAGGCCTGCCTGTGCAGAGCTGCTGCCCCGCGTCACTGCCTCAGCTGGGCTTCAGGACACGTCAGAGCCACGTACTTGTTTCCTACTAGGAAATGAAATTACTTTGGAGAACCTCATGTTCAACCTAACCTTATTCAATCCAACCAAAAAAGCACATTTGTGGAAGGACTTAAATAATTCAGATCTGATTGATGTGGGCATCATGAACTTTCTGGGAAAACTGGTGGAAAAAACTAAAGGTTCATAATTAAAACCTGCACCATAACTATAGTGCAATCAAATCATATAACTGCTAACTCTCACTAAACAGAGGTTACAATCATATATAATGTTACTTTCTTATGCCGTGTGGAATGTGACATATAAACAAGTCCTACAGACACTAGACCAGGCTTCCAGCTCTTCCTCCCACAGCCACTCAGGAAGAAACCCAGCTGCTCTCCTTTTTTCTCCTGAGGCCAAGCAGAAGTCAAGAAGCTTGGGGTGAAGAAGGTGACTGGGGCATGGGGCTATATGCCCAGCATCGTTGCCTCCTGGCATGGAAACCATACCTTTCCTCTAAGACAGCCAAAATGGATTAAACTCTCAGGGAGTCAGATGTCTAGGGAAAGTGTAAAGGTGGAGTGTGAAATACTATTGAAGGGAAACCCAGAAAAGAGAAGAAGGAGAAGAGAGAGGGACAACAGTGAAGAAAAGTATGATAGAATGAAGTGACTGAGAGAGGAAGCATTACCAAGCAAGTAAAATCAAGGTTACAGTCTATGGTTACAGGGGAGATCTGAGGTCAGCCCTCCTGAGTGCCATCCCAGATCCATCAGCAGCTACTGTATGACCTTGGGGAAACTCCATGTACTGTGCTCAACCTGCCTCCCACAAAGATCAGAGGCTTTCAAGCTGTGAAATGGAAGTTATGGCAATTTATCATGTAGGATAGTTTGATAGCCCCACCTATAATTAAGATTGACTAATACTAAGACCTGAATTATGCTATTTACAGTCTTGCCAAACTCCCATCATTAATGATGATAGTTTCCATGCTATCTGACTCAGGCTGCATTTTGCTCTATGGAACATTTTAGCCAAACAGTTCAGTAATTTCCAAGAAAAAGGCTAGGG
The DNA here is from genome assembly GCA_027925045.1 of Hypotaenidia okinawae. NCBI lineage: Eukaryota > Metazoa > Chordata > Aves > Gruiformes > Rallidae > Hypotaenidia > Hypotaenidia okinawae. The sequence goes on along the minus strand of BSDF01000002.1, from coordinate 128,306,967 downwards.
GAAAATAAAAGGGTTTGCCTGTTTGGAAATTATTGGCAACTTTTCTCTGAGAAGTTCTAGTGCCTAGGTTTAGATGTAGTGCCTTTGTAAATTACAGAGGTGGCTATGAAAATCTGCCCCAAAATGTCCAAGCTCTAAAAAAATGGTAACATGTAAGATTACCAGGAAAGACTACGGCTTCTCAGTTTAATGTCACCATAGTTTGTTTTTTTATGGACCAGAGAAAGTCCCCGTGGGTTTGGTTTTGGCACTAAAATACAGTCAGCTCTGCCCTCTCCTCTCCTCTCCTCTCCTCTCCTCTCCTCTCCTCTCCTCTCCTCTCCTCTCCTCTCCTCTCCTCTCCTCTCCTCTCCTCTCCTCTCCTCTCCTCTCCTCTCCTCTCCCTTCTGATATTCAGGCATTACCAGAGAGAAAGCCACCAGCATGAAATGCAGAAATGAAATGACCTGGGGCAGAAGGATGAGAAAAGATAAACTGAATTTAGAAAAGGAAAGGGAGGCTTGGAGCTGGTAGGGGCCAATTCATCTTGGAATGTCCTTGCTTTAGATTACTTAATTTTCCAACTTTAATAAAGTTTTGTTAGTTCCCCTTTGGCCCCCTGAACCCCGTATTTTGGTGCATGTTATGAGACTTTGGATTGACAGCCTGAACCATTCACCTTTGTGTTGGCAATGATTTAGTATTTTATCATAAAAATAATCTCAGAGCTGTCAAGTTTTAAGCAGCTCCTTGAGTGACAGCTTGCAGAAATAGATGTTCCCCTCTGTCGTAGAATAAAGCGGTTCCCATGTCAAATGTATAGCAAAGCCCTAAATATCAGTAGAAGCAGCGGTAGCCATGATAATGGATCACATTTGCCAAATTGCTTTAACGAAGAGTTGTTTGTTGGTCAAAAGCTCAGGAGGATATGAGTAATGAGACAGATGAAGGGAAAAGCCAGACTTTTACTGAAACACAAGAGTTCAGTCCCTTCACTGTGGGGTTTTCTGAGTACCACTGAGTATAGGATAGAGCAAGTGAGTCAGAGCTGGAGCCCAGCACCAGCAGTTAGAGTCTGCCTCTTCACACTTGGAGTGAAGACATGTGCTAGAATAAAAGGAAAGCACAGTAGTGTCCATGGGGCCAAATAATAATCAGCAAGTAATCATGACGGGTGTCCCAGTTGTTTTTTGTTAACCAGAGGATTGTAAACGATTCAGGAGTTGACACCGTGATGTGCGAATGTCCTTGCTTGATCTTCACATGCTTGGCTTGTAGAGTGAACCCACATCCTTAACTTAACTGTAGCCTGACACTTGCTGAATTGCCCAAATCTGAGTACTGACTGGGAATGCTCAGCTTTAGAAGCCACTTGTGATCTGCCGTTGCAGAGTTTAGGAAACCATTTCTGCTTGTAATTAATAAAACTGAGATTATGACTCAATGGGTAAAAACCTCATTAAAAAGTAATGCCATTTCAAGGGACATCTTTTCATTATTGTGTGTAATGGCCCCCACAGGGATAACAGGAAAGATAAATGCTGATTTTTGCATTTTAATAAGACAGTTTTTGTCTGTGTTCCGGCAGTTTTGCTAACTGCTCCCAGGACACATTGTTATTTTTTAATCACATGTAGAGTAGCTTAGTATATCACAATAATTGTATTCTGTGTGAGTATGTTCAATTAAGTTTATGCAAACACCAACGCATGGCATGGTGAAGTTACAGAGACATCTATGTGTCCTGGTAGTGGCTACAGAATGTACATGTTTTATACCTAATGTGAATAGCTGCCTTAATACGGGTTTTTGTTTTCCATACAGCAATTAGCTAATTAGTCCTGAACTGTGCTGAGATATTCAGGGGGTTGCAATGGGCGCAAGACAAGAAGAGTTTGACCCAGGGGATCTCTGGAGTTTGAAGCCAGGAAATTTATAGCTGAATGTGATTCAAATTCACGTAATTCCCAGTACATTTTTCCTCAGTATTTTCTACAAGCATTTATGACTAACTCCTACAGTGTTACACTATAGAATTAGTCCCCTAACTCCTGTCAGCGTTTAGTGGATTAGCATGCAGGTGAACTGGGCTACAGCTACTGGTGAGACACCTCTGCACTTCCATGGATCAAAGGAGGTGTATTATGTTCTACGCCCTTGTTATTTGTTGAGGCTTATGGGAATGTTTCCGACTTAAAACAAACCCAAACCTCTAAAAAGGCATGCTGCAGTAAGGTTTAGTCACCATGACCCAGACAAGAGCTTTAAGTAGACAGCCCGCTTCCTTTAACAGAGTCAGGAAACCATTTACAGGAGTTGTGAAGCACTGTTTATATGACATTTCAAGGCTGACACACAGTGATTCTGTGCTTCTGGGGACAGAGCCCAACAAAACTGCAACTTCCGGATTATTCCAGTAAATTCCTCCTTTCTCTTTTCCCATTATGCAAGCGACAGATTCAAACCTGAGAAGCCTGAGTTTTCCCTTCTGTTGAAAAATTACAGAGGATTAGCATATCACGTCACTAAAGGCCAGAAAGCCAGGTCAGTATGCCAGCACTGCCTAGGAAATGAAATAAGCACTGTCCCAAAAATGTGGTTGAGGAAACTGAGGCACCAAGAGGTTAACCTTCAGCTAGACTTAAGTCATGCAGGAAGCCTGCGGCATTGCCAAGAATATTACTCCGATTTCGCAGTTCCCAGTCTTGTAACTTAACCACAGTAGAAAACCTCAGGTTTTCTACTTTTTCTCCAGCTTTGTGGGTCTTTCCCAGTTGCTGCCAGGTTTACCATTGTAACCAAAAGGAGCATTAAAGATTTTATAACTCAGCAGTTGCAAAAAGCATTAGCCTATAACGTGATATAGCAATCGTTAGCCTGGGTGATGTCTTTAACAAAGCCTGTATTATGGGCCAAGCTGGTAGCACTTTGCCGTATTGATGATGTCTGACACTTCTCATTATAAGACCCTGTTTTCAGTTGCTTATAACTTTCTCATACTTGGACTGAAATTTTCCACACTGGATGTCTGCCTCAGGCTGAATTTTTTGAAAAATCTTAGCCCGAACAGTAGCCATCTTTGAGAACCGCAGTAATGGAAAAGGAATTACATTTAACATCTGAAAAAAATTATGCAGGCTTTCATTCGATAGCACTCCTATGCTCTGCACTGAGAGCATGAACTCTGTCAAAGACATGATGGACTCTCTGTGAAGGAGGCATCTTTTATCATCCCGGTGAAAATCTCTCCAAAGTTTGCTCAGTTTTGAAAAAGACCTTGCAGTTTGCGTCTGCTGGAGATCTGGGCACTTCAGGAGCTTGTTCCCTGTCCACCTGCCAGTGATGTCAGTAGGTGGGGGAAAGCTGACTGAAATACAGAGGTCAGCAGGTGACCAGATAAGGGCAAGCAGTTTGGAGAATGCCTGGAGATCTGGGAAAGGAACTGATAGGGGAGAGAGGGAAGCAGTGGGGACTCGGGGGCAGCACTGGCAATGTCAACCAAGAAACTGGACAGCACCTGCAGAAAAGGGAAAGAGACTGACTGACAAGGCAGGGAGGTGGGAGAAGCAGATTTGCTGATCAGGCTGGGAAAGGAGGTCACTAATTGTAATGTTGGGAACAGGACATGCCTGTCAAGGACTGATTGGAACCATGAAGGGACAGAGGGTGAGAGGGTGGTAATGCCTTGAGGACAGACAAGCAGGGCAACAAGGCTCAGTGCAGAGGCCGAGTGGAGGTCTGGCAGGGCCAGAAAACTGGAGAGTTTAGTAACCCAGTGAGAAAGCAGTGGAGTTTTGCAGAGGGGATCAGAGTGCCCCATCCTTCATGATGCAGATGCTAGCATCATACCTCTTCATAGAACCGGTCTATCTTTTTTAAACTGAGAAAATTTCATTCTCCAAAAAGCTGTATGTTATGTAGTTAAAAACTATCACTTGTCCAGGTGGACAAGAGAGATGAAAAGCACAGACATTGTTCTACCTAATTTTCCTAAATGAAGTATTTCAATGTGTAAATTTGCTAAAAATCTTTTAGAGCATCTTTTCCTGTGCAATATTTAATAGCACAGAACTCTGTTTTTAAGCATAAGTAGGCAGACATGGTGTGTTTTTTGATGAGAAACGAAAAAGTTTCACTTCACATATTGTAGAACCAGAAAATTCTGCCATGTTATCCTTTTCAGCCTTTTCCTCCTTCTGCATTTCCATTTTTGTGGACTAATTCAATATATTCGGCATATTTAACTTCTATTTATACTTTCCTTAATTTTAACAAAAAAAGCACAATTTTGTTCTGAAAAGTGAGGCATATTTTTAATTATTTTAAATTTTTCCAAGTTAAATTATATTTGATGCCCCCCAACCTCTTTTACATCACTTAGAAAGAACCTGAAAGCTATGGAGTTCTCTCTCTATCTCTCTTTTTTTTCACTTTAGAAACATTCCAAAAACCCAGGACTCATTCCTCGCGCATTCATTCCCACCTCCATGTCATATTTTGCCACCCTCTCTGTTTTGAAAGGGTGCATGAGACAGGATACAAATTAGGTCACTGAAACAATGCAGATTAAAAATAGCATGTGCTGGCAGTGAATTGTACTGCAAGGCTGTGAACAGGAAACTCTCTGGCTTTGCCACCAGAGGAAACGTGTTGTCTGCCCACACCTCCAAAAAGCATCGTGTTTTGCTCCCTTTATGAAAGATTAACTTGTTCCTCTGTGTCAAAAGGGAACGGTGCACAGTTTAAATACTCCTTAGGTCCTCTCAGTCTCTTGTCATCTCAGCATTTTGTTAGTTCTTTGGTGACTACAGTAAGAAAGGTACCTGTAAGTGACAGATGTCAGCTGTCACCCATCAGAAGCTGATGTGTACTGTTGAACATATTAATTTGGTGTCAAGCAAGTGACCATTTTTTTCATCACTACACAGAAGTCAGTGACTACTGTCAAAACATGCCAGATAATGATGTCATGATGTCCATTCACTTCTTGAGTTTTGAGTTTTGCAAATGCAAACATCTTGAAATTAATGTTTGAGGGGCCTAACTTTGCTAAGTTACTGTTTTTGTCCTGCAAAAGGCTGAGAATGCCATCAGGACACTTGCATGCATCAATTCTGAATGCTATTCTGATCAGCTGATGCTTCTGAGTAAGAAATAAAATCTTGGGACATGCATCTTCCCAAAGACAATTCTAAAAAATGTAAGCAAATAATTGCCTGATTTGCTGATCCCAGTTCTTTCAGGTAGGATTCCACAGAGGGAGAGCCTGGTCCTGAGTTTGGCGTGTTGCTTTGAGGCTGTCAGTGGCTGCCGAGCCAGGGCAGACTCCTGCTCTCTCCTGCAGAGTTATTCTGGCTGTGAATGGCTAAGAAGGGCAAGGATTAGAAGGCAGTAATTCTACAAAGCAACACTAAGCAGAGAGAGCTCTGAATGCACACTGGTGTAAAGCAAGGGTAGGAATCTTAAACTTACATTTCTTTTCATATTTGCAAAGTGATGGAACTTCAGCTGGTTAGAATATAAAATCCTACAGTATGTAGCACACTATCAAACAGTAAAATGATTGCTACATTTACACGCCCCAGATATTGGTGCTGTGCTGCTGCCATGGCTCTGTCTTCTGAAATACTGAGATAATGCTTGGCTACTGCTTGGTTATTAAGATGCAGCAATCTTCCTTCCTACTGGAGGAAGCCAAGGTTGAGGTAATAGTGCATTCTTGGAGTTTTTCTTTGGTATTGTGTAGGTGAGTGACTGACAACACCAGCAGGCACATCTGAGAGGCAAGGCTGTGTGCTGTAGGGCTGGGATGGAATGGTAGAAGGTAAAGACAGTGAGAGTTCTTTCAGCCCTCCCTGTGGTACTGTTGAAGTCAATACCAACAGCAAATAACCAGCCAATGCTTCGGAAAGCAAAATCCCTAATTCCTGCACCTAATAACCTTGCTAGTAAAATTTCTCTATCAAAATAGCTGAAGTGATGTCTATTGACATTAAGAACTACAAGATGAATTGAAAGCTTCTCAGGCTTTTCTTGCAATTTCCACAAAACTTGAAAGCAATTACAGAGTGAGCCTTTTTCCTCCCCAGTATGAGCAGATGGAACCTACGTAATTAAAACAAATGTCTCACCTCTCTGAAGCTCTCCAAAGTTGCTTTGTTTTCTCTTTCTACCTATTTACCGTGTCTTCCCTGCTATTTTTCACAAACTTTAGTTTAACATTAGCAATTTTGTAGACTGCGAACAATCAGAAAGATGTGCAGTTGACTCATTGCTGTATCACATACAGCTTGTAAGTAAGGAAAACCCTAGACATTGAAACATCCTTAATCATTTGGAGATTTTAAAAAATGATAAACAGAAACAAAAGTGATTTTGGTTGGGCAGTGCTGCTTCTGAATATAGTCTGCCCTGCTAACACCCAGCACAGTTTCTGTATGATTCATCACAGAATCACTAAGTTGGAAAAGACTTTTGAGATACTAGCATATAATACTTCAAAAAAGGATGTGTCCATGAAATGGAACATCCCCATTAGGTCACATCAGAGTAGAATAGGAGTATAAGAGTAAATTAGAAAAAGGGAAGAAAAAACCTCATTCTGTTTTTTGCCAGGTTTTCCCAGTGGACTCTAATTATGACCAGTTTATTAGAGCACATTAAAGACCTCTCTTTAAACGTCCTGTTGGGCTTGTGTAGAGTCATTGTGACTTCAGCAGGACTCCCCTCATCAGCAGTTTACTCACATGTGATCAGTTACAGTATAGAGGGTTTAGTTAAGGCTGTGACAATTTTAGACAGAGGATGCTTTATAGATGTTGGAGTTAACAGAAGTAAGAACATTATATAAACACTCCCCGACCCCTTTATTTCCACTTACTTATATATTGTATGCAAAAAGTGAGAGTTAAATCCTTGTCGTTTCAAAAAGAACCCCAGGTTGGAGGTATTGCACATTGTCTCATCTGGATTGGAGTTCACTGGATCAGTGCCTTAGCAGGACTGTCACCAAACCGGGAGTGGCCTTGAGTCACCAACTTTTCTTTCTCCATCTCAGTTTCTCATTGAGTAGGATGCTGATTTCCTCTCACAACACAGGGTAAATACCCATAGTGTCTGCAATATCAGCACAGTGATGCCTTACCTATGTGGCATGTAGCCATTATCTCCCCAGTTTCCTCACTTTCACTCCCAATTATTCTTGACTTCCAGGTATTCTTGAGTCATTACAGTTTTACTAAACTTTCTAGCTGTAAGGTGTAGAGTATTAGTTGGTTAGTGGACTTTTGATGACTTCTTAATGAGGCAACATTGTCCTTGAAAAATGTATTCTAAGACCTGCTATTAATTAAGCTGCCACTTCAAAAAATAATTGTGTGGTAATTAGAAAGTAGGCTCATATTACAAGGAATAAATGGATAAATTCTTTGGGGCCGTATTATTACAGAGTTGAGCAATGTACCTTGGTCAGAATCAGTTTCATACAAGTATTTTCATTTGTTTCCATTTCTTTTTTCTCTTTTTGGGTTTTTATTAAAACTCACCTACACTGACAGTTTTAGGACTGATTTTCTCTCTGTCTGCATTTGGAAAGGGATTTTTTTTCCTTTTCCTTGTCTTTTGACTTGTTTTTCCTTTCCATTTAATAGGCCTAAGTCTGTATTTAGTTGACATCTCCACATTCCTTCATAATAGAGGGAAGTTTAGAAAATCTACCCAAACCAGACTGTTTCCCACCAGAAGGGTAGAGAGGGCTAGCGATAGAGCTGTCCAATTTACGTAAGACATTTAGTTGTGCAAGTATTAGATTAAAAATCAATGAGATGCTAAATTTCTTAAGAGCAGGAAAGCCAGGTTCCACATGAGACAGCCATAGATCAAGCAGAAATGACTTCTGAGCCATAAATCAAGAGACAGAGCTTATATTTTAGTGTGAATTCTGCACCTTTTCCAGCACTGACTTTCAATTCTCCCTTCTCTTTCTCCTCCAAAGCCTTGCTGCTGACCCTTACTCAGATGACAACTTCTCTGAATTTTGCTTCACAGAGACTGAAGTACTATTCAGCATGTGTCAGAGCCAACACCAGGTCAAACAAAGTTAAATATTTGCCTGTTTTTCTTTTTACACAGGATGCAGAAGCTCTCCAGGGCTACAGATACAGAGGGACAGAAGAAAAAAGAACAAGCTGACTGTGTGGTGAAGAAAAGATGGCAAACAGGCAGATAAATTTGAGCCACTGGATATAGCAGCATTTAGAGAATTAAGACAAGCAGACAGCATGGAGACATTTGCCTGCTATATGTTTTGAAAGCAATCTGTTCTTGTGCCTAAGCTGCTGATAGAGACAAATTTCTTTGCTGCCAATTACATTGTAAGGAACGGAGTTGGCACTGAGATCTGTGCCTCCTTGGTCCTGTAAAGGGGAGTCTTTGTAGTCGAATGACGCTTCTGGACAAATTGCACCCTGATGACCTCGCACAACTCCTGTACCTTGCAAAGGGGAAGTCAGGCTGGAGCCTAACGTGTCTACAGATTGAATCTTAGGGGATAGGTGATGAAGAAATGAATCAGGTTTTACATCAAGCTGAAGTGCAGACGAGAGGAATAAGAAGAGTTCTTTGTAGACAGGAAAAAGATCTCCTGACTACGGAAAACCACCAGGAATTTACAAGAAAACTATCAAATCTTACTGGTTCACAGCAGAACAATCCTTCTTAAAGGCATGTTTCTATTCCTTTTCAGAAAATGCAAATGAAATATTGCCCCATGGCAAAGTTTAAATTATACCATTCACCTTGTTTCACTCCCATGACAGGCACTTTGCTCCTGTGAGGTCCTTGGCACCAGTCCCCAGTCTGGCTCTGACATCTTCTCCTGTAACTGTTAGCAGCTGTCCACAAGCAGGCCATAATACTGACCATAATCACGTCTGAAACTGCCAGTTCAGACCCACAATGCCACTAAAATGCACCTCTTTTGCACTAGGTGTAACTGCCCAACAGCTTATTTCCCACCTGGGACATCCAAACGTGAAAATATGCTGCACCGCTACAAGTGAGTTTCTTTACATGGCTGTTAGCTGCAGATCGGGACCAACCGGCAGTACTACCCTCCTTGTCCATAACACTAAGCCTCTGCTCTGTAAACCCAGATCACAGTTGCTTCATTTTAGGCAGCGAATTGAGACCCATTCCTGAATATCCATCATCTTCACTTTAAACAAAGAACTGGGGTTGATTTCTCTCTTACCTGTTCTATACCCAGTGTTATTGAGATACACGGCAAAGGTGCGTGGCTCGTGAGTAGCCTGCCATGAGGGAGAAGAGCAGTTTTCATTGTTGGTGTATATGTTGTGGTTGTGCACATATTTCCCAGTCAGCATGGAGGAACGCGATGGGCAGCACATCGGGGTGGTTACAAACGCATTGATAAAAGAAGCTCCTCCATTCTCCATAATCCGTCTGGTCTTATTCATCACCTGCAAGGACCCTGCAACAAGAGGTAGTGAGCATCACTGTGCTGCCAAAAATAGAACATATTGGCTGCTATTATGCCATTAAAAGTGTAGTATCAGTGATTAGCTTGTCTTTGGACATCAGACCGTACTTCTCCATAGTAGAGGTAATAGGTAGGAAAGACCTTTATTATGTTAGCAATTTTTTTAAGGATTTCAGAACTTAGTTCTTTCTACTCAAACCAAACTGGAAGTACAGACTAACCTAGAAATAGAGCGTTAAATTTTCAGAGCTGTATCAAATTTGTAGGTGAACAGTTCTTCAAACTTCTCTGTAGGAAAACAGTATGTTACACACATGCCATCATTAGTCAGTGTGCAGGTAAAATATTCAAATGCTGAGATTACCAACGAATCTGTTACAATTCTTTCCATTTTATCAGATAATCAGACAGAGAGGAAGCAAGAGAAAAAGAGACAGTAAGGGAAGGAGTGAGATATAGGGGGAGGAGAGCAAATTCAGTAAAAATTTTTCTATTGTAAAGGTTCTCTGAACACAGGATCAGTGTGTCAGGTACTGATACCGAAGCACTGTGCTCAAAATAAGCTTTTGGAGATGAATCTGTGTGCAAGAAAATATTGCGAAATTCAGCACTTTTCTCAAGAAACTGCATTGACCCTCCCTTAAAGAACAAAGACTTTTTTTGTATCCTTCAAAACGCCTTCATGAACAGGGTGAGACAGGCAGGACTTGCAGATTTCTGGTTGCAGAAAGATTGAGCAGCTCCTCATAGGGTCTGTCAGTACTTGCTGAGAGCTGTCAAACTTTGCTCTTTCTGCTATCCAACAAAGCAGAGACTGAAGGGTGGGGGTGAACCATGGATATGTCAGTATCTGTCCAGGAAACAAGCTTGTGGATTGTAATACTTGCACAATTTTGGTAGTAAAAAAGGGTTTCTGGAATTCTTCCTTCTTTCTTTTTTTTTTTTCCCTTTGGTTTTGCAATTAACTTTACACAGTTGACAGCCACAGGTTTAAATTTAAATGCAATAATTCCACTGATACATTTGGTGTTTTTCTTGGTGGTTTTGTGCGGGTTACTTGAAAATCAAATTAAAAAAAAAAAAGTTTTAACACAATGGAAGACTTGGCTGTAAAAGCACAAAACTGCCAAGGATGCTCAACTTTGGATGCAAGCAATAAAAACTTACAAATTATCTTACTAGTTAAAGTTAAGCACGGTCCATTTTACTCTTGAGCTAAGGAGTCAGTGCTGAATATGAAATCATTTGCATTAAATTTATTTGGTTAAACAAAGGAAGAGGCAGTTTGCTCTTTAGCATTTCCTGGTGCAGTGCCAATGTCTGTGTCTTTAAGGATACATTTAATACCCTGTGTATAAGTCACCAGAATTTTTGACTCTGCCTCTTTCAGAGCCCTTTTGTGTTTGTTTTTTCCTGAATTCAGTGTAGACTCAGTTACTCTATAAGTCAGTAGAGTAACTGAGTCTCTATATAGAGAGACTGTATGTATATAATGTAACTGAGAGGTCTCTGAACACTAAAAGTCTCCATTTGTATGAGTAGGATCATTTCACTGAGTCAAATACAAGATCGTCCTCACTCTACATGTCTTTATCTTGGACCCCAAACTGGCTTTTTCTTTTTAGGTTTTTTGTTTCTTTTTGTTTGTTTGTTTTTTGGTTTTTTTTTCCTTTTTTTTTTTTTTTGCATAGCTCTCCTGTTTGTTACTGAAAGCTCAGCTGTAAAGTGCTTGTAGGTCCTTAGATGGAAAGCACTCTGCTCAGGTAGGCTAATGCATGGTAAGAGCAGCAGAGCTGATGTGCACCTTCATGCCTCCCTGCATTATAAATGAGAAGCTGTTAGAGCGTTTCCTCATTCCTCTGCTTGGTCAGCCCTCTGCTCTTGCAAACCTGCTGTTTATGAGTAAGTTTTTCCTCCAGGTATGCACTTACTGACACTGATAATAGATTTAGCCCCTCTGGAAATTCTGAAACAGGCACTTCAAAGCAGGTGAGTCTTCCTCATTTGGAAAACAGAACGTAAGTAGGAGATAAAACTTGCTGATATAAGTTATAATCCTTCGCTGTCTGTAGCTCTCCTCACAGCTTGTGCTCTTTACCATCTGGCCCACAGTCTTCAGGGCACATGTACTCAGGCGCTCTCTAATAGCAGGACACTCATGCTCTACATGACCTGTTGGGGAGTACCTCAGGGCAACCAGATAACTGGGAGTAGCCAGTTTGGACACAGAAGTTAGTAAGTTTTGCCAGGCAAGAAATTCAGTGTTACCTCTCGTTCCATTCTCATATATCAAGAAATATGTTTTGTAACCAAGGTTTCATAATAAGCCTTAAATTGCTGTGGATTTTCATCCAGGTGTATCACAGGTGGACATCTCTACAAAGGGATGGCTACAGCCACCTTGTCTTTGTATTGGTTGTATGCAAGGCTCCAGGAAGGTGGTGGACTTTCTCAGATCTCAGCACATATCCCCATTTTTTCAGCCGATGTTATTAAGTACTTTAGTTCTAGTGAAGACTGAAAGCAAACCAGGCAAATGATGCCTGATGTGATGTATTCAGATGATTCTGTGAGCCCTTCACCCCATGCTGTACTGGTTTTTTTAACCTTTCCCCACTTCTCTGACATCTCAAAGGCCTTCCAGTTAGAAACAGTGGAACTACCAGTGTGTTTATTAGTTTTAACTCCTTTTTGACATTATACAAGATTTTATTTACACTGAGGATTATAAAAGTGATTGAGGTGATCATGTTTTGAGGTAGTGAGGTGTGCAAGTGATAGGGAATCCAGAGGTCAGGGGAAGAGACTAAGAGTGAGCAAAAAGTTGGAAAAAGCTGTACTTGTGCCTGAACAGACCACAGTCCCGACCCTGGGGGGGATGGGGCCACTGACTTGAAGAGAAGCAGTAGCTTGTCTCCACGGGGATGGTAATCGTGGGGGGTTCTGGGAGCTGGTGCTTTGCCTTCAGCAAAATGCTCCTTTGCTTCAGTGTTGTGCATTTATTTCTGTACAGGTTCTTGGTGGGGCAAAGAGAGTGCACAGAAGCACAATGTAACCAGTCATTTCCCAGCTTCCAGACCCAAGCTTTTGTCGAGTTTCTTCAAGATCTGTAGGCCAGGCTGCTTCACGCTGTTTAAGCCGCCATCCACCAGCTGATCTGCAATAACTTTCCTCTGAGACACATTCCTTCCAACATAGATAGGAACTGACTGGAGTTGTGGAGCAATTTGTAGTGTTTATCTGATAAGTTGAATGAAACAGTAGCTCTGCTGAGCTTCTTCGCATTCAGAATGCAAAATTCAGGGGGCCGGTGCAGACTGATAGGAAGATGTGCTTACTCCTATGCTTTGAGCACTAAGTGCAAGCTCCCTGCCTCTTGCAAACTTTACTTTGGATAACTCCCCTGTATATCATTTGCACTCAGGCAGCTGATTATTTTGGTTCAAAGCTTATACATGCTCTGGAGACAAATCCTTCCTGATTGAAGTCTATAACGTACCTTATATGCTTTTATGTGCAAGCATTCATTTAGAACAGCTTTTAGAAATGTTCGTGCTGGGAATACAATAGCAAATAATCCACGCTGAGAGACTTCCAGCCTTGTGATTTTTGGATACCAATGTCTAAGTTTCATTCTGTTTGCGGCAGAAAGTGTTACTTCCCGTTGACCTTTGGGAAACTTAAGATTTTTCTCAGTAATCGCTGAAGGGCAAGGGGATAATTCACACGTGGAAAACAGTATGGTTCTACTTTTCAAATAAGCAGAATGATTTATTAGTAGAAGTGTGAATATAGCAGTACAGTAAGTCTTGGGGCCGAATTCTGTTTCCTGTGAAATGATCTATGAAAAAGGGAAACCTGTGTCTTCATTGAATGCAGTGGGAATGCATACACATCCAGGCTATTGCTCAACCGCTTGCTAATAGGAGCCAGAGCGCCCTGCGAACGTCCAGAGCAGCTTCCAAAGAGAGGAGCTTCACAATATGGGCAAAGAAGATTGCCACATCCTTCTCCCCCTTTCACCACTTGCAAACCCCCTCGCAAGACTGAAGACACCAAGCTGGTAACGTTGTTCAGAGACCTATGTCTGCTGATCCAGCTTCCCCAGTGCCCTGGAGAAAGTAAGCTCTTTCCGACAACAGAAAGGAAGGCTTGGCCCTTTTAATGAAATTTTCAGAATGACTCTATCAAGAAGAAATGCATTCCTATTGTAATAGCTATATTTTAGGCCAAAAATAGAGCTGGGAACAGCCATTCATTAGGCAACATGGCTAAACAGAGCAGACATATGAAGGAGTGAGAAATAAAAAAGATAAGATGTGCTCAGATCTAAGGGCCTGGTCTTGGAGCTCTGCTGCATAAAAACACTAATTCTCAGCCACAAAATACAGTTTATTAGTTATATTCTCACAAATCTGAAAGACTGTAAATTATCATTGTATCACGAGAAATGCAAAAATGCTAGCAACTAAAGGTTTGCTCTTAGATCTTGACCATGTTCTGTCTACAACTTTCTAGCTGAAAGTATGTGATTTTAGAATAAGTGACCTATTTTATTGTGAGTTTTCTGGAATGAAGCATTTTGATTTTTCAATGTCATATGGCATTTTGTTTAGAAATTTACTATACCTTTATTAAAAACATGTCTTTCATTATAAAAAACACTAAGAATGCAAGATTTCATTTCAAATTGATGTGCCGTTTTTTCACCTTTTTGATCTTACCTCCCACCCCCAAAACTAAAAAATTTGCTTGGGGGTAACCTAAAATGATCCTCTTTCTCTTCTTGATTTTTCACTTTGGGCAGTGAACCAAAAAATCAGTTATATGCATAACTACCATTAATATATTTCTAACTTACTTAATGGAAAACATTCAAAGGCCTCCTGGAACATCATCCAAGTGTTTTAACTTTTTCCACCCTGAGAAAAATATGTGAAAATCACTTCTGGCTTGTATGTCCAGGCTGTGCTCAGATATTTGGTATACTCGTGAAAGCAAAACTACCCTATTTATATACACAGAGCACAGCTTTAAAGGAAATGCATTTTAAACAGTTTAATAATTTGTAGAAATACTAAGTAAGTATCCTGAAACCTGATCAGTTTGACTGTGTGCATAAACATGCCAAATGACATACATGCATGTCACAAATATATGGAGAATATAGATACCCACCTATACAGCACTGATGGAAAGGTTAACCTTGTAAGGCTCAAATCTGTAGGTACTACAGAAAGTCACAAATTGAAAAAGGGCTTTTGATGCAAGGTTTTTATCTGTGTGCCCTTGCATTTATTATGAAATCCTTTTATGATGGTGATTAAAGCCTTCCAGGGTAGATATTGATAAGGATGTGTTTCCTATAGTCTGTAATTAAATGTGATGAATGATATTAAATAATATTTGTTAACTTATTTTCTAAACTTGTCCCACACTCTGATATTGTTCCAGGACCAGTTAATTCCTTTGAATTTAAAGTACGTTCTGCTTGGCAGAAATTACTGAAATACCATGACAAAATGAAGTAATAAATAAGAATTATTTCTCACCTAGCTCCACATCTTGATCATCTGTGAGCACAAGGATTATATTTGGTCTGATATTTTTTCTCTCCTGCTGCACACGTCCTCTGAACCTTGGGGACTTGATGGTGGAACAGCGACTTGTTAGCAATTCAGTACTGAGCACTGCCAAGATGAATGCAAACCAAGAAGACTTCATAGTAGTTCCAGTATTTCAATGAAAAGACTGATCCAGAAGTGCCTGAACTCTAGTTTTCAAGACCTGTAGGGAGGAAAAGAAATTCTGCTCAAGCAATAAATAAACTTCCAGTCACACGGTGAAAAGATGACACTTAAGGAAGTCAAGCCTGACACATACCATTTAACATGATTATAAGCCATATTGTTGAATAAGAGCTTTATTCTGTCATTTTCTAAGAATAAACTCGGTCATTCATTCTGCAACTATGCTTTCTCGAATAATTTTTGCTTGAAGTCATGCCCCTGCCTGCATTTCATATAGGCACGACTTCTGGTATATTCCTCACAATGCTCCTTCTACACCCCACGCTTCTTTTTGTGCAGTGTGCTCCTTACATTCAGTACCTGGGCGCAGTAAAAAATTGCTGGGATGCAGACGTGTTCAGAACATCTGTAGGAGGAGCCCTGTAAGAGGGAGAAAGCAGAAGGCTTGTCAGTCAAAGACCTCAGCACTGTGGCTGTGCTTCAAAGTCTCCAGAACTGTTCGCTACAGCTTCTTTCTCTGTCCTGAAAGAAGAGAATAGGAAAAAAAATTGCGTTTCCCTCAGCTCACCTCCTGAATTTAGTACCACACCTATGCAGCAGTTATATGGCACCTTGGTTGCTAAAGGACATATATATATATTATGCCATCAAATGCAGGTGTTTTTCCAACAGTTAAAGCCAGCCTGAGATTCTGAGAATAAGAGTAATTCCAGCAATAGCACCTGGCAAGAGATAAAGCTATTTTAGGTTAACTCACCTGCGCAAGCGACTAAACCCTTACTAAGCAGAGGGAAGAGCATGGCTGTCATTTGCAATCTGCATTGGATCACTATGTGAAAAGTCATCTTCCCACTGACAAGAAAGCTCCTATTAAGTGACAGTCCAGATGATCTTACCCAGCATTGTGAAGGAGCGTAACTGTTCCTCAATCAATCAACGATGGACCTGACTGCCTCATCCATAATGCACAGTACCTCTGGCACAGCCTTGTCCTTGATACTCCGCTTCCAGACTCGCCTCGGTATGTTATCAGAACCCCTTCTCCGTGCCTGTCAGTCAAACAGCCTTGCTTTTGTAAGACCTGATGCAAGCGCGGAGGCTTGGCTTTACTGCAGCAGATTTAAACCTGTGACTGAAAATGACTGATTGGCCCAGGAAGGAATGGGTAGCCACTTACAATTTGACATTTTTGGCATTAATGACTGAAGCTCTGCAAAACCCTCCTGTTACACAAGGGAAGGCAGGGGATATCTGGGGGCAAAGAGGAAGGGGGTGGGAAAGAAACCGAGTAGCCATACCTGCCCCCCCAGGGTATTAACCTGTCACATACATTCCTTCTGATTTTATTTTGGGATCACGGTTAAAGCATGGTGACGTTGGTCAATAAAAACCCCCTACAAAACCACCAGAGCCCAAGATCATTCAGAACGTCTGCTCAAGGGGAGACGTGCATGGGAACCGGGATGCACTTTATGTGATTAGACTGGAGCATAATTCATGAGATCTGTGCACCCACACCTCAGATTTTGTATTCAGACATGCAACATTAACTGCAAACAGATTAATAAGCAGAAATAATCTAATGAGAGCAACACAGAAGACAAAAAGGGCCCCATCACTCACCTAAAAACGCCTAAATAGGAAGGTGCTCTAAATTTCAGGGGAAGAAGCCATAGGAGGAGGAGCAATGGGACTTGGTACTGGACTGCTAGAAAAAGGATCGTGTTCTTGTTTTCACATACACCTTTTATTTTAAGCTTCGCAAGCTAAACAGTTTCATGCTCCTCACTCTGGCAGGCTGTAATTACACCAGAAGAGTGTGAATGTCTTTAAAAGGAAAATCCAAGTGTCTGCTGCCGAGAAATCCTGTCTTTCATTGTCTCTGCACCAACAAACAGTCCAGGCTCCAACTAACATTAGAGCACTCCGAAGCCAATACAGAGGATCCTCATTTAATGTTAAACGCCATTTCAGTGATGATACAACCTTCAGATAAGTAGGCTGGAAGTCTGTAATTAGTCTGGACTGACTTTCAAAAGTACTTCAATTTCCATGTATTTTTTCTAAGTCACATAAAAGCTGACAAAGCCCTGAAGACCCGGGTTACCAGAGAAGTCAGCCTTCTTCTGACAGACACCAGACACCACATGCTCTTGGTGCAAAAGCAGAAATATATTTTCTCTAAATGTCTGATCTTTAAATAGCAAAACTTTGACTCACCTCACAAAGCATGAAAGGCTACGTGAAGTGAGACTCAATGTTTAGTTTCTTACCTCAGTTGTACCGTACAGCAAACTTTTTCAGACAATGTTGACCCAGAAAGCGCAGTCATCCTGACTGCACTGAGCAAACATTGGCACCAACGTGTTTGAATAATCCCCCACAGTATGAAACTGCAAGTTCCTGACAATTACACCTCAGTGCTAATAAAATTTACACTAATCCAAACAAGCATTAACAAGTATTCTTCATTTCACCCTCTTTGGGCTATATTTGTTAGTTTAAAAAAAAACCTTTTGTTTTAGGAAGTTAGGAAATTATTTTCTAGCATAAAGACCACAAAGTGTTTATTTTCCAACTCTATTTTTTTCACTTTGATGGATAAAGGAAAATATCAGGACTGATCTACACCAATAATGATCCAAGTTCTGTTGAACAGTTCTTGCACAAGAGCACAGTAATGCCACCTTTTGTTGCTCATAACCATTTCAGTTGTGCATAAGACAAATCTTTATTAAAAGGTGATCTTTGACAACTCATGCTTTTACAGCCTGTTTTCCAGTTCTAGAAGAAAATGAAGAAAAGTGTCAAAATACAGTCTTGATAGGAAAGACAAGGCTGCATTTTTTGTGTTGGATACTGGCTGGCAGTCCACAAGTGCCCCTACAGACATTTTGTCTTGAGAAATAGATAAAAATAGAAGAAATTCCAAAAGGGACCTTTTCAAATTCATATGGGAATTAAATTTTTTATGTAGTGTTCAGAAGTCAAGACAGTACTATAAAATGCTTTTCCCTATTCAAATGAACCAGTGCTGATTATAACTTCCTAATATGCTATTTGGAAAATTTAAATTATATTTTTCCCATAGAACATGCCTATGACAAATGAAACATAGTAAATAAATGAAACCAGAGAAATTGAGTTTTCTTTGTATGCATGCAATTTTTTTTCCTTCCACAGGAACACAAATTCATAGCTTGTACTCACTTTTCTGGGATAAAATCTGTAAACGTGGATCTTTAGTTGGTTCTATGCTGTTAGTATTATAACAGGCAGTTCAAGGACCCGTTGGCATGGAGAATTAATTACCCGTGAAACTTGAATTACATTGTCAGGGAACTGCAAAGAAGGTCTACAGTGCTACTTCTTGTGATGTAGAATAAAAACTAGAAGCACTTTATTTCTAGGTCTCATAAAAGAATATCTTTCAGTGATCAAGAATAAAAGCAGAAGGTAGAATTGTTTCTTTTGAAACCATTTGTAGATTTAATATTCATTTTGGCCAAGAAATGTTTAAGATGTTTCAGTGCATTGGCTGAAAGTGTTTAATTTGGAACACAAGATGCCAGTCAGTTTTCCGAAAAAGAACATTTTCCCTTTGCAAATCCACTTTGTTTTCGTGTCCACATTTTTCACAATGTTCACTTAAATTGTGATTTTGTATCTGGCCAATAAAAATCTGCCCAGAATCATACACTTTATTTATGAAACAGGGCATTGAGTATCCATAAATATACTCCATTATAAGCTTTAAAGGGGTATTCATATTTAGTATTCTACATAGGTGACTTCCACATATCTTTGCATAGGATATCTGGCTTACACAAATGGCTTACTTTCTTGTTTGTAAATTTGAAATCACACATGGGGATAATGAGTATGGATACTGGACGTATGTCTGTCCCCAATACTATGGCTATGCAGTTCTCCACATCCGTGATTAACAACTAAGTGGTAACAAAGGGCAGGCAGCTTTGTCTTCTCTGCACCAAAGCATTGGTGTTTTCTTTTGAGTACGAGCAACAGGGACAGCAGAACATCCAAAGTCATAGGTTAAGGCCTGCTGATCTAGTGGCCTTTCCTTAGAAACAAAAATGGATCAACTCTGGCCAATAAAGGAAACAACAGTAATAATAACAGCAGCAGTGACAACAGTAACAACAACAAAAACAATAATAATAATAATAATAATAATTATAGTAGTAGTAAAGACATGGACTGTGATTGTGGAGCTTGAGAATCAGAATTATCATTTCCTTTCCCCTGATATTAGCGGTGAATGTGCCCAGTGAACTGAGAAAATAAGGAACAACAGTCCTAATGTGGTAGCAAGTTTGTGGTAATGTGTTTGGGTCCTCATTGTTATCCAGTATTATACTCACTATTTCTCTGCACTCCAAAAGTGGACATAGTTTTATAATTATGATATAGTCCACAAACGAACATTTTGCCACTTAGGACATTTTTGAGATTTGCTGACAAGTGCTAGGAACATGCACACAAATATATCAAAAACATGGAAAAGCAGCAGAAGGCCTTGTCATTGCAAGTGATTAAGTTGTACCATTTCTTTTATGTAAAAGACCATTTTGGATCATTTCTTCTTACAGGTTTCTCTGATAAATGAATGGATAAAGCCTCTCAAACAAACAAAACTCCAGACATCAATCACCACAAAAAAAAAGAGCTTTCCTTCCTTGCCCCAAGCAGAGGAGCATTATCTTCCTATATATTTTACCCATGTCCCGCTGACAGCTTCAGCTTTGATGAAGGTTTTTCACAGGAATATGACCCCAGTCTTCTCTTTTTCTTTAAAAACACTCTCCATAGGAAAGGTAGAAAGGCAAAGGACAACAAGAAAAATTCTCACCATTCATAAAATGCAGCGTAGGGATTCTGATATCAACAGCTTTGTGTAATTTCCAAAATCACCTTACAGGTTGGTCACATCAGCGGATACCTACTCAGCATCGTTTCAAAAACCTGTCAGTCTGCCCGTAGTGCCAGAAATCGCTGTCTTTGGCATCGTATTAACTGGAGGTGGCTTCACCCACCAGTGCCTCTACAAAGATCAGATTCAGTGGTTTACACCTGGCATTTTCCATTCTTCAGTTTAAAGTGCAATGTGTCCGTTTAGCAATGCTGCAGTAGCCACGAACGTTTGGCATGCACGGAAACTGCAAGGCGGAAGGAGCGAAAGGGGTTTTCTCAGCCACACACACTCAGCTTCTGCGAATCTTTGATGTTTATGTCTAAGGGTGGGTGGACCTCTCAAAGCCTCACATAGGCTGAATCATAGCAGGTGTGCAGTTAGGGACCCAACGAAATGAGTCATTTCATGAGATTATTAATTGCATCAGGATTTGAAATTACATAACAAAAGGTCAGGAAGGCGAGATGTTCATCTGCATCAAAGCAACCTAGCAGTTCAGGAGTCTTAAATCTCTCCTTAAATCATATTGCCATGACGATTAGGGGGTTCTAACACCCTAAAACAACAATAACAACTCTCAGTTTCACTAATACAGTGAAGCACTTAAGTGGAAAAAGCTGTTGACAGATGACTGTTTTAAGTTTAGTAATGTTAATGCTCTTCTCACATCTTATGCTTCTGTCTCGTATTTAAAAGGCAAACACTGCAATCTCACACTACCAGGCACGACTGCGTAAATCTGTGGGTCAGTTTCCTGTGGGAATATTGAGCCTCCAGCCATGGGAAACACATTTACAGTACAGCAGAAGTCAGGAAAAAGCAAGACCTACCATCTCTCCTTAAAGGTTAATCCCCTAATCTTAGTTGTAAAGTATAGGATTTAGAGTGAACACAAAGAATGTGTTCCTATCTGGGTCTAATCTAATCGTTATCTATTGGATTTCCAACACACTTTACTAATCAATCAGTTATCTGCTCACCTTCCAAATGTGATCTGTGTATTATAGTGTTATATCATCAGTGCCCCTGGGTAGATTAATTTAAAGTAACTATAATTTAAAGTAATTGCAGGCAAGGAGAATCATAACCTTATGTTACATTTTTACATTGTAATTTTGCAAACAGTTACAGACAGGAAAGGAAAAAGCCTGCAGTGACTTGAAAGTATAACCCACTTTTATAACTTTGTGCAGGTCAAGGTATATTCTTAGTAGGTAAAAGTTTCCAGCGCTTCATATGTCAGAGCAAAAAACCATACTCCAATAACATTTTAAAAATACATAACTATAGAAGAAATCGCCAGTCTTTGAGGAAAAGAAAATATTACTTTGATATTAATGCTGTTAATACAGTTGAACAAAAAAGTAAAGAAAATGAAAAACAATATTTTAATATTAACTTCAAATCTATGAAAGTTTTAAAACAAAATTCCCTGTAGGAAGAGTGCCTACTGCTAAGCGATAAACTTCTAATAATATACTGTTGCTTAAATTTATTTCTCACCATCTGATTTACTTTGTTTTAGAATTTCATATTTCAACACAGCCAAGAAGTGCACTTGTCATACAAAAGAACCTGGTATAATTGAGCCAGATGATGTGCCCCACAAGTAAAATCAGCCATTCATGAAAGCTGGTCACCAGAGGCCATTTCAAACAATGCACATTTCAAAGTAATCTAAAGTAATCCCTTTTCTCTACTGATTTGGTTTCCAGGCAGTCTTAAGCACATGTGTGCAGCAAACAGGAGGCTTATTAAAACCTGATGTTATATTGGAAGTTATAATGCCACTGCCTTGTGATTGAATTCTGTGTCTGTTAGTCTTCAAAGAGAGGGAAAAAAATCAATTAAATTTATATGCTTATTAAACATGAGTGTCATGATACGTGTAGTTTATTAGCACTTGCTAAATAATTAAGACTGAGAAAGATAATTAGATGTGTGCTAGGCTCCAAACAGACTTCTGATATCAGGGTTTTTTTTTCTCTTTAAAGAAAGTAGCTTTCCAGCTACCAGGTAATATAATTGCTAAAAGACTCCCCATATTTTTGAAATAGAAAGAGTAAACTCTGTGTTTAAAGGAATTTTAGGTAATTTTAAAATTGCATTTTAAAACCACATCTTTTCTATATCCCTGCTCACTCCAGCAGTGTGGGGCATTATGAAAACATACTGTACAATAACACACTGATGATTCAGTGACCCAGTAATTAGTCTTAAGTTGGGAGATTATATCTCAGAGGTGAACAACAGCAACACAGTTTGCACACAGTTCCTATCTATATTCACTGGCTTTACGAACTGTGCTAGAGCATAGTTTTCATGTCTCCTTTAGATAGATTTCTTCTCAATATATTTACTTCCCCTCAAAGGTCTGCAACTCTCTTTGAAAGAGAGGGGTTCTTTTAATTTTTTACTTAGTAAACAGTTTGTTGTCCTGAACAAATTGACATGATTAACATGAATATGAATACAGCATCTTTAGCATGGAATATTTACGGATCTACATAGATGGGAGAAGACAGAGAATATGCCTGGTTCCTTATGGTAATGTACACACCTGCTTTATCAGAGGGAGAGGTTAAGGTATCTTGTGCAGTCATGTGAGTGGGTGGTCTTGGGTGGAAGCTGAGGCAAACACAGGGCTGCTCTGACAATTCCCTTTGCTGACTGAGCAGGGCAAACAGCAGGAGCTCATGGGGACCAGAGGAGTCTATGTAAAGACTGAAGCACGAGGTATTGGCAGTATGAATCTGTACTCCCAGGAGAGGATCTCAGAGGTACTTTTAGCTAGAACACAGAAGGATGGACTTCTTACGAACACCCCAGGAATTTAGATAGAAGCCATCCCCTGGCTAAGCAGGAGAGTCAGGCAGTTCCTGTAAGTGCTTTTGAAAGACTTACTCTATTACACTGCAGCGCAGAATGTGAACTTATTCATAGCATCAGTACTTTGTGTGCTTACATGCACAGTGAGTGTGCACATCGATCCACTACAGACTGTGCGTGGTATCTGCTGACTCTCTCTTTCACTTCCAGATCTGGAGACCAAGCCTAAAAATATGTGTGTGTATATATATATATATATTTATTAGCACCGTTATATTCAAAAGAGATTTATGCTCAGTAAATCCAAACTGAATTTAATAGGACTCCTAATATAGATTCCATGGATCAAGCTCTGAGCACTAGTTTTAAAGCAAGATCTTCCTTACCAGGTTGCTTCTCTTTTTCAAGCAGCTTTTCTAGTCCCAGCATAGTACAAAATTTACCTTCACTGATACACATGTAAAAGCTCCTTGACAGACCAAGAAAAGTGTTTCTAAATAAGTTCCTCCCTGACAAACCTGTACTATAGAGAAACCAGCCTACTAATAATAGTAAACAGACAGTCAGACCAAACAAAACAATCTGTTACAAAAAACAGATGCTTCATATCCTTTTCCATAAAGATTAGTCACCGAGGAAGTTGCACTGACTTGAGGCAGTGCTGAGAAGCACATCACCCCTGCTTTCTATTTAACTTTTAAAGCAAGAGGTCTCTGGTGTTCCCCCAGCTGAGTTACCTGGGAGGCACAAGATACAGCTCCAGCCCAGGAAGGCAGGACACTTGTGTCTGCTTTCACATTAATCCTTCACAGTCTCCTTGCCTCCCATTACTTCCCATCACCTTGCTGTCCCATCCCACAGTCCCACTCAAGGACATATCTGAGTAGCTTGGGAGGGGATTCCCTGACCCACCACAGGGAAACTCTGACTGTTGTCTCCAGGTGGCCTCAGTCCCGTGTCATGAGCATTACAGGATCCACATCCTGCCAGGTGTGAAAGAAGTTTTGCACAGAGATGGCAAAAAATATGAGCAAGAAACATGACTGATGGGGTTTACTGCTAAATCAAGTGTCCATATCCTTACTTTGACCTTGATACATGTGTTCTGTTGTGTAAAATAAATATGTTTGTTGGAGTCCTCACATCCAGCAGGTTTTTCAATAAATCCCTCCTTCAAGGATTCTTTAAGACCTTCATTGAGTATTTCACAATAACTAAACCATCACTGGCACAGGAGGAAAGGCCAAAATATGCAAAGCATCTAGGCACTGAATTTAATGTTCCTATCAAAAAAGCCTGAAATTAGAGCCCCACTTCCCTGTTCAAGGACAGAATGTACCATATACAGCTTATCTGTTAAGGAATACTAATTCTCTCAGCCTGAGTTCTAGAAATCTGTTCCCAAAGAGCTGTTTGAAAATAATCTTCAGTCTGAGATCTAAGAGACTCAAGAATGACTTGTTGGAATTATTCTGTGAATAACTTTATCTCAGAAAACATTTTGAAAGGGTAGCACATATAAATGCACCTTGATTTTCCAAGTGAAAATGCCTGTGGAAAGACTTTCTTCATCTTTCAAGTGCACACACAGGTACTTCAATTTCACAGTCGTGGCTTCTGAAGATGAGAGATCAGTTTTAAAGCATGGGAGCCAAGGCTGAATACATTCAAACACACATTTTAATTTCCAATGCACTTCTTATTATGCAAAGTTTCTATTTAGCAATGAAAAGAAGTGATTTTTATATGATCTTTATAAATGATATGTTTATCTTTTATCTTTATAGATAGTTAATTGTATGCCTGCTCCTGAGCCAAGATGGTACTCAGATGCCTGACACATACTGAATTATTTTCTCCAGCAGTGATGGAGCAGGCAGACAACCTTACGTCCCAGCACAACTGTGCATTAAGAAAGAGAGAGAGAAGACCAAAATGGAAAAATAGATAAATAGATAGATACTTCTGAACAAATCAGAATGAATCAGCAACAGCAAGGACCAGAATGTAGCAGAAATCCCTTCCAGATAACAAAAAGAAGACAGGAAGGCAAAGGATAGAACTGTAGTGCTTATATTCATTTTGTGTAGGAGGGAATTTGGGAGGCATCCCAGTTTACAGTGATTATTGTGGGGAAACCATCAATGCTTGCTTTACTGGGTGTTTTTTTCCTAAATGTAGATGAGATGTTCTTATATGAAAGGTGTCTCATAAACTGTGTCAATGACCCAATTCAGGAATGCTTAGACCAACATATAGAGAATCCACTTCTTTGTCCATAGTAGGCTCAGCCATGAGGTCAGAGCAGGTTGCTCAGGCCTTTACCAAGTCAGGCCTTGAAAACACCCAAGGATGGACACTGCCTAAATGCTCTGGGCCCCTGTTCCACTGCTTGACTGTCCCGAGGGTGAAATGTTTTTCCTTATATCCAGTCCAAACCTCTTTTGTTTCCATTTATGTCCATTGTCTCTTGTCCTCCTGCCATGCATGGAATAAGGATCTGTCTTCTCAGTGACCTTTCTGTAAGCACTGTGAGGCTGCTGCTAAATTGAGGCTGTCTCTGGTCCACGCAGAGCAACCCAGCTCTCCCACAGCCTCTTCACACAGGGAAAGGGCTCCAACGCCAACCACCTTAATGGCCCTCTGTTGAAATCACTCCAGTTTATTGATGTCTTTCCCATATTTGGGACCTAGAAATGTTAGATGCTAACATGTGGTGTGTCAAATACTTTTAAATTTTTTTGGTAAGATGTAGTGCTATTTTTTAAAGAGGAAGAAGTGAGCCAAACTAAGTGAAACCAAAATATCACACTTAAAAAGTGAATGAATCAGTGAAGATTTTCAAAAAAGATGGATTGACTGAAAACATAATTTTTCTATTTCTGATTATTTCTGAACTTTTTGTGTTTTTCTCAGGATCAGGTATGAATAGTGGCATTAAAAAGAGCTGGTTTTGTTATAGTTACAGGCCGATTAAAGTCCTTTGAACTGGGGAGAAGTCTTCCAGTTATTTCAGTGGTCATTGCTTCATCAGAAATAAAACCTGATTCAGACATTTATTATTTTTTTCTTAAATAAACCAGAGTAATTAAAACCATCAGGATTTTGAAAAGAAGTGCAACTCTTTTATGAGAAAAGAGAGATTTGAAATCCCTTCTGTCCCTGGCCCCATGTAAATGTGAAGAGCACAGCTGGAATGAAACAAATGATCTGACTGGTTCCTGATGAGCTGGGTGGTGTAAATGTTTCACACTAACCACACTGAGCACTCATAATATAGGAGCTAATTCATCTGCCATGAATACATTCCTGTGTATGTTGTCCTTTAAAATAAACAAGCAAAAATGAGTAATTTATCAGGAGTTAAACGAATATTTTTCCAGAGGGACCCTTTCTGTCCCATATGCCTGATTTTAAAGTCTAAACGCAGGCATCTTAAATGCTGCATCCTCTGCATTACTGTGTTAAACAGTTACTGCTTTAAAAAATGGAATTTCAAATTTTTAGCATTGTCAACAAGTTCCAATTGTTCCTGAAAATATCATTCAGGCTGCTTATTAGTTTCTTAGAAGACTGCAAAACTCTAAACACAGGGCTGCAGACAGTGAAGAATGACAATTTTCCAAAGCTTCTATTTACAATGGCACTCCATTTGCAAAATGTGTTTAGTTCTAGATTTAATTTAAGAAATTTTGACAGAAGGTTTATAACCACAATGAAGCAGTTTTACAGGAAAAGCCTCCTGGAAAGAAAGGCTAATCATAACCAGCTCTGCATATATTAAATTTTACAAATCCTTTTTATTTCTTAATACCTTAAAATCTATCAAAAACATACTATTCTTGAAGATGCCATTATGATCTATTAACATCACAATGATTAATGTATTTCCCAGAGTTTTTCTATAGTTGGAATGAACCTATTATCTTGCATTTGTTCCTGCAAAGTCTTCCCCATAGTAAGGGGTACTTGTGCAGGCAGCTCTGACAATAAGCTTTTAGTAGTATATATTCTGAGACTGAGAGTCACAAGTTTCTTAGACTAACACAGACTCCAGATAACTTCTCTCCAAAATTAGACATGCTTTCCATAGCTTATGGTGAAGAGCAAACTGCCTTTTGGGTAGGTTTGGGGAAGATCTACAAGAGAGGAAGGTCATGGCATGACATAATTCTCCCCCTCCGTTTTCTGCCAAACATTTTCCTTTGTGGCAGAAGAATTCAACATTAAACATCAGCACAGAAAAACTTTCAGACTGAAAATGCTATTATTTGTGTGTAGTGTCCTTATGCATATCTGGAAAATGTAACTTGCACCTAAAGAAGGATGGGGGTTGGACTCAATGATCTCTGGAAGTCCCTTCCAACCCCTAAAATTCTGTGAAAAATCATGAACACATTTTGGAAAAAACACTCACTGTTGTGGTGTTAAACAGAAAGACAGTGCAAAAGACTTCAAAACTACAGAAAGGAGGATAACCTGAAAAGACATTTTCCTTTCTCTGTTCTTCAATTCAAGATTTTATAACCCACTTTTATAAAATTCCTACCTCTCCTTAACATCTCCTTTAAATGAGGAGTGGTTTCAAGCAGATGACATCCTCTGACCTGCAGGATGGGGGTGACAGCACCCATATACTACACTACATATAATCCACCACTTGGTCACCTGCTCAGGTTACCCCACCTTCATGTTTTTCCATTTTACCCAGAAACTTTGCTCTTCCTTAACTGGTAAAGTATCTTTAGATTATGGAGGTGTTAAAATTTGGACAAAAAAATATAGCAAATATTTCAGGATATAAGGAAAGAGAAAGGATCTGAAATGAAAAATGCATTATGCTGAAGTATCACATGGCACCTGGTTATGTTTCCATTATCTCCTGCCTTTAAAACTCTGTTGACCCCCGGTCAGAGGCATTTATCTTAACATTGCAACTATTTGTAAGACCCTTTCACATTTCTTTGCATGATTTTCTTTCCCAAAAGTAGGCCTTTATTGCAATATTGAGTTACATATTCAGCTTTTCACAAATACAGCTGGGAAAGAGATAAAGCAAAATGTCTAAGTGTTGGCATGTGTTTCCTATGTTCACTAATGTAGTTTTTATGTATCTGCAAATGAAATCCTCCTGTGTTTCAAGTAACACCTATCACCACATTTTCAGGGCAGAGTGTGGGCCGTGTGGGCCATGGCCAGGAGCGGCAGGGCAGACCCCAGCAGCTTGTGTTGTCCCATCCATAAACCAGGAGCAGGGCACTGGGCTGGGAGCATGAGGGCAGCCCCAGCACTGGGCATTGGTTCCCGCTATGGTGATGGCGACTGGCTCAGAAGGGGCCACAGCCTGGCAAGGCCAGGGGGAGCCCCGGGGGTCTGGAATGGGGTCCTGGGATGTGGGCAGGTGGGGAGAGTGCCATAGGCTGGAATGGGGTCTTGGACCATAGGCAGGGAGGTGAAGGCCCCAGGGGAGGGGGCCAGGCAGGGCTGATGGTGCCTCATGGCCATGACATGCATGGGCAGCAACAGCCTAAGTGGTAAATGAGCAAAGAAGTATCTATCCAGGTGAATGAGAATCAAAACCCACTGTCTGTAACTGCAGAAAAGTCACCCTAATGTTTTCCATGGACTAGTACATTTCACCAGAAAATTGTTACAGATAAATCCACAGAATTGCATGTTCTGTGGCGAAGGGTGTAAAAAACACCAACCAAACAAAAATTGCAATACAGTAGAATGGAGGGTGTCACAAATCATCACCTTTACTGGCATGATAAAGATGGGGCTATTTATCATAAATTATCCTATCTTCTATTGTTTAACATTCAGTTCAGCAGCCTATGCAAAATATGTATCAACTGTTAATAGTCAAAGGATACAGCTTACAGGTGAGGACACAGCGGGAAGGCAATTTTAGGAAGCAAATAACCGTAACCAAATAGCAAAGAGCTTTTGCTAATACATTTTCTTTTTAGCGTGAAATTGCTTAAAACCAAGGCAGCTGATTGACTAGTGTGAATCATATGCATCTATCTCCTAGACAGTGTGATGAATGTCACAAGTTAGCATCTAATACCTGCCTAAGGCTTATTGATAAAAAACCTACTCTTTATGCCATATGTTATGGAAATATCCTGTTGAATAGGACTTTTGGGCACTTTTAAAATGTGCCATTCTCTGTTTCCAAATTATATGTTGAATATAATGCTTTCAGTATTTTTGCATATTTTCTTACCTAACACCTTTCATCTAAGTTCTTCGATTCACTGTGGAAACCATTAGCTAATTGAGTATCACTGGTATCAACAAAATAACACTGAAACTAAAATAGAGATGGATCAGCTCCACTACTCTAAATCTAGGCTTTCTCCTTACTCCCAGACTTGAGGCTCAGATGGGAAACCTTAACTTTTCAATCTGAAAATAAATTTCAATACAATTTCATGTTGTGGAAAGAAAAATAAACAAACAAAAAAACCCCAGACACTGGAAAGGTTTTGTTTCCATTGCAGTGTGAAATGAAAAAATCTGAATCTTTGAAAGCTGAACTGTCGTCCTCTGACCAGCTCTACCTTTAATGAAAGACATAGTGCAGATCATACGTCCGTACGATATTAATGACAACAGTTTTAAGTACAAGACCTTCCTTAAAACCCAATGATATTACTACTGAGTATGTTATGCCAGAAAGACTTTCAAACACTAACATCATTTTAGAGTTTATTATGGGTGATGACATGTCAAGCTAGACTGGACCATGAGCTTGGATCCTTGGATCATGCAAATAAGCCTCCTGAAAGATGTGTTCCTGACTTGTTTCCATTCATCAACCTTGCATTCGAGCTATGACTGTCTTACACTAATTCATCTCTTTACTTGTAAACTGATCACACACTATTCATGTATTATTAAGGGAGTTGACAAGCCAACTGTGCCATATTTGGGTCAACGTTTAAAGTAAAACCATGGTTTCACTTACTGCTCTATACTGCAGGAATATAAGGCTACATTTCTTCAGTAATGTATGGTGCATGCTACCTTAGCAGCTAAGTAAAGGGAACTAGGAAAGTTTTACTGATATTTACTTATTTACTAATACAATTTTGTTTCAGGTTGGTTCATGATATGCTGTTCATTTGTGATAAGGCCCTTGGCCATACAAAAATATGCAGCCATCAGACATTCTACATTTAAATGCTCCACAACCCCATGCCTTTCTCCCTTTGAAGATAGAGGGCACTTAAATTGCATAATCTGCAGGGCATTCAGGCTTCAGTAATGACAATACCACTGGGGACTAAAATATGACATATTACCCACTGCTGTGTTATGGACTATCATGGCAGATGCCTCATCTGTTCACTGGATGTCATCCATTGCAGCAAGTGCAGCATGGTCTTGAACAACTGTAAGTTAGCGCAGTTATGCCAGTAGATGAAGTTACTGACCCCCTGGTCAGGCTATTGTTATTATCCTGCTACTATGTTCACAGGTCCATAGACCGTGTGCTCTCACAGAGAAAAACATCCTCACAACATGCTTGTGTCTCAAAGAACAGCACTCTTTGGCATTTGAACAGTAGCCACCATCTGTTGATGTTTTGTTTCATTGCTGGCACAGACATAGGTAAGATGTTCTCTTCTACCCACCAGTACCAGAATTGGTTTTGAATCTATCTAACAATATCAACTGGCATTTGAACCTAATTTTTGCTCAAGCACCTTCTCCCTGCCCTAGCAGCAGAAAAGGAGCTTAAAATGACTCTCAGCATAGAGGAAAGGCTCTTTACCAGAAATGAAGCCATATTGCACATGAGAGGAAACAGGAATTTATTATTCTGTAAAAATGTTTGGAAGTATCATTTTTCCATGTCTGTTCTATATATGTAACACACAGAATCTTCAGTAAAAGTTCTAGTAATCAACGTTTTCTCTACTTCCACAGCCAACTATTACTGCTGCTGTCTGCTGTGCTGACAGTGAAGTATCTCCCTATCACTTATGGGAATTATTCTGTAATAACCAGTGCTTATGATTAACATATTCTTATCAACTGTCCTTCTAGGGGAGGACATTGACAGATGAAGATGTGATACAGCCATTAATAAGCATCCAGCCTTCTTTATTTACAACTGTTTCCTGAATTCCACAATTTTTCTGTGATGCTCGGTGATTGTGCATTCGGGGAATGTTTCCCTTTTCCCTTTTCCCTTTTCCAAGAAAATCACATAATGTAAGCACATCAAAGCTGTTGGCTATAAGGAATTAGCAAGTGATCACCCTGTGGAGGGTCTCTCAGTCTATGAATACTACTAATAAGCCAATAAGTATGAGAGTTTCCTCAATGTGTAATTGCTTACTCTTCATCTCAGCAGGTTTTTCTTTACTTAATCATCAGTAAAATAACCCATGTAAATCACAAAATACTCTAGTTGTTTGATCATTCCCTTTCTTTGTGTTAGCCCTTTGATATTTAACCTCCCGTTTCAGTCAGCTTTACAAGGATGTTTTCCAGAGAAACAGTATGTCTCATTTGATGCTATATTAATCATTTGAAGAGAACATGTATGTTGCTAGGCTGGCAGTAAGTGTATGCATATGAAAGCAGGCCCAGTCGTGGGCCACAATGAGTTCCTTCTGCAACAGAGCAAGAGCCCTTCATCTTTATTGACCTAGGGAGCAGGTCAGATATGATGGCTGCTATAACAAAGGCATTTCTTGAATACAAAAATGCCTTTGCAGTCACACCAGCTAATCAGTCTGAAAAATCTCAATTTTATTTGGCTTTAAAATACTTGAAGATAACAGCACAATACGGCTGACATGCTAGAAGAAAGGCTAATACTTAATCTTTTCCAAGCCATGACAGACATGCAAATTAACATCTGACCGGAGATGGTAAGCCTTTTGGCAAACTCTAGGTATCTTTTCACCTACTAACTAAAGGAAAGCAACAACAAACTCCAGAAGAAAGTCACTTCCCCAGGTAAATAAGACACTTGCATCTCTGCTACCAAAAAACCCCCACCAAAACCCACAAACCAACAAAAAACCCCAAAGAAAACTGATAATACTTTCACCTTCTTCCTGTCCTGTGGTACCTTACCTGGTCTGACCTGCAGAATAAAACTTCTAACATTAATATCCTTATACATATGTATGTGTTACATTGGAGGTAAAGAATTAATAATACTTAAAATAACATTTTCAAAGACATTTTAGATGACAGTTTCAAAAGAAGGAAGAGCTAGGAGGATGAATACTCTTTTCAACAACAGAATAAGCTCTTGCCCACAGGGATACACAGCACTCTAAAACTGTTCAGAGATTAAGGTATGTAAGTTATGTGGCAAATATTATAGGGATCTTAGTTTCTATCCTGATTCGTGGGATGAAAAGGAGCATTTAACTGCTTGGCTCCTGCTGTTCTTGAATGAAAATTCACTGCTTCATTAATATTTATCCCTTTTTCTTCTAACCCTACTATACATGTTCTCTTTTGGAGTTTCAGGAAAACCAGCAATTATCACATCAAAGGTCATCAGTCCACCAGGGAAACTTCAATCCTTAACTGATGGAGAATTGCAGCAGCTTTTGCAAACATCTCAGATCAGGGTAGCAAGTGTTTTCCCTCCTCCCTTCCCTCCTGTGACTCTTGTTGGTTTTATTTAATCAGCTTAGAAGACCTCCTCAGTTTTCCTGTGATGCCATACACTATCTTAGACATCAAAAAGATTTTTATACTGCTGTTAAATTTATACAGAGGGAATAAAAGAAAAACAGTGATTTAACCATGCTACACAATAGGTCCAGTCTGAAATAGTCTGAAGGACTTTGCTTAAATTTCACAAAAGGTGTTTTTGTTAATCTCCATTCTGAAGTTTTTTGCAACACTCTCACTCACTTCAGTAGCAACAGTAGCATTAAAGAATGAAAGTGATCCATCCAGATGAAACGGAGAGAGGCGTACGAGTTACTGAACAGCAGAAACTGGGAGAATGACTGAAACAAAATGAAGAAACTCTACTCCTGCCAATAGCAAGCATTAAATAAAAAAGGTATGAGTCAAACCCCCAGGATGAATGAAGAAACTGGTATCAAAATAACTATATTTAAAATATAATAAATGCTGTGTTTCTGCTACTTATCTTTTGGCTTCATAGTCTTTATGGTTGCACATTTCAAAAGTTTTTTGGCAATCCTAAGGCCTAAAGAACATTTATTTTTTCTTACCAATAAGAGATAAGTTTTCCTAGAATCATGTGATGCCAAATATGAGATGTCTGATAAAGCAGAGTTGCCAGTGCTAAAAAAAGTGTTTTCTTCAGGGCTGAAGAAGACAGTTCCAACGACACACAATAAGAAGGGCACCACACTTATCTGCGTTTTCAGCCTCACTGGAGAATAGATGACCAAACATCATTAATTCTAAGTATTACTTTCTTTGGCTCTTGTACCTCTGCAGAATGAATTGATTTAGGCATGTAGGAATTTTGATGCTAATCAAAACATGACTTCAGTGTCATATAGCCCACTAGCCTAGGAGGGTTACCTCCACTAAAACAAAGTATCATTCAGTGCTCTAAAAAATCATTAAAATAAATTAACAATTTTGGCAGAACTGTCAGGGAGTACTGCTCCACTTTGTCTGAAGTATCATTTCTTTCGGACTGCTATTTCTGGCTCTGATCCTTTGCACAACTCCTGTGGCCAAGTCCCATTAAATAAAAGTCTTTCCTACTTACGTGTGAAGCTGTGCAGGGAATTTGCCTTCACAATATTGTAAAGCAAAACCAAAAAATTTTATCCAACTTACTGCTTTAATGTAATTAGTTAGTTGATTCGATTTAATCATTTAATCCATGCTCCCCAGTGCCTCCTTTTAAGATAGAGAGTAGGAGAGTAGGAGCAGTCCTCTGTACTGCGCCAAGCCAGCTATATGTTTCTGAAGAATGGTTTTAATTTTAATGGAATTAAAAGTTTGTAATTCTCTCTTTACAATAAACTAATCTCAGGTTTGTAAGGGTGGGGGCCCAAATAAGAAGCCACAGAACAATGCAAAGCTGAAATTTCGGACCCTTCCAACTCTGCAGTCCTCCTTACCAAGATGTGAGCTGCGATGTCCCTCAGACATGAGAGACCTCCTTCAACATGCCCTACATCATGTAATTGTTTTGCAGAGGATTTTTCTTTTTTGTGCTTAATTTGACAAGACAGAAGAGGAGAAGAGGAAGACAGTCAGAAGAGTTGTTTCTTCTCCCAGACAACAGAAAACTTGCTGGCTTCTTACTATGTGCTGACAAGGTTGGAAAGATTGGTATTGCTACTACAGCTTTGTGTCACATAAGTACCATAAGTTCCTTGGACACCCTGCTAATGCTGGGCCTCCTATAGAGTTAATTTGCTTGAGAGAAATTGTGAAATTGTTTTGCTTGAAAAAGACCTCTAAGATCACCAAATCCAATCATTAACTTAGCCCTGCTAAGTCCAACCACTGAACCATGTCCCTAAGCACCACATTTATGCATCTTTTCAATAGTTCCAGGGATGATGACTCCACCACTTCCCTGGGCAGTCTGTTCCAATGACTGGCAACCCTTTTGGTGAAGACATTTTTCCTAATATCCAACCTAAACCTGTCCTGGTGCAACTTGAGCACAGTTCCTCTTTTTCTATTGCTTGTTACCTTGTCAGAGAGACCAACACCCACCTGGCTACAGCCTCCTTTCAGGTAGGCAGAGTGATATAGTCTTCTCTCAGCCTCCTTGAGGCTAAAAAAACCTAGTTCCCTCAGCCACTCCTCATGAGACCTGTTCTCTAGACCCTTGACCAGCTTCATTGACCTTTGTTGGACATGACCTAGCTTCTCAATGTCCTTCTTGTAGTGAGGGGTCCAAAACTGACCACAGTACTTGAGGTGCAGCCTCATCAGTGCCAAGTACAGAGGTATGATCTCTTCCCTAGTCTTGCTGGCCACACTATTTTTGACACAAGCCAGGATGCTGTTGGCCATCTTGGCCACCTGGGCACACTGCTGGCTCATGTTCAGATTGATGATGACTATCACCCTCCTGTCCTTTTCCATCAGGCAGCTTTCCAGCCACTCTTCCCCAGGCCTGCAGTGTTGCCTGAGGTTGTTGTGACAAAAGTGCAGGACCTGACATTCAACCTTTTTGAATAGCTGACCTTGGCCCATCGATCCAGACTGTCCAGATCAACACTTCTGCACACTCAAGCAGATCAACACTCCTTCACAACTTGGCATCTTCTGGAAACTTACTGCACATGCACTTGATCTCCTTATCCATATCTACAGCTTTACACTGCACTGGTGTGGCCTCCCCCTGAGTACAGTATGCAGTTTTGAGTGTCAGTGTACAAGAGGGATATGAAACTATTGGAGAGTGTCCAGAGGAAGGCAACGAGGATGGGGAGGGGTCTGGAGGGGAAGGCTTATGAGGAGAGGCTGAAGTCCCTTAGTTTGTACAGCCTGGAGAAGAGGAGGCTGAGGGGAGACCTCACCACAGTCTATGGCTTCATGATGAGGGGGAGCAAAGGGGCAGGCACTGATCTCCTCTCTTTAGTGACTAGTGATAGAAACCAAGGGAACAGTATGAAGTTGTGACAGGGGAGGTTTGGTTTGCATATCTGGAAGAGGTTCTTTACTGAGAGGGTGGTCAGGCACTGGCACAGGCTCCACAGGGAAGTGTCACAGCACCGAGCTTGACTGATTTCAAGAAGCGTCTAGATGATGCACTCAATCAAATACTCTGACTTGGCTGGCCCTTTGTGGAGCCAGGAGTTGGACTTGATGATCCTTATGGTTCCCTTCCAACTCAGGAGACTCTGTGTTTCTATGATATTAAGCAGAACTGGCCCCAGTGCTGAGACCTGGGGAACACAGCTTGTGACCAACTGCAAACTGGATTTAACTCCATTCACCACAACTCTCTGGGCCCAGACAACCAGTATTTTCCCAGTGAAGACTATGCCTGTCCAAGCCATGAGTTTGGACACAGTCATGTGTTTTTACTGTACTTTCATATTACTTCACCTATTTAGCCTAACAAAGTAAACTCAGGAATTAACTTGGAACATTTTTGTATAGAAATTGACTTTGTTAAAAAGTGACTTGAAATGTTAAAAGATTGGTTTGTGGTAATAGCTGAAGTGACCCAACATTTGACCCTGACTTCAGAACATTAATATTCTCACAGCAAAATATGATGCGCCGAGGAATTTTGCCTATGGCTATGGCATGAAAGAATTGAATCATCCCCTGAAAAGGAGACATTTCTTCAATTTTTAACTGAGCATGTAAAATACAGGAACTGGTATAATATAGCAAACAAATGAGCTGCTGCCTGAGTAGTGAAATTTTACTGCTTTTTAAAATTATTATTACATTTAGCCACACTGGTATTACCAGCTTCTTAATTCCTAGTTACTGCTCTGTTAATTTTGTTAAAATTAAGTTGTATTTGAGAAGCACAGCAGAAAGCAACCACAGAAACAGCTGAAAGAGTTTCACTCAGGTGCACTGAAAGTCCACGCAGGTGAGTTGAAAGGAGCTCCCTGGGTTGAGAAGCATTGGTAGCAGACAAAGAACATGTCACAGGTCTGCCATGTGAAAAGCCATGAATGCCAAACTGCTCTTAAATTAGATCCTAGGTGAAAATAACAGCAGAGACAATAAAAGCTTTTTATCAGTTTTCTGTTAGAAAAAGTGTGACACCATTCCTCTTAGATAGAACCCCACTATTGATATCAAAACCTTTGTCCCATCAACACTCAGCACTAAGGTTGTCAAGCTGCTGCAGAACATCTGACACCAGATTTACAGAATCGTAATTCAGGAGAAGAGGTGATCTAGTAGGTAAAATGCTCAGAACCATTTATTTGTAGATGGAAATCAGTGCTTATCACCCCATCCAGAAACAGCTAACCAGAGCAGCTTTTGTTAGTGCAGCATTTTACCTACTAGATCACCTCTTCTCCTGAATTACAGTTCTGCAATGGAGACACTTGGAAGATGGATTAGTTTACCTGCTGGGTACAGTTTCTGAAGCTTTAGGGAAAGATGCAAGTTTATGCAACAGAGAATTGGTAGTGTGCTTGTGGCACAGACACTTTGTGGTCTGGGCTTTCTTTTTCCAACAGGCTGAGAAAATTCAGTTTAAGATCACAGTATCTAAATTACACCACTGGAAGGGCAGAGGTTGTACAGAATACATTGGGTTTTACACTTTAATTAATTTATAATTAAATTAATTAGCCTATTGGCTAGCTCAATCACAGTGAAATAAAAAAAAAAAAAGCCCCCAAATCTTCAAGTGAGATACAATATTCTTATTGCCCCCAGGCACTGCACATTGCAAGACTGCTGCTTGTCTAGGCTGTGACTAACTGATGATTAATTAACTTAACTTACATTCTCATAAAACTCACCACTTTCACAAGTAATTTCTTAAATGACTTAGCTCATGTAGACAAACTTGGGCAATTATTGACATAGTCCAAACAATTCAACACTTCTAGCCAAAAAGCTCAAAGAAACACAAGCACACTGGTCTTACCAAATGTCCTTAATGAAGTTTTCTCTGGGGTCACAGTCAATGGATTTTGTCGGCTCCACCGAGCTTTCAGAATCTGTTCCACATGGCATGTCATTGGTCCTTGTTTTGATAAGAAAAGATTAAGGGGCTTTCCCAGGCAAATACCAAGACAATACCAAGGATGGAACTACCTGCATTTATGGGAGTTCCCAGTGCATTTAATAGACAGTACTCACATCTTTCTCAGTTTAGGCAGTGTCCTAATTTTGCCACTGTTTACATTAAATGTCTCGGAAGTTTTGGTCAGAATCTTGTCTACAGTTGCTGCATGTGATTGTTACCATCTGGGTCAACAAGGGTATATACTGTCAAACATTAACCACAAATGACTGTATTGTAATGATAAACAGAACCATCCCAAGATAACTCTTAATCTTTCAAATTCTGAGGCTTATTTAATTATTTCTAAAAAGTTCTTGATCATAAGAAAGCTGCAGAAGAACTGTTCACGAAGGCATGTAGCAATAGGACAAGGGGTAATGGTTTTAAACTAGAAAAGGGCAGATTTAGGTTGGATATTAGGAAAAATATCTTCAATATGAGGGTGGTAGATCACTGAAACAGGTTGCCCAGAGACCTAGTGGAGGTCAGGGTTGATGGGACTCTAGCACCCTGATCTAGTGAAGATGTCCCTGCTTACTACAGGGGGTTGGAATAGATGACTTTTAAAGGTCCCTTCCAACCTAATGCATTCTATGATTCTATAAGTTGCTATGGAAAATATTTGCAGCCCATAGAAACCTTTGCTTTAGCACAATAAGAATGTTTTTCTTGTTACATTTTCTCTAATTATGTTTCGGTCTTGTCTGTGGCTCTTAGTTTTCCATTGTCTAACTGCGTGTTTGAGGTTTCTGGATTTCATTTACACATAAGCTGACATTATAGTTGCAGAAGCTCCGCTACGTGAAACAGGACTTTTGAAAGGAAAAGTAAAGATAAAGAAATTAATGTACAACATGAAGAAGCTGGGGGAATATCCCATTTATTTTTTGTCCAGAATTCCCTGCTTTTGGCAAGGCAAAATCACAGGCAGCTAGGAACAACTTCATTTGGAAGTGCCTCTATCAGGTATGGAAACAGCATGCTTCAACTGCAGCAACTTTCACAGTCATCATAAACCACTAAGATTTAAATAAATAACAGGCTAGGCTTTGAAGATGACTCTAGAACATATGTGTCTCCCTGTCACATGAAGAGACTACGTGATGAATGTTTGGAAAAATGGAAGGAATCAGTGCTGGGGCACTACTTCATGCCACAGGCACTACTTCATGCCACAGGCATGAAGAGCTGCCTAGGTCATAGTGCCATAGGACTGATGCATTAGAGTCTCCTGATATGAAGTGCAGTTGAGAAGTTAATACATATCCTTAAAAACTCTTACCAACAACTTAAAATAGCTATCCTACTAAACCTACGTAAGCACTAAAACTCCCTCAATCTACAGACATCCCAAGTGGGTTTTGGAACACATGGGCTGCTCTGACTGAGCACAGGTCCATGGAACTTCTCCTGGCACTTCAGATAGACATGTTAGTTAAAATTAAAAAAAAAACCCAACAAAACAAAAACAAGCAAACCAAGAACAAACAACAAAAAACTGAGCAAACTGAAAACTCGTGGCATTCTGCCTTCACTAATAAACTGCAAACTCTTTCTAGAAAAATGGACCATGGTTCAGTAGCAACTGCTTCACTCCCCCCACCCTTTGTCACCTGCTAGCCTCAGAGTTGCCACCAATGCCAGCTCCACTGTGGGTTTGGCAGAGCAGCATTGAGCCCAAATTAATAAAGCCCAGCTGGATTCAGGTTGACACCATCAAGACCCTCTGTGTTTCCCAGGGAACTGGCTTACCATGGAGCCAGATAAGATTCATATGGTCTTATTAACTCCAGCTCTGTGTAATGCAAAAGCAGCTGTACCGATTATGGAGTTGAGATGCTCCTGGAAGCAATGTAGCCACATTCATGTGGCTGAGATTCAGCTAATATCTGTGGCATGAATAATCCACAACACATGGATAGCAAGTGCTGACTGTATCCTGCTTCTGAATGGGTGCACAACCAAAATATCTAGTGAGGCAGTGCTGAGACAGAAGAACTTAGAAGCTCTGAGGCTGAAAGAAATTCAAACCCTTCTTTATTTCTAGGCTGTCAGCAACTTGTTTTTCACAGAAAAAACCAGACTGAATCTTATTATTTAAAGGAAGGAGTTTTATTAGTTGTAGTCAGGTTTAGCTTCACACACAGGAGAAAGCAAAGAAATCTTTGAATCACTTCAGGTCTGTTTTGATGACTTGTCAGTGCTTCTTAAGTCTTAGGTTCAGCCTCTCTTGAGGTATGAACATGCCCCTGAGGACTACACCCTGCTTAATGCTAAACAACTTCTGAAGGTGATGAGTGCTCTTCACGGTGCTAACCATTATTTGGAATTGTTTGGACTCTACAGGACTAGCTCTCTGACTTCTGGTTTTAATGTTTTCATTGGAAATGAGTAAGTGTGATTGACTTGTGGAATGCTTAACAGGAGTTAGTTAATATTACTCTGAA
Organism: Hypotaenidia okinawae; assembly: GCA_027925045.1. Lineage (NCBI taxonomy): Eukaryota > Metazoa > Chordata > Aves > Gruiformes > Rallidae > Hypotaenidia > Hypotaenidia okinawae. Next base: position 128,266,814 of record BSDF01000002.1, on the reverse strand, counting down.
CACCCTGGATATCTTAATAATGAGAAAGAACACTAGAAGTACTTGCCTCATGAATATAGGCATGTAAGCACATTTTGAAATAGGTAAATGTACCTAAAAGTAAGTTGGACAGACACTGAATCTTAATTACCCCTGAGGTCCATATAACAGAATAGATAGGAATTTATTCATGCTGAAGCCACAACAGTTCCAATCCAATAACTGTCTTTACTTCACATGTACATCTGCATTTACTTAAATAGTGGGATTCACCTCTACACTAGATCAGGTAATTGCTGCCATTTTTGAGATACTGACCAACCCTTTTTACTGAAAATATATTTAAAAACACAAATTTGAAAGAGTTTTAGGATATAATTTACCTACTGTAGATCTTTTTTCTTCAAATACATGTAATAATAAATCTCTCTCTCTCTTTTTTTTCCTTTTTTCCGCCAAACTAGACCAAAGGCAAAGGACTCCTTTAGAATATAGAGGCTGTGAGGCAGTGTGCCAGTTTAGTATTTTCACACACACTGCACAATGGAGCAGTTACTACTCCAGTCTGCTTATCAGACATGCATACATGGACTAAAATCTCTCTGGAGATGCTCCTTTGAGTTGTACTTAAAGGTACAACTATTTTACAACTACAAAAATGTATAGAGAAAGAGTTAGAGGATGAAAGAGTCACACTAGGGAGGGGTTCTTAAATTTTCAAGATTTCACAGCTTGGAGATTGAATGATCACCACAACAGAACAATTTTAGAGATTATCTACCTATTCCCCCGCTGCCCACACCCTCTTCCCTTCCCCCCATCCCCCCCACCCTCCTATATATGCATGATTTTCCTTTCTTATACACACATTTTGAACTCAGTACACTTATTTCCTCACAAAAGTAGAGAAAGCATATTACTGTCCTATAATACGAGGTTGGGAAGAAGTGCTCAGAAGCATGAGCTGTAATCTTGGATTTGAACAAAGTAGGCCAGTGTGATACTGTTGCCTTTGAAAGAGTAGCAGTGACATAAGGCTTCCCTTGCAACACTATAAATACTCACTTAATGCTTTGCCTTATGTTTTAGTCAAGCTGTGCCTGAGTACCCAATGCTACTGTGAGGGAAAGCCTGGCACAATTTTGCCCTCTAATAATTTTTATTTTCTCCTGAAGCCAAATATACCACATAGTTGACAGTGGTGTGTTAGCCTTCCCCTGCCCAGCTGTGCTAAGCAAGTGAAGGAATCTTTCCTGATCCCAAACTTCACTGTGAAGAGCTTGGGGACAAACTGTATTGCCTTTTCAGATGGTATTTAGTCTCATCTTCAACCTGCCACTTTTACATCTTCCACAGTTTTATACAAAAAATAAAAAGGCAATTGGGAAGAGAATAAAAAAAGAAAAGGTTCAGGGAAACTCTGAGAAACTTTGAGAAGGAAAAATGTGACAATAGGAAAAAGAGAAGGGAGGCAGTGAAACAAATGTCACAGATGTGAGAATAGCATGTTCATGCACAAATCTGTGCTGATTAAGCTAATCAGGTTCAGTTAAACCTCTGCATGGACAGCTTTGGGAACTCTGACACATATGCGAACAAATGAACAATCTCTAATAATACTTGAGTCACTATAGCATAGACCAACGTGCTTTTCAGCAAGCATGCAACAAATCACATCAGTGTCCTTTCAGAGAAATTTAGGAGCTCCCGTAACTTCAGAAGAGCAATTAAAATAATCCATACCTATCATGCTGCACAGCTTAAGATACCTAAAGTTCCTTGGAGACCTAATGCTGGGCTTCTGCATCTGCTCAGTTGTCACCCTGTCTTTGTTGCACTAATTGCCTAAGATCCTGCCTTTTAGCTAAAGCTGTTTGGGAGATGCAAAACAGGCACAAGTCTCCAGAGGAGTCCAATTTGTGAGGCACACATTGGCTGTGGGAAGTTCATAGGATATTGGGGATCCACCAGGAAACTGGAAGTCTGAGATCCAAGCCCTCCTCTTCCTGATGATGTCTGGAGCTCCAGCTCCAGTCCCAGGAGAGTTCTTCAGTCACCAGTGAATGGAGAAAAAACCCATTCAGTCTATGTTTCCTGGGAAAGCTGCTTCAGGCAAGAATCCTATGCTGGGCAGGGGTTCTGCAGGTTAGAAATACTTGGTGTGGGGATGGAGTGCTGGCATTCTTGAGACCTTTCTGCTCTTTATCAAATCACAATTTTAGGGTAACGTATAAACAGTCTAGGGGCAAGCACTGAGGCTGAGGACATGACTTCAGGCTCCAAGTATCTGTTTCCCAGAGAAGTCTGACTTTAGCCCTGACGTAGTTTCTGCATTTGTGAAAGAGGCAGATATCTAGGGTATCTATACTTTTGACGTCCCCTATAAGCTGTTTCCATTTGCCTTTCATCAGATCCAAGTCTAGGAGAAAAGGAAAAAGTTGCACACAGATAGGAGATATCTGATCTGATATACTTACCCAAATCTATACCCAAAGCATCATAACCTGAACTCTGATTGTTGCCTTTTGCCTTAGGGAATAAAACTTGTCTCTGAACAAAACTTCACCACCAAAATGTATAGGAGAAGCCATGTGTAGTCTGTTACTGTTTGGGAAATGTCAGGCTCCCATCTGAGTGGCTTAATGCATTTTCTGATTACCTGTTAAAGATGACTCATGACATTGTGTAACTCTTGGTATTGTTAGACAACTTGCTTTGTCACTCAACAGCCCTGGAAGGAGCCCAGAAAGCAACACTTCAGCTCTGCTCCTGAGTTTCAGCTATTTGATCAGGCTTCCTTCCTTAGGACCGAGGCTTCCAAAGTTTCACAGAGGCTGTTGCTTTTTCTAAATGCAGTTATAAGGCTAGTTTGACCTACTATACCTAAATATGTTTAAATGAAATTGCACTTAAGCCCCCCCCCCCCCCCAATAAATATATAAATTATTCTTTCTGCTTCTTTATATGATCTAGAAGAATTATGCTACCTAGGTAAAGTCAGCTTCAAATTTATTTGCTATTTAGCTGAAGGCATAAAAAATTCCTTTGGGAGGTCTGAACTAAATGAAGCTATAGATTTCAGAGCTGGAGGTTTAATAATTCCCTCTGCTGTATGCTCAGAGGCACAGAGCTCTCTTGGGCAGAGCCTACAGTTTGACAAATTCATTGAATGAATGCTAAAATGGCCCTGATCTACTGAAACACAGAAACAACTTGTCGTTACTTGCACTGTCGATATCTGAAAACATCTGACCTTTGCTGCTGGCAAAGGAACATCTTATAGCCCAGAGGTACATTAAATGAGCTTAACGCCAAATCAGTCTGACACTAACATTAATCTAGGGCATGTGTACTTAGGAGAATCACAAATCTTCTTTTATAGCTTGAAGCAGGTGAAACATCTCCCTTTATATATGCAGCATTTGAATTCAGACAGTTAAAGAAAATACCATTACTTAAAAAAAAATCTCTGAGATATGCACAAAATTTTTTAATTAAATAGTTGCATTTTATCCCACTCAAATTTTTCTCTGCAGTTTTAGCAGCACATATTATTCTACTCCTCACTAAACACTTGTTTAACTTCCACATCCCTGAAATGGCTGCATTTCAATGATGGGTGAAATGATCCCTCCTATTTTCTTCATATAATGAAGTAGCAGTGCTATTGCTTTATTAGTCTACCTCATAGAAAAGTCATAAGTCTGAGGAGAAAAAAAAAAAGTCAGTGGAACATAAGAGCCAGAAATCTCTTATATTGTTATTTAGATAGAAGACACACACAATTCAAGTTAGTATTTTAAATCTCTGATTTATGGAAAAATTTGATTGCTATTCAAAATACTCATCATTATGCACATAGAAATGTCCTACACTGAAAAGTCAGCTTGCTATGTGACAGCTTTCTATTAATCAGTCTTTGCTTACTGAATAACAACCTTCAGAACTACTTCAACAGAAAAAAAAAGACAACAATTTCAGCCCCTTTTCTCCCCCCTTCTTTTTTTTTTTTTCCTAGGTAATCAGGTTAAAAGTTTAAACACGATTTTATGTCATCTTGTGTATTAATTCAATTGTTAATTACATTCCTGTGAGATACAGAGCCAGTACTCCAGAGATAAATGGCTTGTTCAGATACTACAATGGTGATTCTCTAATAAGTAGCTATATATAGTGCATCTAAAGTCTCTCTTATCACTTTTCTTCCACAGAAAACACCTATAAGCATCCCTGTGTCATCTATTCTAGTTAATGTCCTTTAAGGTAACAGTTAGACCTTTGTTACTGTTGTATTTCAGCATCATGCTTCACCTTTACCTCTCCCTATTTTCTTCCCAGCCTGTGCTCTGTGTGTGACACAATATTTAGACTGGAAGAAAACTTTCTTAGCTGACACATGGCAGAAAATATTGGTTCACCCAATAATCAGACCATGCATTCAGAAAGTGGTACAACAGCACTTGGAAATGACTAGGAGGGAAATCATGGGGAAAAGATAAAAATCACCACCACCACCCCCAAATATTCTCAAAATTCTTCTTTCAGAAGGCTAAAATTTCATCATGATCCATTTGAGTACCTTCAGGTGTAAAGGCCATCCACTGTGTTTGTTCTCAGCTTCACAGAATACAATCCTTCTACAATATTAAGTGTAACTTAAGCACGAGGTGCTGCAAACACCATTCACCACTTCTGCAGCATCATGGCCAATTGCTGGGATATTTACAAATTTGTCTAAATCACAGCCTAAATTCAAAGTCCAAGTTTCCATGGAAAAACTGTATTCTTTTGTTGTCTTACAGTATTCGGGTTGACATAAAGAGTTATGCATAGTTTTAAATATTTGGGAACACACAGTGTACATGATAGTTTAATTTGGTACTATTGCTATTTAAACTATGAAAAGGTGTGGGGAAAGCCTCCTACCTAAAAGGTAAAGTTAATGTGTGTACAGGAATCTAAAAATGCTGGTGAAGAATGTTTTGATTTCAGTTACAATTACTGTGTCATCATATCTTTATTTGCTTTCAATTAGTTGCATGGTTGAACATCGTCACTCAGGTCATGTCTCTGGCTATTTATACATATAGAATTAATGGCTATAAAGAACTGCTTTTGTTAACCAGTGGTTATATTTTATTGCCTTAGTCATCTTAATTTACATCTCACAGGATTTCAAAATCCCATAGAAGCTCTGGACCTGATCATTGAGGGGTCTGAGAAAGCCTTCAGTGAGAACCAGCGTGGCCTGGAGCTTCCAGGATCAGTTCCTAGAGATAAACATACCCACTGTGCGATACACAGCTGCTGAGCTATGAAGCCTGGGTTTTGTCTATGGCATTTATGAGCATCCCATTACTGCATTATCCAAGCACTCTATAATCTTAACTGTATCTGTTTCCGCAGCTCTCCTGTGTGATGATGAAGCAATGTTTTCCCTGTGGCACTGACTGCAACACCAGTACAGGAAAGTCTTGATGGGAGCAAAGAGGTGAGACTAAATTCCTCTTAATACCTGGTTAACCAACTAACCAGTGCAACAGCTTTCTCAATGAAGTGTAGAACCAAAGAAGCTGAGAAGGGGGTAATGACTTTCTTGAGAATCTCTCATGTACACCTCATCTCTTGTCTGTACCTACAGGTATTAATAACTGCAAAACTGGCTGGAAACCCATGTATTATTGTTCCAGATGAGGAATAAGGTGTAAAACACAGTTGAATTCTTCCCCAGAAATAATATCCTCACTCTCAACATTTCTTCTGGTGAGAGCCTGCACTTCACTAGTACATAACCTGGTTGCTTGCCAAGACCAAAACCTATCAGCCCATCATGTGACACAGAAAATTGGACATTTTCTCCTTCCTTCTGGGAATAGATTGAAGAGGTGGCAGGGAAAATGATTACAACTTGAGGCAACAATGAGCAAAGAAACATTGTCTTAGATCTGTAAATTTGCAAGGCAACAACAAATGGAAAGTTTTCCCATTAGTGTTTCTTGGCCCCAAGTCAGTAAGCTGCTTCATTGCTATGTCAATAGCACGTATACAGATATAAACACATGTCCAAGTGCTTTTCTCACTGCAAGTAGATTTAAGCAGTTGCAGATATGTCGGAGGGGTTTTCCTAGACAACCAAAAAGTCCTCCGTGAAGAAATGTTAATCTTATCCATATACTTCACTCAAAAAGCATTTACAGTTTTAATATTACTGTATCTCACCATCGATGTCACATTAGGCAGTTCTGTTTGTATGGTTTTGCTTTAGCTGTTTTCTTTTGTCATTCTGGTCTTAATACATAAAGCCAGAAAAGAATTTTCTTTCTAGTATTCTTTTTTTCCCATTCCCTGGCTATACCATTACAATCTTAATAAGGCTACAGGTCTGATTCTTAATAAAGACATTTTGCATGTTTACAAGGAAAACAGTGAGATACTTCTGGATCAAATACGGGTCAGTAGACATCTGTGGCTGAAAAAAAGTCTCCATACTTCTGAAATATCTGAATGGAAATATTTAGATGGGGTAGAGGAAACAGTGACACATACAAAATCCACTTTAAAGCCATTCTTTACATGAAGTAGCAAAAGTATTTTTACCAGACTATGCACATATTATTTTGTTATCCTTGCATAGCACCAGTTCTCATCTAAGGCTTGGTAATATGACTTGTACTGGGTAGGAAGGAAGTGACTTGGATCTTACAGGAACAAAACACCACCTAAATGTGGGAAAAGGTTCATAAATACTTCCAGACACTGCCATTTTGAAAGCTTGATCATGAAATCTTAAGAGTACACTTAAACAAATATTCCAGCCTTCAGTTTGTTGCAGGCTGGGAAGTAAGTTTTTTTAGATCTACTTTTCTCTTGCCCATCTCTGTTTCCCTTTTCTCAGTATACTGCCCACCAAACTGCTGCTGCCTGTTCCTCATTAAGGCAGGCAGTGCCGGTAAGAAAACCAATGAAGCAACCTAATCAGCAGCTGAGAACCCCTTCCACTAAGTAGCAGGAGGAAACGAAGGAGAAAAAACTCATACTTCCTCTTTGGAGCTCTACTGGTGTGAACTAATTTAATAGGGATGAGCAGCCACAAAGTCAAACAAATGCCTGTTGCTTTGTGTAAGTGACATGTGGTAGGTTATGGATATACTAAAAGTGAATCCCAGAATCTTCATTTTCACAACTTCTAAAGGGAAAACTCCAAGGTCACAGACTTTGTACTCTATTGATAAGTTGTAAAAAATTCCCTCTGGATCTTAATCAATAGTGTATATATAAAAAAAAAAACCACCCAGGAAAAGTTTATGTGTGAGAGAGTGATGGAAAAGAAAATCAAATGGAAGTTGCACTCACTTACCAGGTCATATAAAAAATATGCTGCAGGCAAGAGAGTCACAAAATAAAGGACAAATGAAGGGGCAAAATGTGTCTCCTTGGAATATCTCATCAGCTATTTCTATTGCAGTTAAAAGCCATTTACTCTAATACTTTTAGGGGGATACCCCCTTATCTTTCAGCTAATAGTCTTATTCTACATAATCCTCTTTTCCAAACCGATAAACCTGACAGCATGGGAGGGAAAAAGAGCTGAGGATGAATTAGTTTTGTTTCAAAAAGTGGAATATACTGAGATAGAACTAAGGTTACTGATGACAGAGATCACTTGGGAGGGACGCAGAAGCAAATAGTTCAGCACATGCTTCTTAGCAAATAATCTTTGTGTAGGTGCATGTCTGAACATGTATATGTATGCAACAAAGAGATGTATCTCTGTGTTACAAGGATTTTTCCTGTGGGACTTGTCTATTTTTGGTAGGTATTTCCTTGTGACCTTTTAGCAAGAGAGAAAGAAAAATACCTATAGACAATGAGGTGAAAATGCTTGACAAGATCCCAGCTAGAGAAAGGCTACCTGATTACAGATTCAGCACAGAAAGAGGAACCCTAAAAAAAGATCATATTTCTGCTGCATGCCTTCTAGAAGGATGCTCAGCAGTACTTTCTGCTTATGACCTGTGATTGTGCCCTCAGCAAAATGAAGGGTGGTGTAGTGAACTGTAGAAAAATGTTGCTTACACTTGCTTTGAGTCTCTCTGTTCCTCAGGTTCCCAGTCTGTTCTAACACTCTATTGCCTGAGTTATTCTGTGACTCCCAGTGGAGGCACCACTGGCCAGCCCAATATTCTCGACCTATCAACTCCTCTTTCCTAAGCCCTGTAACCTGGAATGAAATGCCTCTCTGGTTCTTGTTTCAAGATCAGAATCATTTCAGATGAAGTGAAATGGGATTTTCAAGCTCCTACACTTTCCAGAAATAAACTGGGATCCAAAAGTCTGTTTGGAACTGAGACTGGGACATGAGTGTGTGCATTAATAAAACTACATTTCTAAAAATCCTGACCCTAAGAGTTAAGTTGTATTCGATGTAATTAACTGAAGTTGGCTTTGGAATGCCAGTGGATAATGTGCCAGGAAAGGCTTTGCACTGAGAGTGTCATTAATTGATTATATACATGAGAGACATGATTTTTAAGCTTCAGGTCAAAAAGCCACCTTTTCTTTTTTCTTGGAACTTTCCAACTATTTTATCCATGGTGCAAGTGATAAGACTTTATTTCATAATAAATACTCTGAAGGCATTCCTAATACTGACAAATGTGAATTACATTTATGCGTACTTCACAGTTACAGTTTCATTGTATGAGATACCACAACCCTAAATCTATAGAGAAAAAGTACATTTGTCAATTTTTTCTTGAGAAATGTCTCTACAACAGCATATGATATAGTCAATGAATAGTGAACCTCTAAAGTTTTGGGTTAGATAAACAATGTCCAAGTTTTCCCTTTAAAAAAAAAAATTGGACCTGTAAAAATTACTTGGAAATCTTCCAATATAAAGGCCTTCATAAGATTATATTTTGACTAATCACCAAAAGGATTACTTGTAGTTTCATTGAATAAAACTGGAAAGCACTGCTGCAAATAATAATACAATTCATTCTCTTCAACAAAAGCAAGATAACTTCTACTCTGGAAATACAAGGCATGCATATTCTTGGCCCGACTCTAGTTGACATCTAAGAGCAACTAGGAAAAATACAGGTAAACCTATAGATAAACCTAGGAAAAAATTAGATAAAGTTGGGAGGGAACATTAAGCTGGAACTGGAGATAATGACTAGATCAATGGTATAGAATGGCCTGAATATCCTGTTATGCTGTATGCAAATGAACTATGTGCTTTGTATGGGACCAGTATACAGCCACACATCAGAAGGGAAAATAAAGCAGATTGAATAGTCTTATATTCATTCTAATTGTTACAAAAGGTTATCTGAAAATCTCAGAATTAAAGTATTCTCTAATTAAAATAAACATGTCAAATAGTAACTAGTTCCAAACAAAATTCCACACAAAGACTCGCACGTGAAATAAACTTGATGTATACCAGCTGTCCTTTGTTTCTAGTCATGTCTTAGTTTTAAATCTGAATTTACCTCTGCCACATACATACCTACTATTAAATGACATACATTTGCAAATTGTTTAACCAGAAATAGCTTATGTAAATGAGGTGACAGAATATTACATAGGTAAGGGAAAAAATGAGTCTCAGAGCATTTAAAACTTCCTGCTCTGTGCTCTATCGTGTGGCTTAATATTTTTATTTGTTAAGTAGACACATATGATTTGATACTCAGCCTAGTGCCATAATTCCCACATCACAAGGTCACCACACAACTTGCTGTGACCTCCTAATTCCACTGAAAAGTCAGCCAGGCCTTGAAAGTACATAACTAACGTAGATCTTTTGGAATTGATTTGGCAGTCTCACATAAGACAGCTTGCATAGTGCTTTTCTTTACCATGACCAGCTGCATACAGTGAGATTTGCTTCAAGTTTTCATAATCGTCATGTTCACATAAACAAAGGAAAATTCCAAACCATTACTTTTTGCTTAATGCATATCTTTCCTGGCAGGAAAACTACACTTTTATCTTGACATGACTCAAGCTTATAAAATATTCCTTCTCCTAGACTCAATAAAGGCATACATTTTGTTCACAGGATATCATTCAACAACCACAAAACATACAATTTCTTGATGTCTTAAAAAATAGAAATTTAATAGTGGCAAACTTTGGATTGAGAAGCTATCTGTGTAATCATTTACTGGCTCACTAAAGTGTTAAGGGTCCTTGGGTTAGTCATGAGCCTTTAAAGTTTGGCAGAATAGAACCTCCGCAAGATTTACTACAGCTTAATTATTGACCTGACATAATACTTAGGTTATGTAGCACATGCTGATGGCTTGTTTGGTTTAATTAATTATTGAATAAGCATTTTATTTTTGTACCTTTGAAGATTTCCTGCAGTTAATGTGCCTTGGTTAATTTTCATAGCATTGGACAGAAGTCTGTATGTCTTGCTCAGTGAATTTATTATGGGCAAAACCTGCAAAAAGGGAAAAACACATTAATACTTATAGCTGCTAGGAATCACACATTTTAGTTATAACACAAGCTCTGTTCATACTGGATTTAGAATTTGTTTGCAAAACTAGACTTATTCATTCCTATTTACTCTGCTGAATCACCCTGCAGATCCAAGTTTATCCATGTCTAATTACCTTGCTTACAAATCAGCAAGCTGCCATAGTTAAAATAATTGAAACATTAGAGAGAATGCATTAAAATTTAAAGAACCTGACTTTCCTGTGTTTTGTTCATTATTAAAATACCAATCATTGTGTACCTGCCTTTTTATTGCCTTAATACAGACAAGAAAACTTTTGGCAGATGTTCTTCTACACAAGAAAAAATAAAAATTAAAAAAAAATTTATACTCTTGTAAAATACCTGTACAGAAACGATAAGCTATATTTTATTTAGCTGTCAAAATCAAATGAAAGCTCTATCCCTTGTTATTCCCTGTGGGAAAGCTCTATCAAATTTAACAGAAGTTTATATCTTCAAGTTAACATCGTCTTACTGTTTGGTTAACAAAATTTTTATATATCCAGCCTCAGATTTTAATAGGTGGTTCAAATAAGCACATGTCCATCACTAAGTTCTGTAACTTACCATGGCATTTTCTGAGAATATTTGTAACATTTCGATAGACTTTTCAGTTTTGGAGATACTTTTCTTGGCTTTCATAATTGTTGGTTTTATTTGTTCTTTTTTTAAAATAAGGTAATATTAAAATCAAGTATAAATTGTCATAAAAGATTGCATTTCAGTTTTAGGCAACCGAAATGTAGCTACTGGTATCTACTTATATAAATCTGAACAAAACCCAATTGTTTCATGCCCAGTTTTCCTCTCCTGACCTCAGCTCCTATTGAGACACAAGATCTTTTAGATGACTCCAGTCAGGAGAGAGTTTCATTGGCAGAAAGAAAGCTCTGTCTCCTTTATTTTCATGAACATAGGAAATATTTTTTGGTGTGATATTTTTCACATTCCCTTAGCTTCAACTAGTCACAAGCTTCCAACAGAAGAGACACCATCATCCTAGGCAAAAACATACCAGCAAGCAGGATAGTTTGCAGGTGGGTCAGCTGTCATCTGGTTCCCTGTGTTGTCACACTACTGCCAGTACTGTCACAAGAAAGAAGCAGAACTGGGGGCCACCATCTCAGCATTCAGAATGTACATCATGAAACCCTCACCTTGGACATGGGGGGCACTAAAACCACCAGACAGGTTCTTCTTGCGTAAGCCAGCCCGTCAGTTGTAAAAGCCTCTCTCTAGGCTTTAGTTTCCTCTGCCAGGAAACCTTTCTCTGTCTGTTTGCTCTCTTTCTTTGGGATCTATCCCCATCTGGTGCACCACCCTTCTGGAAGCCTAATCCTTACACACCCTTGAACAGCTCTGGGGTTTGACTTTGGTTTTGGAACAAGCATGCTTTACTGTTTCTTACAGCTGTTTTATAAGGGCAGTGGCAAGGAAGTCTATCTGTTTTGAGGATAATGAGTGCTCTTAGACTCTTCATTTGAAAGTTTCTGAAAGGTCAGACCCAACCTTATTAGGAAAACTCTGGTGACTTGCACAGACATCAGCAATGGGAACAATGAATGCATATGGGCAGCATTATTTCATGCCCAGCTGGGTACCTGGTACCAAAAAGAAAAAAAAAATCCCAGGAAAAATTGGGGCTTTTGTAGATTCCAGGGAATGGAGTGGGAGGAAAAAAGAATTTTTTTTTAAAAAAAGAACCCTCCCTTCAACAAACCCAAAATGGAGAACCTGATCTGCACACCCCCTAATATGGAACCTGATCTGCACACCCCCTAATATGCTGCTGGAAAACAAAATGTAACCTTTGCTTTTCTAAGGTGGAACAGGTCAGTGTAGTGGCGTATATTGTGCCTGACAGTGGACTTGCTGTCTCAGTTAATCAGAAAGGTTTTTGAATTTTAAATCATTGGCTTTTAGGTGGCCAAGACTGTGAAGGTCTGGATAAGCTTAAATAAAAAGCTGCCAGTATTTGGGGACGTAACAAATTGCCTCATAATTTTTATTATGCTATAAATAAATACTGGCAATATTGTGGTCCTTTAAATCTTACCTTTTTCTTACACAAGCGAGAAATTTTGTCATTATTTGTCCACTCTTCCTCAGTTCAGTCCTTTGTTTTTCTGTAATAAATAAGCCAATAGAAAATGTTAACAATTTCTAAGTGATAAATGTAATAATATTTTTAAAGAAAAAAAAAAGAACGAAAAACCTAAACCCACTTGAATGTATACATTATTTCAAGGAATATATCCCTGCACAAGAAAGACATTGCATAGAGTAAGTTTTCTGAATCGTCCCATAAGTCTCACTGTGACCGTTGCTCTAATGCATTGGGGATTAAGGCAAAGTATGTTGTTACTGCAATTTTCTTCATTTATTAGCAATTATCTTTTTAAATTCTTTTCTTGAGAAGGTTGTACTGCTATTGTACAGTATCTACAGAGGGCAATAGTTCTGTAAAGCTACTTCTGTAGGCACAAAGCAGAAATCCATTAAGACTTATTGAGATTCCAAACAGTAAGTTCATTTAAACCTGCTTCCTAATAAATTTAAAAAAACAGACTAATGTGCTGCTAGGTTTTAAAGTTGGTAGTGGCTGTGAAAACCAATAGGTCTTCTGAGATTTCACCTTGAAAATTTAAACCCAGAATCTAGATTGAACACTCTTAGTGTGAAACAGCAATACATACGTATGAAATAATTTGAGATGTGAAAAATAGTGTTAGTACTGTATTACCAAATGGCATTTTTGGTTCTCTTTGTTTGAGAGATTGGTGTCTTGTCATGGTTGTGCATAGCTGGGTGCTGAGAGAGAGAGGCCAAGGGCTGCAGAAAATGGCTGCTAGAATCTTTTGCAAGCCTGCTTATAGCACCTCTGAGAATTACATATAGGAGAAAAAGACTCCACCAGAACACAGAGTGCCAAGAAGACTACCTGAGAGGAGAGATGCCCCTGCAGCCAGAGGAGAAGCACGTGGAGTAGCCCGAGGAAAGGACCCATGGAAGAGGCTGAAACCCGACCTGCCCGGTGGAGAGGCTCCACGCTGGATGGAGCAGGTGGAGACATAGAGAAAATGCTGAGACTTACGTTGGGATGAGCCCCTGCCAACACAAGCAACCTACAGAGATGAGCCAAACAGGTTTGCTGGGAGAGGCCGATAGCCGTGTAGAGGACTGGGACTGAGAGACACTGTGATCTATTGCTGCCTGCCATAGCAGAGATGAAGCCCAGTGGGAAGAGATTTGCCTTGTTGAAAGTTCGTGGAGGACTGGCTCTTGTGGGTGAGATCCTACGGTGCAGTAGGGGGAGGCTGTGTGGAATGGATGCCCCCATCCCGGCCGAGAAGGAAACCATCTTGCAAGGGACTGACTGAAGCCCCCATCTCCTAGTCCCTGCCCCCCTGTCCTGTGCTGCGAGCAGGAGAGGGGAAGAAGGGAGCAAAATCATGGCTGAAAGGGAAGTCTGCTTTAGAATGGAGGGGTGGGGGGAAGGTGTTACCGAGACTCCCATTTTCCCAGTCCCTGCCCCTCCTGGGCTGCGACCGGGAGGGAAGAAGGGAGCAAACTTCTAACTAAAGCCTGCTAAGGAGGGAGTGGTGGGAGGAAAAGTGTTTGCCTGGTTGCATTTGTTTCAAGATTGTTGGTTGCACTCCTGACTCTGGTTGTTTTCACTGTTTTCTCTTTAGCGTGGTGTAATAAATTAGATAACTTTCTCTTCAGCACTCTGTGTTGAGTCTGTTTTGCCCGCGTCATTAACGAGTTTGTCTCTTGAGCCGCCCAATTATGTTATTTCTCCCCTGTCCAACTGAGAAGGGGAGTAATAGACTGATTTTTGTGGGCATCTGGCATTTAGCCAGGGCTCAACCACCACATCTTCAGCTTTTATTTGTTTGGTTTTTGTTGATCAGATTCCAATGTTATAATTGCTAGAATGATGAGACCAAAGGGTTTCTTTAGGATTCTCACTAGCTACTGTTGAACCTTTTTGCTCGCCATTAATGTCACATAAAGTTATGGGCAACTAAGGAAGACTTGCCTTTCGCTTCAGATAGCCTCAGCATTCTTGAGCATGTATATTGCTTGGGCCAAGAGGCTAGGAATTAAAAAAAAACACTCTCACAGTCAATCACACTCAACACAACTTATCTGTCCCAATGGCCACATAAGCCCTCCTTTGACCACATCATAGGAGCCGGTAACATCTTCGTGACCTTCTGATTACAATAATTCCTAAGTGACAGTGCTAGAGAAGGTTGAGTGTCCCAGGCCCCTTCCCACAGGATTTGGTTGAATGCACAGTAGCGTTACAACATTTCCCCCTTCCAACAAACACTGTGATATAGTGAAAGGCCAAGAAGTCAAAACTGACTTGTTTTTGCCATTTATTATATTAATTAGACCAAGTTTGAAGCACATGATATGAGAGGATGTGAAGAAGTGATAGGTATGCAAACACTAGAAGATAATTAATCAAATTATTCCCTCAATTTTGAAACATAAATGAAATCTTACTACATTTTTTTACACTTGTAGTTATGTGGAGACGTGGGCTGTGATGCACAGAGCAGCTTTTTAGCCTGAGTTACATGGGTGCAAATCATACTGAAAGGGTGACTGTACAAAAGGATGGATTTTGGTCCTTAACTTCTATAAAAGTGTATTTTTTCCTATTATTTTGTTGTCATGGGAAACAAATTGGGCAAAGAACTTTTGGAATGAAAGTATTTCCTAATGGCCAAGAATGTAATAGTTAAGAAAATAAAGACAACAAATTATCAAGATGAAAATAATCTAATGAAGAAAATAATGCTTAGAACGGTAAATCAGGGGAAGATGCTTAAAAACAATCCTTAAATCATCCCTGTTCATAATCAATAAGCTGGCTTCATGTGTATAACAAAAGCTTTTTTCCCTGTTTAAACTGTCTCCTCCTATTATGAGAGATCTGTGATTTTTTACCTCCTCCTTCTTGCTCACCGCTGCACTTAAGACACTATTTTCAAGTGCATGTGATAAAGTGAAATCAGGAATCACCTAATGACACCAACTGGAGTGAAATGTTTCCTTTAGGAACCTTTTTATGTATACATAGAAAAGGGTAAAAATATCAGATGATGAAGCAGGGTGAATCATTAAATAAACCATTGGAGGAATGAGTCCAACAGCACTGGAATCAATCGGAATATTTCCATTTACTTTAGTGGGCACTGAACCACAGAGCAGAAAAAGACACATGGAGATGATAGGTACCATTGTCAAAGTTCCCAGATCCCTGCTTTCCACATTCATGTGTGTATGAAAATATGATACTTTCCTACTTTGTGTACTATAGGTGCAAGAATGAGTTTATTACAATTAAACATTAGATAGTATGTTATACCATAATTTTACTCTATGGATAAAGGACTCATTATTTGCTTTAAAAGCTGCTGTGTTCAAAGAAATTGCAGGAGCACTTTCATTTTTCTTCTTTCTTTCATTTATCTTCTTCAGGTTTCTGTGCACCATTTAGCATCTAAATTCTAAATATAGCCTTAATCAGGAACTCTGGCACAAACACATTTCCAACCTGCATTACAGATGGAGACTGCAGCATCCCAAGATGAGAAAGGCTTACAGCATGCTGTAATGCAAGGTTAGTATTTACTCTTCTGCTTTTTGAGCAGCAGGTGTTTAGATACCGCTGCATTGCATATTGTTTGGGAATGTGGGGGAGTGTAGGTGTGCGACAGTGAGAGAAATCCTACCTAACACAGATAAACCAGTGGAACATAGGAGGGTTTGTTATGTGCAGAACTTTTTCCATACATGGGACACACTGGTGATAAAGAGTTTTCTGATCATTCCAGAAGTTGACTGTTACCATGTCCTGGGGCTGCAATGATCTTATTTAGGCTCACAAAAGAAACACAGTCACAACGCCTCTAGAGAAGCCTGGAGAGACTATGGGGAGTGTTGTGTGTGATTCACTCCATCTCTGAGTCAGTCCTGAATTTAATGTACTCAGTTTCCTGCCAGAAGGGAGGTGTTTCAGAAAACAGGAAAATACTAGACCCACATCTTTCTGCAGACTCACCCAGAGACATGTTCATTACTTCCTCAGACTGATGCAGCATAAAGAATGTCCTTATACAGCAGCTTCCCATTTAACCCAGAGACAGCTTTATTACAGTGGAGAACTCTGTGACTTCTGTTTGCATAAAACTCTTTTGCACTTCCAGGGTTTAAGTATTCAATACACAAGTTACAAGTGCAAGATGATTGCAGTTGTAACTCACTGAAAACAGAATAACCTGGAAAACACTTTTGTGGATGGCTTCACAAATGCCAATAAATGGGCAAGGGAATCCAGATCCAGATATCCAATACTTCTTTGCTGAACCATTGATGGGAATTATTGCAGAGCAGTCTGAGAAACCACAATTTATCTAAGTGTTTGATTCTCCTCTGGCCTTGTATTTCTCCTTGCCTTCAGAGGCAATGTGAGAAGTGTTTCTGAATAAGGATATATCCTAGTGTTTCACAGAATGGCAGCTCCATTACTGACACATAAGGGAACTCCAGCATACACAGAGCTCTCCCACTGCCTGGCACTGTTCGCATAATACCTCATAATAAATTCAGAAGACAGAATAGTGAAAAGGCACCAAATACCAGCAATTTATGAACATTACAGACTGCACCACTCATGCAGCAGTATTGCCATAACAATAGAAACACCTATATTTTAAAATAAAATGGATCAGCCTAAGCAGATCAATACAACGTATATTTGCAAACAGTAACAGCTAAACCCCATATCATAACCTTCTAGATATTCACATCGCAGTGGGATTATCTCAGTAAACTAATTTCTAAAGGGCTTCTATCACTTACTCATAACAATTCCTTGTTGAAGGACTTCATCATCAATATACTGGGTATGCAAGGGGCAATTTAGCACCAGACATAAAATTACTCCCAAAAATGTCACAATTTGAAGTGTGAAATACTGCTTTTAATGGTCATGAGCAAAACCCTTACTTTAAATAAAACTAATCCTTATGCATCTCTTTTCCTGAGACAACAGGCTCTGGTCATCTAATTTTTCATTGTGATTTTGGTGGATATGACTAAAAAATTGTCACGGTATTTGGACTTCCTTTTGGAAAAATGCTTTAGCCTGACACATTAATTCATTTTGCTACCTTGAAAAAATGTGCTGGCTATAGGACTCAAGCCTGCTTCACAGAATCACAGAACGTTAGGAGTTGGAAGGGACCTTGAAAGATCATCTAGTCCAATCCCTCTGCCAGAGCAGGATCACCTAGACTAAATCACACAGGAATGTGTCCAGTCGGGTTTTGAATATCTCCAGAGAAGGAGACTCCACAACCTCTCTGGGCAGTCTGTTCCAGTGCTCTGTCACTCTCGCAGCTTCCAAATGCTTAGCTAGCTAGTGACAAAACTAGACACAACTCTTACACTTCAGAAGAGCAAAGGGAAAATTCTGCTTTCTAAATTACAAATAGAAAGCCAAACTAAAAATTTGACCGTTAAGTGAAGCGAGGTAAAAGTACAACGTCAAGGTAATAGGCAATACAAATATAATAAATATTCTAAAATAAAAGATTCAAAGCAGCTTTAGTATTGCAAGTACTTTTACATTTAACTTGCAATTATTCCTACTTTTATTCAACCAAAAGTTTTGATTTGGCAGTTCTAAATAGATGTATAGGCTTGGGGGAGGTGCTTATAATTCCAGTGGGATTAATCACTGAGGAAATTGGAAGCAAATATCTTAGAAAAAACAAAAAGGTGGCATAGCCTCTTGAAACAGACTAAACCTGACAGGCACTTATTCCTGAAAAATTATTCTTATACAAACTGTTACAACTTCTGAGGGTATAAGGTATTAGGTTTCTGCTGTGCAATTATGGGAGAAGAAAACAAATTAATTTGCATTTAAAAGGATATCTATCTCAGTTTCAGTATTTGGGAGACTCTAGCAGCCCCAAAATAAACTTCACAAGTTAACTGATACTCAAAATACATGACGGGGGAGGTGGAGCAGGAAATTTCTTAGATGTGACTTGACGAGGGTTAATGAGCCCCCAGTTACGTGTGTGCTTTCTTAGTTGATAAAATATCATCATCTCCCTTTGCCTAACTGTTCTGGCAGATTTGTTTTTTCAGCAGCCAAATACAGCCTTTTGTTTAGAGAGAATCACATATAGACAAGTTTGCTTCAGACAGAAAAATAACTCAGAGGTTTAATAAAGCTGCTTTTCCTGTATTTCAGCACTTAAAATAACAAAGTCACTGTGACTTGAAACCTGACTACTCCTTATTGGCTTCTGAACACAAAGAACAATGTCACTAGAATCAATGAATCAAAAAGCAAAATGATCTTAATTTAAATATTTAAGGAGCAATTTGGGAAAGTGAAACGTGAAGGCAAGGAAGGAGGGAAGGAAAACTACTTGCTGGAAACCTTGTTTCTCTGATTCAGGGAATGCAAAATTTACTTGAAAAAGACAGAGAAAGAATGGTAGGCAATAAATCTTTTGTGTTATCTTGTTAATGGCTGTCTTTTTTTTTTAAATTTTATTTTTGAGAAATGTGGAACCATTCCATGGATACAACTGAGTTCTGCCTTCTGTTAAGGGTTGGAGCACCATTGAAGTTTGAACTCATTTAAGCAGTTCTGCTGTGCTTTCAATTCCCCCTACCTTCTTTTTTCCTTCCAGTGGATTGAAATGTGACCAAATAACAGCATGACTGTGAATGGAAAAGATAATTCTCACACAACATTCTTCTCAGTGCTTTGGGGAAAACGCACACATACAAACACATTTGCTCATGTCTTTTTCAAGATGTGAAAAAAGAAAAAGGGGCAAATCTATGAGAATTTTTTTCTGAAATTGGAAACACACTTAAAAACTCTCCTATGTATTTGTTTTGTTTGGACTAATTAAGACTTCTGCTTTATGTTACCACAATAGACACTAAACATTTGCAATGTATTTACTGAGGTTAAAGGAATTATGGGATGAATTTGTATCTATTACACCATTATCCTTAAGCAACATTGCTTTAGCAATCAGTTGGAATGTATTTTTATCGGCCAAAATGGTGACCTGTCAGTCTAACCAGAGGCATTTTGCATCCTCAGTATATTATATAACACAGAATGGCAGCAAATTTTGTTTCTCAGGGAATAAAACTCCTCTTTTGTTGAAATCTTGCATTATCTCATTGGCATAGCTAGATTAAAGATGGAAGCAAAAGAACTTGTGGGTTGGATGGGAGCTATAGTTTGCAGTGCTTCTCTCACAGCTGTGTAACTTGTTATACTAATGGAAGTCCTTATCATGAACTGAAAAAATGGTCAGTTCTTCAAGTAAAATATATGCAAAAGAGTGAAAACTTAGCTAAAAATTCTAGCTCTGGGGATACGGGGATTTACTTCTGCTGTTGTGTCTCCCACGCACACACACACACACAAACATACACAGAACAAACATTCACTTCCTATATTAAAACATGATGGTGGAACTAGTTCTCGCTAACACAATTTTTTTCCATATCCTACTCACAAAATCTAAATTAGATTATAGTAAAGCTTCAGCTACATTGTCTCCTCTTCCAACGAAGGTTTTTTTTAAACATGTATCTTTTGAGTTTCTCCAGCAATATGAAGTACTGTGACAGCTCTTAGTTATAAAAGCTATTTTAGATTTTAAAGAAATGTATGTCTACTTTCTTTCATTCAGCTTTTGTGTTGTACATTGTTAGCTTTTCTTGTAGCATAAAAGCCAGAAAATCGCTGTCAGTAGTCTTCCCTTAGTATCACAGTATGCAGGGTAGAAAAGTATCAAGGCACCTGTAAAACACAAGGCCCCAATGCATTATTTTGGATATTTGTACTGAATTCAATTAAGAAGATAGTTCTTCCACCTTCTATTTTCTATACCCCCATCTCTGGCCAAGGTAACTGACCCTTCAAAAACCACAGATGAATGAGAGGTCTGTCCAAATGTGAGACCTCCCTAGTGCTTCTTGCTTATAGCCCAACATATTAACTGCCATTTTAAAAAGGTGACTGCAATTTACATCAGCATACAGAGCAATGGATTGGAGTAGTTGAGGAGATGCTATGGAGTACATTAACTTTTATTTGCAATGACCTCTAATCTCCAGATTAACAGAGCAACAGCTGGCATGAGTGATTCTGAAATCATTCTGAGGCATCAGAGATCATGAATCAGTGCAGAATAAAGATGAGTTGTTTCAGGCTCCAAGTTTCAAGTGAGAAGCCTAAACCTGCATTTCAACCCCATATTGCCCCGCTAAATAAAGAGTAGACCTAACTAGCTAGCAAGAAGGAAACCTCTGCCTTCTTAGAGCTCAGATGTCTGAATTCCACTGCTCAGGAAGAGAAAGCTCATTGTCTTGAGGAGGTTCTAGGAGGTGCTCAACCATTAGATGGCCACAGTGCTTGTGTTTGAAAGAGACACTTTCTCTGCACTTCCAGAGAAATTGGAAACATTGTCCAGATGAGAGTGGTCACACAAACACATCTGTTCTATAGGAGTACCTGTGAAGCTGGTGTGGGTCCCATGCTACATTTATTTGAGGAATACTGAGCCAGTTTCAATGCAGCTATACAAGTGAGGTTACAATGAATTTATAAAAAGTCAATAACTGCCATTGTAGACAAGCTGTTAGTTTCAGAGACGGTTACAGGGTTGTGGTGATGACTGCTATCACATATTAGTTACCTGTGAGAAGCCTCAAGTTGATGCATAGTGGAGAGTGGATAAAAATTGAATCAAAGCATGCTTTCTTCAGTGAAAATGTCAAAAATAACAGGGCAGCAACCAGATTTTAAGAAGTAAATGTTACTGAATTTTTAGCTAATTTTGAATATTTTCAGTGCTAAACCATATAAATAAGAATAAGAAACATGTTTTCCCCTTTACTGTAACCCTATCAAAATCCATGAAAGTTCCTTTCTCTTTAGTTCTTCACACAGTGAAACTCTAACAAAGATAGCTCAGATGCAGACTGAGCTTCAGGCTATTCGTATTCCACTCCAAAATATTCAAGGATTGGCTGAATGATGCAGGCGGTCACATCACTTACGTAATGTACGAGTCAGCAGTTAATCTCCTCTCCTACACGCCAAACAACCTTCTCACTAAAAAAGAGATTCAGATTTTTTGCCCCAAAACTATGATAGGAGTAATTAAAATTATGTTTCCTAGAATACTAGCAGAGGTTGGTAAAGTGGTGTGTTCTTGATTAAATGGTTGGCATTGAGAATGGATTGAATGTTCAGAGCCATTCATAAAGTTCTTAAGCTGAGACAGCAGGGATTTTTTTTAGAGGGCAGGTATGAGCAAACTCAGGTAGAATAATCACTAAACTAGAGTAGCTTTGGACTTTTTATGTTTTAAATTAATAAATTTCAGCTCAGTTGGTTAACTCCCTATCTGGCAACAAATAGAATTTAAAAATAACTTTATAAGGACAATGCGTGCATCAGTAAGATATGCATGTTGGACTAAAATTAGATTGTTTTAATTAACCGTTCTAAAGTTAGAGAGACACATAAGAACCACCACTACTGAGAATAGACAATGAAGCAATAGGAAGAACTTCAAGTAACACGAAGATGAGGAAAGGCAGCATTGCCAGTGCTGCCAAAGAGCAGCAAGGATGTAGAAACAATATAATCTGGTAAAATGGTAAGAGATGCAGTATTTTAAAAGTTATTTTCAGGGCTCCAGACTGCGGGCTGCAGTTGTTTGAAATGGATCTCATAAAGTTCAGTTAAAGTCCTCTCAAACCTCTGAAACAGACAATAAAAATCTATAACTGAAAATAAAGTCTAAACTCAAAATAAAAACCTTGCATGGTTTTAGTTTATATGTTTCAAATAGTAGTTTTGAACACTTGGTTTTGTTGGGCTGCACAGAAAACCATTGAATTTGAAAGAGATTCTTTGAAGGATATCTTCTTAAAGATGTCTATTGTGACTGATCTGCCCAAAACCAGGAAGATAACCATCCCATGTGAATAGATTTTTGAGAAATATTTGTCCTACATCTCCCTGTGACTGAGAGTTATTTGAAGGTGAATTAAGAACAACTGAATGTATCAGGAACAAATTACAAGCAGCAATGGAGGGTTGCTTTAGTATACTGCTTCTTATAAATATCCAGTTTACTCAGAGCCACTGAGAACTCAGGACAAAAATAAAGAATCAAGGATTCAAGTATAATAAGAAAGTGTCATCAAATGTGTCATCTTAATGCCTGTGTCCAGACAGGGCTGCCATTCTGAGAGACCTAGGTGGGCTGGAGTAATGGGTTTTCAGGAACCTTATGGAATTGAACAAGGACTAATGATGCTAAATCCTGCATTTGGGATGGAAGAGCCTCTTGCAATGACACAGGCTGGAAATGGACTTGTTGGGAAGAAGTTCTGCTGCAAAAGAGCTGAAGACTGTGTTAGACAGCAAGCAGAACTAGAGCGCCCAGGGACCACAGGTCAACAGCACCCTGGGCTGTGTTGACAGCCTCATAGCAAGTATATTGAGAGAACTTGTCACCTCCCTTTGCTCAGAACTCATTAGATAGCACCTAGAGTACTGTTCCCACTTTTGGGGGCCACAGTACAAGTTGACGGATGGAGCACTTGCCCTGCAGCAATAACCTGTGGTAATTGGGCTAGTTCGGTCTAGAGATGAGATGGCTTTGCGGAGGGAGCTTATCGCAACTGTCCGGTTCCTGTGAAGAGGTTATAAAGGAGATAGAACCAAGCTCTGTTAGGAGACAGAAGAACATGGCAGGATTGCGAGAGAAAATGGGCACAATAGGAACAAATGAGAGTTGTAAGTAAATATAAACAAAAGCAAGTTTCTTCCCTCTGCCAAAGTAAAACCCCATCTTTTGGTGTTTTCCAGACACAACTAGACAAAGCCTTGAGCAACTGGATCTAACCTTATAGCTGAGCCTAGTTTGAGCAGGGCCTGAGACTTTCTGAACACCCTTCCAACTTGAATTTTCCTGTCATCATTCTGTGGGTAAATGAAACATCTAACATGATTGTGAGGACCCTAGTTGAGAGTATCTTCTCTTCACAGGAAAGGGTAACTTTATTCCTGACAGACTGATAAAGAATTGACTCAAACATTCCCATCCAGATTTTTTATGGCAGAACATAGTAACAACCGTGTGGAGGAAGAAGCGGCTCGATTAAATTTGGAACTAAACCAAAATAAAATTTGAGGTTAAAGAATGGCAGTTCTTTCCCTGTACTACTCATCAGCTCTCACATTGCCTCTGTGCATTGTGGTATCTCTTGTGGTTGCACAACAAATGGAGATATCTCAAAACACAAAATTCTGCAATGGGTACTGCTGGGACTGAAGGTAAGAGAGAGGTTCAGATCTAGCTGTTCTCCTCCCGAGACTATGACAACTGAAGAACATGACAGCCTTTCCATTGAAAGCAGCAGTGTCCTGAGAACACAGATCCTGTTCTCTCTGAAACTCTTTTACAGGGAAACTGCTAAAGTATTTTGAAGCCAGCACAGCAAGGACAGGCAATAGCCCCCTCACTAGCTGAGACCATTCTGTCTCATTCTGTCTGTGTTACAGTAAGTGCAAAAGATGCTTCGATTGAGATGGAAAACATGGCAACTTTTCTAGACTTTTGCAGAAGCAATGCTATAAAATTTGTAAATTGCAAATGTTGGAATTCTTTAAATTTGTTCTTAATGCCAGAAAAGATGTTTTGGAGAAATCCATTAAGCAAACTGAGATTTGCTCCTGAGATTCATTAATCTCTAGCATGAGGACTGGTAAAAACATCACTAGCCAAATAGAGCTGGAGACATGAAAAAGGAAGGCTTGACACTTCATCATTATTGCCACAAGCTAATAATTTCTCTCTGAAAATCCAGTTCAACAATTTTGATTCAGGAAAGATGAGTGTCCATAGTAGGAAAAGTAAACAGCAACTATGAAAAGTCTTTCTGGTTAAGCTGGAAAAACTGCAGCCAAGGTATTTCTCACTTAACTTTCATCAAGAAAAAGGTCAAAGAAGGCCAATGTGTTTAAGCAGGACACAGGATAGAACAGAGAAAAACTTCTCATGAAAAGATTAAGTTCATATTCTTTTGGCTTTCATTAAAACTCTTCCACATCACCCATAGTTTAATTTAAAACAGTTTTCTGACAGCATTGAATACAAGATCTTCAAGTAGGAAAATTAAAAGACAAAAGCAGAAATGGAAAAGAGCTTTTGTACTGTATACAAAATGGGGAAAAATATGGACACATAAGAAACAGCAAGTAAAAGACATGTAATAACATCTTTTCAAATTATATAATATGTGGTGCCCAAGGTAATCTTTCATCCCATATACTTTCAGGTACCTGCACTTTATACTGAATAGTTCCCAGAGCGAATGTGCTGGTACAAAGTAGAAGATTTTTGCTTTACATGAAGCTTCTAAGGAAGAAAGAATTTTCTTCCAGCACTACTAAAAATAAGACTGACAGTAAAGTCTCCAGGTATGTCAAACAAACTAGCTCCTCTTTGACAGTACCACCTCTCCATGTGCATTACAACAACTATAGGTATTGGGCAACAGAATAGTAAATGCCCTAGAAATGATCGACTGTTCAATACCACGCTCAGGATTTCTCCTGGAAGAAAAGGTAAGTGTGCCTTTCAGTAGACTGATACATAGATGGATTGATAGACATGTGCAAGAAACATACTGAAATGCCACTGAGAAAGGGAGAGAATGTGTTTTCTTTCCATCGTCCACTTGCCAAATCCAGTCTACATTCCTTTGGGAGACCTATCAGCCACAATTAAGAATCCATCTGTTTTAGAAGTTGTCTATTCCTTCAGACTCATTTGTGATGCCCATATCTATAGTGTTCATTGCCTACCTGAATTTTCCACCTCCATTGCTCAGGAACATTGCTCCTATGAAGTGTAGATGTCAATGATTGATGACGAAACTGGGTAAAGAACTTCAAACAATGGAAGTGGCCCACACTAAGCTTTGAAGATAAAGGCCGAGACATGGACTCCTCATTTCATACCAGATGTGAATCAACAAGGTGTCTGGAAGAGAGGGGTGAAGCATTCTTGGAGACCTGATCTGCCTTGTGTTGGGCTCTCATCCAAACTACCTGCAACACTTTTTCTAAAGACGAGTTGTCTGGCAGTGAGCTATGATTTCAAACAACCCCCATAAATACATGCATACTGAGATCAAGTCCAAACTGAAAAGCTTAGCATACACTTCCACTGCAGGCAGGGGAAGAGGCGAGTTCTGGCAGCTATAAGTAGTTGGATACTAATAAAAGTGAATTGTTCAAATAGCTACCAGATTCAATACACTGATGTTCCACGTTTCTGTGCCTCTTTTCCACTGTCATGGTAGCACTAGTGTCACAGTTCAGCATACAATTGTATTAGTGCAGCAAATGTAGAAGGGTTGAATCACTGTTGCTTGTTACCTGAATGGTCTCTGACTGAAGGGTAAATGTTATTGTGGCAGATTAAAAAGCTGCTCTATATTGGAGCTGGCACTGGAGCTCCTGAGGTGTGTGCATGCACTACATTAGTAATCTCCAGCAGAGAAGTGAAGCAGACAGGACACAGCGGTAGTGTCACTCCTCCCAGCTAGAGCTGCAGATGCTTATGTCAATGACCTCAGTCAACAGTGCACAGTATGTAGAAAACAGCTTTATTCACATCAACCATGAACCAGTATGCAAGGGGAGAACCAACAGGAAGTCAGGAGTGTGGTGGGTACACTCCTGAGTATGATCCCGGAGCTCACTCACCACACAGGGATGCATTCAAGCTCCTCAGCACATGATTCTCTCCAATAACCTCACAGGTTTCTGATGATGATCAAGGAATCCTATATGGCACACAAAAGGATCAATAAATAAAGCATACATGGTCTTTTCATACTGCTCATGCTGTCCAGCTAGCAGGAAGCGGGATGAATTCTCCAGACTTACATACAAGGTGGACAGGGTTCATCAAAATGGACAAGGGCAGAATACGGTTGCAGCATGGACCTCAGTTCTAGCTAGCTTGGCTTTTCCAGCCCATGCTGGCAGCTACTCTGCACTCAAAAGTATTCACAAAATTTGATAGACTTATTTTTTTAAGATAAAGGCACCCTTGGTATCCAAGAACAGAACAAGTGTCTGCAAACCAGACCTATTTCTTGAGATATGGTTATATCTCATCTCAGACCTCTTTGAGCTGCAAAAAGGTGCAAAATCTGTGGAGAAGAAAAGGTTGCAGATCATTTTAGTGAAAGGAAAAATTGCATGTGAGCTGTATAATATGGAGATGACCTAAAAAAAGGACATACCTGCTTCATCACATCTTTGTGGCTGCTCATCTTTCTATGTTGAACTGTCTGATATGTTTTTGAGAAGCCAGGTGATCCCTAACTGTGCATCCCTCAAAATATCTGTGTTTAACTATTCCGCACTTCGGATGATCCACACTTTAAAGAAATTATCTATGACAAGAAGAAGGAAACAAAAAACCTAACTCAGGGGCCTTTTTCTCATAGGAGTTCTCATAGGAAGTCTGACTCTGTGAGCCTATATACCAGCTGAAGTTTCCCATGAGATAAGAAATGCCAAACCTTTATTGATATGGAGATAAAAGAAACTATGCGAATGCCTAGCAGATAAACCTGGGTTAACTTCAGAACATTTTAATTGCTCTAACTATGGCAATGGTTTCCCTAAATCCTGCCCAACAGTGGCCTAGCAGATAGTTTAGCAGTCTCAGTATATAAATTGACTTGATTTAAAATAGATCACAATGAGATAAATTCATTTTTGCTTTACTAGAGACACATTCAGAAATTCAGCTATTACAGCTGTTCAATGAAATATTGGGGAATGACATCAGGGGAATCTGTGAAAAATTCGAAAAATCAAGGTTGACTTGATGCATATTTCTTTACTGCTACCAAGTTAAGAAAGCCCAATATTCTAAAATCTACTATTGTTAGCATCTTTGCAGCCCTTGAAAAAAGTGATAGCTAAAAGGTATCCTGTGCTGATTATTTACAGCATGTTCAGTTTATTATTGCACTGCTGTTCTCTAATTTGTGACGGGCATGCCCTGAGGCAGCCAAGTCAGTGGAGGATAATCCTCAAAAGATTTAGCATAGCTAAATCCAGAAAATGGGTACGGAATCTCTTACAATTCTGCCTTTTTTCCATTCTTTACTCAACATCATACCCTGGTAAGATCATCCATTATTACTCACTACACCTATATTGCTTGCAGACACCAACATTTGTGATCCCCCAAAGCTTTATCTGCCTCACAGACCTTTGAGAATTTTCTTCAAGTAACAACAGTGGGTGTTTTTAAAAACATTTTCCTGTAACTTACATAACTTAGAAAGAAATGGCTATGTGTTTTTCTTGCTGGCATAACCCAGCACTGAAACCGATGACACTTTGAATGAGTCCAGTGTTGCATTTTTACAGTCATTACCTCATTTACATTTAGTCTAAAACGAGTATCCTAGTCTCTTCAAGGGAATCGCAGCTTCTGCTGTTCAAATGAAAGACCTGTTTCGTGCTTTCTTCTGTGAATAGTACAGGAGACACCTTAAAGAGGTGCATAGGAATTACATCACAGCTGTTCAAATACAATGTTTATCCCTCGCATTGCTCATCTGTAGGCCAACTAAGAAACTCAAGATGATATCAAGTCCCTTCAGCTTAAGCTCTTTAGCAACCCTTGTAAAGAAAGTGGGTAAGCTCCATGCCTACATGTGCAACTGAAAGAGGCAGGTGCTTTTGAAGATATCCAAGAGGAAATCCTGCCTGTTGAACTGCAATGCCTGGAGGCCTTCAAAGGGACTCTTTTCATTGATTAGAGAGAGAACATGCCTTTAGGTAGCTGCTGTATTTAAGACCCGGGGGCACCTCAAATGCCTTGACTATGCAGGCTGGATCTCACTCTCAGAACTTCATTCATCTTTTCAAAGCAGTAGGCACCTGTGTTTCTTTCCTCTTCTCTACCCATGCTTCTTATAAGATTTTCCTCAAAGCCTATTTATTGATTAAAAAAGTCAGAAATAGTAAGTGGAGCCTTTCCATATTCCGAGTGACACTACAGCCATCCTCTCCACAAAAACAGATACACTTCGGTTAGCACTGTGCACATTTAGTCTTCCACTCATGGCAATGCTGGCA
This sequence comes from Hypotaenidia okinawae, assembly GCA_027925045.1. Classification (NCBI taxonomy): domain Eukaryota; kingdom Metazoa; phylum Chordata; class Aves; order Gruiformes; family Rallidae; genus Hypotaenidia; species Hypotaenidia okinawae. The sequence continues at coordinate 128,238,046 of BSDF01000002.1, read as the reverse complement.
CAGTTGCACATGTCTATTATCACACCTACTTCTGTAGATGCACAGAGCATCCTAGATCACAGGGTGAGGTGTCACCAGGTAGCTGAGTGATCTCACAGCTCCTTAAAGGGCTGGCCACATTTCGCCTCCTCACCCCAAGCAACCAGCCCTGACCTCTTCCCTTGCACCATGTGGAGCTTCTACCCACATGCTGAGCTCAACCAACTCACTAGGTGAGCAGCCAACGCAGCTTCCCACTGCTCTGGTGAGCTCATTCAGCATGCCAGGAGGTGAGTGAAGAGACAAACCTGGCACGAGGAAGGAGATGGGAGCACACAGCTGGAGGCAGAGGATAGGAGGATCAAGGATGGGTTTCTCCAGGGCAACAAGTTATTCCACTGGCTGAGCACAGTCAAGGATTCTCATCCTCCTTTGATTAAAACCTCTTTAACAAAATGGGAATTATCAGACAAATGATCAGGAATTTTGGGGAGAGCTGATTATGGTAAACCTCAGGGGAAAAAAAAGTTCCTTGGCTTTTTTTGGGTATTTTTAATTATAATTGCCAGGTGTAACATACACAAACCCACCATATTCACAAAGTACATTTCATTCACATGCATTTGCATAGTAAGAGTTGGGATTTCCATTAGTTTCTGTCATGCTTCTGGAGCTGCATGCAAGCCAGCTTCCTCAGCAACCAGGAGGATTAAATTTAAAAGAAAAAACCAAAACAGAAAGGAGAGATCTGAACTCACGTTATATCTTGCCTCTAACGCTTGAAGCTTTGCAAAGAAGGATAAATATCATGAGACTACTGATAAAAGTCAGGAGAATTGGCACTTCTGCAGACATTTATGGGCTTGGTAACACATTTTTCTGGTTTTAAGTGAAAACAGACAAAAACAGTGCACATGCTAGAATAATGAACATCTTGGCATATTGCAATTACAATACTGGAACAGACCGCTATTCTGGTTTTATGGATGCTTTTGAGAAAAACAATCCCTATGTTCAGCTCCCTGTTACATTTATTCTCCAGAACTTGAGTGCCAAAGGCTTCCCCTCTTCTCTGTGGGCTTTCCAAACAGAGACAACCTCCTGTGAAGTACCACAAAAATACAGCTGCTGCCGAGCAGCTCCTCTTCTTGCTAAGATGGGTTAGAGTCACATCACAGAGGAATGGCAACATGCAGTGCCATAATTACACTCAAACAGCATTAGGAGAGAGGGTTTTTTTTTTATGAACATAAAATTATTGACTTTCAGAGTTTTGCCTCCATTTAGAAATTCCATGAAATATTCTGCAAATAATCTATCATTGATCTACAAAAGAGTCTGGGTTTCCATAGCGAGGTACCACATCCAGAAATCTTCCATAGTGTTAAGAATGGTGTCATTGTACTAGCCTGTGATAAAAAATGGTGAAAAGGAGTACTTTGTGTTTGGACTTCCAGCAAAAAAATCAAGATGTAGAATTATAGACAGTTGTAAGTTAAATTTTGATATTAAATAAAGCAAAACAAAATTTTAAGAAAGCCATGGTAAACCCTTGGGTGAAAAGGTCAACTAATACACAAATGTTTCACTGTAACCAAATCACCAGTGATGGTTAAGGCTGGGAAGGCTCAGAGCTCCAGGATTAATAGAGCACACACAGTAACAAGAGCTTACCAAACCTTTTAAGCAGATTCTGAAAGTGGGAATTAAAGTTCTGGGAAATCACTGATACCAAATCCACTGTGTGCACTGCATAAACCGGAAGACGAAGCGAGTATTTGTTTCTTTAGAAAATAAAAGTCTTAGGATACCAAAAACTAAAAAGGAATTAACCTCACCAGTTAACAATAACTTCTGAGCATTAACAAGCAACATTAAAGCACAGATCTTGCAGGGGCTCTCAAAAGGACTCTACCAACATTGTTGAAATATGCTAAAATAATTCCGCTAAAAAGTGTCTGGCTTGGCAATTCACATATTACCATGTTGCTTTCTGAGGTGACACTGCTGAAGATCTTGAGTTTTTCCACTGTAGATCCTCTATGAGCATATGAGAGTGTTGAATGTGTGCCCTACTTGGTAAGAACAACAACAGATCTACTGTGCTCTGATCATATGGGAAAGGAGAGACAGTGCTGGAGCAAGGAAAGTGAAAGACAAAAAAAAGAGGGGGCTGAGGGGGAATGTTACGTGTCCGGACCAGCTGGGAAGGCAGGTTTAGGACTCATTAAAGGGAGAAGCAGGCTCACTTGCTGCCACTACTCGGCCATAGGAAAGGAGATTGCATCACCCCCCACTCCCTCTCACTCCCTCCTCCTGCTTCTTTCCACATGTGTAACTCTGTGGAGACAAGGTCTACAGGTAATTGCAGTGTGGGGACAGCCACGACTCAACAGATTATGTACATAGAGCCCCCTTACTCCATCTGTAGCTGCCTTACAGCAGTTCTACCTGTGGTGGAGGTGTTAGGAAAATCTGGTATGAGAGAGACAACTACTGGGTGATGCGTGTGTCACATAGCTCTTGTGAGCTGTGCTACTCAATGCCTTCTAATTTAATATCCTTTAAACCTCCTAGGACAGCAGTTAAAATTTAAACAGGCGTTCTGAAAACATGCTCTTGATCCCATTTTCAGTGTCGTAGATGGGATTACAATGAGAGAGGTAACGGTGGAAATTTTTTAGGAGAGATCTAGTATCAACAGCAGGAGTGGCCACTAATTGGATTCTTTCTGTGTCACCGCAGAGTTGTCACGGGACCCTCCTTCTCTGTTGAACACTGCAGCTCTCAAGGCACTCAGAAAGGAGCTTTCTCAATTGTTATTGCATCAGTCTGCCTTCCCACTCAAACACAAATCCCCCAAAGCCCTTTCTAAAGCTAAGGAAATCATGGAACCCATGACTCCCATGACATCTGCGACAAGTGCCCAGCCTCGCCTGGGTAAGAATGAGTCCTGCCTTTACACAAGGCTCGAACTCCTGATCCTGCGGGAACTAAGGCATAGGATCGAGTGTGGTATCTAAGTTAAACAAAGCTGGATAATAAACTGCAAACTGTCAAAATAGTCTGCAATAAAGTGATCTAGTCAGAACAGAATTTGCAAATCTTTCAAAATATTTTTTTCCATAGCTGTCTAGCTTCCACTGAGTGTGGGTTTTCTAATGGCTTCTGCATTTGGAAACACCATCCCCAGCATCACAACATTTTTAGTAAATAGATTTTATCAGCTCCTGACTGGAATGACAGCTGTTACAATAATTTTCACACCAATACTTGCCATCACTAGGATACTTCTGGATTACTACGTGCATTTTTTTCCTTAATGACCTCTCATTTAGCCTACTTTTTGAAGATGTATTTACATGCCATTTGGAAATTCACCAAACTTTTTTTTCAATGTTAAATTACACCAATCATAATTAATTTTTCCCCCTCTGAAATGGAGACGAAAATCAATGAAAGGCCAAGGAGACATGCCAGCCAGCAGAAATTGAAGTTGCATATTAAGATGGAACAAGCTCACCCACCTAGATTATAAAGTGCTAAGAAGAGGAAGCCCCTGACAAGCCATAAACTGACACATAATTAAGACAGTTCAGGGCAGAGCACATTCTGGCTGGAAAACATTTTCTTAAGCTCTGCCTCACTGCTTGGAGCAGCAAGAAAAAAAAAAAAGAGTGACACTTTGATAACAACTCTATGAAGACGATCAGTATCCCACCTAGTAGTCTTCACTAGCTGGGGGAAAAAGAAACCCACCAGCTTTTGTGCAGTGCAGATTCCCTCACATCACAAGCACAGTTGATAGTACAGACATGCCTGGTATGTTCAGCATTCCATATCAAGCAAAGATGAATTAGCCGCAACAAAAATGTGTTACAGCTTTCATGCAGCAGTTTATGGATCTTTTTGTACCTCTGGAATTTTTTACCTTGAGCATATCATGGATCTACCGAGGTTGTACTGGTCTCAGATCTTTTCCTCAGATTATTTTTATCTCACTGTGAGGAACATCTTTGCGAGTTCTGAACACTTTTACAGCTGCTAGGATGCTAATGGGAACTTCATGTGTGTACCCACTACAAGTGCTCTCAGGGAAAAAAAAAGCCAATGTCAAAGGAAGGTATGTAGAAGTCACCATAAATATGTCTTTGAATGTTTACCATCTGGAACAGTAGATTACATTTTGACAAGAAGCTGGACTGCCCCGTGGGCATTGTCTTTTAAACAGCCCCATCATTATAAAGGAAGGAAAAACATGATTTGCTGTTCCTAGTTTCTCAGCAAGATTTTCTGGCAGTGTTAGAGAAACTGGTTTTGGGTTTTGTTTCATGTTTTGGTGTTTTTGTTTTGGTATTTTTTTTCCCCTAGCAAAGCTGGGAATGTGTAGTTAGCTACGCGCTTTCTTGAAAAAAATGTGTCCTTATAGACTGTCCGATCTGTGATCTGATGATACCCACAGAGAGGGATGTGTTTCAGTTAGGCTGTGACAGCAGCAGGCTGTGCAAATCACAGGGCTGCACCTTAGTTTTGCTGGAAGACTAAACCTCTGTGCACCAAAGCTGCTCACAGGAAGAGTGAAAAGGAGAAATCCACCATATAAGGCTTTAACATAGAGTCATAGTGGGGGGTTCCTTTCGTTTTATTTTATAAGCTTGGAAAAGTTTCCATCACTTTTTACAATGAGAAAGAGTGGACTGAGGGAAAAATAAAAATAGTCAAATTTATTCACGTAGGTCCTGACCTGGTCATGCAGTCATACTAGGGATTTAACTCATTTTCTGTTTCAAAATTCTGTGCGTTTCTTCTGAGGAAGAAACTCTTGATTCTTTCTGAAGACTGTGTTTGAAAATACAAGCTGAGGACAACTTGTAAAGAGGCCGAACAGCCTGCTCAAGAAAAAAAGGTAACAAAAAAATTGAGTTGAGGCAAAAATGAATGTGCAACCTGAAACATGGGTTTATGGGCATCATTACACTGTTGAATGCCAAAATCACAAAGCACCAGCTATAAATCCCCTTGCTCAGCCTACTAAGCAGATCTTATTTCAGAACACATCATATACAGTATTATTTATAGAATATCTCACCTGTAAATGGTGAGGACAGTGTTAGATTTCTTTCACAAATAGGAGGCCAATAATTCGTAAGCACCACAGGTATGTGAGAGTTAGTGTGAAGATCTGTTATAGTGCGAAAGAAACAAATCATTCTGTTACTCTGCACAGGAAGATGGTCTCTCTCACTATACACACAGAGTAAATCGAATTTTTATTTAAAAAAAAAAAAAAAGAGGGAAATAACCCATGCTCTAGTTACGCCATCTAGATCATTTAGAGTAAAACAATGAGAACATCTTAATTCTCTGATAAGCTAGCATACAGTAATTAGTGATAAGATTTCTGGCTTCTTAGTTAATTTGCTGGGCTTCCCACGCTCCAGACATCAATGAACGTAATAGCGGAATTAAACGAAATGATAGCAAAGTACTTCCATAACTAATTTCTAATTACGTTTCTGCCCCTCTTCCATCCCAAAAATGCATTTTTGCTCACTTTTAATTAACACTTCAGATCGCTAGTTTAGAATCTATAAATACAGCGAGACTTTAATGATCCATTATAGTGATGCTACTTAGTTTTCAATGACTTGTAAAACTTTCACAAACAGATCTGCAAATGAATTACATCCATCTGCTCTGCTGCAGCTGCAAGAGCAGCAATATATTGTACCCTGCCTTTCCCTGCTTTCTCGGTTTTCTCTTAACTTTAAACCCATGTGCAAACCAAACCATCTCGGTACCGAATATCAGAAGCCCAGCCAGGTCTCCATAAAGAAGTCTTCAAACTTTACAGACATCTCAAATGCACTTTCAAACCACTCCGGCTTGCTTCCCAGCTGAGCCCGAGACAAACTGCACGCTGCTCAAGCATCCACCCTCCTCAAAACCTAGGAAATACTCTGCAGCGATTCCTTCCCCCACGCCCGACCGAGCAGCTTCCACGGGTCTATTGAAACACGGAGGGATTTACACCCGAGGAAACACGATCCGGCTGCCGCTTCCCCTGTGCCGGAGGTCTCGCACAACACGTGTGTGCGGGAGAGGAGAGCAGCGCCTGCGGGAGAGGGGGAGAGGAGGCGCCCGCGGTGGTCAGATACACCGTGCCGGGAGAGATTTTCTCATCTACACCTTCAAAAGCGTGACCTGAGCCGAGTTAAGAGTGTTAGCTCTATGAGGACAGCCGAGCATCAAGCTGTGCTCGCTGTTATCTGTCAGCCGTACAATAGCAGCATTGATAAGGCAGCAGCAACTGGCTTTGACAAGTGTGCTGTGCTAGCATTCCTCCGAGAACCGTGAAGGAAAAAGAAGAAGAAAAAAAAAAAAAAGAGAGAGAGAGAGAGAGAGGAGAGAGGCATGTGGTGCCTTTTACTTTACCTGAACAAAATGTGGGGTTTTATTTTTTCCCTCTGAGCTGCTGGAAACGGTTCCTCCCTCTTCTCCCCCAAAGCTAGGTAGTTCTTCTTTTGCTTGCAGCTCACACTTGGGGAAGACCACACAGCTCCAGCAAGGCTGCCTCTCTCCCCTAATCCCCACTCGAGTGTGATGACACACACTAACCCCAACCATCTGTTGAAACACGTCCTCAAGCACTCGGCACAGTGGTGTGTCAAGACGGGCTGCCCAATCCAATCGCTGGGGCTGGGTGGCTCTTAAGGAGCTGGAGGCAGAGACAAGGGCAGAAACTATAGGGCTGAGAACTCTTTAGCAAAGTAACCTGAGATTTTGAGAAAGGGCTGCTATTGAAAAAAAGAGCAGAAGGGGGAGGTACTAGCGGGAAGGTAGAGGGAGTGAATTAGTCTGGTGGCCAGTTGTGTTACTTCTCACAACTCCTTGTATTCCCAAGGGACCACTGGGACCCCCTCACAGTGGGATGCACAGAAGCACAAGAGCAACACTAAAATCTTTTTTATGGCGGGTCTATTGAGGGCAATCTCCTCTGAGAGACGCTTTCCTAAAAGAGATAAAAGATGCGGTTTGAGATCCCGATAAAGTGCTAAAGTGGGAGTCGTTTGGTCTGCCATGTGACATCTGCATCCCGAAATCCCAACTCCTTACCGTGCCGCGGTCACCCCGGGGCTCCCTTCAGCCTTCCTGGGGAAACGGCGTAGGGAGGCAGAAGAAAAACCGGGCGGCAAGGCTGGGAGATCCCAGGACCAAATAACTCTTACTTCTCCACAGGCATCTGCAAGCCCCTTCCCAGGAGCCCGCGCTTCCCCGGACCCGCTGTGACGGCCGGACTCCCCGGCGTGACAAGCGGCGCAGCTCGGCGCCCGCGCCCGGCTGCCGCAGCCGCCCCGCGCCCGCCGCGTTGCTGTGACAGCTCCGGCCGCCGCGCCGCGCCCCGGCCCCGTGCCGGGAACCCCGCGCCGGGAGCGGCACCGGGAAACGGTGCCACCAGCCTGTTGCTTACCACCCCCCTTCCCCCGGCCCCTTCCCCACCGCTTCCGTCACCGCCGCGTACCCTCCGACTTTCTTGTGGGATTCAGCCCGAGCTTTTAAGGTTCGATGTCCTTCCACTCAGGGCACGGCGCTCACTCCACCGCTCAACACTCCTCCCCCGCCCACCCCCCCGGCCTCCATCCCCATCCCGTGCCCAAGCCGGGGCTGGGGGCTCTGGGCAGTGCCTCTGTAGATCTGGACTGTGTCTAGTCTGTACCTCAGCTTCCCTCGGCCACAAAGCAAACATTATTACACCTTCCTTCCTCCTAGGGACACTGCCAGGAAAAATACACTAACTTGCAGAAGATGTCCAGGAAGGATAGATAAAGGACACAGAAAAGCTCCTAAGCGCCAAAGAAACTGTTCTTTCCTTTCCCCTCCCTGTAATAGGATAGCGTGGAAGAGAGACTTAAAATCTCAAGGGTTTTTACCTCATTACCGAGTGCCTGACTTGACACTTGCATTAAATCTACATTTCACATTGTGACAGATGTTGTGTTTTCTTTGAACTGAAAGGGAGGAACGTCGATTTGGCATTAGAAGTTACTCTGAAAGTGTTAACATCCAACTCGAAGAAAGGTTTGCAGTTGTGAAAAGATGCGTTTCTACCCAGCTATATGAAAGCCATATGAGAGCCTCGAAATGTTGATTTGGCTCCCTTGTTCTTTAATAGCTTACGGGAGGCTATTTCTGAATCACTAGTGGCAAAGCGAATACTTAACAAAAAGTGAGATTCAAGAGCTGTGGTTTGTGCCCAGTTAGCTGCCATCAGAGCTGACCTGGAGGAGAAAGGAAAAAGAAGAAGAAACTGGAGTCACGATTGTATTTGCTCAAATTCTTCCCAAAAGTGATTATTTGGTGTCTGATTCAGCCTATTAAACTGAAACTGCTTTCACAGATGTTGGGTATTCACTAAAACACTACTCCCTGATCTGCTAATTCCAGATAAATAAACAACTAAACGGTATTTTTGACAATACTATGTGGTGAAGTAGAGATGCAACTACTGTCCCTGGGGTATTGTAAGATTCCTAACATTGCCAATTACGTCTTCAGGGCAAGGGTTTGGTTTGATTTTGTTTTATTCTAGCGGACTGTGGTCTGTAAACAGGCCGGATAACCTTACGTACTCGGAAAGCCCCGGAGACATTAAAGTGGTTTGCATTCTCTTTAGCTGTACTTCTTACCAGTATTATATTAGTAACTCTGTATTAAAAAAGTGTGATGACTGGAGATGTGGAATATCAGAAAGCCCCCAAAATTGTGCTGTATCATGCTGTGTACTGACCCTCTGCCTAAAATACATGTCAGGTCATGACCACTCTGTTTCATATTGGTGAGATGAGTTGCAGTCTCAACAGGGTTTAACCTCTAGATGCTTCTAGATGCTCTGGGGTTAACCTCTAGATGCTTCTAACCAACAAGAATGAGTTAAGTGCAGTACATTTTTTTTTGTGTGCTGCGTATGCTTACACAATATTGTGTGCTATATCTGTGTCTAAATGTACATAAACAAAATACTAAGCATTCATGGGTTGTGTACAGGCCCAGGTATGTTTTTTAATGCCTGCATAAGTCAGGAATGCCTCTGCTGATGTCAATCAAATAGCAGTAGTGTAAAATTGACATGGTTAAAAGGACCCCTAATTGTGCGTTTTGTTCAGAGAGACACATGCACACACACACTTATCTTCAAAGACTCTTCAATAACTTGAAATACAAGCTTTCATCTCCAAAACCAATGTTAGCAGTAGCCCTCATACATTGCACATGATCATGTTTTCACATAAAAGCTACTGCTGATGTTGAGGGATAATTTAACCGCTACTCTCATGACTGCAGCCAGATTTAGTTTGCTGTGACAGCTTATAACTGGCTTTTCTGCCACTTTATCCAGACTGCCATCTGCAAAGTGTTTAGGTTTTAAAGTCTGAAATGAAAGCTGTACTGGAAGAGCTGTACCTGAAATAGTTTTAAAATAATGTGTCCTCAAACAAGTTCTCAAGTTGACTCCAACCCGTGAACTCTTGCTAAGGTCGGACTGACCCCACTCAGATTAAGACTTGTAACAAAGCGAATATTGCTTTACTCAAGTAGCTCAAAACAATCCTAATATGCAAGATTAATTGTAGGTAATTGTGATACAATTAGTGTCCATGGTAGCCAGTAACATCTTTAAACCAGGGCACTGAGCTTCACTCAGCACGGTCTAGACTAAACTCACCACCTTTCCTCCAGCACTGATGCCCTTGGCAGTTTTGTGTGTTTGTGCAGACATACGTGGATATTCACACATGTGCATTTCTGCTCAAGAACCTCATGTAATTCTCCACTCTGCCATTTTCAGCTCTTGTACATAATTAAAGGCGATTTTTCATGGTTCCTGCAGCAACTCCAGTTTGTTTCCCTGGCTATATGAATTAATCTGAGGTTTTTCGATTATTTATTTATTTCCTTGAATTATTACAAGTCTACTCTGGATTAAATTAGTTTTGAAGAGTTTATATAGGAAGAGGAGAGGTTCTAGAACATGACTGTAAATCCACAGACCAGTCCACAAGTCAAATTCTAGCCTAAAATGTATACATGCAGAGGCTCTTGTTGATCTTGGGTGGTAGATAGATGAGACATAATAAAAAGGTCTCTCAGATCCTGAGTGGCAAAGAAAAGGTATATAAGGAATTACCAACAAACGTTTCTCTTTAAATATCCTGGCAAGTAGCAGATTCAAAGAAGCACGTAAAGATACGCTTCTTCACACAGAGCACAGTGAAGACTTGGAACCCCTTCCTGTAGGATGCAATAGAGGTAAATAATTACATGCATTCCACTGATTGGGCAAGTTCATGGAAAAAAATAAATCTACTCACAGCAATGAAGTACAAATACAGAACTTCTGGTACAGGGAATCCCTGAACTGCCTGGAGAGGATCCTGGACACTTGTCATCATTCTGTTCTTGTCCTATTCTTACTATTTACTCCAAGCATTTTCTACTATTGGAGTGTGCCAAGCCTGTTATACTTGTGATTTAGTGTGGTACAGCTGTTCTTTCTTTCGTAAAGAATTTAGCCATTGGTAGTTTTAGGGCCTCATCACAGGTAGTATGAGATGAATTTGTTCTAAGAACTTCAGCCAAGATTTTCAAAGGTTGGCTCATAAATCTGTATTCATGAACCTAAGTAAAAATGGTCTAATCAAAAATATTGAGTATACAGCAGCTGCTACTGAAGCTGGCAGTTAATTTTATTTTTCTCCATATGAAGGCATTTCAAAGTCAGACATGGGCTCATGTAAACTTTAGGTGCTAAATCATAAACTATATTCTGTGCAAAACTCTGCTCAGCTGTTTCCTAACCTGGAGTCACCTAAATTTTACAGGCACGTGGTCTTTTAAAAGCATTTCCCTGGCACCTCTGTGCATTCCCCCATGCTGAAGGTCCGTGCCCAAGGCCAAGCAAGATTCAGGAGCCAGACATTCCTTCACTTCAGTCTTCTGAACTGCTTCATCAGGCTCTCAGAGTGCACCTCTCCAAACTTGGAGAGGTTTGATTGGCATCATTAAAGATCAAATCTTTCTTCTAAAAACTGGCCAAGGGAAGAAGGAATAGATTACTCATAGGATGTGCAACCAACACAGCTTTCTTCTTGCTATGGCTGTGCAAACCCATACATTTGAACATAATATTCCAACAAAGATTATTCCGTGTAAAAATACAACGAGCAAAAGATACTGAGGGATTCGGTGAGTTACACATAGTGAGAATGCAGGATTCTGTATCCTAGAATTGTTGATGCTATTTTTGGTGTCCCAGAAAAATTTCCACATTTTCTGTGGTAATGTGTACGGGCATATACATATATTCTCTCAGTGTGAATTGAGATATATGCTAGGCACAAAAGGACCACTTTAGAAATGCATTAAGCGTGCAGTTCCAGGCTCACAATTACCTGCCTACACGTATTAGAATCACGACTTCTTCAATTTTTAAAGGAAGCTCCTGCCCTCCTCCATCTTCCCTGCAACAGAATCGGATGGTACGGAAGCTATACCCAACTACAATTTATCTCAGGTCTGCAATGCTGAAAAGAGTCCCCCTGAGGGGTAACTAGAACAGAGGATAGAGTGCAGGTGAGACAGACAAAAGTTCATAATTGACTCAATTCATCACAGGACTTTACAATTTGTCAGATTGTTGTCATCACTATCACTTGCCCCCAGAAGAAGATTAATGGTTGCAGTGATTATCAGTTCCAAATTTGTGTTGCTTCACCTACATCCCCTCCCAAAACACTCTTTCTCCTCAGTTACCCTCTCTTTTAAGGTAACTCCCTTTTTAGTGAGTGCAGAGTCAGTATCAAGCAAGGACACTGCAATAATGAAAAAAAGATGTTTCTTATCCAGTAGGAGAGCTAGTTAGATTTGTCATAGCTAAACATTTTTTTCTTTTTTAAAATATCCCAGAATAAAAAAAGAAGAAGGAAAAAAACAACAAATGAAAACCCTGCATATTTGTCATGTCATGTTTAGGGAAAAAGAAAATAAAGCCAGCGAAAGTTTTTCCAGGCTAGAGCCTAATATGACGATTTAATGCACTGAGAAGCTGTGGTTCTTCCCTTCTCAGCTGCCAGTTGGCCAAGAATTCCAACTCCAGCACAGTAAACAAGTGATCAGTGAGTCTGGGAAGAGTTCAAAACACCAGACAGTTGGAAAATAGAGGCAAATAAAGGCAGGAAAATGAACAGACTTAACCAGTCAGCACAAGGTAGGTGATCCCATGTTCCGCAGTAGGGAAAGTGCTAAGGCAAGGGTATATATGGAGTCTATAAGGCTTTAAAGTGTGAGAACTCAGCAAGCAATGTGCTCTCAGAACTTGTGCTGACTTCACATTTTTGGACAGAGTTCAATTTCATTACTGAAAGAAAAATTGAGGTAAACCATCCAATACTTAACAAAAATTGAAAACATGCCAACAATTTAGAAGCCAGAATGTTTTGTAGCATTTATGTTAATTATTAGTAAACTGATGACCAATGGTCATCTTTAAATCCATCCATCTTACACAATTCCCATCTTCGTCCTTACTCAAAACTTCCACCCCGAAAAAAATTGCAAAGACAAAGAATGAAGGACTTGAGCGACTCCTAGGTTAAAACCACCCAAACTAGTAAAACTTTCACAGCAAATATTCAGCCTTACTATTTCCCTCTTTCAGTATGACTCTAATGTTGCACATAATCAAGGTACCACTTGCCTAAAAAAACAACTATGTTCATGATGTTATGCTGGACAGAGCGTGGGAATACACATAGTTTAACATACAGCTTCATTTTTTCCTAGCAAGTCAAGGAAGCAACAGCCCCTGTAGCCCTTTTATTTTTATAACAACAAAGTATCAGCAAATCCCATAACACTTTATGAAAATATTTCATTTAACCCCTTTGTGATCTCATCTCAGACATAATAATGAGAATATTTGGGCACAGAAGGACTAGACACATTGCAGGACCTGCTATATGTGTGTATATATATATATATATAAATTTATATGGTAGCAGGGACCTTTCAGTCTCATTTCTGTTCTCACTGAGAAAACAGGCCAAGATACATAAGCTGTCTCTTATATAATTAACTTCAGAATAGCACCTGCTAAGACAATTAACCTCAAGGAAATAGGCACCTAATGTAAGCTCCTACAAGTAAACAGCTAGGTTAATACAGCCATAATAGCTGGTAGACTCATTCAAGGCCCTCTTGACCATAAATCATGACATAGTCACAACATTTAAAGCAAGCACATACTAAAGTCACAATACAACCCCAAGTTACCAAAAGAATGATAAGGTGGTATTAATTTCATGAGAGAATGCATCTGCTGGAGCCAAGTTTTCCTAGTGTTGTCTTGGGTGCTACTGGTACCTTCTCCTACACATGGGACTGACTTAAAAGCCAATATCCATACCTAAAAAGTATATGTAGGCATCTATGGAAAATATTGATATGAAGAATGAAATATATATGCATATATAAATCACATGTATATTATTCTACATCTAAGTTATTGTTTCTGGGCCTAAATTAAAGATAATGCTGATTGGAAAACAAATACAAGCATCATAAATGAGTATGTTTATAAACATGATCTTTAGATAACAATTCAAATGTAGTCTACTTTAAGGAAAAAAAAAGTTAATATCCCAATGACCCAAACCACTTGTCATTCCCTTTCTATCTACCAAAAGCCCAGAACGTCCTTACTCTACAGCCAAAACCTCTAGTTCACCTCCTGAAAACATCTATGGCTCACATCTTGTGTCAGTAAAAGTACCTTATTATAGTGAAAACTGAAAAACTGAGGACAGAGTAAAAACTGAAATGTAATATTGAAAAAGGCCAAGAGGGAACTGTTAACATGGGGTGAAGAGTTGCTGGAAGACATCATGATTACTTTGCAGGTCAGAAGATTCCCTCTGGATGTATAAAATGTCCCAAGAACAGGTGCTGGTCCTGTATCTATGTTGATAGAAGTCTTCAGTGATAGAGAGACATAATTTCTTTCCAAGCAGAGCTAGTTCAGGCAAGCATGAGTAATGCCATCTGAGGGGCTTACTGATCAGCTCATTGTTTGGCTGTATTGACTAGATGTAAATCTGTTGTCCCAAGGATAAAGAAAGGATAGGAAAATTCAGAGTTGTAGTAGTGGCAGAAAAATTTTGGGGAGAACGGATAGAAAAATTCATGGCACTTTGAAGGACAAGAAGGCATTAGTTGAATTTTAGGAAAGCAAAAGAGGTTAGAGGGCATTCAAACTGGGCAGTGAGGAGTTGGAGGGTCTTCAAAGAGGGAAAAAGGTTTTGGAGGCGTAATGTATGGTTTTACACAAATAGTTGCAGGAAAGGGGTGCTGCCAGGCTTGATGCATTTCTAGGAGGTTTTCAGAGAAGGCAGTCTGAAAAAAGACCTTGGGCTGTAGAGCCTGCTGGCTGTGGTGTTTCTGAAAGTCTGTGGGTAAGAGATTCCTGACAGTCTGCATCTCTTCGGACTTTCTCTTCAACTCATGTGGAGGATCTTGTTCCTCAACCTCGTGGCTTTCCCACCTCTCTCTCCAGGTACACACGGCTCTCCCCCACTGCCCTTTACACAGCACTCACACCCCCTTGTCTCTACTTAGGCTGCCAATTGACGCTTTCCAGACTATGGGGGAAAGGACACAGGAGAAAGGGGCAAAATGGAAGTCTGTGTGGAAAAGCATTTGCTGCTCCTGATGCCACCCCTAGGCCTGAGTAGCCTCTTCTCCCTCTCCTTCTCCAAGCAAAACCTACTAGAGCAGCAAAGGGAAACTCCGAACAGATAGTTCCATCCGCTGTCCTTAGGCTGACACTTACCCAAAACCTCCTCTTATGGCGCATGTAATTATTATTTACTCTCAGTGGTAATTTAGGGCACTGAATCTTTTCCAAGCTTGTGTCAGTGAAGCTGAATTTTAAAAGGACTGGAGCAGGAAGTTGTAATATTTGCCTGGCTGGTTTATTTTGTTTTTATTTGAATTCCACATTTGGTTGAAGGGAGGGAAAATATTTTTCCTCTTCCTTCATTCTGGTATTGATCAGTGGGAAGGTGGAACCTGGTTAGTTAGATGAGTGTAAAAAGCAGAACCATTCTTCTGGATGGTCCTATGGAATTCAGAATATTTTTTGTAGCTGGCTCATTCTCCTCCCAAGATGGGACATGCAGTTCTAAAAAAAGGACAGAAATGTCATTTTGCAAGTAGTTTTGAAATTTGTTTTCATTCCATGCTTTAATAAACCCAAGGCCTTTCTAACATTTTCTTCAAACTGAATGTTATCAGAGAGTCACTTTAACACTGAAAAACCAAAATTAGCAAAAGAACTGTAGCAAGGGCTGTGGTCTGACACGCAGCCCAACACCCGGCTTCACAGGTGCAGCTAGGAGCTGCTCTCTAGCTGCCTGTGATGCAGCCTCAGAGGGCAGGTTTACATCCAGCAACAACTCCCATAAGCAGCAATCCATCCTTTTCCCTTGCCCTGATCCCTCCCAGTTCTTGTTCCTGCTGATTCCTTTACATAAACATCAGCTGACCACTTGTTGGTTTTTTTTTGGTTTTGTTTTTGTTTAATTGCTAAATTTCAATGAGGTTTAAACAGACCATAAAGCTATGAAAATACTAGTGCTGGCACAAGAAAAGGCACAGAAACATATAGCTAAGGGAGCGAAGGAAGAAAACACGTCTCTTTTCACAGACAGTTTCATTTAAATCGATTTAAGCTCAGCTTAAAACCAAATTCTGGACCTCATACAAACTCCTGGCTAGTCAGACTGAAGAAACTTTACAACCATCTTCTAATAAAAGTTGGCACTAGGGACAGAAAATGCTCTACTAATGGGCAGTTGTCCTACAGGAGATGAGACCTGCTCCTGAGATACTGAATTACCTCAAGACGCATTCATCAGAGAAGAAGTGCTTTCTTTTTATTACTAGCCCGGGTGCTATTTAAACCAGTGTCATTGACAATAAAGAAGTTTTCAGTGGAGTTGAGTCTGATTTCCCCATAGGGATAGACTTAGACAGAGTTTAGTGTCTCTGGCCCTATTTGTTTGAGAGACATGAAGAGGTTGTTCCTGACACAGGAACCCCATACATAACCTTGGCTTGTGGTGGAAATTTATTCTGCTGGAGAATGCCCTTTTGAAGTCATATTCTTTGGGTCTCAAGAAGGCCAAGATGGTATTATTCCAGATAAATGAATACACAGGTGTTTTAACCTGCTGTAAGAGTCTTTAAACTTGACTACATTCACTATGTGCCATCATGACTTTTCTTCATAGGTGGTGAAATGGTCTGAGCTCTCTGAGAAGAAAAAGAAATTACATTGTATATATGTAAATGCAGATACACACCATCTTTCGTTGCATTTAATATTTTCCCTTTTTAGTTTAGACTCTCTCAGCAAAAGAAAAAACACTTTTGACCTGCAATCTTTCCAGACGCAGTTGACAGCCTGAACTAAGCTCTGTTCTTTTACAGTCTGGCCCTGTGGTGGGACTGAGCAAGCAGATCATTTCACTGAAATGAATAGCACTTACCGTTCTACAAGACATCCTTTCACGTGAAGGAATCCACAGCTAAATTTTAGGACAGCAGTACCTGAATCATATGTCCTAATGTGATAGCGTGTCCCTAGCTGTGTCACAGCACTAATAATAGACATGCTAACAAACACTCCCCATTCCCTTCCCCATAGAGTTAATTGCAGATCTTGATCTCTGATGGCCTCATGCCTGATGTAAAAGCCCAAGAAATTAAAATAGTGGTGTTTGTTGACTATTTTAGGAGTAGATTGAGCTAGAGATCTGATCTGCTTTCTTGTGATCTTCCTTTCACTCAAGAAAATCAAGTGAGAGCTATTTGATCATTGAATGAAAGCAATCCTTGGCATATCAACAGTAATTTTAAACAATAAACCTTTCCACTCAGTGAGAGTTACTTATTAAAATAAAATTTGGTCATTTTTATTGAGACGGTATAGTTCCCTGCAGTTTTTTTCCCCATTCCAGTGTTATTCCTGAAATTAGCACAACCTAAGGCAGCTTGTGTTAACTCTTTCTTATGCTAAACAGCCCTTGTAAGTTTAACAGAACAAAAGCTTTGATTGTAAGTGCAAATATGTGTGAGAATCTAGAGTCAAAGCACATTGGTGGCTTTTTTCTGAATGACTTGCTTTGGTGCAAGTTTCCAAATAAAGATTTAATTGCACCCACTTGCATCAATTACAATATCAAAGAGCAGAAGTTATAAAAACATAAGGTGCATACACAATGGCTATTTCACAGTCTGTTTTGAAAACAGATTAAACACAGTTATAATGATCATTTCTTCAAAAGAATTTAGAGATTATCAGAAACAGAACAGACTGTGGATTTTAATTGAAAACTCGGTCTGTATCCATTGTATCCCTCCACCCCAGCCTGGTTTCCTTCACAGCACCTCAACAGAATAGCTAATGAGTGGTTTTAACAGGGGGAGATTTGAAACCAGGAGATAAATACGGCTGTACTACTCCGTTCTTAATATTGCAGTGCCTGTGGTAGTTTTGAGTGATCTCATTTCCTGCATTTACACTTTGACGTAATAACACTTAGCACCTGTACATATAACTTAGCAATTCATTCTCACAGCCCAGATACTCTTCACAGACCCCTCAGGTTTGAAAATTACTACCTGTACATTTCCAAGGAGAAAGCTGACCCCCATATACCTGAAAAACCCTTTGAGACTCCGAAATCTCAATCTCTCTCTCTCTCTCTCTCTCAAATACAAAAAAATAAGCAAAAAGAACAGAGGGTTTTTTTTTTATATAGTATGAATATTGATAAACACAGAGACATCTTTTTAGACCATAGAAGTTCCCTGGCAAGTGTTTTGATACAGATTGCATGATACAGTACATATTAAAACCAAGTTATATCAATGATACTTTTGAGAAACATAGGCCTAAATTTGAATCTTACTTAGACAAATTAAAAATGTTCAATTAATACAGATCAATAGTTATTAGATCAAGACATGAACATGTATAAGTTCTACTACATATTGACTGGTGAAAAGTCAGAAATATATTGAAAAATGTAGAGAAAGTTGATACAATGATGGACAGAAAGAATTCCTTTATGAACATAATTACTATCTTAATTCTGATCGTTTTACTAAAGCAGCATTCGCTGGTGAGAGTGCTTCCCATCCCAAATTAAGCCTTGAGTCTTATCCACACGGTGAGATCTGGACCACTTTGACTCTTCCTAAACATGTACATGTGGTCTCTCCATTGTCCCTACTGCCAGGTTAGGGCACACCGCTGCTTTGCTGTCATAGTTCCCTCAGATGCTTAGAAACTTTCTTGCCAGCCTGGCACCTCACTGCTTGTGCACTCCAATTTTATAGATGCAGAAGTCACACCCACCCACCCATGTCTGTATAGTACTTGCATTGAGTTTGCAAAGAATCTGTCCCTATGTTTTAGGAGAGTGGAAAAAAACTTTTGGAAAAAAATGCCACCTCTTGAATTTATTTAGCTTTTTACTCTCCTAAATCTTAAAGCTGATTTTGAACAAGTGGTTTCAGTCATTGCAAATTTCTCTGAGGGGATTAAGCATTTTAATCATACTGACATGAAAAATATCCGGTGATACAGCCATTGAATAATCAAAAATAAAAATTAAAATCTTCTAAAAATATTAGCTAATATAGAGTATCAAGGACACCAGTTAAGGACATTGAAGGATTAGCAATCACAGCCAAAGGCAGCCAGGTGGCCAATTCAAACACATTACAAAACCTTTCTAAAAAGTAGAAAACCACTGTGGTTTTACATCAGATCGTATTTCTGTGCAGTTCTGTCACTGTCTTTTTTTATACTGCAAGCAGTCATGGAAACAAATTTAGCAATCACCTACATCACACGAAGCTCAGGCGCTGGCCTGACAGCAACTCTGATGGACGTCGTCTCCGGGGTCCCTGTGGAGCCTCTTCGCATCCGCTGCCGGGCAGAGCCGACAGCTATGGCACTCGGCGCGGGCTGCATGTGGGGAGATCAGCCGCCTTTCACAGCAAGCCTTACTGCAGGAGAGTTAGGAAAACCCCTCGTGTGTGTAAGGCTGGAACTGTGACATGTTTTTGTTCATGATAGACTTATCCCGGGTGACCAGCAGCAGGTCTCGGGTTTCAGGTAAAAAAACCCTCCCTGTCTAATCCTCATTCACCTACTGTCTCAAAAGGGAAGCAGGCGAGGTGCCCTGCATGACAAGGGCCATGATGACACCTAGCAAGTTCTCCTAGCTTTAGGGCTTGGCAAGGAAGCTAAATGGGTTTTGAAAGTAGGGTGGGGTGAGGAATGGCACGTCTGTCATGCTGGTGTCTCCCTTCTCATGGTCAGTGAGTGTGGGCCAGGAAAGTGCCGTACGTCTAAGGTTACCACTGAAACCGTGACTTATAGCCATTTTCCTTTACTTCTATACTCTCCCCAAAGGATCTCACTGCTGTTTTCCTGGTTTTAGAAGCTTATGCTTAAGCCTCAAAATAATAAACAAGCATGGGGAGAAGGACACACTGGTTTAGAGAGGAGATGATTGAGTAACTCAGAAACCTTTGAGGAAAAGATCAGAAATCCCATGAAATCATCAATTCGTTTGAATTACCTGGTATTCTGGGGCCAAGATGTTTCAAAGTCAAATGAGTATAACGAACCTTTAAATTCTGTACTTGGATAGAGAAACAAATAGGGCTGTTGCCTCCACATTGTAAGGGATGTGCAAATGGCTTCCAGGAGATGTGCAGTGACTCCAGCAAGTCGGTGGCTCTAGTGAGCCACCAGTGTCAATGAAAAGTGGGGATGAGAGATAAGAACTTGCTATGGGAAAGACCCCGGCAGAGACGAGTTACAGTTTATACCTGCACTTTTCCAGAAAGAGCAGTGAAAACTGTGGTCCCCCTGCCACCTATCCCCCAACTCCCCGCCAAGTAATACTTCAGTTCTTCTTTAAAACATAGCTCTAATGTTACTTGAAGGAAAAATATCTGAATTAATGAAGGCTATTGGCAAAAAAGGGAGAACGTTTTTGGGCTGCAGCAGAAGAGAAGTGAGCACAGAGACATTTTTTGACAACCAAACGGTGCTGCTAACCTCAGGGACAGAAGAGTAAGGTGCTACACTTAAAAAACCACATTGTAGAGGTTTTTTTGCATTTTACACATTTAGGGACAACCCCAGCATGAAAATGCTGGTGAGCAGCCAGGAGATTTACTGTGAATTCACACCAGTGCCACACAGCAGAATTAGCATCACAGTCCCTGGGGAAAAGTTCCCGTTTGGTCAAAGTATTTTACAGATAGTATGCCAAGAACTGAAATCCAGTGGAAACAGCAGTTCCCAAACTAGGACTCACCCTCTGGGAAAGAAGGGGGGATGGCACACAAGAGATACTGGCAGGGCTGCAAGCTGGGATGAGCAGCTGTAATCCTGAATACTGGATGCTGGATCAGTTGGGGAGGAGAAGGGGAGAGAAGGGTCACAAATGGTAGAGTTCACTTGGGAGAGGGGCACGGGAAAAATAGTTTGGGAAATGCTGCTTCAGAAGCCTTTATTTTTTTTCAAATCCCTTCTTTTCCATTGTTGCTTCCGTGAACAAAAGCAGCCCATGCCAAGACAAAGGCTTAAAACTAAAAGGCCTGACACTTATTTCCTCATCTCAGTATCAAATATCTCCTGTGATATTTGCAATTCTTATTCCATAAATAGAAATGCTTGAACGCAGAGCTCATTTCCTGGTTTCTCAGAAAATGACATCCTCTTCCTACTTGCCAGTTTCCCACATCTCCCCGTGCTTAGCGCTGGTGGCCTGTCTTTCCCCACCATTGTAGTGGCTGTTCTCTATTCCAGCAACCACAGCCTCACATTTGGTAACCTTTGCCCTTCCATTCGATCGGAGCCAAAATGCCACCTTTAGAAAACTAACGTACCAGAGAAAATGGAAATATGAAGCTGAGCAACCCAACGTGCCACTCTCTTACCCTGGTTTTCACTGAGGTTTATTTTCTGGAGTTCACCTGTGGATTTTAAATTCAGGAAAGATTTTCTATGGGAACTGGAGCATCTGAAGACTAGGGATCTCCTTACCAGCAGAGCCCCCTTTAAACTTCAACCTCTACATGGTAAATTTGAGGCAGAACAAATATTTACTGAAAAATAATAATGCTTTACCTGCAGGCTTCTTTGAAGTCTTCTTGTCATTACTAGAAATTTCATTGAATTATCTTGCCATCCCCCAAACCAGCTTTTTGCTGACATGAGAGAGCTTCACCTTCTTTTTGATCCTAGAAGTGAAGCCATGTGGAAATGATTGAGAGTGATGTCATGAGTTCAGCATTATGATTTAAATTTGGGATCAAGCAGGAGGAGGGGAAAAAAATTACACGCATCCATGATTACTGTGTTTGGATCATTCAGATGCAGACTTAAAAAAATAAGGTCTTGTCTCAGTGAATATGAAAAGTAACATGGGATCTTTTAATAGGAACTATTACTTGCCCTCAAAATATATATATATATATATATATTAATATATGTAGGTAAAGCACCAAAACTTTGGCATCTTCCCAAGACTTTCCTTGTTTATGTGACTTCTTTTTTGCTATTGTCAGTGCCAGAGGTAACTGTGTTTTGGTGATGTTGTATGTGAATAAGTTTTAGACCTTTCAAAAGGAGAAGCATGTGTTTGCATAAGCTCCAGACCCCTTTTGGTGCCTCTGAGGTTGAGCACACAGAGAGTGAAATATTCAAACCCACAGAGTTTAAAATGCTTGCCCACAATTATTACTAATTGTAGTAAAATTCAGGTAAATGTCTGGAAGGTAAATTTTTTAGAAAGGAGATTTCCACACAGAAAAATTTGAGAAAGTATATCAAGGGTCAGAGAAAACAGCTTGCAGGGAGAAACTTAAGGAAGTCTACTTGCTTAGTTCATTACAAGAACAGACTAAGAAGGAACTGGCCAGTTTTATGTTGGGAGGCCCCAGGAAGAAAGTTCCCCAGTTCCCTAGCAGAATTGGGAACTGTGCTGGAAGGTGATGCTGGATAAGAAATGGCAAGGTGCTACAGACGTGTTTTCTGAGCTGAAGTAATGCTGCACTGGAACTCACTACCAAGGAAACACCATCTCCTCATGTCATGAGGAACTTGAGTGGTGCCTTTTGGGAGACTTGCTTTAGCCAGTCTTGGATTCTGCTTTATTCTTTGCTTCTTATTGCATTCAGATTAGAGGAAGCTGGGAACAATGTGATATACAGGAATGTAAATTTACTTTGAATTGTATACATCTAGAAAGGATTTGGGCTTCTATTTATTTATTTATTTATTTTAAAGCCCTGACCCAAACCAAAATCGTGGCCATTAGAATGTGAAGAAGAGTTTTCCCAGAGCAGTTTTATGACAATGAGAGCAGTGAGGGTTGAGGGCAGAACAAGGCCTGTGGTAGGGTATGTGAGGACATCTAGGAGGCACAAAAATGACCTGGGATCTACCCAGGGAATTCAGTTCTTTAGGTTTTCAAGAAAATAGATACTTGTGTTTTCCTAAATACAGTTAAATATCTTTTGCTACCAACAATATTCATCTCTCGCCTCTGATTCAACAGTAAGCTCCTACTAAAAGTATGTAACTATTTCTCTGTATGTGAACACCCAGATTCATACACAGCCCCTGACTTGAAGTATTCATTGAATCTCCTTTGTACCACACACACATGCACACACCGCCAGCAAATAAATGAACAAGACACGAACTTTCAGCCCCGAGCCTCATTTAAATGTTTAAGCTTTTCCTTGCCTTTCTGGGGATATTCATGTCAATGTCTTAATAAGGCCTGAAAACATGTGCTCAGACTTGGGAACCCATGCATGAAGTGGGGTAGGAGTTGGATGTTTTCTCAAAGGGAAAAAGTGGAGCAATTCTCTGTTGGGCAGCAAAAGGCTCAGCCCATAGTTAATTTTAACAAAAGCATTGCCATGATCAGTTCAAGCAAATGAACAAACAAAAAACATGAGCCAAAAAGATGAACGCATCCCTGAATATTTACATGACTTTGGAATTACCCATCATACTAATTCACAGCTGATATCATTGCTACCGTGGAAAAGCTTCCTCAGAGTTTTCTGCCATCAAGTACAAGATGTTGCCAACTCCAGCAATGATTTACAGTTAAGATCATGGTTAATCCATCTGACTGCAACTGTTTCCTGTCTTCCCCAAGTAGTCTTTAACTTAAGCATTAAAGGAGAATCTAAACAGGGACATGGTCTTTATGAAAGCTTCCAGGAGGGATTTGGGAAGAGTTATGCACTGAGCACAAATTTTCAAAAGTGAAGACGTATTAAATATGATATATAAAAAATAGCATGTGGATACTTGCATTTGTCTCACATTCTGCTAAATAGAAAAGGTCACAAGCATATGTATTTTCTGAAAAAAATCCTAATTTACAGAAGGAAGATGAGCTTAATAACAATTATAAAGTTTAGATTATTATACATGTCACTACTTTTATTTTTCTTTTAACTGAATTTATTCTCCTTATAAACTGCTCTCCATGGTGTCAAATGGCAAAGAGCCACTGCTCACCGTCGAGGTGAGTGTCTTTCCTCATATTGTAAGCACAGCTTTCATATTATGGTGTTAAATACGATTTTCTCAGTAAAATACACTTGACTAAGCAAAGACATGCAGGGGAATTATCTAGGAGTTAGCACCCTGAAGGAGAGATGAAACTGCCTCTTCCACCCAGGAATTTCCAGGGCAAAGGCAGAGGACTGTCAGTGTAGGCAGCAGCCCACAGGGAGAAATGACAGTTGGTCTGTGCTTTGTCTGCTCAGCTCAGGGTCCTGTGAAGGAGGAAAAGCTCACTTTCATCGTGATCTTGGGCTAATATGTTTTATCACTTTCACCACGTGCTTGGCATAATACGGTGGATTAAGACTAATTCCCCATTCATTATTCCAACATCATTATGTCAAAACAACAATGTGGGAAGAAGCTATTTCCAGCCCACGTGGAGAGTTATAGTAACCTTTCAGTGAACATTTCTGGACAATTTCAGCCAAAACCAGAGTATATACTATAGGTAGTCTGGAAATCTAAGTCCAGGGCCATCTTTGCATTGCTTCTAGATCACTATAATGTCACCCAAAGTTTCCTTCCTTGCTGCCAGCTTTCTTCCTTGTCTACCCTGGCTTTCTAAAGCTTCCCAGGCCATATGGCTTTGATGGACCCACCCAGTCATAAATCCCACCAGTCTCCATGCTGTAGCCTCTGAATCTAACTGCTGTAGAAATTTAATTTAAGCCATATACTTTCTGAGATAGCAATTCCATACTTCTTTAAAGCAATCTAGTGAAAAGGAACTCTCTGAACTTAGGCACTGACTTCAACGAAGATTCTGCCCGCGTATGCACAGCAGAACTGAGCTATTAACTGCTGATAAAGGACCGTCTCTTTGAAATATGTTTGGTACTTTGATGTTTTTTTTAAGAAGGAAGTTAAAAGAAGTTAAAAGAACATTTAGATTCAATGATCAAGTGTTCAAAGCACTTCGAATTTTTCAAATTAAGGTGTCATTTAATAAGGTATGGGTCACATACAAGTTTAAGACTATCCTTTGGGATATGCAAGAGAATCCTTTTTTCAGATGATCATCATTCTGGCTGAAGCCATTGGGCTGAGATTTCATGTGGTTTCCACTGTTTTGGTAACACCTACCAGATTACTTTTTTAAAAACGGAAAAATTGAGAAACTGACACAAACTTTATCTTCCCCAGCAGAAGCCTATAGCAGATTTGGGTTCCCAGCTTCTTGCATAAAAAGAAGCAGGATATCATGCCCTTTGTAGATCAGCTGCTAAGGGACAGAGAAAAGAAATATACCCTGATGGTTATTTATTTCCTAATCAGGGGAGGAATGTTCATAGCTATTCCATTTTAAAAATCTATTTCTAAGGTCTTCCAGTGTCCTTTGACTCCTATAAATCTCATTCATCTACATGCCTGTTTTGCATGTTTATTCCTGCCGCTTCAAAAATCTGCAGCTTTCTGTATCAGTTAGGTTGCTGCTTCCTCCTTCTCATGTTTTATGGCAAGCAATATGTTAAATTAATACACAATCTTTTTTATTTTTCCAGTCTAGTAAATATCAAGTAATGTCAGGGGAGACTTGTACCTCTCTTGCAGCTCTGGGAAGGTCCAGTCGAACAAGCTGACACATCAGAGCTGTATGAGGATGGAGCATGTTCAGTGCGCTGGAATTTTTTTGCAACTCTGCAATTTTCAAATATATCTACTTCAGCCACTTGTGGCTAGATTTTCAAAAGGATGTCAAGGAATAATATATTTTTATTCTCTGTTGCCAAGTTTTTAGTCTCTTATTGGGAATATTCTATTTTGTACAAATAATTAAACATCCAAGCCAAAACAAGACTGGTTTTATAGCCCCAATGGTTATCACATTTCTCTGGTCTATGGTTCATATTCCTGTTTCAAACTGGACAGCATAGCAATTTTTAATCTGGAGTTCTAGATTTCAGGTAAATGATGTAACCAGGAGGCTTTTCTCATGTTTCCATGAAAACAATTCCAGGGGATGATTTGTTTATTCTCATGTCAACCATGCAAATTTTCACTTCTTGGCCACATGTGGCCTTGAAAAGTATGTCTTCTATAAATACAAATGGTACAGACCAATATTAGTAGGAATAGTTTAAAATAATTTTTATCATCTTACTAGAGGACGCAAACAGGTGTTACTCCTTAAATGTCTGAAGTCTGTGTTTCACAAACACTTGTGTATCTGGGGCTATAATCTGCTCCTGTTAAGCATTCCTTTTTTTTTTTTTTCTCTTTACCACTAGTGAACACATCCAATTTCAAGTTCATTATGAAAGATCAGTATGCTATATCACAAGACAACAAAACACTATACTACAGCCATCTGTGTTTCTTCCATGATAAAGAGGAGGAGGTTCTTAACCAAGACTGTTGTAATTCAAAAGAAATTCTCAGCTGAAAACATGATTAATCTCCTGATACTCTGCTGATGACATCTAGAATAACAGAGGATGACCAGCCTCTTTTGGATGCATATAGATGCCATCTGGGATGCTCTGCTAGTTGCCCCATTTTTTCTTCTGCATTTGGTCTCCTTGATAAGAAGGAAAGCAAGAGCTATGATCCCCTGGGAAATGCTTGTGCTGTGTGTGGTGTCACCATCACCATGCACTTGGGGACAGACCAACTGAGCTTTTACAGCCTCTGGGCTTGTCAGATGATGCCAGGCACAAAAAGGAGCAGGTATTTGCAAGGGGACCATTTTAGTCCTGCTTAAGCTACTTGAAGTGAAACTCTCCAAATGTTGGGGAAGGGAGGAAGGAGGTGAATGGGCATTATGCTTCCTGTATCAGTTTTACTGTTTGTTTCATAAAAAGATGTTAAAGCACGAGTCACTTGACTTAAAAGTTTTTGTGGTATGCTTT
The DNA here is from genome assembly GCA_027925045.1 of Hypotaenidia okinawae. NCBI lineage: Eukaryota > Metazoa > Chordata > Aves > Gruiformes > Rallidae > Hypotaenidia > Hypotaenidia okinawae. The sequence continues at coordinate 128,211,478 of BSDF01000002.1, read as the reverse complement.
CTTTGGGGAAAGCACTATAAGACCTAGAAGCTTTTGGGAATAATAGAACATAAACTGGAGAAAAGTTAGTGTGTTTATGCTGTATTTTGTAACTGACCACTAATTCCCTAAATTAGTTTGCAGTTAATTCTCCTTGTGTAAGTGCGTAACTGGCTGCTGAGTCAAATATTTCACTGACTTCAATGTGTGATAAGTATGCTAGTCAAATGCCATGGTGATGTGCATTAAGTGAGCTGCAAAGCAATGATGAAGTTAGGCCGTCTTCCCAATGGAGTGCTAATAAAAAACTTTATACCTTACAAACCATCATAACTCTGTATATGCCACATGAAATAAGGTTTTAAAATATTTTAGAGAGCTTTAAAAACTTTATTGGTACTTTTTTAGTATTGCTCCACCTATAAAGCTGGACTTCCTTAATTAGTAAGAACCTACTCCAAGAAAAAAATGTCTGGGAAATATTGGACCCTTTAAACCTTAAGTACACGAGCTATAGTAGGTTTTGCTGTCATACAGATAATGAATTATCCTTAGACCAACTGGTCATCTGTTTTATGCAGAACATTCATACAGATTAGTTGGTACATTCATTCCGATTAAATTTCAAAGTGATTTAAAATCTTATTTTATTCTTCCTAGGATCTAACTGCTCATGAAAAGATCACTGCACACAGAAGAATCATTAGCTATTCTATACATCATAACAGCATCCAGTCAAAATTTTCCTATCTGCAGATGGATAGGTCAGCAACACTCTTGTCAGAAAACATTTCTCAAGAAAGGAAGCAGTTGGACATTCCAACTAATTTAAAACTCACAGAGGGGCATATGAATTCTATGTCCCAGGAAAATCAGGCAGTCATATTTTTTCCAAATGCTGGCTTCCCCTCCTCTGGTAGTTTGTCTGATGGACACATGCTTGAGCAACACACTAGAGCCCTACACACTTTCAAATGAAGCCTGGAGCTATAGATGTCTGTGATAATCTGCAGTTTAACCCTTTCTTGCAGCTGAATTTTTCTGCCTTGGCAAGTACCCAACATGGAATATATAGATTTCTCAGGTTCTACCAGGGACTCAGTTACGCTTACCCTCATGCACAAAATTCATGGCCCTGGAGACCTTCAAAAAGCAGTGTCTTCTTTAAAGGTCCATAAGTGCAGTGAGGAGTGGGCAACCCCTGCCCTGAGTCGGGGTGGGGAGGTGGTGGGGGAGGTGGGGGCGGGCAGGGCAGGGAGGAAAGGAAGGGGAAAGCAGCTGATTGGAGCGAGGCTGTTGAATAATAAGGAAAGAGTAGCTAGGACCAAATCCCACCATAACACCGGAACAGCACTGGAGCACAGTTGTAGAAGCTTCTTTTGGCTCTGACCCCAAAGGGCTGCATCTCAATCATGTTGTTTTTTCACATATTGATGATACAACCTATATTAGAGTCCCATAATTATCTTTTACTACTATACATTTCAATAAATGTATTTTGTTCTTTTCTTCATTAAAACAACTATCTACCGTGGTCCCAGTAACAGCCAGTTAGTTTCCTTTTTTTTTCTGCCTCTGGGCTATTTTCTTTTCTTAAACCAGATAGGCAAATTCAGGGAAACAGGAAAAGGCACAAGGAACATCATCTGCTTCCCTCTGCAGAGAGGAGCAGAGGACTTCTCACAGCTGCCTCTGCACCTGCTCTTCATCCAGTTTTAGAGCTGAGACATTAGAGAGACACCTAAGTGTCACCAGGTTTCCCAATGGCATGCCCTCTCAAAGGCATCCAGTCAAATGCTAAGGACAATTTCTCACTTAGGACACCACTGCAGTGAAAACTACCCTGAGGAAAAACTGCTAGGGCAGTGGGAGCAGGACTTTAAACAGGCCCATTGAGGTGACATCTGCACTACAGCTGGAGGCTCAGCTGCAGAATACCAAACAAGTTTAATGTTGGTGGGGAGGGGAGGAGGGGCTGGTGCTTACTGCAGTAGCAAGACACCAGGACTTCGGGCACTGATGGAAGTACTCCACTGCTATGAGGACCTGAGATTAATTCTAGCTCTAATACATGTATATACCTCTGATTGTAATGTGAAAAGTAAGTGAATGGCAGGACCTGAGAGTGGTTTTGCCCTAATCAACTGCTGTCTCAATACCTCTGTAGGAACCATCAAGTTTTCTGTAGAGCTTGCAGTTAAAAGCTAGTCAGATTTTCCAACCACTACATCTGTGGAGAAGAATCTTTAGTCTAATTTTCCTGAAACTGTCAAAGTTAACACTTAAGATCACACAGTATTTTACCTCTGTATGTAAGTCTTGCTGATAGCTAAAATTCAGGGCCTGGCAAGAACCACCACACAATTACTTTATGCATAACTGATGGTGTAAGAACATAAGCAAAGCATTTTTTAATAGCATCTGAAACGTCAATATGTATTTTGAAGTTTTGGTCACTAGGCCATAAGGATGTTTGTATAATCCCTGTATCTGGGAATTCCCACTGCCGTTGCTGCTTATCCAATACACATTAGTGGAACATAAATGGTTTGAAACATCTGCATCATACTTGTCGAGCGTCAGCTGGACACCTACACTTTTCTGAATGCAGTTCTTAATTTTTCCCTTTTAGCCTCTTCCATGGACCATCGTTAAGTGAGGAGGTGAAAAGAAGAATGTGGTCACTTCAGAAAGTTGGGAATGGGCTGCCTTAGTCCATAAAATAGCAAAAAGCAGCATATCATACAACAGAAATATTCCTTATTGGAATAAACACCCACATCCTGTCTGCAAGACAAACCAAAATTTCCTCTTTCTTTGTCCCAGAACCAAATTACTCATCCTCCTGAAAAAAAAGAAATGCTATTATTAAAATAGAAGTATTCCCAACACAGTGGTAGTTTTTAAGAGGCTCTTTTTTCAGGTCAGTGAAGCTGGGCGTTGTGTGATGGTACTTCTCTGCCTCCAGCACATGTGATTTCACGTGCTTAACTGGCATCACCTCCTGATTGTTCTGCTCCTTCTGCTACCTGTCCCTCTACCTCTTTCCTTCTTCATCTCTTGCCTTCCTCCCACACTTGCCTTGTGGCAGAGTCCATTATGTGAGAGATATAATTCACCAAAACCAGAAGAGAATTGCTTTTGCTGCCTTTCCTGACATCTTGGGGAGCTGAGCTGGTTGATGAAGGGTGGTGCCAAAATGAAGCAGTGGGAGAACATGGTGGAGAGTGAGAAAGGAGGGAGATTGGCAGAGGGGTGGTAGGACCTTTCACCTTCGTAGTGGTGAGAAATTCTGCACCTAACTCCATGCATTCAGGTCTGTCTCCATCAGATGTCACAACCATGAGGGAATCACGTCCCTGCCGGATTTTTCATACCTTATGCTCCATAACATCATAACATTAACCAAAACAAGTTCTCAGTTTCAACAAGGAGCTTCTACCTAAAGTTACTGTCTGAGTGCACTGGAAGCAACAACATTTCTTTTTTTCCGTGTTCCCTCTAGAGGTAATTTAACAGTGGCTCCATGGACTAAAAATAGTATCTAGGCAAAACATCATAGATTTTTAAGTGCACACCTGAGAGCAACTATGCCAACCTTCCCTTCTAAGTTTCCTCAACATGCCAAGCCTTTCTCGTTGCTTTTCTGCTGGCTGACGGTATCCCAGGCAGCTAGCAGAATCATAAGCCTCACATGGCATGTGTTGAACTTACCATTATCTCCCATTTTTATTTCTGGATATTCAAATTGACCCCCATCATTGTTGAACAAGATTTGGGAAACAGGTGCACAGTTAAGTGATTAACTCAGCAATCCAGTGGTAAAGGAGAAAATCTAAGCTTGTTTAATCTAAAATCCTAATTGTACATTTAACTGCACAAGTGCAGATGGCACAGTTGTAGATTACAAGGCATATATTTACAAATTTCAAACCTTACTTTAAGCCATAGTTATCCCTCCTCTTGCAAAATATAACAAGAATGGTTATTCTATTTTTTATCTTCCTTGAAAGCTATGAGGTGCTTTGGGACCCCAGTATCCCTAGGTATGCTCTGATTCTGTCTAAAGGACCCATTTCATGCAAGACTGCCTTTCCTACATTAGACAAACTTACTGTCTTTCTGCAGCTCAGAGTTCTGGTTTCTAAGGCCATTGGATATTTGGTGATCTTGTTGACATCTTTGTCTCTTCAGCACTGCCTGTCACCACATCTTACTCACATTGTGGAGCTGTCAGAATGGCTCTGACCCTCTGTTGAGTTACGTAGAAGAACCACAGGTTAAGTGGGTAGCACTGACAGATATGCGTTGATGTGGATCTAGCTGGCAAAGTTAAGAACTATTTTTGGCTTTCCAGTTTTAATATCCAGAAATCAGCAGGAAGTGAACTGGAAAGTGAATAGCCTTCTCTAGTAGCATTAAGAAGCTATACTCCTTAAAATGTTTTCTTTTTTGGAAATGTGAGTATGTACAATTGGATGACTTAGTTCATAATACCCCATATGTTAGCTCAAAGTTGAGAGCATTGGTAAAACCATCGTCCATTAAAACTAAGTGCTTTCTTGCTTTCTTTTGGCATCTGTCCTACACTTAAGTTCCTTACCTCAAAATAATCTCCCTTTTACTCATGGGGACCACCATGTTGGCTGGGAGGATGGAGTAACTCAGTGGAAGAGAAAGCAGCACCAAAGCCTATGGCCAGCTTAAGCGTATTTGTATATTTGCGTATTTAGACAGAGAAAGGAATGGAAAGCGTTTCCCCACCCCCTTTACTGTGGCTGTCATTTTGAGCATGGCTAGAGGTAGGATGAGGTTAAAAGTTCAGGAAAAAGAGAGGAGAACACAGAACAACGTCCTATGCACTCATAGTAACTGCGACAAGGGGCTTAAAACCCTTCCCACATATTGCCATATACAGTACTCACCGCAAGTAATCCCCTATACCGTCTGGCTGTGATTACAGTTCATTTCTTAGCCAGGAGTGGGGCAGGACAGTCCCGAGCCCAGGCAGGCGACTGTGCTTGCAGCACGCTTTGCTGGATGGATGCGACCTGGCATTCCCAATTAAGGCACTCACACAATGCAGCGCCGAGCCGTGGCATTGCCATGCAGCCCAGCTCCTCAGCGCAGGCTCCCTCCTGCAGCCCCGCTCCACCAGCCGCAGCTCCAAGGTAAGGATTTTGCTCCCTGTCCTGTATTTGGGTGCAATAACTATGAGAAAATTTACATCTGTTTTTCTGTATGTACTCTCCTTCTCACAGGAAAGCGTGCATATTGGGATTTCTGTACAAGACCATATTGAAAGGGTAAGGAAAGACCACTGGTTTCTCCCAGGCTTGTGAGCTGCCATCTGAAAGCAGCACTTCAAAATGGAAGGGGCAAGTAGTGCCCTGTCAGCCAACAGTGAGCAGATCGTCCCAGGGAGGCAGGGATGTGCCTGCCTGCAGACCCAGCAGGTATTTGGGGCTGCCTGCAGTGGAAAAGGGATTCGGCTTTTAATCTGTTTCGGGTAAATTCATCCTTTATTCTGATATGGCCAGAGTAGATGTAATAATGTTCATCAAAACTGACAAATGGTTGAAGGAACAAATTTCGTTTGTGTCTGGAATGTCATTGAAACATAGGTTTAGACCATTAGCTCACTCCAGGTTTGCTAGACTTGTATTTCTGAGCTTAGATATAGAACAGTTAGTACACATTGGCAGTGAGGGAGGCCAGAGCATAGATTCTATGTATTCCCGAGTTTCAACATTCTCACTTCTAACAGCACAAACAATAACCCCGGAGACCTCTGCATTTATTTCTTCTTAATCTGTATGGGAGGGAATAATTTTGATTTGAGTTGCTGCTGGGGATTTGCATAGTATCTTAACTCACTGGCTGAATCTAATCCTTATCTCAAAACTTCGTGTGGTAGTCTGTAGCTACTGCTGCTCAAAGCCTTCTTGCAGCTAACAAAAAAACTGCTCCAGGCTTGTAATATCACCAACTTTGTGGATAACTGTGAGGAGTCACATATTCTAGAGAAATCTATTAAAAATAATGTGATCACTTTCATCTCCAGCTCCCCACCTGCAACTGGCCACATTCTAGCGGGCACTTTATCTATTACACTGCTCCCCGACTTCTTCACCACCGTAGGGAATCTGCCAGCAGTTTTTTTTTTTAAAGTCAATATTATTGAGGGTTTTGTTCATTGATAAGAGGAGATTTGCTATGTGGAAATAACAACAGAAAGCTTCTAACAGGTGCTGTGATAATTGTTCCTTCTAGCAAAGATCTAATTCATATGATAATCTGTCATCGTCTGGCATTTCATCCAAACTGATTTTTAATGCTATATTGATCTCAGCTTCCATAATTGGCCTCTTCACTTTCTTCTTCTCGGAGAAAGGAAAATTGCAGGTTTTGTTTCTTTTAGCCTCTTTTACTAACTGTTATAGGCTGCCATGGAATTTAATTCTCTGTAACTTTTTTTTTTTTAAAGCAGAATCTACATTTCTGGAACCTAAATAAAATACAGTCAACTTGCATTGGATCTTGAAATCCTTGTGCAAGCCAAGATTTCTTACTTGAGAAAAGAAATGATAACTAAAGAAACTGAGTGGTTGTAATTTGCCTATCTTTAAAAAGCAATGATTTGATTACTTCACACAAAGGGTGTCACTCCTCATAATATCTCAGCCGGAAAAAAAAAAAAAAGAATTGTCAATTGAAAAAAAACCCACCCCCAAAGAAAATGAGATGCTTGCAGGCTTTTGTGAATATCTTTCTGAACGGCTGTATTCTAACCTATATAAATCAGCAGCCACAGATGCAGTAGCTAAGCTAACAAAGACGTATGGTGCTCTGTGACCCTCATCATCCCCGTGCATCTGCAAACAGAACTCAGAACTATAAGGTTACTGTGAATGTGGAAAATGGCAGGCAGTCAGCTCTTTCACCAGACTTAGAAAAATCATAAGAAACGAAAAGTGAAAACATGTAACCAGTTCTTTGCACAGGGATGGGGAAGAGGGGAGACTTTTAGGTCATCTAACAGCTAACATAAACTTCAGGGTGTATTCCTTCCAGAGCTAAGCTTGTGATTACATTAATCATACACACTGGAGTTAATGCTATACATCACACTTCCAGGATTTCAATAGTGGGTTAGAGCTATAAAAGAGAGAAGCAGTCCCCGATATCAGGCACACTGTTAACAGAAATAAAGAACTGGAAAATAATTGCTGAAACAGCTAGGCAGTTGAATATGGAGGAAATAGTGAGCGAGCAATTATCAGTTTGTAATCGATGTGACCATTAGCCTCTTCTATAGTCTCTTTTTGAGCACATCTTTTGCACCTGGCCCTTCAGCGAAACAGCAGCTGAAAGAGGACTCTGTAGCATGTCCATAATAGACTGCTCCCCTGCCTTCGGGAGCGAGTGGCCGTTTCAATGGCTGCAGATGTTAACGTGAGAATGGACACTGCTAGGTACTGCTCTCTAGTCCTAGTGCTGCGGTCCTCGTAGTCAACAGTTTGAGTCCTTTCATTCCTGATGCAGCCTTTATGCTAAAAGGTCTCAAGGAAACACCGATAGCTTCTGCTTCAGATGTTCTCAGCAGACTGTGCAAATGGTGTGCTGGTTTAGAAGCTCACGTAGATGTCCTATATTTACTTACAGTAAAGGCCTTCCCTGGGTTATTCTGATGCTGTCTGCTTAAATGAATATGCATAGTAACTGGGTAGCTTGCTGAATTCTGAACGCAGAATCCCCCCCTCAACTATGTTATAACTGGTTCTCATTAAACTGCTAAATGGAGTACTAAAAGGTAGCTTAAAATCAGGTGCATTTAATAAAGCTGTATTTGAATTGGCACACAGACGGGTCCCATGTGTTTTTCAGTTTGCTAATGTTGCAAGTTTATCATCTGCAGTACCTATGCTTAAATGTTACTCCACTCCAATAAAAACAGGCATCATTTACAGTTTCTATCAAACATTGCTAAGTGAGTCTACGACCAGATTTGTTAGCTAACCGTTTAGGCAGCATAACACATCCGTTGAATTTACCATATCTCGGAAGCTGATTTATGCCTTTAGGTTAGATATGGGTTTGGAGGATTAAAAAAAACCAACGTGGGGGCGTGAAGACGGGATTTTCTGTAGAAGATGTATTTTTAGTTTGAACAGAACCGTACAGAGCATTCATTCACCACAGTTCACTTTCTTTGCTAAACCTGCAGAAGTCCCGGAAAATAAAGCATGAGAGTTTCATCAGTCCATTTATAAAAAATTTCCACCCTGAAGAAAGCTGTGTGGAAGACGGGATCTGTTGTGGGCAAGAGTGTTTTCCTGTTCCTTCACCAAAATTTCTTTGCGGTGAGCAAGAGCATGAAGACCTCTGCAGTGAGGCTCTCCTGAGGGCTCACTCAGCCCAGGAGCGGGGCTGACACCCTTCCAGGTCTGTCCGCTTCTGTCTCTTCAGATCCGCTGTTATGACTCAGACAAGGGCAAGTCCTGACTCCGACACAGATCCTGAGACAGATTGGTATCCCAGCAAGGGCGTTTCCGGGGCCTCCCCGGCGCCGCGCCTAGTGGATGGCGGTGGCGCGGAACATGGGGCCGGAGCGGGTGTGTCCCGAGGAGCCGGGGCCACCGGAGGCCCCCGATGGCGCGGCGGGCTGGAGCGGCGACGAGGAAGAGGAAGAGGAGGAGGAGGAAGAGGAGGAAGGCGGCGGCGGCGGGTACTTGTACCAGCCGCTGAGCCAGGAGCCGGAGCAGGGCCCCGGCGAGGCGGGCCTCCCCACCGCCCCGGCGGGCTGCGCTGATGTCGGCCCCGGCCTGCAGGAGCGGCTGCAGATGCTGAGGCTGCACCTGCCCGACCCGCCGGCGGACAGCGAGGAGGAGGAGGAGGCGGCGGCGGCGGCGGAAGGCGCCGCGGCTCAGAGCAGCCGCAGTTCCATCCCCATGGATGCAGAGCATGTGGAGCTGGTGAAAAGGACGATGGCCAGTGTGAAGCTTCCCACCCTGGGCATCCCTGCCTGGGCTAGCCAGATCTCCGAGGACCAGTGGAAGGACGTAGTGCAGCGCACGCTGCAGGCCCGTCAGAGCCTCGGTGGCCCCAGACCTGAGTGGAAGTGAAGCTGTGGCACGGGGGCTGCTAAGTCCAGCCCTCCCTCCACCGCACAGGTGAGGCAGGTGCCTGCTGGTTCGGAGATGGGTGGTGATGGGACTTGCCAGCATCGACCTTCCTGTTTCTGCCACTGACATTGTCCAACTTACCTTCATGCTCCTCTTTCCTGGTTCTGGCTGGCATGTGAGTCACTGTGATGTCCTTGTATTGGCTTCCTCTGCCGCTGAGGAGCCTGACCAGTTTCCATACCTCTGTGCATAGAGAGAGGGGGCTTGGCTGGCTTTGCCCAGCTTTCCTTGAGACAAGCACTGGAGTTGTCCCTGTGCTGTCGGTGCTGGATATGTTCCTCTCCACACTAGGGCCACTACCCCCTCCCTACTCCTTCCAGGACAGGGAATGTGTTGGAATATCAGAGGTGGAGTCCAATGTGTCTTTCCAAGAGATCGGTTTTATTTAGTTCTGTACATACAGGGACATCTGTACAAAATCCAACACTTTCATACTATGTAATGCTCTACTGAAAATAAAGTACACCATATGTACAAAAAAAAAAAAAAAGAAAAAAAAAAAGAAAAAAAAAAGAAAAAAAAAAAAAAAAAAAAAAAGGGGGTTGGACCCGATGATCTCTCGAGGTCCCTTCCAACCCCTACAATTCTATGATTCTAAGACTATGAAATACGCATTCATACCCAGACTGCCAAAACTAACCTTGGCCATAGTAATTTGGTGTCCTTGCAACTCTGGAAACATTGCATTCCTCAGATATGATAGATTTGTTGAAATATGAATAGTAGTTTTACAGATTTGCCTCAAACCGTCTTTCACATTGGCAGCCATAGAACCCCCTCTTCTTATCTGGGACTTCAGAATATCTCCATGGTACTTTGTTTGGTTGCTTGGATGGAAACACAACAGTAGGAAGCTATTTTATGTAATATAGCAGTTAGGAAGAGAGCAAAGGAGTCAGCATTATGTGATGATCCAGCTTTCTGAACCACCATCATAAATGGTACCTAGAATAAAATTTGGTCATCTCTGCTTTACAGCAGCACCAAAGTGCACCAGGTTTCTACTTTTCCTTTTTCAGATTATGAAGCTGAAGAAACTTCTTAGAAGAAAGAATCTGAATTTTAATTAGTAAACATGCCCATGGTAAGATAAATTTATGCTTGCAAAGGCTTCAGCAGATGTTTTTCATTGTAATGGCTGAGATCCAGAATCTTTTTACATTTTTATTTTCTTTCCTCAAACTGAAACAAGACCAGAGGTCATGCCATTATTTTTGTGTGTGTGTCTCTGTGTGTGTGTGCCTGTGTGTGAAGAAAGTGGACACGTGTAGAAAAAAAGCGCCCTCTAAATAGGAAAAATAAATCAGAAGTACCACAAACCAGGATAAACTCAGATTTTCTGAGTGATGCAGACATTTTGAAATGAAAGCCATCTGAAACAGTAATTTAAAAAACATCATAACTTCTTTTGAAGTGAGATTTCTCAATGAGGAAAGCAACTTCTTTGGCTCAAGAAAGGTGCAGTGGCACCACGAATCTCATGCAACTTTCCCAAATACTTCAGAAATGCATATAAACTCATCCAAACCAAAAAGGAAAACATAAACCAAGATATTTGACTCACAAACTAGCCACTAAAATGTCAACTGGTTACAGAATGCTCCACCTGCCAAGGCTGAAATCTAGGACAAAGATCCCAGAGGGGTCAAAATCCTGTATTGCCTACTCAGACCAAAATCCCATTAACTCTAAAACTTCCCTAAGAAGGAGAGAAAGTGCCTATATTATCCAATGACACTGGGAATTAAATGGGGTTTTTTTATGAAAACAACGTGCTTGTTGAAGGTGCCAGACTGCTAGTTCAAGAAAATAGAAGGTAGCTATAACTGAGGCAGAAATAGGACTTGCTTGTTCATCAACCTACTATGACCTGAGGCCAGGACAAAGAGTTCAGTCTCTCTGCTCACTTAAATCCCTGGCTTGAAGCTTTCGTAGCCAGCAAGTGTGCTAATTAGAGTCAACTGTGGTGCTGACACACATGTACTGGGAACTGTGAGGAGACCAACCTCATTTTTACAGGAGCATTGCACAGAAAGAAGTTTTGGGTTGTTTGGTTTAATGACTTGATTAGAATTCAAGCTGATAATTTATAAGGGATAGCTGTTGTATCCGCCTCTGGTCCTCTAAACCAGCCAGTCTCCTATAGAATCAAATTTATATAACAGTCCAGATTCAGTAGTGACATAAACAAGGGTATGAATTTCATGCCAAGTGTAAATGAGTAATAAAGTAGCTACAAAGTCGTATGCCGGCACGCTTATTTGGCATTCCACGTGTGTGCAGAAGCAATTTGGTATGCTATGGGGACAAAATTCAGCCCTGGCATAAATCAATGGGACTCACATCTATTGAACATCAGAACTGAAATAGGACTCAAAAGCATTTTAGACGGTGTAGGAATTAGTGATGGGAGGGATATGTGAAGAGAGTGTGGAACGGGAACAGCACAGAAAGGGAAAAGAGCAGGAAAGAAACAAGAAGAGAGGAGGGTAGAAGGTGAACAGAATCTTCTCTATTGTTTTTACTGTTCCTTTTCTTCAACTGGAGAATTGGAACTTGAAATTTCTTTTTCTTTTTTTTCTTTCTTTTTTTTTTTAAATCCAAACTGTGCGATAAATTGGAGAACAGCTTGGAAACACTTAAAAGCCTCTTAATGATCAGTTACACCTGATGAGTAACAATCATTCAGGTCCATTCTGAACGCGGTCCAGAGACCTCTGCGGAATTTCCATCTGCTCACCGCAAACAGCTTCAGGGGAATTTGGCCGCCAGATATTCTTGAATCCCTGGTGCTGTAGTCCAGGGGAACTGAACCCAACGCAGAGTTTTCTAGACCTGTTTTCCCGCAGCAAACAGACCCCGAGTGATAAAGTAATACAAAAACACCTGGGTTCATGGGATGAAGGATGCTGCAACGCTGGGTGAAAACAGCGAGCTGCCAAGATGTAAGACTGGTAGCTGAAAGCAGGCGCGGTTGTACCAGGTGGCTACGGGCAGTTCAAGTGCGACTGGTTTTATCAGGCACACTTGCATCACAAAAAGCGGAGGAGAGCTGCATGTCTCTGCCGCTCCCCTATATAAACTGAAGCATTCCTTGCAGTGTTTATTATCGTGCTGTGCAAGCCCAGAGGAGACCAGCAAATAATGGCATACGGTATTGCCTAACAGGTTCCAGATTATCCAAATAGTTTGTAAGTGGGCATGAGGGAGCAATGCACAAGTTCTGCAAATTGTCACCATACATTTCAGACATTTATAAGCTCTCAGGTGTTGATCAGAGCAGTTTATTTATATCCTATGTGTGCAGTGCTAAGGTGCTCAGCACTAACAGGGAACAGAAAGCAAATTTTTGCGTTTGTTTTTTTGGTTTTTGGTTAATTTTTTTTCCCCCAGCCTGAGCACTTGCTACCAACTTAAGACAGCAGGTTTTGATATTTTAGTAAAAACTTAGGCTGTGTCAGTTTTCAACAAACTTCCACTACAAAAAGCTCTATGGACATTTTAGGCATGGGCATTTGTCTCATTATTATGTATAAATGCACTTAGATTATCAGAACAGTCCCTGGTATTTTCTGAGGCTTCCCAGCACAGGAAGCAATAAAATTCAGGATAAGGCATATGCATGTGAAATCTCCACTGTCAGCAAGCTGTACATTTTCACTACATCTTTTTTGTGACTATCACCTGCATTTTGTTACCAAAACCAGTAGAATCTACTTAACTGTATTCAAATCTCATTTAAATTAGGTGGCACAGTTTCTGAAAAGGTTTCTTCACAACACACCGAAAGGATGCTCATATTTAATGTGGTAAATGTAAATTTATTACAATTATTCACCTATTTGATCAACATCCACCCACATGCTGTCACTCTTTGCCTGAAGATTCATCCACATACACTTTGAGAAGTGCGTTTAAAGCCATGAAATGGTGTCATGACTTGCTCCAGTGCAAAAGCTCTTTTCTTCCACACGATTGTAGCAAATTGTAGAATAAATAAAAATTGCTCTTTGGTTCTTAAAAATGCTCAGGCACAGGCTTCCAAAGCTATCAGAAACATAAACACACTTCACAGCACATTACCATCACCCACCAAAGCACTGGTTGCTGAGATTTATGAGTACTTCCATGGCAACAGGTAAAAATCAATAATGGAGAGTGAAATGATGATAAATACTTTCCATTTGGTATATAGACCCTTAAGAATTCTTTTTTTCAGATTCTTCCCTGAGAACAGAGAGGATGGAGGCTCCAAGGGAAGCTTGTCTGTCTTGTAGCTTACACTTACCAGAATAAAGGCTGATGAGGTTGCCCTTGATTAAACTCAGGACATTTCAAAGCCAGCTTCAAATAACATCTTGTGTATCTAGCCCCTGGCTACACTCCATCAGAGGGCAAAGGCTGGGTGAAAAGGTAGGTTATCTAACCACCTGCTTGTATTGGACAGATCTAGGTTAAAACATGCTCTACAGTAATCATGAGCTTCTAGTTCATTAGAGTCTACGGCAAGGCTTACGCATGAGCACACAGTAAAGCGTGTGCATTGTCAGAGCTGAGCTAGAAAACATTGCAGGGCTACCTGGACTCCCAGGAGGTTCCGTACATTCTTGACCTTTCTGCCTCCAAGCAGTTTAAGCAGTCACTCCAATTTGCAGCGCCAGAGGTAACTGGGACGAGAGAAAGATCCTGTGGGATCCCCAAAGGGCTCAGTTCTGCTCAGCGCAAGTTCCCCTGCGCACGAGTGGATATGGGTATGGATATGGACATGGACATGGACATGACACCCCTGCCAGTGTCTCAGGTGGTATTAAAGTTTAGTCATAATGAATAGAGCAAGGGATAAGAAGAAAAGGATTGGCATATAATTACTTTGACTGTGGTACCCGTGCACTTCATTCAAGATTGAAACTCAGCAGTGGTATAAATGAGGTGTTTGTGAAGAATTTGGTGACCAACGTTAAATCTACTGTCCTTAAGCAAACAGATTTACTTATCAGAGACTCTCATTTGTTGGAGAATGTCGTAAAAAGGTGAGTATTCAATATTTTAAAGCCCACGTGCAACATCTTAATAAAATATACAGCCAATCATGCAGCAAAATGCAAGCATCTTCTTCAGATCATGCTGGATTTACCCAAGGTCAATGGTTCATTTTCCTTCACCAAACAAATTTATGTGCTACAGCTGCCTGGAAGCAACTTCCTGGGTCATCAGCTTAGCCACCCGCTCACAGATGGTGAAATTCCTTTATGTATGCACTCAGAAATATTCTCCCTCTCCACTCCTCCTTACTCCAATGGTTTGTTCTGGAAGCTGACTGCTCAAGGTTATGCCAGACCTGTCCATACATCTGAGAGAGCAGTGAAGGAGTGTATATCACAGAGATAGTTCAGCTTTAGAGCATATAAAGTCATACCACTGGTGACTGGGACCCGCCAGATAAGACAGCCTAGCTGTTGTGTGTGAAATAGCTGTAAAAAATGGTGATACCGCCTCACACAGTATTCTTGTAAAGATCTCCAGACAGATGAGATGCAGTGTCCAGTTTACTGCAGTGGAGCATAGTTCTGTTGAAGCCTCCCAGGAATCCTTGACTTAGTTTCCCAGGATCAATCAGTAGCATGTTCCAGAGAAAATCTTCTTATCTGCTCCTGGCTAGCTACCATCAAGCTGGGGAACAGATGGTATAATCCTTTAGGAAAATGGAGATAGATGGGCTGAGGCGAATTAGACCGTTCAGATCTATTTATCTGATGAGAAATGAAGCTCTGAGCTGGCGTTGCCTTTTCCTGAGGTGGCAACGGCAGCAGCAGATGTGAGGAGGAGCAGGTGAGACAAGGAGATCAGAAGACACCTGGTGCTGAGATGTACATCTCCTTTACAGCAAGCTTATATGACGCTGTCCAGCTGTCAAGCTGAAATTAGCACCTTCTCGAGGTTTAGCTATAAAGCAGGAACCTAGGTAAGACTGGGGAATGCTCACAGAAGAGGAAGAAGTCTTCTGTTAGAGTACCTTTCCAGGGATTATCTGCTGACAGGGTTTTGTTAATCTTTTTTGGATTCTTGCCTGTAGCCACAGCAACTGAGAAATCACCACTTTCTCCTGCAACCAGGCAAAATACTGTTCACTCGCTGCTAATAGAGGCCTGGCAACTGCCTTTAGGATTTGATTATTTCAGTTCCTATTGTCAAGCAATCCAGCCTTCCTGAAAAGCTCCAGTGAATAGGAAGTACCACCCTGGCTGAGGTCTTCTCATAACCATCTTCACACTCTGAAGCGCCTGTTCAAGAGGTCTTCAAAGCCTTCTCCAGAACTGGTCCTTAACACTCCCTGGGTTTGTTATACAGAGAAACTTCTCAGGCAGTTCCTGCCTCTTGGTCTGGGCAAGGCAGAGTGTTACGGGTGGGTACGGGACCAGACCTAGGAGGCTGCAGGACAGCCGTACCCTTTTAGCACCGCAGAGCCGTGTAGAGTGTTGTACCAGCAAAGCTCCTGCTGGCTCATGAACCAATGTGTGTGTCTGGGCTTAGGACTGCTGTTTTGTCAGAAGGAGCTTACACTTGCATTCACAGGCATTTCACTGTGCCCATGGGAAACGTGGCTGGGGGATGTGGCCATCCCCTTTGCTCTAGAAACTTTCCCTTTCTGCCTGCCCAGATGGGTAAATGGGGGAGGGAAAATGCAGGGGCAGAGGCAGATTTCTCTCAAACGCACTTTCTCCTCATTTGTATGAAGAACTAAACCAATTTTCAAAAAAAAAAAAAAAAGGGGGGGGGAAGAAAGGAGGAGAAAAAAAGCAGTTGTCTTCTCCCCACAGCAGGATTCACAGTGTGAACAGCCACTGAGTGACAGAGCAAGAGTAGGAGGTTGGGCTTAGCTGCCTTTATTCCTCAGTGCATGTGGCTCGCAACAAAGGCCATATGCCCTGATCCTAGACATCTTTAGCCTTTCAAGCAGGCTTCAGAATGAAAGTAAGTCTATTAAGCATTATTAATTATTACAGCATATGGCTGTAAAGTTAAAAATAAGAAAAATCTTACCAGTTCCTTTAATTAAAATAGCTGTACAGCTAACCTCTTAAGACTGTGTGGACAGGAAAAGGAGATAAATTACTAGTCTTTTTTTGGTGGGTGAGTTATTTGCAAGGCACTCCTGATTTCTGCACAAGTACTCATTCTTCATAGAGATCGAAAAAAAAAGTTTAGAATAATATCTGTCAAACTATGAGGTTATCTGTGAATTGTTCATTTTGACCATTCACTATCAATGACATGCAATTTGTCCCATGAAATATTTTCTGCTATCTCAATGGGTGAGATAGTTTTATACATGAGAAACAGCTGAAGAAGGCTAGGACAGGTTTATGAATGCCACCAAGCGAACAGCTATTCAACAAAAGACATGAGACAGATTCTGCTCCTATTACTCTCGTATTTCTAAGGGACTATTCAATGTAAGATTGATCAAGTTGTCAGTTACAAATGACATCAAACAAAAACCTGTGCAGCTTATTGATGAGTGTATTTGCAATGCTGTGTTTTCTGTTGTCTGCTCTTGGTGAAAACCAAAGCATATTGAATTTGCTTGACATAATGAAGCTGATGCTTTATCTGCCATATTCTGGTACTGAGCAATTTTATATGCATTTACAAATAAGGCACTAAGATGTAGTTCATTTCTCATTTTTCTTCCTCAAGACAAGCAGAAGTCTGCAGACTTCATAGAATTGAATCATACCACTGGGCAACAGAAACGTATGATGTGATCTTTTCCGTTAAAAAGAAAAGTGACTCGAGAAACAAACCCTTGAAGTAGAAAAGTGGTTTCATCCCATACATACATTTTGGCATAGGCAACCCAGTTGACTGACAAAAGTGTTTGTTTAAAATTCTAATCTTATTAGTAAAAACAAAGGAAATTCTATTACTTCTTATCCTTGCTCTTTAAGAAAACTGCTCACTTTAATACAAGGAGACAGAGACCTAACCATTTCAGCAGAAACAAATGATAAAAAAGCAAGTCCTATTTTGAAATGTGCCTCAAATTTTGGAAAGAAAATACAGCTGGGCCCTCTTCAGTCTGGCCTGTTAACTAACCTCATCAGGTTGAAATCCAGCCTTTTCCTATAAGCACCAGGCTTTTGTAGTGTTTTTTCGACCCACAGTCAGCAGCCCAGCTCACTAAGTGCTTGCATATGCATAAACAGAACAAGGCATCCTTCCCCTGTCTGCCCCCTGAAAGCCTCAAATACTGAAGTAAAGGGGAACCTTTTAAGCAGGGTTTTAATTAGCACCCATTGTTCCTTGGCTGGCAGGACAGACAGAAAGGCCCAGTGGTTTGAAAACTGCCATCACAGTGGGAATCTAACTTTGCAATTGAATCAATCTGCAAACTCCACAGGACTTGTACACTGAAAGTAAAAAAAAAAAAAAGAAAAAAAGAAAAAAAGAGGGAGTACAGCAGGGCATTAATTACAGTGGTGTACTCATACTGCTACATTTAAGGGTCTGTAAGCATTTCTCTCGTATATTTTTAAGAGGAAAATAGAATCATATAAATCTGCTAGAGAACGAGTCCTGGTCATACAAGTCTAAACATAAAAGTGAAATTCAGCATTAAGTCTACCACTTGATGTTTAACTTGTAGCATCTGTACTACAGATGGTTATTTCTGAAGATGTCTGAAATGGCTAACTGGGAAAAAGGGATTTCAAGAGGAAGATATTCTTTGGCTTTAGTAGGCTTGCTATATAATAAGCAGGGGTTTAGTTTTAACAGAAATTCCCGTGCCTTCAGTAGAGAGGTGCGTGTGTGATGGTGCATGACATGATGCAGCTGTTTCAAGAAAACCAGGCTGCAATCGTTAACTTGAATACAGCAGATAAGATCTTGTCCTGGAGGCTATCTTTTCAGATTTGAACAGGTAAAACCTGACTGACTTTGTAATGGTTCTGCAGCCCCCAGTTATGCTGGCTACCCTTGCCACAGGCAGGCAATTCCCCTCACCGTATCAGCTAGTTATTTCTGCAGAGGCCTTCCCTCTCTATTTTTCAGAGACCAAAGAGAAGTATATATTTGACTCCTACTTTAAATTAAAAAAAAAAAAAAGGAAAAAAAACAAGACCAGTGAAAGCAAACTATACGCAAGCTCATTTATTAGTATCCGTTTTATAGCCATATGGAGAATGCAAAAATTTCTGTATAAATAGAACATATAAAAGAATGACATGAAATAGCATCTACCTTGCTATAGTTACATTTTTGAAAGATTCATTTGGCGTATTTGTTTTGTTTCTTTGCAATGTTTTATTAATGATAGTTCTATTTTATATGAGAGGATACTCTGTGAAAAGTACTCTTTTCAGTGTAATTGTAACTCAGAAACAAGAGGACACTCCAAGCAAAAACCTTTAAGTTAAACTTTGGAGTGAATAAAATACTTCTGAATACAAAGATAAAAAATGATGGGCAATAAAAAAATGTTCTTTGAAAGTCTATTTTATGTTAATTTGGGCAGATAGTTCTGCTAGGAACTGTATCCTCTTTCAGTGCCAAAAAAATACAATGAGGTTTTTTATCAGCACAGGTTTTCTTTCTGACAGCAGCTGAGATTCCCTGACATCAACATGGGAGAGCAGTGAAAAGGCCTCCTCTGAAGAACAGATATATTTATGGACCCCTTTCAGCTACCTCGAATCTGATCTGAATCAAAATATGGATGTAGCCAGGAGCAATTTGGGAGCTACATGCAAAGCAAACCTCCTGCTGATTTGAAGAACTCTCTTTTAATTGCATGTTAAATATATCTTAAAAGTCCAAAGAGAGGCAAGGTGAGCTTTCAGAAGCTGAGGAGTATCAAAAGTAAAATCATCTAAGTAAAAGCAAATATTAAAAGTAAAATCAGCCTTTTTTTTCTCCATTCCTCTCTTCTTGTTCAATGCACAGGATGGGCAGAGTTCAAGTAATGAGCAGCTATGCAATATTTGTGCCTGCAGGCCTTATTTACTATACACAATTCATATCCTGCTCTGAAGACAAAGTTATTAAATTCCCCACAAACTTTTTCATGGCTCTATTCACAATATTGTATCAAAGGGCTTTGTGAACAAAATGAATTTATTTTTACAGCATGTTTCTGAGGACAGGGACACGTTGCAAGACACAAGCGTTACTATCATTTCATAGAAGGGGGAACTTAAGGTAAAATAGCTGAAAGTATTTTGGGCATGTAATTTAAAGAACCAGGGCCTGATATTTTAAGAGTATTTCACATTAAAAGCTTCATCTGCTCAACACATAAGTGACTTTGTTTACTTCAGCTCCAAGAGTGAATAATTTTTTTCTCTGCAAATCTGTCTGCATCCCTCCAGCAAAGCATGCCAGAAATGAGTGATGATCTAAAAAATTTTGGTTTCATTGCATGGACACAAATCACAGAGTAACACAAAGTTTAATAACAAAATTCATTTTCCCCTTGTCATTCCTACCCGATCTGCCTTTAGCAAACAGGAGTCCCACAGACACCAGTGTCTTTGTTAAATAATTTTGATCATTTCTCAGAGAAGGTCTAACTTTTCTATATGGTGAAAGCTATGTCCTCTCTGACAACAGCATAGTCACGATTATCTGGATGCCTTCACACTTCATCATCTACCTTTCAGTTGGGTAACGGTACTCAACTCCTGCACAGTCAAGGAAGGGAGGCATGTGCCTCTGAAGAGCAATTCTGAACACCTCAGTGGGGTGGATGGCTAGCATCAAGTCAGTGTGATCCCCCTGGATGCCTCTATGAGTCAATTGAATTGGAGGAGGGTGGGGTTGTATGGGCAAAGTGCCAGGGTATGGTGCAAGAGAGAAAGTTTTGCTGGCAAACTACCTTCTGGAGTATTTTTGTCTTTTCTTGCTTAGCTTTGCAATATGATATTCTTGCAAGCAGGTACTTAACAAAAGAAAATACCTTGGGACTTTCCTCACAAAACTCTTGGCTAAAAATAGGTGGCTTCTCTTCTGTTCTCCTATCAAAACCTGTGCTGCACATCCCCAGAGCTGGGAGGCTTAGTGCCATCGCAATAACTTCTGATACTTGTGGGTATGGAAAACTACTTGCTGCTATGGGATCCACATAAACTGGAGCATATCCAGAATGGGCAGTTGTGCTATGGGGTGTAAGAGCTGTGTCCTGCCTGCAGACAACTGAGACTCAGGTGTGCTGTGATCTCATACTCTAGAGCAAGGTGTGGTGGATCATGTATGGACCTCTGTCTACTTCCCACCACCTTATCTACCCTGTATTCTAGTCAGGACCAGTTACCTTTGATCCAAAACCCTTTCCTATCCCAATTCATCTTGCAGTGTTATTTTCCAGTCAGTTTCTTTCCCTCTTAAATTCCTATTGCCATCTCTTTCTAGTTTTCCCACCACTGCTCAGCTGTACAAGCCCTGTTTCTTTTTCATTCAAATACAACACCTTCTTTTTCCATGTTGCCAGGACCTGGCAGGAAATCCTTAAGGACATGGTTAAAGAGATTTGATAGCCTGAACAGACCAAAACAGTCTATTTCAATTACACATCCAACTTCAATGTAAAAATAATCTTTGGAAACAGAGTTGCCAAAAGCTTACAAAGTTTCAACAGAGAGTGCTCAAACTACAATTTTAAAAGGCTTAAAAATTGGCTAGATTGGGTAACAGCATAACAGAGACCTTTTCTGAAACAAGGCTAGCCTGAGTCACTTTCACCTTACATCATAAACGTACGGTTTGGTAATATACAGGATGCAATCATTTCATAAGGACAGCTAAAGAGTGTTTACCTCAGAATACTTTGAGAAATAATTGTTTTAGCAAGGTATAAAACAAACATCCCAACTTTAATGTTTAATGCCTGGACATTGCTCTAGAAAATAGGACATATAGGTTAAAATCCTCTGAGGATCAGAAAATTGATTCCAGCTTTCCAATTCTTGAAGAAAGACTTCACTGGTAGGCTCTCTGGCCTTAAAATCTCCCTTCATTGACTTCCATTTTCTTTCAAACTTTATGCAATTAAATGCTAAAAAAAAAAAACCCCAAAACTATTTTGGAGTTACCTACAGTCCAAACCCAATGGGATTTCCTTTCCTTTTTCCCCTTTTCCCAGGCAATTTGAATCTTGAGGGTCCCTATGATTGCTCACAGGAGGTGACATCTGGCTGCAAACCTGGTTCATATGGGACACAAGAGACTTGAACAGCAGTTCCAGTAAACTTGATTTGGAAAATGGGTTCTAACTCAGTACCTGGGAACCTTAAAAAAAGATGGGTGGAGAGAATTTTATAACAAGCAAATACTTCAGGCACAAAAAATATGTTAAAATCTATTTTCCATGGAAAAATAGCATCAACGGAAAGGGAACAATCCTAATAACTACCCCAGTAAAATATGCTTTGCATTGACTTCAACTTTTCATGTCTTAAACACAAACTTTTCTTTCTGTCTTATTTTTAATTAAAAAGAATTTTCCTGCCACATTGTCCAAAGGTGGAGGAAATCACGCAAGACCCCTACCTTTCCTTGGGGAGAAAAAATCCTAAGGAGTTTTTCATCTTAAGCTCTCTTTTACTGCAGATGGCAACACATGGTTTTACAAGTCAAGGTCACATTTAGCTAGTTGTCATGGTGAATGAAAACACATGGGAAATTGGGCATATAGCATTTAGTTTGGCTTTCTGGGAGAAGAAACACACAAGAAACTCTGTCATGAAGAGGCTCTGTTTAGCCAGCCTTTGGTACCATTAACAGTCATTTTTTTGGCACTCGCATTTAAACAGAGTAATGAACATTTTCCTCTCCTCGGCTGTAAATCAATACCACCAATGTGTCCCTTAAGAAAATCGTTAGCAAATTGTATAAATGCCTGACCAGTCAATAGGAGGATTTCCATTTCAATTGTCCACGGAAAGAAAAGGAACTATTTTTACAACATATTCAGAAACAAGTTCTGGTTGTGCATTGCAACCATTTTCAAGGTAAATATTTCAAAAGGTACAACTTAGTGCTAAATGTTTTCTGGGAAAAATAATCATATATGTACCCCTGTCCTCTTAATGACTATTTTCTCTAAAATAGGAGGTGAAAGAAATGGAAAAAATGATGGAAAATGCATTTTCAAAAACACATTTTTCTTCTAAGTATCATGAAAGGGTAACTGAGAAAAGATCTTTTAGCAAAGTAGTTGAGCTACTGATGAGGTTCCCCTAGAGAAACTCTTCTGGTAACTGACTGCTTTAAGTACAAATAAAAAAGCTGGCCTGGTGAGCACAGGAGCAGCAGTGTGAGGAAAGGGCGGTGATAGGCATCAACTGAGGAAAGACCAATATACAGCTGCTGTTTGAGCTTCCTCTAGGGGCTAAAAACCATTTGGAGGCATCTTAAATTGGAAAGTGAGACAGTTTGAATTTGCAGTAGTAAAATAGAAAAAAGAACAAGTTGCTGAAAAAACAGACAGAAGAGTCCAATTTTTATGGAGCTGTGTTGTGGTTCACAATAAAATCCCATCAATGTGCATCTGCAGCCCAGAAGGCCAACCACATCCTGGGCTGCATCAAAGGAAGTGTGGCCAGCAGATCAAGAGGGTTATTCTGCCCCTCTAACCCTGCTCTGGTGAGACCTCACCAGGAATACAGTGTCCAGCTTTGGAGCCCTCAACACAAGAAGGACATGGACCTGTTGGAACACATCCAGAGGAGGGACACAAAAATGATCAAAGGGCTGGAGCACCTCTCCTATGAAGACAGGCTGAGAGAGTTGGGGTTGTTCAACCTGGAGAAGAGAAGGCTCCAGGGGGACCTTATAGTGGCCTTCCAATACCTGAAAGGTGTCTGTAAGAAAGCTGAGGAAGAACTGTTGACAAGGGCATGTAGCAATAGGACGAGGGGTAATGGCTTTAAACTAAAAAAGGGGAGATTTAGGTTGGATATTAGGAAGAAATTCTTCATTATGAGGGTGGTAGATCACTAGAACAGGTTTCCCAGAGATGCAGTAGAGGCCCCATCCCTGGAGATATTCAAGGTCAAGCCTGATGAAGCTCTGAGCAACCTGGTCTAGTGAAGATGTCCCTGCTTACTGCAGGTTCTTTGGACTAGATGGCCTTTAAAGGTCCCTTCCAACCTAACACATTATATGATTTAAAATCAGAGTATTTTGTGTGGTCATGATCACAGAACCATAGAATCATAGAATGGTTTGGGATGGAAAGGACCTCAAAGATCATCTAGTTCTAACCCTATGTCATGGGCAGGGACACCCTCCACTAGACCAGGCTGCCCAAATCCCCATCCAACCTGGCCTTGAACACTGCCAGGGAGCGGGCAGCCACAGCTTCTCTGAGCAGCCTGTGCCAGGGCCTCACTGCCCTCACAGTAAACAGTTTATTCCTGATAACAAATCTAAATCTAGCTCCCTTTAGTTTAAACCCATTACCACTTGTCCTATCACTACACTCCCTGATAAAAAGTCCCTCTCCAGCTTCCTTGTAGGCCCTTTAGGTACTTGAAGGCTGGAATAAGATCTCCAGAGTCTTCTCCAGGCTGAACAACCCCAAATCTCTCAGCCTTTTCTCATAGGAGAGATGCTCCTGCCTTCTGATCATCTTCATCACCCTCCTCTAGAGTTGCTTCAACTTGTCAATGTCTTTCTTGCACTGGAGGCCCCAGAGCTGGATGCTGTACTCCAGGTGGGGTCTCACAAGAGCAGAGGGGCAGAATCATTTCTCTTGACCTGCTGATCACACTGGTTTTGATGCAGCCCAGGATACGGTTGGCTTTCCAGGCTGCAAGCACACATTGACAGCTCGTGTTGCGCTTCACATTCATTAACATCCCCAAGTCATTCTCCTCAGGGCTGCTCTCAACACTTTCTCCACTCAGACCGTAGTTGTGCTTGGAATCGTGCTGACCCATGTGCAGGACCTTGCACTTGGTCACATTGAACTTCACACATTTTACACAAGCTCATCTCTGAAGCCTGTCAAATTCCCTCTGGATGGCCTTCCTTCTCTCCAGCATGTCAACTGCACCACACAGCTTGTTGTCATTGACAAATTTGCTGAGGGTCCACTTGATCTCATTGTCTGTGTCACTGACACAGGTGTTAAGCAGCACTGGACCCAGTACTGACCCCCGTCAAACATCACTCACTACTGATCTCCACTTGGACATAGAGTTGTTGACAAGAAGTCTTTCTGACCATCTAGCCCATTCCTTATCCTGCCAAGTGGTCCATCCATCAAATCCATGTGTCTCCAATTTAGAGACAAGGGTATCATGTGGGCCAGTGTCAAGTGCTTTGCACAAGTCAGGGTAGATGATGTCTGCCACTCTTCCCTTAACTACCAGTGCTATAGCCCCATCATAGAAGTCCACCAAATTTATTAGACATGATATGCCCCTAGTGAAGCCATGTTGGCTGTCACCAGTCACCTCCTTAATTCCCTTGTGCCTGAGCATAGTTTCCAGGAGGATCTGCTCCATGATCTTGCCAGGCACAGAGGTGAGACTGAACGGCCTGTAGTTCCTCAGGTCTTCCTTTTTCTCTTTTTGAAAATGGGGGTTACATTTCCCCTTTTCCACTCAGTGGGAGCTTCACTGGACTGCACAACTTCTCAAATCTGACAGAGAGTCACTTAGCCACTTCACCTGCCATTTCTCTCAGGACCCGTGACTAGTCAGGTCCCATTGACTTGCCCTAAATGTAATGTGTGTGATGTAGTCTATCACTTTTGATTTCCAATGGAAACTCCTAATAACCTCCCCTAAATCTAGCTTAGAATGATACCAGGCACTAGTATGTGCTTTGGTTTGGGTACGAATATCACCACCTCTGTCCTAGCCCATCCCTGTGGCAACAATTACATACATTCCCACAGAAGTCTGGGCTCAGCAGTTCAAAACTTCCCGTCAAAACCTGGTTGTATTTATTGAAAAATTGAGTAGCAATGACATATCTGTGGCTTACCCTTTTTGTAAAGGGCAATTGGTCCTAGGAAAGAAATATTAGCATCTATTTGCTGTTAGGTAGTGGGGAAAAATAGAACCAGGAAAAAAAAAATCACCCATAAAGCTAACATTTGAATAGCTACTTCAAGTTATGTGTTTGTTTTGCCCAACTGTTCTGAGTCAGAAGGGTTCCCTCTTACTCCCAATACTCCTCCCACATCCTCCCATTTTTTCCCCTGCCCTGAGGAAAGAATACTCTGCAGCTCTGTGAATAGGATGGCTCCTTCCAACTCCCTTTTGGACTTTGCTTCATCCCCTACCATTTAAAAAACAGTGATTTAAGGGATAATCTCTCATGATATCTATGTAGGGGCACGGCAGGGATAAAGGGAGCTTAATTGCTGTGAACACTACTTAATAAATCTCTGTATTTCATGATGGAGCAAAACAATGTGCAATAGAAAATCAAATACCAAGCTGCAATTTATGATGAGACTGATTCAGAAAATACTACTGAGTAATACAGGCTCAGAATAATGTACCTAGCTCAGTATTTTATGTAGATGTGATGAGTTATGTGTTTGCCCCTGGTTGCAAGGAGTGCTGTGACTGACCCACGGCTGTGCAAGAGAAATAACAAAGCTTCTGTTCACATGAATTCCCTAAGCATGCAGAAGGATGATGCAAGGAATGAGTGAGCTTAAATGATAACATCTAGTGACCCCAAAGCTCCCTAAGCAGAAAGAAAAAAAACAGAATGAAAAAAAGAATGAAAGAAAGAATGAGAACAAGGATTTCTAACAGCAGTGGCAAATTCCTTATTACTGTGTGCAGACAGCCCCATGTGCAATGGTGACCGTGATGCACTGATTTCTGATAGCTCGCACCCAAGCCATTTTGTGACACTGAAAAGCCAGGTAGTCGGGTGGAGAAGGGAGCCAAGCAGGCTATTATAATAATTCTTATTAGCCTTGTAATACTATTATGTGCTGTTCATAAATCACAGAACAATAGATTTTGTCACATTGTGCTCCATTATACAATCGCTCAGGGAGAAACTCTTATCAGATAGGTAAACCCAGAGGATAGCCCAAAGGCTGCTGCTGGAAATCACTGCCTACATACAGTTTGGGGATACTGGACATATCAAGAATCGGGGTCAGGATATCTCAGGATCCTTTATTTTGTACCTTAATACATGTAATACTGCATAGCAACTTAGTTATTTCAGTAATACAGAAAGTGTGGGAAAAAATATCCTGTACACAAAGACAAAGAGAATAATTAATTTATTCTAACCTGTAAAAATCCCGTCTCTCTCTGTAATTTTATTATGCTGAAATAGTCACAGAGCAGAGACAGAGAAATCACTACAAATGTGCCCATGTGGTGTTCAGGCAAAGGTCCAGATGCTACCAAGGACAATACGCTTCAGGTGTTTAAGTGAGACAAGAGGACATAGCCCTGATATTAATTGCACCTCTGAAGTGACTACTTCTTCCAGAAGCTGCAAAAGGAGATAGTTAAGCCTCATTAGCTAAATCCAAACTCTACTTTGAATGCTAATAAAGGACATGGTATAGCTGTCAGACATTAATTCTTCCTTCTTGGAATCAATACAGCATAAATTGCCCAATGCCAGAGCTCTGGACTGAGGGGAAAGTCTTTATAAGTGAAGCATGAGATCAGTGCTCAACTTTTCATCTTTCATCCCAACAATACTATTTCTGTCTCACACTTTTAACTATAGGTTAGGGAAGGTATCTCAAAATCCATCAAGTGAAAAAAGTAGGAGAATTTCTGTCAAAATGGAGCAGAGAAGAAGAGTGTGTGGAGGATACAAGAACTTGAGGATAACATGAGCAATCGATTGGAGAGCATGCAGCAGGGAACACATCTCATGGAGGGACAAGAAGGGCTAGCAAACATGGTGCAGAAGCAGCAGCAGTTGTATTTGGATTAAATATATATGTGTAAAGAAATAAAAGTACATAATTTTCTTGTTCCTAAAGTAGAAATGTCAGATTTTTGTTGATAAAAAACCTTCACTGAATGGGCATCTTTCTGGTAGCTTAAATCAAATTGCTGTTTTCACTAATAATTTGCAAATAGAAATTACTGCAGATAAAACTTGTGCATAACACCAATATTAGCATATATCAATGAAGTCACACCACACGTACAAAGTGATCTCAACTGTTGCAAAAAGCAATTTTTTCAGAAGACAAAATTGATATTTTTTTGCTATTTCAGACTTCTAAACCTAGGGCCTACATTAGAATTGCATTCTGAAATTTATTTAGAGTAGCATCTTGAAAAGCAAGATGATTTAGGGCCAAAGGAGGCAAGCAATAGACCTAAGTTTCCACAATGATGTTATGGCCAAGGGCCTAATATAATCCATAGATATATAAACATAGGAAAAATGGATGACAACTTCATTTTTCTCCATAGCAAAGATGAATTCATTAGAAAGGTGAGTATATTGGAAAAAATGGTGCTCTTAAAAACAGAGTCAGAGACTTGTTCAAGAGCCATAGAAAATACCCTACTAGGAAAGAATTAAATACTTCAACAGATTTAGTCCATTAAAAAGAAAATTGAGAGTCACTTGACTAGAGTGTCTAAGTGCATCTGAGAAGTAAATAGAGGGCCCTTTAACAATCCAGAATGTATGATGAAGTTTGAATGCTTAAGTTGGACATATTTATATTAAAAATTATGAACTTTGGGTTTTCATACGTAATGGGTAATCAACTTCTGAAACAAGAGAAGATTTAGAAACTTTTGCTGTTTGAAATTCTCAGGTCAAAACCATATGTTTTCTGAAGGGGCATGATTTTGCCACCTGTGTGTTATGGACGATGTCTAGAACAAAGAAAACAGATATACCTTTTTCACAGATAAAACAAAAACACAGTACACTTAGCCAAAACTGAAAACCTGGGGGAAATGGCACTTCAATTTTAGTTGTTCTCTGTATTTTTAAAACTCAAGGAAGGTAGATTTGACCCAAAGCTATAAAGTGTCTGTCAAGCTGAATTGCATCTTTTGTTTCATGTACTGCTTTACCAACATGTTTTGTCTAGCTCTGTTCAGCTCAGAGGAAATACTGTGAGATTTAATGGCTTTGATTTACAGGTCTGATGAAACAATCAACTGATCTCACCAGAATTTAAAGTCTATAAATCTATCAATTTGTTTTTATTAACAAAAGAGCTTTGCGTGCTGATGTTTATCTACTGCGGTTTAATATCTTCTTTCCCTAACAATGATCAATGAATATGTTCTCCATATATTTAACTTCATTAAAAAAATACTATTTTTATCTGCTTATCTGAACTTTTGAAAAAGCATATCCATTCATGCATAACTATTCAATGAATTTGAAAATAAAGCTTTATGTTTAAATTAGCATCCCATAGTCTGCTCCTGGTGATTCCCTGTCTTCCCCATAAGTGACATGAATTGTGATACTGGGTAGTGTGGCATTAGTCTTTCAACAACACTGCATCCTTTGAAGCAAAAATAGCTGACAAAAGCTTCATCAGAGCTGCGGGTACCCTTGCAGCAAAGAAGACTGGTGATTCTCATGAGAAATTTTCTTAGGAACCTGAAAAGCAACAGGAAGAATTTGAAAGTTGGGGGAGGCAATGCTAAACACTTGGCAAACTTCTCTTTCTATACTTAAATTCTGCTCTTCAAGATACTCCCCTGCAAGACAATGCAGGCGTCAGACTTCACTGTCTGTTATTGGAAAACCAGGCTGCCTAATCTGTATAGGCAGAAGACGAGCAGAGTCGCAGAGTTTCTATGGAGATGGAAATTGTTGAGGAAGTGCATTTTCTTCTGATTCATCCAGTCTTCCTGATCTTATAAGGGGCCATTATAACCATTTATCTCTCTCTGAAGACATGTCTTTGGGAGCAATTGCAAAAGCAAGGTTAAGTTTGGCCTCAAATGAGGGTATCTGGTTTATTTTCACCCGGTCCAAGGTGTAATTTGCAGCAAGTTTTGGTTCTTAGACCTGACAAATACAGATAAGCTTGTAGGCTGGTTTTCAGACTGATTGAGAGGTAGCAGAAAATAAGAAGCATTTCTTAAGTAACAGTATATGTCATTAACACTAAGCATGCTATCAAACAATTGAATGCTACTCAGACTCTCTGTGGAGCAAGCCTGTCAAACACTGGAAGTTTGACAAACATGGAGATGCCAAAGCAGTCTGACTTACTAACTCAGACATGCAAGCAGGCAGCTTTACATGATCATGCTTTACATGATCATCTGCAAGCCTGAAAGATGCCTGGAAAATCTGAGTTAAATTTCTCCATTTTCAGAATACACAGGATTACCCAAACCCCATTTATCTCCCTTTCTCCTCCGCCTTTTTTTTCTTTTTTAGGGGATGAAAATTATAACTGGTAAAGGGAATTATTTGCAGGAAGGAAGAATACAAAGCTGGATTTTTTTTTTTTAAAGCCATGCGGTTGGCTGCTGTTACTTTGCATAGGTTTGAGGCTATTTCCTTATCTACACATGTATCTTTTGAGAGGCTAACGGACCGGGGAAGGGAGTTAAAACATACCTTGATGGAGTCATCAAAGAGAAATATATGTCTGGCTTCAATTTAGCTTGGTTCAGGGCCATAATATATGTGGTGGATGACACTCATTTTCAAGGGCTTTTAAAGAAACATGTTTCACAATTTGTATTCTTATGTAAAAGAAAAGCTTTTCATTTCAATTTTTGTAAAGAACAGATGTTTTTGCAGAATTTGTAGCATGAGCTGAAGAGGTTGAACTGAGCCCTTTGTCTTCCTCCCCCTCTGCTCTTCCTTGGCATCACAGCAGTACGTGAGTTTGACCGGTTACTTGTCCTCCCCCGGAGAGCACCGCTGCTGCCCCATGCACCCGCAGGCTCCTTTATTAGCACTCCCAGCTTTGTGAGCACGTTTTGATACAACTTTGAATGCAAAGCTTGATTTATATAATAAAATAGGCTTTCTAGAAGAAAATATGAGAGTCCCAGGGGAAAAGAGGGAGGCGAAGGGAGGAAGCCCACAGAATTGCAGATTCTGGTCCACTGTTCTGAAAGTGCTGATGGGAGCCCAGGGAAGGTAAAGTGCTGTCACATAAGGCAAGTTCCTCAAAAACCAGAAGGAGCAAGGGCTGGAAACATTCATGTACAGAGGCATTTTCAAAAACAGAAAAGAAACAAAGAATATGACTAGTGACCTTCTAGTTCACTGGTTCAGAAGATACTATCTGTAGTGTAATAGGCTGTGATTTGTAAAGTATATAGTATATCACTTATTTACTTATTAACATATTTTACTTTTTGGATCTACTTACCTCAGACTTTTAGAATAACTCAATAAGATTTTCAAGCTTTTCTAATTTAGATTGCTAACTTTCTCTTCTCTTTAGTAGATCAAAGATATTTCAGCTGTGGTAGACATACAGTGATTTATTTGCCAGATCTGTCCTTTCTGTCTCTTCTTCCCAAAAAGCTAATTCCTCAGTTTGCTTGCCAGGACAATTCAGGAGCCACGTATACCTTGTGTGATGTGTGTCACCTCACTGTTTTGTGGTTATACAGATTCTACAAACAAAAAAATGCGAAGCAAAAATACTGAACCACCACTGGAAGTTTTCTCTTGCCACGCAGGGACAGCAGGCCTAAATTCATTAAAAGTTAAACAAAAATCAGCAGGAGGAAAAAAAAGTACGCAGGGAAATTAGACCTCTAGTAGACAAAGACTGCAATATTTGAATCTTTTCAAACATAGATATTGAGAGTACTATCACAACACCTTTAAGCAGCAGCACCAGGAGTTTCCTTTAAAGGCAAGGTGTTGGTGTGGTCTTCAAACATTGCTTCTGCAACCCACATGCCTCACATTTGTTTGCTACAATGAACCCTGGAGAAGGCTGTGGGAAGAGCTCAGTCCATTTCCAGACCTGCTCTCCACTCCTTCAGGGGAGCTGCTGCTGTGGGGTCAGCATGGCCCTCTGTCAGGGGCAGAAAGCGATGGGAGAAGGTAAAGGAAGAGAAACCCAGAAAAGGGCAGGAAATGGGTGCTGCAGACAACAGAGGAATGTGACATTGCTGATTATAATGGGTTTCAGTATACAGACACATACACATCACTGCCTTCTAGTTTTCACGAGATACTGAAACAAAAAGACTCACACTGGGTCTTGAGACAGCAGCCAAAACACATGTCACTAATCCAGACTTTTATAATCAGATTGAAGGAGCTGGAGGGCGTAATAATAATTATTACTGCCAATGATTTCTTTATGGTGTGACACTAGATAAGTCAAAGCACGAACAATTCTTCTAATCTGCATGCAGAAACCATCAATGGAAAAAAAAAACCCCAAACCAGTCCATACTCCAGTCTGATTAAAGATGTATGACATGTGAAAACATACTGTAAATAAGCCAAACTCATCTATGCATGACTGAGTGCAGTAAATTTGACACATCTTACGTACACGTGTAAAGACTGGTAACGAGACTAAAACGTCATCAAGTTCTGTGTTTCTGCTAAGGTGTCAGTTTTGGAAGTCAAAGTAGCTCATCTTTCTGTGATAAGCAAACTCTTCAGGCAGCTTCTGCCCTTTGTGCCTTCCTCATCTCCACCAGAGAAGAGGAGGGTTTGTAAGAACCAGCAAAGACCAGCAAGAAGAATCAACCAAATGAGGGACTGCAGCTCTGGGTATGGGAGAAACTGGTTCCTGAGCCTCAGCGAGGTACTTCTGCTACCCGTGAGCAAGAGGAGTGCCTCCTGGGTCCTCTTCCAGGAAGGTATCAGAGAAAATCCATGAGAAGAAAACCCAAAAATCTGCAGCCAAATGCAGGGAGAAGCAAAAGCACCCCAAGCAGGGTATATGCACTGTCCAGTAACTTTCCAGTTATGAGCAGACTTTCCATTTCCCTTCTGATCGGCTTTCTTCCCTCTCTTCTTTCTCGGACTGATCTTTTAAGAGCTTTCTCATCCACCTCCCTGAGCTTATTTCTCCTTTCTTTTTGGTGCTCGAGCCCTCCTTTGCCTTTCCATGTGTGTATTCTTATTACAAACCTTCCCTCCTTCTTTACTGCCCCTCCAAAAATGTGCAATGAGTTCTGCTGTCATCCCTTCATGCCCTTCACTTTTACATTAAACCTCTTCTCTGACAGCTTTCTTTCCTGTGTAGTTAGCAAGCTCTGCAGGAGAAAACCACTGGATCTTCTCAGACCATGTTGCTGTGAAAACTAACACCAGATCTATGAACAGCAAAGTTTCAACCCAGAAAAGCTCACACAACTCTGCTTTGGGAGCACTTGATCTGGGGTTTGTGCTGACTCTGCTCCAGTGCTGAGAAAACAGGCTGCAGTTGGTTTGGTGCAACACGGGATGGCTGGGGGGAAGATGATACCAAAGCTGGCATAAAGCCAACCAATATAAAGCTAAATTAGCAACATTTAAAAATACAGTTGATTTTGCAGAATTATTTATACAGTGTCAGCGTTTTGGCTCATGTGGCTCTGGTGCTTTTGATTCAGTAGTGGGAGCCTTGAAGCAGGGTTTATTGTATTCTTGAATGACAGCCCAAAGTTGCAGAGCACCTAGCAAGATGAAGCTTACCTTAGCTTGCTCCTTAGGCGCTTTTGGAAGAAGAACTATTTTATTATTAATAGTAATAGTAGTAATAATACTAATAACTACCCTGTCCATTAAGCCAACAGCCATTCAAGTGGTGCCTAAGTTATTGAAAATAACCCAGAAACCTAATCAACCTGAACCACTCTCTCTACTTCTTTCAGAAGAAGATTTCTACCTCCAGCATGGGGATAGAGAAGGTGGACAGGTCTCTGTGCCTAAACTGCATTTATCTACCAAATTCTCAGCAGTGAGACTCACATGGAAATCACTCAGGCCACATATTTGTTCCAACATGCCTGGAAACTGGGTGCCAGGAAAATGAAGGTAGAAGATTGCTCCTTGTCTGCAGCTGCTTCACTACCCAGTAGACTGTTGATTTAAATTGCATCATCATTCTGTCTCTCTGAACTTAATGCAGAAAGCCTACAAAATGCTCTAAGTATTGCCTAACAGGAATAAATTCGAACTGGGAGCCTGAAAGATGAGCTGGACTGACACTGCACTTGGCAACTCAGCTTCTGAGTAGGTGACAGAAGATCCCATGGTTTCAGACTGTTGGGATGTTCTATTTGTCTGAACACACAGCTGACCACATAGCTTGCTGCTTTTGATAGGTAAGCATGCTTTCCTATAGACTCCCACACCTCTGCCCAACAGACCTCACCCAACAGAGCTTTACCCATACTTGCCCTGCAAGGTCTGCAATGTACCTGTGACATGCCATGTGGTCCTTGCACTCTACAGCTGATCCTCGATAAGCACTGGTGTTAGCTAAAAGACCTTGAGAGAGGGCCAAGATATGCTTTTTCCATTCAGTCAATTTTTCTACATGTGGGGGAAAAAAAGAAAAAAAGAGGGGGACTGTACACAGGGTAGCCCTAATCTGCTGCTGTGTCAAAGATATCCCATAGTGTTGAAGGCATATGGGCTTAAATGTGCTCAGCACATAAAAATCAGGCCTTTCCTATGACTCAGAAGTGAGTTGCTTAACCACAGACCCCAGAATCTGTGACAGTTCAAGCACAGTCAGTTTTTATATGTCTGAGTTCTTAGACAACAGGGACTTGGCTGGGCTGCACTGTGGGTAAAAGTAATTGTAGTCCCTCGTCATCTTAACTGTGCTGAGGGATAACCTCCTTCTCAGAGGGCAAAACAGATGACTTGAGAGAATGAGCTGTGGCATAGCTTGGAGCCACAACAAATTCCTACTAACCATGGAGCTTTTTTCTAGCAGATACCTGCATCTGGACTGTGGTGTGGAGTACAATGGGATTTAATAAGTGCCATTAAAACTGGCAGACAGCCCTGCTCCTAGAGAGGGGCCATATATTTAAGAACTATGCGAAATATTATGCAGCATGCATGTGACCAAATTCTTTGTAGAGGAAAATCCCTAGGACTGTGTTAAATTAAATAGGATTATGGCTTTCACTAATCTGTATCCAGTGTGACCATACAAGGGTATTAGTTTGATAATATTTAAGGACTTAGCTTTACAGCAGCAGCCATCAGCTGTCTAAGCTCAGTGACTGTGTTGCCCATGAAAATGTTAACTATTAAAGAGATTTTTATTTACATTGCCCGAATTAAACATGTGACACTCACCAGCTGGCAAATAAAGTACAGGAAAGTTATGCATAGGTCAAGATGGTTTTTACTTTTGGAATAAGTAGAAGGGATGGGACTTCTGTGAGTAGCACTGCTGAGTACTGCTTTTCCAAAGTCATGGATAGTGCTGTCCTCAGCTAAATACCAGTGGCATACCAATGTAATATTATCAAAAACCTCACTCTGAAGCCTTTTCCCCAAGTGGCACAAACAGATGGTTAGATAATTTAGCAATATAGCATGGTACCTAAGCTGGGAGCATTCCTTGTCAACGGGGCATTTGCTTGCCACGAGTTGCTCGGGTAGTGCTGCTCTGACGCTACAGCTGCCTCCAGTTGCTGACATCAGAGGTAATTCTGTGGCATACACTGGGAAACACTGACATTTTAATGGCTTTCTCAAAAAATGCAAAGAGAGAATTCCCTTCAAGACTGTTTCTGCACAGAAACACACACAAGTGTATAAATATGTATACGCTCAACTGTAAAACATTAGTAGCCTTCTTAAATGTAAATCCTAGTATTGCAATACGAAAAACATTCAAAAGAAGGAAGAGAATTTAAGCCACATTTAAAAGTCATAGGGATTTTCCCACTGATTTCAGTGCAACAAATATTTTTGTTACCTGCATTGAATGTAGTCTTAGTTCCGTAAGTGGACAACATATTCAGATTATTTTTCTTTTAATTTTTTATAATATCTTATTGTGTTAATGCTATGAAAAGCATAATGTTAAATCAGCTACCTTGTATGCATAGAATCTTTACTGAGAATAAAATAAAGCTGATAATCAGCTTGCTTGAAGAGATCTCTCTACTCCAAGGATGGATTATATGAAAATGACACCTTTTCCATTATAATTCTATTCTTAAGGTATTCAAATTTGTATATTTTTAATAGGAGTCAAAAGCATTTTAAATACTTCACCTGCATATTCTACAGTCAGCATATCTAAAATAAAACAGTAGGTTTAGCATCTTCTCACATCTCTAATGTTGGATGAAGACTCTACGTGAAGGTCACATTTTTATAGACATCTATGTAAATCCCATTGAGGATAAACACATTGTCCAAGAGTGGGAGAGAATCATCTGAAATAAAGTATGATTATAGAGTGGGCTGCAGAATGATCACTCATAAGAATACAGACCTCGAGATATAGCTCCCAGGCAAGGCATGCAGGGCTGCTAGGAAAAAATATCCTTTGTGTTTAGAAGGAGCAGCCATGTACCAGAGGTCAATCAGGGACATGGGCATTGGAGCAGCCTAGTGCTCCCTTCTAGTTCCTCAGATTGGGTCTGCTGTTTTCATAGTCCCATCAAGACAGACCTAATCTGTCCCATCATACTAAAATCCCCATGCATGAGCAGCTGGCTGTCATATTAACAGGAAAGACACAATACTCCGGGGCAGCCTTATTCATCTGGGCACTGCAGACTTCTTCAAGATGGAGGTACCCTGCATGGAGGGTGATTTTTTTATCACCTTACTGTAATATCACCTAATTTCTAACTGCACATACAGTTAGAAGATTTTTCATGTGCACATATAGCACGTGATTGACCAGTTACTGTCTACATGCTTCGTAAGTTTACAGTGAACTTTTAATTATTAAAACCCACTTTCTTCATTTTTGTGACTTATTTTTATCTTATTTCCTCGAGTGAGTTTATTGGTTTGCTATGTGTGATTGAGTGACCCAGATTAAATATCTAGGAAATTTTTCAGGATACTTCAGATTATTTTTTTTCTCTAGCTTTGTCAGCCAGCCAGCATTTTAAACAAAAGGGGTTAAAGAAATAAAAACAAGAGTTGGAATCTTACCAAATTTCCTAGAACTATCAGGAACTCTGTTTATGTTTCCTTAATCTTTCAGTATGCTTTCCAGATGGATGTTTAGGGATCCCATCTTTGTAAGCAAAACCATCCAACTGAAACAGATGTCTGCCTGGACAGGTTCTTCATCATACCCGGGGGCCACCTGAACTAATGTCAGTTCCCAAGGATTCATACAGCTATGCCAGTGCTACAGCTCTTCTCCAGAAGACACGCAATCTGTGACTACTCTTGTCTTATTTTTTTATCATAGAATCATAGAATGCTTTGGGTTGGAAGGAACTTCAAAGATCATCTAGTTCCTACCCCCTGCCATGGGCAGCATCACCCTCCACTAGATCAGGTTGCCCAAAGCCCCATCCAACCTGGCCTTGAACACTGCCAGGGATAGGGCTTCCACAGCCTCTCTGGGCAACCTGTTCCAGCGCCTCACCAACCACACAGTAAAGAATTTTTTCCTAACATCTAATCTAAACCTACCCTCTTTCATCTTGAAGCCATTCCCTCTTTTTCTATCACTACATTCCCTGATGAACAGTCCCTCTCCCACTTTCCCTCAGGACCCCTTTAAGTAATGTTAGGGTGCAATTAGATCTCCCCTGAGCCTTCTCTTCTGCAAGATGAACAAGCCTAACTCTCTCAGCCTGTTTTCATAGGAGAGGTGCCTCCACCTTAGGAAGGTGCTACTAAGTCCTTCTCCTCAGGGATGCTCTCAATGCCTTCTCTGCCCAGGCTGTAGTTGTGCTTGGGACTGCGTCAACCCACATGCAGGACCTTGCACTTGGCCTTATTGAATTTGTCTCTCCAATTTAGACATATTAAAACTTAGGGAGTGAAATTCTACTGTGACAGTATAAATTTAAGCTAGAAATACTTTATTATCATATCTACAGTAACAATATAAAATAGTTAAATGCTAAACTATACCTCATTTAAAATAGGAACCAGCAAGCTATCTGAAAAGCCATTACAGTTCATTTCACTAAATTTTTAGACACAAAGAGATGTTGTATAAAGGCCTTAGTCTGACTTGCACCATAAAAGCATTTGCCTTCTAAGTAAATTACTCTACTATTGCATGACAGTAACAATTATATTAATGAGGGCTGTTTCTAGAGCTGTTTGCTGGAGGTGTGGAAAAGGGCCTTGGGCAGGAGCATCTCTCCCACTGAGGAAGGATTCCTAGATACTGCAAAATCTTCATGCAGTCCTTGAATCATGGTGGTAGTGCCAAGGGTAAGAGTGGGTCTTAGGGCAAACAAATGCCCTAAAATATTTTCTCAAGTGTCAACCTTTCTTCAGTTCACTGAATTCAGAGAAGATAATTTGGATAACTCCCATTGGTGTTTAGCATTGATGTATAATCTCTAGCAATTACTTTATCAAGGGAAAGACCGCTTCCATTTTACTGAGACAAGTAGAAAATTCTCTGCCTCTGTGGCTGAGAACCTAAAGAGAAACCAAACAGCCTATTTCCAATAAAAACATATTATCCTTCTATCAACTTATTTGAAGTATTGTCACTTCCTTGAAATGGAGTAAGGTAGAGGTTATCACTGCATGCCTCTTTGTAATTGCTTTTATACATCGAGCATGTGGCCAAGGGACACCTGTGTGTTTTGGCTTAATTTTTTATCTTTAGGAGGTTTTGAAATACCAAGAGAACAAAGAAAAGAAAAAGGCTTTATATGTATCTACGTTCTCCCACCCCATGTGTCAAAGCAAATCCTAAAGACATGGTGCTATCTCATAACTCATTTTGAACATGGGAAAAAAACAGCATTCAGTGATACGCACAGACTTATACTGTTAAATTGTAAGAACAGTCCCTGTAGTGCTTGAAGCCTGCGCCAGCTTGAATTCTCCCAGCAGTTACTGGGCAGAGTCTGGGAGTCTGGCACAGTGTAGAGACAGGCGGTTTGCAGGTGGTCACTGTTCAGAAAACAGAGTAATTGGGTAGATTCAGGATGCTCCATGCCAGCCTTTTCAGTGCCAGAGAGTAACCCCTGGCATTTTTAAATTTACTAGCTCAACTGTAAGCCATGTGTTTTCTTTTTTCTTTTTCAAGAGAATAGGATGCAGAAAGTTAAAAATAACTATACATGTCAATATATCAATTTATACTAAGTTCTCTAAGTTCAAGAGAAAAATAGGCTGGTAATCATATTGTTATAGATGCAGCCTAAAGGTTAAATTCATCCTTGTTCTAAATTCACTGACCTTTATTTGTATGTCAGATCAATAATAATAAAATATCGGCAAGAAATATAAGTTTCTCACAACCTTTCAGCAATGCTTTGTCATCCAAAAAGTTAGGTTAAAATTGAAGATGTTCGAGAAGAATGAGTTCTCTTAAGATGGATAGGTATGTCAGGATCCTGCTCCGACAGTATAATATAGTTGTTTACTTCATTTGTACAAATGCTACCATAAACTTTCCTGGTGAAAATTAATTGTCAAGACATTAAAAAAATCAATTACCAAGCATAGAGCTTTCTTTCTAATGATGTTACATACTGAAAATTCAATCTGGATCATGGAATTATGGTGAAGACTTCTTCTAGATTTATGTGTGTACCATTTAAAGGTTTTGCAGGTAACCATCTGCACAGTCCCACTGAAAATGATGGTACAGAACAGAATCTGTCTCTGTAAGCAGTACCTGTGTGTGAAAAAGAAAATGGAGACCACTTAATTTTTCAGTCATTATATTTCTTCCCTATTGTTATGGTCATCATTCACGTTAGCATCCGTAACTCCACAGAATGGTAAAAACCTCTCTGTTAGAAACCCATTTATAAAAGGCAATTTTTCTGACCCCAACCACGTTTTTCTGTATGTAATTCTTGCTCTAGCTATGAATTCCCAGCTACCTGAAGAGAATTTTATGCCAAATTGAATGTCATGTGTAACTTACCGAATTTGTTAAATATTCAAAAGACCAAAACTGACAAGAAGTAATTTACAGGCACAATATTTATCACACAAAGTCACACAGAGAAAACACAGAATGAAACATTCTATTGAAACCACATTCTTTTGCAATGTGACTTTGGCTTTTTGGAAGTGCATATAGAAAGCTATTCTTCATAGGAATTTCAGCAGAGCATAAACTGAAAGGATTTCAAAGACCGTGCCAATTACAAGTCACTGTAAGCCATTTTTATTTACGCCACGAAGCATGGTTGCACTAAACCATCTCCACTGGTAGGACTTCTCGTAACTAAAGCACATGGGCTTTTTCCCCAGTGAAATCAAAGTACGCCCTGTTCCAGCGTGAGCATGATTCAAGCGGTGGTCTGGCCTTAAGGACCCATTATCAAACTGACACACAGGGAAAATGTGGAAAATTATCAGAGATCACAGCAAACAGAGGTATTTGTGAAACAATAAATTCTTCTTAGACAATGTTTATAAACAAGACAGTGTTGATCTGAATACTTCAGCAGTGACCTAACATTTAAGGACAAAGATGAAAATACCAACTCATCTCTATGCCACAAAGTGCATCTTTTACCTATCGATATTGCTGAAGTGAACCCATTTGCTTTTCTTCACTCTTAAAAGACTACAGATTTAGAGGAATTTAGGATAACAATGAGTGATTAAGCACAGAAGTAAAAGCCAGAAGTTTTAGAAAAACAACTTAAAATTTTTGAAATTGAGGGGGAAAAATAGAAAGATTAAGCCAAAAACAAAGTCACTGAAACCCAAGCCAATTATTAGAAACACACAGTAATCTTATTAAGTCTCTGTACTGCAAGGATATAATAGTTCTACTAAAAGTGAACTTACATCCACTGTAGAAGAAACTTAGTTGAGACTACGTGGCAGAACAATGTTTCACCATTGCATTATCAAATTCTATTAGAATAGCTAATTGCCTACATTTACAGTGATTTCATAATCTCCCACTATGGCAGCTGCAGGGAGGAGAGAGAGCAGGGTGACATGTGAATTCTTGGCACTGAAATCACAGAATCTATGCTAAAGGCTTATTAAGACTGTTTAATCCCTCTCCCTGCTGATTCTGGATTGTCCCTCATTGTACACTTCCTAGTGTTTTGTCTAACTTAGTTTTAAGTACTCCAAATGATGGGAATGTCTTCAGTTCCCTTAGGAAATTACTTCAAGGCTAATGGATTTCACTGGCAGAGATGCTTTCTGATATCCTGCCTACATTCGCCCTTCCCTTACTCCTCTTGATCAAGAAAGTTTCTTGCCTTCTCTTTTTCATCTGAAAGCTATGAGATAGTCCGTGAATATTAGAAATTCCATCCCCTGTACCATTGTTACACTTGTAGGCAGTTTTCAAGTGAGGGATCTAGAGGATTTCCATCCAGATAAAGCCAGTAGCAAGCAGCCAGCAGTATTAACCGTCAGTGCAGTCACACTCTCTTCTCTGGCTGCTGCTGTGCCACTAGAAGTGGTTTCCATATGTAGCCCTCAGCCAGCTACTTGTCACCACCCTCTTCCTAGAGGTTATGCACACTCTCCCACCCCTGATTTTCTGGCTAAGCTATTGCTAGAATTGTTGCATAAAATGAGCCAGCTTAGTTAGAACCTGTTTATATAGTGAATTATAGCTTACCCATCTCTTTCTGGCTGACATGGGCTGGACAACCCTCACCACCACCGCCCCTCAGCCACATCTCATCTAGCTGACAGGAGAGAGGGTAACCCCCAGCAAGTTGGTGGTAACTTTTGCTGTGGCGAAAGGGGAAATGTGACTGCAAACATTCATATTTGCCTCCCTGCTCCTGATGTTCTGCAGCAACTGGGAACAACCAGTGATAAGAGACATCCAGAGACTGCAAGGAGACAGGCTGAACTTTTTTCCAGGTTGAAGGTGCATGATTAAGCTAGGCCTACCCAAGCTTTGCACAGACATCTCTGTGGCTGTGTTGCAAAAACTATTGGCTGCTTCCCTTACTTTGATAAGATCACTTGAAGTAAAAAGAGTTTATTTTGGGAAAAAAAAAAATTCCCACTTTTTCAATCAGTACAGCCATGTGCAGCTCTGAAAAAGAGGACAAGTGCAGTTAGGTTGAATGTTCTCAGGAACTGTGGTTGTACACACTGTCTTTCAGCACAGCTCAGCTGAGGATGGGACAGGGTTCCAGACCAACAGAGAAGTCAGTCAGTCATCTGAAGTGTCATGCTTCTGTAGAGCAGTCAATCCATATTTGATTATTCACACCTTTTAGAAGCACACTAGATGCTATCAGCAAAGCTACTAGACACCTTAGTGACAGAAATCTTTAAGAATTAGGAAGCAGTGCATTTTAACCAACATAACACATTATCCTTCTCACTGAAATCAGAATTTCTGCCTGTAAAGTGTAACCATTATCAGGAAGTTAGGGATTTGTGACTCTCTAATGCTTTGCAAATGGCTGAGGATGGGGCGATTAATACATTTTCTTTTCCTAGGCCTGTTCTAAATTATAATGTTTTGCCAACATAGCTGTGTCAGTTCCCGGTGTGAAAAATTCACGTCCCCAGCAGATACTGCTATGTTTGCAGAACTCCTGGTGCGGCCGCAGCTTTGCCAAACGGGGAGAGCTTATATTGGCTCGTCTTACATCACTTAGGGAGGTGGTGTAACTATGCCAGAAAAACTGCTCCTGTCAGTTTGAACAGTATGTACTGCGGGGTGCTCTGCCAGCTATGGCGATGGTGGAACTGTGGGGCAGACAACACTGGGATCAATGTTGCTCCATATTCACTTTTAATTAGCATATTAATCAACATGCCACATCTGAAAAATGCATCTTATGAAAGGCTGTTGCATTTATTGACGTCCTCGGTCTGCACGTCTGCTAATATATCAGAACTGCTACTCTGACGCCTGTCTCGAAACAAGGAACTGTGTTGTTCTCAAAGGTGTGTTCTTGGAAACCACACCACTAAATTACGACCTCCCTAGGTGTGTTGGCACCTTTGCTGCAGTAATATAATTTTACATTTTCTTCTTTCCCTGCTTGGCACCTACTAGCCTCCAGACCTGTATTTTGGAAGTACAGCTCATCTGCTCTCTTCTGACTCCATCACAGATATATTTGGATTTGTTGTGATCCAAGTTTAACAGACAAATCTTTTTATAACCAAAGAAAAAAAAAAAAAGGTTACAGTAAATTCTCTAAAGTGTCCTTAATTTGTCCTTGATGCCCTTTTCTCCAAACTATCACATCAACTGCTTTCACATGACTCTGAATGCTACTCATGCCTGAAATGTATATAGATAGATACTGATTTCAGCAGTTGTTTTCAGTATCAGCTGGTTCCTTCCTCTGGCTAGAGTCATGTCTGGCAGCTCTTTCCAATGCTGTGTGACCTCCGTGTTTATGTCTAACATCCTGTCTCCATTTACCACAGAGCTGTAATATCATGTGCACTTGGTAACAGTTATGAAATGTCTATGTTGTTCTCCATACTGAAAAAATCGAAGCTAAAATTTCCTTAATTGTGGATTCTTTTTTTAAGGAGTTGATGCATATTTTATTTGAATTGTCCTAAAAATTGCAAATTAAAATTCAGTAAATCCAGAGATATTTCTTCCGCAATGTAAGCAATAGAAGCATTGCTTAAGAAAACAATAGAAAGGAAAACCTTCAAAATAATGCCATGGGAGCATTTACCCTAAACTCATTTGTACTAGCTCTACCTTCCACAATTAGTTGTTTTGGTTCTACCTTCCATAACAATGACAGAATGAGCTGCAATAATTCAACCTGAAGAGAAATACGATTCTGTCTAGAAAATGGCAGTGGTGTCTGCCCTTTAGGGAGAGACATTTATCATTGTTACTATTATTACTGCATCTGAAAGTCTTATATGGATCTAGACCACCTTAAGAGCAGGAAAGCTGATAAGTACATTGGGAGCTAGAACCAGCACCTGGCAAATTCCTGACAGTTCATTCCTGTTTAGATGATGTGACACTAGTAGTTCTGAGCCCACAGCCTTTGCATTCCCCACGCTTATCTCTTTCTAATGGCAGTGTCATCTGTGTGACACCGCCAGATGTGTTTGTTGAAAAATATATAAAGAAGGACCTCACAAGCCCAAAGCATCACCAAATCCCATGTGTTTCAGCAATGTGTATACCAACAGGTGTGGAATTAGAACAAGGGAAGCAGAATTTAGTTGGAGAAGGAGAATGCAAAGAGAAATGGACTTCATGGTTCGGACATGTCTGTCTGGCAAGCAAGCAAGCAAGCAAACAAGCAAAGCAATATTACATTAGGTATATATGGCATTAGCACTAGCTATTAGCTTGTATAAAGATGTTCTACTAGCAGGGGATGCACTCAGAGTGAGCAGAAAATGCTTGTATTCAGCTGTCTGGAAAATTCAGATAAGACTTTTTCCAGCGTGTAAACCATTTGGAGATCTACTGAACAGCATCCCTAAAACAGTATGTTTAGATACATTCATATAGTTTCTAATTTCAAAATAAACTAGACAAATATTGTGCTCAGATTAATAAAGACAGCAACTGTAGGCTGGAATTGAAGGAAAAAACCGACCCTGACAGTAAACTGTGAGGAAACTTCCAGTTTCACTGTCTGTGAACATCTGTGAAAGAAGCCTGTATTTTTTTTTCAAATTATGAAAAGAAAAACAAGATCACTTTCCTGCTATTCTTTTGCAGCCATTTGATTTCCTGAGTGCACAGCTTACTTTAAAAGTTTGCTAATAACTTAATTAATTAACAAGCTTAGACTCTGAGGTGCTTACGTCTGCCAGTCTCTGCTTTACACAGATATGGCTGTATTGAATTGGCTTTGTCACAGAACTGTTCCCTCTTCCCCATGCCATTGGTGTGACACAGCTTTAGTTTAGAGGCAAACTTGGAAAGGTCACTTAAACCTGGTGATGAGATACCCTTTTACATCTTAATCATTATGACCAAAACACAAAAAGATATGAAAAGTGTTTAAGAAAGATATCTTTTAACCTACATAAAGGTTAATGCAGAAAATGAAGCAGATAGTAACACTCTTTCGCACATAGAAGAGATGACAGCAGACAGTCACTGTCTTACTGAGCTATTCTCACTGACTCTCACATTTCAGTGTAGAAGGATATTTCAAAGAATAGCAGGGATCAGCCAGTTTGTTAACCTCTCTGTTAATATTGCCAGTTGTGGTGGTGTTTGTAATGTGGGCACCTGTTCAAAACCGAGCAGAACAGAGACAACTCCCTTTGCACAAACTTTTCCATTTTGTGAACCACATCTTAAAGGAGACCACATCCCTCCCATACAGATTACAGGCCACCTCCCATCCCACCAGTAACCAGCTAATATTTCTGTAATAGCTACAGTAACTGAGTTTATGAACTCAGCTGAGAAGTAACAAAAAAACCCACAACCATAAACTGTCGGAAGGGAAGTTTTCAACTTCTTTTAATTCTATTTACCATCTAGAAATGAGACAGCTACAGCTTTCTCCAGCTGACTGGTGTCCT
The DNA here is from genome assembly GCA_027925045.1 of Hypotaenidia okinawae. Classification (NCBI taxonomy): domain Eukaryota; kingdom Metazoa; phylum Chordata; class Aves; order Gruiformes; family Rallidae; genus Hypotaenidia; species Hypotaenidia okinawae. Next base: position 128,166,767 of record BSDF01000002.1, on the reverse strand, counting down.
CTGGCTGAGAGCTGTCAAAGTGGGAAGTACTCAGTGCACCAGCAATAGTTACTGTCCATAGAACATAAGGACACTGAGTTATGAAAGCTGGGCTAGATGTCACCCGAATGAGGACATGAAACTGTAGTGCCTGTGTTAGGGCACTGCTTCTGTGTATAACTATCAGAGAGAGTGAACCACCTCCAGAACTAGACTTGGAGGCAGGGTCACACTTGGATTTATGTGTTGTTTCCATTGATAGTTAAGGAACCCAGTCAGACATCTTACTTTTACTCATTTCCTGTATTTGGCATGTCAGGTGCGTAAAATCTGTCCAGTTTTACAAATCAGCCAGTATTGCAATCTATGTCTCATGGGAAAAATGTAATGAACCATAAAAGGTGCCTCACAAAAGCTGAAGATGCTCTGGGGAACTGTCCCAAGATGAACTCGCTATGGGGATTGAACTTGCTGCAGCTCCCTGGTTTCCTGTTCTGACAGGCAAACAACATGTGATTTTCTGTATCTGTTGCAGTATTAAGTTAATAATGTTTACTGCACTCCTAATGTTTTATCCACTCTGATATGAAAATATTTTCCAACAGAGTGTTGAGCTCTGGCTAACTTCATAAATTATCTGTTGGTGACTTACTGGAAAAAGAACAAACAAACAAACAAACCCAGAAATATTTAGTCTCCTCCACAATGAAGATGAATTCCTTCAGTTCTTTAAAACTCCCTTAGTGTTACCTCCCCTTCCCATTCCCTCTCTTGTCCCCACAGTGTGTTATTTTAAGATCATTTTCAGTTGGACAATTAATAATGACAAGCTAACATCATTGTTTTTTTGTTTTTCTGTTTGGGGTTTTTTTGTCTGCTTTGCCTGAGAAATTCCTTAATAAACAAGTAACAATTGCATGCTGGAACAGGCGAAATTTGGTTCACAAAACCCACAGTGTCCCTGCAAGGGACTGCTGCTGCTGCTGCTGAAGATGATGATGCTGCTGAAGGACACATCTCACAGGGTTCCTCCCAAACCATGGGGAACGCTGAGAAAGGAGCAGGCAGACTCACCTCATGGCAGGTATATGGGGCAGGGAGGCAGGAGGTAGGAACTGAGGCAGGGAATGTGGTGGGGAGTGGAGAACAATTGTGGTGGAGCCAGCAGTGGCATCAGGGAATAGGCACAGCCCTGACCTCAAAGCTCCAAAGGGGCAAGCTTCTGTGGGGCATCTCCTGCTTCCCATGGGACTTTCTGCCCCTCCAACCTCGCTGCAAGCTCTAACCCCCATAGCTTCCCCCAGCCCCAGGTGGAGGCTAAGCAGAGTGAAGGGAGCATTGCAGCACTCAGTGTTCTGCTGCATTTCCCAGGGTAGAAGCAAGGTGAAGCAGGTGACAGAGCCTGATGGGGAAATCCAAAGCAGGGAAATGCTTCTCCCAAAGCTGCAAAGTCAGGCTGAGGGGTGCTTTGGGCATCCCTGTGAGGTTACAGAAAGGTATAACAGGCTCTTGCTCTCCCCTGGCTTCCACCCTGACCAAAGTGGCATTCCCTATCCTTACTTGTGTCCTGCCTGCCACATGCACACCTGCAGGGTTGGACAGTCACGCTGTAATCATAGAATCACAGACTGATTTGGGTTGGAAGGGACCTCAGAGGCCATCTAGTTCCAACTCCCTGCCATGGGTAGGGACACCCTTCATTAGACCAGGTTGCCCAAAGCCCCACTCAACCTGGCCTTGTTTGCTCTTTTATTTCTAAGGCACCATGGTGGACCTTCCTGATATTTTGCAGAAATAACATAGCTTGTCTAATATTATATTATTTCAGATGAGGTTGTTTAGTCTAAACAAAATTTTGAATTATTACACCAGGTTTATTTTGAAAAACTGTTTTGTCCAGATCACCTTCATATCACCTTTGGGAAAATGTCTCTCTTCCAAAACAGAATCACAGAATCATTAAGGTTGGAAAAAACCTCCAAGATCATCAAGTCCAACTGTGCCCTTATCACCTGTATTACTAACTAAACCATGTCCCTAAGTACCTCATTCAATCTTTCCTTGAACACCTTGAGGGATGGTGATTCTACCACCTCCCTGGGCAACATATACCAATGCCTAACCACTCTTTCTGAGAAGAAATTTCTCCTAATTTCTAATCTGAACCTCCCCTGGCACAACTTGCAACCATTCCCTCTTGTCCTATCACTAGTTTTCTGCAAGAAGAGGCTGAGCCCCAGCTCACCACAACCTCCTTTCAGGTAGCTGTAGAGTGCAATAAGGTCTCCCCTGAACCTCCTTTTCTCCAGGCTAAACAGTCCCAGTTCCCTCAGCTTCTCCTCCTGACTTGTGTTCCAGACCCTTCACCAGCTTCATTGCCCTTCTCTGGACATAGTCCAGGGCCTTGACGTCTTTCTTGTAATGAGATGCTCAAAACTGAACACAGTATTCTAGGTGTGGCCTCACCAGAACTGAGTACAGGGGGATGATCACCTCCCTGGCCCTGCTGATTATGCTATTCCTGACACAAGCCAGGATGCCATTGCCTTCTTGGCCACCTGGGCACCCTGCTGGCTCATTTTCAGATGAGTGTCAACCAACACTTCCAGATCCTTGTCCTCTTTACAGCTTTCCAGCCACCCTGCCCCAAGCCTGTAGCATTGCCTGGGGTTGTTATGACCAAAGTACAGGACCCAATATTTTGCCATGTTGAACTTCATCCCATTGGCCTCTGCCCATCGATGAAACCTGTCCAAGTCCCTCTGGGGTGCCTTCCTGCTTTCTGGCAGATTGGCACTTCTCCCCAACTTGGTGTCATCTGCAGACTTACTGAGGGTGCACTCAATTCACTCATCCACATCATCAATAAAGATATTAAAGAGGATGGACCCCAGTACTGAGCCCTGGGGAGCACCACTTGTGACCAGTCCCTAGCTGGATTTAACGCCATTAACCACCACTCTCTGGGCCCGGCCATCCAGATGGTTTTTAGCCCAGTGAAGAGTGTATCTGTCTAAGCATAGAGTGTACCCATCTAAGCCATGGGTTGCCAGCTTCCCCAGGGGAATATTGTGCCAAAGGCTTTGCTGAAGTTGAGGTAGACTACATCAACAGCCTTTCCCTCATCCACCAGGTGGGTCACCTGGTCATAGAAGGAGATGAGTTTGGTCAGGAAGAACTTGCTCTTCATGAACCCATGCTGGCTGAGCCTGATCCCCTAGTTGTCATGTACTTGCTCTGTGATTGCCTGCAGGATGACTTGCTCCATAATCTTCAGCATCAGTGTGGTTGACACTGTTTGGTTTAGTTTTACAGAAAACACAAAGACATTCTCCAGATTCAGAAGAAAGAACTTTAATCTCCACCAAGTAAAATGCACGTACACTACTGCTGTAAGGTTATATTAGTGATGATGATAAATATTTTAGCAAGAAATTCAGTGTATAGCTGTACTATAGAAGGAAGAACCTTTTAGCTAATATGTTTTTACAGTTGATTTGCTTTTTAAAATAGCTTGTATATCTTTTTCAGTTGCAAATCTCCACCAGTCTTGACATTTTATTTCAGCCATCGAAGACAGTATTAAAAGAACTGCAGCTGTTCTGCAGGCAGTCTCAACTCATTATTTCCAATTAATATCCTTCTATATGCAGACACATTAAAAAAATCTTTTCTCTTTGTCCTAGAGTTTATGGCAGGGATGTGCCAGACTGCCAGTAAATCTGAAACCTGAGAAGTTTGTTTTTAGAGTCTCCAGTGGAGATCAAAGTTACAATAGTCATTTGCTCACTGAGAACTTTTGCCTGTATCAGGCGTATTGGTAGAGTTGTTGCTATGAGTACTGAGCAATATCTTTTTCATGAAGGTTGGACTTTTATAACTGAAAAATAAATTAATGCTGTCCAAAAATAAGACAGAAAAATTTCCCCATACTGGGGAGCAATATACTTCAGCAAACACTGGCTGTAAAACAAATACTCTCTGCAGCTTCACAGATGTGGTTTTCCTCTGATACCTTGGGAGGCAAGCTGAGCTACAGCTTTCTCCTGATGGAGGGACCATTGTCCCTTGGTGAGCTAAAATTTTCTGAAGAACATTTATTCACGTATGCAACTCACACATACTCATTAGCACAATATTTACGTATGACATTGCCTTGACTGCCAGCATCATCCTTACACAGCTAAGAGCTTGATTTTCCATCTATATCATTCTAACAGTGTTGTACTTCAGTGTACCCCTTCATTTTGGGGAAATCATATAGAAAAAGCTAGAGATGTTTAGAATATATACAGTATAAACCATCATCCCCATTGTGAAAGTGTGATCGCACCAATGCTTTGTAAAATTTCAGAATGAATGAAAAGGCATTTATTTGAAAGGATCCAAGCTACCCATAGACTTTCTAAGCTTTCCTGATTCCTCAAAATAGTTCTACACCTTCCTCACTTTCTAAAGCTAAAGGACAAGCATATTTTGAAATCTTTTCAGTCATATTTATATGATTTTTCCAATAAACAAAGTACAGTGCTGATTAAGGTATAATAAAGTATCATACGTGAGTGCAAAGCATTGACCCTTGATCTGTAAAAGTCTTCACTTCTGAAGATGTAGGTATCTTATTTTTTTTATGTAGAGGCTTTTGGCTAGAAGTTAATCAGATAATTGTGACAGTTTTATATGAATTTTGACCCGTTCCAAAAGCACTGCAGAGGACATCCCACAGTGTTGGGTGAAAATAGCTTATAGCTTTTTTCCCCCACCTTGACATTGACAGGCTGCTGCTGAATCACAGTAAATCTCCAATTCCGATTTGGTTTATATGTGCAAAGCCTCTTGTCTGTCATGCCTGGCTCCCAACGACAGCACCTGCTGTAGTACAGTCCTGTGAGCTTCACCAAACACTTCCCAGTATTGGAAGTATCCTACCAGGTCATAATGTGACTCTGAAGCAAGTCTCTGATGTTGGCAGAAGGCCACACTGCTTGAACCCTCTTGCTTCTCCCAACCCTGGAAAAATGTGCTTGAAAAAAATGTTAAGAGCTGTAGAGTTTTCCATTTTCATTTCAATCAACTCGTTCAATTGCTATTTAAGGGAGTGTAAAATACCCCCTAGCCAATGTCCCTGAACAGTTGACTCTTCTTAGATTTCTGTTACACCATTGGACACTGTAGTGCTGGGCACAAGGAGGAGCTGAGGAATGACTGAATGAAACAGACCTGCTGGTTGCCTTCCAAGGCTGGTGAGAAAGATGCTAAGCATCTTGACACACTTTGTCCTTTCCTACCAGTCAAAGGACATGCAGAGTTTTCCGCCAATGGCAGCATTTCCTTCTCTGAAACTTATAAAGTCTTTCTTAAGACTTTATTTTTCAGTACCAGCCTGGCCATTTTATAACACTCATGCTGCCAAATAATCCTGTGCAACTGCTGGGTTTATGTGGTGCTAAAATTGCCTATGAGTAAAGAATACAGATTATTTTTTTTTAAAGAGGGTTGAGGGTATGTAGCTGTAACATAATAAACCCCAAAATTCTTCATAAGAGATAAACAAAGTTTGAAATACATTTAGTGCTGAGTGAGTTTGCACTATTTTATGGTGGGGAAATGATCTGTTCCTTCACTGTAACGCTCTTTCAGGTTGATTTTGTAGATTACGGATATGACACAGCAGAATTTATAAATCAGATTAACTGATTTTAGAGCTTCACCTTATAATTCTTCCACAGAAATATCATCTAGCAAAAATCAACTACAGATGTCCGAGTTTCCAGACTTTTTAGGAGGAAGTTTTTCATTATTAGGCCTGCAACATTATCAAAATGACCACAGGTGATGATAAGGAAAAAACACGTGTACACATAATCTTCCACAGCATGCAGTGTGTATATCCTTACATTATGAATGTTTGCATGTATAGGCGTCTGTACATTGCTACTGTAACTTCTCTGGCACTGGAGCTTTCCTCCAGCTGTCATAGCCAGAATTTAACTATCACTTTGCCTGTTACGTGAGGCTCCAAAATATTTTCCTTTGATTTCTTCTATTAGTTCTCTCTACCTGTCAATCAAGTGTAAATTTCTCCTTGACCTTAGCAGTCATCTTGGTGTGGCCCTTATGAGAGAGCCTGAACATTTTTGTGCTCTGGTATCTGAACCTGTTCCATCTGTCACCAACTGTTCCTTGCCCTATCCTCTGCCATTGCAGAAGCTAGAACACTATCCCCTTTAGGCTCCTTCCTCTCAATCCCTCCTCGTCCTGACACATTGCCACAAACAGGCCATGTTTACAAATTACCAAAACCATTTAGAGTTCACCATCTTTTTTCTTCCCCTTGTCTTAATGATCTTTCTCCTTTTACATTGCCATAGAATATGATTAAATGCCACAAGATCCAATTGGTATTTTACCATCATACCTCCCTGGGAGCGTATTTAGTCCATTAGTGACTACCTAAGATTTCACTCAAAACAGTCAGAGATGCCTTTTTGATTCAACTTAGAATATAATCAAATGTCAAAATTTTGCATGGAGGAAAAGAAACTGGCTACTTTTGCTCTCGCTTATGTAAATAAATGCTTTTTTAAGCTGGCAGTTTTGAAACTTAAGAATAACTGTAGGTTAAACAGCACGCACAAGAAATTCATAACAATCCCATATACCAAAGAAATATCCACGTAGAGTGTATATTCTTTTGTTTTGTCCTAAGATACTTCTCATATCTAAAGCACGATTTTGATTTATCTCTTAGAGAAATACACATCTAAAATTAAAGGACAATGTCCTGTTGTATCATCTTTGAATACCTCGTTATATTACAATGACCAGGCAACTTTCCATCTGTAGTTTTGTAAAGAGGTTCCTGGCTGACCCAAAAGCTATATGTTTTATCGCTGTTGGTCTCCAAGAGCTTAGCCAGGTAAAGTAGTGCAGCTTGAGTTACTTCATCCACAAAACTCCTTTTGAAGTCTTGCCAGCTGCCTCCTTTTGTTTTGAATGATTTGGCAGGCATTAGGGAAAAAAATAAAATCTTGGCTATGCAGCAAAACATGTCCACCTCTTCTTCACTGCAAGAATGCAGTCCCTGTCACTCGTGTTGAAGAAGATTGGTAGCACTGTACTTACGAACTTGCCGTGCTGAGATTTTCTGGGTGGCATTCAGTTAGCATTACTGTCTGGATCCATGAGGCACCAGGTCAAAGGAAAATCTGCTCAGTGTTTTAGAAAAAGCCCAGTCCTCAAGGAACCAAGGAAGTACATTGATCATTGCAGCAGTGTGGATTATATCCGTATTAAATTGTAACCTCCATTTTGTCTTATGAACTCCCTTGCAGCTTAGGGCTTTCATTTTTGATTGCGTACTGTGATTATGAGACTAAGTTTCTTCTGGTGATCTTGTATGATCTTGATAAAATAAGCAGTCTGTGACATATTAAAGCCTGACCATAACAGCATTCCTTTTAATGTGTTTGTGAGTAGCACACAAATATTATAATAGGGTGAAACAGAACTGAAATAAGGTAGGATACAGACACCTCACAGGGATAGCAGACAATACACCCATTTGAAAATGCTGTGGTCTAGCAGTTATCTACTGACCTACATCTACACCTCCTGCTGAGCACAGTGCTGGTAGGGGTAAGAGAGGAGAAGCAGCAATGACTGTACAGACCTCCCAGGTAATCTTCAGACTGGAGAACCACAAAACACCGATGTCACTTACCAGGCACTGATTGTTAGAGCAGTTATGGAACAGAAGAGAGAAGAGAAAATTCATCCCTTGAAATTAGTTTTATCCTGGTAGCTTCTGCCAAAATATGGAATGTGCATGGAAATGGAGGCAGCAGAGGCTGTTGGATATGGAAGAGAAAAGGCTAAATAGGAAATAAAAGTGCAAACAAACAAAAAAATTTATTCATGGATCTGTAAGTAAATATTTGAACAAGTTTGGATGGTTTTTTTGCCTCATTTTACAAGCAATAACCCAAGCAGAAAGTTTATTTCTAGTTTAACTTTCCAGTTCCCTCATTCTCTATTAATAGAGGTGCCTGATAAGAGATGTCAGAGGTGCAGAAAAACTTCCAGATGAAGAGTGATTGAAACAGCCTGGGACTTCTTTATTTAGAAAGGAAAGAAATAGGAGATGGTCAGTTGGAGAGATTCAAAGCAATGAATGGCTAAATGGAGGCAGATAGAGTCATAAGAGTTCCAATTCCCATCAAAGAGGAGGTCATCCTTTCAAAGTAAATTTAAAAAAAGCCCTCCAAACCAGTAATGACAATTACATCACTACAAGTCCAATTGTCAGCCACTAGAGCTTGTCACTACAAGGTACCATTAAGTTAAAAAACTTGGAAAAATTCAAGAGAGAGGTATGGATGAATGACTTTCTGATTTAAATGCAAAATAATGGGGAAAGAAACAAGCCTACCCACTATGAAATAAGGCCTCTACTCGAAAACCGACACTAAATTTTGACCTAATGTCTACATGAAGAATTTTTTCCTAAAGCTATGTTATTTGGTAGCTATCTGTCTACCACAGTGGGGTGGGGATTTTTGTTATAGGCAGCATTTGATGTTAGCTACGGTCAGAAATAAGGGTCTTACACAACAGACCACTGCATAACGTTGCCCATGTTGCACCTCCCAGGAAGATGAATTAGATTTTGTAATTCAGAAAGCCTTCTAATTGGATTTTTTTTCTTTTTTCCCCCTGGAAATTATTCATTTCATCTTTGCCTTGCGCTGGGAAAGGGAAGAACAACTATGTGATATGGGAACAGTTTTCCTGATGGCTGTTTTAATTTCATCCAAAGAAGTCTGCTCTCTTTTACATGTGCCTGTTTTCTCTATGGTCTTCCTGTTGCTTACAGGTAACTTCTTTGCTCCTAGATGACTGCTTCTGGGTTCTTTTTCTTCCTAACCACATCTTGAAAGAACCACTTCTGGCATGCCTCTGTCTAAAGGGTTAATATTGTACTAAACATTTTTTGATCTGTATATCATCCCATATTTTAAAACCAAAACATTTTGTGCTCTTTTACTTGCTCAACCACTCAGCTGCAGCAAGAAACTTTTCGTGCAAACTTGGAATGTCAACTGGTCGCCAAATAAAACAAATAAACTGTCTCATTAATAAGTTGTGTGTGTGCTTTTAACTATTGTTTTTTTCCTAAAGCCCAAAGAAGACATGAAGACTGTTTTGGGATATCTACAAACCATCAGAATGCTATTTAAAAAAAAAAAAAAACACAAAAAAAAGTGCTATTCCTAAGCTTTCCTCTTCATGTGAGTAATAGCGTGGGAGGAGATAGAAAAGGGGAGCAGGTCTCTACTATTTCCGGGGAGTTCTGTGTGTGTGCAACTGCAGAGAGTCACAAAAGCACAAGGTAATTTCAGATGAATAAAATTACACCAAGAAATCACCCAGAATTTGAATTTTTTTTTATAACATATTCTTATATGTTATTTGCACTCTGTGACTAATTGCACAATAATAACGACCTCTGTTTAGCTTCATGAACACTAAGAATTATGTTCATCATCTGAAAATTGGTGTCCGAACCTTAGAAAATTGTTTGTATTCTTAAAGCATAAAAGATGGTGATAGGTTATCAAAAAGAATGGAAAATATTTGGATTAGAGTGTTTTGCAGCTATATTTTTCAAGGTTTCTTTCATCTGATCACTGGATACAATAGTAGGTAGAACCAAGACAATGAGTTTCAGAAAATGTTCTAGTCAGGGAACAAAATATTAGATATTTATGAAATTACATAATTTCCCTTCTCTCATACATCATCACTTAATAAATCCTTGTTTCTCACTGCTCAATATCACTTTGTGCAGCTCCATTCTGTTTGATTTGAGTGAGACAGCAATAAAAGAGCATCAGAAATCCACCCTCTGCAAGAGACTTTCTGATTGACCTATAAAAGGGACAGGAAGTTCAACAGTTTAGCATTCAGAGAAGTTATTCTCATAGAGATTTATTCCTTTTCCTATTCATGCTATGTTTTAGTAAACATACATAATCAGCAAAATATAGATAATAAAGGATTTAGAAAAGCACAATTTAAGCTTTTGCAAAATATCTTCCGCACTATGCAAGGAAAGCTGGATCCACTGAACCCTGGAACCTTGAGCTGGCCATAGAACGATGTTTAGATGGTTGTGAAAATATATCTTTTTGTCAGGGGAAAATGTTAATTCACATATCTACTGTTTATATAGAAATTAATTACCACCTTTTTTCTTTTTTTTTTTTTTTCTTGGCTTCAGCCACTATGATTGGGAAGAAAAGGAAAATTTAAAACATTATCTGGAGGTGTAAATCCAAGGTTAAAGCACAAAAGGTTGTAAAGCAATAAAAAAACCCCCATAACTCTTACAAAGGAGAACACACAGGAAAAAGAAAGTAGCATTTATCAAGACCCATTTGTCCAAATAAACTTCTTAAACGTATCCAGTAAAACTTAGTCATAAAAATCACTGTCTTTCTAAATACCAATTTTCTGTTTGTGAATGTGACTATGAACTAGCAGCATTGTGTTCTCGAATATTTTTGTATCCACCTTGAAAATCATGAAAATGGCCAAGTATCCAGAAAAAAAATGATTTAAGATAGGATACTTGGAAGTTAAAGGACCAAAATCCAAGAGTTATTTTGGACCATATACGCTATATATTTTGGTGAAGAGTGGGAGAGGAGGAAAGGAGAAAAATCCTGTTAGCCGCAGATCTGTATAGCTTATCGGATTTGGATATCTGACACCTCACAGGGGAATTCTGCAGTGTTGTAACAGCAGATTAATTTCTCTCCTCTTTGTGAACTAAAATACCTAATAAACTACTATGGCTCATTTATTCTTTTAGGAATTACTGCTGTTATCTCCAAGCTTCCTGGAAGACGTGAAAGCTGGAGAAGAACCAGATATCATATAGATAACCAAAATACAATTGAATAAATACATTTAAAAAAAAAATTAGGACTGGGAAGGCCTCTGATTTAGGCTGCAGTTGTGTTGGCTGGAATGTATTAGAATTTAACTATATAACTTCAAGATGATAAAACTGACTAGATTATTACAATGTGCTGCTGTTGTATCAATAGTACTTAAATTGGAATGTGAAAGTAATACAAGGAATTAAAACATTCTTAGCAGCTGCTTTGTAAAGGCATAGAAAATGCCAGTTCTCAAAGAACTTAGTTTAGATTATAAGTCTCAAGCACTCTGCTAAAAGAAATAGTAGGAGAAAGGAAGTCATGGTTTGCAACAATGAAGGGACATTAAAACACAATCTACCTGTGGTTTTCTCCAAATTGCCCTTTTTTGTAATTTATAATCTTTTAGCATTTGGAAATCTCAGATCACTCATGCTTCCTGTATTTCTCTTGTGCTTATCACATCTTAAATATTCTTGTCATTTTACATGGGGAATTAGAACTGATACAATGTTAAGTTCTCTAGGAAATGTTTAAGGTTCATGATGGATAACTTTGGAGAAGAATTAAAGAGTAATTGGTGAATATAGCAGTAAAATCTGCACTGAATGTCTGAAAAAAACCATTATAAATGTTTCTATCAGAGACTAAAACATAGAAAATTATTTAATGTGTATTATTTTACATATAAGAAATTGCTCCTTACTTCAAGTAACTACTCACATTTTTTTTCTGTGTCAATAACAGGGTTTTTTTAGTGCAAAGATATTTTTTTCTTTAGTTTTAACAGAGGAAATGGGTTCACTTGAAATTGCCTCAGTGCATAAAAACTTCTAACAATTCACAGAATACCTGCATGGTTTAAAGCCAAAACCAAAATGGTCAGGGACATGTATTCAAGGAATAATTTACTCTAAAATCTTGCTTGAATGGCAATTATCTTTATCACCAGAAGTTTCTATTACTCTTACTTTTTTTTTATTTAAAGTCAATATACATCTCATGAAAGTATCAAATTATGAGACTTAGAGATTGAAATTTTGTATTATCCAAGGAATGGGGATAGTATAGTAAAAGACTTCACACATGGCTTCATCAAGGTGTTTTAAATCTGATAGAAAAGTTGTTAATCCAGACTGCCTCCATGTACATTTAGAACTGAACATTGGTCTTTGAAGCAAGTTTGCCCTAAAGACCACATTTCAGGAGTTTGTCAGAGGGCTATATACACAGTCCTTTGTTGAGGATACTAACTTGAAGTTACAAAGAAGTTTCACAATGTTGGTGCCTCCTTGGATTCGATCCCACTTGATTAGAGTTATGGTTCTTATTATCATACATTTTACTGCAGTGTCTTACACCAGGCTCTGATGTTCCTTTTTGAGATCTGCCTACCTTCTAGTGTTAAACAAAAAAGAGTAAAAAATATCACATCATCTGATCCATACTGTCTTTCAACTTACTGTCTTTCAACATATTGTCTTTCAACTTATGCACGACTGGAGTGGGGTTTTATTGGGTAAGTTTGTTATCTAGGACCCATGTGCAAAGATCAATTTTCTTTATTTCCCTCAAACTATGATCATTTGGGATAATGAGTTTCTTGTCTTAATTTGTGCTGATTCAGAAAAAGATTCCTGGTAGACTTGAGCCAAAATTTATGCATTTAAAAAATTATTTTCAAGAAACAGAAATTAACACAACCTGCAATTGTCCCAGTATATTGGATTTTCTGCAGTGAAGGAGTATCAGAGTAACTGCTGAGTCTGATCTTTCTGGTTTCTGTTGTTTCTTAATTTTTTTTCCAGTTTTTCAAGTATAAACTCTTTTAGAACTTTCCTTCAGTTTCAATTTTTAATTTCAATACTTGACTCAGGAACAAAAGACTCCATTTTGTCAGGGAGAAGGTATGCTTAACTGGAATGGAAACAAAAAAAATACGTGATAAAATACCAACTACAAAACAACAACCAGTTATAGTAATTTCAAAATAAATGACTCATAAATATCATAATTTCTAGTTAAGCTACATGTAATTATTTCCTTTAACTGTCAATGACTCTGATGTGCACAGCTGTAACTCAGTGATTCAGAAACTTCTAATTCTCAGTATTGGACCACGAACATTGGGATTTCTTCACAGTATATCAAAGCTAGTCTTGCAGCTCTTAGGACACAACTGCAGTTCTTAAGACACAACTTGATTATCCAGGCTGTCTTCTTGAATAATGTAGGACTCCCGCTGGAAAATGGTTCTTACCCCAGAGTCAGAGAAAACATCTGAGACAAATTAGTGCATCAGAAACATGCGTATTGAATAAATCATATTTGTTTGGGAACTTGATGAAAAGGAAATTTTTAGTGCTATCTTTAGCAGTAGGATTTTGTTGTTGTGAAGTAACCTTAGATGTAATGAATTAATTGTAGTTAATTATCTCCCCTTTTACAGTAAATAGCATGATATTAACACAGTAACAGTACTTTCAGATTTTGTCTAGAGCAGCTTTAAAGGGCAATGAACTAATAAAATAACATGTTCGATCTTTCACTCATATCTATGGGACCTCAAATGTTATGTGACCTGCATAACACTTTGCCATATCATAAATCACAACATTGAAGAATACTGGCCATGCTCTAAAAACAAACATGAAACTTTTTCTAGAACAAAATAGTTAGAATTTCTTAGATTTTAGTTTCACATCTCTCCAAACCAATGCCTCACTAACACTGCTTATTTGTATTTTTTGAACTGTTTTGATTCAGTAGGCTAGCAGTCTGAAAAATAAGAAGATTATGTTTTTAGTGCTGGACCCTAAGCCTGTAAACTTAATGAATTAGCTCCCTTTTTAAAGCCCAGTTTAGGTTGGACTCTCAAATCTAGCAATAAACGGTACTAACAAAATCTTAATCATGCCTAGTGCTTTCCCTCTTTTCTCTGTGCTCTTTATTGCAGGTTAAATCCCTGTTTCTCTTCTCACTGCTCTTTAAGATAAGATGTCTGAAGTGACAGAAATCAATGGGGGAAAAAGACATTTTGGCATGGTACCATTCATAATTCTGTTAACATAATTAAACTAATCTTATGAGATACAAGAATATGGGTCTAATAGATCATGGTAGACACAGTGGGCATCTTACACAGGGAGGACAGGAGTACATTGAAGACATTACACATGGGTCCATAAGGCCAAATAGGAATATCGTAAGAGTGTGGCAATATGGGAGGCACCAGGAGCCAAGCAATTATTTAACTAAAGACAATGAAGAAGGCTTCTCCCTTATTTGAGCTTCAGTGTTGGCCCTGAAGGCTTTCAGAATTAAGTTGAATTTCTGCTTTTGCCTTCAGGACATCCTGAGCCTGCAGTCCTGCAAATGGATTTAATTAAGACAATAACATGTTTCTTAACCCTATCTCCTATGCAAATGAAGTTCTGCCTGAAACAGTTTCTCTTTCATTATGTAAAGGTATTTTTTGACTGGGTGGACACCTCTCATTATAGTGCTTTGTTGCCTGTAAACAAATTAATATATGCTATGCAATCGTGCCTTTTCCTGGCAGACATAATGGTGGTGCCAGTTTACACTGCCTCTGCATGGTTGTGAGCCTAACTCTCTACAACATGACTTCTGAAACGTCATCATAAAACATAAATGAGAACAATGAATGGGACTCATTAGCTTGTCTTAAAATAAATTTTGTAAGGAACATTGCTGCAACTGGGCATATTATCCTGGGATAATCGAACACAAATCAAATGCCTTCAGTTGTGAGGACTTCAAAGTAATGTGTCTGTAAAAGGAAGTAAACAAAACTTCTCTTAGATACACCAAACTCTTCTGTCGAGATAATTTAACAAAATACAGTATTTAGTTACATTCTTTGCTAAATGTTTTTGTTCTGCTTATATAACAAAAACACTTACGTCAAATAAAATGCATTCCACACTTTGTCTTTGCATGCATGAAACTAGACAGTGGGAAGGACAGTTTGTGTAATCCAGTAGGAATGAAAGAAGACAGACACCCATAATCCCAGAAAGTCTAGTTAATCTCTGCTCTTCATGGTAAGGATCGATCAGATGCAGGTGGAATAGCTCCACGAAGTTTGTGTGAAGTTGTTGAATGAGGCAGTAGGTTTCTTGAAGTGGTTAGCAATCTCCCCTCTGGAACAAGATAAAATAAAAAAAATAAATAAACCCTTTTACCGCATCTGATCTCCTGGAGTGGAGCCCTTTATAAGCTACAATAATCATCCACTTCTTCTAGCACCTCCCCAAGCAATACAAACATAGATGTCATCTCATGTGAAGATTTCCACATGATATTTAGATTCAATATTTTAAGAGTTGCTGCTAGAATATAACAGTCAGCAAGTACTAAAATAAAGATAAATAGAAACAAATTAAGGAAAATGGGAATGATGAAATGCATCACACATGTCTTCCTGAAAGAAGGAACAGATACTAAGCACAAAGGAGAGTGTACTGTGGTTTTCTACCGCAAATGTTGTTTGTGGGTTTTTTATAACTCTCCTATGCCTGCGTGAAATTTGGTCAGACATAGCGCCTTCCCCATTAAACTACAAAACAACAGAATGAACTGTGGTTCCTGTAACATCTGAAAGCAACAGAGCAACTATTATATGATCTCATTAACAGCTTATGCATAACCTTGGCCATTACAACTTGGTTTAGTAAACGGGGAATGTCAGGACTTTGGCCATAATCTTTCAGCAAATGTGCAGTTCAAATTCCCAACTTAATCTCTGCTGGACAGCCATCAAGGATAAGCAGCAGAGGCCATAACTTCAATCCTTATACTAATGAGAAACCCTCTAATACAGGCTGATTGTTTATGTGTGCACAGAAGAAAAATCTCAATCTAAGAAGCTACAGGGAACTTCCGTTCAATTTTAAAAATTGCTGTAAGCTGTCTGCAAACAATGACAAGCAGCTGGTTTACGTTGTTTTGTTTGTATCACATTATCTGACAAAAATGTTGATGAGGTCAAGTTTTGGGACACTCCTCTGTGCATTATGCTCGGTCTGAATTTAAGGACAATATATATTTAAATCCCCCTCCTATGCCCTTATGAATAATACTTCAGGATTCCAGGATGAGCTATGCATGTCCCGAATGTGAGCAGTGGACATTACTGCATTATAAAAATCCCCCCAAAACAAACCAAACACCTTTTCCTGGCTCTGCCTAGCTGGACCTATGTTTGTCTGGTTGGATGAAACATTAGCTAAGTCGTTAGCCAGGAAAGTAGACTTATCACCCAGCCTTAAGTTATAAGTAACAGTTAGTTAGATGAGACGCAACAAGCTACATGTTGGAAAACACCACAGTTAGGATTAACAGCAACCATGGACTCAGTCCTAATGGAGTAAAGCTGATGACAAGGGTAACACAGGCAGCTTGGTATTGCATTCCAGCACTTAGAAACTAAATGATTAAAATGTGACAAGGAACTGGTAGAGCTGTAGGTCTGGGTCTTACTGACATAAAAAGTCCAATTATTCCAGATATTCAGCAGGTGCCCACTTTAGGCATGTGAGCATTTCCTCTAACTTCAGTCACTTTAAAGTGTGATAGAGGAAAAGATGTGACATACTCCAGACAAATAAGGGGAAAACAACAATGACTGTCTGAGGACAAGATTCTTGGGGATAACATTGATGTTTATCTCATTGCTCTTATCTAAAGGAATACTTGTATTTTTTCACGAGCTGGAGAAGGATCAGTATGAACGGTCAAAAATTATTACATGATTATGAGCCATTTATTGTAGCAACTGAAAGCAAGTGCAGTGAAAGGTGTACTAGAAATATATTAGCAGTATGACGGGTTTGATAAACTATGCATGACTGGACTTTGTACATCCTTTCTTCCAGATATAGACACCACAACAGCAGCCTGTTGCGGGACACAGGTAGTGAGCAGTACACAGAGGAGCCTCATGGGGCCAAAATTTGGTGGCCATCTTGTTAAGCTGTCTCTTCACTCATTAGCTATGTTGACTTGTTTTTTATGAGTCTGCCTGTTTCTAGTTGTATGTCCTAAAATAACATTTTCAGTCTTTAGACTTGAAGGATGCGTGATGTAGGAGTGTGGTATTTATTCTTCTGGTGTGAAGAATTAATTTCTCTGGGGTTACGTTTCTGCTGGAGCGGTGTTATCAATAGGTAATTACAGAGGGCTGCTTACTTTATGATTATAACTGTTTAAAAACTTGTCAAGGATGAAAAAATCTTGAATAGAAAATAATTTTAACATAGTATAATAGTTTCATAATTAAATGTGTGTTTATTTTTTAAAGCAAATTATATATACATATATATTATTTTTTCCTCCTGGGAGTATTTCAGTTCTCCTTTTGAATACAATTGGCCACAGTTTTATGTGAATTCCCTGTAAAAATGAGCCTCCACACACCATGCTGATCTGAAATTAGGGAACTCATTTAATTGACATTTACTTTTTCTTTTGAATTTTGCCTATAGACAAACATCAAACCCAGAAAAAAAATGTACACTTGTCTTAAACATGTTTTATTTGATTAGTGAGTTGGACTACATCTTAAAAGATACTATTTTTTAAAATAAACTAGAAAAGAAAAGATACAGAGTAGTAAAATATAATCAAATTATCCTGAATGTCAAAAACTCTCCTCCATGATCAGAGGAAATAACTCTGTCCATTCAGCTCTTCTCTGAGAAGAAATCTGAGCAAATAAATGGCCTTTGTAACATGACCAAAAGTCAACAACATTCAAGCTCTCTCTCAAACCCACCAATGTTTTTGTCTAGGAGGGCAACATTAGGGCAATTACTTGATTAAACAGCCAGTCCATTCTGTTTATTTGTTACACTCCTCAGAGGAGCACAGTTCACTCTCACGGGAGCACTTGTGTATCCAGTAAATAGAAGCAGGTTAATTACATGCCTTAAAATCACAAGCCAGAAAACGCTAACCCTTTGTTTCTTGCTAACCCACAAGCAGGAGCAGAGCTGGAGGAGCCTTGCATGCCTGGGTGTAGACCCTGCGTGACTCTAAAGCTGCCTAGCTCTTTCCTTGCACAGTTGTGGATAGATTTGCACAATATGAATATTATAAAACAGGTACTGAGTTCATTTATGACACCTAAATGTTAGTAGTGCTCATTTCTTTTGTGAGATCACTGGAAGAAGTTTTTTCTTGTTTCTCAATACCTCTGCCACTATTACAGGTGTAATACTGGTCCTCTTTTTTTCTTTCTTCTGGCCTCAGGCAAATTTGCCTTAAAACATTTTAATTCATTTCAGGTTATTTTGTCCATCTATTTTGACTTTAAAAAATCCCTTATTGTTCAAACCAAATCTCTGGCAATCAGCACCCAACACAAATACTTATTCTAGGGGAGGGTTGGAGAGGATTTTTTTCAGGATCATGTTACAGGAGTCTTTGTCAATACCAGTCTTGAAGAGGAGTCTCCAAGAAACCAGAAACATGGCATATTTCCAGCTCTGCTTGCCTCCAGTCTACGCAGACAGCTCCTAGGCAGCAGGTATAATTGGAGAAACGCTTGCAGGCAGCCCATGGACACGGTATGCAGGTGTGTCTGAGAGCATCCAAACTGCCTAATGCTGAGCTAATAGCATGTCAACAGCATACTGGGGCACTAGCTGTGCTTAAGAGATCGTGTCTTATTTTGCTATGAAAGCCAATACCTGCAGCCATGTTGCCATGGTCACTATCTTGGCATCTTTCAAAACAAAATGTAAAAAATATCTATTGTAGTTGGGGATTTTTTTTTCTGTCTTGCTTCTTTCATGTACCTCATTCTTGCCTTCCTCCTGTCTTACACACCTAGAACATCAGCCATGGAAGGCCTCTGTCCAACCACTTTTCCCTCCCGAGTAGACTCAGAGTACGCCAGTATTTCTTGACTATAGGTTGGTTTGTGATTTTGTCAGAAGTATCACATTTTACATATAACTGAGATGAGGGTAGCTTTCTGATCTTGGTCTGACTTCAGCCATAGCAATACTATGACTACTGCTTTATATATGCATATATGAATAACATGTCTTGGGTCTAAACTCCTAGAAAAATCAAGATTTTATTGCTTCATGTTCCCTAGATCTTACATTAAAGTGGCCTATATCAAAACTCTTAGCAAATAGTGGTAGAAAAATATTGGTATTTATCCAAAATTACATGTGCCAAAGTCTAAATTTGGTATAATTATTATAAATCCATAAATCACTTAAATATTCAGAGGAAAAGTTTTTAAAAACAATTTTATATGTGGCTGTGACATACTCCTGTTTCACTGTTCAAAGTTATATTTTCAAAGATGTAGAAAAAGGAAGATCTTTCTTCAATATAGAAGCAAAATCTTGCAGAGTGGATCTGAATGTTTCCAGTTTTGATTAGACACCTGTTATGATGCTGGAGTGATTCTGTATGAATGATGTGCATAATAAGGCATATCACAGAGTCTCACAGCATTCTCTGCTCATGCTAAATCTGATGCTTCTGACTTATTTTTTGAGCACAGAACGAGGGGTACGTGTATAGTATATCGGATGTGATCCACCTGTGTTTTGACTGTGGAGGTTCTCTCTGAACAGGGTTTGCACTGAAAACAGTGCAGTGTTTAGCCTTCTGACTCAACCTGATTGCAAGATAAGAAGAAAGGAAGGAAGCAGAGGTGATACAGGATACAGGAACACATCTTCATTTAGATGAATGCTCCCTACCACAGTGTGCTGCCTACATTCAGGGGGCTGGAATTTTATTTTTGGTAAACAGAACAATGAGGAGATAATTAGATGTGCACTGTTGGCTTATATTTTGCTACTCTGCTGTGAACTGCAACTCTCTTAGATTAACTTGCATTTTCTCATAAACATTTTCTTTCCTTTTTTTTTTTTTGTTAGGAGATTGTTCATCTTCATTAGCCAAAAGGTGAGTCTTAATATCTTTCTATACCAGTATTTCCCCACAGTTGCAGTACTTTGGATCCAATAACAATACATGCTCTGTTGCTCCACTCTGAATATGATTCATTAATTCCTCAACATAACTCTATAATTATCTTAATAGCATATGATACCCATCTTTATTGATTGCAGTAAATATTTCACCCTGAAAGTTAATTTTCTACTTTATTCATGTAGAACTGTAAGTAAATCAGTGGAAATTGTCTAGTAGTAAGCTAATGCTCAGGATAAAACAACATTGCTAAGAGCAGGGCCAGTATTTGTTCAATTATCTTTTTTGTCTAATGTTCAGTTTATCTTTTTGCATATTGAAACTCTTTCCTCAATACTGCTTTTGGCCTTTTCAGTTTAGAAGGTATATTTTTTCTCCTGGAAAAGAGTGGAGAGGAAACAAAAATGAATGTCAAGTTGCAAAATAACAAAAAAAGTACTGTGAGCTGGCAGACTGGTAGTTCTGCAGGACAGCCCTGAATAGCTGTTAAATCTCACCACATCACTGCACCTAGTCATTCAGATGCTCTGATCAAAAAGAGAAAATATGTAAAGAAAAACTTCTGTTGACAAAAAAAAAGAGAAAAAAGAAAGCAATGGTTGATCATTAACTGAAGAAGAATGAATAAAATCACTAAATTAAAAATTGCTTGGTCTTATTAAACAGGTATATTGTTGCTTAAACTGTTGGCAGACCCTCAATTGTAATACAACTTTTTCACCCCAAGGGTAAGAATCTTTGCAGGAGATTTTCAGCTCTGGTGCCAGACAGTGAAATGAACTCCCACAGGAACTAGGAGCCATCATTTCTTTGACCTTGGTCTCTTTAACGCAAGCACATTGCAGCATGTACATATGATAAAGTAAAATCTACCAGACAAAACAATTTTACTGCTCGAGCAATTTCCGCTTTGGGGAGATGAGAAGAAGAAAACCTACGTAGCAGATGACACTCCTGTCTCCCAGAGTATTACTGGCAGGCACTGAGAAACCATGCTAATGGAAGCACAGTTGTAACCCTTATACAAAGGTCTAGACAAGAAATACCTCTCTGATAATAAAAGCTACTAGACACCAAAGTGGCTGATTTGCCTTAAAAACAGAGTTCTCTCAGTAAATCTTGAAATGATCACAAGTCACTGTTCTTTGGTCTTTAACAAATGGCAAAAAAACAACACTAAGTGAGTAAAACCTTTGTACTCACCCCTTCTTGTCCTTTTCAATAAAGCTGCCAAATTGTTATTCTTTGGCTAATGCTGTTCTTTATTTTAATGTATCTATCAAATAGATCTCTTGGATGAAGTAGTAGCTGTTATTAGTCTGAAGACTTGTCTTGTTTTTGTGAACTTCTGTTTCACATACAGAAGCTGTCAGCCAGGCCAGAACACCTTGAAGATGTTTTGGACTTGGTTCTTGGGCCACACAGCTTCCCTGGAGGCCATGCATCTGAAACATTCCCAAAGTTTAGGAGTGAAAACTAGCCTCTACTTGACTCTGCCTGACTTTGTTGCTTTGATACCCTGTTAGAAAGTGTTGGTAAATCTCCCTGTTTCTTTAAAATCCTTCGTACTTAGGAGTGTGCTATAAGAGGTATTGGAGCAGATGCACCTTCACCTTGCTGGCCAGCAGGTCAGCTGTTGAGCGTTTGTTTCTTTCTTACAGTTGTGATATTCTTACTGCCTGTCTCTTCAGTGTTGACACTCTGGTTTCTTCCAGTTGGGGAGAGGAAAAAGGTGCTTAAAATGGAAGACATCAAGGTGGTAGAAAAGGAGTTAACTCCTGCACCTAGTTTCTGCAGTAGTTCCTGTTGCTGTTGGGTAGGAGTGCTCTGTGCTCCAGGTCATGTTTGCATTGCAGCATTACAAGCATTCCTGACTCTGCCTTTTTGCCTTTCCACTCTGTACACTGGTATTAATGACCATCCCGCTATCCCTTGACATCTTCATGGACATATTTCATGTCTTTCTTGTGGACAATAAAATCTTCAAACACAGAAAAACCTCCCTCTGTGAGTGGTCTTTTACATTCACAAACATGGCTATAAGTAAGGTTAAATATTTTCAGTATCCATGTTTTCCTTGCTACTCCGGAGCACATGTCTCTCCAGTTTTACTTCAGTTTAAAATGAAAAAACTTCTCTTAATTTAGTGCTAGACATGTGGTATTCTAGGAAATGTTGAGGGAGAGAAAAGTGTAGTACATTTATGATATACACACATAAAATAAACAATCTCCAGGAAGTTAAGAGAAATCATGCTAAGAGGACATTTCCATTCCACAGCTGTGAGAAGGATGCTTTAGCTGTAAGAAAATTGTGCATTTTAGATTTTCCAAACAGAAAGATAAGAGCCCGATCATCCCAGATCTTCTGTAAAATCACAGGTGTGTTTTGTTTTGGTTTGTTTGGTGTGGTTTTTTGTGGGGTATTTTTGTGGGTCTCCTCCCCAGTTAAGCTATTAGATATTCTAAGCATTGACTCCTCAGTACTGGCAGATAAAAGGAGTAAAAAGTTTCACTTATGTTACATATGTTACTTTTTTCCTGTCTCCTGTTGTATTTTTTTCTTATCCTTGGGAGCTATTAAATGCACAAATCCTCCCTTACTGAAACAGTCATAGAAGAGTGCAGAACTGCATAGAGTTAAGAAATGGTGAGATCCTTTGCAATGTGGAGACTGAACTGTGTTTTGTTCCTGTAGGCCTGAGAGAAGGCATTTTGCATGCAAAATTATTTGCTCTGACAGACTTACATATGCATATACACAATATACACACATATACACAATATATACACATGCTCCCAGTATTCATCATGAGTAAGTTTAAACACAGATGTTAATTATGTTTTGAAAGAGAAGAAAGCACCATCTTGGATACCACTGTTAAAAGATGCTGATTTGATAATAATTCCCAATACTTTCAATGCTTGACTGTCAACTGGCCACTAAATCTGTTCTTTGAAAAATACTTTTAGTAGTAAAACTGACTGAAATTAACTTTTTGGCAATAGTTGCTGCTAAGCCTCTAACAGTATGCAGAAAACTTGACCAATATGAAATGAATTTTATCCAAACATTTTTTTTTTTTTAGAAAAGCTTTATAAGTATTTTGGATTCTCTTTGCCCTCATCACTGATTTCTAAGGAATATGTGTGTAAAATGAAACAAATCTGTTTCTTCTCTTTCCTTAGCTATTTCCTGGTGCTGCATTGGCTCTGTTTCATGATGAGCTGTTGATACTGCAAAATCTGGATTGTGGTGTGCAAAATAATTCAGTTAAAGAAGCAAAATGATTCAAATATCCTAGTACTCAGCAAACTGGTGGAAACGAAGAGACCTGTTTAAAATAACTTGCTGAAGTTTCAGAAAGTTGGTACTTGTTAAAGTTCCCTGGACTTTCTTTTTTTCTGAAGAGCTGAGTTGTTGAGGAGACTTGGTAATATTTCAGCTTTAAGAAAACATTTTTTTCCCCTTCAGTTTTTGGAAGTCTTTCACCTTTTGATATAGTTATAAAAGACTGTTATTTTAAAAGTAAATGTTTGCTTTTCTTAATTATCTTTTGCTAGGAACATGCTCTCAATGGGAATGAGAGGCTACACTTTTCATATCATCAGGAGGTATAATACACTAAGAAAGACAGCCCTAGAAAAAAAGCATGGCGTTCTCCTTAGAGCTTCTATTTGGAAGCATTATAATATCCCAAGTGTTAGAATTCATTCTAATCTAGGGAATATGAAAACAAAATCTACGTGACTATCTCTGTTTGCACATTTAGCTAAAAAATGCTGCTATGGTAACAGGCAGAACTGACATCTTGAAAGTTTGCTGTATTGGTAAAAGAGAATAAAGCTGACTTGTGTTTCATACCTTTCATAAAGATAGACAGATTGTCAATACATTTATTATATAAAAATCAGGAAAGAAATTTTATATATTCCTCTATATAAAAAAATAAAATAAAGCTCTTCCATTTCACAGAAGTAAATTAATTTTGGTTTAGAGATCACACTGGGTCACAGTGTACAAAAAACCCCACATTGTGAGTGATTTTCCCTCTTGTCATTAGCACATTAACTAAGAAAAATTAACTGATTTCCATTTGAGCAGTGGGACAAAGACTTCATGATCATTTGTCTGGAGAAGCTAGAGGCTAGGAAGTAAATTCAGGGCCATGCTCCATTGCAGATGGACTTTCATGACCAGCAGTAAACCAACATACTGGGTAATTAACAATATAATTGCTGTTAAACTATGGTATATGTACTATTTATTTACAATACATGCCTTTAATAGCTAATATCTAGGAATTTAAATACGTGTTTCTTCATTTTGGCTTTCCCCAAAGTTTATGGATTTCTATGTAAGTAAAATACTGCACTGTTTTAGATATATTTGAATCACTGTATCCAAATTACACTCTGTAAATATAGAATCATAAAATCATAGAATGTGTTAGGTTGGAAGGGACATTTAAAGGTCATCTAGTCCAACCTCCTTGCAGTAAGGAGGGGCATCTTCACTGGATCAGGTTGCTCAGGGTGCCATCAAGCCTGACCTTAAATATCTCCAGGGATGGGGCCTCCACTACCTCTCTGAGCAAACTGTTCCATATCTGCCACCCTCATAGTGAAGAATTTTTTCCTAATATCCAACATAAATCTCCCCTTTTCTGGTTTAAAACCATTACCCCTTGTCCTTGCGAACAGTTCTTCTGCAGCTTTCTTACAGACACCTTTCAGGTATTGGAAGGCCACTATAAGGTCCCCTGGAGCCTTCTCTTCTCTTCTCTCAGCCTGTCTTCATAAGACAGGTCCTCCAGCCCTTTGATCATTTTGTGGCCCTCCTCTGGATACACATTCCAAAAGGAGCATGTCCTTCTTGTGTTGAGGGCTCCAAAGCTGGATGCAGTATTCCATAGTAGAGGGGCAGAATCACCTCTCCTTATGTGCTGGCCACACTTCTTTTGATGCAGCCCAGGGTGTGGTTGGCCTTCCGGGCTGCGGATGCAGATTGGTGGCTCATGTCCAGCTTCTCATCCATGAGTACTCTGAAATCTTTTTCATCAAGGCTGTTTTCAAGTGCATTATCTCCTAACCTTTATGGATAACGGGGATGGACCATCCTAGTGCAGGACCCTGCACTTGGCTTTGTTGAACCTCATGAGGTTCACCTGGGCCCACTTCTCCAGCCTGCCCAGGTCCCTCTGGATGGCATCCCATCCCTCCGGCACATTAACTTCACCACTCAGCTGGGTGTCATCATTCTTTTTGGCCTACTGTGAAAAAATGTAACAGTTAAAGATTGGTAAAATTAGCTGATAGTTGACTAGTTTGTCTCCAGTATTACTATTAACCAAAACTTTGAGGACAAAATGCACCCAAAAATGGGAACTACAAAATGCCTGAAGCTTTGAAGTGTGCTTATTGGAATTCATTTTTTTGCTGTGTGGAATAAGAACATAACTTAGAGCTGATGTGGCCTTCAGGCCAAGAGAAAGGATGCTGTCTCGGTTTTGCATAGTTGGGTACTGAGAGAGAGGGCCAGAGGCTGCAGAAAATGGCTGCTGGAATCTTCTGCAAGCCTGCTGATAGCACCTCTGAGAATCACATGTAGGAGAGAAAGACACCAGAACACGGAGTGCCAGGAAGGCTGCAAAGTTTGGCCGGCTAAGGGCATTGGGATGTATATTTGCATATAAATTTAAGCAGTTGACGAACACAAAAGGCCGGGAAGGCTGGGGGAGGAGGCGCCCAGGTACCTGGGAGAGAGATGGCCGGTGGAGAGGCTCCACGCTGGATGGAGCAGGTGGAGACATAGAGAAGATGCTGAGACTTACGTTGGGATGAGCCCCTGCCAGCACAAGCGACCTACAGAGATGAGTGAAACAGGTTTGCTGGGGGAGGCCTTATAGCCCCGTGGAGGACTGGGACTGAGAGACACTGTGATTTATTGCTGCCTGCCATAGCAGAGATGAAGCCTGGTGGGAAAAGATTTGCCTTGGAGAAAGTTCGTGGAGGACTGGCTCTTATGGGTGAGATCCTACGGTGCAGCAGGGGGAGGGTGTGTGGAGTTGATGCCCCCATCCTGGCCGAGAAGGAAACTATCTTGCAAGGGACTGACCAAAGCCCCCATCTCCTAGTCCCTGCCCCCCTGTCCTGTGCTGCGAGCAGGAGAGGGGAAGAAGGGAGCAAAATCATGGCTGAAAGGGAAGTCTGCTTTAGAATGGAGGGGTGGGGGGAAGGTGTTACCAAGACCCCCATTTCCCCCAGTCCCTGCCCCTCCTGGGCTGCGACCGGGAGGGAAGAAGGGAGCAAACTTCTAACTAAAGTCTGCTAAGGAGGGAGTGGTGGGAGGAAAAGTGTTTGCCTGGTTGCATTTGTTTCAAGATTGTTGGTTGCACTCCTGACTCTGTTTTTTTCACTGTTTTCTCTTTAGTGTAGTGTAATAAATTAGATAACTTTCTCTTCAGCACTGTGTTGAGTCTGTTTTGCCCGCATCGTTAACGATTTTGACTCTTGAGCCGCCCAATTATATTTTTTTCTCCCCTGTCCAACTGAGAAGGGGAGTAACAGACTGATTTTGGTGGGTGTCTGGCCTTTAGCCAGGGCTCAACCACCACAGATGCCAAGGTGGGCTGAAGCACCTTCACATGAAGGAAGCTGAATTCCAGGAGACTGTAAACCAGCCTGTGAGATGGAAAGTAGAAGTTATGCATATGTGATTAAATGTAGAAGAGCGTTAGAGAAGTTAAACCACCTCAATTTGATCTGTCTGGTGAGGCTATCCTGCCCCTAGTAAAGACTGATTGTAAAACGCTTCTTCATATGTTCTTAATCCTTCTTTTTGAGGTTATGATTTCATCAGTATAAGACGCTGTATGCCAGTTTAGCAAAGTGTGGTTTACACTAGCTGACACTGTCTCTGAATTTGTCCCCAGATGTAATGCCTGTTTTACACATTTAATCTCCAGGGTATTTACTCCATCCAGTTTACCACAGGAATCACGCCATTTCTTGGTGTCAGATAACATGGTAACATGCTTGGTTAATTAAAAGAACAACCTAAATAAATATTGGAAAAGATCCATTTTGCCCTTAACAAAATACTGTTAAAATCCAAAATAAACTTGTGAAGATAGATAATCTTCTAAGACTCTCATTTGGGGTGCCTTCCATTGACTTCTTACAAAACAACAGCTTCTTGTTGTTGCTGAGTACAGGAGAGTATGTGAGAAGCAAGAGCTGGAATAAAAGTGTAAGATTCAATTACTTGTTTCTCATGAATGACTGGGTGCATGTTTATGCGATCATATCTGCTTTGTACACTTCTCAGCAAAGGTGACAGAGAAATAGATGTGTCCCATTCTCTGCTAGGTGAAACCTAAACAAACTAGCCTTCATATCCTGTGTTTCCCACAAAAGTATTTGTTATCTTCACAAGCTCTTCTGAACACCCCAGCATGGAATTCAATTGCATGAATTTTTTGCTAAGTAGATTTGTAAATGCTACCATTACTCGGTAAAATGAAACAAGGTCTCTAAAATTTATCAGCAAATTTTCTTAATGAAAAATACCATTAAAATAAATATGGGATCATAGGGAAATGGAAAAACACAATTTAGTTTCACAAAGAATGCAAAAGTGATGTGCTGCTCAGCTATGTTGTTTTTTTTTATTTACCCCTTTTTTCCAATGTGAACCTATGTACTACTTAAAGCTCTTTTAACAGAGCTTTGGGGTTTTGTCAGGACAATTCTAGAATAAGAACAATTTAGGTTTGGGAAATGTTGTGCTATGACACATTTCTGTGAATGAAAACAATTTTACTACTTAGAGGTAATAAAGTGGATATAGTAACTAAATTACCGTGGTCTGGAAATGTGATTGTTAACATAAAATATTTTTTTAAAATAGCTGACAGTTTTGATTACATTATCACCCAGTGAATTCAGAGATATGTTTCATAATCCTTTGCTGCCTGGATTCTACTATCATATTCTTTTTCACTTATAAGTCTTAATAAAAGCTAATAACACTTGTTTTGTTTAGAGAAAAAAAAAGTAAAGGTAAGTATCCAATAGTTGTATTGCATATTCCCATTTGACCTGTCAGGGAGGAAATGAATGAAAGCCACAATGTGTAAAGTTTACTGAAGTGTGAAGAGCTTTTAATAAATCTGTTAAACAACCAGTGCTTGAAAATAAGTTATCAAAATTCTTCTCCACCCCGTCATATTGTATCAGGATAAACTTTTGTATTACACTGTTAGACACATTTATTTCATTACTGATTCTTCTGGGAAATGCTGCATGATGAAGACATTCTGAATAAACTGCGTTCTTTCTGACTGTGCTGAAATTAAGGTATAAAAAAGCCCACATTGAAATAGATACAGTTATTTTTCTCTAAAACCCAATAAATAATGGTATTTTTTAATCAATTATTTATGTAGAAAAACTTTTCCAGCCTTGCCATCTGCCAAAATAGAGTTGAATGTGATTTCCCTGGCTGCAATGGAATAAGATGTGTATCAGGGAAATAAAAGAAATTGTCATAAATTAAGCTATATCTTCCATTATTGATCACAGATTTGCAGCTACACTTGTCAAAGCAGCCTCTACCCTCTCCAGTAATAACTATAGACCACTGAATAATAGATCAGTATTCCTTTCATGAAAAAACTACCGTTAGCTGGGATAGTGAGATCCAAATGGCAGACCTCATTCATGCATCCCAGTCATGTTCATGTGCATTCAAGAAAAGAGCCCTTTGTACATTTCATCACTAATCTCCTTGGAGGACATTGTCTAATGTATCTCTAAAATACCTGTACTAGGACTTGGGTAATGGCAATACATGCCTTGTTTCCTCATGTCAAGAATACCAAAATATATTAATTTTTGTACCAGTTGGGTTGCCTAGAGGCCAAGTGGGAATGATAAAGGCCTACCAAACAGTGCTTCTCTCATTCAGCATTATTTCCCTCTGCTGAAGCCTCTGCACTGATCATTTCTGAACCGGACTCCTAATTAGAAAATAGCCAGAGGAAATAATTTCCAGGCTTTATCTCACGTAACATTAAAGAATGGTTGGAGGATCTTTCTCATTGTTCCTTAGATCTGAACTGGTTTTGATGCCTAAGTCAGACATTCAGAGCATTGCCTACATTTCTAGATCTTTAGACTGACGTTTGATTGACTCAAATGATGTGAAAATTGGAGTGTTTCAGAACCTTGTGCATCTCTATGCCTTAGATGAAATTCAGGTCCAGTGTAAGTCACTACAAGCAAATCAAATAAGCTTATCAGAAATTTTAGTTCTACGAAACAGAATAAAAATACGCTTAGGTTAAATGCTTTCTCCCTGGACTGGGTTTACCTGTTGAAGTTTAATATTATACTGGAAATCAGTAGGCTTTTGGGCAGATACTCTTAGTTTCTCAGAATCTATGGAAGTATTTTAAAAGAAAATTTGTCAGATCATAGAGTTTTTAGGTCTTAGTATTTTCCTTCTCCTGTAATGTAATTTCACGAGGAGACAAATTTACATCTGCACAGTAACTGATTCCTCTGAAATAGCAAATGCTGTAAATAAAAAAAAAGTAAAAAATAGCTTTTATAATCACATCTTATGTTTGATCTTCAAAAATAAGTATGTAATCAGATTTTAAAAATATATATTTGTTCTTAGTGATCTTAAACTGCATTTTACAATCTACCACTAGAAGCCAGCCACATTTGTCTACATAAATCCCAATGATCTTGTGTATTTCCATGCTGCACACTAAGGAAAAAGGGGAGACATCTTTATCTTTCCATTAGAGTGCACAGGCGAATCAAGTGAGATTTTTAACTTGTTGAAAAAAAAAGTTATTTAGAAATATAGAAAATGGCAGAATCAGTAAAGAGCAGGCTGCCAGAGTGGGTCAAACGAATCATCTCCCTGTGTTTTTCTGCTGAACAACCTAGAGTTTTTCATATGAGAGCTTGTTTTCCCCTTTTTCCTAGGGAATGTGGTGCAGACCACAGGAAATGAAAAAATGTTTATTAAGCTGTCTCCAACAGCAACTAGATGCTTCCAAGGAAGATATAAATCCCCATATTCACTGGGGGAGGAGGAGAAAGGTAATACTTTTCTATCCTCAGGCAAAGTACATAAACAAGGAGAGATGAGTCCATTTTAAGCTGTTCCTGATGCAGTGAAGCAGTGCTACCAAAATTGAGTTTGGGAACTTGCCTCACCAGGATTGTCAGCACATTTAGTTCTAGCTAAATTTTACACAAAATTGAGTATACTACTGAAGGGCCATGGGTTCAAAAACAACTATCAGTGATGCCCTGTGAATCCAGGCACAAAAGCAATGTCTGATTTCTTTCATCATAGGCTAGGATATTTCTGGCTTCAAGTATTTATTTCTGTTATGTTCTGGGCTCGTTTCCTTTTCAAGACAAAGCAGGATGCTGTAAAATACTTCAGACAACTTTTCTAAATAGGAAGAATGCTGTAGATCTACAGTCAATGACAAAGCCATACAGAGGGTTTTCAGAATCTGCCATTTACATTTAATTGCTGAACCAAACAGCACAGCTCATATACCTACAGGTCCTCAGTCTAGGTGTATAGAAAGAAGAGACGGAAAAGTGAGACAGCCTTTAGAAGGTGTTACTTTAACCATGTCATTGCTTAATAAGAATTTGCTGGGGAAGAGAACTTTGCCCAGCCTGAAATGCCAGTTGCAGAAAGGTGGAGAATAGGTCAAGCAGTGCTCTGCCTCGGGGCTTGTATGTTTTTCCAGAGCCCTCTGATTCATTTGTGTCTTTTTAAGAGCAAAGTGCCTATGGTTAAGAAATAATTTGGCTAAGGTTATATTCATTGCTTGCTTGCCAGATTATGCTTGAAGATGTTAAGCCAGAGGCCAGAGTGCCTGCAGTTGGATGGAAATCAGAGGAAAATGTCTGAGGCACTGCTAGTGCTGAGAAACCTAAGGCCCAGGTCTGAGCACTCTGGTGTCAAAAACTACTGCTCTGTTTAGTACTCTACAGACCTTGAACTCAAAAGAGTCCACCTCCGTTGGCATATAAGACTAAGCAATTGGGGATGCTTGCAGAAGACTAACATCCCCACTGAAAAAAAAGTGGTAGGATCCTTACTTAAAAAAGATGGTAGACTATCACACTTTTTTTTACTGAGAGAAAGAGGTATTCTCTGTCCTTGCTAGGAAATACCATCAGTGCATCAGGATCCACCAACCATTACAAGAAAGTGGTGTCTTCAGTTCCTGAAGACAGGATGTAGGATGAGGCAATGAACATCCTCTTCCAGGCATTTTCCATCTTCTGACAAAGTAGGAGGGCCAACAAGCAGGAACTGAAGACACCACTTTTTGGATATAGGACCAGTCCAGCTACATACATCTGTACAGGTCATTGAGAAGTATTCATTTCCCTTTACAAAAGTCTTCTGGAAAGTGATAGTTTAGTTCTTTGTTTCCTTCCATGGCAGATCTGCATTGCAGGGCCCCTTCTGACAAGAATAGACATGATAGGTCTCTGCTCAGAGCCTTTTATGCCCAGTTGGAACAAGGCAAGCACCATCACTCAAAAGTAGCATACATCCTGCCAGGGATATTGACATCTCCATCTCTCCACCACACTGATTGACATTTATTTGGGTCCAAGTCAGGGACTCATACTCCAGTTCCAGAATCTGCCATGTGTACTGATTCTTCCCAACTCTCCTTTTTGTAACTGTTCCACACCAATGTTCCCACATGTTCTTCCAGCCATTGGCATGCATGATTTTGTCATTTGTAACTGCTGAATTCATTGCATAAATATTAATAAGCAAGAGTGTTATAAGACATCAAAGTGATATGTGATTCACTAAATCATTTTCCTACGAAGTACTTTATAAATGATGCATTAATTCCGTCAGGATGCAGCCCTTCAGCATGGCTCATTAAGTCTGGCAGTTGCCTACTTTTCTTTTGATCTTCTGCATAGGGAACGGAAATAAAAGCCATTTTTATCTCCTCAAGAGCATCCCCTACCACCTGCCCTGGAAAAGAACAAATAACATTTTCCGTTTGAAGGGTACTTTTTTTCCCTATCACCTGAGAAGTTCTTACACTGGGGAGTTTACATGAAGCATGTTTATAAATTTACAGGCTTTTGGCATTACTCTTTCTCTAAATCAAAGTACAATCTGGACCATAATGGCAATCTGTGGGCCTGATGGACACAATAATCCCAAACAGGTAGCTGGGGTTTATTCCAAGAATCATAGAATTGTAGGGGTTGGAAGGGACCTCGAGAGATCATCGGGTCCAACCCCCTGCCAAAGCAGCTCCCTAGGACATTTCGCTCAGATAGGCGTCCAGACAGGTCTTGAATATCTCCAGAGAAGGAGACTCCACCACCCCTCTGGGCAGCCTGTCCCAGGGCTCTGTCACCCTCACTGTGAAAAAGTTTTTCCGCATTTTGGTGCGGAACTTCCTGTGCTCCAACTTGCAGCCATTGCCCCTTGTCCTGTCTCCACAGACCACTGAAAAGGGGCTGGCTGATTCCCCTGCATCCCCTGCTTAAGATAATTGTAAACATTAATTAGGTCCCCCCTTAGTCTTCTCTTCTCAAGGCTGAACAGTCCCAATTTTCTCAGCCTTTCCTCATAGGGGAGATGCTCCAGGCCCTTAATCATCTTTGTAGCCCTTCTTTGGACTCTCTCCAGGAGATCCCTGTCCTTTTTATACCAGGGAGCCCAGAACTGGACACAATGCTCCAGGTGGGGTCTGACCAGGGCAGAGTAGAGGGGGAGGATCACCTCCTTTGACCTGCTGGCCACACTCCTCCGGATGCACCCCAGGATCCCATTGGCTCTCTTAGCTACCGAGAGAACACTCTGGTTATTGCGAAGCTCAGTCTCCATCTGACAAGTATTTAACAGCAAATGAGGACCTGAACTGTCTGATTAGAGCTGCGTTTTTCACTTTGATGAGAAAAGCCAGCAGTTCTAAGAGGATACGAGTAAGTGCAGTTACCTTTACACAATAGATCAGTTGTAACTGTTGTTGTACAGCAACAATTAAAAGGTCATATGCATTACAGTTTGAAAATACTTTCACTTTAAACCTGCTCAAATGAATTTTCCATGTAGAACATGCTATGTCTCTAGTGACAGTTCTATTATTTTTCAGCACTGTGCTTTGATAAGACGTTAACGAGTGGTGCTCCAAATGACAGCAGCTAAATGCTGCACTGACTTCTGATACATGTGGTCAGGCTGAGCCCAGTCAAGTGAAGCATTCCTCCATTGACAACTAGCTGATGCAGGTGTCAGAAATATATCTGCGCCTTGAAGTACTTCCCCAGCGGGTTGGTTGAGTTTCCTGCAACTGTCTCCACATTGTCTCATCAAATCCCCTCTCCAGTGGTAGAACCAAATAGCTAGTCTAGAAGATGACAGCAAGGTCCACAAGCATCTCTCTGTTGTAGAGGTGTGATGCCGCATGACAGTTTGAGAATCACTTCTGGGGGCTCCTCTTTCAGTTACACAAACCCAGTGACAGTGCTTTTGGCTCTGGAGAAAGGAGGTCTAGGTGCACTGGATGCTACAGTACAACAACTAACAGGTCAAGGATGATGGCATAGGGAGGTAAGTCAAATGTCAGATTTCAGATTCCCAAAATCATAAAAGGAAGCTTGGTGACAAAATGAGAGTTTCAAAAAAGCCAACAAAAATGAAATATCATATGAAAATAGCTTACAAATGACAGGGTAACATACGCAGCTATGCCTAGAAGAAGCTAAATAGAGCCAATACTAGATTAGAATTCTCAAAATATTATGTATACTCACCCTAGTATATCATATTTGTTGTATGATCACCATAAATACTTAAGGGAGTCTAAAAAGAGTGATATTTTTGTTGAACATGTCAGTCTAAACTACATCAGTTTCATGCTAAACAGCATCTTTTCAGTATTACTAATACTGTTCTCAAATTTCCATGAGATTTTCATTCTCATCTTTGCCTTTTATTTTTAATTTCTCGCATACAACTAGATCCATTTCTATAGATACAGAAAAAAAATCTAAATGAAGGGCTACCTGTAAAACAGATCGGAGAAGACCATCCCCACATTCTCAGAAAGTACAAGCATGTTGAAGAACTTTTAGAATAAGGAATATTTGATATTAGTCAATGTAAGCAGAGTGCTATTGATTCTGAGTCAAGATTCATTATAGAATATCCAATTAGCCACAATTGCTGAGTTTCAGCTACAGGCAGCTGTGGATTATGCACAATGAATAATTAAGATGTAATTATCTAATTAGGATGTCAGCAAACAGTATGCTTAGGTAATTCAATGAGTTATTTAAAGATGTGATCCAGAATAGGTGTTTTTTAAAAAAATTTGAAGGGCCTATTTTTAATATTGTTCATTCCTATCTGCTACTTTTTGGGCTACCTGCCAGCAATAATGGTAATGAGGGTTTGAGCTGGCTAATTTTTTTAAATTGGACTGCTAGTTATTGGTTCCACTACCTAACCAGTAAAGTAAATTATGATCCTTGTATTTGTTTGAAAAACTGTGCATGCAGTTTCTTTGTTCCTGTTTTCTTTTTCTAGAAGCTCCTTGCATCTCACACCAGCTCTATTTTAAGATCTTTTTAACAGATGTTGTCTATCCTACACTGTGATGAAAAGAGGAGAATATTTTCTAACAGCTATAACACAGCTATTATGGGATGAATAATCACGCCTAAGAAGCAATGCCTTTGCTGCATATATACAACTGCGGCACCCAAATATGCCTCCGGCACAGTTATTCCCAGTGTTCAATACATTTGCACTGGAATGCACTGCCATACCTCATCCACCATTCACACCACAAGTATTTTCCACCATGGACAACCACAGCTGTTCCTTCATAGGTGAAGTGAGGTATTGTGCAGCTCTCACTGAATAGCTTTCTCTTTGTAATACACCAGCACACCAATAGCCATAAAATATATTTTAATTTTCCTGTAGCTTAAGAGATAAAAACATTCATTAATACAAGTCATCGGCTAGTCTCTGCCATCACAGAATTTTCATAAAATCTATGTAAGACTGTATTAATATACGTCAATTATGGAATACCGTCTTGGGAGAAATTTATAACTCCTTGTTAAAACAAACTAATATTTTGCAAAATAACAGCTAAATGGGATTAGAACAATCTCTCAATGTAATTGAATGCTTTTTTCCCCCAGGGTGAGGAAAAACACTTTCCCTTGTCATGAAAAAGACAAATCACTATCAGTCTGTCACATATAATTTGACAATTTGCAATGCTTGAACAGCAGGAGGCCAAGGCACATATTTCAAACATTGCTATTGATAGAAGAGTTTTACAGTAGCTCCCAATTTCTATGCTGGATAAATGTCCTGGTTAAAAACCAGTTGTATAACAGATATCCATGAAGGCTTGGTGCACTGGAACCAAAAGAGTTGCCTGATTAGTTTTGGTCTTCAAGCTGACAATTTTTTAAACATGCATGGGAAATCAACTTCTACGCTCTGAGGATCAAGCAAGCTAACAGGTGTACATCTTGGCAACTGCAAATGGCATCACAAAAAAAAGGGGAACCTTTCTGAATAAATTGCCAGCTATGTCTTTAAGTAAATGGATGGCAACCTGTGCTAATGCTAAAATAAGGATGCAAAGCTTGCATCTTCTTTTGAAATTCCTCAAAGGCACTTAACAAAGTGCCCCGTCTCCACTTCTTGCAGATAATGGCCATCTTCAAAGTCAAAACTGTCAAATACTATTGAAACTACATTTATTGGACCTATGGGAAGACATGTTATAAATAAACATATTTCCACAGAGTCACAATTTTATATTGCTTGATATAGAGAAAAGATGAAAAGTAAAAAGAGATAAAGAAGATAAATCTCTTCCTACTCATGTAATGCCAAAAAAACTAACCCCAAAATAAAACCTGAATTCATCATAAATACTAGAGCTTAAAAATACTGAGAAAACAGTAAAAGTGTTGTTGTTAAAAGGATAAGGCGAAGATACAACTAGCTTTCCGCTGATTAATTTAAATTGTGG
This sequence comes from Hypotaenidia okinawae, assembly GCA_027925045.1. Classification (NCBI taxonomy): domain Eukaryota; kingdom Metazoa; phylum Chordata; class Aves; order Gruiformes; family Rallidae; genus Hypotaenidia; species Hypotaenidia okinawae. The sequence continues at coordinate 128,130,758 of BSDF01000002.1, read as the reverse complement.
TTTTATTCTGAAAAACAAAGGCATGGGATTTCACACTGGTTATCTTCACCATAATTTCTACATGAAGTACATGCACCTTGCAAGTAAACAGTTCGCTTTTTTTTTTTTCCTCTTCCTACAAAGCCCTGGAAACACAGCCTGTCCTCTGAAATGCAAGCCAAGTCTGCTTCTTGTGAGTCATCACTAGTTAAAGGCTCAACCTGCTCTGTCACAGGTATTCACCAGCATTGTATGTAAGAAGCTGACTAGAACAATTCTGTTTACAATGAAATAGGAGGTCAAATTAAGTCTCCTTCATTTCCTTCCAATTAGTGACAGTGCAACTCTGTCTGATTTGGTTTTGTGGGGCTTGAAGGGCAGGAAAAGCAAGAATTAGAACCGATTCTGCCAGGGAAGGAAGCAGCTGAGATGCTACACCAGTGAGCACATTTGTAATGTATGTCATTTTTCCAAAGAATAGCACCATATTGGAGGTAGGAAGAAACCTGGAGTGGTCATTGCTCCAGAACCTGATTAAATGCCTTGAAATACTCTCTGGACCAATTTCTGAATGTATCAAAACGATCTTGAAAAAAGATTTTGTTGCTGGATTTGTGCTGTATATTCGGGTGCTTGTAGCTGGCTGCCCATGGGGCAGTCAGAAAGGCAATAATACATGTTTTTCTTGATGCATGGCTTGCAGAAGACCTCTGGTCACATCAGTATACAAACCTGCTGTGGAACAGACAATAGTATCTTTCCTCTGAAAGCTCCAAAGCTAAACTACCTGTTCTAGATTTCACCAAAGTGTAAAAGAAGTATCAGGTCAAAACAAAACTCCATTTTGCCAAGCTGATGCTGGCAGTACTCAAGAGTGTAAAAGTGTAAGATCAGGTCAACCTTTAATGATGCTTCTCCAGGATACTAGGCTCATCTCCAGTACAAGCAGCTCAGAGATTTTCTGAGCCAGGTCTGGCAGCATCCTGAGGCAAGGAGTTAAACAGCTTGACTGCATGATACTGATGAACCAGCCTCCCTGGTTTCTGTGTAGTCTGTCATATTCTAGGTTCATATAGCATCATTTGCCTTTTCACTGGAAGAAACAGCAAGCAATTGATCCATACTCACCTTCCCTATATTTTATACATATCTATGATACTCTCCCTTAGTAATCTCTTGCCAGGCTGAAGCATCATATCCTAATTCATTGCACCTTGCATGGATGGATGTCTTTCCAAATCCCTGAGCATTCTTCCCCAGACCTTTACTTGTTCATACATTTTGACATTGGGGGGTGGGGGTGGTGGGAATCAAGATGACACACAAGTGTTCAAAATGTTTGCACATCAAGGTTTTGTAGAAAGGCATTTAAAAAAGCTCTCTGTTAGCTGTCTATTCCTTGACATCAGAAGGTCTCAGGAGATAAGTTCCTGACTGAAGCCTCTCAGCTCTTCTGACCACATAGAATTGGCTCGGTTTTTTGGGTATTATTACAAGCCATATATCTAATTCTTAGGCCCTGTTGTTGGAGTACTCTTATTATTTGAGAAATGAGACTTTTATCAAAAAATAAAGTAGGATTGCAGCCCTCAAAAGTTGGAAGATAAGTTTGAAAACAAAATAGATCTGGAAAGCAAAAGAAAAGTCATTACTTCTTTGTTATTTAGGGATGGTGTTTTTTATTGTTGTTGTTAAGTTAAAGTGGAAATCTTTGAGGAAATACAGGACTGATGGGTGAATAGCTGAGTCCATTTTCCAGGTAGTATATGCATGTGTACATACATAATATGTACATAATCACATATTATTTATAGAGAAGAATAGGCTTTTTCATCAGTCATTTCCCTGCACTAAGAAACAAGCCAAGATTTCTTGCCTTCTTTCATATTCTTGACTCTTTGTTTCTTTGATCTTCTGGTAGTTTTCCTCTGCTCCCATTCCTGATTAAATTAATCTAAAGATAGATAAGCCTAATAGTGCACAGCTATGCCAGACTGGGAGGCTTTTCTGAAATTCATCTTACGCAAAAATTTCTCTGATAATGGCATTAGTATGTCAGATCTACATTTCACAAGATACCACCTAATATTATAGCCATTTAAAAAAAAAGTTCCTAGCTTCGTGATACTTTGTGATACAAGTATGCTTTCACCTTATGAACAGCTAATTCTCTGAGTTTTCTCACCTTCTTGTTTGTTTCAGTCAGTTCATCTTCAAGCAGAAATTCCTCTTAGTTCATCAGTGCTCAGCTTTTCACTGTTATACTACTACATTCATTACACAGACATTTTTGTCTACTCAAGATTATTCGGTTCTTTCTAAGACACTCCCATCCTTCTATCTATTAACATTTTCTAACAGATTTTGTAGGATATCTGTGCCAAATGCTGCTTCCCAGTATCTGATAACTTAAGACTTAAAAGTATAAAAAAGAAAAACAAAATCCAAAGCTGTTATATGCTATGGGGAAACAGTAGGAGAAAATGAAACTATTGACAAGGTCAAAGGACCCTGCAGTTGAAAACAATGTTGTTTTGGTTGTGCCACGGAACTCCAGGAGATTTTTAATATTATTAAGGAATGATCTGGCCCCACGCAACATGCCTGAAGTATGTCAGGTTTCTGACTCTTAATAAAACAAGCTCATTAGCTGCTGCTTCTCTCCCTTATAAAGCAAGAGGATAACATCATCTTCGTTCCTGCTGCAGACCAAGAAAAATTCCAAAGATTTGGATTAATAAAAAATTCAAATAATAGGCAGTAAGCATATCCAATAGAGAGAAATCACCTTTCCTTTTCTTCTTAGAAGACTTTTTAAAGCACTGTCCTAGGCATAAAGTACAAGAAAGCTCACGTATTATTGTCTAGTTTTTTTCTTTATTTATGTGCTGAAAACTCAGGCATAATTATGAGAAGCCTGAAAACTGTCCCTACTGCATCCTAATGGACCTTTCTACCAGCAGAATACTGTCAGGAAATATTTACACTGTCTAAATTTTCCTCAGATAAGCCCTTACTTTGTGAAAAGATTTAGAACCCTGACTTTGGGAGAGGTGGTGTCTTCTGCAGAGATAGAATAAAACCTGCATTAGATAGCTATTCATGTCCCTTTTAGTTCTTAACAATGTACACCGGGTGTAGCCAGAGGAAGGGAGCTAAGACTAAGTTACTGCTAAACGATTTGTCCAATCATGCTTATGGTCAACTTGTATTTTTAGGTTGACACGCTTCTTAACTGAGTGCTGATTTAAGACGATTTGAATTTTTTTTTAAATTTTTTATTTACACTTATGAATTTCCATACTCTGTTGTCTATAAAATACCTTCACATTTTACTGGTCCTGTAATGACATTTGAGTCTATGTACCAGAAACCGTCACTCTTTTAGAATTAATTCTGACACAGGTTGAATACATTATTAAAATCTGAGGGGACTGTGAATGGAAAACATATGAGAAAAAATGACTCTTTGAGAACTAGGAGATAAGTAAAAAGAAGGCAAGATTTTTTTTTTTAATGTCATTACCTGTATATTTTACTAGGAGTTTGTCTTACAGCAGCTTTAGTATTTACTCTCACTCCTTTCTCTTGGTGTTTAGAACATCACCTTCATCACTAAATTAAGCTGATCTAATTGGAATTTTATCTCACTTATTTTCTCACTCCTGTCAGGAACACTTGGTGCTGGCATGTATGTCAATGCATGGGAGGAAAAGCTTATTTTAACAACCTCATTGACATTTCAGCCTCTCTGTTACAACAGCCATCAAATTCTAATTTACTCTTCTAGGGGCCCTCATCATTCCACAGTCCAAGGTAGACAAAAAGAAAAATAATTTGGTCACTTCACAGCGAGAAAGTCTATACTCCCAAAACAAAACCAGCCAGACAGCTATCTCAGAATTAACAGGCTCTGTTGACTGACTCCTTACCTCTCTCCCCGGCTCCACTCCTGCCACTGCCTTCCCTTTCTCCCTCCATCACTACCATCTTGCCCTTTGCTGGTACCTTTTCAACAGTCCAGTTACAGATTGTATTCATACAGGTAAATGGCAGGTCAAACAACCCTCCTTTCTTTTTCTTTTTTTTTTTTTTTTTTATTTTTTTACTATTACTTTGTCCACAGATCAAGAGCTGTGGACAGAAAGTAATATTTGAGACCAGCCCATAAGAAAACAAGAGAAAGATAAGAGCAATGGAAGCTCATTCTCAAAATCTCTCCTTTCTAAAAGATTAATACTCTCCTTTAACCTACGTAAATTGAAGAAATTATCTGACAACTAAAATTATTAATTCAAATACTCACAGATTGTTAAGTCTTAAAGTCATCTCTGCCATACTTTAAAGGGATCTGAGGTCATAGATGCATAGTTAATGTATATAAATATTTTTAAAGGACATAAAATTGTAAATGAAACAACAGCTTTTCCTAGGAATGTCATGAAACTACTGTTGTTAGGGAACAAATAAAATCACTGTTAAAAGATTTGCTTTTGACATGGTCTTTTTTCAGACAAGTCTGGACACTCAGAGATAAATTGATTCCCTACATTTCTGTCTTCATGAACAAGCTTTTCCTTCAGTTTGCTTTTATCCTCTTTTGCTTTTTTGTAAGTGGAATAAAAAAGCACTAATATTTTTTTTCTGCCACTCAACATTATTAAGTAGCACTATGTAGATTGTATTTTACTAACTGTTACAAATACATGGTAGAAAAGTCTATTTAAAAATTATTAGTGTTCATGATTCAACAGAAAAAAAACAATAAATTCAGATTTAATCAGAAAATTCCTATCCACATTCTTATACTTCAGTACCTCATAGGATAATACCTTCGTGAATTTAGTAGATTTAAAAATCACATTACAAGACCAAGACACAAAGCCTTCCTCAGAAAGTAATTACACTCTTATTAATTTTAACAAGTAATGTTTTCTATGTAAACCATTGCTATGTCATCCTCCCCTTAACTTTCATGGATTCATAGAATCAGAATAATTTTGTTTAGAAGAGACCTTTAAGATCATCAAGTCCAACTGTTAACCTAGCACTGCCAAGTCCTCCACTGAACCATGTACCTAAGCACCACTTCTACGTGTGTTTTAAATACTTCCATGGATGGTGACTTTACTTTCATTTGACAAAAATTAAAAAGAACCCCACCCCATGGATCAAGAAAAAAGTCTGGTTTTTGAAGCTAAAAGCAATTGACATATCTTGGTGGTTTTCTATGATGTGTGATTTCTTTCTGTGATGAAAATGCACCTTTTAAAACCATTTAAAACATATGCGTGATAAATTGGTAAGCTAAAATCTCTCAAAGACATATTTTGGCTTAATATCATCCTGTCCCATATTAAGCAATCATGGAAAAGAACACTGACTACATCACAGATGTTTCCTAATTAAGTGGATCAAGGAAGACACAGATGCTAATGACTCTATTTTGGGGTTTTTTTAATGTGTGCTATTTATAATCTGCTGTGTTATACATATACTAAGACAGTAAAGTAGAGATCTAAATTAAATTTGCCTAAAAAAAAAGGTTTATATATAAAAACCTGCTTGAAACTCTAAGTTTCAGAACCAATTTAATGTAGACTAAATGTGTGCTTATAAGAGTCAGCTCCTGGTCTTCAGTTTTACATTCCTTTTATAATGTTTTGATTTTTTTCTAATTAATAGCTAGTGGTTGTTTTTTTTCTAGACTTTTCCTTTCTCGTTTTGATTTCAGTGTACTATCTTTTACTTTGTAATGGTGTAATGGTGTTTCAATGCAGGAGTAGTTCTTCACTTTTGCCATTCAGGTAAATATTACATCCTTTTGCTTATTTTTAGTGTTGTCTACATAAATCTCTTGACAATATTTGCCAAACTTTCATATAAAATTTCTTCTGATATCGTCATACACTTTCCTGACCCAGGTAATGAAGTTAAGGGTGTATTTTAGTCTGAAACAGAGTGCACTTTGAAATTGATGTCCCAATTGTCCCCACTTGCCATCACTGAGTCATCTTGTAGCACACAAATTGAATTCCTTTGGATGAAACTAAGACAGAAGACCAGAAGTACATTTAATTTTCTCCAGCCACAAATGGCCACTCATTCCACATGACCAAACTAGCACTAGCTCAAAATTAAATCTCCAAATCTTATACAGTCGTGCCTTTACGTCCTTGGCCTCATTTCACTCCATTAACCCACCTTCTGTCCCTCCCTGCCTGCCAGTGTAAAGCTGAGCTGTGCCACAAACCAAGTGGTGGGGATGGAGTCTTTCATTTTTTCAGTACTGCCTTCTGGTTTTGAATAAGCATCCAGAAAGCTACATAAAGTGCTGTTCTTTGGGTGACAACGTTATAAGAAAACAGCTGTAGATGGAGCATCTAACAGTGCTGAGATTTTGAAAACTTCATTTGATGAGGTGTGTGTACAGATGAAAGGCAAATGAATGAGACACGTAAAGACAAGCTCCAAGGAGAACAGTATGATTCCACAGGGAGAATGGAAGGACTCCAACTGAATAAATTGGCTATACTATATTTGATCATGGATGTCCTTGAGGACAATGGAGGACGGACATGCCACAGAAGAAGAATAGTATACTTAAACTACCAGGGTCCAGATAACTTTCTTCTTAAACTTTCTTTGGAAACAGATTTAATTAGCTTTGAACCAAACTCTGTTAGTCATTCTAATGAGAAAATGGCAGCAGAAGCATTTTGTGGTAGAGGTTGAGTCACACTTATGAGTTGTCACCTCAGCCCTACTAATTCCCTTGGGTTTATGCAGTTGTTTCCAAAGTATCCATAAATTTAGCCAGGTTGACTCTATCTAATTTAGGAAAGTAAACAGTGTCAAGGTGCTGATAATATAAATCATCAAGTTTGTAAGGCAGTCACTGCTGTTCTTTTGCCTGTATCAGCTTTTACAAACCCAACTCAAACCATTTATTTCCCAGTTAGAGTTTGGGAATAAGCCCAAAGCATTGTCTTCAAAGCATTGTCAACTGGCAATTGTCCACTTCTTCAGGTACTACACTATTGTTATGCAGTATGATCATGACCAGACTATGCCAACAGTTCAGGCTGAGAAAAAGGACTCTAGCAGATTTAATTTCCTAATATAGATCAGCAGCTGTATTGAAGAATGTGCTTTATACTTCATCTGGCTCATTCCAATGAAGTGGCCCCAAAGGGATAGGGTATAAGGATTAACCCTTCTAAACTTCAAGTATTATCACTTGAACTGGGAGAAAAAAGTCTGTAGCAACATGTTTGTTACTGTGGACTAGTGTAACACATAAGAGGTTAACATGATTTCACTGACAGTTCATACAAAAGCTAGGTATTTTTTTCTACAAACAAGTCCTTTTAGAGACTTTAAAAGCTGAGAAAGGAACTTTATTCAAAATAATGTTACTTGTTACCAGATTAATGAACTTAAAACTCAGCAACAAAAGCAGTGTACCATTCACAAAGTAGGATTCTGTCCAGAGAAACAGAGACTAGAAATATGCTGCTGTAGATGTGTTTCCATATTTAAAAGAACTTCAAGTATATTTGCAATCAGTGGCACAGTGAATGCTGCTCTGTAATATTTTTTTCTGGTTTTCATCATCTAGATTTTTGTGTTTTCAGACTTGTAATGATGAATGCTATAAAAATCACTTTATTGAGAGTAGTGAATTATTGATGCTTGTAAAATAGCAAAAATCCCCAAACAAACCCAAAATATAACTGAATATGCTTGAAGATGTAAGAGAGTAGTGCAAAAACCAGGATCGTGCAGGATCATGCATAGAGGAGTCTCAGAAAGGAGTTCATGAAGACCCCAAATTCCTGGGTTGTCCCATCATATTATCTTTCTTGGGAAAAAAGCCTGAAGTTAATCATGAAAGTATCATCTATTCACAGTCCTCCAAGTAAGTCTCTGGTGTTCAGTGTTGGGTTGGCCAAGGAGTTCTTAGGAACTCACAGCTCAGTGGTGGAACATAGTTTGGCTTGTCCATCCTTGAATCATGGATCATCTATGCCTAAGTGAATGAGAAGTCTAGTATGTCAGATCCAAGAACTATGTAAAGATTTGAAGGTAAAATGATACTTGAAACTGTAGATGGATTTTAAAATAACATCAAAAAAGGAAAACACATTCTTAATGTTACGCTTGACAGTAAGAATCCTCAGTAACCGATACACTTCCTCCAGTAGTCTCTGAGGCTGGCTAACAAGACTGCAATATCCTCAAGGGCATAGTTTAAAGAGTTATAAACTGCATCTTTCTTGCTTCTGTTCTGACAGAGAATCACTAGAACTGCTCACAGCTGTTTTCCTCAATCGCCCCACTTTGGCAGGACCCTGCATGTCCACTTGCCACCCCATCAAACCTTTGCATTTGGGTAGTAGAAAATCACAAGGGAGAATGCTATTTTATTCTCTCCAACTTTGTGCTGCAGTGTCTTGCATTTCACAGCACATCTTTGTTACCATGTTCTCAGTGGTTTGCCTTGCTTACAAGGTTCCTCAATACAGTGGTTTTTATAAGTGCAATACCATGAGAAGCATCAGTTGTCCAAGCTCCTTTTGATTTATATTTATCTAGCCACATGCTTTGCAGAGAAGCTATACATGACACAGCATAAGAACTACCTGAGAAAGGATGTGACCTTTGCCTCCCCTCAGCCACTGCTCATACTTTGTTAAATTTATTGAGCCTTGTCACCAGGACTAAGAACAAGGAATGCCCACTAGAAATCTACTGGTGTTCACTATGCAAAGATGAAAAAAACCCCAACCCTAAACATGCTATTTCATTACAAAAACATGAGTTGCAACAAACTCAGTCCAGGATTCAGTAGAAGACATATTCCTGCTAACACTAATGTCAAACTGACAGCTATTCATCGATGGGTATTCATAGCAGTTAATGGGTGAGCAGCAGCAGTGCCACTACACAAGGCAGAAGGCACTAATTCTGGTCGTCTGCACCCAAACAAATGCATTCCCTGAGAATTTCTGAAAAGAGGTGGGGGACAATGAGAACAGAACTTCTTGAGCAAAGGCAGGATGACCGTGACTTACTCAGTTTAGCTCAATATTCCTCAACCTCTGATTACACAAAGTTTCGAAAGGAATCTCAGAATATTAGAAATGTCAGCAACATTTCAGTCACCCTCAGGACACTAGTTTCATTATGATGGCAGTAATAATTGTCTGAAACTACTATTACTATGCTAGGAACTGGTCATTTAACTGTAGGCAACATCAAATATACATTGCACAGAGAAATCTGGTTATGAAACCAGGAAAGGAGGGAACAAAATAAAATGAATCTGGGTACCCATCTTCTAGACTTGTTTATAAACATTTTCCCTGCATTACATGATTATCATGTAGCAAGGAGACTGCTCCAGTGACCCAGTAGGTCTCACAATGTAGTCTGTCAATTGCAAATTGTTTATGTTCTCCTTTATTGCATAGCTTAGTTCTGACATGGCTGCTCTTCTTTTTCTTCTTCTTCTTAATTTGTAATTATATCTGGTTTAGATTCTTCTCTGCTTATGAACTAGCTTTTAGCACTCTACCAGATAAAAGATCCCTTCAACAATTGCCCTTTGCATCATGCCACATCTTCCCAGAGGGATGAACTCCAGTATTAGATCTCTCTTTAATGTTTACCACTGCCATGAGTCCTACAAGCTCTTTTGTCAATTAATTTAATGTGTCTTTCCCTTATTTTGTAATGGTCTTACTGCAAATGTTATCTTAGCCTGTTGCTTGTTCTTAGGTATGTTGATTGTCAGTCCTCTGGGGTTCTGCCCCCCTTAGTCTACATTTAGGTTTGTATAAGACATAGCAAATGAAATTTCTGACATCTCAGGTTACCATTGCAGTACAAAGAAATAGCAGTTTCAGCAAAAATACTGCTGAACCAAGCACTTAAATGTTAAGAAATACTAGAATTAGTATCCCCTGGATCCTTAATGAATCACAGAATCACAGAATCATAAGGGTTGGAAGGGACTTCCAGAGATTATCAGGTCCAACCCCCTGCCAAAGCAGGTTTCCTAGGACATATCACACAGGTAGGTGTCCAGATAGGTCTTGAGTATCTCCAGAGAAGGAGACTCCACAACCTCCCTGGGCAGCCTGTTCTAAGGCTCTGTCACCCTCACTGGGAAAAAGTTCCTCCGCATGTTGGTGCGGAACTTCCTATGCTCCAACTTGCAGCCATTGCCCCTTGTCCTGTCTCCACAGACCACTGAAAAGGGGCTGGCTATTTCCCCTTGTGCCCCACACTTGAGATATTTATAAATGTTAATAAGATCCCCTTAGTTGTCTTTTCTCAAGGCTGAACAGCCCCAGTTCTTTCAGCCTGTCCTCATAGGGGAGATGCTCCAGTCTTTTAATCATCTTTGTAGCCCTTCTTTGGACTCTCTCCAGGAGATCCCTGTCTTTTTTATACCAAGGCGCCCAGAACTGGACACACTACTCCAGGTGGGGCCTGACCAGGGCAGAGTAGAGGGGGAGGATCACCTCCTTTGACCTGCTGGCCACACTCCTCCGGGTGCACCCCAGGATCCCATTGGCTCTCTTAGCCATCAGGGCACACTGCTGGCTCGTGGTCAACCTGTCATCAACCAGGACCCCAGGTCCTTCTACACAGAGCTTACAGTATAAGTACTACCTACATAATCATGTATATTTTAAAATTTAGTTTTACACACTTCTACTTTATTCAGTGAATGGTATGCAGTTCTGCTATGACTACCTCAGAGTTTGTGCTGCAAAAGTATATTCTTTCCTCAGGATCTCTACCTTGTTGCAAATTTGGAAAGAAAGTTGGGAATTAGAAGACTGTCAAGTGGTAGCAAGCTGAATATGAAAGGGCACTTTTGCTAAAAATCAGGAGGAAGTCAAACATGAGGAATCCAAGCAACACATTACTGTGCAATTTACTAGAGCCCCTAGATTTAAATGCCATAGCTTGGCCAGCAGAAACAGAAGAAAGAAACCCTCCTCTCAGTCTTGTTAAGTCTGCAGGGATAAAAGATAGTAGCTGCACTAAACACTGGAGTTTGGGAGTTAGGGTGAGTGCTAGCACATGCTGTTGCTAGGCTGGGACACTTAACAACACGCTCAGACATAGGCATTTAGGGGTGTTTCTGAACTCCCCAGCCTGAGGTATTTCCCCGCTTTATCCTGACTTTATACTGGGGAAGACCAGTATGTGCATCTCCTAAACACCTTGGGTTCCCTGTGAAGGAATCAGAGGGATGGCTCAGACAGTGGTTGCAGCATGTTCTGTCAGGGCACTGGAGCGCACTGCTGTGAACCCAGCAGGTAATTACATACCCACCTAAGGCTGCACTGAAAGTCAACGGCAGAACAAAGAATTGCATGAAGGCATTTTAAGCCCTAGCTTAAGATCCTAATACTAAACCATTTTACAAAAATTAAATATGTCAGTCACTGTCTCACAATTAAAGGATGTTTTTAATGAATCGTGTTGTTCCTGGAACTTGCACTGGCTATGCTGACTGTCTAATTAGAAATTATGTTATAGCTCATCCAACCTAGATAGTATTCATCTTTGTCAAGAAAACATTGGTATGACCTGTTTCATCTCAAATTTCCCTTTGGGATCTGTGTTTGTGAGCACTGAAGTATATCACATTTTACTTGTAGGTTATTTTGCAGTATTCCAAAATGAAATACTACCTTTCAGCCATGAAAATTATTCCTACTATAAAACACAGTGTTGTCAAAACTGCAACATAGACACCCATCACCTCTTTCCAAAATTTCAATGGCACAAAATAAGTGAAACTGGCAAGAAAAAGAGAAAGACCCAAGTCACTTCCTTGAGACACGTGAGAAGTTTAGTGTGATCAGAACAATCAACAGAATTATGCCGATTTTAAGCCACTGGAAGTACAGGACAATCAGGTACATAGACTGCATCGCTGCTGGAGGGGGTGCAACAACAAAATAACACTTCATTTAATCTTCCTTTGCTGAAATTGAAGCAGAAGACATTGTATAAATAAACCCACAACAGATATTAATACAAACAGACTCTTATTCTAGTGCATTCCTATGTTTGATTACCATTACACATTTTTATGAAGAATGATTTCCTACCGCTGTGTTGTGGGAACATGCAATGCCTTTATCTTCTGCTTAGAATATTCTTTCTGATGCTCAAGGATCAAGCATTTAATGAGCCTTTCAATATTATCTATTCACTGTCAGTGGTAGAGTAAAAGCTTCATGGAAAAGGGTCTATTTGATCTAATATATATATTTTTATATGCTATTATGAATTCCATATTATGCCTTTTGATGTAAATTCCCATATGTGTTCCTCATGGAGCCCTTTGTAATTATTTCATTATGGTGCTAAATCATTCTCAATCAACAGACAGAAATTACATTTAAAAAAATATAATTTGGGTATTCAGAATGCATGGAAGAAAAACATGAGCTTTGTGTATTTTGATGCACCATGAATTACAAATATTCTCAATAATTACATAGTTAACAATTAATAAATGAGAGGAGGGAAAATGCAGATTTTGAAGCAATTGGGAGTTTGAGCACCCTTTTTCACTCTCACAAATCAGTGATCAGATCAGACTCCTTGCTAGTGCAGAACTGCAAGTATCTAGCTTTGCACTGTGAACCTGAAGTAATCTAATCGAGAGTGGTAGAAGTGATCTGTTTGAACATGATTTGAAAATTGCAACTGTTAATACCTCTGGCTATAATTTTTTTCCTTTCATTGAAAAACATAAAATTGAAATAATTATTTATACAATTAATATTTATTTATTTATACACAAACACATTCAAAAGTTATAACTGTGCAGCATCAGTTCTACTCCAAGGTGCAGGTCACTTCACAATTCTGGTTTGAAATATACCATTAAAGACTTGCCTATAAAATTTTTGATTCATTTACCTAAGATGTGGACTGATTCCCTGACTAATTAATCATATTTTCATCTTTAAGCCTATCCCAGTCTTTATGTAATAATAATTATTGTATGTCTCTGAATGATACAAGATAATGCAAGATTTTCTCCTTCCTTCCTTCCTTCCTTCCTTCCTTCCTTCCTTCCTTCCTTCCTTCCTTCCTTCCTTCCTTCCTTCCTTCCTTCCTTCCTTCCTTCCTTCCTTCCTTCCTTCCTTCCTTCCCTCCTTCCTTGAGTAAATTTTGCATCCTCATGCATATCAAGTTTATTATGGCATGCAATGTGTTTTGTGAAAATGTTGGACTGAGGAACAACTGTTTGTATTTTGTTCTCTGACACCGCTGTGAGAAGATTAGTGTAAACCTTCCCGCACACCATTTATCGGGAGGTCCTCAGGACACTATGTCCTCAGTGTTTCTTTGTTTCAAGGGGGTGGTGTTGATTTCTCCAGAAATTCCCATGGATTTTTTTGAAAATAGAACCTGAGCAAGTGGGTCGTCATTTGTGGTTTTTTCATGGAAACACTGATAAGATTAGAAAGCAACTTGGCTGTTGTGTTTCTCACCAAGCACGAAGTCTGCAAAGGAATGTTTGTCTGGGGTATTGTTAGAGATTTCATATCCAAGAAGAGATGATTACTACAATTTCATCCTGGGATGATGGGTGGTCAGCAAGTCTAAGACTAAGTCTAGAGGAAAGGGATTCTTACACAAAGTGTCTGGAAAGAAGCACTTTTGGCAGCTATGGCAATTCAAATATTCAAGAAGCAGAAAGGTGTCCAAATGGATCTTCCTAAGGAGGCCATCCTCCCACAGGCAGAGGGTGTTGCAGGGAGCAGATTTTAAATATATATCATTCTTTCTACCAGCATCACCTGAGTAATCCCAAAGTTGCTTTCAACCATATGTTCTTTATGGATGTGGTGATCCCAATCGAGCCTTAGGGCAGTAGGGAATCAATTTACTTTGAACCTGAATGTGCTGAATGGGCAAATGATTTTAGGATATCATTGATGTTTTAGTTCACAATGACTTCTCTGCTATAATTTTAAAAAAATGTTGAACACAGAAGAAGAGAGGGTTATTTAGTTGATCGACATTTCAAGGTATAAATAGATCCCTGAAAAACTGAGCTCAGTTTGATGTAAATGACCAAGGCCATCTCCTGTGAGCCTGTTAATCTTTCCCATGCATTCAAAGAATGTCTGACTGATGGCTGCAAAATAGTGCATATAGGCCTAGCATTGGGAATATGACCATGATCATGAGAAATGTTACAGATTTGACAGTCTCCTTAGTTTCCTGCACTTGAATAAATAACTGAATGAAGGCGTCATGCTTCCATGCCAGTCAGGTCTGGAAAGCATCCAATCTATTTCAAACTCTAGGCTTTGTACAGAACATTTATGGACCTTTGTCTTAGGCTTTCAACTCTGTATTTAAATTGCCTCAACTCCTGAAATAGCACCAGACTATCATCTCTAGGAACAACCTGAATTCCTGTCTAGACCTTTGAGGTCATGAGACAGGCTTCATAGGTGACACTTTTGACATGAACTTTTAGATTCTTTTTGGGGGGGTGGGGAATTATTTTAGAATCACAGCCATTTTCAGTGCTCAGGTATAGAAGAGTCACATATCTTTCAATGGGTAGTCTTTCAAGCTGTGATCGTCCTTTTTCATATCAATGAAGTCCAATCTACTTGCCATGGTGAACAGGTACCGCTGATCACCATTTCCCATCATCTTTCTGATTGTCTGGCATGTCTGTGCCATGAGAAAGTGCAGCAAACTGAGTTCAGTTTTCACCTAAATGCCAATGTAAAATTCATTAAAACGGTGTGGAATTGAGAGAATTTTGGATGTTAAACCAATGAATGGACTGCATTCATTCATATAAACATAATTTTTAGGTGACAGTCTAAATATGAATATGTTTAAGCAAAGCAAGTTACAAACAATGTTGAAAATATTCTTAATTTTAGCTGTTTCTCAATGGTTAGTGCAGGAACACAAGGAATGGAAGTTGTGCTTACCAAAGAGAAGGGAGGTTTCCAGCTTTTTGATGCATACATCTGAGTATTTTTGTCTCTATGTAGCCATAACATGCTTTTCTTATCACTTACCCACAGGCTGTGTGAAACCCTACCTGGTTCTTTCTGGTATTTAACCCATTGGTGGCTGTTTGAGAAAGAGAGTAAAACACAGAAATTCTGGGGGTTTTCATAACACAATGCCTGGTATTGTTCAAAGAAGTGAAAGTACACCAGAAAAAAAAAAAATCCATTCTCATCTTTGAGAGCTAAGAGAGGTAGGCGAGGTTGAAGAAGAGGTGACACAACAATTCTGGGGTAGAGTGAAGGAAAAATAAGATGTGGAGAATAATCACAAAGGCTAATGTGTCACATATTAATCCCTCTTGTTCTGGATTACAACTAGAACATAATACTGTGCATCAAAATCAACAGGCCCCAAGTGTCATCTGCAAAGGATAACCATTTGGATATATTTTGGTCACTTTGTAAAGGGCAGCAAGGCATGAATTATGATGGCATAAAAAGCAATAACAAGGAAGGAATCAGCTAACCAATGTTGTGCTACCAGCTGTGGTTGGCCATTCCAGAAGGAGCAAGACAAAGGAGAAGAGACAATAAAGAATGGGAAAGGTTTATCAGGGAAAAGGTTTTTCATCTCTTCGAAAAAGTAGGATATGTATCATGGTTAAGGGAGAATTGCCACAGGACCTGTTAAGTAAAAATTGTCTCCATAGTAAATAAATAGAGAAATAAACCCTTTCAAATTGAGCATTTCAGAATATTGTCGTCCTATCAATTTTAAAATAGTGCAAAGTTCTCTTTTGTTTCTGAAGCAGAATTTAGGCCAAGTTATTGGGTTTTGTGACACATGAATCTTTAACATCCACCCTGAAAATATCACAAAGATATGAAAAACTGCTGGTTTAGAGATTATCCCATTTAGTGTAGTTATATAGTACAGAAACAGTTCACTGGCTGCCTACTATAATTATATGAGCCTTTGTAAGTTCTAATCCTTTGGCTGTTTGCTGACAGGAGGAAGCAACATAATTTCATCTTTTATCCTTTCATATATGATCTGAAAGATGAGTTACCTTGTTCTGTCAACCATGAGCGAAAGACTGGTGCCTCCCCGTCATTGCTGGACTATAAAAGGCACACTGGAAAATCCTACCTTTGTTGTAATAGTTTACTAACAGACAATATAGGGAAAAGGAGAAGAGTTAGAACAGACTTCTTGAAGTTTAACTGAAAAAAACCAACCCAATATGCCATTAAACTCAAAACAATATCCTGAGTGGAGGTAGCCCGCCATGTGTTCCACCTCTGTGGAGTTTGTTATAGACCTGGAGATTACATTTGTTGCTTTGGAATGGAACGAGTATTCATTTAACCAGGACGAAATGTATTTTAACTCCCTGAAATGTAATTGTGTAGTCCTAAAACGTAATCTGGGCCTCTCAGTCAACCTGAAGATATGTAGGTACTTCCAGAGGGCAATTCATTCCATCCTAAGAAAGATTTCTAAAACAAACAAGATATTTTTATGTACAGAGGGAGTCTAAATGCTAAATAATGTTTGGAAAAATATTGTAGAGCCATCCCTGATATTGAACAGCTTAATCCTTTTTTACAAAAGTAGAAAAAATAAAAGGGGGTGGGGAAGCGACAGGAAGAAATGCAAACAAAACCCCTGACATTACTTGCCAGGACCAGTATCTATGGAGTTGTTATGTAATTCTTATAGCTTTGGTGCTAGAGTAATTGTGTATAAAAACCACAATGATGCTTTGTTTTACAACTGTGCATTTCACTTTACCTGAAATGGATGTGAAACATAGAATGTCTGTTTTCATCAGGATATTTCATTTCCTACTGTAATGTTTTAATCTTGGTGAGTTATGCTCCATTACAATTAACAGCCTGATCCCATGTCTTCCTAGGTATTTTGGCATGAAGCTCAACCACAATATACCTACTCCTCTATTCTACTCTAATAACCAGATAGCTAGCTGACAGCACAAGCTGCCAGACAGGAAGCTGTTATCCAAATCTACCTCCAATCCTGTAATAACAAAAACATTTCTCTCAGCCTGTGTCTCCATTAGCATGCTTTTCTCATTGCTTTTGCTTCCAGTTTTTATATCATCTCAAATGGAAAATTTTTGTGCTGTGGTAGGTGACTAATGCAGAATGCTTATTTAAAATTTTCGTTGCTGTAGTGTGAATCCATAAGGTTTTGGTTCAGAATCCCCTGAAGATACTTTCCCCCCTGTACCAGTCCTAGATGGCATGCACTCAGAGCCCTGTAGCTCAGTTTTCAGGGAAAAAAACCCACAAAAAACCCAAAATAATAATTTCAAAAATCTCAATCTAATCTCAATTGCTTGGGGTTTTTTGCTTGCACAAGAAAAAGGAAATTTTCTCATAAGAAGAGCAAATTTGCCACTAACTACCCAAACACAGGACCCACATGCACTTTGAAGGTCAAATGACTTATCTTTCTTGTCTGCCTCAAACACTCCCACATTTCTTCTTACCCTTTCCTTTTCCTGCATCTCTGTCCTACACCTGCATTACTCTCCCACCCACAACTGGGCTCACATGACCCACAACTGGGCTCACATGAGACATAGTTGATTAACTCTAAGCTTTCTCTGTGCTGAAGGCAAGTGTTATATATACTAATAGATATTATCATGTAGAAAGGTAATTATTTTCCCCTCCCACCCAATGTTCTCATCTTCCTAATCATCTCAGCCAAACATACACTCAGTTGCGTAAAAAAGGCTGAGAAGGATACAAGAACTTAAGGAGAGAGGGAGAACCAGAGGGACAGGGTGGACATAAGAATTGTTCTTGGACAGTAAATTGGAGAACTAATTGTTATTGGACAGTTACTGGCTGGAAGAGGGCTGAGCAGTAGATGCCTGATGCAGTGGGTTGTGGGGCACTACACAGGAGCAATCCCCCTGCCCCAGCTCCAGCCCTGTCCTTGCTGTGACCAAGGGCATTCCTCTGCCTACAAGTTAAGGAGAAGAGCGTGGGATCAGTGGATCCTGAACATGGATGTCCATTGTCTATTACTGATATGCAGAATTTGCAAAGATATTATAGTAGCCGTAAGAGCTTTATTTGGAGTATATCTGGTAGGAATAATCTGGGCCTTGAAATCTCCAAACACTGAAGTTCAGGGTTTAGGCAACAGTTTTTGGAAGAAAATGTGTTTCAGAAAAATCCCTCACAGATAAATCAATCGGAGCAGAATTGCGCCTTTATGCCACTCTCTATTCTGTCCACTCCAAGATTTTAGACAGAAAAAAAATCAAATAGAAGAACTATTCTCTGCCACATTCCCCTTGTCATTCTGTCCCCAAAAGCTGTTGTGTCACCCAGGCCATTTCAAATCAGATAGCTGCACTGGAGTTCCAAGCTTGTTTATATTTGTACTGAGTGGAAAAGACAATCACTGTTTCTGTGACTTTTTTGGAGGGGGTAAAAAAAAAAAAAGAAAAAAAAAGTGAATTTCTGTGAAGCCATGTGGATCCAGCAGCTGTGTGTGAAACAAACATTCCATGAGCATCATTATGGCTAATTTATTTGGTATTGTCTCTCTGGAATTTCCAAACCCGGCCAGAAGCTGTAGCTTATTAGAGGCACTTAGCATAGGCTTGTGTAAACTATATTCATGGGTTTTCTATCTGGAATGAGGGAGGTGTCCTCATGGCCTGTGAAACTGCCTTATGTGCTCTTCCATTTTGCAAATTGGAATTTAATATGTTTATTTAGGACACTTCTTAAATATTGGACATGGAATCCTATTATTTTTTTTAAGTAATCTGAAAGGGCTTTCTTTTCAAGTAGCCTTCAAAAAGTTAAAACAGTCCTTAATATGATCTTTATCTTCATCCTCCATTATTTTTTACCATACATGCAGTATAAAATTTGCTTAAAGATTTCTTGACAGTGTATGTGGCACTGTGAGGAAGAATGATTTGTAGTATAAAAGAAAGAATAGTGCATATCCTTAACGTTTCTCTTAACATCAACATAAAAAGAAACTATATTTATTTTTAGCTGATGTTATATCCAATGGAGGAGTGGACTTAAAGATTCTCTTGGATAGGAGACCTAGTCCCGCAAATGTACATTTCACAGAAATCTCCTATGTCCTAGAGGGTGATGACATCCACATTGACCTCTGGGCATACATGTTCTCAAAGGTGGTTAAAACACTCCTGCATCTTACAGGAAAGAGGTCAGGCATGAAGTTTCAGGGTCTGTTCATACAGCAGATAAATGCATCACTGGCTGCACACAGAACACTCTCAAGCTCCTCCTCCACAGACAAGATTGCTCTGAGGTCAGTGCCAGAGATGTTCCAGACAGTAAGGAATACATAAAATGGGTGAATTTGCATTACTTTCTCAATTCCACCAGTTAGGCAGCTGATAAAAGAAATGCTGTTATTACTCCACTTAATTTGTAGCTGACTTCTGGTTCCAGAAATTCTGCTGTGGAAAAGAAACTCAGGAAAACTGAAGGGTTACTTAACAACCATATAAGAAATAGGATATCTAGCTGTCACAAAACAGGAATTAGAGACATATTTCAGTTTCTTCCTATACAGTATTTCATTGTATGGCAATTTTACTTTCTGTACTTGATTTCTTTTCACATTTTTCTGTCATATCTCAAATACATTTTTTCCTGGACCTTCATTTTTGTAGCTAAGATACATCACAACTCAATGAGTGAGCTGCTATAAATATTTCAGTTTTATCCAAGTTCATATCGAATTGATCATCTTAAGGAGAATGGTTTAATATAGCTTAGTCCTTCCTCAGCTTTGAACTCAACTGAGGGAAAGTAAACAGTTTTATAACCTATTCCACTCACTTGAAGTAACAATGCCTGGCTTAAAAACAAGAGCATTTTTATTAAAAGTTCCAAATACAAAAGCTGGATTTTCTGGACATTCTGTGTTAAAGTTTTGGTAAGTATAGTCATAAAACTTCACTGTTTCTATTAGATTATCACCATTTCACATATTTTAATCTGTAGTGCCATACTACCTTGCTATATGATCCAGTGTTCTACGCCTACATATACAGTGGTCTGTGTTCATTATGGTAGGTTTGGAAGCTTTTTCGAAAGAAGAAATGGTTGGATATGCAAACTTTCCCATTTCTCTGTATCTCATCTGATTTTTTCCCATAAGTACATTCTGTTTCTTGTTGAAGACCACACATGAAAAAGGGCATACTTGATACTTTTGTTTCTCAAAACTGAGATACAGAATGGGTTTGGGTTTTCAAAATCAAATGTGAAAGCAGATTATAGCTATAACCATGGAATTGCTACCACAGCATCATAAAACAGTATAAAAGACTGTCAGACTTTCAGCACTTGAAAAGAAAGCCTTATTTAAAAATATTTCCATATGTTAATCAGATGTTCACACTACTTCACAAATTTTGATGTTAAATCTACCCAGAGACAGATATTATTACACTCAACCACCATAAAGTGGCATCAACTTTCTGGAAAAAGACCTGAAAGGGTACAAATGTGCCTTCATTGTGTGCTTGTGTGTTAAATGGAGCTTTGCTTTGTTAAACTGGCTTGGAGTGGTTATGGTGCTAAGTGAGAGCCACACAAAGAAAGATGCATATGAGCAAAAATAACAAGAACAGAACTAAACATGATTTATTCAGAGGTTTTTTCCAAATTTTGGAGGATGTCATCTATCATGGAATCACAGAATACCATGTTGAAAGGGGCCTTTTGTGGCAAAAGCACAGTCTAGACAAGATGGCCCAGTACCCTGTACAGCTGAATCTTGAGTGTCCAATGTTGGGGAATCCACCACTTCCCTGGGGACATTATTCCAATGGCTGTTTGTTCTCATCTTGAAATATTTTCCTTTTATGTCTAATCAGAATCTCCCAAAGAGTAACTTGTACTCATTACCCCACATCTTTTCCATGTGACTCCTTGTAAAAAGGGAGTCTCCATCTTCTTTGTAGCCACCCTTCAAATACCAGAAGCTGGTGATAAGATCTCCCCTCAGTCTTATTTTCTCAAGGCTGAATAACCTGAGTTCTCTCAGCCTCTCCTCACAGACAGGCTTCCCAGTCTTTTGATCTTCTTCGTGGCCCTTCTCTGAACCCTCTCTAGCTTGTTCACCTCTTTCGTGTATAGCAGGGATCAAAACTGAACACGGTATTCCAGGCGTGGCCTGAAAAGTGCTGAGTAGAGTAGAATGATGATTTTTTTATGTCTGTTGGTTATGGCCTTGTTGATACAACCCACCACCCCTTTGGATTTCTTTCCACTGTAGCACACTGTTTGCTCATATTCAGATTGTTGTCCACCAGGACCCTCGGGCCCCTTTCCACAGACTTCTCCCCAAACAAGTAGATCCCAGCTTGTGTTGAACTCTTGGATTATGTTTTCCCACGTGCAAGACCTTAAATTTGTCTTAGTTGAACTTCATAAGATTCTTGATAGCCCACTCTTTCAGCCTATCCATATATTCCTGCATGGTTTCCCTCTCTTCCCAAGTGTCCACTACCCCATTCAATTTGGTATCACCAGCAAACTTCATCAAGGTCCACATGATCCCATCATCCAGATCACTTATGAAGATACTAAACAGTGCCAGGTTCACTCATTGTCAGTTTGAAAAGGAGCTATTTATCACCACTGTTTTTACAGACCACTTGTCTAGACCGTAATACATCAGTTTCTCTAGGAGAAGTCTATGGGAAACTATATCGAAAACCTTGGTGGAAACCAGGTAGACAATATCCTCCACTCACCCCATGACTGAGCAGGTTATTTTGTCATAGAACACGATCAGATATGTCAAACATGATTTGCCTTTGGGGAATCCATGCTATCTTTTCCCAATCATGTGCTTAATTTGACATGTGATATCTCCCAGGAGTATTTATCCCATCACTTACCCAGGGAGTGAAGTAAGACTGATGGATCTGTAATTTCCCAGATCCTCCTATAAGCCCTTCTTGTAGATAGAAGTGACATTAGCTTTCTTCCAGTCTTCTGGGATTTCCCTGGATCTCCATGATATCTCACAGATTACAGAGAGCAGCCTTGCAATGATGTCAGTCAGCTCCCTGAGAATTGTCAGGTGGATATTGTCAGGACCCATCGACTTTGTTGGTTCCTGTAACCAACTCTTCCTTTTCTTAAAGTGAAGGGGCCACAACTTCTGACAGGAGCCTGCTCCAATGTGGCCTTCCCATGGGGTCATAACATCCTTTGAGGGCCTCCACCTGTTCCAGCATGAGGTCCTCCAGGGGCTGTAGCAGGATATCTGCTCCACCATGGACGTCCATGGGCTGCAAGGGGACAGTGTGTCTCACCATGGTCTTCTCCAGGGGCTGCAGGGGAATCTCTACTCTAGTGCCCGAAGCACCTTCTCCTTCTCCTTCTTCACTGACCTCGGTGTCTGCAGAGTTGTTTCTCACATCTTCTCATTCCTCTCTGGTTAAAAAAAAACCCTGTTGCTAGTTGGTTTTTTTGTGGTTTTTTTTTTTTTTTTATTTTGTTTTCTTTCTTAAATATGTTTTCACAGATGTGCTACCACTATTGCTGATTGGCTTGTCCTTAGACAGGAGCAGGCCCATCTTGAAGCTAGCTGGCATTGGCTCTATTGGACATAAGGGAAGCTTCCAGCAGCTACTGGTTGAAGTGACCCCTTGTTGCGTCCTTGCTACGAAAATCTTGCCACACAAACCCAATGCACCACAAAATCCCTCCCAACTGAGATCTGAGTGAGCTGAAGTTTGATCTCCTAAAATGTAAAACCTTTGTCTTAGTACTAATCAGCATAATCAACTGGTTCCCGAAGTCTACACACTGTGATCACTCTAACCAAGGCTATCACTAACCAAGATATTACAAAGGAGATTTTCCTGGTTTGGAAGTAGCATACTTACAAATGTAGGTTCAGAGAGTTGGCACATCCAACATTTGCATGAGGAAACAGTGCTCTGCACATTCCAGGAACTTGATGGATGACACATGAGCTGCTGTATTGTTCTTCCTATAGAGGTCTATGTAGTTGAAATCACCTATAAGATCTGGGTTCTGTTGACCCAAAACTTGCTTGAATGATCCAAATATTTGGCCTTATTGTCTTGGTTTGGAGGTTGGTAGCAGATGTGTACTATAATAATTCCCTTGAAGATGACCTCTCTGATCTTGGCCCAGAACCATTCAATAGGGTTTCCACAATCACTGCAGTGGACTTCTATACATTCAAAATTCTCCTTAGCATACTGTGCCACTCTTCCTCCTCTTCTGGAGGAAAGTTTCTCAGGCAAATAGATAAGGAAGAAGGGAGAAGATCAGGAGGAAAGATACAGACATCAAAATTAAATAAAGAATAGTAAAATAATTCCTTTTGACCTATGAAACTTTGTATTATTTCATATGTATCTTTCTGGAAGTGCGCGCCTCTATGCATATAAGAATTTTCAAAGGACAGTGAAAAATCAGCCACCATACACACAAACAACCAAAAAAACCTACAAAATTATTGTGATTCCTGTGTAGCACAGATTAGTTGAGATGCTTTAACT
This sequence comes from Hypotaenidia okinawae, assembly GCA_027925045.1. Taxonomy (NCBI): domain Eukaryota; kingdom Metazoa; phylum Chordata; class Aves; order Gruiformes; family Rallidae; genus Hypotaenidia; species Hypotaenidia okinawae. Next base: position 128,107,159 of record BSDF01000002.1, on the reverse strand, counting down.
AGTCAGACAGTAGGCTCTTTATCACAAACTGTGTTATTGCACCTTTTTTCTAATAATCCCGAAACCGCCGTTGGACATGGATGTTTTGGAGTGAAGTTTTCATACTAGAGTTCTGTGTTGAAGCTGCTTGCCAGTTTAAGCTTATCCTTTGCATACCTCCTTGTTGGTGCTTGAATTTAAAATTCACTTTTCAAGGGACATGTAGTTATGGTGTACAAGTGGAGATTTTGTACACTTGCAAGTACTATAAACCAGTAGAATTTACTTCAAATCAGTGGAATATTCTTTGAGCAGAGCAAGATATTCACAAGCATGGGCAAACATGGAACATTTGTATCCTTACATCATCATCCTCTCCTGATCCCTTCTGAGCAATACATGGGTTAGCATCCTCTCAGCATTCTTTTCCTGGCCTCGGTTTCTGCAGAGCATGGTGTGTCTCTCATCTTGGCTTTTTCTCCAGTTTTGTTTTACTCTGAGGTTTGTATAATCCCTTTGATTTATAATTATAAGTACTTTTCTTCTTTGTGAATCCAAAGTCCTTTTATGTGTAACTAACTTGGTTGATATGGTTGCAAAGTTCTTCATTCTCCCTCTGAGAAGAATGTAATTGGGAAAAATCCTACTCTCCTGAAGACAAGAGAAAAATCAGTTTCTTGAGCTACTCTGATATCCACCCAGTGTACATCTACCTATTAATATTTCTTAGTGATAAATATACAGACATGGGGCACACTCTTCACCTATTGTCAATACACAAAGAGTTTGGAGAGGAAGCATAGCAGCCACTATAGTAGTCATTAAAGATGCCTTACATTCCACTGCAGTTCAAAAGCTCTACATACATGGATTCCCTACACTGAAGCATCGTGTGCCACAGATATGAACCCATGACTGCAGTCTCTATTTCTTTGTTCATTGTTTGAATGAGGAAAAGCGTAACAGTTACAGGCTCTCCACGACTGAATATTACTTGCTTAAATAAGGGACTCCATGTAGTAGTTTCTCCTGCTTTTCTTCACTGTTGTAAGATAGGATTGATTCCATAGAGGACCACCTGATGAAGGTGAGTGACATAGTACCTATAAGAACTGGGTAAGGGTACTGCTTCCTGTGGAAGTGAGTAAAAAACACCTGAAAATAACCCTGAACTTGTGCAAGGATTGGAGTTAGTCTGAGAATAAAATCTATTGGTATCAAAATGATGGTGCAAGATCTTTTTCAATTACCACTAGGAACTAAGTGCCTAATTTTAGGAAAGTAATGCATGCTCTGTTATACCTGAAAGGTTTTGGGGATGTTTTAGGCAAGTTCATGGGGCAGATTTAGCTTAACAGATTTGATGGGAATTTCCCCTCTCTAAAGTCTGGCTGGACTGCCACTGCCCTCCAGCTCTACTCAGCTGTCAGAATAGTTTTTTGTGGCTACAGGGTGATATCAGTGTGAAATTAACTGTGAAATGAAAAAGACCGATAACAGCCTTTTCAGGCAGCTTGCCTTGTCCAAAGCAAAAGGTAGTGATTAAAAAGTTTGCTATGAACAGCAAGAATACCACACCCCAAACTATTAATTTGCACTTTGAACCAGAGCATTACAGAGGAAATGCACAACTTCTGTTGTAGCTTCATGTTGTCTCTAGGAAACCCTTCACAAAGTTAACAGATACAGCTGTCATCCTTCAAGATGAAGTGATCTTCTGAGTATAGCAGGAAGGCTGCAGCCATTGCATTCCATCTGTGTTCAGATTCTTAGAGTGGTTCAGTCATCTTATTCCCAAACCAGCTTTGCTGGACAGTATCATAAGCAGAAAGTAAGAAGCAGCTCCTGAAACTAACGTCCAGATATACACTGTAATAGAGTTTAAAACACAAAGAAACATGGGTGCCAAACCCCAGTACATCAGGGACAAATGAGGAGAGAAGCTCTGTGCTATGAATAAGTAAGTGCTTTTCCCTCATGAAACATGAACTACAAATTCATCTTCTGAATGCAGATGTATTTATCATAAGCAATAACACCAATACTGTGAGTGAATCTTGGCCATTATGAATTCATTTTTCTCTAGCAAGATATAAACTCTCACTCTCCCTAACAAGGAAAATACATTTGCAGGAAATGTTTTTAATTATGAAGCAAAATTTATGTGGAGTGAGAATTACTTTCCCCCCCCCCCTCTTTCTTTAATTTCAGCTGGTCTAACATGCAATATTCCTTCTTAATAAAACTTGCCTCACAACTAAAAAAGTGCATCAAGCAAGCTTATTTCCTTGGATATTCACAGCTATAGTGACATTACCAGCACAGCATGATTTCTAACTGCAATGGTGCTTTTAACAGGAGAAATTTCAGTCCACTGGACTTAACGTGGTTAGGGATATTACTAGGAATGGAGAAAAAGAGAAAACTTTACCTCACGACCATCCCCAACGCCCACAATTATATCAGTTCCTAAATCTAAATCTCCTTGTAAGTCTCAAATCTGACCTAAGGGCTTGTTGCTGTGGGGATTCTTTTTTCTAAGCAGAATCTCTGATCCTTATCAGCATTCAACATTTCTGAGTAAAAGGCAATTTCTCTTGAATGGTCCATGCAGTTTCACAGCTGCTTGTCAAACTGACAATAAGTAGAAATAAAAAGTGCTCTCTCTTTTCTCTCCTTTATCCTCAAAATGCCAAATGGAGGAATAAAGCTTATTGCTAGTAAAGGTGCAGTGGAACATACATATCACCTCTTTACACAAATCAGTTCCAGCTATGCATGTTTTGTTGTTGTTGATAAAACCTCACAGATCTTAATTTAAAACCAACCAATCCAGGCTTCATTTATGAATTAGCAATACTGTTTTTAAAGACTTCAGTTCAGAAGGTGGTATTATTTACTTAAGGTGAATCTGAGAGAAGAAGCAGAGGGACAAAGGGTAGGGAAAATAACTGTTCCTTGGATTGAGCCAGGGTGGCAAAATGGGTGGGATGAGAACTGTAGTAGTGGATGCCACAGCTACATTATAATAATGTCCAATTTAGCTTGAAAACCCTCTCTCCAACAACTTTTATTTTTGTCTTCAGTTCTACAAATAAAATAGGATTATGCAGTTAGAGACCTCCTATCTGATCAGATACATCTACTGACAAAATAACCATAAACTGAGCAAATTGACAGCTGCTGTTGTGGTTGCTGGAACTTGTGAGCTATTTCCTCTTGTGAGATAATGTATTTTCATAGCACATAAAGCAAAATTACACACACAAAAAAAGAAATCGAGATTAACTATTACTATAAACATTCATAGTTCTGAGGAAAGGTGACAGCACAATTTTACTTCATTGTGTTTTGCTCAACAGTATCACTATGGATTTATCTGTAAGAATTAAGAATATTTACTGGGTTTGCATAATCATCCTTAACAACCCATGCATAATCCATCCTTAACAATAGTGGATTGTGTCATAGTGATGGAATTCAAGGCGACCATCCTGCTAATGTAAATCCAAATCCATACAATGAATCCTACCCTGTACTTAAAAGGTGTCACTGATGTAACCGCTTCTAAAACTTCTCTGTATCCGCAGTCTCAGCATTCTCTTGCTATTCTTCCTCTTTTCTTTTTGTTCTCTTTATTTTCATGAGGTTGGTTTTGTGGTTTTCTTTTGCTTTAGTTGTTTATCATTTGGGATCCTGTCCCTTCTTCAGCACACAAAATCTAAGGACACTTGATATTCTTCCTAAAGCCAGCAACAGATGCAGGCAGCTGCAGATAAAATGACTTGCTGAAGCATCAGCTGTAGCCAGCGGTTCGAGCTTGTTGGAACACCACCATCTATATGCTTGAGAGACTTTCTGGAACCATACAGCACCATAGATGGCTGCTAAGGGAGTCATAACATGCAGATGTTTCTGCTTACTCCACCCATTCCCAGTTTATTTAATACACTGAATTATCTTAGCTTCTTGGACCACTCCTTTGTAGGACTGAAAAATTGTGCCAGAAAAGCAAAAGAACCACCAAGGTCCCTCAGTGCAACATCTACACCTACCTGAAAGCAGGTTGTGGTGAGCTCAGGGTCATCCTCTTCCCACAGATACCTAGTGATAGGACAAGAGGGAATGGCTGCAAGTTGCGCCAGGGGAGGTTCAGGTTAGAAATTAGGAGAGATTTCTTCTCAGAAAGAATGGTCAGGCGTTGGAATGGGTTGCCCAGGGAGGTGGTGGAGTCACCGTCCCTCGGGGTGTTCAGGGACATGGTTTAGTAAGTAATATAGGTGGCAGGGGGACGATTGGACTAGATGATCTTGGAGGCCTTTTCCAACCTTAATTATTTTATGATTCTATCTCAAAGAAAGAATACACATGAGTCTTCCTGTCCTCTATATCAAAGGAGAATTGAAAACCAAGAACAACAGTGAATGACAAGTAAGAAACTTCAGTGAAGTTATAGGAGGCCTGAAAAGCCCCTGAAAAGTTCTACTGATTAGAGAAGCCTTCATTTTTTTTCTGTTTCCTAGCACAGTTGAACTGTAGTAAACTGATAGGGTAAAACATGTAAGGTGGATGCATAGGGATGCTAGATTTTAAAAATTAAAACAAGAATGCTGTAGCCCTCTCTCCCTCTTGCCTGCTGTGGCACTATCAATGCTTATGTTCTTAAAGCCACAGCCTGGGAAGAACAGAAAAGAATCAAACAAGAAAAATATGGGGAAAATTATCTCCTGTGTGCTTTTTGTACAAGACATAGAGTTCGAAGGCACAATAGAGGAAATCCCATATTATAAGGGAAGTCTGGAAAGCCTGTATCTGTGTGAAGTTTGCCTTTTTGCAGTTCTCCAAATGAGATGTTGAGATCTCAAGGAATGTGGGCCTGGCAAAGAGTGGGATCAGGACCCTGAAATTTAGGAGAGCAAACTTTAGGCTGTTTAAGGAATTGTTGGCCAAGATCTCCTGGGAGGTGGTCCTTAGAGACAGAAATGTTGAGGAAAGTTGACTACTCTTTAGGGATGCCTTTCTTAGAGCTTTAGAGCTCTCTGTCCCTCTGAGTAAGAAAGTGGGCAGGAGGGGCAGGAGACCAGCATGGCTAGGCAAGGACCTGCTGGTCAAACTGAGGGAAAAGAAAGGCAAGTACAAGCTCTGGAAACAAGGGTGTGTTGCCTGGGAAGAATACAGGGATGCAGATCAGACTTGCAGAGATGGGATCAGGAAAGCCAAGGCACAGATGGAACTGAACTTGGCGAGGGATGTTAAAAACAACAAGAAGGGATTTTACAGCTACATTGGGCAGAAGAGAAAGGCCAAAGAGAGTGTACCCTCCTTGGTAAATGAAAAAGGAGAATTGGCTGCAACTGATGTGGAGAAGGCTGAGGTACTGAATGAGTTCTTTGCCTCGGTCTTCTCTGGCAGCCAGAATTTTCATAATTCTCAAGTCCCAGAACCTTGCATCCCTGGAACTCTAGGTAGGAACTAGGGGAGTAAATCCCCACCCTCCACCCCCCGCTTCCACTGTAAGGGCAGAGCAAGTCTGAGACAGCCTCATGAAACTGAATGTCTACAAGTGTATGGGACCGGATGACACGCATCCCAGGGGCCTGAAGGAGCTGGCTGATGTGGTTGCCAAGCTGTTCTCCATATTTGAAAAGTTGTGGCTGTCAGGAGAGGTCCCTGGGGACTGGAAAATGGGTCATGTCACTCCCATTTATAAGAAAGGGAGCAAGGAAGACCCAGGGAATTACAGGCCAGTGAGCCTCACCTCTGTGCCTGGGAAGATCATGGAACAGATCCTCCTGCATGACATGTTGGAGCACATGAGGGATGAGCGTGTGATCCAGGACAGCCAGCACGGCTTCACCAAGGGAAGGTCGTGCCTTACCAATCGGGTGACCTTCTATGATGGAGTGACAGCAAAGGAAAGGCAACAGATGTCATCTACCTGGACTTGTGCAAGGCCTTTGACACAGTCCCCCACCACATCCTTATCTCTAAATTGGAGAGATGTGGATTTGATGGGTGGACCATCCAGTGGATAAGAAACTGGTTGACAGAGACAAAGGGTGGTGGTCAATGGGTCTATGTCCAGGTGGAGGCCAGTGACAAGTGGTGTCCCCCAGGGGTCTGTCTTGGGACCGGTGCTCTTTAACATCTTTATCAGTGACATCAACAATGGAATTGAGTACACCCTCAGCAAGTTTGCAGATGACACCAAGCTGAGTGGTGTGGTTGACACCATAGAAGGAAAGGAAGCCATCCAGAGGGATCTTGACAGGCTGGAAAGGTGGGCCCGGGTGAACCTAATGAGGTTCAACACTGCGGAGTGTCCCATGTTGCACTTGGGCTGGAGGAATCCCAGACATAGATACAGACTGGGAGAAGAGCTCCTTGAGAATAGCCTTGCTGAGAAGGACCTGGGTGTCATGGTGGATGAGAAACTTAACATGAGCCAGCACTGTGCTCTTGCAGCTCGGAACGCCAATGGTATCCTGGGCTCCATCAGGAGAGGGGTGGCCAGCAGGGACAGGGAAGTGATTGTCCCTCTCTACTCTGCCCTCCTGAGGCCCCATTTGGAGTCCTGTGTCCAGATCTGGGTAGATGTAGAACTGTTGGAGGGGCCTCAGAGGAGGGCCATGAAGATGATTAGAGGGCTGGAGCACCTCCCCTATAAAGAGAGGCTGGGGAAGCTGGGCTTGTTCAGCCTGGAGAAGAAAAGGCTGCTGTGGGGGGACCTCATTGCAGCCGTCCAGTACCTGAAGGGAGCATACAAACAGGAGGGTAGACAATGGCAAGACAAGCGGGAATGGATTAAAGCTAAAGGAAGGAAGGTTTAAATTGGATATTAGGGGGAAGTTTTTTTATAGAGAGAGTGGTAAGGTGCTGGAACAGGCTGCCCAGAGACGTGGTGGATGCCCCGTCCCTGGAAGTCTTGAAGGCCAGGTTGGATGGAGCCCTGGGCAACCTTGTGTAGATCCAGGCCTGGAGGTTGGTGTCCCTGACTGTGGCAGGGGTGTTGGAACTCTGTGATCCTTGGGGTCCCTTCCAACTCATGCCATTCTATGATTCTATGAAAGCTTTAGACCAGCATTTTCCAGCTTCAGCAAAAGTGAGTGGGTGTTCAATTCTGTCAAGGTCCTTGACCTGACATTGCACATTAATCACCAGGAAAGAAGAAAATGGTTTATTGCAATACCATGTCAGCAACCGGCTCAAAACCTTTCCTTCTTATCATAGCTAAACCTCCTGGGGGTAGTCACACTACTAGAGTCTAGGGAGTACACGAGAAAAATATGAAGGAGATGAGACATCTAAAAGAATCCTCATTTCAGCACAATACTGACCAACTCACCTCCAGGTACTAAAATACATCCATTTCCCTTTCAAGTGTTCTCTGCTTCAAATGGCAATTAGTACTGGGAGCTAGATGCAAAAAGATCAAAAGCATCCAAAATACCAGGAACTGAGTACTGCAAGTCAAAAATTAATCTTGAACCTATTTAATCAAGTGGTACCTCATCTGCCTTAACTTCATGGACACCACATTATGACCTTAAAGTTCCTGAGAAGCCCAGAGTGATAGACACCACTATGGCATCCCAAAAGGACTCATTGGGTGGGGTGCGTTCCCCCCAGCACCTCTGCCAAGGTCACCTGAAAGCTGTTCAGCAGGGACTCTCAGGACGTCTGTAGCTGTGCCTGCCATTGTGAAAGAGTCTGAGGGATTTCTTCTCCTCCTCCCTTTGTCACACAATAGACAAGTGGCAATTAAGAAGCCAAAGTGCAATGTCCTCCTGTCATGCAGGCAAGCAAACCCACATCTCCCAGGAAACGCTCTAACCACAACACTATAAACAGGCTGTAAACAATGCACCAGGGTGGTGTGGGAGGGGAGACATTCCAAATCTGAAGACAAGGCACTGTGCAGGTGTCAGTTCTACATTCACAGTGTCAGGGGCCAGTCTGTGTGCCCAGCATCAGAGAGAGGGTGTCCGGAAGCAGGACTGGGTGCCTGGTGTCAGGCTGTGTCAGAGTGTGTCACTTTGTGAAGAGAACTGTGCCTGTCAGGTTAGAGATGGGTTAGAATTTTACGTGGCAAAAAGAGAAAGATATTCCATGTATATTTTAGTGGAGATTGAACCTTTTGGAAAGTAATTATAAACACATTTTGGACAAGGATTCAGCAGCAAATATTAAATACCTACAAGTACTTTACATCATGGGGACACATAAGAGGACAAAGTCCCAGACAGGCATGGTTAGCATCCAACAGCTACATTATACACTTGCAGAACACTGGATTCCTCTTCTTTGTTCCAGACCTACCTCCTACATTAAATCTAGCCTGATGTTTACTGTGTGCATGAGGTCAAGTGCCTGCAAGCAGACCTATTATAAATTGACAAATACATTACAGCAGACAAATTAGCTCTCTGACCCACTGTCCTCCATATTGCAACACCACTGAAATTCACCCAGATACTTTTTAACTGTCCTATAATTAGAGCATTATCTGTTATGAAGAACAAGGGAATGTTAGCAATCAAGACGTCTGCCACTGCAAAGCTGAAAATATTAAATTGTCTGTGTTCTGCTTAAAGTAAGCTTGCTTGAGTCTGCTCCCACCAAACAATGGGCATCATGCCATTGACTTCAAAGTGAGATCTGGGCTCTGATGTTTAGTGTAGGAACTGGATCAATTGTTTGATTTCACAAAAGACCAGAGAAGGCAGAAGTGTCTGATAGACAGATTTGCTTAAAATAGACTGGTCTTAATCAAAATGTTTATATTGACCGAGTCATTGACAGGGCCAAAGAATCACCTGTGCAACCTCACTAAATTTGGAGAGGGAAAAGACATGAAAATGGAAAGCAATAAAATGTACTCTGTTATGATTACCTTTCTAGGTAAATCAAAAATTCAAAACTAAAATAAGAACACCAGCAAACCAAAAGTAAAAAAGCCAGAACTGGCAGTTCAGTTATGCACAATAGCCAAATGAAATAAAATACATCCAGAGCAAGCTTCCAGGGTGGTTTGCAAGAATTAGAACAAATGCTAAGCATACTTTAGATTGCTGACACACACATGTCCTTACGCAACACAGGCAGTAAGAGAATAGTTTAGAAGAGCATGGTGTGGAGATTACCTCTAGCACAAGAGCTTGAATGTAAATGTAGAGAGTGCTGTTGAAAGTCTTTATAGCATCAGTGCCAGCACACTTGGCTGACTGGTGTTCCCTCATGGCCTATGGATACCAGATGTGCAGTAGGTGTCTTATAATACCTTCCATCTCTGCCTTTCTAACTGTTATTAATGGTAAATTTATATTGAAGAGGTAACTGATGGTATAGGGAACAGGATCACCTAACCACATGTAGGTGTCTCTGCCAAGTATTCTTTCTATTTTCACAAAAAATACTTCTTATTCATTCCTAGCATAGGAACATTTTCATGTTTTCTGGTCTTTAAAAATAGTTTTTCCATTTTCTATTACTTGCTTACTTCTATGTTATTTTTCCTCCACTGCCATCTGCAATGACATTCTTCCATCTCTAATCCTTTCTGTCAATACCCTTAACCACTTCCATCCCAGTCCAAGGCCAAATATTGGAGTGAAAATAACTCAGGCAAAGTTGCTTTTGTCACATAGGCAGCAAAGTCCATTAACCCTCTTTCCAAGTAATATAAAAATATGAAAGCAATATGAAAATGCCTCTCATATACGGACTTCAATGCAGCCAACTGTTGGATAGGGTGAAATTTAACTGCAGGTTTCACTGACTTCTCTCCTTAGGTTTTGGTAACAGTGTATCAAAACCTGAAGGTTTTAAGTTTCATTTCTTGCCTTAACCCCTTCAGAGTTCAGCACAGAGGTGGCCTTGGTCACTAGCAGGCACCAGATGACCTTTTCTTTTCCCTGGTCTCTTACTGGGTTACTCGTTTTTAGTACGGTCTCCTTAAAACCATCCAGGAAGACTATCCATAGAAGCTGTCTAATAGGTAATACTTAGTCCATAGATGCAGGCTACTGCAGGACTGCATGGCTTTGCAGCCTCTGATCTAACAAAATTCACATCATGTTGCAAGACTCAGTCAAGGCCTCAGCTTGAAGAAACTTTCCTTGGTAGGTGGATTAGGTTTTTTCTTGTGGTTTGGAATGAAAGACATTCAGCTCCATCTGGCTATGGTCATTCTTTTCATCTTCTCATCTGGATAGCTTTTACAGCCCAGGACAATGTGGTAGTTGCCTTTTGCATTTCGGTACTATGAATACACAAGCGCCCAAGGATTTCTCTCTTGCAACTTTTTTCTCTTTCCATGAACATCTGTACCTGCATACTCAGTAATGACACTGTGTTTCCACAGCCAGAATACAAACACATTCCAAAAACCATAACTGAAAACATTGGAAAAAGGCTTTTCTGAGCAAAGCTGTAATTTATGTAAATGAAACTTAAGAAGTAATTTTCCCTTTCCCTACTGATTAGTGTTTTTCTCTTGAAGCCTTCTAGCTTGGGGGTTACATTCTGGTGTTAACATTCTGGGCTCCGAAAGCAGCTGAATGGTTTCAGAGATTCAGTCTGGGAAAAAACCAAACCCAAATGTCAACTCCATGCTTATTAAGACAATAAAAGCAATGATAATGCAGAAATAAAGTGTTTACAGATTGTTCGCTGCATTGCATTACTAGTCTTAAACATGAGCCTTTAATGAAGAAATGCTACATTAATAGGACATCAGGAACCACTGAGGGATCAAAATGATGCAAACACTCCGGACATGGTCAAATCTTCCTTTAGAAAAGCACTCAGTTTTCCCCAGTAGCTTAAATGTTGCATCCCTTCACAGCCCATCATAGGCTCTGTAATAAGCATATACAACTAGCTGCATGGACACAGCAGCGGAGAGATGTGAAAGTTGAAGGAAGAATTTAGTCTGTTGGGTGAGTTAAGTAGTTGTCATGAAAACCTCACACGAAGGCTATGGTTTTAGATGCCATAAATTGTTTCTTCTATGAACAACAAATTAAAAAGTACACAAAAGAAACAGCAGTTCTGGAGTTCATCCTGAGATATATCTGACTTGGTCTAATATGTAATTATTAAACCATACTAGAAACTTTATTAATAGAAAATTTTTAAGAATAACCCAAAGGTATGGAGACAACTGAGGCTTTGAGCACACATTCTGTCAAGCCAAATAACCTTGAAAGGAACACTATAAAAACATCAAGGTTAAACATCAGAGAAAGGGAGGCTAATGCAAAAGCCATCTCACAGAAATGGAAGCCGTGTCCAACTAGAATAAAACGAAATTTGCCTTAGCTCCAGCAAGTTAGGTTTAAACTATAAGAATTAAAGAAGTATTTACAAGAAGAAAATCAGGGATACTAGTAGCAAAACTTCATTCTTCTTTGATCTACATGCTAGCTGGTGAGCTTTCATTTTCTAACAGATTTTGAAGTGCCTTGAAAACAAACAAAACTATAATATTAAATACATATATATATATAAATTCCATTGTTCACTTCGCAATGAAACACTCATATATGCAAAGAAATTCGTATTAGTTCAGAACTATCCTGACTGAAAGCACTGCCAGAAGAGTTAACAATATTAGACATTACATGACAGGTGAAAACCAGCGTCAATACATGCAAAGAAATACACACAAGCAAAACCAGATTTAATTGTGTCTACAGAATGATGGGTTCTAAATTAGCTGTAACCATTTGGCAGGTGTCCATCTACCTTCAGCAACTGGATCATTGTATATTATCCTCTAAAAGTATCAACTCCATAGTGAGGTCATGTCAAATATGCAAAAATAATACTGAAGGACTAAAGAACATAGCAAGTAAACATCTCTGCACTTCATTCATCTTCAGCACACACTCTCCTCAAAGGCATGTACAGTTCTGTTTTCCCTGTTTCAGGGACACAGTAAAATGGAAAAGTGCAACAAAAGTGATCAAAAGTAGACAATGCTTTCTCAATGAGGAAGGACTTTTCTGTTTGGCAAAAGAGAATACTTGCAGGACCTATGCAGGAGTATCACAGAAAAGCTCAGTTCAGAAGAGACCTCAGGAGGATTCTAGTCCAACCACCTATTATCATGAGCTCTGGGGTTTATCCAGTTGGGCCTTGGAAAACCTCCAAAGATGGAAACTGCACAGCATCCCTGGACAGCCTCTTCCACTGCTCCACTGTCCTCATCATTTGAAAGCTTTTTCTTATACACCATCAGATAGTTTCTTGTTTCCACATGTCTGTCACCTCTTGTCCTCCCGTTATGAAAAGCCTGGCTCTGTTTTCTTGATGACCTTTTCTTAGGGATTTTAAGGTTGCTATTTAGATCTACCTGAAACCTTTTCTTCAGTTAGGGGTCAGTAAAATGGTGACATTTCTGGAGAAAAATGATAAAGATTGTGCAGTGTTTCCCATAACACAGCAGGCAGCAAACAAAAGTTTTATACAAAAGTTCAAAAAAAAGATTAACCAATTTTTTCCCCCTCCCAAGAAAAAAACATCTTTTTTCCCCAGAAAACGTTGTAGAAAATGTGTAATTGTTGATAATTTCAAACTGTACAAAATTAATATTCCTATGTTTTTGTTTCCTGGGAATAGGCTTTTGAATTCTGAATTTGTGAAGAAAATCTATTGGAGTATTAAAAATGTCTATGGAATGTCTATGCAATATTTGGTTTAGGAAATATCTTTCTCAAAGACTCTTGGAAGCTGGGAAGGCTTGCAAGAGAAAGTATCACCCAAAACTTTCCCAATCCTTGTATACTTTCCTGAAGTATCTGCTATTTGTCATTGTTAAAGACAACAGGTCTCATGACATTGTGCCTTTATGCATAGCAGACGGAGCTGACAGACTTCAGCAAAGTAAGTCTTGGTGTGTGCTCTGCTCCACACCGAGTCCTTGTCAGTGCCTGTCAGTTTTCTGCTCTTCCTTCTATTGCAGCAACTTCTGGCTTCTGCTGAATTTCCCCTGAATTATATACCCTTGACCAGCTTAATGGGAAAATGGTAAACAGTAGCTTGATTGTGTAAATAGAGAAATGAATGTTTAATGAACACATCACTGTGTCAGATCACCCGCAATGAAAATGCAAGGGTGAGTAGGAAATCTACTTGTTTTATGAGTTTTTGTTGTCATGGATGCAGTGAAATACTCAAGTGTGCACAGAGCACTTCTCTGAAAGACATTTTATTTCCTTATATAGTCATATTTCTTCGTTTGTCCTTAAGCCACCCACGGTAGTTTTTCAAAACAGAGATCTGTTTCCATTCATGTTTCTGTTTTGTCTGCAGACAGCAGTGGAGTTACACTTCGTGACAGACAAACTTCAAAAGGTTTGGAGGTTCAAAGCTTCTATGGGCTTATCTGAATTTCTCAGGTCTGCAGATCTCATGGTATCAGTCTACAGCTTGGTACTTCAAGCACTTCCTGGTGAAATCCCAGATAGAAACAGAGACATAACTTGACTTCAGAGGGCCCAGGCCAAGATGCATGTTGAAACTCCTGATAGGTTTAAGAGGGCATTGGAGATGCCATGCCTGTCAGCAAAACACAAAACCAGATACACAAGGACTTTTTCGATGTTTCATGAAGATCCCACAGTAGAAAACCCAGAAAATTTCCATATGCCAAAAAGAGACATTTAATGGTTTTTTTATTATTCTAATCTCCTCCAAAATTCAGCAGTTTACATAGATAGTATCCGCAGTATTGCTTTTTCTTTTTACACAAAACCCATTAAAATCACCACGAATCTCACAAAACTGAATACACTGTATTTTCCTCATGAGCTACCTGTCTTCTGATCTTTCCTTATGTCATGAGCTGCATTTTGCCAAAGACGTCTCTGCTTTCTTTCTGCCTATTTATACCATGCTCATCTATTCTGAGTTGTTCTCCAATCTGTGCATACCTGTAACCTCTTAAGCAACATAACATTACAGTAATGACTTGTTGAAATGCCACTGCTTTCGCTTCTGGGTACCTCTCAAGAGCAGTACAAAATCTGCAGAAAAGTAAAACCAGGGAGGGTGATTATTTTGACAAATGTATTCATTCCCATACTGACAGCTCAGCAATGAAATGTGCCTGTCTTAATAAAGTGGTTTACTTAAAACCTTCTCTTTGCTGAATAGCAGTATAGAAAGCTTGACTTCATGGTAATTTCTGGCTTTTCTGTTTTAATTTAGCTTGCATAAGTAACTTGCTGTTGCAACTAAGAAGATAATTTCTGTGTGAACTATTGTTAATTGAAATTAATTGCAACATATCACCTAATATACCAGGTCCTTTAAGTGCATCTGATATTGCAAATGACACATAACATTTGGATGAAACTAGTCACAAACTTCATTATCCTCCCTTTTACATCAGAATTTGACCATGGTGGAGCCACACTTAAAGCAAGTTTTGCCATGTTCAGCAGAAGAATGTGTATTTTAGTGTCTATAATTCCCACAACATAGTTGTTTTGTATCTCTTTCATATTACTTTGACTATGTCAGATATTACGTTGCGCATTTTATTAATCACTAGAATAACTTTGCTGCGATGTAGATAAAATAGATGCTTTTCTACACAACAACTATTTTCCATAATACTTTTCTGCAGATGCAATTCCGTTGTCACTAATCGTAGTTCTACTTGAAGCTATATTATCTATCATAAAGAAAGTGCAACAGGAATTTCTCCCTAGTATCACATTTCTATCTACTTAGAGGACATCTGGTGGCAAAATATAAATTAAGCATACTATTAGAATATTTCTGTGGAGGTAATTTGTCTGAAATTGGGGACTAGCATTTGAGTATATGGAGAAGGGCAGACATATGGAATACTTAGTTGTAACTTACTAAAATGACTTTAGTGAGACATTCCTGAAAGAAAATTTACATATACACTTGCAATAAAAATGATGCTAGCTTTTACATTAACAGGACACATAAAGTTACAATAAATAAAAAAAACCCCAGAATTATGCAAATAGACCTCCATGAACCAGCCTGTTTCAGCAAGCCAAGCGTGCTGAGGTGATTCAGTGTGCTCTTCATACTTCCAGAAAAAAGTACAGCTTCTCATTTCACAAATTTCCTCGGAACCGTCTTAGGCTATGACTGCTTACCAGCAAACAAAACAACAAAAAGCATGCCAGATTCAGTACTCGTTTCATCTTAAACTTGAGGACCACAGCACAGAAAGCATTAATCTAGCTCATTTTCCAAAGACTGTACATAGTATGCGGTTCATCAGAATCTCAGTAAAACATGATCTTGAGAGTTTGCCAGCTTCAGAATGTTCCTGGGAATAGTTTATCACTGGTGTTCTCCATTTCCTTTCTTGATCCTCTCCTTGAGACTCAGCCAAGCAAATGTGGATAAATAGATCTGATAGTTTCTAAAATGTCTCAGCAACTAATCAGAAATAACTGGACCGGCTCTTGCAAAAATAAAACTCAATGTCTGGCTTTAATGTGTGGTTCTTAAACAGAGAACTTTATCTTTAAAAAGGAGGCCAAGGGAATATTTTTGTAGTTCATTGGAGTACTTTTGTTGGTTTTTTAATAAATATTAGTGCAATTTAGGAGCACCATGTTAGTTGCTCCCCCCACCTCCCCCCATATTAATCTTCTTATTCCATTAAAGAAAGACAGGATATAATTTAGAACTTTTCAGTTTTGAACAACCTTAGGACACCTTTTATTCTGAAGATTTATGGAAATAACAGGAACAAAATGTTGAAAAAACCCCACCCTGTTCATATCTAATGCTTTAATAAATCCCAGACTTTTACTATGCAGACAATGAAGCTGAGAGAATTCTTTCTTTTCATTAAAAGAATACATTAAAAATCTAAATCCAGATTGTATTGTTTTTCACTTTGACTGTCATAATTCTTACCAAGTGAGCAGCATTACCTGGCTGTCAGGGACTTTCAAGCACAAATCTTGTGGGCTGTTCTGGTTAACCTGGAAGTAGAGTGGACATTTCCCCATTAACACAACAACACTGAAGACACTAACAGTCAGAGTGCTTCTAGCCTCAAGCCAAAGAGAAAGGAGAAAGAGAATGTGCTCTCTGAAGTTGTTACCTGCCTATTAAGCTGGTGCAGGACTGAACTTTCTGACTGCTGAGGTGAATGGCCTGCACTAAAGACTTTTTTGGTTATAAGCAATTGACAGAATATTAAAAAGTTGCTACATCAGTCCTTTCTTTCAATCACAATTTGAGTGGCTAGCATCTTTCCTCATTGGATATGTGGAGCCATATACCCTCCAGAAGTGTTCCTTCATCGATCCTCCCCTTGTGGCACAGGTCCTCTAGAGAAGAGGGAGGAGGAAAAGTTCTCTTTGTGTAAACCCTAAAAAAATCTTGGAATGAACTCCAACTTTTTTCCCCATATTTACATATAAATAATATAAACCAGCAGTAGATTCATTATCCCTTTGTCTTTCATACCTCTAGAAGAAGGCGTCTCATAGAATTTACAACTGTATTGCCAATTGTAATCTTCCTTGCAGTAGTAAAAGCCTGTGATTCCGTACTAGCAATCTTAAATGCTGCTTGCAACACCCGTGAGTGAAGGACTCCTAGAGAAATTATGCAAGTTTGCATTTCTATGACTTTAATCTAGGTGAGATCGATTCTGCCTGGCAGTGTCTCCCTGCTGAGCTGAGAGGCCATAAACTGTGCAGTCACTGATCCTTTAGGATGGTGTGGCTAGTGCTGGTCGGTAACATAGCTGGGTGTAAAAAAAAATGCATTATTTGGAAATAAAATGGCAAGGTATTTTTAAGTTTTCCTTCTTGGACTGAAAGTTGTTTACTAAAGCACATAATGAACTCGATTTGGTTTTCAAATATTCACAGAAGAAAAAAGCTCAACACACAAAAAACCCAACCCAAAACCTCACTGCATGCCTCTGTGGATTTCCTTGTGGTTGCGTTACACTCAGAGCCCTAGTAGAATTGTGGGCTCTGTGATAAAATGGAAATTTACTGAAAACGACAACTAAATGTTGGGTACATCTCACCCTCTTGGCAGCTTCTGTAAGGTGATTTCTAAATATTTTGTTACCCAGAGTCATTTACAGAGATTCCATGTGATCTGCCACGGGTCAGAGCAGAAGAGCTTTAAAATCAGTAGCATTACTGCTGCCTGTCTAGTTTTTTCTCTCAGTATGTGCTTTCAGTATATGTGTCAATTAGATTAAGTCTGGGCTTGTTTGGGCTTGACTAGAACAAGTGACATGAAAAAGTGAAGTTGCAGAGGTTTAATTCTAACAGACAGTAAAATAAAAGGAAAATAAAGTTAATCCCAGGCATTACAATATGTCGTATTACATATTGCCCTGATTGTCCAATCAAGCCATGAAGCATGAAGATGATTCCACTGACTTCCATTACCCAGACTAATTTTACCTCCAGCTGTATTCAGAGGTTATTCAATTTTCGATGCAGCATGTCCCTGCTTGTGTGGTTTGTACTACCATCCTTGAAGTTGGTATTATCATACTTTAAAAAGTTGAATGCATATATGGAAAACAGTATGACTCTAAAACATTGATGCAAGCTTTTAAGATTTTATGGCTGGTTTCATAAAATTTCACTGTTTGCCTGAAGTCCTTGCTCTGAGAGTCTTGGTATTCTGGAAGAATCCTGTCTTTTCTAAACTGAAGGTTTCAGTCTGTAAAGACTCCACAGAAAATCTTCAAAATGTGACCTCGTCTTACTGAACAGAAAACCTAAAAATCCCACCCCAACCCTGAAAATAAAAATATTGAAAAATATTTTTGTAAATAGAGTGTGCATTTCTTTAGAAAGATAGCATCATTAAGCTAAATTCAAAACATTCATTCTGAACATTTGAGATTGGCAATGTTGTGAATATCTCAATAGTAAAGTCAATATTTTTATCTAAACTTGAGCCTGTATTACATCATTTCATTGGCTTCATTCTATATAATATGCTGGTCTCATGCAGTGTCAATTTATATCAGTTAACTAGGTGCTTATTATATACTCACTATCATGATATCATTCTGGATACTGATGCACCCCATGGAGGCTGCCATATTTATGGCATCTTTTTTCTTACTTTTTCTGGTTCCTGTGCATTTCATGTCATAAAATCTTTTATATCAATAGACCAAATTAAGCTCTGGTCTAAGCAAAACTAAAGTAATTTTAGGATCGACAGAACAGTGGAATAGGACCCATTTGCACCAAGGCTTATTTTTTTTGGATGTGTTTATTCTACAGTGAAAACAATATTACTGATACTTACTAGGAGTGCCACAACCTTTGTCTTTTAAACTGCTTTAGTAACATTAATTACAGGACTCAAAATTTAAATGAATATAATTTGGGATGTATAAACTGAAATTGAAAATAGCATTTCACCACTTAGAAATACATTCCACCTCATAGTGTTTCTTGGAAAGGAGAATTTTAATTATTTTGGGGTTTTTTTTCTGCAATAAAGGTCTTTGTAGTGGAGATACGATATTCATTACAATCACTGCTGCAAGGATTCATGAAACAACTCAAAAAGGATTCATACTCAAAAGCAGTAAAAAAAAATGTTGTGATAAATATGGTACTTACCTCAGACTGAAAACATTCAGGTCATCTAAAGCCAAAGTCAGAATACACTGCCATGTGAAGTAAATAATAGTAATTTTAAAATAAACATTTTAGCTTATCAAAATAGGCACAAGACTTGGGAGATAAGTATTAGGGTTTAGTGTAGGCAATGCATTCACTACATTTAACAAATGATCCTTTTTACAAGCAAAGTGAATGTCACTTAGTGGCCTCCTATAATTTACTTAGTTTTATCTCTTACTCACTACGGGTGTGTAAGGCTGATTTTTAGCCTATCTCCTTTCATGAGCCTTGAGACTCTTGATTTGCCTTACTGTGAGACAGTCCTCCAGGATGAGAATCACAGATTCTCCCCTCTTCTCTTGTCAGCTCTTCAATACCATCTTTTTACTTTATTGGAGTTTCAGCTACCACATTTGCTGCTACTTCATGAGTCATTCTCTGCACAATGCTTAATCCCACGTTTTCAGTTGTCTTGCAAACATATCACTGTCAGCTCAGAAAGCTGCCTGCTTTGCTCATTTTCTGTCCACCACTTCTGAATTCTGCACCAAATACTGATGCAGTTATCCATCTCATTTTCAAAACTCACTCCCTATTATCAATTTAATGCATTCTCACTTTTCTCCCTCACTGTCTCAACACTTTCCAGGACTCCTGATGCAGCACTGTGCCAAAATCCTCACCACTGTGCCCACTCATCTAACACTTAATGTATTTTTTTAATTGGCTGTCAAAGATTATTTCCCAGTATCATAGAATGCAGGATAGGAAGGGACCTCAAGAATGGTTTGGTACAATTTTCTTGGCAAAAGCATAGTCGAAACAAGATGGGCCAGCACCCTGCATCTGCTTTCCTTCTTTCTCCTTATCGCCCTTGATGCTTTACAGCTTTTGAGGCATGTGTCCTTGTCTGGTTTTTCCCCTTTACTCAGGAAATGGATCTTTACAAACTGTATCTTCCAGAGCCCACTCAAATTTCCTTTACCACTGTGCTGTATAGCCCACTGACCTCATAGTAGTACCTAACCTACTCCAAAGTTACTTTTCTCAGGAACTTTTTTCCCTACTTTGAAATTACCTTACCCCTACCTATTTCAGCTATTCATTTAGTATATTCTAATACTTTATTCTCTGAACTCGTTAGACATATCTTCATTTCAAATTGAGTGGCCATATTATGATGGACTAGAAAAATTGTAAGTCTATTGCTTTTACCTTTCATGATCATGTAAGTGAAGAATTTTCTCTAATACTTGTGCCCACTACTTAAATAATAACTGGTATCCACTTATTTCTTGGCAATTAAATGATGTTGGTAGCAGTCAAGAGATGTTTTAAGGTTGGCTGAAAGTGAATAACCATTTTTAAATTTGGGCTTATCTGCTAATGTCCAGGTAACACCGATTGCAAAAGCAACACATATGTTGAAAGAACAGATGAATTTTTAAGTGAAAATACTGCCATACTATATCTGAAAGACAAAATTCTGTATTAATATAGAGAATGTTGAACAGATGTGAGCAATTTCTCAACATAACTTTTAATTCCTCACATAGGAATAGACTGTTGTTAATGCTTGGCAGGATTATCCTGCCTCACAGTGTTCTGTCACAGTGCAACATAAACCACAATTTGGCACTATATTCCAGTGGTTTGCAATACTACATTTATCATGAAGGTTGTGTTTTGCTGTTGCTTCAGGTTTGCCTGTCTCATTCCACGCTGTGCCGCGTCCACAAGGAGTGTTCAGGAGCAAAAAGGTTTGCCTCAGCAGAGGAATGAAAACTCACTTCTTAATGACATTCCGTCATGCTCCAGCTTGGCTTTGTTTGAGAATATCTGAGACTTCCAGATACATGACAAAAGGACACACAGGATATTGTTTCAGCTGCAAACAAACAGCAAAATACAGGAAAGATTGTCTGACTATTGTTTAGAAATTTAAAGAAATAATTTTTTAATGGGGAATATCTTCTATAGAATTAATTGAACTCAAGTGACATGATCCTATTTTGTAGACAAGCACAAACAATAGGCATCCTACAACTCCCCACCTGTTGTAAAGTCACTGCTTTGTTACATCAGTCTTTTACAAAACTACTTTAGGGGCATAATGAAGAGGATAGAAAAGAATCTGGCATGACAGATATTTTATTGCAGGGCTGTCTGACTTTAGTCAAGAAAAATAGCAATGCAAAATGGACACAAAGAAGTGTGGTGCTGAAGCTGCAGGAAGCTGCATGGATACAATGAATGCATAACTCACTGTCACACTACAGAATTCAAGTATATCATTAAAACTCCTTCAAGTTAGATAAATCTGTGTAGCCATGTCAGCTAATTCACTGGATCCATTTCCCACTCAAGTACCATTCAGTTCAAACAGCTCTCATCTTTCTTTGTAAATAAAATATAAACAGCAAATCTTACAAAGGCACTTACCAGCTAGAGAACTAGGAAAGCCACTCGCTTTATCTGACTTAGAGGAATTTGAACTGACCACCAAAAGAGAAGCCCAGAACTCACAAAAACTACTTGGCCTATTACTTTTGAGAGCTACTCTTGCTCGTCAGAACTAATGGAGTAAAGAAAAGATTATCTAAATGATAACTGACACTTAGTAATTCTTCCTTCAAAACCATGGAGACCTACCAACCACCCTATTCACCTGGCAGAAGCATTCAATGCTGAGATCTATCCACCTACATATCCATCACACAGCTTTTAACCTTTCTTCATACTGAAGGAGAAACTCTAAAAGGTACTTTTTCAACTTCAGTAGTTTGAATCTCTCCCAGTCAAGTTCCAGACAATATTATCAGTCCTGCTTGAATATACAGGCAACTTTTTTCTTGGCTTTCAACAAAAAGAGTTTGTAGACAGATACTACAAGATATCCTTGCAGGTTTTTTTCCCAGCATGTTTGACATACTGTTGTCACACATGTTAAATCTTATCAGTAAAATGTATTTTCATTCAAGTGGATCAACTCAGTAGCAGTAAAACCTGTCATCCGTCAACTTACCCAGCATTTCATGATCCCTAAAGTCTCTGGCAGACTCCCTAGGATAACATACTCAAACATGCCTATGTTTCATAGCATATTTTGACTTTCAGAGTGTACTTTGATAGCCAGCTCTGTTTTCGCCTTCCTCTGTACCATTGACTGCTGGATTCTGCTGACATGTTTTTAATAACATCACAGTATTCCATATTCTGTAACAGAAATACCACAACAATACAGTACAAGTCAAAAGCAAACGGTTCGTCAAGAGGCAATTCTGAGTTAATAGAAGAGGTTTACTGGCCTTTTCCTCCCAGCCTACTTGGGTGGCATCTTCCAGAGCTAAGGAGGCAGCCTGCTTTCCATTCAGGTAAAGAAATTCTCCTGCCTGCTTGAAAATTAAGAGATTCTTTGCAGTCTGGGCACCCAAGTGCATGACAGGATTATGACATACCCAGCCACCCACATTGTCACAGAGTGGTTTCATTTTAAAAAAAACCAGAAACACTAGGATGAATTTTAAGGTGGAGAATGCTTGTGAATATCTGCACTTAAGTGGAAATGCATAAGTGGTACTTCACACACAGACATGTATCCCACCAAAAAAAGCACAACCAAATAACAGGAGAATATTATTTCTTTTTGGTCCTGTATAGTACAAATATTTCCAAAACAAAAAATACTTAATAATTAGACCTCTCCGTTGAACTTCTGAATGTGCTCTCCAGCAGGGAAAAAAATATATAGTTAGGATCCCAGTCTGCAAGAATTTACTTCCAGGGTAGGGAGGGGGTGGAAAAGGGCATTAAGCCATAAAGGTGGCCTGTTTTCTTCTTATGGTCTTTTTCAAGCTAACTTCTCAGAGCTCCCTGTCCTCACTTTAACACTGGCGACAAATTGTGGTGAAGTTACACTCATATCTAAATCTACAGATTTATCTCCATTGAGTAAAATCTTTATAGGTTTATTTTTGTTCAGACCTAGGTCTCCAGGAAAGCAGAGGCTCACTTAGAAAACTAGTTTTGCTCCAACACATAAACTTCTTGCTCTCCCAAGGACCTGAGGTTGCCCCCTGGCCTTGTTAATGCCATTTCCTAATTATCTGTATTTTGAAAGGAAAATATATTCAAGTCACAGCCTGTAAAAGGGCTGCTGCTCATGCCAAAGTGACATAGAGTCAGGGCAAAGGTAGGGTGAGAGAGCAGGAAAAATCTTCCCTTCTCCCTCTTTTCCTCTCTGCTCCCACTTTACACAGCCCCTTCTAAAAGAATGGTGGAATTGCTGAAGGAAAAGAAGTAGAAAAACTACCTTCAGGCTGCTAAAGAAAAGTTTTGTTCCGGTACTAGCACACTTCACCTATGGAGCTCCTGTCATTCAGCAGCAGGTACTATGCCGGCACCATGTCAAGCTGCCTTCAAAGTTAATGGAACAACTGTTTTATTGAAATTGCTAAATTGTAACCAACTATGTCACAGTTCTGTGAAGTTAGTTATTTCTTTGTACGGGTTATAGAGTTTGACAGCTTTTAAACCAAGTTAAAAATAAAGAGATCAGTAATGCTTAAATCATGATTTTGTATAATGGAAAACAAGAAATAAAAAAGTTATTGTTTTAAGTTAACCCAAACCATTGACCTAGTTTTTTTTGAAAATCAAAGACAGATTTTAAGAAGTGATTAAAGTCGAAGCTCATTACATAGAGAAAAATTAATAATTTCCTTGCATTAAATTAAATACTTAAATAAACGGTTATGGGAAATCTTCTCTTAACTAAACTGAAAAGTTGCCATCTGGCTTTCATTCCCCCTATACTGTTTGTCAGTGAAAAAAAAAAGTTAAAAATTCTTATACAGTAGAATAATGCAGTGATAAACTGCTGGTGTTTATGTTAATCTGCTCCCACTCTGGAATGTACATACTTAGAACACAGCATCTTCTCATAAATGTTCAGGCATCTATTGTATCCTTCTTGGCACCAAAGGAACAATTTACTGTAACAGAGCTGAAATTTGGGGTTTTTTTTTCATTTCAAAAGGAAAACAATTCAGATCCTGTGCTGTCACTGGCTCCATAAAACAAACAAAAGTGTTTATACCATTGAATTGCACCATATCTTGGAACTTGTGTGCACAGAGGAAGGAGAGGTTTTAGGCTGCCCTTGATAAGTTGTCAGAGATCCCATCATTGTACAAAGAGAAGACAACTTTGCCATTCAGGGGATCACATGCGCACAATGTAAAACATGCACTCCCTCAATAAAGCACGCTGGTAAATATATCCAGAATTACTGCATTATCCATATTTAAAACATCTGTTTATGTACTGTCTAAACTACAAGGGCAAGTCACAAAGCTATATTTTACATCAATTGTTTCCTTGTTTTTTAGGATTCTGTTTTAAAGCTAAAGAAGCCCAACTCGGGTAGCTGTACTTCTGAATTAGCTATTCTCACCAAGTGAGATCATCAGATCATTTCAGTAAGACAACACCATGGCTAATTTTACCTAGAGAATGGTAGCTGCACTTCAAAACACCAACTAAAATGTACAAAGGAAGAAGCATTGGTCAGAAAATCAGTCCTGGTGAGGACATCAGGTGAGAACTTGCAGGGTGTTGCTGGGTCTGTAGTTGCTTTGAGGAAACTGCCCCATGTTTGCTCTGAGTTGTAACTTCCTGCAAGCTTTTCTTGGAGGGCAAGATTTTCTCCATCTGAAAAGCTTTTTCCCACCATCATTTTAAGCCACCCTTTCAGACCTCTCTCTCAGCTACGAACAACCCCTGGTTGCTTCCTGGGATGTGTTGCAGCCTCTTTCCGTCTCCCAGACACAGACCCACCAACTCTACACACCTGACATGGTCAGGTCTCAGAGCAGAAGTGGGACTACAGCACTGCTTGGCATCCATAGGACAGCACACATTTCCCAAAAGCTCTCATACCCTGGCGGCTCCCCGTCATGGAGCTTTATGATGTGAGTCAACTCTGCTGACACACAGGAACATTTTGGTCATGAAGACTGAAGTAGGAAGTTTCAGTTTATTACATAGTACAACCCTCATACATTCGATGAAAAAAATAGAAATTGAGATGTGTTATGAGCCTCTGAACTGGAAAGCAACTTAAAGGTGTAATATGACCTGTTTTCCTGTCTGCAGATCCTGAGAGATACTATGTTCTTCAGGAAGAGAAAATCTTGACTTTGGAAGTGGTGTCAGATCTGCTGTCAAAGCTGTAGTAATTTCTGGACCCCACAAAGCAGAAACTTCCTCTGAGGACCAGAAAAAGAAGAAACCTTGCCAAACCTTACCAAACATATACAGGCTAGACGTCAGAAGGAAATCTAACTGGTAGCCTCCAGAAAGAAAGAAAAAATGAGCTTTTGTGTGTGTTAGCTCCAGGTTCAGGTGGCAGTGCATGTTGTCCATGAGACAAGCACAAAGGGCAGTTGTAATAAACTCGAGTGTGTCAGACCTCAGCTTTGGATTCACTCTTCAGTCTTGGGACTTCTTTGTTTTGCTTGTTTTACTATACATAAAACGGTCATTTACATTTGTGTGTGCGTTTGTAGACTAAATGGTCTTCATTAAATTTATAGGTATAGTATGCTTTTCAGTTTTTTCTTTTTTATACAGAGTCTGCTCATTAGAGGTAATAATAGTAAACCACTGCCTCCAAAATTGTGTTACAGGACGTTATTACAAAGCCTGTAACTGTTCTGTTATTTATAGTCTCTAATTTACTGCTTTTTGTCTAAGCAACCATCAACTAACTGTACTCTTAAATCTTGCTCTTTTGCTGAGATGTTTAGACTAGCATTTTTATTGTTGCATGCTTTTATTCTTCAATTCATTCCGCACAGGCTGTTTAGGTGATTTGTTTCCTGCCTATGTGCACCAACAGCCCAGACACTGAGAACTGGATTAATAGGAAATAACTCATGAGCTGGTCTTACAACCGAGAGACACATAAATGAGATTTTGATAGCACTATAATTAATGCTGCTACACAAAGGAGCAGTTTTACCTGTGATCTGAGACCCAAGACTAAATGCCTACTGTCTGCCTGACTTGTCACAACAGTTTTTACTTCCAGCTTTTTCTCTACACTGTCTTTTGACAAGAGTAACGAATCTGGGAATCCTTACTTATCTCTATAACAGACCATTTCCCAAAAGAAAATGAGCAAATACAACCAGAAGGCACAAAACTGAGCCACAAATTCTCCTTTCATCCTCAAACAGGCACACACATGGATGGAGCAATTTTGAGGCTATGAAAAAAAGAGTAGATCATTGCTATCACGTCATTGTCCAAGAGCCTGTCTGAAAATTATAAATTATTATGGGTTTTTTCAAAAGAAAGCAAACAGTTTCCACTTCCAATGAAGTGGCACCCTTAGTGTTTTTCCATGCTGATATTGGTTGATTAAAAACAGACACAAATTATTCCTCCCGTAGTCTGCAATAAAAGAAAAACAAACTTAGTAATAAAATATGAGGAAATCCTCCTATTTCACCTTAAATGTCAGCCAATGCTTTGTTCCCCTGTCATGATTTTAAAGGTCAATTATGGAAAAAATGTTCTGGAGAAATTGTAAGTACTGAGGTTTTTCTAACAAGAATATGATACCTGAAACTATTAACATTCTTGTTTACGAATTTCTGCTGAATTGCTCATTCACTAGTTAACTTCCAGAGTCAGCAATGCAAGCCTCATTTAAGTGTAACTTAAAACCCATTTGTGGACTGAAAAATGTCAATACAAAGGTTAATTCCTTACAGAAGCTTCTTTTAGAAGTGGAAATAAAAGTATTATAGCCTATAAGCTGAAATGAAGCCTTTCTCTTATTTATAATTTCTATGCACCATTTTCCCACTAATTAATCCTTCAGATCACTTAGGAATGTCAATAAATAGGTTTTTGTTCAAATTCAATTCAACAAGATTCTCAATATAATTTCTTCCTTTTTGCATAGAATGAATCAAACTGCAGCATTGTTCTCACTTACTGGTGCAGGAGTAAACTCAGCAAGCAGCTGTACCATAAAAGACAAATTAGTAGTTAATAAATGACATACTTCAGAGGTAGCTTTTCAAAAACACTTCAGAACATAAACAGTCATGAGCTGCCTTCCAGTACCTAAAGGGGGCCTACAAGAAGGCTGGACAAGGGAATATAGAGACAGGACAAGGGGAAATGGGTTTAAGCTGAAGAAGGGTAGATTTAGGTTAGATATTAAGAAGAAATTCTTCCCTGTGAGGGTGGTGAGACACTGACACAGGCTGCCCAGAGAAGCTGTGGCTGTCCCCTCCCTGGCAGTGTTCAAGACCAGGTTGGATAGGGCTTTGGGCAGCCTGGTCTAGTGGGGGGTGTCCCTGCCCATGGCAAGGTGTTGGAACTAGATGGGCTTTGAGGTCCTTTCCAACTCAAACCAGTCTCTGTGACACTCTATGAGATGGGCTGTCAGCACAGACTAGAACTGGTAGCTTGGGTGCAATGTTACGAAACACCTAAAAAGAATTACACTTGTAGCTAGGACTTGCTTCTTCCTTTCCTCATAGTTTCTTTTCTCTGATTTTCTTACTTATGTCTTTGGGAGTATGAAAGAATGTGTAATTAATTGGGTTTTGTTTGGTTAAGTCATTTATTATCCAAGCATGCCCAATCAAAATATAAGGTAGCTCAAAGTGGTAGTTATATGAGGAATTTTTCGAGAGGAGCACTGAATGAAATGCAATAAATTATAAACATAGTTATGACAATTCTAGAGAAGTATAGACAGGGGTCCAAGGAGCAGAACAATTCAGGTTATTGACATTGGTACACAGGAAATTCACTTCAACCTTACAAAGATTGATTAGAAACAGGAAAGAGATAACAATGGGTTATATAGGAGAAAGAATTATGGTAGCACTAGACTATTCTACTATACACATCCTTGTATGTTGTATATATTTTTTAATATATTCCAAGTACAAAATAGAAGTACACAATCAATTTGCTTGTTTCAGGAAACATCCACACTGATGTGATTGAAAATAAAACCAAACGAAGGCATATGCACAGGCCATGAGAAAAAGCCTAAACCTTTCCCTAGCTAATGAAAGCTACCTTTCCACTAGCAGGAAGACTTTTTAATATTAATTTTCAAATAATTAAGAACTGTATTATGATGACAGTCCTTATAATGTAAGGATTTCCTGAAGAAAAGATGAGGAAAGAACTTATTATTGGTGGTGGTTAGATTGCACGAACAAGTCTGAGGAGATTAGTGTAGATGTACATACAGATCCACTTAATTTCTGTGATAGTTATGAAGTAACTTGCCTAAAAGATTTTTCTTCCCTAAATGCTGCTAACTAGAGGCTGAGTTATAAACCCTGAGACATACAGTTTCATAACCCATTCAAAAACCTTAGCATTAAAACTTTCTCATGTTGTAACTATGGGCAATGATTTTAACTATATAAACAGCAGTTCTCTATATTTCTTTGATCCCGCTAAATTAATGTTTTGTTTTGTTTTGTTAAGGTTTTTTATTTTCAGAAGGTAAACAGAAGCTTCTTTTAATCATTAATTATTTTATATGCTTTATTTCGTCTCCTCATTTTTTGTTTAAACACTCCCAGTCAGAATGCATAGCTAGTATACACATTGAATAGTGCAAAAATATTGTGTTAGAATATAAAACTTTTTCAGATTTCTTGTTTTTAAAATGAAGCAAACCAAAATAAAATTCATTATACTGAGTTAGGTTTTAAATATACTGTGTTTCATTACAATGAATAAGAGCATCAAAACCCCACCTCTGAGGATGCTCTCATTTAACACTAAAGCAAAAATCTGGAGACTGAAATGTCTCTGTCAAATGTCAACCTAGCACCTACACTGATCTATCACTGCTGTGCTATTCACCTCTTTTAGAAGAAAAAGGAAATTGATTTGGGTTTGGGTGGACCCATAATTTATTACTGATTAGAAGACATATTTTCCACATATTTAGTATCTTACCATTCAGATATGCTCTCTTGTCAACAAGTCTTTTATTTCTGATTGTCCTCAAAACTATTGTAATTTTCTTTCGCCAGTATAAAAGAACATGAACTCACTTCAGAGAAAAACACTTTAAATGGCTGGAGTCATCATTAGCTCCCTTCAGTATCTCATGAATGAAACTGAGAAAAATAACTTTTATGATGAAGAATTCATCTTTATGCTGGGTATGCTATAACTAATTCAGGCAACTAGAAACTCAGAAAACAAAAAGAACCTTACAGGCTCATATGGGTGAAAGAAACCTAATTTCTCTACAGACAGGTTTCAGAAAAGGAAATAGGTAGTTTATGTTTGATTTATTATCTTGTATTAGCTTCTTGAAGTGAGTACCATCTGAATTATTTTATATAGTAAGCCTGCATTCTGCCTGCATTTTTCCTGAACTAATTCACACTAAGCAAAATGATCTTTCTTTTTCAATCATAGCCAATAGAACAATGAAATATCACTTAATTTTATATAAGCAAAATTATTTCAAACAAAAATTTTTGATCAACAGTTACATGTAGATAAAACCATAGCTGAGTTTGGGTTTATTTCTGGAGTCACCATAAGCAAAGTGTCACTGGATTTTCATCAACTAGATATTGCCAACAAGCTTATCAAAGTAAGAAATTCCAGAAACTTTTGGAATGATTCATGATATGTAGGAGCTCAAATATATGCAGGTCAAACCATGTTTCTGGGTCTTCATTCTGTGTTCTGTAGCAAGGCTGGTATGACTTCTAGCAGTATCTTTACCCATTCTGTAACATTTACCCATTCATGGGTAACTTTACCCATTCTGTCTGGATATCTATTTATTTCTAGCTCCAAGTAAACTTACACTAATCATGCCAATGGAAAATTTTGTCAGTGTCTTAACAGCCACCACAGACCATGTGATGCAATCAAAACTTAATTGCATTTATAACTTTAAAGCAAACATAGTTTTCATTAGCAGCAGGCAATATCCAATTCACGTATTTTCACTTGCTTAGAATCATGTCAGAGCCAGTATTTCTGATCCTGTAACCACATAGTAGCTGTTTCATATACTGACATTTTTTTACATCTGACCTCTGTCCCAAAAATAAGAATACCTTTCTTTCCTTTGTTAACATTTCTTCATCAACTGTAGAACTATGCTGAGGATGGAAGCTCCTCAATGACCTTTTCTGGTGTTGGCCATGCTAGTAGAACTTTCTTGATGAAAGTTATACATACACTCAAAACTGCTGCACTCTTTTCCAATGGATCTTTTTGCATATTATGTTCATCTCTTCATTGACATGAAAGGACTGCAGAAGTTCTCTTTATACATCTCACTGAAATGTAAATGATGGAATTACCTGTTATTATCTGATGGAGAATCGTTTGATCTAAAGCTAAAACCAGAGACTATGCAGGAGTATGCTGGTGGTTAAACTACCCTTGGAAATGAGCAAACGCTGAGCACCATGGACAGATCTTATTTCACATACTGCCATGAGTTTAAAAACTGATAGCTGACATGAGATGTGAAGTCCTTCTGTATTATGAGGACATACCTGGGAACAAGGATGAGAGAATAATGCAATCTATAGGGTTCTGCACATACACAAAAATTTTAAAAAACCCCAATATATTAAAGGTCTTCCCACTCTATTGTTCCCCTGTCTCAGGCAAAATGAAGGACACTAGTAGTCCAACAAAACAAGTATTCTTTCAGTTAACACTACCTTTGCTTAGATCCTACTTGCACAAGAGAGAAGTTGACCATAACAAATTTTGCCAGTGATTTTTCTTACCATATATCTCACCAAATCTTCAGCAGGGCTTTTTGACAGTTCTAGCAAAGACACTGTAGCAGCGGAAGGAGTGAAAGTAATCTCTCCAAGCCACCATTCACTTTGCAAAAAAAGATAGGATTTTTTTTCCAAAAAGGAAAATTGTATGAGTTCTTGAGAAAATGAAACAAGTTTTCAAAAAACTATGGATAGTAATTTATCTCAAAACTTCTAAAGGTGCCTAAATTACCATTGCCAAGAGGTGCTTAAATTGCCACAGAATTACCTCAGCAAAAATTTCTTAGAAGGCATTGCTGTAGGAGGCAGCAGTATGTACGGTGGCGCAGATACCTAAAAGCCAGATGTCACAATATGGAAAAGTGCAAAGGACATAAAACAGCAGCACAGCTATACTGAACAAAGTGCTTTAATTCCTGATGCTTCCACTGAAGCAATTCTTGTGCCTCAGTATAAGCAGACCTTTATTCTAGAAGAGAGACATAACTATAATATAAACAAATGACTGCAATCTCCTTTTCAGCTGTTCGTAAGATTTTTGTTGTTTCTTCTTTAAGCAGATTGAAATACAGTTTTGGCATGTCTACATGCCTAACGCACCACATTCCCTTATAGTTCCTGGATATCCCAACCTGTACCACACTATTAATTCTGGAGCACTCATTTTACATGCAAATCCCCAACTACAATGACTGTAAAGAGAACTGGCAGAATTATCCTACTACAGTCTCCTTTTGTACAAAATTACATCATCCAACCTGACTGGTCTGGCTCCCACATAATTACAATTTTCACAGCTCAAGCCAGGAGAGCAAGGTGATGGCATTTTTAATGCTTGCAGTTTGCTGGTTTATGAGTTAAGGTAGGTGGCCAGGTGCTATGTCGTAGGTTCATCTGTGAGTCTAGTGCTGTGTTTGCAATACCATGAGACTAAATGAAAATGTTGTGAGCACTTCTTTATGCTGGAAATATAAATGTTTTCTTTTCTGGAAAAGACTGCTGCCTAGTGTAACAGGAGGTGATCTAATATTTCGTGTAATAGCCTTATTATTTCTAAAAGGTCTGAATTTAACTTGGGTAGTCAGCAACTCATGGCATTCACTCCTTCATTGGTACTATTTGACAGTATGGTAGGAAAGATGAGGAATGGAATAATAAGTCACTTCGATCACATCTCATTATGTTAAAAGACAAGTTGGCAATGTAGCAGCAAAGCTCTTTGAATGATGGGGTAAGGACTGAGGAGAGATTTGGCATGAAGATCTTCTATTTTGAAGATCTAGGATCAAATGCTATTTCATTGCCACATAATACCCAATTATAAGATGACAAACACCAAGACATAGAGCTAAACCACAAGTATCATTCAGCGGAGATGTTAGAACCATATTCTTAACACTTGATAATAAAAAAAATATACAAGACAGAAAAGAAAATAAGTAATCTTTCCATTATATAACTAATACCTTCCAGATGCATGAACGGGCAAAGTGATAGCCTCAGAAGTTAGGTGGTCATTTAGGTAGGATGTAGTCTCTGGTTTCCACAGTGCTTTGTGAATGTGCCTCTTTCCCAGCTCAGGTCCCCTGTAGTCCAAAGAGGCAGCTTCATTCTTGGTGGAGTCTCATCCAATCTCCACAACTTCCAGGTATTCAGCCAAGTGTCACCTTCAGATTTACCTTTTAAATGCTGGTCTTATTATGCTCTCACCACTGATGTGTCTAAGAGTGGTCTTTTCTACTTCTCTCCTAAAAACTGTGTTTTGCAGACTTAACTAGATTCCACCCTACTATGTGTGGAGCTCTTGACTGGACGGAATAATATGATGTCCATGATTTAATGATATGGAAAGGTAACCATCTTCTTATGTTCATAGAGGCACTTCATGCAAGCAGGCTCTAAGTAACTCCACAATGAGGAATCTAATCCTCTCCAATGCTGTGCATTGTTCTTTGAAGGTATTGAAGTTTTGCCTTGAGAAGATGCATGATGCCCAGGCACCTAACACATACTCTCTGAACCACCTCCCTGGGACCTGTTGCACTTCTTTTGGTTTCCTATTCTTATGTTTGAGACACCAGCACAATTTTATTTAGATCTTGCCTAAATAAATGCCAGACCACATCCAGCAGAGGGCAATGAACAGTACACAACTGAACTAGCAAATAAGCCCATTCTTCAAGGATGGACCTAAGTGTGCTCACCTCTGTTTAATCATGATTCCCTAACACATCCCAAGAAAAATATGAAATATATGTTTGAGATCTATTATGAAACCCAGCAATATAACTGTCCACTTTAACAAGTCTTGTGTACTACTTAGTTAGCTGTGGTACAGAAGAGATTATGGGAACTTGGAGGAATTATGGACATATATATGGGGATGTCATAAAAATTCATAACACAGCTCCAGCTGAAAATAACAGTGATATTAATATGCAAAGGTGCATTCAGAGTCTGGTGAAATGAGATACTGACACAAATGAAGAGCTTTTGAGAAAACCAGTAAGAGACGAATGGGGCTTAATAGTTAGGACAGTGAGGAAATGCTGAAATAAAGCAGATACCTCATGAATTTTGACAGTCGCATTCCACAGAAAAGAAAGTGAAATTACCAGCCAACCCATCTCTTTACAAGTCAAATACTACTTTCAAAGTAAAGGAAGAAAGAAATCTATCTCCCAAAATGACATCATTTAATCTTCTCCGGATTCAAATGAGGAAGAGAGGCACTAATTTTTTAAGAAAGCCAGTTGCTGAAAAATAGTTTAGGTAAAAAGCAAGTAAGTTGAGACAGCTGCTTAGACAAAACACAAAGTTTCATTGTCTCCGTGATTCATAACCCATGGTTTCCTTATGGTTCTCATGACTGTGAGCAAAATTGCCTATAGTCATCACTAGGTAACAGTTGTGTCTCCCTAAAGTAAGCAAAATATATTTTTTTTCCACAGCTCTGAAGTAAACAGTGTTGTTACCAGGCTGGACCCAGATTTTCCCCCTCAAGAGTACTTCAAATTATACAGAGGAACATCCATCTTTTTGGTGGTTATATAGTATATGCTTTAGGGAAAAAACTAGACTACGGCAAGCTGAAACCTTTCATATCAAAGCACTTTGGATATTGTGGAGAAATAGCTCAGGGAAAAATGTGACCTTTTGGTTTTGTTATCAACCAATTGTACTTTCAACTTTGACTGACAAAGCTTTGCATTATAAGAACTTCAGAGAATGCCTAGGCATTTTAAAGAATTTCAGAAGTTTTCTCCAAATTAGATGACAGCAAAAGTGACCACACACAGTTCAGTCAGCTTCCTAAATAACCCTGAAATGAAGGTGTAGTCATCACATCTGAGAATCTGATTAACTCTTTAAACAGATGAATTGCGACATCCTCAATGGATTTTTATTTCTTTTCCCCGTTAAAGGGAACATTTTTAATTTATTGTTTTACTCAATAAATATATTATTCTCTATACTGAAAAGAGATCAGCCCAGGAAAGAGTATTAAGAAGTCAAGGCAACATGGTGTTCTAAATCTTTTCAGTGTTATTGCAGTACCTACTCATAACCAAGCTGAGACCTCAGTATTTCTTGCATGCATATATAGACATAGTTGATAAATTCTACTTGTTATAATGATTGTGGTTTGGCAAACCAGGCTAGATAATCTTTAAATGTGAAATGTACAAAAAATACCTAAGTGGCCAGAGCCAGTCAAAGATTTCTGACCTGGTGTTGCAGGTAACAAGCAAGTTATTTCAAGAAGTAATTACTCCTGGCACATTGTACCAGTAAACACATCAGGATCTGCTAATCTGCTTTAGACATTATAGGACTTCATTGACGTATTATTGTCATATTTTTACTGGTGAAGACCTGGTGACCTGGCAATCAACAACAAAAATTCTAGACAGAAAGCAGGTATCATTTTCTGGCATATTTTAACCATGTAACCAGCAATAAATGGGTCCCATATGGTCTTCATCTGCAGAAAATGTGCCATTTACTTTACTTGGTTGCATTTTGATGCCTTATTTTAGGTGGAGAGATATGAGGGACCTTGACAGCCTGACAGGAACCTCATGAGGTTCAAGAACTGTATAAGCATTGGGAGCAGATGATTTTTTCCCTCTGTTCAGCACTTCAGAGATTGCATTTGGAGTATTGTGTACAGTTCTGTCTCCTGACTGCAGGCCTGGAGCAAGTCCAGAGAAAGGCCACCAAATAGTTAGACACCTGTAGAGTACAGCATATAGGGAGAGTCTTAAAAAGAGAAGGCTAAGGTTTTGAAGTTTTTCAGTGACATAGTAGGAAGTTGTAGAAAAAAAATAGATCCAGACTCTCCTTCTAGGTACGCGGTGATAGGACCAGTGGCCACAGACACAAGATGCAGTAAAGGAAACCCTGGTTTGGTATCAGGGAAAGAAAATTTGTACCATAAGAATACCCACTGGTGTTATGGAATCCTGTTCTTGGGAACAGCATTCCCAAGATGCCCAGGCACATTGTAGAATCTCCAGCCTTAGACATATTCAAGACTGAGCCAGACATGACTGTCAGCCAATTGGGATAATTTGGGCCTGTTCTGAGCTGAGGTCACAAGACCTAAGAGGTGTCTTCCATCCAGCCTTATATACATTAGGACTCTATGATAGTCTGCTGGCTTCAGTCTGCCTCCTGCAACTATGTCATAACTAAACTATGCGCTTATAAAATTGAGTGGTGGGAATAGTTTAATCCAACAGGAACAGAAGGAAGCTGCAAAAGACCAGAAGTGGTCTAGTGAGTTGTGCTGGTGATGCTGGTGCTAGGAGACACTACCACTATATAGTTACCAGCTACAGGAGCTGCCAAATATTTTGCAAGTTTGTTCTAAAGCTCCATTTGAGATATATTTAAGGTAACACTGAAAATAAGTGAACCAAAACTTAAACCCCAATGTTTCATATGCCCTGACAGATGTTCACTGAGTTTAGACATCAACAATCAAGTAGTTCACTGCTGTACTTTTGTTGTATCAAAGAACGCTTACTAATGCACAGCAACTGTTTCTAGAGAATTCCCCTTCATGTGCACAAATTGCCCATGAACAGCTTACAATTTTGAGGATTTTTTCTTCATTATTCAAAATTATTCATCCCAAAATTTCAGCAAACAAGCAGTGGTCTGTAGTTTGTGAATGAGCTGTTTGTTGCCAGTATGCAGCATGGACTTCATCCAAAGCCTATTGAAGTTGATGGAAAATCTCCCACTGACTTAAAATAGGCTTTGGATTGGCCCTGTTTGAGTGGTAGTATTCGTTTTGATTGGAATTATAGGTCACATGGTATTTTTCTCCAATATTCAGTGTTTCTGCCAACTTGCTGGACAATAAGAGCATTTGTCTGAAGTTTGACACAAAGAAAATACAGAACAGCCATTAATACAGCCAGAATGAATTTCTTAAAAAACCCTCAACTATTCATGGAAAAGAAAATGGTAGTATCTGCCCAGACTTAGTTCTTTTGGATTCACATGAAGGAGAGTTTCATGTGATTAGGGAATTAATGTTTACAAAAAAGTGTACCCACAGTATTTTTGTCCAGAATACTTGTGTGCGTGTGTGTGTGTGTGTGTGTGTGTGTGTGTGTGTGTCTGTGTTCCCTGACAGTTCTTAAAAAAATGTTTATGGACTAACATTGTGAATTAACATGGGTAGAGCTTATTTTGATAAGGATAAAAAAACATTGGAGGATTTTTCGTTCTATTTTGGTCAATAAACAGAAATCTTTCAGACTCTGTAGGTAAAAAGATTTAGTATGTCTTTTCAGATTACTAGACCTGAGCAAGCTATACAAATAAACTAGGTAGCTGGTAAACCTAAGACACCCCAAATATAGGCTTCAGTTCCTTAAATATGCAAATATTATATGCTTCATTTCTCTTTCAGCAGTTCATATCAAAAAATTACTGCTTGCATACTCAGATAAGTAAATCACACAATAGATCATGGCTTTTTTCTGTTTCCACATGGCTGAACACAAAGCCTAACTCCAAATCTACATCAGGCATGTTTACAAAAAAAAGAAAAAGAAATTAGACCTTACATCAACTAAAATACTGAATGTCTTATTTATAATAATAACTAATGTTAAATAGCTCACTATAAAGCATACTACATAATTTGTAATAGCCTCACTTTCTTGAAAACTCACTTTTCTTCAGAAAAATTCAGGGATTCAGAATCCTTTGGAAGTTGGCTTCCTTATCAAGAATTTAGGCCCAAATTCACAAAAACCAGATACCTGAAATTGGTGGAAGGCATAAGTTATATGGCTGTTTCCTAAAGTATCATACGGAAATCCATATTGAGACCATCCCCGAGCAGAAGGACTTGTACGTGGTGATTGATGAAAGGCTCAACACAAGCCAGCAGTGCTTGCCTGCAGCCCTGAAAGCCAAACATATCCTGGACTGTGTCAAAAGAATCATGGCCAGCAGATCAATGGAGTTGATTCTCCCTCTCTTCTCTTGTGTTACTCCTACCTAGATTACTGTATTCAGCTCTGGGGTCCTCAATATAAGCCTTTCAGTACCTAAAGAAACCTACAGAAAAACTGGAGAAGAAATGTTTACAAGGGCATGTATTGATAGAACAAGAGGTAATGGGATTAAGCTGAAGGAGGGTAGATTTAGATGAGATATTGGGGAAAAAAAATTAGTCTGAGAACCGCGAGGCACTGGAACAAGCTGCCCAGAGAAGCTGTGGATGCCTCGTCCCTGGCAGTGTTCAAGGCCAGATTGGGCAACCTGATCCAGTAGAAGGTGTCCCTGCCCATAGCAGGGGAGTGGGAACTAGGTGATCTTTGAGGTCCCTTCCAACTCAAACCATTGTATGATCCTATGACTATGATTCTATGATAAAAGTCACAGGGTGGAGAGATTTTGACATAAAGGTTCTTAAACGCCTCAGCTTTTGCTTCAGTGTGTGCCTCAAGATTTTTTGTTCTGGAGGACAGAGCAGCTGGGTTTCTTTCTCACATGAAATTCTGGTTCTGTGTTGTTCCTTCTGCCTACCTATTACAAAAGTTCTACATAAGTTTATATCTGTATTTATTCCTACCTCTTCTTTCACAGGAACACTAGCAGCAATCCAGTTCTAGAAACAATCTACCTGAAAACTTAAGCAGAGATTTTAAGTTTTGACTGCTCAATTCTCAGAATCAGCTCACATAGTCACTCCCATGTGGATCTCCCAGTGGGACTCAAGAGTGGGACACAGAGGAGGGTGAGACTAGAGCACCACCAGATTAAAACAGCATGAGCTGCTAGGGAAGTGCTGGTAAGAATAGAGAGCTGGGTTTTCATTCTACAATTATCAAGACAAGACTGATGTGGATAAAACTGCCTGTAAAAGTAAAACCAATTAGAAGAGGACAGTGGCTCCAGTGAAAGAACAGCTTCCTTAGCTCAAAGGGGTTCAGATCTACAGGTGTCAACCAAGAGAGTTCATCCAGCTGGAATCTGCCATAGTGGGTGTGTGTGGTGAGGGAGCCCTTTTCTCTTTGTGAGCTGAAAAAAAGGACAATAGTGTTCTTGTCCCAGAGAAACCCACCTATGAAGGAGGTCTTAATTCTGCCTATGCCAGTAAGGTAACTGTACTGGGGAATGTTCCTGGGCGCCGGTGCTTGGTTGTCCACACTATTGCACTGTCAGAGCACACCATGGGATGGTTTTGACACTAGCCAATTTGCTCTCCTCCAGACAGATCTTGGACACAATTTTGGAGTTAACATGTGCCAGGAACAATTCCCTCAAGGCAGTTTGGATGTGGCTACCCTGTTTTGGAGGGTAAGAGTGTTTAGTAGTATGAATATGGGCCATTCTTGTGCCATTTGGCCTCTGTGATAGTGAATGGTGCCAGGCACATCTAATTTCCTAGAATAGACACTGCTTGTGGCTGTTATTTCTTTTCCCTTAAATGTTTGTGCATTTATTCAATGGTTGTTTATTGCAAAATAAACATTAAGTAATCCCTAAGGAAGGGATCAGAACTGAAGTTTTGTCGCTAGTGGTCAAGTGCCAAATCAAAAATCCAAATTTCTCTCTTTCCCGGCCATGTGAATATTGTGTTTCTTTCTGTTTAGTGACAGATGTAGAAAATAACCCCCAACTAAGGAGGCAAAATATTTTGAAAGGAAATATGGATTCTTGCAAACTGTAATCAGGTTAAAATCTGCTATGTCAATAATTGACCTTTCTTCAAATAGACAGCTTGGAGCTGAGCGAGTGCCTGCCTTCATTCAGCATGCCCCTGAGTGCTTCCACTTCCCAGATGGAAACTACTTTGCAGGGCCAAAGAGCGGAGGCCAGAAACTGGGTGCAGCCAGGTGAGAAGGGAAGGTCCCATCATGCTTTCAGGACACTTCTTTGGCCTCAACTGCTTGTTTGCCCACCCTAAGACTGTCCCCTGGGAGAAGATTCCCAAAGAAAGATTGCAGTTGTCAGCGAGGTTGCCATCTACCTAAACTTCAGATGTGTGCCATACAGCTCCACTGCATCAGTATTCCTCTACAGAACTGACCTTGAGTTTCTGGTGTGAGTTCATCCCATTTAGCTATTTTGTCAGGTCCATGAATCTCCCAGCATGATCAGATAAATACACAATATATTCTATCCGTACTAAATTAATAAAATAATATACATTTCTCAGTTTTTTAGAGTACATTTTTATGCTTTACTGATATTTGTTAAAACCAAGGTCCTTTCAGGTATTTATTTATACAGCTTTTCACCTACCAGATGTTCTCTGTTGAATCACTAGGGACACATTCATCTTCATGTGCTTCTAAACTTCTCTCATGATTCATGCTGCATTTCAATCCAACCTAATTTTTTTTCTGAAGTACAAACATTCCCTTAGGTGCCCCAATTCGTGTAATTTCAATATAACCGTATAAACGGCAATAAACTGTGTGCTGAACATTTATAGAATAAAAAGCCCATTTTAAAAGTGATCTGCCAAAGCAATTTAAACTTTGTTTAAAAGGGGTTTTCTATAAAAGAAAACATTTTCTAGGTTTGATAATTGGTCAATTTTTCATTAACTTTTTCAAGCTAGGAATTTTTCAACCTGCAGATGTCTTTTGCAAAAGAGAAAAGAGAAAACGATATACAGATAAAGAAATTAAGACAATTAGAAATTAAGAAATGGGGAGAGGTGGGAAGGCAGGAAGGCAGGAAGGCAGGAAGGCAGGAAGGCAGGAAGGAAGGAAGGAAGGAAGGGAGGAAGGAAGGAAGGAAGGTTGTTTTAGTAGCCTGCTAGATCTTCAAGTCCCCAAGAACTAAATTATTTTAAAGACATTTTTCATGGGTATGGCACAGTTTGTCTTTGAAGCAACTGCATTACATTTTCTTTCTAAACCCATAATAAAGCACCCAAAAACCCCCAACTTAAAGGTTTGTCTGCTTCTAGCTATATGAAACCAATTTTCATGTATTTCCTTTTATGTCAATTTGATCTATAGATCGACACAAAAAATGTAAACCCGGTTTCGTAAAACAAAGGATACATGAATATGGGAGATTTTGCAGTTGAAAAATGTCCAGTATTGGAGAAGAATGTCCATCTTAAAAGAACTCATTATTTCTTACAAAATAGTATGTATCTTTATCGCTTGTTCTTTCCATCTGAGATTTTTACCAAACATGCTTATTTGAAGGTCAGAGCATAATTTGCAAACACAAGGGAGCAGTTACACCCAATATTTTTGTCTCTGTCTCTCCACTTTCTCTCTATGTCCTCCACTTGACTGGCCTTTCAAAGACGATGATGTACTTACAGGCCAGCTCTCCCTGTTCCAGGTAGGAGGCAGGTGCACTCTTTGGGAAGTTCCTGGCACAATTAAACTCACAGTAACACCAGTCTTTCAGATGGATGGACTCTGCTCCTGTTGCCACCTGGCAAGATTAACTGTTTGTCCCTGGTCATTCTCTGAGCAGGAGATGGCAGCAGAGGCAGCCTGAAGGAACTGGAGTGGAAGGAGAAGATAGGAATTGAAGAGGGCTACCTGGTGACTTAAATACTTCCCAATGACTTCATGAAGTGCTGTTATTTAGCTGTGTAATCTTCTGATTACACAGGACTGTCAAAAAGATACCTTTTTTGTGAATAGGCAACACATGAAAATCCACCGCGTCCCAAGCAAATCCTAGAAAGCAAGAAAGGCAAAGTATGTCCCTAGAGAAAGCAGTAAATCATATCTGTTGACAGCTCATAGGGTTGAGGAAAACTGTAGGAGTTGTATTGGTCATCGTTCTTGTACATTTGTATGCAGCCATTCTTATGTCCTTGAAAGATAACCTGCAAATGAAAGTTTTATTTTGGAATTCAGCAAGAGGGATTTATCTGGCTAAGAGAAAGCAAAACCAAGACTCAAGTGACTGTAACAAGACAAGACACTCTAAGGCTGAATACAGCAGTGGAGGATTGATCAGTACATGGAATAACATCTAATAGCACCTCTGTGATATTTCTACTGAGCCTTGTCTGAGGGAGAGATACATGTGGATTTTCAACTACATTTTTGATAGATATTGCAAAATAAATGAGAAAACCTAGGGTACCGATTCACATTCCAATTAGACCTCCTAATTAAAATCTTCCTAAATTAATGCTAGGGTAAGACATTTGACTGTTGAACAAGCCCTGATAAGTGAACTGGCACTAAGGCACTTCATTCAGGTGTTCGAAGTCAGGTTGCTCATTCCCTTAAAGCTTCTTTAAGGTCATGTGGAACCTATGAATAATACCAAATTAAATGCCCTAAGTCTTGAGATCCATTTAATTTAAAACACTTCTGAGATGGGCATAACAACTTAATTGTTATGGTCTCTGAGCAGGGGGTCATGTAGAATAAAAGAGAGAAGCAATGCCACAGCAACTGGTAACACTCCTGACAGAAGAAATGTGCTAGTGCATCTGACTGGATGACCTCACATAAACAATTTCTGGTGCAGATTTGTTTTTCAGCCACACTTATCTTTAATAACCTCTTATTGCCTGTGTGGTCTACAGAAATAATCTAATTGGTGTGAGCTATTAATTTAACAGCATGCCAACCTCCAGCTCACTGGAAGCATTGCTACCTGTCATCGAGAAGAAGTACAACTCTGAAAACACCTTTCAGGTCAACAGACTTTTAACAACCCACACTTACTCCAGTTATTTGTTGCTTGCATGTCATCACATTAACTTGGTGCTTAACCTCTCACCCTCTTCAAGCAGATATACTCTGGGAGGACTTTTCAGTTAAACAATTCTCTAATGAGAAGATTTCCATCTTTGAAAGAATACATGGGCAATACGGGAGAATCATCGAATCATAGAATCATAGAAGAATTAAACCTTCTTAGTTTGTAGAGATTAGATGGAGGGATTAAGGAAATAGATATAGAAAGGTCAGACTGAAAGTTTAGTGTCTCAATCCAGACCATTTCAGCACGGATGCCCTAGCACAGACTAAGACTGTTTGAGGGGAGTTTACAGAACTTCTATATTAAAAAAACAAATGACATTTGCCCCACCGAAATTGCTGAAGTTTGCAATAATTGTCTGAAATCATAATTTCTCTGGTAAAATAAGAAAGAATTGTTCTAACTACAAGACTTTTTTAATATACTTATTTTACCTTGTGTGTCTGTTTGAATTATGTGAAACCTAGCAAAACTTAGGGATAGGTATTATTTTATTTACTTATAATGACACTAATGGCAATTACAAATATGTACATATTTTATGCAGCTCTAACTCCTGAATAGAAAATTAATGAGCGAAAGGCAGAAATACTGACATTTTTACACCTATCTGTTAGTGTCTGAGTACTTCAGACATCACTAACATCTGGTAACTGCAGCCTCAGGGGTTAATGCAATAAACAGGCAAGAAAAATGGACTATGTCATTCTTTGAAACTCTTACATCACATTTGACTCACAGCCAAAGGATTTTAGTGCTTGCCATTATTATTTTATTGACACATCAAATCACTTCAATTTATAGTTGCACAACCCTGTATATTCACATTCACATTTTTAA
Organism: Hypotaenidia okinawae; assembly: GCA_027925045.1. Lineage (NCBI taxonomy): Eukaryota > Metazoa > Chordata > Aves > Gruiformes > Rallidae > Hypotaenidia > Hypotaenidia okinawae. The sequence goes on along the minus strand of BSDF01000002.1, from coordinate 128,064,654 downwards.
TACACAGTGGAATTCTCCTGACTGACAATCTGTGAAGTGAATAAGAATGCTGCTAACAGCATGTGTACTACCCCATCCACGCTGCTAGCAAGTAAAACGGGAAAAGGACTTATGTCTTCATTTTCTTTGGAAGACGGAAACCAGACTTTTATTCTCAAATAGCATCTCCTCTTTATTTAGAAGTGTGGCACAATATATACATTCAGTAGAAAATCAATCTTTTCTAATGGTAGGTTTCCACTCTACTGTATGCTAGTTTACAGTCAAGACATTATTTGTTAGATGAGAAATAACAAAGATTTGAATATAGTCATAAGCTGAGTTGGAGGAGATAAATGCAGAGTGATACAGTTTAGTTTTACAAGTTATAAGAAAGTGTAAACATCAAACGATGCCAGCTTCTCTTCTCAACTACTTGCCAATGCAAACTGGTACCTCCATTCCTAAAAATTAAAATCCTGAATTTTTTTCCCAACAACTTCATGATTTCTGATCTCAAGGATGATCAATAAAGAAGCTGTTTTTTCCCAATCCTAATTAAAAAAAATATTTCCAAGACAATATTTTTACTAGATCCCTAACATTTTCATTAAATTAACTTGCATTAGATTCCAATGCTTTTTGAAGACTGGATTACAGCAATTTCTTAGGAGGTTATGAGTAAAATTAGACAGGAGACTATCCATCATTTTCACAAAATTCCTCTTAATTTAGGTAAATGTTGCTGTTCAGATGACAGGAGAGGTGCTATATTATCTGATATTAAGTGCTAACTCAGTGAGAAGTCTTGGAGATTTTCAATAAGCACATGGTTTTAAAGAGAAGAGGTTAGAGACATTCATTATCCCTTTCCTTTCTTCTTTCTTTTCCTTTTTAAGTGCAGCTTATAATTCAGATCTTTAAAATTCATCATTAGCCTAAGAAAGTTACAATATAGAATACGAAATGGCAAATTCCTCCCTAAATTTTAAAGGAGAAAACACCTCTTCAGTGCATCAATAGTTTCCATGTACACTTGCAAAGTATTCCGTCTGTCCTTGAACCACTGCTTCTTAACTTGAGCTTTACACTAAGATGAAGGTGTCTGAAAGCGTATTGCTGTTGAAGCTCCAGCCATGTAACAGCAGAAGTGCTTCTTGTGCTTGGGTTAGGAAGGTGATGTAGTATGCCGAGGAGTCCAGCCTGCAAGAGAGAAAAGGTATTTGAAGTACAACCTCTAAAGAAACAATAGCTACTGTAAGAAATAAGAGAAAGCTGAATTGAAACCGTGTTCCAGGTCAAATCAATGGAGCACAATTATTTTCTCTAAGTATAAACCAGTGTACACCCCTGCTCCAAAATATCTAATTTAAAAATTCCACAATAGGAATAGAACATGTGGGGGAAACATAGAATACTTATGTACTGATTTCCTAATAAAGAAAATCTGGTCCGTGTCACCGGGGAGAAAAATAAGCAAGTTGTGCATTTCCACATAGTTTTTCTCAAACTCACATACACCTTGGGAAGCTGCAGACACATATGGAGATATATGTTTCTCTCATAGCAGTCCCACAATAAATCAGTGTTATCCCAAAATGTTCTCATATGACTTTAGATTAAATAGCTTGGAATGAAGCTCTGGATTGCAATGAAGGATCTCTGGGAGAAAAGACAGAAAGAAGATCTGGAAGTTTAGAATTTCTCATCATACAATAGGAACATAGGAACCATCAGGCTGGAAGGGACCTCAAGAGGTCTTCAGTTCAACTTTCTGCTTAAAGCAGGCTCAACACTGAATTCAGACCAGATTGCTCTAGTGTTGGCTAGAAAACCTTCATGGACAGAAACACCACCACTTCCTCAGGCATCATTTTTCAATAGCTCTTCATCCTCATAGTGAAAAATTATTTCTGTATATCCACCTGGAACCTCCCTCATTTCAATTTACAACCACTGCATCTCATTTTCTCACCAGGATCTATCTTTTTGATGACATCCTTGCAGACCCCAACACTGCATCTTGTCCATTCTGAATAAGCCCTGGTACCTCAGCTTCTCATCACAGAGTATGTCATGCAGCATCCTGGGAGCACTCTGTTGAACCTGCTGTAGTTTTCTTGGTATCTTTTCTGTAACCAGGGGACCCAAAACTGGACCCAGAATGCAAGATACAGTCTCACAAGTGTTAGACAAAGCCAAATAATCACTTCCCTTCAGACTACTCTCCTGGTTAACACCACCCAGTGTTCAGGATAAGGCTCTGGCTCATGTTTAATCTACTGGTCCATGTCCACCAGGATCCCAGATCCTCTTCAGTAGAGCTGCTACCCAGTGAGTCCCCAGACCCAGTCTGATTCAGGGGTTAGTCAGGTGCATGGCTCTGCTTTTGTCCTTGTTGAAACACAGAAAGCTGTGTTTTGCAAAGGGATATAGAGTGGTTCAATTGTTCAGCTTGATTTGAAGTACCCCTCAGGAACTCTAATTTCAGAAAATGGAAACAGGACACCTCCAGTCCATTGACCAGGATATAGAATCATGGAACATCCTGAGTTGGAAGGGACCCATAAGGATCATCAAGTCCAACTCCAGGCTCCACACAGGGCCAGCCATATAAATGCAGTATTCCAATGACTTGACCTGGACAGCAGTTAGAAAAAAATAATCAAAAGCCTAACTGGATAGCTACAGGATAGGAGCTTTTAATCAATGCTACAATTTACATTAGACTTCTCTTTGCCCTTTCCTCAAGGTCATTGTCCCAAGAGGATTATCATCCAAATGACTGTGTGCTTTCTTTGAGGTACTGCACCATTCATTTTGTTTTTAAAAGTTATTAGAAATACCTACTATTTCCTTTGCTTCTATTTTCCAGATTGAAACCTTTTCATCAGGGTTTCCCTTATAGCCAGCCTCCCACTGTTGAGGGATGACAGTCAGACCCCGCTAAGCAAAGAGTGGTGAGATGCATGTCCTGGCCCACATGGTGTGAGAGGATCTTCACCATTTCTGGAACACCCATCAGCATCCATGTATAAGATGGATACAAGAAGGAAGTAGAACTATTGGAGAGGGTTCAGAGGAGGGCCACAAAGATGATTAGAGGGCTGGAGCACCTCTCCAACGAAGAGAGCCTGGGGGAGCTGGGCTTGTTCAGCCTGGAGAAGAGAAGGCTGCAGGGAGACCTCATTGCAGCCTTCCAGTACCTGAAGGGAGCATACAAACAGGAGGAGATTCAACTTTTTAAAAGGGTAGATAATGGCAGGACAAGGGGGAATGGATTAAAACTAAAGGAAGGAATGTTTAAATTAGATATTAGGGGGAAGTTTTTTACAGAGAGAGTGGTGAGGTGCTGGAACAGGCTGCCCAGAGAGGTGGTGGATGCCCCATACCTGGAGGTGTTCAAGGGTTGGATGGGGCCCTGGGCAACCTTGTGTAGATCCAGGCCTGAGGTTGGTGTCCCTGCCTGTGGCAGAGGTGTTGGAGCTCTCTGATCCTTGGGGTCCCTTCCAACCTATGCCCTTCTATGATTCTATGATTCTATGATAAGCTCTTAACAACAGTGGACTGAGAGTAGTGCATGCTGAATCCATTTTTAATCTAGGAAATCATACAAATGGGGTATCCATCTGACTTCCTTATCCTTTGTCCATTTCTAGTCCCATTCTGATGAAGCACTCTCCAGACACCTCTCTGCTTACACTCCAAATCCTGTTTCTTTTTAAGCATATCTGTTTGCCATTTATCATCACCACAAAAATCTTGATTTCTACTCAGACAAGTTTGTGCAAACTTATTATATAACAATTATTAACGGGCTCACCTCCAGTTTCATTGTCCCAGTGTCGAAACAAATTCTACAAGCACATAGATGTTAACCCAATGGGTGTAAGTTTTATCTTTGTTAGAGGAAAAGCAGATTGCTGGAAAGAGAAGGTGGCACAAGCCAATAAACATACCATTCTGGGTACTTTGTTTTAACACATTTCCCTCTGGGCATTAAACAGTAAGTAACGGTGTTCAAATCTATGCTTGTGGTGAGTCAGAATTTGATCCAAATGTAAAAGTTTAAAAACCCCAAACAACCATATTATGAGCCAAAATCAACACCCTTTGATGGAACTTTTGGTTGTTGCAAGTCAACTTCCCTGGATTTTATTTGCTGTCCTTGCTGCAGGTTTCAATCAATAGGTTCAAATGGATTAAAATTTTCTGTTTCTGGAAAATAACATCAAATTCCACAGAGCAGATGTGTGTAAAGTGTAATAAGTGTGCAGCAGCAAGATATAAAACTACTTGAAACTTAACAATTTTGCTAAGCTAGAATTGAGGTACAAATTTTAAAACACATACATATCAAAACAGCTCAGAGACATCTGTGCCTATGATACTAGTTTACCCCTTCACAGGGATGATATCATATGAACAAATGCTCTACTACTTAAATGTGCTCTCAAACTATAAATCATGGTACTTACGATGAAGCTTTCTCTCCCCTGCCTGTATTCATTTGCCTTTCTGTCCATGTGCCAAATTAGCCTCAGTACTGCACCAGGAAAGATGCGTATATGTATGCACAGAGGTAGAAATGTTCCTCTGATAAGGAGGAGGGGAGCAAATCCTGTGTCTGGAAGTGGAAGGGAACATGTCAGCATGTAACTGGACACTAGCCACCCCTAATGAGCTGAACTCAAGCTTTCTCAGCATTCAAACACTGAAAATTAGTTAAAACCTTCTTCTACTGCACTGCAACCACAGATGCAGGCAGGACCTAGCATCATTTTGCTGTCTGCTGTTAACTACTGCCACAACAGAGATATTCCCTGCTACTAATACCGTACGACAGTATTTCAACCAAGATGTGACAGATAAATGTAATGAAAGTAGGGAGTGGGGGGAAAATAGAGAAGAGTAATGGTAACAAGACTGCGTTAACACACAGATCAACCTACCAGTCTTTGTCATTACAAAGCACCTGAAAATAGAGTCAGCAGTGCTCAGATGCCATATTGCCAAGCCACAAACACTTGCTTTCTTTCTGGAAGGTATCAGATGACAAGTGAGAGGAGTGATCTGTTCAGAGAAAGAAAACTGGCAAATATGTGAGGTGAAAAACTAATAGCAAAAATGAAGTTTGAAGGGTGCATTAAAAATTAAGGACATAATTAATTCAGGTCATTAGGAAGGGGAAAGTTTTGAAAACAAGACAGTCGCAATTTATGAATGTATCTGTCTGTATGTGGGGACAACTGAAGACAAGGATTTGATGAAGCTGAATCACCTAGGAAAATTGTACAGCATGAAAACAGCCTGTGTGGGTGAGATGAAAGACAAGGGAGCTGCTATAATTGTGAAGAGAAACTGTAAGGTCCTGGTCAGGGTAGTTAACAATGCAGACAACACAAGGAAGGTTGGCTTTGGAGCACTGTGAGATTCTGCTTAGAAATGTGTGTGGAGGAGAGACAGCTCCAATTAACTGCTCAAAGCGACAAAGCAAGATAGAAAAATTGCTAATACCCACAGCATCAACAGAAACTTCAGCCTTGGCTGTTCTTAAAGTGAAATTAAGAGGCAAGCTACAAGCTTGTAAATGAAGGTAACCTGGGTGTTTAAAAGCAATACAAAACCAGTGACTAGAGCTAGCTCTAGTTTTAGGCTTCATGTTTCTCTTCCCTCACATTTATTACCCTCTATCAGCTTTGCTGAGGAAGATCAACCATGATTAATATTTCCCAGTAGAAGAAATTTATAAGCCTTCAACTGTAAAAGTATAGGGTGAATTCAATACCTAAATTTTATAGCTTTCCATATAATTGTTTTATTGTTGAAATATAACCAGCATTTTCAGTTAGCTGGCATTTCTCTCATCACTTAATTCTTAGTTTCCTTTCCTCCCAGAGAGTGAAACACTGTGGAAAATATAGAATCTGTTTTATGCTGCTGATAGGATTCCTTATTTTGCATAAGGACACAGGACACCATTAAGGATGGATAGAAATGAAAATTGTGCCAGTAAACAAAGAATGACCCAAAATATCACTAAAGGATATGTTTTGATCAGATCAGTTACTAATTTACATTAGTAAATCGAGACAAACTGCATGACAGCTTGCTAGGCACAGTCAAGTTGCCTTTGAGGGCTTCTGCTTTATATTCCTAAATAGAGCAGCAGTACTTCTCCAGATGAGCACCGGCACTGCCTGCACTCTGCAGATAGTAACTCTCCATTTGTCACCACTTCAAGCACTGCTTTAAATGTGTCATGGGCAGTTATCTGGTCATCTCTTTAAATGGTTTGAAACAGGCCTCTGCTTTAACTTATTTTGAATGTTTATTATTACTGCAGGGGAAGCAGAGGGTGTTTGTATTCTCAGCATCTGGCCTTGTGAGTTCAATAAGGAAATGCAGACTTTTCTTCATGTTCAGGTGAGAGGAGTAATCAATACCAATCAGCAGAAGGACCAGCAGTGAGATTACCCAGGCTTGCTTGCTAGCAGGAACAGCACCAGGAGGAACCCTGATACAGGCTGAAGGGGGAGGGCAGAAAAGGTTATTTTTTAGGTCTATGAGTAATTCCACTGCCTCTGTGTTAAGAATTACACCTAATACAGTGGTATTAAGTTCTGATTTGTGCATTGTGCCTGATACTGTGCATAAATAACAAGAAAAGCAATTAAGTATACTTATTAAATGGAAATTGAACAATGAGAACTTTTTCATGTGGACTTTCCAATAAATCTGTGCCTGGTCTCAGGGACTTTGACAGGTTTAAAACTCCAGGACCATCTGAGACGAATATTGAGTTAGCAAGGAGCTGGCATTTATATGATAAGAAAGCATTCTCACATAGCCTCTTTTCCATCTGAAGGTATTAGAGTGCTTAACAGGGCTTCAGAGGAGGATAGTGAGTACTATTACATTGTGGAGGCAGGGTACTGAGGCAAAATCAAAATAGCCAACACAGCAAGATGGAGACATAGGCTCTACAGAACACCAGAGGCTCAGATCTCAACTTCTCTGCTTTGCAGAGCACCCGTCTAAACTGTTGTTTGTTAGCTGCAAAATAAATCCTCTGTACTCAAAAAGCATCATCACTCCCTCTACCCCTGAGACAGTCTGCGTATTCAGTCAGTGTAAATTTTCTGTTAAATTTGGAGGTCTTACACATCCCACCCAGCTATGAATCTTTCACTGACTGAAGCTAGAATTGAAAAAAAAAATAAATTACATATATCTCTGCACATGACCAGTTGTTTGTTAGCAGAGGAGAAGCTGTTTTAGCTGTTACCACTCTATCACTCTAGCAGATACATCAGTCACTTCAGGTAGATTTCCTGCTCCATTTTCAAAGTAAAAGCAGAAAAAACAGTAATTTCCACAGCTTTTGCCCATGATCAGGGTAACAACAATGAACAGAGTTTGGCCATACTCTTGCACTTGAGTTAACATCTCCTCATTGCCTTTGGGTAAGTTGTCTGTGTATGGCTTTTTGATTTGTGCTTCTACTCTGCAGAAGATCAGTCCCTTGCTCCTGCTCTTCATCATCTTCTTTCTTCTTGGTTTGGTGAATGATAGTTTGTAACTTTTTGAGGGTCATGTCTAATCAAGCAGTGCTGCTGAATGCCACTCAGTCCTGGATGTCCCCACTGGCATGAAACATGATGTGAACAGCAGCAAAGGCACTTTTCACCTACGCTCTGCTTCTCCCCAAAAGTTTTCCGAATTCGTGTTATATACAAGAAATTACTTAAACAGCTTTGGGAATGTATATCAAAGTCTGAATAAAGATTGCTTTCTTGTGGCATCTATCAAAGTAAAAGTTATATACTGTAGGCTATTATAAAAAACTTTCATCAGTACTCCATAACAGTAAAATAGGCTGCTGTATACCATCCATGACAATATTGTTTAAGAAAATAAATATGTTTAATCGCTTACAACCTTACAAAATATTTATATCTTGGTTTTCTATGGCATTTTAAATTCAAACAGTGTTAGTTTAATTTGTATTTCTTCTATTTTTGCCCTTCAGATTAAATCAAATGTATGGGGTAGTATTTTCACTTTGTTATGATCAAGAGTAATTCAATCTCATTATATCTGATTCATTCCCCACTAAAGGATGTAAATCTCTTGCTGGTGTAGCATTTGCCTTGCTGACTATTTTTAATCCTGAGATGACCTATCAGCATGATAGGAGCAACTTTAAAATGGTTAAAAAGGTCATGTGCTTGCATACCTAATTCAGTAACATTAAACTTGCTAAAGTGCTGCACTGTGACTGAGTAAACAGTAAAGATACATATTTTCCTCAATATACAATAGACCCACATGTGAATAATGGAGGCACTTATGCTGTCCAGAGCGTGAATAATGAGGGCACTTATCCCATCTGCAGAGCACAGCTTCACCACTGCACTCCCATCTGGGAACCCTGTGCCTTGAATTGGTGCATACATCACGGGTCTGCCCTCGGCACCAGGCCAGCCCCTAATCATGCAGGCATTCTGCATTGTTATCTGACAACATCACAACCCTGTCAGCCAGGCCAGGGATATGATGTGCCGGTACTTGAACAGCAGTGGGATGGCTCGGTGCTGAGCAAGCCAAGAAGGTCATGGGGGAGGACGGGAAGAAGGTGTTTGTAAAACACAAACATGTTTTGTGCTTTTGGTTTCAGACAGTTTATTTATTTCATGAGGTTTTGGCTCCAGAAATGTAAAATATGAAAGACAATGGCTTGAAATCACTTCACGAGTTGTGTCATGCATTCAGTCCTGCAACAGTTTTGTGACTCTAGCAGAGTATGTACATGATAAATGGTCACATATTTTGCTGTGCTCTACACAGATCACCATGGATATTGTGTAGCCACTTTACAGCTTTCCAGAGCCTTCCAGCTACAATAAGTCAGCTGGAGTTCTCCAGTGCCCAAAGAGGTTTGCATTTATTGATTGTGATGCAGAATAAAGTGCCCTGCTTATGTTTTTTAACTTGTCTTTCTTCTGATTCTCATCACAGTTGCAGTATGAGGTCGAAAGTAGTCATTGAAACAAAGTATGAACCTTCCACCTGCTGAGTTCCCAAGATATTTTAGGATTTTGGTACTCTACTAAGTCCACTTTCAGCTGATGACCAGGATGTAGGGCCGATATGAGAGTTCTGCAGCCTGTGTTTCTTAGCTCACTTTAAAAATAAAATTAACCAAATTACTTTTAGTATTAGTAGCATTGTTGTGAAGAAGCCCTAGCAGAATAAAATTTTTAAAGTTCTCATCACTCTGTGTGTGATGCAAAGGATATGAGTCTGATGTGTGGCTTAGGGAAGCCCTCCTGTTGAGTGATGAGGTTCAGAAAGAATCCCCTAGCTTTCTAAATGTTTGAGACAGTAGCCTAGGTGCAGCTAGCTCCAGTCTTAATACAGATTTGGTCAACAGTTTACAGCCAAAGGATTATATATGTATAACCATATACCAGAGTCAACACTTGCCTGTCAGAGCCCCCGAAGGATTTTCGCTGAGACAGTTTTACAAAGCTGAAGCTAATAGAAACTTTATTAAAGTAACAGATATAAAAAGTTTGGAGTCGCCATTTGTAAACGCACTTACTGCAATAGTGCTAATATATGACTATGATTATGATTAAAATGCTAGCAAGCTACTATCCCAGGTATTCTCATGAAAAGGGTGAAATTGCAATTGCTTACCAGGGATGTGTGGAGGGGAAGAAGCACAGCTCATCAACTACCTCTTTAGGGGCTTCAAGATCTTCTCTCCTCCCCCAGGGGGTAATTTCCTCAATACCCTTTATACTCTAATCTGAGCTGTGCCCTCCCAGGGGTGATGTTTAACACAATTTACGTAGAGAGTCGAGTTCCCCAGTCATCTATGTTTAACATGTACTGCTTTTTTTCTCATTAGCATAGTTAGGGTATCAACTTTAATATTTATTTTGCTGTCATTGAAACAAAAGGTCTCACTCCAGGCACTATGGCCTTCAGGATTCTGTGTAGAAACTGCCTGCCTGATTATTCTGCTGTCTCTAGCCAAAACTGGGACATTCTTCTGCCGTAGGTCTTCCTCCTTTGGCTGCTTCCCACACCACCTTTACAGATCTCCAGCCACAGTGTTTTTATAAAAGGCAAATGGACACCAGTGTTTTTAACCTCACACAGTTCCCAAACTAGGGAGAAAGTTATGGGCCCGATTCCTGGTTGTACTTACCTTCGATCTCCACTATCAAAAACATTGCTATGAATTTACACAACTAAAAGCAAGTAGCACAAGGAACTTCCAACACCAATGCAAAGCATTTTGTATAATAAAACAACCTGAGTGAATAATTTCAAATACAGGAGGTGAGAAATTATTTGGCATTTTACCAGTTCAATTTGTGCATGCAAAACTGATGATATTTCCACTTTTTACAGCGGAACTTTTTTACCATTGTTAACACTTTTGTGCGCCCAATATTAATCCTTTCCACTAGACAGTAAAGCAACCTCATCAGATTCAGAACAAGATCAGCTTCAAGGAAAGTTCTAATACGCACCCCTCCATTTCCAATTCTAGTAGCTATTTTCCTGATCTTTGTGGCAGACTGAAACTGAGTAATGAGATTAAGCAGTGAAAAAGAGTAGACACAGACCTTCACTTGCCTTCATATTGAACAACTGTTATTTTATTATTGTAGGTAGAAAAACCACATTTCACATTTTTTAAAAAAGTTACCGTATACAAAAAAGTAGCACTTTACCCTTGTGTGTATATATATATATATATATATATATATATATATAAAGATTAAGGTCCACAGAATTATATTAAGCGTTAATCAAGCAGTCTTAAAAGTCTATATGTAGCTGTAGAATTTACCTCCAAAATGGAAAATGATCTCCGAGATAACGTTTCTAACCTTCTGGAATACCCTGCATGTTAAGTACCTCTGTTCTCACCACCAAAGCCAGAAGATTCCAGATGGCTATCTTGGAAAAGACAAGTCAGTTTCAAACTGCTTAAGTTAGAGTCAAAGTGTTGAATCCATCCTTGGAGAGAAAATGGAGAGTGAAAATGCCTACTGATTTAAATCCTGCTAGAACTTCATCCCACCTGCTTTTTAAATGCAGGAAAACATAAAACGTAACCAAGAATAAGAAGAGCAAATTATTTATAATAGGATTTAGGTGCTGTAGCCTTTTGGCCCCATATGGTGCATTGGAGAGGTGGTAAGAAAGCCATCAAAACCATTTTTATTCTTTTTTTCATTGGGTTGCAAGTCATCAATCAGGTTTGTAGGGACCTATTTTTCAGAGGCTGGTTTGTTGGCTCCACCTGCCAACCTTCACTGGGGCTTATTCAGTTTCTGATTATATACAGAGTTGCACAATTCTCCATCTGTGCATCCTAATAACAAAATGCTTTTCTTTCTCTTATCTGGCAAAGGCTCTCTCTTTGAACTGTTTCTTCAAGTGCTGAGTCTGCAAAGGGATCCAAGCCCAGAAGCTGCTGACCATGTCTTGGAAACCTTTACTAAGATCCAGTCCCTGAATATGTGGCAGGAATTTTACTGATGCTTACTTAGGCAATAAAATGTTTTGTATCTCATTCAGGCATGGCTAAGTATATAGCTTTCCAAATACACGCACAGTAACATTTGAAATAAGTGTGGATGTGCATTTAACATTTATAGCTTCTGGGTGCTAAAATGAAAGCCCCACTGGAAAAACATTATTTGAAGGGATATATATTTTTCATCCTCTGTGCACTGCATTCACTTCAGAAAGGTAAATTATTATCTCTATAGTCTGTTTTTCTTGCTTTTCCCTAACATACATTGTGGCTAAAACCAGTCAAAGCTTTAAGTACTTAGAGATTACAGTAATATTTGGATTGTATTAATTAATACATCAATGACTACAAAGTGGGTTTTAAAGCATGAAGAAGAAGAAGGACGTGTTTATGCATCCACTGTTTTCCAAGTCAAGGACACATGCAAATTCCTGCATCTAGGATGGAATAACAGCATACAAAATTAAAGACTTGGCACTGATAGTTGCAGACAAGGAGCTAGGGGTCTTGGTGCATAAGATCCAGAAGTATACCTCTGCAGGTACGAAGGACAGTCACATAATGGGCTGCAATAGCAAGAGTATACACATGTTAACGTAGTCTTACTATTTTAAGCGGAGTGTTTGTTCTTCTACACTCAGCATTTCTAACACCACATTTGGTGTAATGCCTCCAGCTTTGCACTCCCAAGTACAAAAGAGACATTGATAAACTGGATCAAGTCCAGTGGAAGGCCACCAGGATGATGAGGAGATGAAGCCAGAGACACAATTGTGTTACAAGAGGAATCAGACACAAGTTGCATCAAGGGAAAAGCAGCAGGTTGTCTAAGAAAGCTGTCGAAGCTCCATCCTCATAATTTTTCAAAATTTTGCTGGATAAGTACTGAGTAACCTTGTCTAACTGTGAAGCTATAACCTCCAGAAGTCACAAAATTATTTTTTCACCCCCCTCCCTTGGGCCCCCTCCTCAAGAAAGAAAAACACAAGCAAAGAACAAACAGCAAGTAACTTTAATTCACCAGCTTTATACACTTATCAGCAGAAGAAAATACGTCAATTTGGTACATTATAACATTTGAAAAACTTTCTTGATCACAGCCCTTTCATGAAGTAGAGATACTAATGTTTTTACAGCACAAAATATAAAACAGAAGCTAAGCGACGTGGCCACACTGCTACGTACTGAAGCTGATTGGAAATTTACAATGAAAGGGATTTGTTCTGAAAAGCTGAGTCATCAAAATACTTGATGTTATTAGGCCAGTCAGGGAAGCTTTTGATGAAAAATAGGTACTATAAGACATTTCATCTAAATTCTTGCCAGCTCACCTCCTGGGCTTCCAGTATTTCTCTGTCTCAACAGAAGCCCTCTTTATGCCCCAGTGGTTGGGCAGATCTGGAAATCCTGTTCCATGCTCTGCAGCAGACCATTGCTGAATGTACTCCTAGGCCACCTTACACCCAGGACTGCTGTGGGAAACAGAGGTAAGATGACACCCCAAATTCAGCAATGTTTTAGCTTTGCAGATCAAAATATTTCTGCTGAAAATAGGAAAACAATCCCTATGCATTCTGCTTAAATAGTCATTCCTACTGAATTCTTTGTTTAAAGAAATTCTGACTTAGTATCATCTATCTTTACCTTCGGACATGAGTCTACATAGATTTATTGTGTCTCTAATTCCAGACTTTGAGTGTCTCAGCAGCCAGTTGTGGGTGAGAAGGCTGTGAATTATGCTGCACATTAGCAGGGACTGAAATTTTCTTTTTTTGTGGAAGGGCTTTTAAGTTTTGTGGGAAACCACTTAAGTGACACAATAAGCATCATGATTGGGTTACCCATTTCTGCAGTTGCCAGGAAGGAAAAGGGAAAGAAAAGAAAGTTAAGATCAGCCTTCCCATTTCCAGGATTCATAGCTGCACGCATATCGGGTGCTAAGACAAGTGTCTTTACTTAGGATCTGAAGTGAAACTCGACATTCCTTCAGCCCGTTTAACCTTACTTGTCAATACCATTGCTTTCACATTAAATTTCTCCGTTATTGAAAGATTACTTTTCAGAGTGAGGACATCCACAAGTAAATGAAAAATGTCTCCCTTTGCTTTGGGAAATCATTCCCTTGTCTTCATGGACTACAGCCAAGGACTGTTTGTGATAGAGATGATTAATGCAGAAATCAAGTCTAATGCGAAAAGCGCTGGGAACAATTACTTTATCTTTCAGCTTTTACTTTCAGTTGCATCGGAAAAGGCATACACATATTTCCTTCCATGGGAACCAAAGTCCATAAATTGTTATAGTAAATCCCTTACTGCTGGGAAGCTTAGACGGACAACCTCACATAGTATCCTCTACTTCATTACTCAGAGCTTTCAGCTGAGTGTGATTATAATGTCTCAAAAAAAGCCCAACTGTGGTCTTTTTCTTTCTTTGAGCATCATTCAGTTTAAAATGGATGACCACCATTTTAGTAAGAAATTCAGTTTCACTTACCAGAATAGTGCCTTAAGTCCCCATTATCTGCCTTTGGAGAATGCTCTATTACTTTGATCTTGCAGCTTCTTACACTGAAAGCAATAACTGTCACAGTCATTTATTATTAACGACAATAAAAGTTTTACTCTCCTCATGATGGGTAAAAAAAGTTGTACTTGTTCATGACTTTGTGTTTCTTTAGCTTCATGGTTCCAAGGAGAATGGGTCTTTGGAATCTCAGTCTTTAGGTCAAAGCACAGTTTGTTGGTCTGCTAAAACAAATAATGATTAGAAAATCATTCCTCTGCTGTCTATCACTCCTGGATACAAAAAGCTTCTGGAAACAGACTGAAGAACCATGTATCAGGATTTAAAGAGTCTGATTTCCTTTTGCGTTCCCACATCAAAATCAGACTTTTAACTTTAAGCCAAGCAAAAGATATTAATGAATTCTGCTAGCAAATCAGCAATTTCTTTCTAACTATCCAATACATAGTATTTTATGTTATATACAGATATTACATTGCCTGATATTTGAGAAGACTAAGTCTTTCGAGAGTGGACTGGTGAATCTGAACTTCTGAAATCTAATTGCTGCTGGGGTAATTTAAGGTAGCCTTTCAAATTTCTCCTCCTTCTTACCACAAAGATTCCACCTGAGGCTGTGCTAATCTTTGACTTCCCCTTTGGAAGAAAAGTAAGGCTTGTTCCTTATATTAGATCATAATAGCAATATTAAAAGGAATGGTTTAACATGCTTTATTAGGAAACACAGAATAAGATTTAATGTATTATTTACAGATCCAGCTAATTGAATAGGTTTGCACAGATAAATTAATCTGGTGCTTAACAACCGCATTAAAAACTAAATCACACAGAATCACACACATACACATATAATCACACACAAGCATGTGTGATCCACACATGTCTCAGCTGCCATTGCATATTTGCATACATGAAATACATGTCATTAAGTAGAACGTCTGAGTTTTATGCAGGTTAAACTTACTTTGCTTCAGTGTTCCTGACTGAAGGTTTGTCAGTACCACAGAAGACATGTACGAAATGGCATTTATGCCTGCCTGGCTCTTGAGCCTGGTACCTCAGTCAGATATAAAGGCCAGAGTGCTCATGCCTCTTCAGAATTACATCAGTAAAAAAGCAAATGCAGTACAGCTGAAAGAAAAAAATGTAAACCATGTCTTTCCTAAGGATACCACTAAATGTGAATAATTGCAGCTCTAAAAATTAGTCATAAAGGAGCCCATCTACCATTGACAAAATACTGATGCACTGTCTTTCATGCCTTTGCCATTATAGAAGTGAAAGGACTTAACATGAATTTTCTCAAAGCCTTACAGAAGCAGTTTTAGACACATCTGCAGATTCCCTCTCATTGCTAACTTTTTGACACATACTTTACTGTGCTAAAACTCCATGGATTTACATGGTGTTGACTGAATTATTCCACTGTTTTCTAAACATTAATTAACGCACTACTAGAAGTCAGTGAAGAGAACCCATTATTAGCCAACAGAAGATAGTTTATGAGAAGCATCTTGCTTTAAATTCTTCCTGGATATTATCCTTCCAGAAATTATGATGTAGATGAAACATCCTGAGGAAAAAAAAAGGAAGATAGTTTACAAGTAATACTTCTTTCAAACACACTTTAAAACCTCGGTTTCCATTTGACATGTTTGCAACATGCCTCTTCAGATGTTTGGTTTCCACAAATATTTTAACAAACCAGTTCTCTGGGAGGAATGTTTCAGTAAGATGGCTTTCGAGAAAGTTTTAAAAAATATAGAAGGAACCAACTGAAATAGGAAACACTATCCATTTCATTACAGTCTAAATTAAAAGTATTTAGTATTTATTATTTTCAGTGAGAAGGAAATATTCTATGCTGCAAGGTCAGTACAATCAAACTGAATCCTCAGCTTTCACCAGAGTTTCTTGATAAGCAAGGTACACAGCAATTTGCAATAATTTGGAGTTACACATGAAAAATCAAGAACACTTTGTTCTGTCCAGGAATGAAACATGAACAGGAAGGGAACAGATTCTGAGTCTCAGAATTTCAAGTAACCCTTTTGCCAGTGGTAAACCCAACACAGTTTTAAATGTTATTACCAGTGAATATAAGATCTTCTGAAGACAATTACTTTCTCTGCATAATCACAGTTTTAGTATTTGATACAAGGTCAGAACTGTTCCATTAGAAATCTGTGCCAAACTAATGTGCTGATTTTGCATATTAAGCAGCATTAAAAACAGCTGAAGTTAGAGTGCAGAAGTTAGCTCTGTGTGTAAAATCCACACTAAATTAATACTAAATTATTTCCGATGAGCATATGTCTGATATTCATTGTCTTGATTAACTTCTACTGTACCTGGGCACCATATAGTGCCAATAAAGTTATTGAAATTAAATTAACTTCATCTTTTCATGGTACATTACCCTTGTGATGACTCTCAATCATGGTTTGATTTAATGCTCCTGGTGATCAGAGAGACTAAAAGTTAAAGCACGCCATATGTGATCAGAGTTGAAGAAGACTTTAGGAGGGACTTTTGTTAACAAAATAAAAACTTTGTGGTTTCAATTCACTACTAAAAAAAAATTATAGAGAAAGACATCTTTTCCATTGCACCTTGGAAAGGCACACAAGGCCTCGCATTTACTTTATGGATTATATATTTTTCAGCAAAAATCTAACTTTTTTTCTCCCGTGTGCTTCCATACTTGCAATGGAGTCACTTTCAAGAAAAAAATGCAGATGGTTCAGGGAAAGTACAAGTAAAAATATTAATTTTTGTTTGTTTGTTGGCTTTTTTGTTTGTTTTATTTCTATACTGGTTTCATTAAGTGAGTACTTCTATTCTCATTCTACCTCCGAAAGATATATTTATGGCATTACAATCTAAGAGAGGGAATCAAAAATCAGGAATTCTTCCATGTGGTCTAAAAGTCTTCCTTTTGGAAAAAAAAAATCAATTGAAAAAAGGCTACAAAAATTAATTGTAATAAATTTTCATGTGATATAGCCTGTGGAGAAGCCCTTTTTGGCTTCAGAATCTTGCATGACTTTTTTACCCTGTTGAAACATCAATACTTTAAAATACAGGACATACCCTTATTTCCAACTCTTTTGGAATCATATTTGAGGGAAGAAGATACACAACAGCTGGTAAATAGGAGATAATTCTCATTGAAGGCTTTTTAAAAACAGGAAATTCATTTAAATGTTTAATTACAGATTCAGGGGGAAAAAAGTGTTTATGCTTCCCTACCTGAAAGACCATGTACTTAAACATACGAATTAATTGTTTGCTTTAAAATATATACATGACAGATAGGAGGATTAATGTAGCTGGCATTATGGGACAATTTAATTTTTATAAATAATATAATGTTAAGTAGAGCATGATCCAGTGGGGAGGTGATGTCTATTATGCATGTTTTTTGACTCTCTAAACCTTTAAAGAGTTACAGATTTTTAATTTTTCCTTTCTTGCATGGCAGGACACTATAAAGTCATGTAGGCTACTTCTGTATTTAAGAAGCTTTAGATTAAATATTTAACTAAGTACTAGTTACTGAGCAGTAAGAAACACATAAAACCCCTTCATATTTTAATGTGTGCCAAATGTGGCATATGGTATGCAATTAAATAAAATAGTTGCTTAACATTTACAGTGTTAAGGACACTTAAAATTTTATTACTCCGCAGATTATTTTTTTCCTTGGGGGGATGGGTGGGGGCAGGGTAACTCAGTCAAAACCAGCTTTCAACTAACCAGCTACTTTGCTAGAAAGCCTCTTGTCTTCTTTAAATTGTGCCAGCAAAAAAAAAATAAAAATGAGATGATGCTTGTATTTATGAACTAATCTTCCAGCTATTGAAATTATGGGAAGAACAAAGAAACAAGAGGCAAGTATACTTCAGTTTAAAGATACTGGATGGAGAAGATGAAATTTTACCCTCACTGGCCATGACTACACTAGTTTGTGCTGCCAGAAGAGTTTTTGACATGACTTTGGCCAATTAGTCCTCTCCCACGATACCTGTGTAGGGCTCAGGAGGTGGCACGGAGCTAGTCCCAGTAGGCCATTTGAATGCAGCAAAGCAGAGTCACAAGCATTATTTATTTACTGGAGCAGTGTTGTGGTTTAACCCAGTGGCAGCTAAAATGACCATGCAGCCGTTTGTTCACCAACCTCCCACACTGGGATGAGGGAAAAATCAGAAAGAAAAAAATGCAAAACTTGTGCGTTGAGATAAAGACTGTTTAATGGCACAAGGAAGGTGATAAAGATGATGATAATAATAATAATGATGATAAAATCAAAACAAGTGATGCACAGCACAATTGCTCACCAACCACTGACTAATGCTCAGCCAGTTCCTGAGATGTGGTGCTCCCCAGAAAAGTCCCCTCAGCTAATATATTGAGCATGACGTCATAGGCTGTGGAATATCCCTTTGGCCAGTTTGAGCCAGCTGTCCTTGTTGTGCCCCCTCCCAGCTTCTTGTGCACCTCCTGCAGAAGGCTCATACCTCCTCGCTGGCAGGGCCTGGGAAGATGAAAAGTCCTTGACTTAATTGTAAACACTGCTTGGCAACAACTAAACTGTTAGCATGGTATCAACATTATTCTCTCCTAAATCCAAAACACAGCACTATGTCAGCTACTAGGAAGCAAATTAGCTCTATCTCAGCCAAGACCAGGACATACAAAGCTGTTGAAGTCATTGATTAAATTTCCACTAAGTTCAGGGTAGCCAGAACTTTTTGTTTCTAAGGAGCAAACCTATATGATAAAGCTCACTGAATTAACAGCTTCATGAATTAACACTTCTTTGTGGCTGATCTGGTAAACCACAGTATCCATTGTACTTACTTCCTTACAGGCAACATAAAAACATTATAAATGGCTGGTTTATTTACTGTTTTAGAAATTCTGAAAAATTTCTAAATTTCTGAAGAATTTCTTAAAAAAATTAACTGTTTTAATCCCTAAAAGATTATGGTGAATTGTTATTTGGTTTTATGTTTGTTTTTTCTAAAGGAAATGTTGTACCTTAGAACAGAATTATTTTTAATGACATGTCAAGAATCATATTTTGAAACGTTTTCAGCTTTTAAAAATGAGCTGTTGAATCTTATTAAGCTGTCAAAAGTATGACTAATATGTTAACAAGTAACATGATATTGCTGTAAATCAATATCTCAGAGTAACAGATCTCAGAGTCAGAAGAGGGAAGAAAGCCAACTGTTTGTAAACTTTTTTGCCATGATATTTTGTCCTCTCTGCCTTCCTAGTGCATCTCCTGGCTCTAAGAGGCATTTAAATGCTTTACAGGCAGTGTAATCTGACCTAGGAAGCTGGACACAGAAGCAAGTGGGGATGGGAAGAATGGAGACAGTACTTCCAAGGTAGTGCTTTTGGTTTTCCAGCGATTTCAACCAGAAGTCAACATTTTCTACAGGAAGCAGTGTAATTCACAAAAGAGCTGTTGGATCAAAAACAAATATGTTGTTAATAGTTCTGAAGCCTTTCAGTAAACCAGAACATCAAGTTAAATGGCATCAGGAAGAATGAACCTGTATCAAGATTAACACTTTCACCATCCAGAGGTACTTGATGCTGAAAGGGGCGTAGGAGTGCATTCTTGGACTAATGACAGGATCGCGGTTGAATTTTTGTTTAAATTAGGAAAAGAAATCTCAGGTTTAGTTTTGTTAGGAGTGAAATCGCTTGTCAGATATATTAAGATAGTATACAGGGTCATACTTGTATATGTTATTTTTATTGATCAAATGACCTATCTTCCATTTGCTCATACATTCCCAATGTGAAAGAACAACTGACATCTGGAACAGTTTTCAAACTATTTGATGTAACAATTTTCAAAAGAAAACTGGCTGAATAAAATAATTATTCAATCAATTGAAATAGGAGTTTATTAGTAACAGCTGACTTGTATTTCTGGCTTAGCTGGAAGCAGTTGTGTGATTCCTGCTACTTAATGGTTTTCAATGGATGCTGTAAGCACAAAACATACATTATTTGTAAACAGTGTGCCCTTTGCTATTTCGAATATGTAAATAGTTTTGCTACTAACAGGTCTTCTAAAGGTTAGCCTGCTCACTAATTTGTTTTATATCCCTGTCTACCTTCAGGAAGTTTTATAGAGAGTAAGTGCAATTGGCATGTATAGCAGCACTTAAACTGAGTGGGACCACAGCTTGGCCAGAAGAAGGGTGGTGGTCACTGCAGAGTCCTTCTAGCCAGTGCCTCTGTGTTTTCTTTCTCAGGAAACCCTGGATTGGGCTGGTGCTCTCACTGACGACTCAGGAGCTTGGAAGGCCATCTAATCTAGACATTTAGCCATAAACACCACTATTCCCTTAATTTACAGGACTACTGTTAAACAGAGGCACGGAGGACTTAAGTTGTTCAGATACTACAGGGAAAGAAGCCAGGTAAGAATCAAAAGGGAAGAAGTAGATGTTTGGCAGGAAACAATGTACTGTTTTGAAGGAATTTTTTTCATTTATTACTTCTGCTGTCCAAAGCATTTTGCACAATTTGCTTCAAAAAACAGAAAAACAATAATCCCATGCTACTTCATGTCTTCAAATTATTACTTGAGATTTCCTCACATGGGTATCCCAGAGGTCTATAAAAATTATAGACAGTACCAGTTCCTCCCTCTAGCCAACCTATTCATCACATACTAAGCAAAGCACATCAGGGTAATTTGGGGTCTTGGCTACATAAAGGAAAATGAAGCTGGATGTTTCATATAAATGAGTCAGTTTTTCCCCCTATTGACTATGTGAGTGTCTCAGAAAGCCCTGATCGTGGTCAGTTAACTCTGCAAAGTATCTTGCGTGCTTGAATGACTATTTACCTTTCAGACACTGGGCCAATATCATGAAACCAGATGGAAATTCTTTGAAAATTGAGTACAGGATGGAGTTACTCCAAAGCCAGTGCCCAATAAGATAGGAGTTTAGGAAAAAGAGAACCAATTGAATTACATTTTTCCAGATTTGGTATGCCTCACAAAATTAGTTCAATATTTCATCTTTCACCATATACATATTATTTATATTTTCTAACTTTTATTAATTAGAAGCAAACAGCTAACTTGTCAGCCCTCTAGTAAGAAGCCCTTGCCTATTACTTCTTCCATGAAGTTAGTTCCTCAAGCTTGCTCTATTATCAAAACACAATATAAAATGTTCTGCTTAGAAAAAATAAGTATCAAGGCATGATAATCATAGTACCTCCTTTCCTTAATTTATACTCTACAATGTTTTATATTTTCTGATCAAGCTGTGTTTCTCAAAAACTTTTACTAAGGGAATATTTAACTGGCATAATTTACTAAACAAGCACTTCACTAACATTGCCTAATTAAGTACACGTATTCACTCCTTTTGACACTGCTTACAGTATTTTAATGGTATTAAGTAGGTAAGTGTCTCTTCTGGTTCTCGTTTAGGCAGTTGTGTTCCTTTCTGTGTTTCTAATATAAACTAAAGATAGCTGAAATATGAGATATGTGGGGTTTTGATGTCTGTATATAAAATCTAGTGCTATATGAAATCACTAGTTTAACAGCTATTCTAGTAGATGTATTATCGGGCAAAAAAGACTTGTCTATTGCTAACAGACAAGTCTCCTTCTATGGTCTATCAGAACACATAAGTGAGTGCTTGATTTTATGCACTGAAAAAAACAAAACAAGGAGCAAGCCTAAAGTAAAGCTCATGGCAGTACTATGATCCTTCTACCTGAAGAAGTTTAAAACATGAACTTCAGGTATGTCCAGTAGGGATTATGGGCAATATATGGAGATTATTTTCCTATATATTGGTATGATTCACATGTTGAGGCTGTATGTAGGAAAGGTAAGAGGCACAAGGACCGGCTGTGCTAGGAAAAGTGGATGAATCGAAAAACCACGTGTCACTAAGCAATATATTAAATTAATGCTGTGATTCTGTAGGGCAATTCAGAGCCGAACTCTAACTGTAGGTATTCCAAACTGACTTTTACAGGAGCTAATACAGGTCTTTAACCTATCTGGTCTGCAGCTGGTCTTTGTGAATGCATTCCTCCTTATTCATTAAAGTAATACATTTCCCAGATCATCATCAGCTTTATCAACATTGTTAACTCTAGCCACTGTAGTGCATTTGTGGCCATCTCCAATGGTCTCGCTTTGCTTCTGAAGTAGATATATAATGTGTACTGATGATGTGTGTCTGAAGCCCGCAACTTTCTTGTGACTTTTGGCAACAGTACTATTGTTCAAACGTTATAAATCTGTGTGCTAGACTTTACAGAACAGAACATAACATTCAAAAATGATCACAGTAATGCGGGCCAATTTCAGCTATGGTTTTGATTAAAAGTTTGATAGAAACCTCAGAAAAATGACAACATGCTTCCATAGATAAGCTCTGCAACATTTATATTCCACTTCACTGCACTGGGTTGATTCAGAGTGTATTTGCTTTTCCTGGCCACAGTTTAAGTGCTCAATAAAGTTACATTCTATTATTAAGTGCTGAGTCTTTTTCCCTAGATTAATGGGTTTTGGTTGTCCAGAGAGATGAAGTCTTTTGAAGAGGATGAAATATACTGAACTGAGTAACATCACAGATACTGGGCTTTTGCCCTTTTATGGTATAAAGAATGCCAAGGAAAGAAAGTGCTTTCCAGATCAGTGGCCTAAGATTATTTAATTCCTTGTGCAATGTCTTATAAGCCTTCAGAAAAAATAAGAGCATTTTTCCTAATGAAGATTGTTAAATGTGCCTTTCATAAATGCCCATGAAGTAGACTTGACACTGCAACTTGACCCAATAATGAAAATGAAAGGCTAGCTTGTAGTGTTCGGCAATGACAAAGAGCTGAACAAATTCAATTTTCCTTACCCTGTAATTTAGCAAATTGTGTGATTTCTAAATGATTAAATAATTTTATGTATTCATTCTGTGCTGTTTAACTGATCACATATTATTAACGAACTACGAATCAAGTGTGCAAAACCCAGCTATTTATCTGCATTGTCACTGTGGCAGGATTCTGAGCAGTATACTGCATATTAAATAGCTGGAGAGCAGGCTATTTAAATGTCCGATTTCTCTTTACTATCAGTACATGACTCTCTTGGTGTCACCTGAACGTATTCGATAATGGTAGAATAGCAATGTTAAACCTGCAGCTTCAACACTGTATGCTCCTTTGATTTGTTTTATTTACCCATCTGAAATAGTGATCAAGTCAGTAATCCCATTGCACTGTTCAGCCAGACATTGGCCATTATGCTTTCCTTTCTTTCTTTAACATAAGGACTTGCACATAAATATAAACCAGACACTGCTGCAAGAATACTGGCAGAACAACAAATATGATTCCATATTTGGAGAAAGTCTCAATAAGGAAAAATACATGTTGGCAATATTGTTTGATCTACATTTTAAGTGCACGCTTGAGGATACACACTCAGTGTAAACATAACTATCGTGCAGGAATGTTCTCAAAAATAAATCCTTAGGTCATGTCCTATTCTGTCTCTCAATATTCTAGTCAAATACTGGACATTTCTGAAAGATAGTGTGCATGCATAACAAACTCCTCCCAAAAGGCTAAAAGGACTGACTAAACACAAGTATTTTCAGGTATTCTTGCATGAAATACAGCATGGGGAATCTTTCAGCCCCCACCTACTAGTCAGAGGACTAAACAGTCACAGGCTAATGCTAGAGGAGTATGAGGTCATCCTACTCACAGAGAAACTAGAATGTACTACATCCTGCATCACTGCCATAGCATCTTGTTTTCAGCAATGTCTGTAACCAGCTATATATGCTGTAAAGAATGGCAAGTGCTTGATAAGCACCTTGCAGTCCAAAGTATTGAAAGAATGACCTCTTTTCCTTCTGCCTGGTTCTTCTACCTCATTACTATATGTATCCCAGCCGCACCTGTAGTAAGAAAAATGCAACTCTTCTAGTTTTGTATTGCAGTCTTTCTATGTACCAAGGAACTGGGAGAGACAGCCTGTTTCACTGAATTAAATAGCAAAATTTCCAATTACTTCAATAAAGCTTTTTTCTTTTAGTAGATCCTCAATTGTATGTGTGGTGGTTTTAGCCCTGGCTAGAGGCCAAATGCCCACCAAGTCGCTCACTTCCCCCTTCAGCCAAAAAGGGGAGAAAATATGTTTTTGGAGGCTTAGGCCCTGAGATAAGGACAGAGGGATCACTCTCCAATTAGTGCAGTGGGCAAAACAGACTCTGCACAGAATAAAGGAAAGAAAAGTGATTTATTCCAACTATGACTAATACACCCAGTGAACCAGAACGAGATAAGAGTAAGAAGCAGCCAGGTCTTCAAGCACCTTCCCCCCACCCCTCCCCTTCTTAGCAAACTTAAACTTCATCATGGTCTTACTCCCTTCTTCCCCCCAACATGGCACGGGGAGGGGCAGGGAATGGGGAGTGAGGTTCCAGCGGTACCAGTTGCTTTCCTTCCCCAGATCTTAACACTTCTACTTCCCCCCACCCCTCGTCTCTTAGCACCCTTAGCTTTAATCATCGATTTCGCTCCCTTCTTCCCTCCCATCGCAGCATCAGGAGGGGCAGGGAATGGGGAGTGTGTGTGGGGGGTTCAGTCCGTTCCGCCCAAGTTGTCTTCTGTCTCAGCTTGGGGGGGGGGGCATTCCACACACCCACACACACACACTTCCCTTACAGCGCCATGGGGTCCCACCCACGTGAGAGTCGTATCCACAAACTTCTGCAGCGTGAGTCCTCTCCATCGGGGAGTCATCTCCTCACCACAGGCCTCTCAGCAGGACTTCCTTCCATAGGGTTCTGACATTCGGGCCCGGGCTCCCCCGGCCTGGCTCCCCGCAAAAGTCACAAGTCCCCTGGCAAACCTGCTGAGGCGTGGATCAATCTCTTCGCAGGGTGTAGATGTCTCTGCTCCCCGTCCTCATCCATGGGCTGCGAGGGGACAACCTGCTTCACCATGGTTTTCTCCACGAGCTGCAGGGGAAACTTTCTTTCCACATTCCTTTCCCCCCCCTCCTTCTGGGCCTGGCCTTGGCTATCACTGCAGCTGGTCACATCTTCCCACTCTGTGTTCTGGTGGCAAAGTGCGCCAGCCAGGAGTTTTTTTTTCTCCAATATGTGATTCACAGAGGAGCTATGAATCCTTCTGTGATTGGTCAAAAGGGAATTTGGCCTTGAATTGGCTCTTGTTTACTGTTAGGAACTCACAACAAAGTGTAATTGCCGCTTTGCAAAAGCCATCTAAGCAGCACAGCTACAGCAAACTGCAACAGTATAGAAGACTCAATTCACTTCAAGGTAACCACAGTTCCAGCTAAGAATCTTTCATGGCATGTCTTTCCAGCAAAAAAAACTGTCACTGTCCCACATCACCTGTGCTTGCTGGGTCTTGAATTGCAGCAGTATGGCAATGAGAAAACTGACTGCAATCTCCCACCCCCTTTCATTTCCATTCTAGAATTCAGCACTCAGTTCACTCACTTGCAGAATATGACCATTTCCACTCTCTTTTGGGTTTTCAACTGGAGGCACAGTTCTGCAGAAACATGTAGTTTGGGCACGCTGAGAGAGTTTGCAGCTCAGAGTTGGCAAAGGGGCAAAAACCTAATGAAGTGGGGGGCTGTGCTACCAAGGTAGGATAAAAGAGGGGCTATCACCCCTAACCAGCAGTTGTAAAATTAAACATCATGTAAAATTCTACAGATGGGTAGGAACAGTATTAGTGGATATTGCAAATTGAACTTCCAAGTCAGAAGGACTCTGCAGCCTGTGCAATGGGGTCATTGTGAGAGGCTCCACAGGCTGGAGAACATATAGAATCTCAATCAAACAACTGCACTTTTAAACATAGAGTGGTGCTGCTTCAATGCTGAGATATTCCATACAGCCATAACATTCCTTCAGGGTGAGAGGAGGATCTCATTGACAGAAACCTGTAGCAAAACCCAGTAACATTTATTTGTCTCCTTGCTTGGTTTTGTGTCCTGAGAGTCAGGCTACAAGCATGAAGAACTGAAAAGTGTTTTATCTAGGGGAAAAGACACTGCACAAGAGGAGGCAGTGTTTCTCCACATGCTTGTGTCAATACGTTTGTGTACTTTAACCATCTTTTCTTCTTCATCCTTGGCTTTATCACTGCAGACTTAAGGAAGAAGGTCTTCACAGCTCAGCCTTGCACCCTTGTCAGATTGTTTCATTGGATACTTTCTTCTAGTTTTCATCCTCCCACTACATGTGTTTATGTTGTTTGGGGACCAGCAAATCTGATCCTCAACACTCATTGCTTTTGCCAGGTTACCTTTCCCCCAGGGGTTTGGCTCCATCAAATACAGGCCTATTGAACCCATTCCTCTATCCTTACAAAGGGGATCAGTGTTTCATGTGAAAATCAAAGCTAGAGCCATTCACATCAATTTTGATGCCAGTCGGCATGGGCTCTCTCCCAGAAGCTGCATGCATTATGCCCGTGGTCCATCCTCAAGCAGATACATTGTGGGAGCAGATCGCACAATGATATTTGTATGGCTGCCACCTTATCATTCTGCAGGGAAAAATATACCAGTCCAGAAATAAGATATTCTCATGGATCCTCATCCAAAAAACATGCATATTTTGGGGGGGTTGAGAAAGAAAAAAAAAATATCCTGGGGTTCCTGAAAGCTCTCCCTGAGCAGCATGCGGGATCCTGGATAGAGCCTTCGCAAAGCCCAGTCTCAGCCATGGTAAAAACTTTGGCTCAAATTCCCCATGGCCTAATATGTCATATTTCCATCTGAATGACATGAGACTTGAGGTCATGTTTCTAATCCCCTAATCAAATCTCTTTCTGTTTGTCTGGATCATATCATAACATTTCGGCCTACAACATACACACGTCTCAGTAACAGTAAACTTACTTCAGACACATTTGTGCGGCCCCAGACTTGCCGAAGAATTACCCTACAGTTACAGCAAGTGGGGTTGTACCTGTGTTTGCTCCTGTGGAAAGGTTTAACAAGGTGGATTGAAAATATTATTGGAGAATGTGGGCTGTAATGATTTTTACCTGGTGGGGAGTTATTCATCTGAATGTTGTTTTATCATTTCAAATGTTACTTGTGGGAAGGGAATGTCACAGCTCGCCAAGAGCTACATTATGTCAGCTGCCATGCTCTATAAACAGATTACACACACCTTATATAAACAAACTGTGGTTAGCTAATTATCCTGAACAAAAATACACACACACAGAAGAAAATTCATTTCAAAATGATTAATTATATAAATTTTAGTTTCACTTCGGCAACGTATTTCCAATATCCCCATGTGTAGCTGCAGCTTAATAAAACTCCCTATAAGATTACCACAATTTGGTTGGTTTCACAAGTTCAGATTGTTGTACAGAATCACACCATGTTGTGAATTCAGTACTAACCACATTGTAAACTATGACCTAACTTGGCAGAGAGGATGTATATATTGTAAACAGATATTATGACAGGTGTATCAGCTAGTGCCAACAATCAACTTTTAAAAAATATATAGTATCAAATGGTTATAGTTATAAATGAGCTGGAAAAATTGTAAATGGCTTAATAAAATATTCAGGAAAAATGTTTTATTCAGAGGGTCATTTCTTATTACCCATACCATCAAGTAACAAATTAGAAGTAAAATGCTAAGTCCAGCCAATGTGTTTTACCCCTTTTTTCCAGAAGTTATGTGTAGTGTAGGGTAATAGATTCTTGTGAGAGTGAAAAAAAGAAAAGAAAAAAGCTTAAGAGCACTATAATGACTTTTTGTACAAATAAGAGAGTTCAGTAAAAACCAGCACATCTCTGCCTTGTCTGTGTCTTGCTTCTATAGAAATTTAAGGTTTTCAAAATCTGTTTTGACAGCATGAAGTTTGAAGCAAATATCACACTTCATAACAAAAGGAAGATGGAAGAATTTTCTCAAAAAAAGAGGTTCAAAGTAGTATTGAATGGACAGCAAAATCCTTTCAAGTTCAGAAGGACCAAGATTCTCAAAGGAAGAGATGAAGAGATGAACCAGCAAAGTTAACGATTTTAAATACATACTTCCCAACGCACTAAATACAGCAAACAACTTAACTGATGTTGATATAGCCTAGGAATGGTTCCCATATGTGGTTCCTGACTATGTGTATACTGGGTAGTATATTTATTCCAGTGGTAAATAAAATCTTAATTCAGCAACCTAGTGGTTTACCGATAGGGCATGTGTGGATATCCAGCTTTTAAGAAAAACATTCTTAGCGGTATGCATAGCCACATTACAAAACCCCACAGACAGAAAGTCCCTCATGAATTTCCATTGGAATTCCAGCCTAATATGGAACTCATGGGATACAATAAGGATTTGATTTTGTGACGTCTAAAGGCAAAGCACTGGTTCTGAAGTGTTAGAAGTTTCACAAATAAGTACAGAATTGACATTTTCAGCATATTATTCAGTATATTAGCGATACATACTGGTCAGATATTCCACAAATTTAGTGGAGTGTCATCTTAAAACTAATTGCACCAAGAAAAATGTCACCTTGGCACACTAAGATCTTATTTTATTCCAGTTGTAGTTACTAACCAATGCTCCATTCCTACTTCTGCCTTAGCTCTCATTAACACTTTATGCAGGAGAACTGGAGCACTATATACAATTATGAAGTAGTGAAGATATTCTCAATTCTAAGAGGTTGTTACGTATTGTTATACAAAAAGTATTTACAAATAATTAAGAAAACACAGAAGAATGAAAACAGAACATTTCCCTTACCTTTGAAAGTCATACTTAATTTAGCAAAGCTCTTGAAAAAGAAGAGAAACTCTATGAAAGAAAATACATTACGAAAAATTTAAGGTTGCAAAAATTAAAAGACGTCAATAAGACTGTAGCTGTAAGCTAGTATCCTTCTGCAACTACATTCAAGAGATTGTGAAATTAAAGAATATAATGAACTATTTTTTAATTCAGGGGTTATGTCCAATTCCCCAGGCACAGTAGACCCATAAACAGGACTAATATGCATATAGGTGTATATAGTTTTCAAGACCTATGCTTGCTGATGAAGTTCATAAAAACACAAGGCATGGTTTAGTTAAATGGTGGGGAAAAAAAGGTTGATGGCAAATTACATTTTTGACCTCTGAACAAATAGATTCAACCTGTCCAAAAGGTCCTAGCTGTTGCTCAACAATGTGTGTTGTTCACATTCATCACAGTTGTTTGCTTGGTGGAAGTTGCTTATCACTGTGTTCAAGTTCTGAGCCTGGAGCTGGGTCTCTAAAATGAATGAGCTACTTTAAAATAAAAATCCACCTTTGTATTTTAAAGTTTGGATTCACACTTTCTAGAGAATCTCAATAAAATTAATCCTTTACCTCACAGAAATGGCAAAAAAATAGATTTAAATTCTTTAAAAAGAAAATCCTAAGTGATAAGTCTTAGAGAAAACTAAATGAAACAGCTAGTGTGACTTTTATAGCAAGGTAGTGCACAGTAAGGCCAGGATAAGTGCAGAGTAGAAAAGATTAAGTAATTGCTCATTAAATAAGTACTCCACAGTGAATGAGGTAGGGATTTTGCAGGAAAGACATACATGATCGCAGAAGTTAGAGATAATCTAAAGGATGGAGGATTAAATTTATTTTGGAAATCAAACAATCAAATGCCCTTAGTTCTGATATTTTCTAGCTTACTATTGCAAGAGTTTGCACCCAAAGGCAGTCTCATGTATATGGTTTGCTTGCTGGTAGCAGGGGAAGCTGTTAAATCTATAAAAGAAAAAAAAAAAGTCTTGCCTGAGAGTTCTTAAAAAAGTGTATTATTGGATTAAGAATTCCTCAGTCCACAGCACGAACTGTGTCAGCTGCAGCTGGTATCAGGAGTGGGTAATCAGTTGTTATGTACACCAAACAGAGACTACAAGACCTGAAGTTTGGCCAATAACTGGATGGGATGTCTGCTGTCAGTGGAGAAATGAGTAAAGTAGGGAATCCCAGGTACTTCTCAGCAACTGGGCAAGTCCCCAGAATGTGAAAGGCCTTTTTTCCCTGCCGTTCCCAAACCTAACCTACCTTTCACTACTTGTTCCACATTCTGCAAAGGAATTTCTCTTCTATTCCTACTTTAGCTAACTAAATATTAATTCTCCCACCTCATCTGAGTCTTTTAATGGCTGCTCAAGTGGATTCCTAACAGAGAAGACTTCCAGAGGGCACACACACACACACACACACTGAAATGAAGGTTTCAGATCTTATACTTTTTTCCACGGCAGTTTAGACATTAAAGTGAGTTTTGGGTTTAACCTTAGTTGTGTTTGAGATCCCAGTTCCTCCTTTCCCTTCTCCTAGTTGTGGACCCCACAGTAACTCCAGGCAGCAGTAACAAGGCTCCCGTGCTCTAGTTTATGCCCTACCAGATGTTCCCCTCATGATGCCCAAGGGTAATGTTAACAGGATGTGCGTAGGACTAAAAGGTACCTGAAGCAATCAGTTGTCTTGGTGCAGAGAAACAAAAGAGTGAACTGAGAAGTGAGAGAATAAACAGACGTGTTATCTGCTTGGGAAACAGATCAAAAAGGATGAATATGCAGTTAAAATTGTATAGAGAATGGGTTTGAGGGTTCAGTACTAGAACAGAAGAGGCTGGTGGTAGGTGTGTGATTCAAGATGGGTGACAGAAGTGTGGAGGACATAAGGATGATGCTAGACCTCTCCTATGAAGACAGGCTGAGAGAGCTGGGCTTGTTCAGCCTACAGAAGAAAAGGCTCTAATTATGGCCTACCATTACTTAAAGGGGTCTACAGGAAAGTGGGAGAGGGACTGTTTACCAGGGAGTACGGTGATAGAACAAGGGGTAATGCCTTCAAGCTGAAAGAGGGTAGGTTTAGATTAGACACTAGGAAGAAATTCTTTACTATGAGGGTGGTGAGATCCTGGCACAGGCTGCCCAGAGAGGCTGTGGAAGCCCCATCCCTGGCAGTGCTCAAGGCCAGGTTGGATGGGGTTTTGGGCAAACTAATCTAGTGGAGGGTGTCCCTGCCCATTCCATGGAGGTTGGAACTAAATGAGATCTTTGAGGTCCCTTCCAACCCAAAGCATTCTATGATTCTATGGTTCTGTGATTGGTTGTATATCAAGTTATCTGTAAACTCTACTTGGAGTCTCACCCATATTTAGATGAGTAAGTCTCCTCATTTTAATGCATATTCAACACAAAGGCAAACACTAACTGATAGCTGCAGCTTACCAGTAGACATACAATGTAATGCACAGATAGTCATCAATTGCTTCAGCAAGACACGAAAACACAATACTGTGCCTTGCTTCTCCATGAAGAAAAAAAGGCAGAGCAGCAAAGCTCTGCTACGGGCAGATTTCAGCTCAGGCACGCCTGAGTTCCAAACATACTCCTCCTCACCCCACTGCACGTCTGCATTTTATTTAGTCTGTTTTATTTACTGGCGGGGAGGGTTCCAACTAAACCACTTCATGAGGATCTGATCATGCGTTATCAAGCCAAGCCAATCTGCCAGCTGCACCATGTAGCATGTCACTCCTTGCTATAAGAATAGAAAGAGAAGGCTTGAAAAGTATTTCTATGAAAGATAGGTACTACTTTGTGTTGTGCCTGCATGCTGTGTCCATCTTGTCCTACAACCATTTCTCACCTAGCTACTACTACTACAGGCAGTAGTAATTAAGTCTATTTAAGCTTATTCATTCATGGGTTTTAGGTACGGTGTAGATCAACCAATTAATATGACCAGCATAAGAGGCCATACTAACTCCTGAATGTAGTCTTGTGTTCACATTTCTAAATGCTTTGCCTCACAAAACCATGCTTCCCTTCTCTAGCTGTTAAACTTCCACTGTAGACATATAGTGTGACTTATAATGTTATCAAGGAGCTGTTTAAGGGTTAAACATCAACGTTTTCTTCTCCATAAAACCAAGGAAATCTCTAAGCAACTGACAAAAATCTTCTTAGGAATTGTTATGTTCAGCAGCAGCAGCTGAAAGCATTTAGTTTATGAGCCAGTATTCATCTTCAAAGACTTCATTCTGCCCAGAAAAGAAAGAACAAGAGATCAATTAAGATCTCATCCAGCATGCTAGCAACAGTGGGAAACATACCTCACACAAGTCATATAATCTTGGAATATATCCTAAGCAAACTGAAGTCTGATTTTCACTTTCTTACCTTTCATAGACTGTACAGATGCTGCTTCAGACTGAGATGACCAATTTTGGGAAACGTGAGCAAAAATAACTTTTGGGAGCTCAGTTCTGAAAAAGGAAATTATATGCAAGGTACGAGGTTTGTCATTATTTAGTGCACATTAACCAGGTGATAGATGACTAGTCTTTTTTTTTAGTGTGATGTCATTCTCATGTAAAAATTTGCAGGAAAACTTCATGCAGTACATTTCCCTATTCAATCCTCAAAGCAACTCCATCAAACTTCCATTTTTATATTAAACATGGACGTAATTATAAGATTATGAGATTTCATAGCAAGGGTTATAAAACTACTGTTTATTCCTCTGAAAATGCTTAATTAGGTTTATTTATAACAGGTTTTCATATTTTGTTAAGAATATTCCATTATGTTACATGAGGAAACAAAACTCCCTTAGACATGGACTGAAGCATAAGTCTGGGAGCTGTGCTCGAATTTTCCTGAAGATGGAAGTTTCTGAGATCTCAAGCCAGCTTGGCTCTCTACAAAGGTACAGATGAAGACACAGTGGTGAGAATTTCCTCTGACTTCTAAAAAGACAGTTGATGTAAGCTCGTCACTAATTTTAATGGTAGTCAGGAGTGGGGAGAATAATGGGAACAACCTTTCATCCCACTGGTTTTCTACGTCAAATTCAGAACACTTGCAAAGGTGGGTTGTATTTTTGGGAGGTCCATTTTATGGCCGCTGTAAATTCTCTGTTCCAAGGTCTTGAGACCAAAATGACTGATGCAAGAAAATGTATAACTTGTAACAGCAGTCCTTTATAAATCTTAGCTGCGCACAAAAGAGCAAAGAAAATAAAGAGACAGTGAACAGACTTTAAGACCAAGGGAATAAAAGAAAGTTTATTTAGAGGAGACTCACTACCAGACTGGTTTGA
Organism: Hypotaenidia okinawae; assembly: GCA_027925045.1. Classification (NCBI taxonomy): domain Eukaryota; kingdom Metazoa; phylum Chordata; class Aves; order Gruiformes; family Rallidae; genus Hypotaenidia; species Hypotaenidia okinawae. The sequence goes on along the minus strand of BSDF01000002.1, from coordinate 128,031,391 downwards.
CTTGAATGACGTTTGTAATCTGTAAAGAGGCCATGTTATGGGAGTTGAATACAGAGTAATATTCCTCAAGGGGGAGAGAATGCTCTGTAGGCCTTTCTTGTGACTCTAAAAGTACCACTTACTGTGGAGTTGGATTTAGAGCATTACCATTCCAAAAGTGCTAACTATGAGTGAAAGTAAACAGCCCTGTAGAGCAGAATTCATAGAACATGCAGATAAGGTAAATTATGTTTATTTACAAATTAATTTGTTATGGTGAAGTGGTAAACAACTGAAGGTTTGCTCTGTCTGGTTCACTGTGCAAGTATACAAATGCTATTTCTTGAACTAGTGAGGGAAAAAGAGGGCAAAAATGGTTGGACAAGACTCTTTTCAACCCTAGTATACACAGTGGGCTCCATCAGCTCCAAATATAGTTCCAGCTACCACAATAATCTCATTTTTAATACAGACTGATTTTTCTTTTATGGCAATGATTCAGACACAGCATAGTTAATAAGCAGCATAAAAGCATCCATACCATTTTCAGTTATGTTATTCCATAGGTTTTCACAGAATTAGAGAACGTTAGGAGTTGGAAGGGACCTAGAAAGATCATCTAGTCCAACTCCTGTGCCAGAGCAGGATCACCTAGACTAAATCACACAGGAATTCATCCAGGCGGGTGTTGAACATCTCCAGAGAAGGACACTCATTTTGGGAAAGAGATACCTACAGATCTATACTTGAAAGAAATTTTAGAATATTCTTCACAGTTCTCACACTGCAAACCAAATCCTTTGCAGTAATTCAGTTCAGACAAACTGGAAAGCAGCATCACACATTATCCTCTTATGGAATAAAGTCATGCACTTGTTTTGAAGAAAAATAAATATAAATGTGCAAATGATTGGTTTGAACTACATTATTTAACAGAAAGTTAACTGCAGAACCACTGATTTTGTAAGTGCACTTAGCGCTAAGTTTGGTCTTAGAAATCGAGAAAGTGGTTAACTGTTTCCAGCTGCCCTTAGAGAACAAGGTCACCTTCAAAAGGAACTTTCACTATGAAAGTTTTGAACAAAGTGACACCCATAATTCTCATTTTGGCAGTTCTTCTGTAAGAGACCACCATTGCATCTTGTTTCTGTGTATAAGTGCATACCAAATTCTATTTCTACTTTGTTATAAACATGTTTACACAGACAGGAAGGTTTTGGGCAATTACGGATGTGAAAGTCCCACTCAGTGCAGGTGTGTTACAGCCCTGCCTTTTCTTTATAGTAGCATGATTAATCTCATTTAAGACACAGAAATTAAGACAAAAACCACAGCCACTGGTGTGCTTCATTTCAGTATCCTGTGTATAATCACTACAGGAAGAATGCCTGTGTAGTTTACAAAACCTTCGTCTTTTTTATCCATTCTAAACTTCCTGAGTGTAATTTTATTAAATATGAGCAACTCCCGAAGAATTCCTTCACTGACCCTATACAACCCTTTTTCCTCCTGAAAAGGCACATTGGTAAGAAACCCAACTTGCACATACAGCTTCAAAAGACTCCGGGCATTGCAGCATGTGGATGGATTGCTGCTTTTGTCAGGATACATTTCATTCTTACTGTATATTGTAGACAAAGACAACAGCACCTTGAAATGGACCAACTGTTAGTATTTCTCGTTATGCATTTGTATGGTATTGCACTAGTACATGGTGGGGACAGACTCAAATTACTGACTTGAACAATTTGGTATGTAGATAATGAGAAACGGTGGTTGGATCATGTAATACGGTAGTACCAATAATAAGCATTACAACATGTCAGCAGCTTTTTATTGAATTAAAACTTGATTTTCTAGGTACCAAGTACAGTACCGTTTCAATACTACTACTTTAAACATTCTCTGAGGGCTTTTAATCTCAAAAGTTCTAAAAACCCAAGATGAGAGATACAGAATATTCTTACCTCTGGGGTGAAACCGAGCAGCTGTTTAACATCACATACAACAGCGCAGTTTAGGACAGCAGTTGCTAATGTGGGAAAACATACCCAGATGTTGACTCCTTGTCATTTTAGGATCACATCTTGCTTAGATATTCATGCTCAGAAGACTGAACTCTTTCATGCCTTTGAAAATTCTCTTATTCAAATATGAGAGGAAACCATTATTTTTTCCATATATAAAAGCAAGATGCATATGTGCTTTTACTGACATTTCTCAAAGCCCCTGGTCTCAAGGCTTTGGTTTCTTGGACTTCAGTACTGTGGTGACGCATGCATCTCAAAAGGCATTGGGAAAGGGGAGGGAAAGGACTTACTGTCTTTACTTATAGACAAGTCTCATGGAAAATCAGAAAGGATCCTCACAAGGGTCACTTAGACATCCTTATGGACTGGCAGCTAATTTTGACAGCCACAATAAATGTTGTCTCAAGACTAGAAACTGATTTTCCAGAATAAAGCAATTTCAAATCCCCAGGTTGTTGACTGATTTAAATCAGTTTTATTTTTATGGGGTTTTTATGCACAAAGCTATTTTAAGTCATATAACTGTATTTATGTGTAGAAAGAAGTCCTACATGCCTGCCCAGGACTAATGTGTTCAAATAGGTGCCACAAGTGAAGGAGTTAGAGCAAGAAAATGCTCCCAAGTGGTCTGCCTAACTCAGAAGTCCAAAACCTGATGGTTTATATATATAAAAATATATACATATATTAATATGTAGAATATATTTTATATGCTGACCCCAGCCACCATGCACACCAAGTTCGGGTGACTGCTGTGCTTAAGAAGTGTCACTCTAGTTTAGGCAGCAGCTATTTTGGTCCTTATCAGCAATCAGTTCATTCAGACTGCCTAAAGATGATCTTCAGCTCAGACTGAAGCACTATGCTTTAATTCAAGAATTTCTTCAGGGAACTGATTCAGAGCTCAGTGCAAGCCTATAGAGCTAGCCAGCGACTGGTCTGTTGAATGTAGGAAAGACCTTCCATGGGCATACAGTTAATTTGGTGCCTGACCTACCAGGCACATACAGCTTGGATATACCCTCAGCTTTCAGCTGTAACCACACAGAATAAATATGACCACAGAGTAAGCTTAAAAGAAATATTTTTTTCTGTCCATCACAAAGTTGTGCAAGTACTGAGTGTTACTTATCTTTGGGGTGGGAGGGATGGGGGTGGGGGGGATTTATTTAAACATCTAATTTAGACATTCATTTTTGACACATACTTTTGATATCGTGCCACACTTCCCCAAAGCCCAAACACTGAACATTGTTTTACATTTACCAGTTACAGGTAATCTCTTGTCCATGGGTTGCGCTAGGAAGGCAACAATGCATCAATTGATAATGACTAACTAGCACAGTCCCAGAACAGATGTTACCAGGATATAACCCGTCAGGTGTGGCTTTGGGAGTTTCCAGTCAGAATACATAGCAGAAGACTGATCCCAAGAGCCTGAGAAACAGATGATTATTAATGGGACTTATATGACAAAGTTTTTGGCTCAGTCCTGTAGAGTTCAAGGACTGAAGCAAACCTGGAAGAAGTTCACCACAAGGACTGCCAGGAGGACAGCTGCTTGGGGAAAAAGAAAAAAGCCATGACCCACACTTCTTAGTGAAAATGGGTGGAGTTGAGTCAATAGACAAAATGCAGGCAGAAAATGAACCAAAACCCTGCTGCTAAGTAACTGTGAAGTTTCAATACAAAGGTGATTCTGAAGCTCTAAACAAGGCAAAATGTCTTAGAAAGAAACCTGGCTGCAGGAACAAAAGGGATATGTTCCTAATGACATCCTCTAAAAATAATTTTTTGCTGTTTATGGTAGCTGTTTCAGTCAGAGCCTTGATGATGATATTTAACCAAAGTTAACTAATACAGTTAACTACAGATGCAGACCATATGGAAGCCAAGGTAACCAAAGCTTCCAGTGCAAAGGGGCAGGTCTAACCTGTCCTACCCAGGCAGATGAAAATGCGTTCAGCAAGATGTGACAAAACTTTTTATGAAAAAATCCTTTTTTAAAGTTGCATCAATGACTAAATAAAAACTAAAAATAGTCAACAATACCAGAGCAGAACCTCAGACAGAGTGTGGTGATCCAAAGAGTTCTATCTCTTGCTAGACTAGCAGGAAGATTGAAAGGATGGTAACAGGATTAGAAGGAGGATATCAAATCTTTTTGCTTCATCACCTCTCAAGAAAAGAGCAAAGAAAACAGTTAGAGATTAGAAAGCATAAAGACAGAAAAATAGTTTCCTGGCAAAGAGGGGAAAGATCACAGTATCCTTCAGTTATGTGAAAAGCTCTTGTCAAGAAGAAGAAAATCAGCTGTTCTACTTGCTCATGGAGGAAAGAACAAGTAATGACAGCATCAAAGGTTAAAACATTAAGAGCAAGCTTTGGAATAGATTTCTTGGGAAGGTCATAGAATTTCCATGAGTGGACAAGGTTAGACAATCATCTTTCAGGAAAGAAGATAGGTATGGCTGATTTTAGTTTAGGGAATTCATGACCTCTTGAGGCCTTTTCCAGGACTATTTTCTATGATTTGACAACTTAAGCAGTGATGACAAACTTTATAGACTTTCCTTGGAACTCTTCAGATGTCAGTAAGATTATCTAGACCCTTTATTCTAACAATTACTCATTATATAGATAACAAAGGAAAAGTTTTCAGGAAGGATATCCTTTCCCCCCCCTCCCCCCCCCAACTATATTAATCTAAAAAGATAGTATTTGAGGCACATGTGTGTTTCTGAGAATAGTAGGTGGGAGAGTAACACATTCCTAATGTTTAAAAGGACTGAGTTGTAATTGGAGAGGACCAGGTGTACTTTGCACTAGTTTTTACTATGAGGTCATGATGTTACATCATTCTTACGGAAACAGCAAAAGTTAACATATGGAAGCATTGTATTTAACATCAGAAACAAATTCTAGTCTAGCTAGCATCTTCACTGTCCCAGTTAAAAATGTACATTTACTTCCACAGCTGCAACATTTCATACTGCAAAGTAAGACACAAGGCTTCAAGGGATAAAGTTCACTCACGTGAGTTGAATAATGTTGTGGTATTTTTCCCAGTAACTAAAAAGGAAACAAGATAACAGTCAGATGGCAAAAATGGTGAGAATTCAAGTATTATGCTTAGCACATGGTCAAGGACTCCAGTGACATTATGACATAAGCACCAGCCTAGTCTGATCACATGGTTGCTGATCATGCATAGGACAATCTCTTGTACAGGCGCTTGGTTGTGACAACTACTCATTGCCTTTGCATCCTTCAAGAAGAGAACAGCCAGGTCTGGGTTGCACTAACAATTCTCCTTTCCTATCCACATCCCCACCACAAAGACAGGAAAGGTTTCTTCATGAAACTATCTTTGACCTTATCTGGAAAAAGAAGGTCACTGCAGGAGCATGATATGCAGAAAAATTACTTGTAGGCAATTTTACAGATTACTATAAATAAACTTCTGCTTATGAGAAGTATCACCAATTTAATCATAAGAAAGACAACAGTGTTATGGAATGGTACTGTATCTCCCACTTAAAGTAAAAATAGATGCCTTCAACATAATCTGATGCAGGCAGCCTGCTTTACAAGTCTTATATTTTCTGCACATTGCTCCCCATTAAACAGCCAGACCTGCTCTTCAGCCTGATTCTGTAATTTCTATTTACCTTTACAATGACCAATGAAAAAAATTCAGGAAACCTTGCTAGAAACTGTATTCTACAAAGTTTGCACATCTATTGAGGCTGTATTTGCCTTATTCCTCCTAGAATAAGTTTTCCAGAGATTTTCTGCCTTTTAAGAAAAATTCTATTCTATTCTATTCTATTCTATTCTATTCTATTCTATTCTAATCTACTCTATTCTATCCTATACCATCTTGTCCTATCCTGTCCTATCCTATTCTATTTCCATGCCTATAGCCTCATTCGAGAAAACTTTGTGTCCTCCAGTTTTGTAAGACCTTTATCAGCCTTGATATGTAGATACCAGATAACTTTAGAAATATGACATCAGGCAATATCTACGCCACTAGACAGTAATTACATACCTAATTGCAGTCCAGTCTATTAGATTAAAATTTAACTAGCCTTTTTCCTCCATCGCAAATCCCATGAAAGAGCTGATATTGCCATTGAAATCCCTTTTATATGTAAATCAACAAGTCTGTCTAAGATACAAACAAATATAATTTGAGTTGTTAGCTACAGCCTAGAGACTGCTTGCAACATTTGGACAAACAGAAGCAGAGGCTTCTCCCTAGTGATCTTCGCTTTTACATAGATCAAAGACTTTCTAGCCTTTTATGGGAGCCAGTTTAGGAATTAAAAGATGACTTGGCCTTATTCAAACATCAGACTTCCATAATACTTGGAATGGAATTAGAAAGCTCTAACAAAGCCTGTGGTTTAGAATTTGCACTTCTCCTTTAAGCTTAGAATCAAATCATATTTTCAATGTTAACTATGTTAAAAAAAACCAGCCTCTCTGCTAGATAATAAAAAGTTGCAGACTTTTTAGCTGTACAAAGTCCCTAGTGTGTTTATCTGTTTGAAGGAACTAGGCCTTCACTTCCAGATGGATTGAGTTTAGCACTTACTAAAATCAAACCAAGCCAGTTTATAGAACAGAAATGACGTCCTTAATTATTATCCAAGCTTTTTTATCTACTGCTTGTAAATATGTGAGGTCATCTGTACCTTTGTAAGAAAATAAACGCAGGGAAAAAATTCAAAGTGATTGCTTGTGTAAAAAATCTTCTAGCTAAGCAGGCAAATCATTTTTGGAAGGAAAACTGCAAGATTTCTCAGAAGGTGTTCCTGTGTAAAATGCCTGTGTGATAATGTGCTACAGCAGCAGCTGGGTCCTTGCAAATGTCTCCTAGACATCAGTGGGCTTTGACACCCAAATAAAACTCTTGCAGTATACCATGATTTCAATTCACTATCCTGAATGCTTGTACTGCTTCAGACAGAAGTGGGAAGTGCAGAACAAGCCCTACACTGGCATGAAGGGTATGTCAGAAAGAGAATAACGCTGCAGGATGCAACTTGTCTCCAACTCTGAACTCAGCTTGACCGTGGAAGGATGATAACAGAGAGTGGTTGGTGTAATGCCAGCCTGTGTGCAAATCAGAATTGTGCTTTCCAGCTTCTGAAAGCAAAACACTTTTCTGAACCCCTAGCACCCAGCCCAATTTTGGTTGTACTGTTTAAAGAAACATGATTACCAGGCATGACTGACTGAAGGGGGATGGAGGGGAAGGTTCGCTAAACAAAAAAAGAGATGATTATTGAGAGAAGGTGACACTACATGGCAGAATGTCACTATTGGAGCAAAATGCTCAAGCTATTCTGTCTGACATTATGTAATAGTTATGGGTTTTTTGGGTGAGGTTTTTGGTTTTGTTGTTGTTGTTTTCCTTTAGCATCCAATTTAAAGCATCCTATTACTTTAAAGTTCTTCAGGGAAAAGAGATAAGGCTGAAGGTTTTCTCTGGATGCTTTGTTTATTGGTCATGCACAGTAAATAAGATTTGCATTGCCATAGTTTCTACATAATAGGAAGAAAGGTTTAAGGAAATTTCAACAGATGGGTAATATTAATATCGCAACAGCATCAGACCTAATGATTTCTGATCATGTCCAATTATTGCCTTTTTTTTTTTTACTTACCATATCCCTGCCTACTAAATAAACGTACAAAAGCTCTGAGGGAAGAGAGGCAGATAAAAAAGGAGCAGAAGAAAGACCAATATTCTTTTAATCTTCTGTGATTCTTTGTAACGTCAGTGAGCAATAGATGTGTTTTCTCAGACAATTGGCACGTGACTTGTTCCAAACATAGATCAGCAGAGAACCATGCACAGCAGAGGGGCTAAAAAACCCTGGCATCAGTCTCCTAAGAAGGTATTCCCGGCCAAGCCAAAATCCTGGTTTATAAAGCCCACAGGGACAATCATCCATTTAGCCATCTGCAGACCAACCCACAGAATGTCCTTTCTTCCTAACAAGCAAAATTCATGTAAAGTCAGATGTGCAGAGAACGCAAAATCTTCTTCTGCTCCCAAAAGCTTATGCAGACAAAAAGGATTTGCGAACTTCACATTCCATGAATTTTTAGTTCTGCTGCATTTTTATCTGCTTGAAAAAAAGCGCACACTGGGCTCTATTACCTACTGGTAGTTCACAGAATTTCTTCAGAGTGCAATGCAGTAGGTACCTGATCTTTGCCATGTTTCAAATGAGCATTTCTGGAAGGAAAAAAAATAGTGTAAACGATACATAAACAACTTTGCCTTCACCCACTCAAAAAGTCTGTGGTTGATATAGATGCAGTAGTATAAAACTTCATAAATCCAAGCCTTCCTGAGACAAAGCATGCAGGTGAATTACCACAAAGACCAGCAGAGTGACAGCCATGCATTTGGTTGCTCTTTTTGTACTCTAAAAAGGTCTTCTGGAGGATGAGCGCCCTGAACCTTGGAGTCCTGGACAGCAACTGCTTCAACAGCCTTCCTCTCTTGGGAAATTAAAACGGGCAAGCTCATCCCTTAGTTCAGCTGGGTCCATGAAACAGAAGGTCTATCCATAGAAAAACAGAGACAGAAAGGATCTGATTCCTGTGCAAGACCCATTATGGCAATGACAATCAAGGCAAAATCCAGAATGTGCCATCTACTGTGTCGAGCAGTACTCCAGGAACCATAGGGGACATTTGCAATATGCAGCATCAACAATGCTTGTTATCATTGACTGATGCTTCATGGGTGGAAGCGTGCTGCCACAGCAGCAAGGGCTGAACACAACAACAGACAGGAACTAAGCTGAATTAAAGGAAAATGTCCATTTGTTAAGTCCATTTTTATCATGTAGCATAACATCATTTAGTCTGCTGAAGCAACAGAGGCCAAATCACTTTCCAGCACTCCCTCTCCCACAAAAATGTCTCACTTATTTTCCTGTTAATGACTACCAGCCCCTTTCCTCTTCTCTCTCAATGCTCTTCAGTGATGGTTCTTCCTGTGATTTAGATACATTAGATTTGCAAGCATGAATAAGTACCTCAATTTTCTATCATGCTGTGTAAGTACAATACATTTAAACTAATAAATGTTCATTCTTCAATTTTTTTAATAGTTTTATTACCAATAATGGGAATTTCTGTCCTTATTCATTACATTTGTCAAGGCCCTTCTTTAGGAATTGATTTTGAGTTTATATTACAGTGTGCTCTGGATTAATATTAACTTGCAATTCTAAGCCACTTTTGTCTTGCCTTACTGGGTTAATTTAATGTCTCTTTAAAGATGCAGCTCTATGTGACGTCATTACATTGCTAGATTTATGACAGCCAATGAAGTCACCATTATAGCTTCTCATAATTTTCCTCTTTCACCAATGGCCTAATATGCCATTACTCCTACTTCTCAATTATGAATCTAGCTTCTGGACAGGTAACCTTTACCTAGAATACAATATTTAACTCACAATAATGGTAAGAATTACTTTACAGTGACATTTTGATTAATAAACAATAAATCAGCATTACCTAATTTCAGTATATTTCAGATGCAGTAGTAAAACCAGTATAAAATATAAGGGTTAATACTGAAAATATTGAAAATATTTCTGAAAGAACATTCCATATTTTTAGTCCTAGTTCAAAACCTTGTTATTTGTCTGGCTTGTACCTATTTATAGCACAGAGATTTCTTTGTGTAGGAATACACATATGAAATTACATCACGTTATATGAAAAATACATTTTTCATATTTTTTTCTGTTCGTTCCATCTTTGTTAATGAACAATGCATTATGTTTGTTCTCCTTGTGTTAAGTATAACATTATTAGTATTCAGAGTAGGTGCAAAAGTTGCAACAGTTACTGTAAAAACATTAATTTTGGCAGTTGAAACATTTTCAGCCATAAGCTGTACCCTGGGCAGGCTGTATGTCCACATGCTTGCTCTCGGCTCAGTCATGTTTCCTCCTTTGCATTCTCTCAGTTTCAGGGTCTTTAGGGTGACAAGGTGGGCCACACGCCTCTTCTTTCTGCCCCAGTGCAGTGCTTAAGCATCAAAGTATTTATTACAATTTCCTGACATTTGCGGGGGGGTGTGGTGGTGGTGGTGGTGTGTTTGTGTGTGCTTGTGTTGAATGGTGCCAGTTTTGATTAATGACAAAAGATTTGCATCACAAAAAGATCAATAGCTGGCCACAGCCATCACACAGGAATAGATTTTCTCTGAGAAGATGATTCTTTATTGCAACAAAAACTAAAAAACTATATATCTGTCTACACAGATAATTTGCGTAGATATACCTCAATTGGTTACAAAACTAATTTCAGATCAACAGTCATAACTCTGTTGCCCTGGGCTACTATATGGCTGCAGGAAATAGATTTATGTTATCACAGTTGTACAACATTTTCTTAAATGAGGGAAAATAGCTTATTGACAACCTAATCATGTGAACAGTATTCCTGTTCCAATTTTCAGATGTTTTAAAGAAATAAATACTTGTGTGTGGTCTTTCTTCCCCCTCCCTCATCAGCAATGATTCTGTATCTCTGGGGATAGAAAAAGGAAAATGCTGGAAACATGGTGGCCTCTATAAACAGCGAGGCAGAGAAATTGCAGAAAGAAGCAGGAAAAGCATGTCAGATAAATCTAATCTTCACACAACTTTCACTGGATTTTACGTTTATTAGAATATTCTGCACATTTTTCATTTACCGAACCTCCATTCTGGTAATTCAGATATAAGCTATATACATTTAACTCTTTAAAGTTCGTTGTAGATCTCAGATGAGAACTAATGATGCAGAGGTTGCTCGTTTCATAGCATCCAAAGTATATATAGGTATAAATTTCCTACAGGTTTATCACTTAACTCTTCTGTTTGCCATGGAGCAAACTGTTCCCCCCGGTAAATTTTTAACCGTCAATGTGAAGAAGAAATAACAGTTTAGATTTTCAGATTTAAGCATTTCAATTTTGAATTAAAGTTACAGAATTCCACCCCATATAAATTGGCCTACTTACTTACCTTTCAAAAAAAGAGTTAAAAGGGAAGATGAAAAATAATTTTTAAGACCCAACTGTTTCTAAAACAAAAGTTGAGTTTCAGTCATTGGTTTAACTATATTTTGCATGAAAGGATCAGATGTCCCTATCCCTGACAACTAAAGATAATAAAAAAACCACAAACATGAGCTTTTTCCTTTGTTGCAGGGTCAGGAGATACAATCACTCACTTAAACTATTAAATGTAATGCATACAGGCATAGGGAGATGAAAAGTGCCAGTTTAAATTGGCTTGACCTGCAGTGTTGACTCCTGGACAGATGGCATAATATACCCTGACTTCATTGCTGAGGCATTAGAAGTACACAGCAAGAGCCCATTGTGATATTAAGAAAAAGCTCAGAAGCAAACTCAGACTGAGAACCAAAAACCTGCTGGCCCCCTGTGAGGCTCTTGGCTTCCTTTTGCCAAACCTATTACAATATAGATTGAAGTCTTACCAGTTTTAGCTAAAGCAGTGCAGTACTCAGGCAAAGAACACTCGTTTTCTACTTTGCTGTCTACAGAGAAGACTTTAGGATGAGATTCAGAGTCCTAAAGACCAGGCTGACAAAAGGCAAACCAGTCAAAGTCAAAGGAAAAGCTAACTGTACCCAAACCTCACTGTTTGACAAAGCTGGCAGTCCTTTAAAGGAGGAGTGTACAGGCATAAAAATTAGGTAGATCTGTAAATTCACAGAGTAATTCTCCTGAGACAGGAAGAGTCATCTAAGGAAGCCTTTCTCCCCATATATCTTTCTACTGTTAGCAGAAACTGTAGGATCTCTCTCATACACACCCCCAACACACAGATATTTATTTATTTTTAAGTAGATTTTAAATTAGAAGAGAAACAAAGGGCTTATCCAACTTCCCTTTTGCATTCATTCTCAAATTTGGGAGGGATGTCTCTGAAATGAATAGATAATTCACTGTCTAGCATCCTGAGAAACAGAAGCAGGGGTACAGAGTGCGAACCACTAACAAAATAGCCGGGTATATAAAAACAAAGAGCTAAAGGCTAATGGCATCTCAGCGATTGAAAGGCAGCTAGGAAAGAAAAGCAATTAGCCATTTTTACAATGCATGAAAGCTGGCATCGTGAAAATGGTTGGCTCCAAATATCAATGATTTATGTCCATCTGTTTCTTTACCACCACAGGTTTGCAGCTACACAGTTTGGGAACTTAGATTTTATGAGCTCTGAGTGGAAAGGACACATCACAATACGAGTGCCCAGCATTCATCACACAGGGTCACCCACAGCTCTAAAGGTCATCTGAGTTCTGTTTTGTTATCTGGTCCCTTTATAAAACTAGGGAAAATAATATCCCTGAAATCTCTGCAGGCTTCCCTCTCCTGCAAAGGCAGAAAGCATAACAAAGGGCAAAGAAAGTTAAGAAAAGAGATGATGACATTGGATGAGTCTTGCACGGAAAGGAGTCATGGGATGCGCTGTATGCCATGTTTGCATTACTTTGAATAGTCCTATAGCAGTTTTTCATTCTCTTTAGTCATTTTTATGTACTGAGATAATCCTACAGGAAGCCAGATAGTGATTTATTCCATAAAATGTATCCGATTCAGATTGTTCCTGCCAGTGACCACACTTTCCATTTTGTTTTGGGGCCACAGCATAATCTTGTTCTTTTCCTTCATCCTTCAGAATCTTTATTATTTTACAGACCATAAACTTGGGGAAGCTCTCATTTTAAAGGAAGAGAAGACTTTAAAAAAGGAAAGCCTTTTGTCACCTACAAATCAGCCTAATGTGAAACTACAATGATTCAACCTCGAAACCTGGCTGCAATCTGTGGCTTTCAATATGGACTTCACTACATTTTGCACCTTCTCCAGGTCTTTGTCTTTCAAAATTGTATTCAGCCTTTGTTGCATGGCTTGCAGAAAGTCTGTACACCAAGAAATTAAGTATAAAGTGTGCTTTTTTTTTCAGCACGGGACATCTCTTAAAGTGTGAATAATTCCTCAAAAAATTTAAGTGTATAAAAAGAGAATAATTTTTGTTCCCAGGTCTGGCTTGGTTTTTTGGTTTTTTGTTTGTTTTTTAAATAGTTTAATAAAATTTATTTGATCTTACAGGTACTGCCTTACCTAAAAGTAGGCATCTGAGCAAGAAGTTAGGATTTAGCCTTCATCTAGCTAAGGTGTTCTGGCACCTGCTTTATTAACTTAGAGCACCCTCTCAAATTTAAATATATTTAAGCACCAACACCAAAACTGTTGGTCAGTTTCCATCAGTCTCTGAAGGAAAAGGAGAAAGAAAGCACATTTATCTCCCTGACTAAACTTAATCATGCACGTTAACAAGGTTGGCTTTTATGACTAAAGTCAAAATACTGTCTCGGTGTATTATTTTAAAGGATTTGCAACACACTGGAGCTTTCTGAGCAATCAAAACACCGTGCACATATACTCTGCTTCTTATTTATACCCTGATAGCGCTGAGGTGGTGGATAATGGCTCCACTGTTGCAATTTAATGTACAGACAAAACTTTTGTAGTAACCTTTGCCAAATGTACAGTTTGGGCTAATACAGAGCTGCAGTTAAAGGTCTAATCAGAGAGCACTCAAAGCAAGTGAGGGAATATTAAAAGCTCCCTTGCAGTTCAGAGCAAAGAGAGGCCTCTAAGTAGGGCAGATCTCCATTCCTGGCTGTCAGAAGGCTGAGTTGTAACATGAGCTGGGCTCCATTTGCTTTTCCATTTATATAAAAACCTTTTTGTTTCTTTTGTTATAAACTTAGACCTCCAGAATAAAGCCTGGAGGAAGGGGGAGGGGAAGGAACACTTGCTGCCTGAAAGATGGTTTGTTGCTCGACCACCTTATGCAGTGTACACTTCCCAGTTATCTGCAGAGCCTGCAGCAGAGACTATAATATCTTTAAAAACAAAATACTTGTCCTCACGCGGAGAATCCAACTTGGTCTTTGACCCCAAAGACTCTACATTGCAGAGGAAAAACACACCGGGAAGGAACAGCAACCAGAATTGTTTCCTTTTACAATGCTTATAGGGTAAGTTAGTCTTTAGAAGACATTTTAAGAGGGGAAAACCTTGGCAAATCAAGACTTCAAAAGCAGCTCATGACAGAGAAGAAGAAATCAATAGCGTGGGAACAGGGTAAGCATATTAAGAAAGCTCTACGTTTGACATTACTGACAGCAAAGCAAGCAAACCTTGGACAGAAGATAAAGCTGGGAGAGGCTATAGGAAGGTGTCTCCTGGGGCAGATATATCTGTCAAGCACACTAAGGGGAAGTGACTTGGTAATAAACAAGAATATTGGTAACAAACAAGGGTAATGTATTGATCATGCAAGAAGAGCATATATTGCCACCTTGCTACACTGTAGCAAGGGATTAGCACAAGAATAATAATCATCAGGACATTACAAGAGTTAACATGGAAGATGATGAGTAAAAGCAGAAATATAAGTGTTCCAGTTTTCTGCAAGAGAAGACATCTACCTCTTAGTCACCTGGGGAGGAAGCAACCTAAGATGTGCAGATGTATTGGTGAAGGGAACTAGAAAGAAATTGAAAGAATTTACTCAGCTGAGACTTATGAGCAGTAACAAGAAACAGCAACTATGGTTTTCATAAAATCATTTTTCATCATTGCTTTTATCATTTGTCTTATCACTGCTCCCATTTTGCAGAAAAAGAAAAAATGATGCATAGCTAAGCACACGTGGCATTACAGGAGCAAGAACAGAAGCAAAGTACTTGGAAAACCCCACAGCATATCACCCATGATGCTGCCTTCCCACTGAAGCCAAATGAAGCCATGGCTAAAGGGAATGCAGAAGGAAAACTCTTTTGCAATGAGCAATATGGGATGCAGGTGAGATCTTCCTCCGCTCCTCTCCGTTGAGCAAGCTGAGTGCTATATACAGTGACCAAAAAAAAATTAATTCTCCCTCCAAGCAAATGAAAGTATTCTTTAGGTATTCAGTTAGACCTGTTGGTTTATCTCAGGAGTGTAAAGACCACAAAACTTGAAAAGAGAGGGAGTTTCAGTAAATAACCAAATACTAAGTCACTATTTAGGGCTGTACATTAATTTTTAATTGAAAGAAGGAAAGATGGATCTCAAAAAAAAAGCAATTCCCATTTAGAAAGCAGTGATAGGATTACCTCTCCTTTTTATATGAGCTCTATAACTTAAGCTGATAAAGGAATTAGGCAAATTTTCCAAAACATAAATAGCCAACAAATTTCAGAGCTTTGCAGAGTGTTAGGAAATTCTGGTTTTGAGTATCTGCCCTCACATAAGCCCCCTCATTTACAGATTAGACAGGAGAGTTCCTCATCACGGACACTTGAGTCATTATTGACCTTGTAGATTTTTAAGGCTGTATATTTAAGGTGGAGGAGGAAGAAGCAAGTAGGGCAGTAGCTACCATACTTGATAGCACTGAAGGTATAGTTATCAGGATTAAGTACATGCACCTCTGCCATATAAAATGGAAAGTAGTTTATTATTGCACATGCCAATGAAAAACCTGCTCAGAAAGACATGAAAAGTAGTGTAAACACACATATGGATGGTGAGGAAGCTTGAGGAAATACGAAGGTGAACACAAAGGTAGAGTCCTTCTGTGCAGAACCTGAAAACTGCGCAGCATCTACCATACTTTGCAAGACCCTGGTGCTCATGGAAAATATAAGGGATGAATGCTCTTAAGGTTGGGAAGAACTTAATGTCACCTGTCACTTGGCATGGTCTGCCATGCCTTGCTCCATTTGAACTCTCTGCTTCCCTCACCATCGGAGCAGGAATGTCTACGACTGGGGGGTTGCACTCCTCTGAGGTGAAGGAAAACAATGGGAGAAACTGTTTTCTTTGTCTTTCCTCCTACGAATCCCACAGAGGCCCAGAAATCACGTTTTATATCAGATTTTGAGGGCTGAATTTCTCAGCCAGTGGTCTGTAAAACATGCTTTTTCATGTTATAAAACCAGAAAAAGCCAACAGCTTTAACATTTTAAATTTAATTCTGTTAAAACAGGCTTATTCCTATTTTCCCCTCAGTTCCCATTTTTGGTTGGGGTTTTTTGGGGTTTTTTTTTTAAATTGTTCCAAAGCCTATAGTGGCAAGTTTGACATTTGGCCAAGTTTCAGTGTAAAATTTTATAGCTGAGATAATATAAACTTCTGTAAAATGAAGTAGCAAAATGCTGCCAATTAGCTTTAACAATAACTGGAAAGAAGAATATTGCTTCTGATATAAGCCTCTTTTCTCTAGTTGTTATTAACAACTGCTGAAAAAGATTACTTTTTTAATAGGTGTTATTTATCTTGTGCTTCTCCTTGCTACTGATTTATAAACATATGAATAACGTGTAAAACATATCTAAGTATTTCATAGCACAGATATAAGCAAAGTTCACAGTCATGCTGCTTTTCAGTAGCACAATTCCATTCATTTAATTGACCTATTCCTGATTTTTAAGCCACAGAAATAGAGCAGAATCCAATCCACAGAGCAATAGGATCTTTCTCTGTAAAATTTGGTTTTAAATGTTAAATAGTCAGTGCCGCAATGATCAAAAGGTGCCACAACAGTAGCAGCATCTCTGTTATTCTGAAATTTTCTTGCTTGTAAACTTCAGACAAAACCTCTTTTTGTTTGTTGATGTGAGCATTTTAACAGGAAACAGGAGTTCAGCCACTAAAAAGCCCTTTTTTTCCGACACAAATTTCACCATTGTACTGTGATTGACAGCCATCCCAATGTCTATAAACAACCTACAAGCCTCCCAAATTGACCATTCAGTTCCTGCGTCCAACATTTAAACACTGAGCGGGTTTTTGCGCTCAATAAAATTCCTTTTCATTTCACCCTGGGTTGCCATGTCTCTTCAAACAGAGACAGAAAAGCAGTGCTCTGTGTCAGACAGATTTTAATTTTCAGTCCTCATCCATTCGTACAATGTAGACACAAGCAAACAAACCCTACCCAAAGCCTAGCAACCCGCAGTTTAAACAGTCAATGCGTATGAGCTACGGGATGAAGGCCTGGACCTGTTCACACATGAATAAAGAAGATTAAGATTTTCTTTCAAAGACATGAAGCCTTTTTGACAGCCTGTGTCAACAGCGCTGTCTGCCTCTCAATGTGAAACAGTCTTCTATCACAGGTTCCCACAGGGAGGTCTTGCTTATTAGCATGCTTTACACTTCCATTCCTTGTCAGTATTTAATTTAAGAATAAGGGTGCAAAGTTTTGCAAACTCTTACTTACCCTTCATGAAAGGATAACTTACTGGAGACACTGAAAGGAAATACCAGCTAACATGAACACCTACAGGGTACATTTTTAAAAGAGGATAACCTAGAAGGGGGAAAAAAAACCCCAATGCAGTGTAGAGTCATGCTCTCTATTCGCCACTGCAGGAATATGCCAGTAAATATGTAATCACAGCTTATCTTTTTGAGTGGGTTACTTTTGTAGCAATCCCATCAGCCTACATTTTAAGTGTAACGTGTGTGCTGCTGTGCAATGTGATATTTCAACTAAAATTTCTGATACAAAAACAAAACCCCCAAAAAATCCCCACACATACAACAACAATACTGACTGGATTCATATAGAAGCACAAGACTGGAAGGGATCTCCGAAGGCATCAAACGGAGTCCGCTCCTATCACAGGCAATATGATATATAATCCTTCTGAAAAAGTGACAAGCGCTCTTCTAAGAGAACACTGTGAACAACAAAAAGCCAAAACCGTGGGTTTCATTGAAGAGAAAGATTAGTCCTGGCTGAAACCTTTAGATTCCGTTTTTCTGAATGAAAGACACCAAGTCGCCGTTACATACTGATGGTATCGTATTGTTTAAAACCAGAATATTCCTAAACTCCTATCTTGCAAACACACTTAGGGAGCTGTTTAGATAAAGAAGTGAGTGGTCCCAGTGAAGGCAATTGCATCACGCAGATGTGGAGCACATGCAGCTTTTAGGATTACAGTTTAAATTTCTGGAGCTAGAAGTAATAGGAAAAACATACCTCCTTCAATATTGGTATAACTTTTGCTTTTAGGAACAACCAAAAGTGTTGAGTGCTGTATTAGGTCACTGCTTGGGTAAGACCACAGATTTGTTATAAATTTGATCATCTATCTTAACACTGAGAATGTATTTTGAAATTATCACATGAGAAAGTTAGTTTGTTCAGGAAAAAAAACCCTATTTCAACAAGGAACAGATTATGTCTCAGTGAAGTAAGTGGGAAAAGATCCAAATTTATCTCAATATTGGACTTAAAACAACACGATTAAAGGAGAACGGTCCTGAAAGCCAAGACATAATCTGTATCATGGGAAGCGAGATCTCAGGCAAGAAAATTTTAAGGATTTCTTCAAAAATTGCTAAGATTTTTGTTAAGGTTCAAAATACTTTGCATCCCTATACTTTAAGAATTTATTTTTTTTAAAAATCATCTTGCTGAAATAAAAGGAAATTAATGCTGTGTGGTTCTAATGAAAAATTCAACGTGAGATACAGAAAACAGCTGAATGACCTTGCAACAAGAAATAAACAGATGAGACAAGGAAGGATAACTAGGATTACATGGATCAACATTTAATGTATCAAAAATCTTCCTTTAAAGCTATGTACTGTACACAGTAATGATTCAGTCTTTCACAAGTATCTGCTTAGCAGATGCTTTTTAACAGTACTCCTGATTTCTTCCCTGCTGCCTGAAAATCACAATTGAGTATGTGAAAGCGTATACAATTACACCAAAGGTACATTTCCTTTTTACCTGGTTTAGAACATCCCAAAGAAAAAATCTAGTTTTTTAATTAGTTATTTTTAAAGCAGCACACTTTGAGTTCTAGAATTTGATTCTAGCCAACATTTGTTTCTGTCAAGCAACTATGTGACTTAGTGCACTGCAGTTATAATTCATAGCATATTTAGTTATGTTCTCAAAGCTACATATTTGTTTAACAGAAATAAATGTCATTTCAAGTTTTAATTTTCCAAAGTTAAATTTGTCTAGACATCTAGAGAAAATCACATAGGTCAAAACACAAAGATAAATAAGTAAAGAAGATGTACAAATATAGTGTATGTGCAAGAGTCTGGATTTTATTCCTTCCAATGTCAGCTATTTATAGGTACTAATTTTGAGAAGGAGCACTAGATTCTAGCAACAGTTAGTGGCAAGCATAGAAATAAACCATCATTTCCATTATAAAAATAAAAACCCCAACAAATAAAATTATTGATTTTTATTTTCTAATCAGTTCTTTAAAATTCTAATGAAAAATGAAAGCATATGTCCATGCCTTTGCATCTTTCTCCCCTCCCAAAAATTAATTTATTCACTGTCTCTTGGGGGCTCAGGATACAGTGTTTTGTTTTGCTTTGTTTTATTTGAGCCAGATGCATTAGTTGGAATTAAACATGGTTTTTAGGTTTAGATGTACAGTGTGTACTACTTGGAAGAAACACCATCAAAACAGTTTGGGCACCCTTGAATAATTTCACTCACAGTCCAGACTCATTAGATACATCACATTTGTTAATAAAAAAAAACACCTCAAAACCTAAAAAACTCTTAAAATATTGTTAGTTTTTGAAAAAAGGGGAAAAATGTGATTTACTGACATTTTTAGTGTCAATTTTCATCACCAAAAAATTGCATAATAAAGTACATCAGCAGAGGAATTTCACAGATCTTTGTGAAGTACCCTTTCAACAAGGCTTCCATCTCCCTTTATTCTTTCCCAGTTGACCTCAGGCTTGTCTCCGTCTCCTAATCATTTAGGAGGTCATCCTTCTCTCTGGGGGCACTTGGCTTTACTGTCATGGAGCACAATGGGAAATATCCACCCTTCAAGCAATTGCCAACAAGTTTCTCTGAAGCACGAGATTTGAGGTAATGATGGTGGTGGTGTTTCATAACTTTCAACTACAGCTGACAGGAGGGAATTTGACCACGGATATAAAATACTTCTCAGAAGTCCTCATGCATGCTAGATCCACTTGATAGAGCAGGCAGAAAAGAGGAAGAAACTTGTTTTAAGTGCATGCCTAAGTGACAAAAGGGAAAATTTAGGAATGTGTGTTGAGGGATGAGGGTTGAGAGATATATGGCAAAGGCTGGCAGATGGGAGGGGGAAGAAGTGCGGGTGTTCCTTAACCATAAGATATTCCCACTCATATTAACTGGGGTGTCTTTGGGAGAGGCTGGTGGACTCTTTGTCAGAACCGGTGGCCTCCAAAGACAAGAGATAGCAAAATTTGTGTTCTGGCAGTTTCAGACATTTTGGTCAACAGAGAGAAATCCAAGCCCTAGCCAGGTATCAGGAGTGTGCATCCTTGCATCAACTCTCAAACCCAGAGGCAGCATAGTTGCACAGAAATGCCTTGCACAGAAACTGCCCATTTTCACAGAAAGGCCAGGCTGCCCCATGCACACTGAAATTCCACAATCATTATTCAGCTGTAACTGTATGACATGTGTTGGACAAAATTAGGGTGAATTGGAAGGTGGTTTTTTGAGTGAAATCATGAATAAAGTCTGCTAAGAAGGGAGGGGTGGAGGGAAGCTGTTTTAAGATTTAGTTGTACTTTACATTATCCTTTACCCTACTCTGGTTTCTGTGTCCGTGTCCATGTCCGTGTCCGTGTCCGTGTGTGGGTGTGCATAGTGCAATAAATTAGATTTTTTTAAAAATTCTGTGCTGAGTCTGTTTTGCCTGTGACACTAATCTGGGAATGATCTCTCCCTGTCTTTATCTCAACTCCTAAGCCTCTCAGTACATATTTTCTCCCCTGTCCAGCTGAAAAGAGGAGTGATAGAGTGACTGGTGGGCATCTGGCCTCCAGCCAAACTACCCTATGTTTCTAAGGAGTGTACCTGTATCAGTGAAGATTTACATGCCACCTCCAGAGCTCCCAGCGACAGGAATGTCATCAAATATAAGAGATTGTGGCTTTTAACTGATTGCCACACCATGAACCTTAAACCTTACTTGGTGACGTTGGGAGTGTGTCCCTTCTTGTCCTATTCAGGCTTGCCCAAAGAGTTAGATTATCTAGTTGGTATCTCAAGTAAGCAAGTAGACAAGGATCAATCTGGTCAAAATTAAGAAAGAGAAGTTCTCCACCCTCATTAGTGTAAGGCTGGTTGACCATACTCACAAGGGACAGTAAATTTCTTCTGAAGATTTCAGTGCAGTAATGAACAGGTTTCTCAGGGTGATAGCTAACAAATGACAACACCTGTAGAAGGATGATTTTGTAGAACAAATTTGTGTGTTGGGCCTAAATCCATAATATCTCAAAATTCTAGTGGAGGGCATATTCTGCGACCAAGCAGATTCCCAGTTGTCCTGGTACTTGTTATCCTCATCACAGAGGCAAACAAGGCAAAACCTAGTTGCCTAATGTTTTCAAAATTTATAGAGTGTTTGACATTCATTCAGTTTACCCATCTTGTTCCTAATCCTAAAATACCCAGCTTTAAAACTGGGTATTTTGAAGATTTTTATAACTTTATAACATCTGCACCAAATATTTTGAGAATGCTTTAACTCAAGTTCCAAAATTATACATGATTTAATAAGAGAGTTGTTTATGTTGGTTAAACAGCAGTCAGCTATTGAAAACAGATCCATGGAGGATAAACAGCTCTAATAACTGAATAGTTTAGCTTTATTGCATTGTCCTTAAGTATATCTAAATATAAGTTATTAACATAGTTTAGTAAGCTAGTTTAACCTTATGAATCTATGTTTGGGAACTCTGTATAGCATTTGATGGCACAGTGCTAAGCCACCTATTTGCATTTCCAAATTAACCTGTTTGAAGAGTAACTAATAAACAGGAACAGCATCGACAGGAAATGTTAAACAGTTATTAATGTGTTTATCTGAGAAGTTTTCTTGTCTGTAAATACAATTATTTTTGCATTGCCACTGATAACTATTGACTGTGATGAGTTTAAAGCTTTCGTAACTACAGCTCCACTTAACAGAAGTGACCATATGTTTATGCTAAATTTTGCAGCAAAGCTAGATTTGGTCTGTTTAGTACCAGAAAACTTGTTTAAGGTCCCAAAAGAAGTAACTTGTGATCTCTCTTAATGAAATAATGTATTTTCATGGCTCCTGCTCCATGTAAACTGGTTTCTTTGCAATTTCAACGTAGTTTTTAAAAGCCACAGTAAAATGCAGTGCCTGTTCCAGCATGCCAACAATCTAAACTATCAGAAATATGTTGGATAAAACATGCAGATAGAAAATGGGACTAGTTAATATTGAGGTATCAACAACTAATTAATTTTTTACATACTGTTCTTTTCCATGCCCTTTTCTGCAAGTAGCTTGTCTATAGACTAGGGAGCATATCTGTACAAAGCAGTTGCCATCCGATGCAAAATATCGAGTAGAAAAGAGTGCAGGGAAAAAAAGAGGAAAGAAAATGCTGTAGAGCCATTAGCAAGGCATCTCTCATGTAGAGAATAGGTAAGAGAGCAGATGTCATGCATTTGCTAAAGTATGTTTCCACCTGTTCTCTATTCCTCGTGCTCACGTCCTCACATTCAGCCCTGCATACCTTCACCAGGACAAAGGAGAACTTAGCTGTGTTAACACCAAGCTTGGGAATTTCAGTGTTCATTTTTCTGTGAGACGATGCTTTCCTTTCTCTTTCAGCAACACTTGGCTCACTAATGGGAGAATAGGACAAAATTTGGGTAAGAAGGCATCCCAGGTTTACAGCCTGTAGAGCCAACTCTACCCACTGCTCTCTGCCAGCCTCCGAGCAGATGTTGTTCTGCAGGTAGTGCCAGGGTCCAACTGCTGCTCCTGTTAGAACAAAGCTATTCAGCTCACCTGCTGGGGATAGGAGCTTTGCTATGACTACTTCTGCAGCCAGCTCATTTATTCTAACTAGAACAATCCAATCTCTCCCCCTGGGTTAAAGGACCCAGGACTGTAGGAGTCACAGATGACTTAGTGGATAATTGAGACCTGAGCATGGCTAGACAGGAACTGCAGCCACCTGGTTTGCACACAGACAGCTTTGCTACTGCCAAGGAGGCAGGCTCAGTGCAGGCTTCTGAGAAAACATCATTTCATGAAGTGCCAAACAGCCAGCAGTGGCACACTTCCTTCTTTGTTCTCTGCAATACAAAGCCAGCGGTATGATTTCTGCCTTTCCGGAGGCATGGCTAATTGTCTCTCGGTGAATACATACAGCAGTAACAAAACAATCTGTTGAGAACAGATATCTGACTAGGGAAGAGCAAAAGGAGGCACACTGATGCTTCTTCCTCTGCAGTCATCGATAGGCGTGGAGATTTGGGCAGTTCTCTCCCACAACAATACTGAAGCTTATGTGACATGCCCACAAGAAGCCATATAAGTGGTGAACCAAGCCAGACTCACTCCCACTGGGGTCATAAAAATAGAATAATTACAGGCAACCAGATCCCAGATTAGTATCACTAAAATCTTTGGCACTGC
This sequence comes from Hypotaenidia okinawae, assembly GCA_027925045.1. Taxonomy (NCBI): domain Eukaryota; kingdom Metazoa; phylum Chordata; class Aves; order Gruiformes; family Rallidae; genus Hypotaenidia; species Hypotaenidia okinawae. The sequence continues at coordinate 128,007,797 of BSDF01000002.1, read as the reverse complement.
ATCCTATCACAGCTCCTTTAACACCATGCACAAGTTCTTGTTTAATACAGACTCACACAAAAGTGCATCTCATAGTCAAGCGATAACCCAAACCTGAGGTTTCTAAGGTTTTTTCTGTCCTGGTGGTCACAAGGCCTTGTCATAAATTATCAGGTAGGCTGGGATCACAGCATGACTAAAGACAGTCATGAGAAATCTCAAATTGTTTGGTAGATTTAGTAGAATAATGATGGAACACAGCTGAAGAATACAGTAACACAAATCATAAAGCCTTATTGTCAGTACTGGAAAAATGAACTTTTATGTGACTAGCCCCACCTTTAACAAAACATTAACTTTTTTCCACAAGTGAAATATTGGGTGATTTGGTTGTTGGGAGTGGGCTGAGGTCTGATATGCCTGGTTAGTCTTTGGTGGGTAATTCATTTGGATCCTGAACACCTAAACCAGATGTTTGTATTTAATAGGTCAGCGAGTCTCATAAGCAAGTCATTATTTAATAGTAGAATTGGGTATTTCAACATCTCTCTCTCCCCTTTTCCACTACCAAGCAGACATAGTGTCACACATACATACTTTTATCACTTGTGTGCAGCATACTGTAGGCATTTAATAGCTTTAAGAGTTGTATGTAGAAGACTGATGTAATTTTTTGCAGTTTATGAGAGCTCTAACTGTAGGTTTATAGGATACAAAGGTTTAAGTATTCTATATCTGGGGCAGATTCAGAGGTGAAGCGAAAAAAGAAAGTGATGTTTGGAATATAATACGAGTGTGACACAAATACCACAACAGTCATCTCTTAAGTCCTCCTTCTGACTAATTTAAGTTACAGTTCTAACTTCATTAAATTGCATTCACAGCTAGATACTCTATTGAACCTTTCTTTAATGTAAATCTGGAGTGAATTTATTGGGGTAAGTCTCAGTCCCAGGTTTTTGGGTTTGATTTTGGTTTTTTGTGTTCGTTTTCTTCACTGAATTATTTTGGATTTGCTCCAGTGTAACAGGTTTGGCCCATCATACTCTGGTTCAAAGACTCCAGTGTTTTCAAACATTGGGTTGTAAGTGAACCTCTGATAATTTATAAATATATAATTTATAAATAAATCTATTTACCATCTGAAATCAGATCTGTATACAAATATGTAGAAAACAATCACCAAGTATAAACTTGAAGCTTATAAAATCCATTTTGCCCCTCAAAACTATTAAAAAAAACAGTTTCCAATGTGGCAGGGCAGAATTTGCCCCCAAAATCGTGAAAAAGACAAAATAAATGTTGTTCTTAATATCAAATTCATGAGTTTCTAAATTTTATAAGGTAACATTAAATTCTGAATGCTATCTTCATTCAGAAACATACCCCTGCATAATGCAGAATTTTAGAATACAATAATCTCTTGCTAAAATGACATTTATGGACAGGTTTTCTAATAGGGGAATTTTCCATTAATATGAACAGATCCTTTTAGATACATTATTAATTTGAATTTAATATCTAATGAAAAATTAGATATTTAAATCCAGTAATATAACTGTAGTAGATAAATATTGTCTCATAGTATCAATAAATAGTTAAAAGTAAATCTGGAATAAATTAATTGAAACTTATCTCCAAGTTCACTGCATGTTAAGCACGAGTTGTAACAATGCCTAATTGCCCAATTTTTTTCCCCCAGTAAGACTGTATTTTGAGTTGTTCATATTTCAGTTGTTCATGATGCAGCATGTCCTGCTGTTTGCTTGCTTCAGGCTGAGTCCTACTAGAGAGTGCCATCTTAAATGGTTCATTCATTTCCAGGAATAGTGATAAGATTAAAATCCATGTAAAAATGCTTCCAGCTGCCTGATGAAGAAAATTCAGTATCCCTGCTGCTTGAAGCAGGGGCGTGAATCTGCTCAGTAGGTTTCTCCCTAAAAAAGTATGGGGCAATTAAAAAGTTGATGGAGACACTTCTGGAAAGCACATTCCTACATGTTCAGCGCAGTCAGCTGGAGCCTGGCAGCTAAATTCTCCAAGGATTCTCTGGACCTTGAGCATGCCTCATCCCCACACAACTCCTGTGTGCTGGCAAAGGGGGAGAGCTGACAGTGCTCCTGGTTCTAGCCCATCTCTTGCATCATATTCTGTTTTTCTTAAAATGCCAACTTCTGAAGTCCTGCTGAGCTTAAGAGAATCTCAGCTGCCAATATTTTTTAAAGGTTTCCAGCACTTGCTATTACAATGCAAAGCCTGAAAACATGGTGCGAGTACATGCTGCAGTCTCAAAAAAAGATTTGAAACCAAACAACCAAAAAGTCTAATAAAAAGAACAAGAGAAGTTGGGTTTTTGTTTTTTTTTTTAATGCAGCCTTATGACTGTGAAGGCAGTTTCATGATTTGTTGTGCCTCCTGATTATTTAAAATGTTTGTGGCTGTGAATACTGGAAATATGTGTGTGCTTCCCTGGGAGAAGCACTGCAAGGGCTGGGGTAGTTTTGTCATGCACTTACTCCAGAACTGAAGACAAAAAAATCCATTTCTATCCAGCAGGCATGTCACTCATATTGCTGTCCTGGTAGTAAAGGAAAAGCCAACCTGATGCAAGGGGAAAGAGAGGCAAGGAACCAAAGACTCGTGTTGTCAGAGGTCAGAAACAGAAGCCAGGGGACTGGATCAAAGTAGAAGGGAGCAGAAAAGGGCTAGGAAATAGAAAGGGATATGTCTATAGCTGGTTGAAATTTCTGATTTCCCTTCAGAAATTTGGGAAGAAAACCAGCAGTCCTGAATCCTTCTGTAGTGCAATGAAACCCACTGCTGTGAAAATCACCACTAAAATGTGTGACTGCATGCTGGGTAATTGCCTACCACTGCAACCATGGACAACTTGGATGACTGACATCTTTGCTGAATTCTTGAGTTTCCATCTTCTTGTTGACCCCAAAGTTATGGACAGTCACTCACTCCCCTTCTCCTTCTCTCAGTTTGCTGTCTTAAAGAATCAAACAAAATAGAACCCAGAAATACAAAGAACCTCCACAAATCGTGAAAAATATCAGAATTAAGGCTGTTACAAATCAGCTCTGTATATGTTCATTATAACCATCTCTAATGACACTCTTGCCCATTTCTTCCACAGCCGCTTTCTGTGATTAGGGAAAGAACAGCAGCCACTGCATGGCAGGCTGTTCTCAGATCAATATATTAAATACAGGGTAAGTAGTTATTCCTGTTTTCTGAGTTCAGTCCTAATGCTACTATTATTGATCATAATGCTTCACAAATAAGTATTATTTTCCTGAAGAAGTTCTTTTTACTTTTCTTACAACTGGTGCTGGGATTGGCAGTAGGCAGCAGTAAGAAAGTTAATTAAAAGCATCATCATACGAAGAACTCTGTGGCAGAAATAGAGATAAGGGCCAGTTCAATACTGGAGTGTTTTCAGCTCCTTGCAGTACTAATATTGTCCTTTCTTTTCTTGAAAGCCTCTGTTTTATTCACTGACACCTTTCAGCTTCTGTAAAAATATATCAAGTTTTTCCACAAGCAGACTCCTGCAATAAATCAGGTGACCAAAGCTCTGTGGATGCAGGGCTAGCTCCTGCTCTTGGGATTTCTTTTTGCAGGTTATGTTGGCACCGTGACTTCTGGCTCTGAGCCCAGCCATGGCGAGGGACGTGTGCCTCCCACCTCCCCCTCTCAGGAGAATGTCATCGAGGCGACCCGGCAAGGTCCAAGCATCTGGATGTATGGAAGAACAGCAACTGACTGGATGGAAATATTCCAGACAGAGCTGGACTAACAGTTGGATCTCGCCCTCATAAGAACACTATGTTCTGTGCACTTAATAGGTATTGCAATTATCATGTAATTAAAAAACACCATAACATTTAGAAGTAGGTTGAATTAATATTACCCAGGCAGCCTTAACCCCAGCAATCTTTAACTTCTGAGTGCTTGACTTGCAATCTTAGCATTCCTGTAGTGTAGTTTTCTGGATGTCACCATCTTACGTATCTGACAATATGTTTCATGCTTCATTTGCCAGAAATGTTATGAGCTTTGAGTCGACACATTAGGAGTATGTCTCTGTTTTCAGTGGCAAAAGGCCAACTTTTAATTTCATTTATTTGCCACTGGCTAAACTGTGTCATTTCCTAAACATTTCTTAATTTTTAAAATAAATGTCTAACCAGTATTGCAATATACTAAAACATGCTGTTCAAATGACTGTGAGGGAGAACAGAAATATGCAGGTAAAGCATTATGTATGAGAGAATTAGAGGTTTCTACTCCATTTTTATTTTGACAGTGAAATATATTCTTCTGTGTTTCAAGTTAAATGTTATTCTGGGTTTGGCCCTTAGATTTGAGCGGGATCCTGTTTAATTGTCTTTACAATTTTGTATTCATGGTATACAAAGTTACAGAATAAAACAGCACTGCACACTACAAGATAGCTTGAGTTTTTCTAGAAAACCAAGTAACATGGTTTTAAAAGATTTGGCTATGCTTAATAAAACATTTGGGCAAGGACAGTTCATAATGTGAAGACTAATGATTTTACTTTTTCTCCAGAACAGTGGGTTATAAACACTACAGCACTCTTCTTCAACAGTGGCTATTTATCTACACACCCTATGCATGCTACAGATTTGGAGCATCTCCCAGTACTTGAAGTGGATGTACAAGGCTGACTGGAGAGGGACTGTTTACAAGGGCATGTAATGATAGGAAAAGGGGTAATGGCCTTAAGGTGAAGGAGCAGGTTTAGATTAGATGTTAGGAAAAAATTCTTCACTATTAGGGTGGTGAGGCCCTGGCACAGGCTGCCCAGGGAAGCTGTGGCTGCCCTGTCGCTGGCACTGTCCAAGGCCAGGTAGGATGGGGCTTTGGGCAACCTGGTCTAGTGGGGAGTGTTCCTGCCCATGGCAGGGGGTTGGAACTAGATGGGCTTTGAGGTCCCTCTCAATGCAAACCATTCCATGATTCTATGATATCTTTGTTTTTAGAAGAAAAGCTCCCCTAACATAATTTTTTTAATCAGTTCTCTGCAACACTGAGAGTTTATTGACACCTGCGTGCATTTGCTTGCAGCAGCACAGTCTCCGGTCGATAGATCTGGTTACAGTAAAGTTATCCTACATGGAAGAACTGGGAACAGTTGTAGTATGAAAAACAACAAGAATTAAAAGTAATCTGTAATCAGACAGTAAATGTAAATCAGATTGTAACTCTAATCTGTAAACAGAATGTATTTGTAATAGTGAGCAAAATACTATTGCTAAATGTTCACCAGATTTACACTGAGGTTTTTAGTATTCACCTGAATGCTACACCTTTAGGAAATGGACTTTTCCTTCTTTATGACTGAAGAGCTGGTTTATTGCTGAGTTTGATTACCCAGCTATTGCCATCATCACCTGAACAGACCTTACACCCAGAAGTCACTCGCAATAAAAAACTGGTCCGTTTGAGCTTCTCCAAGCTGACATTTTAATTAATCTTAGGACTTAGAGATGAATTCTTAATTAAGCATTCAATTACTTTTAAAATCTTAAGTTTTCAACAATATTGAATATCTTTAGAGAAGATCCATTTCTGTTGTTATTTAAAAAAAAAAAAGGTATCACAAGGAATATAGAGCCATTGGAAATAATTGGACCAATATTCTTTTGTTTCCAGAGTGGTAGGTAGCTTAAAGCTGTTGAGCATCAATAAAATGTCCAGGACAGCAAATAATCATAATAAGTAATGTCAGCAATTCTTCATGACCTTCCAATTTTATAGTCTTTTATTTGAAATATATTAATAAAAGAACCCATAAATCAAATCCTGGAATGTAATTAACATGCTCCTATATTGAAAACTCCATTCTGTGTTTCCATTGAAATTTTCATTTAATCTGTTTAAATATCCACTGCATTAATTCAGACATAGACCCAAAGTTTCCATGCTATGGAAGAGAGACAATTTACTTTAAATATCCATTACAAGTATTTTTAGATTCTATTTAAAGCCCCAAGGAAATGTATAGGATATGCACTGGAACACCAAATGAACTCATTAAGATAAGCACAATTTTGTTAGTGTTAAATCAATTTCTAGTAAAAGACTTCTTTTTTGTGCTGGTAATTTATGGAAAGAATTGACTGTTATAGCTCCCAGCAAATCCTTACTAGTGTGCCTGTAATCTTACTATCCTGAAAGTATTCTAGATAGTAAAATTAAAAAAAAAAGTTTAGATATCATTTTTAGAAAATGTACAGTACCTTAAGGCATTGTGGAATCTTCATCCTCAAGAATATCATTTTTCACTTTAGGGAACTTCCAAAACAGTACATGAAGCGGGGGCTCTCTTGCCTTTTGCTAGAGCTCTCTTGTCATTGTGTAATGTGAACTTTCCACTCAGAGGAAAAAGGGATAACAGAGAGATGAACCAGGAAAATTATTCCATTAAAAAGGTGTGGGGTTTTTTTCAGGAACCATGTAAAAAACTCATTTCATTACCTTGGACAATCCCAATTCTGTAGCAGTTCACTCTGAATATGGAGTGAAAGCTTTCTGAAATAGGTACCAGATAAGATTTTTTACTTAAATATCACAACTACTGTCTCTGTGGCAATAAACCAGTGTCACACCATTTCCTTGCAGTTCCACTGCAGTATAAATCAACTTAAGTCATGGTCTAGGCTTCATCCTTTCCATAGCAGTGTGAGCTGCCACAGGTAGCAGACTTGCTGAAAACAACTCCTCTGCAAACAGTTTGCTTCACAAACTATTTCTTTGTGCACATAATTGGGAGGGTCAGTGTCTCCTAAGGTGGAGGGAAGACCAGCATAGCTAGGGCAGCCTGGATTTCAATCAGCTCAAGCCACTGTGGCACTGCATGTTTGACATGTCAATGAAACTTATTGTCTGACAAGCCTAAATGGTGTTGGTTTTAGTGAAATAAACCTTGACACTGTAAGAATGGGGCAGTTTTCCAGGTTTTCAGATAACATGCCATTTGCCTATAAAGCACTGCGATTGTAGTAGCTTGAGACACTGACTGAATGGAGCAGACAGACACAACTGATCTGATAAATCCTCACAAAAAACATATCACAGACTTCACTGCATAGATGTGCTGTGGACACGTGAGTTGCAGAGGCTGCAGGTACAGTCTGCTTTGTAGTAGGATCACAAGTAACATATGTGGCTGCATGTACCTTGACGAGTTGTGTGACCCAACAGGAGTGGACCTTGAGAGCAAAATGGCTGGTGCCAAGGACCTGACTTCCAAACTATCTGTGTTTGAGGGGCTGGGTGGCTGGTTCAGATGACCTGTATTCTGGCCATGTGGAACAAATGCCAATGAGCAGTGGGGGGTGGATTAGCGCAGCTCTTGAAACTAAAACGCTCATGAAGATATGCCCTTATAACTGTATGAATGCCTGCTTCGATGGAGCAGATTACCCCTTCTGGAACAACAGAGTCCATCAAGGAAACTGGTTAAAGTTGTATGTGTGGAGTAAGTTATAATGTATCTTAATTATTACTCCTTCACTTTTAGATAGAAGGCAAAGTTCAGCTTTGATACCTGTAATTGCTTTTGTTAATGGTGTTTTTTCTTTATGGTGAAACATTATATGAAGCCTTACATATCCTCTGGTTTATTTCAGGCATTTCGCCTGAGTAAAGACTTTAGGATCAGGCTTATAGATTCTAAATTCTTAAGATCCTTTGGGAGACATAAATCATGACTGCATATAACTTGGCTGATTTAAGTGAAAGAAAATACATGTAAGAATGTGTACTTGTTAAAAAAATATGTTTAAAGATATATTGAAAAATCAAGTCCTCTTGCACTGATGTCATCTACAAAGGTGGGGCACTGCCTGTGAGGTACTTCAATGTTTTGTGGGTTCCTATAAAACTTGGCCAAGGAGCAAAGGCATTTCAGTTTAACAAGGTAATAAATAGTTTTGAATAACCCACCTTGTGTCTCATAACATTCAGAATTAAAACATAAAGTAAAGCCAAGTAGGATAGAAAATAAAGAAACGCAAGGCTGCCCTCTGCCTCTTATACTGGAAGGAATGTAGGTAACAGGGATGTAAATGGTTGCCTTTTGATAGATGTGATCCAGCAGCTTTTTTGTTTTCTACCCTCTGCCTCAGTAAATGGGGCAGTATATTGTAGTATATAAAGTTAAAAAGATATTCTGACACAAATTGAAGATTTATTAATCAAAAAAGTGCTGTATTGAACATTTTTCAGGGAATTAAAGATCTCCAGATGTATCCCAAGATATTCTAATTTCACAAGAGGTACTCTTACTTTGTCTTGAGATCTATCCTAGAATTGATGGAGTTGATTTACATTTAACATTTTGGGTGGGAATGGCCCTTTTCTCAGATTTTTTTAATGTTCTGTTGGAACTGCAAGAGAGTAACCTTGCTGTCAGTATTAGTCCCCAACAGCCAGATAACTCATCAACACTGTTGAGATACAACCAGGTGTTTCTAAAGTCAAAGAGAAGGTGAAAGAGGAAAAAGTACACATTCATGTAGGATGAAAACATTTTCATGGACAGGCTCTTCATTTTACTTCTGGCAGACAGTATTAAATTCAATGAAGTGATTTAGCCATAGAGCGAAGTGAAAGGAGCATTGTCTCCAAAAATTGTTATTTTTGGTGTAAGCTACAGCTTTATGATTGATACTTCAGTGTTTAAGCAGAGAAGTTTTGGTTTTAACATGTATTTGAGAGGCAGTGTTAGTTTCTGGCTGGCGTCTAGGGTATGAGGAATAGAGAAGTAGATGATGAGGATAACATAATTCAATAGTAGCCCTAATTATACTGGAATTGCTTTGATATTTAATTACTTGGTTTAGATACTTTTGATGGGAACCCTCAGGCTTTTCATGTGGAATACTAGAAATAAATTTAAAAGAGTAAATTCTGAACATTAATTCTATACAAGAGGTATCATGCCATCTACTTTTTAGCTTCAAAAGACTGAATCCACACATAGAATTTCAACCGGTTCTTCTTGTAGTTCTTATAAAAGCACATAAGCACTATGTGACCAGTGTGGGGCCATTATGCAGGCTGAACTTCCAAATCTTTAGGTACTTACATGAGTGCCCAAATTCAAGGTAGGGAATTAAACATGTAGCAAATAAGTATTACATGGGTAACATTTAAAAAATAATTACAATAAGTATGTTGGTGGAAATCATCCAAGAAAAGCTTTGGCAAAATGAGCTCTGAAGTACATTTCATCTGTGTTTACATTTTTTAACACTAATATACAAAGTTTATATTGTTTCCCTTTATTCCACCTGGGAAATAAGGGATATTTCTCTTCTAAGCTTCAAAAAAAACCCCAAAATAAGATTGGAAATAAATGTTAAACTGCTAGCTTAAGGGCGTATTTTCATCTTGTTTGGAGCAATAGTTTTTAATAGCATTAATACAAGGCATACACATTGGAAGAATAAATCCACCTGGGCTTTTGTGTCAGAGGTAGGTGAGTTGAGCCATGCACATGTCTTTATCTATGTGGAATTGATCCAAGCACGCTTTGTACCTGATATGCACAGGGACCTCAGTCACAGTCTTTGCCTTCACTTTGCCAGTTAGTCCCTGCATAAATAATTAAGAATTTCTGTTGCTTAACTATATAGTATTTCAGAAATACGTAATACCCATTTATTAACCTTTGCAGATTAATTTTCACAGTGGAAAAACATGGAAAAAAGTACTTGCCAAAGCCTGCTTATGTTAATGTATTGCAAGTACAAAGCTGAGAAGGGTATGAGATCTAAGACAAAGGTGTTGTAATTTGTATTTCTTTATCTATTAGAGAAGCACATACAACTTTCAAACATGCATAAGGGCCTTACTGTGGTAAGCTCTGCACATAGTCCCAGACTTTCCCCTGGAGAGACCTCTTGGTCTTCCTTGTGTCCCAGCCACTCACTAGTACCTTCCAGTGACTCAGGCTATGCAAGTAGCACCCAGTCAGCTTCCCTTCTGCTGTCCAAATAAATATCAATAAAGTTCGGGGAACAATGGGCAACTTCAGCTAGTGAAATAAGGTAAGGCAGGTCCTAGCCAGAATAAACTGAGATTGACCATAAACATGACTTGAAGGTCTGATGAGTTTAGAAGAACAGTTGATTTTTTGACTGATGTTTTGGTTAGTAAAGAACACTGCAGCAGAGCAGCAGGTATTTAAACAGAAGAGATGGATGCCTGACTGGAGTTTTCCTATGAAGGCATAAATGCATGTAAATAGCAGCACATGATGGCTACTGAGGCTGGCAAGGGTAGCTTAGCCAAGACTGAGGTCAGACATGGGATAACCTAGCCAAGGATAATGGTACACATAGACAGTTGTGTCCACCTTAGGAGTCAGTAGACTTTTCAACACAAAGTGGAAGGAGAGAAGATTGACAAGCTAGAAGGAGGATCATTGAGGTGGTGCTTTGCGATTATGGTAGCTGAAGTTACAACTTTCTGTGTCAATTAACCACCTGAAACAGATTAAATAGACATTGTCCTGTGGCCTAAGCAGGTGTAACTTACACCTACAGCAGGTAAAACAACCTAGATACATCCAGATATGGCTTGTAATTACATGTGCTAACTAAAGACACTGTGACCTCAGCTGAGGTACGTAAGCACAGATCAAGAGACAACAGCATAGATGGCATCACTTAAATAAATTAGAAGATAAACAGCAGTAACCTCATTTTGTGAATTATCCATTGTATTAGCTCTTACAGCTACTGAACTCATGTCCTGTTAACTCACAGTTAACATTCCGGTAAAACAATTAAAGCTCAGGAACCAATAGTCCACCTTTCAGTATTTTACTACAATCATTAAGACAGAATTAGCAAAATAATTACAGCAAGTCTTCATGAAAGGGACAAAATTTTATTCCACTGGAGTAATCATTTTCTAATGAACATTTTACTTCTGAATACAATTTTAAAAACCTCTCAAAAGTCTTCCTGCCTTTAATTGTGTAGATGTTACCAATGCAGATCACACACACACAGAGATGTGCAAAACATTCAGGAAAGGTCACTCATAAATCCCAGAATCAAATACAATCTCGATAATGTAAGGCTGTCAGCACATGCAAACTTCCTCTGGAGTCATCAGTGGGAAAACTGTATTACATGCAAATTAAATGTATGATTTGCAAACTGATAGCAGCTGATTAGACTTTTAGCCCTCAAGCAAAGTTACAGCATTCAGATTTTCAGTTCTGCATGTATTCAAGGTACCAAATATAAAGAAGCTGCTCCCAACCTTCATGGCTCCATATTCTGGAGCGATGCATCTATCTATGTGCTTCCCTGATTCCAAAGTCTCCCAGTGCAATCCTGAGGCTTCACATGAAACATGTTATAGGGTCTCTAGGACATGAAATGGCAGAACTGCCACCTCTGCACAAGAAAAGGGAAAGCGGGTCTCATAACTCCTTCAGAAAACAGGACTTCTACTAAGATAAAGGAAATTTTATCTTTCTTATTTTTAGACAGAAAAATTCACTGGCAGAACCCTGTTCACAGCAGAGGAGGTGGGTCCACACTACTGATGGATAGCAGCATGCAGATTTCTGTCTTTAGTCTAGCTTTCTGGATACTCTGAAAAGTTTTGGCAAACCTTAGTTATAACAACCCTGAGGATCCTGGGCTACCCACATGGCCTATAGCAATACTTCTTGTTGGCTTGTGAGCATATCCTGAAAACATCTGGAATTTCTGAGACTTCACTATACCAACAACCTCACTAAACATAAAATCCAGCCACACCAAGAGCTGGGCTGAGCTCTTCATTGATTTTCCTACTAAAAGACCATTCCTAAAGGACGTCCTAAAGACTGTTTTAAAAAATTTTGTTCTACTTTGTCTCCGGAGTGCCTCATAGTGTGCTCCATCGTGTTGTGTGCTTACCTTGTGAAGTAGCTAACATGTGCCCTTAAGGCTGTCGTGCCTGTTCCTTCTCAGACTTTAAAAAGTTTTTTCTTTTGTTGCAAGTAATCTGGGAAGGTTTGGCCAACACTAGAAAATCATGTTGGAGGATGCAGTGTACTGTAAGGGGGTTTTAAAAAATATTTAGGATTATATCAGTACCGATGATAAATATCAGCATGAGGGACACACATGAAATTAACTCTCTCTACTTTTGTCATCCTCTGGGACAATAAGAAGACAGCAAGGTCATATCCCTCAGATAATTTACAGCTTTTTGACACTTTTCAAAGTGCTATATTACTCAGTAAATTTATTTTCTCCCACTATTGATTTTGAGCAACAGACATTTTGTGGAATCTTTCCCACATCTCAGGGAAGGGGCTTCATTTCATCTTTAGACTGTGAGAGTGTCATAGGAATGTCTGTGACAGCAAAACTCGATAGACTCATGCTATGTGAGATAAATGCTGTGTTTAAAAGCCCTTTGAAACAGACTTTGGCATAAACAAACTGCTCCCACTGGGCTAAATTTTACATGCACATGTATAACAATAGAAAAAGGAAAAGAAAAACCCCACAAGTTCTCTTACTGACTGATGGATACACTTTTTATTTGCTTTGTGTACAGCTTATAGGAAAGTTAACAGGAATGAAAATGTGTTTTTAAGTTGCCAATTGCTAATATGATCTCATGCTTAAAAGTAAAACACAATCTCCCTTGAAAATTAAAAGCATCACAGATAATTTATCTAACACATTTGCCAAGCTTTTCTTTCTGTCAGTTCAGATACAGTATTAAAAATCAACTTGAAATAATAGAATGGTTTATGAAATGCAGCTACTGTCTGTTCTACATTTTTATTTTTAAGTAAACTTGTGCCAAAAGGAAAGCTCAGAGAGCCAGCAAGTCTGTATGAAATCATTTACTACCCCCCAAAAATGCACTGAAGAGAAATTAAGTTCTGAACTTTCACTAATCTCTGATAGGGCTCCCTACAAGAAGAAGTTTACTGTTCATGGGTCAACACTAAAAATGTGATTAATTTCAATTTGTGAAATATGCTTTGATCATAATTATTACATATTTGAATGAACCATTAAAAACCCACCCTCGTTTGAGATGGGATTGCAAGTAGAGACTATCCTGTAGTAAGGTGTAAGTGGGGTGAAGTGGTTGGAGGGAAGAGAGAGACAGTAGGTAACATGCAAAACAGGATGGCGTGACTTTGCATGCACTAACACTGATTGCAATAAATCTTTTCTACTTCGAATCAGACATTCCGGTGCTCCATCACTGATCAAATTCAGATCTCAGAAGGCTGCAGCCAGAAAGCCTGGTTTCAATCCACCATTGGAATGAGGGCATGGGTGAAGGGAGAGAAAAATGAGCTAAACTGAAGATGATGAGATCAGCTTTTAAAGTGCAACATAGTGTATTTTAATTGTGGTTTAAAAAATGTTAATGTATAAATTCAGGATGTCAACTGTCACGTTCAGAGAGACAACATGAAGTTATTCCAATCCTGGTTAGTGAAAGTGAAACTCTAGCTCAGTAACATAATGGAAAAATAGGGGTTGGAAATCAAATTATATTAAAAAAAGAAAGAGGTGATTGATTCAAATTATATCCTGAGAAAACTCAGAAAATACCAAACAAATCCAGTTTTCAGACTGTTCCTCTCAGAGTCCAAAAAAAGCAGAGACTGCAAAACTACAGTGAAGTGGCAGCGAATTTCAATTGCTTCAGTGCTGACATGTTGGCAGATACAGATGCAGAGTGCAGGTGGGCATGTCTGTCCATAGGGCACTCAGAGGCAGTGATGAATTACGGTTCTGTCTTGGAGTTAGCGGTACCGTAGTGACTGTCCAAGATACATTATTTATTTTAATAAGACATAAACTATGTAAACACTACTATATTAACCATTATGTGTCTGAGTTTAATCATCAGGTGCTTCAAGGAGATCACGAGGGCTAGATTACAAAACAAATGTAAATTAAGGTGGTCCAAAATATCATATATTTGATGACTGCAGTGTTGAAGGACTTGGGGCTAGTATTCAGATTCTAAACTAGATGGGAACCTTAACCAGTATCTCATAGCTGTGTGTTAGCCTGCATTAACCAATTCAAAGCACAGCAACTTGGAAAAAGCAAAAAGATCTCACAGAACCTCTTCCAGCCCAAGAAAACATTACTTTGAGACCAACATTGTTATGACCAGCAGACTCCAACAAGTATGCAATGACTACTACCCTCTTAAAACTAAAATTGTAAAACCCTTTAAAAGTGATGAGATGTTGTTTAACTCATTTTGTTTGGAGATGTTTAAGTACTTGTGAATGTAACTAATGACAGTTTTATATAGTGACAGATTAAGGCCAAGTCCCATTTAGTAGCTGCAAATGCTCCTTAGTAACAGCATCCTAAATAACCATTGTCAGAGCACAGGGTTCACTGTTATATACTCTCCTCTGAGTGCATGCTTCCGTTCAGGCACCTTTGTGAGGTATAAGTGAACCTCCCTGTCCTGGTTCCTGAATCTAGAAGAGGGCTGCTATCCCTGCCAGCACATTGCAGAGTAATGGGCAGAAGAGCAAGACTTGGGGTCTTCCATTTTTTAGGAAAAAAGAGGTTGTTTCCATAACAAAAGGCGGTAAGGAGTAAGGAAAAAGGAGGAGAATGAAGGGAAATGGGGAGGAAAAAAAGCATTTCTGAGGTTTGAGCTCTGCAGTCAAAAGGATGTCTGCCTTGATGACCAGGGCAGGTGTTTTCCAAGACCCTGACATTTTGTTCAACCCAGGCCTCATTCGGTTTTAGTTTGTGAGTGAGCCTTTATCACTCACAAAAGTCTTCCTGTTGTCAACCCCAGACTAGGTCTGAAAAGATTTTCAAGACTGTGCAGAGTATCTGCAAAAGAACATTCAGAAAGCATGGCAAAAGCAGCAAGGAATAGGATAGAGAAGGAAAAATAAAACTAAGAATAAAACAAGCAGAAGAATACTGCTCACTTCTTAAAAACCTACATAAAGAGAACAGTTTGCAAAGACATAGAACAAAGTCGCTGTCATAAATGTAATGTTTGAAGGGTGCTGTACCACTGTGATGCATACAGCTGTGAGACCCAAGCAGAAAAGATCCTGGTTCCAACATTACTTAGGAAAAATATAGTGTCCTGCACATATTAAAACTTGCAAATAATACAGCAGTACATCATCACTGGCACATATTTCTGAGGATGTCAAGTGGAAAGAAGTTTAAATGACAGCAGTTGAATGCCATTTCTACCTGAACATAACTTGGTTTTTTGGTAAAATCACTCTTAAACATACAGGTCTTCAATACCTTCAGGATCAAATCAAATACATCTTTTAGTTTATATGTGTAGTGTCACTGCCAGCTATAACAGTTTTTTCACAAAGCTACAATAAGTGCAGCCCTTTCCAGCAGATTACTAAATCAGAGGACATTGCTCTAAAATTAGCAAATGAGATTTGAAATGTCTAATTGTTATAAAAGGGTGATTTTATTAGTTCTGTTTCATCCAGTATGTGATACAAAGCAATTAGCTCCATTAACATACCCTTTCTAACACCACTTGTCACTGGTTTCGATTTGGACATTGAGCCATTGACAACCCCTTGAGTGTGACTGTACAGCCAACTCCTTATCCACCAAGTGTTCCATCTGTCAAATCTATGTCTCTCCAATTCAGAGATGAGGATAATGCATGGGACAGTGTCAAACAGTCTGCAGAAGTCCAAGTAGATGTTGTCCTTCACTCTTCCCTTATCCACTAGTACTGTAACTCCATTGTAGAGTTACAATCCTTGCAATCCCAGCACAACTACAGGCTGGGCAGAGAATGGATTGAGAGCATCCCTGAGCAGAGGGACTTTGGGATGTTGGTGAAGGAAAGGCTCAACATAAACTGGCAATGGGTGCTTGCCGCCTAGAAAGCCAACCTGGGCTGCACCAAAAACAGCATGACCAGTTTTCACACTATGCAACAATTTAACTGGCTTTTTAAAATTATTTATTGTATTTAGCACTGTATATGTGAGAAGCCTCTCAGAAATCACAGGACAGGCTTAAGAAGTGGGCCTGCAAATCATAAAATAGTTCTAAGAAATAAATATTTTCAGGTTTGGAACAGACCAGCCTGTTCCCCATAATGAAAGAAATAACACAAGTCCACTTTTCTCCCAACTATGTAGGCCAAATACTGGTACTAACACAAATCCAAGGCTCAGAGAATAAATACTTACAGAAAATATACTTAGTCCAAATACTCTTCCTAATGATGCTTCTTTCTTTCTGATTATGAAAGCACTATTTTTTATGCAGGAGGATAAGTTAAAATAGCTCCAATGCCTTACCCTTTGTGGACTACCCAGTCTGAGCAATGAATATCAAACAGAAGACACAATGGGATATTTCTTTGCTATTTCTTTGTCATGGAGTGGGTGGAAAGAAGGAAGATTTCTTTTGCAACTACTGGGACTACAAAACCAGGCTTCCAGCAACCATTTGTTCATGTGTAGGTGACCTGGCTACATAAAGAAATCGATTATTATTCAAAAATCCAAAGAAATATTTTGTATTCCTTTTGTGACAGCAATCATATTTTATAGCAAAATAAATACCTCCCCCTGAAGGGCATTGTATCCAAGCAAAACTCCATCCAGGCAAGTGGACCTCTGACCTACCCATGTGCGATCACCACCCATAGGTTTTGTGGCTGACTTGAGTCAGTCATGTAACTTACTGAGTATATAATATGCACCGTATATCAAATGGACCAAATACAAGCAAGATCTCCAGTCATAAAGTGGGAAGCAGGCAGGAAGGCAGGCAGGCAGGAAGGTAGGAAGGCAGGCAGGCAGGAAGGTAGGACGGCAGGCAGCTTGTTCAGCCTTTTGAGAGAGTATTAAAGTCCTTACAGAAGCTACTTTCAAGCTGGATATCCTGATGGTGGGAGACAGCTCCTTCCAATGTCAATCAGTGAGCGCAGAGCCAAGCTGAAAACCCACACTTGCATTGCATCTCTCCTAGGTGTCTATCCACTTTGATTAGCTTTCTGCATAATTTTCTAGATATGCTGGACTTTACCATGTGGCATCTAGAACAGCCTGCCCAGGGTGGTGGAGTCACCATCGCTGGAGGTGTGCAAAAAGCATGTAGATGTTTAGCAGATATGGTGGTGTTGGGTTGACTCTTGGACTTGATGATTTACAGGTTTTTTCCAACCTTAAAGATTCTATGATTCATTAACTGTCTTTTTTCCTTCCCTGGAGACTGTGGGCATCTGGATACCATTCCAGGAAGCAGACTTCCAAAATCTGGCATGTAATCCACTAATTGCAAGGGTCTTCAAATCAGCATTGGATTTGTTCCCAAGTAAGATTGCACATGCACAGGTACAGAGCAACACTACATAATGCAAGGCACAGGCTGTGCAATATTGCACCGGCCTAAATAATAGCTCTGTAGTCTTTACCAGAAGAGGAAATTTGCATTTCCAAAGAACAATTCACAAATCCTTATGTCCTTATTAGAGTGCATGGCTTTTATACTGGATTAAATGAGTCAGTGTGACATTCCCTGAATTAATGTAAGATCTAGAAATTCAAATGGTTAAGTATGTTATCAAATCACTATCAGTAGGGTAATCTCTATTGACCAGGACAATAGTGTGATCTAGAAATGCTATTTAGAAATGTCTGCACTTAAAATTCCTAAAGTTTGCATTGCCTTGGCATTATCAGAGCTGTTTTTCTTGCTCAGTGAAAACACATGGCAGGATGCCATGTGTCTGGCAGGTGCAGAATAAAACAGAAAGATGATCATTCACACATTGTTAAAGCATGTTGTCAAGGGCATTGTCCAAATGCCTCATAAATATTGACAGACTTGGGGCATCAACCATCTCTCTAGAAAGCCTGTTCCAAGGTTTGCCCACCCCCTTGGTGAATAAATGCTTCCTCATGTCCAGTCTAAACTTCCCCTGGTAGAGCTCTGAACCATTCCCACACATCCTACCGGTGGATCCCAGGACACCCCCATCTTCCCTCTCCTCAGAAAGCTGTAGAGAGCAATGCATTTGCCACCCAGCTTCCTTTTCTCCAAAATAGAGAAGTCCAAAGTCCTTATCTGCTCATCATAGGCCATTCCTTCCAGCCCTTACACCAGCTTTGTTGCACTCCATCTAACATGGTCTGGTGTGGTCTGGTCTATTCTATTCTATTCTATTCTATTCTATTCTATTCTATTCTATTCTATTCTATTCTACCAGGGTTAGTTGCCGGATTGCCTATAGCATAGAATCATAGAACCATAGAATTGTCTTAGTTGGACTCTTCAGATCATCAAGTCCAACCATCACCCAAACCTGCCATCCACTACCAAGCCATGTTCCTTAGCACCACATCTGTCTTTTAAATACCTCCAGAAATGGAGACTCCACCACTTCCCTGAGCCGCCAGCCAGTTCCAATGCCTGACAACCCTCTCTATGAAGAAGTTTTTCCTAATATCCAATCTAAACCTTCCCTGGTGTAACTTGATGCCATTTCCTCTTGTCCTGTCACTTGTCACTAGGGAGAAAAGGTCAGCTCCCAGCTCTCCACAACCTCCTTTCAGGTACTTGTAGACAGCAATTAGATCTCCCTTCAACCCCCTCTCCTCCAGACTAAACAACCTCAGTTCACTCAGCTGCTCCTCAAAACATTTATCCTCCTGTCTGCTCACCAGCCTCCTCACCCTTCTGGACACACTCCAGCACCTCAATGTCTTTTCTGTAGAGGGCTCCAAAACTAAACACGTTTCACAGGATTGTGTCCAGATGGGTCTTGAACATCTCCAGAGAAGATTACAGCCTTTCTGGGTGCTCCGTCACCCTAACAGTAAAGAACTTTTTCATCTTACTCAGATGGCCCATTGCCCCTTGTCCTGTCACTGGGCATCACTGAAGAGTCTAGCCCCAACCTCTCAACATCTATCCTTTAGATATTTATAAGTATTGATGAGATGCCCTCTCAGTCTTCTCCAGACTAAACAGACCCAGTTCTCTCAGCCTTTCCTCATACAAGAGATGCTCCAGTCCCCTCATCATCTTTGCAGCCTTCCACTGGACTCTCTCCAGTAGTTCTTTGTCTTTCTTGAACCAGGGACCCCAGAACTGGACACAATATTTGATATGTGGCCTCAAGGCAGAGTATAGCATCAGAATAACCTTCCTCTACCTGCTGGCCATGCTCCTCTTAATACACCCTAGGATGCCATGGGCCTTCTTGCCCACGAGGGCACACTGATGTCTCATGAAGAGCTTGTCGCCCACCAGGAGTCCCAGGTCCTTCTCTTGCCCTTGTTGAATATCATTAGGTTCCTCTCCCCCCAGTTCTCTAGTCTATTCAGGTCTTGCTGAATGGCTGTGCAGCCTTCTGTTTTTTCAGTTTTTCAAAATGAATTTTATAGACTTTATGGAGGCACTCAGAAGTGGAGAAGAGACAGGAATGCCCAGGGAATATTGCATCATTGGAAAATATTAATTATAGAATCTTCCTGTAGGAACATCACAGACTTTTCAAAAAGGTTGGAAACAAATGTGAGTAGCCATGAACATATTCTAGCATGTGTTCTCACAACTAAAGCAATTACAATTCTGACCTAGCTCTTTTCCCTGATAGGACTGTGCAAGTCTTGGTCTGCAAGTTTCCTTTGATGTAAGACCTTTCCACAGTGACAGCTAGCTTCACTAGAGTTCATTATAGAGTAAATAGATGCTACTTTTATAACTCACCTCCCAGTAGAATATGCAGGTTTCATAATTTCCAGGAACATGCTGTGAGAATGTGCTGAACTCCCGACTATCATTTTTTTTCTGATAATAACTTAGAAAATCCACAAGTTTTTAAAAATATTATTCTTTTTGTGCAACTTTTTTTACTCCCAGTTAGTTGTCACAGGACCTTCCTTTACTTGTAGTGTGATGATTTAAAGCAGTGAGGAGCAGGTCAAAGGAAAATGACTGCAGGTATAACATAACACAACATTAATAGAACAGGCTGGAACAGGCTGCCCAGAGGGGTGTGGAGTCTCCTTCTCTGGAGATATTCAAAATGCATCTGGACTCCTACCTGTGTGACCTGTCCTAGGGAACCTGCTCTGGCAGGGGAGTTGGACTTGATGATCTCTGGAGGTCCCTTCCAACCCCTACATTTAGGAGATTCTGTGTGACAGTAGCACATTTCATAAGAGTTTGATATTCACAAGCCTAGAGAAAACCAATTAAAAACCCTGGTTCTGTATCCTGCTGCCTACAGCACTCAAGATATTGAAAAAATCATGTTCAAAACCTTGCTCTGATCAAGCAGAGCAAAACCATGCATCTGTCTTTCTGTGCAAAGTATCTTAAAGACCAGAGTGAGCAAGAGAGAGAAACTAACCATCTCTTACTTTTTGAAAGACTCTGATTTGAGTTCAGTGACGACTAGGACATTTTTTGAATTCATAGCTTTTTAAAAGACAGGAGTTTTTTTCTGCTGGGGACCTTGCTGCATTTAGCACCTACCAGTGCTAAAATGCATCCATCGATTTTCTGAAAAAAAAAATCAGGTCATTAAGTGTTAGTTGCTAACTTTGAGCTGCTAAAATTCAAGATTTGCATGCACACTCAATAAAGTGGGGTCTGTGTGACTACCTTAGTTATGTTTTGGATAGGAAAATGAGATTCTGCTAGTGCTGAGATAATCTACGTATGCATTTACAGAATCACAGAATCACAAAATCGTAGGGGTTGGAAGGGACCTCAAGAGATCATCGGTTCCAACCCCCTGCCAAAGCAGCTCCCTAGCTCATATTGCACAGATAGGTGTCCAGACGGGTCTTGAATATCTCCAGTGACATTCCATTAAAGGAATAACGTATTCTGGGCATTACATTGCTTCAGTGTCCACGTGTAGTCAGAAACTTACTTAGCAGTTTTTATTCTGCCTGAAAAGACAGGAATGAAAAAGAAAAAAAAAAAAAAACAACCCACAACCCAAAAAGCAGAAAACCAAACCAGAAGATAAGAATGAGTGGCTTTCCTAATCTGTGGGGCTGTGGGAAAAAATACATTAAAAATCTTCCTTGAGGTTTGATCCCACATCCAGATCTCTCATTTTTCTCAGTGGAAGCAGGAATACTTACCGTAGCAATTTTAAAGATGACAGACAAAACTTGATTTTAGCATAGCTGAAATACGGGCAATAATTTTCCTGTGATGACTACGATTTCACTTGGCAAGTGCTAGCATTCATGTCAAAATTGAGAAATAGCAGTTTCAACACTGGTTTGTGTTTCTAATGTTCTAGTTTTGATAAAACGCCTTTGCTCTGTATGGAAAAGTATCTGAACTATTAAACTTTATTATCTCACAATACAGTGTAAGTATGAATGAAGGTGCTTGAAGAGGTTGTTTAACCAATGTCCACATCATACTCAAGATAACTTTTTTTTAATTAGCTGTCAAGTAAGGATAGAAAAAATTTTGATGTTTTTATAAACAAAGGTCATTAAAAGTCTATAATGATCTCTGTGGGATTTTTTTGATAGTGGGTATGAAAAGAAGCAGTGCTGTAATCCAGCCAGGTTCCAAGGGGAATTCAATAACATGGTATTCAAAAATATTCCATACAGTGATTCATAATGCAGCTATTTTCCGTGGCTTCTAGATGAACAATAAAAGAGAGGCCACAAACTCTTACAACTATGTTGGTGCATCTTAAGAATAACTTTTATATCTACTTTTTTATTCACTGTTTAGATGTTGTTAATTAATAAAAGCTTAAATTGCTAAATATTTTAACATGAACAACGTGAAGCATGGTAGATTCTATGTAGTCTCTTCCTTAAAATCAAACAGGAATGCACAAATACCTTGCTGTGAAGCTGGGTGTCACTATGTTTCATGTCTAGACTGTGAGTATGAAAGTATGTTTAAAACCAGACCTCATTAGGTCAGAAATACTTTCAAATGGACTGGTGTATGACTGCTATGATGCTGATTTAATGCAATCAGATATATACAGCAAACTGATTGCAAGTTTCATCCATTAGTTAGGTTACAAAAAACCCAGTAGTTTAGTTTAGTTTAGTTTAGTTTAGGGAGACCTTAAAATGAGGCAGGCTAAGACTAGGAACTATTCTGCATTCTTAAAATCTCATAGCACTCATCTAGTGGTTATACTTTTGGAAAAAGATAGCACCAGCTGAGCCAACAGCACATATGGTATCAGCTGATTTGACCTGTCAAAATTTTTGAAATGTATACAAAACAAGATTAAAATCTAATCATTAGTCCTAATGAAATTTAATTCAGCACTTTAACATTTATATTTAACTGGAGTAAGATATGAAGATAAAGCTTTTTGAAGTATCATTACTCTTAGTACAGAAAACATTAAATTCAGAAATTTAAAATATTTTTAAAAATTGACATTAATTTTTATAGGCTTTTTAGCAATGCACAAATCCAAAAGAGATTTTTTCCCCAAATTATAAAGATGCCAATGGATGAGGCTACTATGAATTGCAACAGTACATCCAGCTGAGCTTCAACCTTAATTATTACTGGAGGCATACCACATACAGTATTTCATTTGATTCTACTTTTACTATCAGGTATCCAAAGCCAAAGCTTTTCTAATATAAAGCCAAATATAAATATAAATAGATGGGAGATAACACGAAGGATACGTATCAGATCTACTAAACCCAGATTTCAACAGGGCCTGAATGATTAAAATCAGAGCAGTGTACAGGGTGCTGTACTCATCAAGAATAAAAAAGCCATGTCATAGAACAGGCCATATTACTAAATGCATTTATGTTCTCAGCTACTGAGAAAAAGCAGAAGTGAAATTTAATCAAGACCCATTCTTCAAACATGCCGATGACATGACTATTGCTCTCGTGTATCTAACAGCCTTTATTCTGAGCTATACTCATTTACAGTTTGAAAATCAATCAGCATATACACATGAAAACAAAGGAACACATCCATCAGGGTAAACAAGGTTAATTCTGGACCCCTGACAAAAAGCAATCTTATCAGATCATGACCTGTTTTCTCTGGATGTTCTTGATTAATAGCCAGATTGATGCAAGATAACTCATAACAGTATCGTGTTGCGGCTGTTTTATAGCACGTTCCTGTACAAGTGCTACTGGTAACCAAACTCAAACCAGTCTGGGGAGGATCCCAAGATGAGTACTTATTCTTATCTTCATGTTACAATTTGTTATCCCTTCTATTTGCTCCTTTGCTGTGGAAGAAGCATTACTATTAAGCTCAACATCTGAGCGTTCTGGTGTGGAACTTGGATATATATATCCAATATATATATCTCCACACTGTACTAGCATGGGTATTTATGGAATTGCACAATGAATCAGATCCCTGTGGAAAAAAACCCATGATTTTTGTTTGCTGGGTTTTTTTCCTCCATTCTAGTTCTTCCATTCACATCATAACCACTACAAATAGCTTTGCCAACAAAACTGGGAGGGCAATACACACCAGCAATGGCAAACCTATCATGAGGGAACAAGAGGCAGCAGTCCTTCAGTCAGTATTGCTGTAAGAACATTTTACTCTCAAAATAAATGACTCTGAATAGAAGTCACATTTGATTCTTGTAATAGCAGGAAAGTCCTACAGAATGACTGTGGCTGAAACTGTGTCTAGCCTATATTTTGTTCATGTGGCACCAATCCTTGCTCCATGTGCAGGGATGCTACACTAACTGCACTCAGTTCCGGGAAACAGACTAAGACAACTGTAATCTTTTCCTTGATTTCTAGGTCTGTTCTTCTCAAGCCCACAGTCAACAGTGCCACTTAAGGTCCTTGGGCACTGCACTGTAGTCCCATGGGCACCAGTGGAAGTCCTGTAAAGCAGAACTGCTCAGCACGGTCATCTGGCAGAGTTGTGAAGCAGCACATTTGTAGGGAAGGAATAGCAATACAGGTGGAGAATAAGCAAAAGGGTCATTCTGAGGATTTTCTGTGAAGCAAGACACCTCTTAGACATTCAATAGATCTGACTATTTTTAAGAATCATTCTGGGAAAAGAGTTTACAGTTCCTGAAGGACTACTTCAAAACATTTCCCACAAGGGATGCAGTGCACTTAGTGCTTTTATATAGAAGAAAAATGTGTTCTCAGTGTATCTGTTGACTGAGGGCCTAGCCAGTTTATCACACCAAATTCAAAATTCTCATTGACTTCCATCTGACAATAGGCATGAGCAAAGAAAGTATCTCCTTGGACAGGAACATCAATAGGTATTTGGCAATCTAATGAGGACTAATAGATGAAAAAAACCAAAAGTTTGCATGTAGAATTACAGACCACAGGGAATGGAAGAAGATCCACACCTAAGGACATGGCAATAGATGGTATTGTAATGCTTTACATAGAAATCATTCAGGCAAGTGACTTCCTTTTGCCTTATGGTGTAATTAAGCTGAAGAGTCCTTGACTGCTTGGCAACAACTAAAAACATCAGTGTGTTATTGACATGATTCTCATCTGAAATCAAAACCACAGCACTATACCAGCTACTAGAGAGAAAATTAACTCTATCCCCACCAAAACCAGGACTAGTTTCTTCTCCCTTCTGTTATGTAGCATTGTGATCAGCTTCTAAGAGAAGCCTTTCATTTTTTAATTAGTCCCAGACCACTAATGAAATCTGAAGGCAAAAGGTGTGAAGTCCCACTGCTGGAACATTAATATTAAAGCTCTTAGCTCATCAGTCTAAGAATAGTATTACTCTAATCAGTCAAGTTTCCTTTTTGCTCTCATCAAAGGCAGTAAAAGGTAGCCATACCTGATTGCAAAGGATAGATGATTACAAAGAACTAGAAATAAAAGCCAAGTTCCTTTATTTGTCCATTTTCATCACAATATTTTATGTTTCTGCAGCCAGTAAACATTGATTTTCAACATAGAGGAAGTAAATATAGTTAACATTTATATAGGCATATTTTGCCTATGTGGCTAGAACTTTACATTCTTTTTCCAAAAATAAATTATTGCTTGTCCGGAAAGGTATGGTTTAGTTAAGGACAATGAATTCCCATGAGAATTCTGCTAAGGAAACATTGTATTATCATCATTATTCAGCACCAACATTTTTACCTTCATGACAAAGACTGGGAAACATATACAAATTAAGGGCTTGCCAGTCACAAACCTGTTGTAGCTATACTGACTTTTACCAAATGCGGTCCTTTTCTTTTTATGTAGAGACACTAAAAATGCACCTCAAATCCAGCCTCCCAAAAATGTTGGCAGAACTCCTTAAAACTTTGTATCACATACATTACTGTGAAACAAAACATGAGTAAGATTTTAAGCATTACACATTTACAATTCGTGTATTTAGGAGTCTAAGCATACTGACAAGTCCATGACAGGACTGAGGTACTTTTAATGAAAGTGCTCCATCCTTATCAATTTACTGCATATTTACAATTACAGATAGTAATTAGAGCAGCTCACTGTGATTTGATGTGGGTGAAATGAATACAGAAACAATGGGGTGTGTCTAAAGAAAGTACATCACTGTGTTTAAAAAAAAAAAAAGAAGCAGAAGCATCAGCACCACCAAATGGATTCATTTGTGGAAGTTAGAAGTTAGACATGTAAAAGTTCTGGATGGGTAAGGACATACGGAGCGGGAGTCCAGGGAGGTGTTGCTCACATGACCTACTGCTAAGCACTCACAAGTGTATTCCCTCTGTGACATCCTGTAGGGCCACTCAGTAAGGTTTGACAAGACCCATCGTAAAGACTACTTACTCAACCCCAAATGCCAGCCCATTGTGCATACATTAATAGGAAGCTTGATGTGCAGGACCTGCAAACAACTGAATGTCTGAAAAGGCCAGACCGCCGAAACCTAAGTGTTGTTCAGTCAATCTTTATTAGCATTCTTGAGGCAGAAGGAATTGAAAGTAATAATTTTCTTCTATCAGGTTAGTTTATTTTCTTTCTCCTTGACTAGAAAAATTATTGCTCTTGTCTTTCCCAGAACTTATTTTTTCTCCAACTCTATCATTGCAGCTATTCATTCTCACCACAGATACAGTAAACGTGTTTTGAGCTCTCTCTAGTCTCTTATCAACTAATTCCATTTTCCATTATAGAAGCAATTATGGGATCAAAAACCACCTGACAGAACTCCTAGTAAAGTCAACTGAGGTTCATAATTGATTGCAAAAGGAGTTGGACCCAGATGAGACATTGCAGTCATAGAGAATGTGTACCAAACTTTTTTTCCCACACACGGTTTTATTGTTTATTTATATGCACTGTCTGTTAATACTAGATCAGTATAGAATCATAGAATCATAGAATTGTAGGGGTTGGAAGGGACCTCGAGAGATCATCGGGTCCAACCCCCCTGCCAAAGCAGCTCCCTAGGACATTTCACTGAGATAGGCATCCAGACGGGTCTTGAATATCTCCAGAGAAGGAGACTCCACCACCTCCCTGGGCAGCCTGTCCCAGGGCTCTGTCACCCTCACTGTGAAAAAGTTTTTCCGCATGTTGGTGCGGAACTTCCTGTGCTCCAACTTGCAGCCATTGCCCCTTGTCCTGTCTCCACAGACCACTGAAAAGGGGCTGGCTGATTCCCCTGCATCCCCTGCTTAAGATAATTATAAACATTAATTAGGTCCCCCCTTAGTCTTCTCTTCTCAAGGCTTAACAGTCCCAACTTACTCAGCCTTTCCTGGTAGGGGAGATGCTCCAGGCCCTTAATCATCTTCGTAGCCCTTCTTTGGACTCTTTCCAGGAGATCCCTGTCCTTTTTATACCAGGGAGCCCAGAACTGGACACAATACTCCAGGTGGGGAATTTGCCTCTGACACCCCTCTCTCCCCACTCTCCCACCCCACCTCCATATGCCTATAGCACAAACATGAAATCTGTATCTTGGATCCAAGATGGGACAGAGGTTTATGGAAACCTGCAGCTAGTCCAAATTAAAATAGCAGTAGATCCAGGAACCTATCTGACTGAAGGAAGTTGTCAAAAGCCAGTGGTTTGTTTTCAGGTCATCATACAGCCAGAGAAACATTAGTTCTTTGAGGTGGAGCCCAGTTGCCCACCAAAGTTGCTCTATCACGCAAAACCACAAAACCCTTTCATAAGGAAAGGGGTAGTTTCACACCAGTAACTGGTGTAGACCCCGTATGAACAGAACAGGACTGGATGCACGCACTGCCCATGAGGTAGCCAAACTGCAGAACTAGATGCTATCCAGCCTCAGTGAAACTGTCATGTCTAGCTCACAAAGTATTCAATAAATCATCCTGAGTCAGCCAACTGAATGGCAGATCTCTACACACACCTTTGGCAAAAAAGCTGCCAAATGGGGACAAATATGCAAAGCAGATGTCTGGCATGTCTAGTGGCACTGTCACTAGAAGGAACAAAGAGCTTCCCTTTTCAACCTCCCACACAGAACCAGTTTATAAATGACAGTGACGTACCAAACTGAGCTCCCTTCTCCTGTACCACAACGCCCTCCTACAGTCCTGCATGTCAACAAAGTCACTGACCTCCAAGAATTCAAACAATGGGTATTTCCGTGAAGAACAATAAAGAATATTTCCTGTACAAAGTCAGCTTAAGTGTTCCTACCTTCAGTCTTGTTCCAGTATGTGAAGCAGCAATTAGAACTGTAAAAATAAAAAGAAATTGCTAGGAGGAAAATTTCCATTGTAAAAGATCTGGGATGATCTCATCTGAAGATATGAGCTGTAGCATCAAGGATTCCCCCTCATAACACTTCCTCCTTATTTCCTGCATAAAGTAAAACTATCTACTAATAGAAATTAAAATAAGACTGTAGGTTACATTCCATAAACTTGGTTTATGACACCTTTTTGTCATCATGCATTTCAAAGAAGCAGTTTGAAAACAAGCTAGCACATTTGATAATTTGATAGTGTCAAAGTAATGCAATAAAGTTCAAAAGCCCACAGCCCACTTACAAAGGATTCAGAGTGATCTAATTATCACTGCTTTGTGCTATCAATCAACATGTCACAATGCAGCATCCTCTGTCTTAGTCAAATTGCCTGGGAATAAGGTTCACTGCTTTGTATGCTACTTACATGGGTCCTGAACAATGTACATGGTGAAAATTGCCATATGGTCAATATTAAACGAAGGTTGCACTGCTATAAATCAAAGAATGATGCTGGCTGTCATCACTGGAAGTATACAATAACTTTCCAGAAGGACCAAAGGTTGATGCTTTTTTTGGTTTTGCACCAGGCTACAGCTCAAAAACTAATTTCCAAACATACACACACAATAATAAGTAGCACAGTGGTAGATTGAACTCTCTATCTACTTATTCTACCTGTTTCAACAGTCCTGTATGTTAGCTCTACCTAAATCTCATTCTTCTGAAACACATCAGCATGCCAGTCACTGGAAGTGATTCTACAGAGCAGAAAAGTTCATAACAACATGTAAAGAAAGGGAGTCTTTTATTACATCAACAAATTCAACTTCAAGGCAATACAAGCAATAAAAAAGTACCAATTTCCAAATATTCCACCAGTGAAATCTTAAATCTTATCAAAAAAGGAGGCTTCAGAATGCAAAAGTTATAAGCATGTAATAAATTCAGGATCTGCTACAATATATCGGTCAGTGTTCCTCCTGTCCATGACATAAATATTCTGTTCCACTGCCAGCAACAAAATGGTTTCCTCATTCCATAAAGTTACAGGATCTCTCACCATGTGAACAACCGTTCCTCATGAAAGAGAAAATTGGTACCTCTTTGTACAGAAGGCACAAAGCAAAGGGCAGATTTGAAAGCTCTGCAGGTCAAAACCGGATTGCAGTAAATATTGTCTGTAAGTCAGATTGTGGGACTGGGGGAAGCACTTTCTGCAGTGTTTCATCACATCAGCATCAAATAGATGGTTTTCAGAAAGCATTTTTAAATGCCTTTTCACAGAGCTAGAAAGTCGCTTGGCAGGAGCATAAGTAATTGCATCAGTTTAAGGATCAAAACAACACCCTTCACTTAGGGGTTTAAGACTGTTCTCAAACCTGAGACAGGACCATTCATCTTGGGACAGTAGCAGGGCACCCTCCTGGGACACCAGTGCCGAATGACCATAGAAGACTCAAAGTCCTGTCAACAGGGCAAGGGAACTATAAGATAAAGGATGTGTTGACATCAAAGGATGTCAATGTGGATCACTTTTTTTGGTTTTTCCCCAAAAATTGATCTAGCAATGTGGTTACTTGGGGACTTCTGCTCACAGCAATGAAGTAGCCTAGCACTAGTGGCATGGACCCTTCAGAAACACGTGAACAAGCACTTCAGAAACTCTGGATGTTCACTGTTGGCAACACAGACACCTCCCATTGTGGCACACAGAGGTGCCCAGCCAGTTCCACGTGTTCAGGAAGACAGCAATAGAAAGAGGTACAGAAATATCCATATATAGCTCATACAGATGTACAGAAACACCCGCATACAAACTTCCCAAAGCACACAAACCTTACTCTACCTGAGCTGAGGCTGTTCCCATACTCCACAAAGGAGAGCTACAATAGCAACAGAGCAGCCCAGCCTACACGCTCCATATGGCAAGACACCTACTAAAGATGGTCCAGGAAGAGGACAAAAGAGGTACAATGCAAATGCCATTACAGAAGCTTTAAAGCAGAGGAATTTGAAGGGCTTGGAGCACAGGGAGGGAGGGAGAGAGGGAGGAAGGAAGGAAGGAAGGAAGGCAGGAAGGCAGGAAGGAAGGGGCATGATTTTGTGATGCTCAGGACAAATTTCACTGCCTTTCAATCTTGTACACTTGGCAAATGCCAACAGTTACCTACACTTAAAGATACTCTGAACCTGTGAAAAACTATTAAATACTTAGACATTGTCATAATGTTAGATCACACTCAGCTACATATTCTGTGTGGCTAACTGCCCCGCCATTCACTCGCTCAACTAATAAAAAAACACCCCAAACAAATGATGGGAACAAGAAAAGCCCAGAAAATTCCTCTTATTTGGTAGCATGTGATTTCCTTCTGAGACCTGTGAACTAACAGAAACTAACATGTAAGCCAAATCAACTCATTTTTTCATTGAAGAATGAACAGTCTGTAAAAATTCACACCAGCCTGTGAGAGTTTTAAATGGTTGTTTGCTACAGAGAAAACTAAATTTGACAAGTAAGTGATCTACAATCAAACTTCTCCAATAATGAAAAAGCATGCAGACCATAAACTAAAACACTGTAGTATTCATGTGACATCATAGGATCTGAAATTAAAATGTAGACCAATTGTTGCCATACTAAATGGAGAAATGAGGCATGTTTTTTTTGGCTGATCTTATGAATGTGTTTAAAATAGAAAAATTCAGCTTTTACAAACAATGCAACATTAACATAGTATTAAAACTCAAAGATGCTATGGAGCCCAGTGTACTAAAAGATGAAGTTTGTTTCTCAGATGGCTCACTCCTTCAATCTTAAGAAACTTAGAACATAGATAGGTAGATAGATAGATAGACAGACAGAAAGAAAGACAGGCAGACAGACAGGCAGACATAGACAGACAGACAGGCAGGCAGGTGGGCAGACATGTCAAGATAAAACTTACAGTTTCAAGTATAAGGGGAATCCTACCCAGCAGATTTTTTTTCTCCTAAAAACCACAAAGATGACCAGAGGGCTGGAGCACCTCTCCTGCAAAGACAGGCTGAAAGAGTTGTGCTTGTCCAGCATATAGGAGAGAAGGCTCCAGGAAGATCTTACAGCAGCCTTCCAATACCTAGAGAGGCCTACAGGAAAGCTGGAGAGCGACCATTTATCAGGGAATGTAGTGATAGGACAAGGGGTAATGGGTTTAAACTAAAAGAGGGTAGACTGAGAATAGATTGGACTCTTCCCTTTGAGGTATGAGGTGCATGGTGAGGCCCTGGCCCAGGCTGCCCAGAGAAGCTGTGGCTGCCCCCTCCCTGGCAGTGTTCAAGGCCAGGTTGGATGGGGCTTTGGGCAACCTGATCTAGTGGGGGGTGTCTTTGCCCATGGAAGGGGGTGGAACTAGATGATCTTTAAGGTCTCTTCCAACCCAAACCAGCATGTGGTTCTGTGACATTACTCAACTGCATTAATGGTACAACAGTTCAAATCTTAAAACAAATGACATATCTTAAACATTCCTATAAACATTCTGTCTTCATTCAGACCAAAATTTAACATTGGAAGGAAAGATCTCAGCTTCTCATTGGAAAGAAACACCCTGGGGAGTGGAGGGGAGTATTTCTTCCTTTGCCAAGGTACCAGTCAGACATAAATCCATGCAGGCTTGTTCCTTGTGCTGAAAACACAAACAGCTGTGTTCCATGTCAGTAAGCAATATATTAAAAGAGTTTGGGGGTGGAGGTGGGCAGAGGGATGACCTAAAGATGTCGCTTGCCCCTAAGAATCTTTTGTAAATTGAGACAACTTAAGTTTCAAGTCTAAGTCAGTTATTACCCTATCTCTCCTCAAAATCCCATGACAATGGTAAATTACAATTACTAGGAGGATTAGCTAGCATTGCTTCCTAGAAACACTCAAAAAAATTGTATATTTGTATTAGAGTAGCCATCTCAATAAAGTATTTCAAACAGTATTTAGTATGGAGGCAGTGGGAAGGACAGATACTTCTACTGGAAAAATTGTAGCCTTGTAATTAATCTATGTCAAAGTTCTTCAATTCCCAAAAGAAATATTTTAGAAGTAATGATTAAAACTTTCAGATGGTATTTAATAAAAGTCCAAGAATAAAACTGGATTACTTCCAAGCTCATAAAACATAAGGACTGCAAGAGCTGGAACTTCACTGTACAGTGCAGAATCTGCTAGAAACAGCAGCAAGGACGTGAATGGTCCTTCAGTGCACCAAGAGGACGGAGCTGCTGGGAGGTTGGTCTTTGCTAGGGCAAGTTTGCCCACAAATGAAGAGAATACCCGAGCTTAAAAAGACAGCAGGACAATTTGGGTATGATGCTTTTCACAGATCAGAAGGAGGTGGCTTTCTGAACACAGAATTTATTAAGTCTATCAATAACGGAAGACCACTCTAATGGATGTAGCAAAAGCTGTGTCACAGAAGTGAATACCACATACACAAAGGTTAAAAGTAATGTTTCTCTGTATCAGTAGGTACAGGATAACACTTTATCTCAGTGCCTTTATTATAACAGACCAATGCATAGCACTTTAGACTAACCATAGAGTTGAAAAGTATCATGGGTCAGGTAAGCAGTTTCGGCAAAAGCATAGTACCATATGAAGTCAAGCAAAAATCCATGTTGGTATCCCACATTCTCAGTAGAGCTTATTCCTTAGGTGATCTCTCATTGCATCTCTCTTCAGAGATAGGGACCGCTTTGAATGACACTTTTCAAGGTTTTCAGATTTCTGAATCACTAGTGAAGACAGAATTGATATGAAAAGTATTAGGAAGGGTTGTTGAAGTGTATCTTATCTACTTGAATGTGGTTCCAGTGTAATGGGTCAGAAAAGGAGATACTGTATATTTTTTACATTGAGTTAGATCATGCCCCAAATAAAATATTCTGATCACAGAGAGTTCATCTGGGTATAAAACTAAAAAAAGTCCACATTCCTGAATTCATTCTCTTACACTTTTAAAACCTGCATGGTACAATATTTACTTTTCTGAAATGAGTTAAGCTTCTTCTGACATGCCTGAAAGCTGAAAAATCCATGTTCTAGATGTTGAACATGCCATTATTCTCTACAAACATTTAGCATAGAGAACAAGTGACAGACAATAGCATTTAATTTGTCATACTGCAAATGAATTGCTTTTAAAGGGAAATAGTGAGCACACATTCTATCTGGAGTTTTGGCTATGTTTTTACCTGAAGAGCTTTAGCTCTGTTTTTTAAATAGCTTATTGTCTTTGCATAGAAGAGACACAGAATTATGGATTAGGTCTCTCACAGAGGGCCTTTGCATCACAGCACCGCAGGCAAGCCCATCAGCTGTTTTCAACACATCCTCATAGGAAAATATTTTAAATTCTGTAAGATCTGTGACCAGATGAAAAGCCAATAATAGATAATGTGTTCTGGACACAGAAATGTAGCATCACCTGGGGGGATAGGAAGTGTAAGTTGCTTTGGAATCTCAGCTAAAGGGCCCCACAGTTTATTAAACCTGGAGTTGTGAGTGTGTAGGTGTTGGATTACACACATCAATAGGAAGAGAATGATTTCTGGAGGCACTTACGGAGAGATTTTGAATTACAGTACTTATCAGGCCCCAGGGAGCATTTTGGCAAGTTTTTGAAATGCACTCATGAATTCCTCATGCGCTTTTTGGAGACAGCTACAATGACTGAGGCATGGAGGTTCGAATGACCCTTTGCTGTTTCATCACATGTGATTTCCAGTGCAAAAGCAGGGCTTCTCAGAGCAGCAACATGTGCACCCTGCGGAGCACAAATCTTTGCTGTCAATGTCACATCTCGTGGACTGTAACAATGGCTCTTCAAAAATTGCCTGCAACTCTGGGCTGAAATTCTGGCTACATTTAAACCATTGCAAACATGCAAGATGTTTTACAGGATGTTATTTTGGGTGGCATATGAATTCCATATTATCAGAGCTGAAACAGAATGTTAAAATTAGTATCTGAAGAATATATTCAAGGAGAAAAGATCTGTTTCTGAGAAAGCACTGTCAAGCAAAGTACAAGCACTTGGGTATACAATTTTCAAAAGATGAAGAGAGGGATTCTCCATCTCCAGACATTCTCAGAACAGCTTAGACAAACATCTGTCAGAAATGGTTTAGCTGCAGTCATGCTGCCTCAGGGTTAGCAACTAAATGATATCTGGAGGCCCTTCCCAGCCCCATTTCCTATTACACTCCTTCTGTAGGCAAACACATGTGCACAGTTCTGGGAGAGGAGGTCCCTGATGAGAATCAGCAGCTCAGCATTCAAGTAAATCACAAGAGGAACTATTTATATTTGATCTCCCACAGTGTCTCTTTAGTGCTGTGTTATAGCTGGTTTTGGTGGTCAAAAAGGAAGTTCCTTCTGTGTCATGATTTAGAACAATATTCCATCACTAAGCTCTCAAGAGAAGGTCCATGAATCTACAGAAGACACTGGTTCAGTGATTCTACCTAAGTGTTTCAGAACTGGAAGCATTCCCCAGGATTGGCTGATAATTACCAGAGAAATAATGTGAAGCTCAAATATAATACAGGTACTATTCATACAATGAAGATACACCAGTTGGAACATGTGTCAAATTATACAGTAGAACACCTTCTGGAACAGCAGCTGGGATAACATTAATCTCTAAAGCTCTGCTGTCTTCCAACAACAGAGGTGTGTACAGAGCTTCAGCAATTAAATTCCAGTTCTCAATAAAGCCAAATTTATACATTTTTACTAAGTTTTGTAAGTGAGAACACCATCAGACTTCTTTCTTGGTCGAACTGAAGTTCCAGTACAGTGTTTTCACTTTAAACTGCACCTTGATAGATTTACAGCTATTGTAGAGGAAACTTCTATTGAAAGTACATATAAAATAATTGTTGCACGTTCTCTTAAGAAGACAATCCATAGAAAAGAGTATCTGACTGTAGTATCCAAAGCGGGGGAGAGGGGGAGGATGGGAGGAAAGCTATTAAAATAGATTGTATTTGGCTATGCTTTAGTTATGTAGTATTAGTTATGTATGTAGTTATACAACCTGTCAGGAAAGAAAACTGCAAACAAAGTCTGAATTCTATCTTAGAAAGATGTGTCTTCTTTTGACTAGCAAGTTGGTAATTTAAAATAATTCAAACTAATTTGACTAATATTTCAGCAATATGCTAAGTAAGCTAATGCTATCAAACCAGTGGTCTGTTTGAACTTTACCAGATTAACCCCAAGCTTTTGCAATTTTAGCTAAAATTGTAAATGGCAAGAACATCTACAAAACTAGGTACTTACGTTGTCTAACTAGCAGCTGCCTAATCCAAAGAAAGTAGAAGCCAGAAAGAAAAACAAAGGGCAGGAGCATATGAAGACCCATTTGCCTCTGAACATAGGTTTTTGTGCATCTTTTTTTGTTGGGAAGCTGCCTGGAACCAGCCATAGAAAGCTGCTGAAAGCATGGTAACTTCATGGTTAGCATATCTGCCACAGAGAAGTCCAGGTTGCTGTAATCTATCCCAGGGGAGCTTTTCTGCATTTTACATTAATAGTTCATTGGATTAAACGTAAAGTGTGACCTCATATAGCCAGAACAATGAAAAAACAGTGTCATATGCCTGTCTGTGAGTTGACTTTCGTTTAGTTCATGTACCTCTAAGACACCTTAGTTGTTGCAGTACAGAATTTACCCCGCACATACCTAGTTACCTCTGTTAGTGAAACGTAAACATACCTGAAGCGATACTCCAGGGAGCAGGAAACAAGTCTCCTTCCCTTACTGACTCAGGAGAAAGAGACTTAAACTGTGAATAAAGCCATATTTTTAGGAAGCGTATTCCCACAGGACCGGAAGCTTTTGTTAATACTGCATGTGCACAGTACAGCTGGTTGTTATGCAACTGCATTTAAATTATTGCTTAAATTTTCAAGATAAGGATTTGCTCAGAGAAATCTCCCACTAGATTATATTTCAAAAGAAATAATTTCATTTTAGTAACTTCTGCAAACAAAATTTCTTCCCCATTTCTCCCTCAGCCAGGCCTACAAATGCCAGAGCAAGCTGATGGGGTGAAAAAAGTCACTCTTTCAAATCTGCCAAAGCATCAAGTTACTTGATAAGAGCAGTACAGAGAGACCCTATTAATACTGTTGTATTATTGGAATGAATAGAGACACTCTAATGTTGCGTTTAAAATTATTCAGATAAAGCACGAAGGGTATAAAGGTTGTAAGAGAGAGCAGCTGAGACTCATACAACCATAAAAGCCATTTTACTATGAACTGGTTTTAGAAAGCAAGCTGTTTATTCACAACCTACATGCAATTTTATAGAGAGACACATTTGTATTTTTTTTTCATTAAAAAGCATTGTCAAGACTACTGTGCCCCTACCTCATTGCATTAGGGAATGCTTCTAAAAACTAAGATGTAAACATGTGCCTAGTAAAAATTTATCTGTTCATCGTGGCTCTTCCTCCATCAAAAAGCAGTAACCAAGCTGCATCAGCAAGGACTCATGAAGTATCTTTCTGAAAAGCACTAAATCTGCTCTGCTCCACGCAACTTACACTGAACTTTTTGTGATGACTTTGAAGTGCCTGGTGCGGAGTCCAAACCAAAACAAAATCCCCACCTCAATGCTCTTGCCAAATGAACTACAGCAGCATCAACAAGAAGAACTTGCCCGGCTGACTCCCAATTCCATTACGCACTGCAGAGGCAGAGTTTATTCCATAAGCAACAGACAAATGGAAACTGCTTCCTGAAGCCAAAAAGGTCAAACAGAAAACAAGTAAAGCTTCCCGCAGCTCAAAGGTGAAAACAAGTTTATCACACATGCCTTCTGCATGGCCTTCACAGCTGCTGTTTGCACTCTCCAGACCCCTAAGCCCAACTGCTTGTTGCCAATTAAGTGCATCCCAGCTCCTCCTTGGAGGAGTTCTGACTTTTTCTGCTTCATTGCCAGCTTCTTGGCAGTCAGGGTACCAGGTGGCTGCTTCTCCTCTACAATGCCAGCAATGGTTGCTGGGCTGCGTGTTAGTGTCAGCCATGGCTGCTTGCCATACACTTTAGAGGGAGTAGTGCCAAACACAAGTGTTAAAAAATCATGAGATTATGTCAAAATCATGAGATTATGTCAAAATCATGAGAACTAAAACAAACAAAGAAACAAACAAAAAACCCATGCAATTTTCTGTATGTTTTACTGTGAAAATAAAGTAATATTTTCCATTTTTTTTAATCCTCAACCCTTCAGCTTAGAAAGCATCCCATAAAAATACCATTGTTCTGTCAAGTTCCAAGAACAGCCAGATCTCAAGAGCCCAAGACTTTACAGCTTTTACAACTGGAAGTGCTCAAGAGTCAAGCCATCCTATCACCCTTCAAGATAGTTGCATACCTTTTACACTTTCTAAACTATTAATCATTCCCATGAGCCTTGATGGTACCCACTATATCTAGAACTGAAAAGGTTTTATCCTCTGAGGACCACAGGCAGGATTTATATTCTGCCTTCCTGCTTAAAGCTTGCCTTGTGTTTCTTCACATGTAATCAAAATATAAACCCAAACATGTCCCTGACCAAATCTCTCTGCACTACCCAGCCAACCTTTCTTCAAGTTCTTAGAAACGTGAGAACTTCCAGAATTAAGATGCTGCCAAATTCTAATTTATTTCTCAACTTGTGGGAAATCTTTGTTCCACTGAAGTCAATGAGGTTTCTCCCAGGGATTAAATCTGGTCATAATTTCAGCTGGGAATAGCAAGAAGCAGAAAGAATGGAGCTTAATAGATGTTCAGTGAAACAACTGGAAGAGATAAAAAAGGCAAACCTACTTTACATTTTTCAGTAGTATCAAGGTAAAATATGAAACGCGGGCAATAAGGAAGAACAAAACCTGTGAAAAGGAGGTATTAGTTTCACAAGAATGCTTTGCTGAGCACAGCTGACTAAACACAGAGTATCAGTGATAATATGCTCTCCTATATGCAAATGGATCCAAGTATATTGCAAAAACACACAGCGTAACAGCTTTTCTTTATGGATGACAAATTAATGAAGCCCTTTTCTGAAATGAACTTTCAGAGGGACTATCCCTGTAGGGTTCCGTTATGCTAAACATTTTACATACAGGAACCCTACACTATGGCAATACATACAGCAAGCATTTGTTGATCACAGTGTTACCTTCCATTTCACTTGCTCACACACTTTTTGAGTATTTAGCACTGCATGTTTGTGAGACAGTAAAAAAAGCTCACACTATGAAGCATTCATGACAGACAATTCATTTTTATTTCTGAAACAAACAGATGGTTTGTCATACTGTATTTTTTTAATAGGTGCAAGCAATTTCATCATAACATTATGTCCAAGATACAGGAACCAAGCATACATAATTGAAGACAAAGGAAACTGGAAACACACTTGACAGAATTAACAGGTAAATGAAATCAGTAAATGCAACCACCACATCCCTTCATTTGATGTCTGTGCAAAAGCATCTTCTAAGGTTCCAAGCACACAGCACATACCAGTTAGCTTATTTTAAACAGCAAATTTGTTTCAGTAATCCATATGGGTAACTAATGCTTTATCTTATATATGAAATTCCTTTAGGTGCTTTTTTTTTTTTTTTTTTTTTTGCATGCATGCTCCATTCCTTATTGATATGATCCCTGGTTAACAGAGTCTTTATTTGTTTAAAAGATCAAAGTAGACAAACTCAATACAAAGCTATGTGGCAGGGGCAACACCTGTTTCTGCTACCCACACACATCTCTTTCACTCGCTCCCCCTTCTGACCTCTCTCTGCAGGTGACTATGAGTGAACAGCTAGTTCTCTGTGAGACCTGAATGGGACATACACATTGGCAGATGTGGGCGAATACTTTAGTGTTTATTAATCTAAAAAAGAGTAAAGATTACAAAAATATAAGGAGTAGAAAACCTTAGACAAGTTAAAATGCATAAAATCTCTAGGTAAAGTTTATTTTGGTCAGGCAGAGTTTATAGTTTATCAAACATCAATCCAAAATAACAGGGGTATAAACTCAACAAAAAAAACCTTATAGTAACTTCATACTAAAAGCTGACAGTTACCCTTCTTTCCTAAGGCCACTGTGCCACAGTAAATACTCTGATTCAGTGCATTACAGCATCCACATATCAGAGTGGTTCCACTTACGTACTGCTGATACTAGAAAAATAACTTTATTTAAAATTATTATGTATAAACTAAAGCAAATTCTCAGGTGTAG
The DNA here is from genome assembly GCA_027925045.1 of Hypotaenidia okinawae. Taxonomy (NCBI): domain Eukaryota; kingdom Metazoa; phylum Chordata; class Aves; order Gruiformes; family Rallidae; genus Hypotaenidia; species Hypotaenidia okinawae. The sequence goes on along the minus strand of BSDF01000002.1, from coordinate 127,968,803 downwards.
TTTTGATCACCATTATTTTGTTTTAATTAAATTGTTCTTCAACAATCCCACTGATTTCACAAACCTGTGAAATCAAACAGAAAAAACACAGAAATTAGGGCTAAAATTTAATGCACACAGAAATAGGATAAAAGGGAAAATGAATCCTTCATTATGTTTGCATTTTGTAAAAGCTTTCCATAATGCTGAATACATGGTTAAATACGCAACATTGATAAGTATTTTGATGAATCCCACTTCTTTTTACATCTAAAATATTCAGAAGCAAATCACAGCAACTTTAGTTACATTATTTGTTCTGATTATTCAGTGTTTTGGAGGGTTCTTCTGCTACTTCTTTTTCAGTAGTATTAAGATTGCAAAAAAAAAAAAAGACCGGTGTTGCAAAAAGCATCAAACATAATAGGCAACTGGGATGAACCAGATAAGCTGTGATGAACCAGGTAAGCTGAGCTAGCATGGCTTTCATCTCTGATTGTGTTTGGGTTGAAAACCTTCCCCCAAGCAAAATGGAAATTCAGCTTTTACACAGATTTACATATGCACATTGAAAAATTGTTTTGCAAATGTTGCTGACTGCAACTCAACCTGTTCCCTTCCCCTCCCAAATGCTTGTAAAAGATGCAATGCTGCAACTGGACCTATTAGGTGGATCCAGTCACAGAATCAGGGTTATAAAAATGAAAGAAACACTCTGACCACATTTAATTACACAGCTGAATGCATAAAGGTTTGTATGTTACCTTAGAAGCTTTCACTTTGCCATCTTTAAACACTGAAGGAAATCAGGCACAGCAGCTTCACATTTATTCATTCCTTTTGAGTACCTAAATATGCAACCCCTCTTTGGGAGATTAAAGAATCTTGGCAGGAACAAACTATTCCCATTATCTCCAGCTAATCAGTTAAGTACAATTGGAACAAGATCTTTACGTTTCACTTTGCCAGGTGATAAGCCTGGATTTTATACCTGATACTGTACTGATATTCAGCAGAGTAAGGTACATACAGTGAAAAGCTCTGCACAAAAGAAAGAAAGAAAAGAAATAAAGCCTGGGAATTATTAGCAACAGTTCCTACACTTTATTAACCTTATATGTATTTTTTCATCATTTATGCCTAATGTTTAACAACTGTTTTCCTTGGAGGCACTTCATTTAGCAGAGATTCAAGCATTTTCAGTTTGATCTTTACGTAACAAATTTGTCCTAATGGTGGGAAGGGGAGAAAGAAAAGCAAATATAGGTAAGCTTGTTTCATTTACAAATTCTTCTCATGCCTGTTACCCACAAAAACTCCAGGGACTGTGGTCTTCTTAGCTGCAGAAGGAAGTGGGATACCAGCCAGAAAATATATTCTTTGGTACCCCACATCCATTATGGAATTCTTGACTGATGAGAAATGACATTAACAAGATTGAATCAACTTTCATCTGACATGAGATAGAAGTTTATCAAGATGGAGATGCAAGAGATGACAGACACCCTGAAGGGACGATGGGATTCATTGTACCTGTCTCAGTCCCCCAGTAAGACATACCTTTCTGAAGTCCCTTTGCTTCTCTCCTTACTTCAGAAAACTAGTATCTTGGACTAGATTCCCTCACTTTCCTATAGCTAAAGGTAGGTGAGATGAGTCATACCCTGATAGGCTGATTTCTCTAACATAAAAAGGAATGGCAATAATTTTAAAGTGGTTAATACCAGCAGGAAGCCACCGCTGACACACTCGGGAAAATAAGTGGAAAACTGCAGCCATGTTAAAGTCAGTGAAGTCACACCAGAAAGAAATACATTCCCAGACATTAGAACTGGGACGCAGACTCATGACACATTTTAGAAACATTAGCTGGTGATTTCTCATGGCTTTGCTGTCAGTTATCACATTTTATCACCCTGCTTCACAGAGCAGGGAAATAAGACACAGAGAAAATAAGTGTTGTCCAGACCCTGCAGTAACACTCTCACTGGCACTACGCATTGCCAAACAAGATTCAACCAAAACAGACAGAAGTCACACATCAAGGACCAACCAGCCTCTCTCCCAGTCTCTACATCCCATTCTCTGACTGGGTGAAGAACAGTCATAATAATTAGGTCACAAATTTTAACCTTTTCCATTATAGAGCTTTTCCCACTTGAATTTGAAATCCTTCCTTCGTGATAAAAGAGGAAATTCTACAGTTTTGGCTTAGAACAAATGTTGGCCTTGTAAAACGCATTTACAGCATTAGGATAATAATGAGTATTAATTTTTTTAGCGCTTGGAGAATAGTGGGCCAAAGAAAGAAAACACATTCCTTTTGTAGATCCTTCACCTTCTGGTCATTTTTGTACCCTGGGATTGCTGTTAAGAATTCTGATTTTTTTTCAGGTTTCTGCAGCTATCCGTCCCCTCTGCTGAATCAATCAGTCAGCAGTGGAGCCAAAAGCCTTCCAAAACTTCATTTAATGCAAAGGGCTGTACTCCCTGCTTGGTGATCCCTCGTACTTCATAGGGTCATTTTCATTGAAAAAAATGGACTGAAAAGTAGGTGTAGAACATGGCCCATGTGATTCTGGACTACTTGGTTCTCTATCTTCACTGCTGTAAATGACTACAAAAGGCACAGGTGAAAGATGACTGGGTTTGATAGCTCTTGAAAAAAGTTGGGACAATTAAATGGAATAAAAAAGGACACACAAGTTTACAGTAAGATTTTCTTGCCTGTAGTGAAAGCACTTGGCTGGCATGGCAAATGAAAGAATCAAGAAAGGCATAAAAGAGTGAGTCCATCAGCATAATTTGGTCCCTGGCTCTTTCCGATGCTCTGTACTGGTACGTACACATGAAGTGGCCGGTTCCCTCCAACTGGGAAGTCTGGACAGCAGGTCCTCAGTTGAATAGCTCATCGATACACCCCTCTAAGGTCAGATGCAGCTCCGTAAGATGACTTTGAAGCTCAGAATTTTCATAGGGTTATAGTCACCTGTCTTTACAAAAACCCTGGGTGTATTGCTTCATGAGCATTTTTTGGTTGAAAGGCCAGCTAAAGCAGTTTCAGCTCACCACTGTCAGACTTGGATATTCTCCGTAGCTCCACCTGATTCACACAGGACAAATGCTGGGCAGCCATAGGGCTGAAAAACAACACAAGATTGAATTATCTGAGCAAAAATATTCTTTTTTACTCAGAGATTTTTCCATTAGACCAATTCTCAATTCACTGTGTGTCTTCACAAAGAGCTACGGTTACGTTTCCTTTACTCAACACAAGTGTTTTGGAAGAGCAAAGTCTAATAGGGGATGGATCAATCCGACATAATCAAAACCTAATCAAGTGATTTAGTTAAAATTCCTTCATCAACAGGAAGCAAATTAGGCTGCATTCCCATTAAAAAGTTACATTTCTTTGCTATAAGGGCTAGTCTTGTTAGTGGGTTGTTAGTGATCAGTAAAAAGCTATAGTTTGTTTTATTCTCTGAATTTCTTTTAGGGAAGAGCTGCCTAAAATTTTATTATTTTTAATTATGTGATCTTTTGACAGCACAACCTGTGTTTCAGCTTTGAAATCTACACACTTCTATGCCTATGTAGAGCACAGTAAAGTTTAAGAGTGTTTTATTAATACCTTTTTTATGATCAATATTAACCAAACTGTCCTATTTTTGGATCACTAAGGACAGTCACTTCTTTATCCAGAGGTACCCTGCCTTCTGAAGTAAATGACTTTTATATTCTAGGGACTAAATTATGGTAATAAAACTACTGGAGGGACCTTTGCAGTTTAAAATTGTTGGAATAAACCTCAGCTTCAAAATCACAAAAAATGGGTTGACATGTATGCATGGTTATGCACATTTTCAAGGGTTTGTAAGAAACCAGGTAGCATTAAATGTAGACTCATGATCATTGTATCATGCACACCTTTATGAAGGCCTCTTATGTGCTGTCCAGGGAAGCAATTGAAATTGCACATCCAGGCTGCTTTTTATGAAAATAACCATATTCAGAGACACTATGACAAAAAAATCCTGCTGCAATCACCTAATTTGACCTCCCATATACCTGTATAGAGTCCACAAAACCTCCCACTGGATTATCTATCACCCATCATTTAGAAAGCCCTATCACCTCATGTTAATGATTTTTGCTTACAATGCTTAAGGCTCCCAGTTGCTAGGACAAAGCATTTAATTTCCTTCTTCACAGTTTGATGACTTGAACCTTTTTAAATTTAAATATCTACCTATAGATACCATAGTCCTCTGATATTCCTAATTGAATGCTTTTAGGTTAAGCAAGTTCCTAATAGGGTTTTCCAAGTCCTGAGTTGTTGTTAATCATCATCTGAAATATCTCAAAGAATTCCAATCTTTCTTAATGGCAAGACACCAAAACTGCAGTTTTTTACTGATATGCTGTAGAATAATTACTTCACTACTTAACTTTTTAAGCAGTCAAGGAATGGTCTACCCTTCTTTGTGACAGCATTACGCTCAGCACTCACACTGAGATGATCATCCTAAATCCATTAGGTCACTGCTTTCCAGGACAAAGCCTCATTATTCTGCAGCAGAGACAGATATGTTTCTCCAGTGCCAGATATATTTCATTTGGTTCAAATATATTTCATCTGGTTATAATAAAGTGCATTTTACTGGAATGTGGCCATGATACCAGGGGATTCATACCATTTAATAACTTCAACTCGTCCTTCCCACCAATTATCCAAACATATCAGACCCTAATGAGCCCCATTCATCTCCATCTTCCCATTAGAAGCTCTAGGTTTTGATTCCTCAGTAAGCCAGCTTTTAATTTACCTGATGTGTGCCCCGATAATTCTTTATGCCATTTTTTAAATTATAGTGTCATTTTTTATTATATTAAATGTCTTTGGGAATCCAAGTTTACCATAATAATGCAAGTTGCAGAAGAATATAGCCTTAGGTTTGGAAGCTGTACTGAGGACAGCTGTCTGCATTGAAACAAATTTTGAGAAATTTTTTCCTCACTGCAATGGTAAATTCCCTCCTCCTCCCAAATACTTTGTTCAGTGCGAACTTTTCCATGATGAAACCAAGTATTAGTCAGCAGAAATAAAATGAGTTAGGGCCTTAACAGTACAAGGAGATAACGGCAGCTTTAGGTTTAAGCATATCCATTCAAAAAAAGGAATCACCTGTCTTTTTTCAACTTTGCCTAGCTTCATTTGAACTCTCCCCTCGCTAGCCATCAGTCATCTAAATTCTGATAGAAATAATGCCAATCTCTACTTTTGTTTCACTATCTATAAATAATTTAATCCAGGTTTCCATGGATTTAATAGCAGGTTTCCATTTTCAGACTCAGAAAGCAGTTAAATGAAATGTGCAGCTTCAGCCATGGGTGTCACAAGACATCCAGCCAAGACCATCCAACAGGCCTGGAGAAATTCTTTTTACAGGAACACAACCCTTACTGGTATCCCATTTCTGCAGTGGATGCAGAACAGTCTCTAGCCACTGGTAGAAAGAAGGAGAGAGAACATCATCTTCTTTAATATAGGTAAGTGTGCACTGGAGAAATTTGGAAAAAGACTCATACCCCAAGCAGATGAAAGCAAGGTTATGTGGGATGGGGAGATAAGGCGCTTTTTACTGCAGTTTATATTACCACTCTTGAGATATTAAATGAAAGTAAGATACCAATCCAGAAGATTCATGAATCTGGAATTAAAGTGCAGTTCAACCCAGATTCACTTTTGGGACAAAAAAAAAAAAAAGCATAGATTTACTGTTCACTGGGAAAAAATTCCAACTACAAATATTATGTTCCTGTTATCCAGACATCTGATTGATACATTTGAGTATGCCTCATAACTATCTTACTCCTCAGAAAAAAACAAATCTGGTCCTGCCCTAAACCCCTATGCACTGAAAGAGTTGTTTCCAGCACTGCTATATACTCCATCAGAGCAGAACACAAATGCAAATAGCTGAATCTGACTGACAGAAACAGAATGTGTTTGTGCTAATGTCATAAAGGTTGCAATCAACAGTTGCTGCTCTAAGCCTGATTCTGTCACTCTTATTCATACCAGGTAGTACCTGGTTCTAGCAAAAGGAAACTTCCACAGCAAAAACATATTCCAGCAGTAAACTCCTCCTTATTATCAACTCTGATTGAGAAACTTTCTGAATATTAGGGACACTTATTTTCATCTTGAAGAAAAACTGTTTAGCCATGTGAATTTGCTCAGCATGAGGAATTTTGCCTATGGAGAAATATTATGCAGTTTGGAATTTTACTGGAACAGAGCTTGAATTTCTGGAGTTTACAAAAAAACCTGTCTTTCATTCTTTGGGTCATTTTCCTAGGTGGATATTTGTGCAGAATAGAAAAATGAGGGTTTTCATCAATACCTGTTGAAGTCATCAGTGGAGTGTCTTTGACTGCAGTTTCAAGACCAGTACATAAATGAATGGGGTGGAAATCCCACTTTTTCCAACAATCAGCTTTGATTTATCAGCAGGGGTAAAACATTTAAATTTCTTGCCACAGGTCAGTAGGTAAGGGTTCAAGCCTTGTCCCAGACCATCTGAGCTAGAAATGAGCACCTAGTACTCCTGCTGGCATGTTGAAGTGACAGTAGCCACACCACCTTAATATGCCATTGACTACAGAAACTGATATGCCCTAAGTGGATTAGGACAAAGGAATGTATATACACATATGCATTAAATATGGATTAATCCAGTAGCAACCTCACCAAGGGTCTACATTATTCACCTCTCATGTATATCTGCCAAATGGACTGACTGCAGGTAGGGAACTTCTGTGTCCAAAGATATGAGACTTTAAGGAAATCTGCTGTTTGCATTAATTCTTGAGTTAGGCACCCAAAAAAAAGCAGACACAAGCTTTTGGAAGTAACTGCACGTCAGGACTGCAGACAGTAGGTTAAATTACACCGAAAGACTGTCTTTTGTCTTTTCAAGGTTCTTGGAAACTTGTGATACATTAGAAATTTCCAACCAGCAGTATCAGTAGAACCTGTTCTCAGAGCAGATTCAAGCTGACTCTTCTCAGTCCTCTGAAAGGCTGAATTTCTTCCCATAAAACCTGGCTAAGACATCCTCTTGCAGCTGTAGATGCAACTTTTCTGTTTCCTCACATCAGTACCCCATAAATAACAAAACTGAACGTGCCAAGTCAAATAATTCTCACCAAACAAGTTTTGTGGAAATGGTAAACATTTCCTCCAGATCCCTCCCTTTTCCAGAACGATCTCTACGAATCCTCTGGAAACTCTCTGCAGAAAATTAGCACACAAGCAAACTACTCCAAGTAATAATGGGGCAACTGTCTTCAAGAATGACAGCTGAGGAAGAAGATACATGAGGCCATGTCTACAGGTGTTTCAGTGACACTAAAATCACAAAAGAACAGCCAGTCCTTGATTTTGGATCACATTGCCTTGGCCATTTTCACTCCTTGCTCAGTGTGTACAGAGTATCACAGGAGACCTCATATAGAAAGCAGAAGAGATTTAATTACTAAATGACAGTAGTTCTTAAAAAAAAATCATCTGTTGGTTCCTATTTCTGACTAACAAGAGCATGTAAGTATGCAACTATCTCTCTTTCTGACATATGGCCACAAACATAATTAAGCACATAAAGAGGAAGAAGGAGAGGATATGCTAAAAAAAGTAAAATAATTGACATTTCTTAAAATGTTTTTCTTTCCTTCTTCAACAACTCTTTTATGCTGCAATCACTTATAATCTTTTATATGAGTAACTATTTGATTTCAAATATTTTCATAGTTCATATGACATATTAAAAATTATTGACTTCCAGTTATTTTTGGATCTTGCTGATAAGGATACATTTTTTTAAATGCTGTCAGAGAGCCTGAAGGATTTAGAAGGAAAATACTGATTTACAAGAACTGAGAACCCAGATTTCATTTCCATAAAACAAGATGTGTGCTGTCATGTCTCTTTTGTTAATGATGTTTGTTGGGAGATGTTGAGATGCCAAAGCGTCCCAATTCTGTTCAGGTACCATGGGCTTTGAAAATAGCCTCTTTAAACTCCTATATCTGACTACATTTGTAACTGTTTCCCCCATGTTTTTTCATTCTTTTTCTTGCAGAACACTAACCAGAAGGTATTAATTTAAAAAACTCAAGGTGACTCACACAGCTTCTCTTTTTGCATTGTTAGTTTTCCCACTACCAAAAACTAGCTTTACACCTGGCTGCTATTATCTCAAAGTAGTCAAAGAATGTGGTAAATATTATCCACATATAATTTATTAAAAGCCGAGTCAAAGAACAGGTGTTGCTATTGTAAAGATTAATTTTGCAGCTCTTCTGCTCAGACTCATAAATTATGAACTCCTGGGCCCTCTCAACACTAAATCACCCACACAACATCCACACAGATTTATTAACTTCAGGGTGAAAAATGAAGTAATCCTGCCAGCTGCTCTGCCTACAAGCACTGGCATCAGCAAGTATGCCAAGCCCCTCAGTAACTCTCCCCGTTATAACTGGGAATTGTACAACTGCTCTTTGTCAGCAGTGGTGTTTCTGCGCTGTCTGCTTGACAACGACACCAGTATATAAGCTTAGATGGAGATGAGAAGACTATTATTGCTATTTTAAATAACATTTATCAGTATTAGACTTCAAATTCAGATAGCATTGCTTTGATTGAATATTTTTGTTCTACTCCTTTAGTTATATTAATAGAAGGCCAGCCTATTATAAAAGGCAGAAGTTAACTACTACACAGACTTAGAGATAGTCTCAAAGGACTATATTAGAGCTGCAAACCCCTCTTTGCTACAGAAACTATACCTAACAGCTACTTTTTTTCAGCCACCAGATCCAGGAAAGACAATTGCTATTAGTTAGGCAACTGTCCTCTTTATTGATCTGGTGGTAGGACCTACACTTTTATCTGTAATTTACCACTCTGTCACACTAGGCACCGATAGTAATCTACCAGATCTACTTAGAATCTCACAGCACAGGACCTTGGATGCTCAGAAGACTCCACTCATTCCTGCAACTCAGGTAACAGCAGCTATAACAGAACCATGCTGTGCATCTGATGTGCCCCAAAGCATCACTCTCCCTGATCACACAGGTAGTACCAGTCTATGTGTGCATAGTCAGTCCTACCAATGTTGGTGGAAGTGTAGGTTTATTCCAGAAAAAACAGAGGAAAATTCACGTCCACAGAAAGGGTAAGTACCAGGCTCTCTCTCTGGCCACCTAAGGTGAGCTTCAGCCCAGAGATCAGTGAAAGGTTCAGGTGCAAGTCATACAGGACTCTGGACTAAAATCAGCTGGACACACAGAACTTCTTTTTAACGCTGCACTAGGCTTAAAAAACTGGCATGTGATTTAGTACCTCACTATGTAAACTGAAATTTCATAATCAAACCCTGGGCTACGTATGGATTTGTGGAAATGGTATATGAATTGGAAACACTTTTTATGTAGAATAATTTAAAAATGCATTCTCTTTACCTAGTATGAGTATTATTAATTCTTAATCCTTTACATAACTGTTCCATTCTGTGAATAAATTGTTGGGATTTTTTTAATTTTAACTCAGTATGTTAGTTTTAGTAGAATGGATTAAGTTTTCTAAACATGCTGATTAAATCATCCATTCTTCCCACATATATCACTTAACATATTTTAGGAAATAGTCTGCATATTCACTCTTGCAGATCACAAAACTACTGTAAATTAAAACAGAAAATGCAAAATATTTAATATTTTTCAGCAGGATTATTCACAGGTACCTTGTAGGCAGATAAAACATGCTACAGTTTGAATACAATTTATAGCACGTTGCTTGTTGTTACTTATTCTGTCATTTGCATTAAGATCCTGCTGTCCTTTGCTATTATGATTAGGCAACTGCTTCAAAGATTGTAGGATATTAAGGGTTACTTGCATGATTAAGAACTTTTTTCTTTTTCCTTCATACAGAGGAATTCAAAAGGATGCAGGCAAAATAGAGATAATGGAGTCACAGATCTGAGGAAGGAGGCTCCACTTTTCAGAGCTACTGTCATTTTTTGTAGTTTTTTTGCCAGTCAATATAAATTTACTCTCCTCGTAGGGGAGATGCTCCAGCCCTCTAATCATCCTCGTGGCCCTCCTCTGAACCCTCTCCAACAATTCTACATCTTTCTTGTATTGGGGGCACCAGATCTGGACACAGTACTCCAGATGGGGCCTCATGAGGGCAGAGTAGAGAGGGTCAATCACCTCCCTGTCTCTGCTGGCCACCCCTCTTCTGATGGAGCCGAGGATACCATTGCCGTTCCGAGCTGCAAGAGCACACTGCTGGCTCATGTTTAGTTTCTCATCTACCAGAATCCCCAGGTCCTTCTCAGCAGGGCTACTCTCAAGGAGCTCTTCTTCCAGTCTGTATCAGTACAAATTGTTTCACTTAGCTAAGTAAGCTGTGGTCTGTGAACATTTTGTCAATGTTCAGTGACTGTAAGATAGCTTATGTAAATCAATTCTATAAAGTTCAGCCCTCAAATGAATGAGTAATTGGTACTTATCAGAAAGGTCCTGTGAGCAGCCATGACATCTTCACGGGATTTCATGGCATGAAAAAACGAAGTTTAAAGTTTGAGGGGATTTGACATATTATCTGGTCCTAACAAACATACTTACATTTGTCTTGGTCAGCCTCCACTCCTTCACTTTCTGTGTCACTCGGCAATATCCAAGGTTGATGAGCAAGCTGAAGCTGTTGTAAGAATTCATCCTGCCACAAACAGATCTATTTTAGATAAAATACCAGAGAATGGTTCTATATAAATGCAGACTGTAGCAAACATTCTAGCCTCAATCAAGTAGAGAGATGATAGCCTTTAATAATAAAAAAAAAAGTCTTGCTGTCAAATAAAACCAGAATACAGAGGATATGCAGGCACCCTAGAAAATTTTTATTGAATTCTTATTTATATATCTATTCTGGAAAAAAAACAATGGGGGTCTCTTACATACTCATCTTAGAAATGCAGTGACACAGAACAAAATCTTAATGCAGATATTCTCTCTGTCCCTGTAGGTTTTGGACTACATGCACTACTTGGTTAAGTGAAGCTCTGATTTTTTAGAACTTTCACTGTCTCAAATCTATTAAGAATAAGGACCTGAAACTTGATTTAGAACCTATGGTTTTATTGGAGGAAAAAGCCTAGGAAGGAAGAATGCTATGGAAACTTCTGTCTCCAAAATATCATAAAACTCTAAGCATCAAAATACAAATGTTTTACACAGAAATCCATACACAGCCAAATACATGCTTTTAAAAATGTTTCACAATTGCCTCCTTCTTATATAATGCATATATATAAAAAACTTTTCCATATACACACACACACATATCTATGTGAGCACATACACACAGAGACATATAAAATACTTTGACAGGTTCCTTCACAATATTCAAGGTGAGAGATGAGATTGGAATGCATAGTTTTATTTTCAGAAACAGTTCAAACATGCAAGTCTAGTCTCCAAGAGAGAACTTAAACATTGTCCAGATATCATAAATTTACTGGCCAGATTCTTACAAGCACTTGAAAGAAAAGGGGTAATAGCCCTATCTCCTTTTACACCAGCTGAAAACCAGAATCTACATATTCAAAGTTACAGTGTGTTGCAGAGCACTAAAGCATAATTTTTATTGTTAGGCTCTTACTGTTTAAAAACATAAACCAGGCTTGTTTTACTCAGGTCTTGGAAACCTAAGGCTGTTCAATCAAGATGTAACTCACTGGGAGAAAATTATTAATTCTGTTAGCTCTTACAAAATCCATGACAACTGCTGCAATGGCCCAACACTAATCTCAGGCAGGGGCTCCAGACCCTAAGCCTGTACTGCCTTTTCAAACATGCTCAGTGTTCAAGCAGGTTACTGACTACAACACTGACTGGAGAGGGACTGTTTACAAGGGCATGTAATGACAGGACAAGGGGTAATGGCCTTAAGATGAAACAGGGCAGGTTTAGATTAGATGTGAAGAAGAAATTCTTTGCTGTGTGGCCGGTGAGGCCCTGGCACAGGCTGCCCCGAGAAGCTGTGGCTGCCCCTCCCTGGCAGTGTTCAAGGCCAGGTTGGATGGGGCTTTGGGCAGCCTGGGCTAGTGGGAGAGGTGTTCCTGCCCATGGCAGGGAGTTGGAACTAGATGATCTTTGAGGTCGCTTCCAACCCAAACCAGTCTGTGATTCACGGAACAGGATTCCTGCAGTAGGAGCAAGTGACTCTCACACTTATTGGCTTACTTTTTAATAGAGCAAAGAGCTGAGCCAGGCAACAGAACAGAACGGAAGTATCTGACCAAAGAGAGCCCTCTTGACACTGAGTTGTGCTCTGTATTCCAATAACTAGTAGGTGAATTTGTTTTAATCAATGCTATATTCAAATAAACTGAAATTTCCTGTTGTTGACAGTGACAGATGAATAATGATCACCAAATACCATTTGAAACTATCTGGATAAATAAAATGACTGCAAAACTCCAAGAGTTCAGAAAAGGAAATGGCAAACAAGGGAGTCAGTAGTATTTTCATCTCAATGGGTATTGATAATCATCACAGAATTGTGTCACTTTAATGGAATCCGTCCTAAACAAGCAGGATTCAACATTCCTTTGTCAGTTTATACAAAACACCAAAGGATAAGGTAAATGCATAAAGTATCTCTGCCAAAGGATTTAGAACCCTGATTTATTAGTTTTATAGAGATAATAAAACTATTTCTCTAGGTAGCATTTCTTTGCTATAATTCAATTCAGCCTTGAACAGAGCTGATAATAAAACACACCTGTTAGAACTTGTTAATATTATGTGTGCCAAGAGGCAGAAACTCATCCACAAAATCTCAGGTCATTATAAGTCCTGAGCATTATAAAACCCTAAAACATTCTTAACAGCTGATATGTTAAGTACTTGCCAAATTATTTAAGATTTGTGCTATAATGAGATTAAACCACCCTGAACTACAGCATGAACTTTACTAAAACCTAAGAAGAACTCTGAATAGTATTTATCAGTTAATTTTTTGTATTTTAGGCTTACTATGTTATTCTGGAACACATTACAAACTAGAAAGCATACATAAGTTATTGAAAGTTATGTAAAAATTCCTCATGAATAAACAAGTGACAGCACATACAGTGTAAACCCATGCAGATTCTCAATTCTTTAATTCAAGCTCCTTACGCTAAAACATGCTCCTGGTACCTGGTAAACTGCATCCTTTTCAACTGACTTATTCTCTTCAAGTTTGTATCAACTTTGTACTGGTTAAATCCATTGACACCACCTAAGAGTAAGGATGCAGAACTATTTGCAAAATGTTATCATAGTATCTTCTATAGGACTGGCAATATAATCACAGTGTATTCGCATCTAGTGAAAATTCCTAGTTCACACTATAGGTCTAAAAAGAATAAAAGCAATTTCCTTTCTTTTATTTTACTGGCTTTATACAAGAGGAAGATGCAAAAAACCTACAATGAAAGTTACAAGACATTTTACAGTATCAGCCTCAAGTTTTATGTTTGTCAACTGTAAAATTGCAGAGACAAAACTTTGTTGTTCTTCTCCTAGCCCAGGCCACCTTTGAGTTTTTAAAATTTGTCTCAGAGAGAAGCTGTAACACATGAGAATTAAATCATATGGCCACAAACAAGGAGACACCTCTAATGTGTCAAAAAATGTCACTGAACAGATAGTTCTGAGTATGTTATAAATTCACTTCTCCAAGTGACTAGAAACTTCAGCGGGCAAAGATAACTTAAAAGAGCTCCCAAAGCTTCTAGTATGACACCCTGAACATGGAGTGGCGGATTGCCCAGACCTCCATCAGCTACTTTCTGACATCTGAGGGCCTTTGCAGCTTGACAGATGAATGTCTTCAGTATGAACGTGTCATATTAGCAATTTTATCCTTGGAAGCAAAGCTATTCCCAAGACAAGTTTCCATTAAGTCAAAGGTCACTTGTGAGTGTCAGGAAAGAATAAATAGGGCTTGAGCTGGGTCACTAGCAGCTAATGTACTATTGTACCCAGTGAGTAAAGAGAAGCAGAAGAATTTGTCACTTCCAGAAGGGATTATAACAGAGGATAAGATCGTGCATACAAATGTTGAGACTTAACACCATCTTTACAGTGGGCTTCCTGGATGAAACTGGACATGTTATTCTAACTATAAAACAGGGCAATAATATTGCTTATGTCTTAAAGTTCTTGAGACATATGTATATATGCACATATATTAAAAGTGTAACAGAACATTTACTTGAAGAGCTATATGCAAAGCTTGGGATTTGGCAAACAGAAGTAATGTCACAATGAAATGGGACTCGTGGTTATTATTACTGTAACTACAAAAAGGCTGTGGAAGAAAACATTTTTAATTGCCTGCCTTGTTACAGGAAAGATCAGAAGTGATGGACAGATTGGATGTCCTTTGGTGGAGACACAGTGCTCATTACATGGCACTTTCAGGAGTCTAGACAATAATTGTCCTTGGCATCACACAACTATGTATAAGTTAAGAATGGGACTTCTTAAAAGAAAGAAAGAAAGAAAGAAAGAAAAGGAGTTTTTAGTGGAAAACAATTAAACTCTTCATTTCTTCTGAACATTTTTGGTTACAAAATTAATTTCCATTCTCATTTTCTGGTATGTGAGAAAATTCCAACACACAAATGCATATCACCCCTTGAAACAGGGGATGAAGGGGTTTTGTTTATGAAAAAAAAAAGTTTGTCACAATTAATTTTTTTTTCCCATGGAAAACTTCTGGTTTGACAACATATCAACTGTCAGTGAAGATATTTTCATCAGAATTGTAGTCACCTTCAGTCCCCATGTCTTTAAGTTGGATATCTAATTCTAGGTGAAGGAGCTCAAGTGATGGGATTAATGCACTGCCACTCAAACATTAAAATGAGGAATTTTTTCCATCATTAAATTCTTTAGTTTTAATGTTATCTGTGCCTCATTTCCTTTCATAGCAAATAATGGAGGCCATATACATATTACAAGATTATAGTAAGTATCAAATCTCTAATTTTCTCACAAGCATCCTGGCAATATTATTATAAACAACATTTCAAAATATTTTTTAAAAGCCATTAGACCGATGATACATTGTGTCAAGAGTCATACCCAAAAACAAATGATACCTCTCAGAAACAATCATCTGAAGGTAGGATTATTTTTTTCAGTCTTGGGAAAAAGCTCTCTAGGCTTTTGAGAAATGGATTACAAATAGGTTGGCAATAAGTGGTGTGAACCAACTTCCTCCACCATTAAAAAATCAGCAATCTTGATATATAAGTCCTTGTCAAGTCAGTATAGAAGGACTGGCATTTCCTGAGAAAAAACCTCACCTTTGTAAGGCATATATCTGAGATAGACAGCAGGGCTATTCTTTCACAGGTGCTTTTATTTCCACTGCCTACACACTAAAGTTATCTTTAAGGCAGTAAAGGTTAGCAGAGGAGAATCCCACTCAAAATATACAAGGTACTTTACCTTTTTTATTGTTTCTTTTACACAAAGACTAATGCTGTAAAAGCCCATAATGTAGGATAGGAAGTTCTTATGCTCTGAATCAGTCTAGTTAATGTGCACATAGCACCAGACAGTGATTCAATGACATTGTACATTTTCTTATTGCCTCTCAGTTTTGTGTTTCAGAAAATTTGTCCCTTAAGCAAGCGATGCCAAACTAATGATTTCAATATGTCCAAAAAAATAAAGAAAAAGCATACCAAGGAAATATTATGCACACTCTCAGTGCTGCAGGAAAAAAAAAATACCCTGGAATCATAAAGATAAGATAACATCATGTTAAATATTCCAGTGGTATGTACCTGCAGAAACTTTAAGGCTCATAAAACTGCTATGCATCATGCCAGCAAACCCCTACAGAGCTCATGGAAAATTTGGGGGACATGAAAGTTCCAGTATGATTTCTGTAATAATCCTGACATTTTCTAATCAGTACCTCTTGAAGCTGAGCAGTATTTCCTTGCTAATTTTCTCATCATTATATTTCAAGCTCTTTTCTAAGTAGTAAGTTATATTAGGTATACTGATGTTACTGCAATATAAAACACAATCTAGTCTTCACGTTATAGTAACTCTTAAACATAGCAAAAAACATTAAATTGAAAATCTTACTTCTGATAAACTGCTTCTCTGAGTAGTGACAGTTCCAATAATGTCTCCACTCATTTGCACTGAGAGCCCTGAAGCAGCGCTGAGGGTCCTCCCCATTTGGCTCTTAGATGTCAAAGATCTGCTCCTTTGCATACTAACGATGCCTTCCCTATTTCCTTGGTTGCTAGGGGTAAGAGGCCGTGACAGCAAGCTATTTGGGGTCACGGGTCTGCTCCCAGGAGTTGATGGAGTTGATGGCCTGTTGGTTTGTGTACCAGGAGTTGGAGGCCTACTGTTTGCAACACTGGAGACCTGTGTTCTGCTGTTAGCAGGCAGTGGTGGTGATTTGTTTCCTTGGAGCTGAATGATCTTCCCCATCTGAGTTGGTGTCTGTGGCCTCAGATTTTGGCCTTGTGTACCTTGAAGACTGCCTTGATGGTCAGACGTAACTAAACTATGATGCTGGACACTAGGGCTTCTTGAGAGCCTTGCTTCTTCCCATAGTGCTAGGTCCTTCTCAATATCTGTTCGCACACAGAGAAACAAACAAAGAAAAAAAAAGAGAAAAAAAGAAACTCACTTTCTGTTTCTCTCTGGTTTAAAACTCTTATTTATTTTCTCCAATTTAAGTATCAACCTGAGGCTGTGCAGAGAAAAATCCATTCATCTTTAAAACATGGGGTATCAGAATTAACAGTTCAAATGTTTGACAAGCATTTCCTCAAAATTTAGTTATATTTAATTTACTGCAAAATCATTTATCCCACAGAAATGAAATATCCTTTTTGTTTCTTCAAAGTTATCTCTCTGTAGCTTTTGCAGGTTCTTGTTAGTGTCACACCAAGATGTTGCAATGAATTAAACCTGTCATCTTCAGCTGCTGTGAAGGGCAATCCAAAATCGGTTCAAGGCAAAACTTTGCTTCCAGCCTTGCTGTGTCTTACCCAACCAAAACTCTGAGGGAAATAACCCCTGAACTCAGGCACACCTGTGATCCTGTACGAATCTGAATTTTGTGCTCTCGTCTGCCGTCAGTGCCACAGCAGGTGATGGGGTCACCAACCCCTAAAACCCAAAGAAGAAAAGGTGGCCACCATTTGGTGGTCCAGTCCCTACCCCTCAAACAGCCATAAGGAATAAGACCCTATTTTAAAAATAACAGATCAGATATAGTGATGAAAAGTGTTTTCTGAAAGTATTTAAATCATATTAATACTTCTAACGAATTAAGTCAGATGCTTCCAACAAATTTAGGTAGGGGTAGGTGGAATTTAAGTTAGCATTGCTAAAATACTGAAAACCCTTGCAAGTAAAATCGTCAAGCTTAAGGAACAGTTTACTCAAGTTTATTTTATCTTACACAGTTGTTACAAATTTTCACTCTCACTGACATGTATAGTACTGTAATTCATTTTTGATAGGGACAGTTGGTTATCTTTAGAAAAGCAATGCCATTTCCCAATAAACTTTATAGGTCACAGTCCCAGAAGCTGTAAATCAGCAAGGGTCCAGTGATTTAAACACCCATTAAGTGAATTTATATAAAATAAGAATTTAATCTTTATTTTTATAAAAACAATTTCAGGTTCTAAAAGTACAAGAAGCAGCATATTCTAAGCTGCCTTTTGGAAAATCAGATTTTCTTTCACTAGTGTTTACCCTTAGATATAAAAGGAATGCTGCATATAAAATAATTAAACTTGTGCCAACTTAAACATTAACTTATTTTATAACACCACCTTGAAAACAGGAAAATAAGATGTGTTAATTTCATGGTAATAATCCACATCGTTCAAAATCTATTACTAGAAAAACTGGTAAAACTGAAATAACTGTGAAAGGCTCAGATAAAAGTGTCTTTTAACTCTTTAAAGATTAAATGTCATGCTGTTGGGAAATTTCAAAACGTAGTTATTGTTTCTAGTACACAGTCAAGAATATTTCAAATTGCTACCTTGCTGACATCTTAAAAGAAATTATTTCCATTTTGAAACTATTATGTCTTGAAGTACTCTTCCATTATGCTTTTAAAAAATCAATACATACTACTTCGGAATTTATAAGATGCCTAACAAAAATTTAGGGGCCATTAAATGACTACATGGGCTACCCAATTTAAACCAAATAAGGAATATGTCATTTTAATGGTCCAGCTTAGCTTATGTCTTTGCAAAATTACAGACATCTAGCTTCCCTGTGATGAGTCAGTATGCTAAAAACTATCTGGGTGTTGAATGATTTAATAAGAGTTAAATAAACATTTTATTCTGGCTCATGTTTCCTTAATTCCATATAGTAATCAAGCCTGCAGATAAATCTATTATTCTAATTATTTCTCCACATATAATAGACATGCTTCCATAATGCAATTATTCAGTTTTATTTAGCACACATACTCTTCTTGATTTTGCTTCAATATTAGCTTTTTCAACCAGGAAGGAAAAAAAAAATCATCACACATCTTCAGCTTTATGGTATTATCTGATCCATAGTAAATTCCAGAATTGAATTATGACTTAGGATTTTTTAAATCCCTTGCCAATGTCATTTAAAGGAAAATAAAATGCAGGCAACAGAGTAACACAAAAGCATTTTACTTTCATATCAGAAATACCAGAATAAGGATATGATTCATGATGCATTTATAAACTCTTTATGCATTTAACAGTTCTTCTCGTGACAAAATATATTCCAGAAGTACCCGCTGACCTCAGAATCAGTGTAACAAACCAAATTGGCAAGATACTGGAAATAACTACTAAAAAAAATACTCTCTGCTTGCATGTGATATAAAGCAGCCAAAATAACATGAGACTGGATCTCAGACAAAAGTATTACTAAGCCATATGCAGAAAGAAAAAGCAGGAAAAGAAAACTGCTTCAGTATCCGATGTTGTAAAAATGCTGCTTTTACATATCAAGGTACCAAGTCAGTTGCTGGCAGTGCTAGTCCCTTGTTTAGGCATAAACACCAAATTGCACCTGATGTTAGGAGAGGGTTTTATCTAGCCCATAGTCTGTTAGAGAAAGGCAGGCTCTGTAAGAAGGTGTATCTGTGACAGGGGACCACATTTCAACATTGCACAGGTAATCCTAGTGAGAATTCAGGTATCTAAATGACTGCTTGGAATAGGGTAGAATTAATAGGTTCCAGCATGCTCGCTAAGAGAACTGAAACAAGGAGACTTGCTGATATCAGAGACACTTGAACTTTTGTAAATGTATGAGACGAATAAGGCTAAGCAAAACCACAGCATTATTATCTGAGTTCCTCTGAGCTGATTGTTCATGGAAATTATGTTACGCTTGTCTGTGAGGGGAATACTTGTCTCAAGCAGCACTGGCGTTATAATAGGACATGAATTATTAGGAACACAAGAGCCCAATGTCTAATAATTGGGCTGTTTTCTTGTGAATTTCTCAGGCAGACAAAAATTACTGAATGGCAGAACAACTGAACCCCATGTTACAGCATTACTGAAATAACAGGCCCAAAGCCAAACGACAAGAGTATTGATGTGAGAGAAAAGACCTTGTAGGTCACACAAGAGTAGACTGAATCTTGGAGACTAAGTGGACGTAGCTAGTTATCTTACGGTCAATTAAGTATTTAAAATTCCATATTCTATTGACTACGGTAGTTATTACAGTCAGCCTTGTCAAGGGAGATCTAAAGTAACTGCATGTTTCAGAGCATACCGCATACATGAACAGCTTGTGCAACCATGGAAGTGCAACCAGTTTGGAAATAAATCAAAGTAGGGCAATCTTCACTAGGCCCCTCCTGAGAAAAAACTGCAGCAACACAAGGGAAGGCAAGTGCTACCTCAGTGGCAGAGGCCCTGAGGGCGTTACTCAGGTCCCTGCTATGACACAGGAGTATGATGACCATAGCTTGGCCTGCTGGTCTCCTGGTTTGCATTAGATGTTCCTGGCAGTATCAGCTTGGAGAGAGGGCTCATGGATTTTCAGCCTAGCTTGGCAGGGGCTACATCTCTAATAGCTACAGTGATTGGAACTGGACAAGAAAAATTGAATGAGAGTACCTTTGTTGTCAGAAGCAACATACATCTACATTGTTTCCTTCTGTAGATATCCTAACTTTTAGTTTTTATTACATTCCAAGAAAACTTTTCTAAAGGGCTTCCCTCATTGTGCTCATAGTTTTGTCTTCTGCCTTAGCTTCAGCTGCAACAGCCCACAGACAAAAGTACAACAGCTGTACCTCTCTCTAAAGAGGATACAGCTCCCAAGACTTTCATGCCGATATCATTGGTAGGATAAATATCCAAAGTCTTTCAGAAAATCACACTGAACGTGGCAAGTTCTCTGCCTCACTCTCTGAAATATCTGAAGGGTCAGATAAATTTCATTTCTCCCACAACCTTACATACATGGTCTTTATGTTCCAGTTCTGTGCTGTTTTCAATAGAGTTGGCCCATGAAAGGCAGCTTTCACAATATGACAAATGGCATGCATAATATAGGTATTCCCATGCTATAGGTCTATATCATACCTTATAGCTAAAGCTGAAGATAAGAAAACATAGGTTACAGGAAACAACAAATTACAACCTATATCCTAGGATATCCCTCATTAATTTTTATAGAGGTCTGAAACATATTTTCACTGAATAAAAAATAGATTTTTTTTTTTATTTGACCTTTTAGAAATAGTTATTTTGTCAGAGATGTTGCAGATGTTCAACTGAAAGCAAGTTAACAGATTTAACTTAGCCAGAAGTCTGGTGAATGTGGAGTACTCCAGCAAAGCCATCTGTTCTCCAGCTAAAGGTTCCACTGCAGCTTTTTTTAAAGAATACTTAAAAGTAGGTGAAGCATTGTAAGCCTTGGTGAAATGTGAAAACAAAGAAAAGAAACAAAAGGTGTGCTATTAAGCAATCAGACTGGAGTTCAATTACTGTTTAATTACTGAATTTACCATCATTACATCTACAAACACAACAATAATTGCTGTTTCTCTTCAGTGAAGAAAAGTTGGAAGTTTAAAGTTTTTATCTGTTTTCATCAGTATGCGAGCTAGATCATTTTTTCCTTCATTTAAAATACTGGCACAGCCAGCTGGGTGAGCACTGCTGGGAGCTTTATGATCCCTTGCTAGCATACATACCAGCTAGGTGTTTCTCCATGGTCTGAAGTTCTTTAGCTGCTAAGGAGTCCTTCAAGAGCTTCTGCCTTGGGGAGCCTCCAGGTCTGACACCCATGGCATCCAGGCTCCAAACTGCCTGAGACTTACAGAGATAAAAAGAAAAGGGAATATTTTTAAAATATATTTTTCCATTTACAGGTGAAACCATTAAAAAATCGTGCTATCTTCATTTAGAACAATGAATCTGATGTTTTTTACGTAGAATATATAATATTTTATGTAAAATATTAGAAAACATCAGTGCTTACCTTAAGTAACATAAATAGCAGGTAATATTTAAAATCAACAGTTCTAAAGTAATTCAAATATGTACCTTCACACAAGCTCTTGTTCCTCCCTGAGACATTACAATGGGATAAATTCTCCAATGATTTACTTTATGTGCAGTTCCAATTACTTAGTGGGGGTTGCACACTTTAAATTACCGTAACATTTGGCACCATATCTCTGCATAGCAGCACTTCTGGGAATATCATAGAATTTCCTAATCAAAATTGCCAGTGCTGTTTTACCAGTGCAAGAAGTATTCTTTTCAGGAACAGCAACTAAATCACCCGAGCAACATGGTAGTTTGAAAGGGATGCCGGCAAACAGACCACCTCCCCAGTTCACCTCACTATTGAACGCTGTGGTACTCAAAATTATCAGAAATATATCTTATATCACGTTTAATCTGTTCAAATAAACACGGCTTTGTAAGCAATCAATCACTATGAGTCATGTATCTTTAAAAATATGTTAACACAAATTCGCATCAAGAAAGCGACAGTTATGCCGTAATGCTGCACATTCGTACCTAAAAAAACCCTAGGTATATTTACCAGCATATGAAATAGATGAAAGTTGCAGATAATTCCATTGTTATTAACTCACAACATTTTTTGAACACTAATGACATCTTTTCATTTGCCAATTGTTTTTTACACTAGTACCTCTCTGTTTAAAGTTACCTGTATTTAATCCCAGGTAAATACATAGGAACAGCTGAACAAAACAGTAAGTTACTGAGAAGTGGAACTGAGTAACTGCGAACGTTTCTTTCAGACATATCCCTAGACCTTACCGACCTGTTCCCCCAAGAGATTTTGAGCATTTGCCACTTGTCCTCAATGTGAATTGTCCATTCAAATTGTAATCTGGTTTGTGGAGTTCACTACAGAGTATTAGTCTGTATTAAATTACCCACATGTCTAGATGTTTATTTCTAACAGATATTAGTTATTAAATATTTATCTATGGAAGAATATTTTCTTCTGTGAACAATTCCTCTGAAATAAACAAAACTAAGGGATGGGAAGGGGGAATAAAATCTATAAAGAATCTGTAACGTTTTAATTTTCAATCTGTTTTCAGATATACTCATCTCCCCATTTTTATCATGGAATACCACCATGTTTATGTACATTTTATAGTGTATATTTTCATAAGGGGGAAAACCAGCAGGACTTCAATAATGACTATGAGGGAAAAATCCCCAAAGTCAAAAGGATTAGTCCTCTTTGAATATGCAAATTCATGCACAAATATGATGGATGAAATATGGAATAACAATCAGTCAGTGGTCTATGGTAATACTTGAAGACCGAGCTTGTCTTCTAATATTCTTAACTCTATGTTTATCATGAGTAAATTATGATGGGCTTTCAATGACTCTCTGACCCCCTAAAACCACAGTCTTTCAAATGTTAGCTTTGGAGATTGTTTGATTCTCCATGTTCCATTTTCTGGAAATGAAATGGAGTTATCTTTCTCTTCAACAAACATCTACTCTTGCTTCGTACACTCTGCCTTTTTCTCTACTGTACTTCTTTCCTTCATGCAGAGCAATTGTGTAAGACACATACAACTAAGGTGACCGAGTAAAGGCAGCTTGCTACTGCCTCTAGTAGAATTTAAGATAAATGGAGAAACATGATTCTTTAACGGTAGTCATCATGAAAGTGCTTTAGATGTTCTAAAAGCATGGTAATGTTTAAATTAAATCACTTGAGATTAGGAGACTCCAGTCACAAAGATCACCAAAACATCAGTAATACCTTTGTATGCTTCAAAACAGGTTTCAAAATCTTATATAAGTTTGTGTAAGACATAAAGACATGAGTGTGCATAAGCACATACAAGGACACAAAGGCAGGCACACACATGTATTTAATATTTGTGCCTGCCCTCATCCTGTTAACACACAGCTACAGAGACATATAGTGTATTCAGCACAGATACATCCATTCTAAGAATAAATAATCTTGTACATGATTTTAAAGAAATACTTATATTTGGTCTGTACCATTACCTATTGTTGTATGTTCAAAATCCCTTTCAGATACACAGTTCTGACACCTTGCAAAATTAATGAGTTAACTTGGGGTGAATTTTTTCCCAAAATTTTCTAACTCTTCCTGTGAATTCTTCTGTTCTATTAAGTATCATAAGTTTATGGCATTTTTTCAGGGAATGGTTTCACAAAAGACCAGAACAGGATTGCAATATTAGTTATGGAAGGTGAGGTATTTAATAATAGTATTTAATTTCATGATAAATTATGTGCTTATAACAGTATCTTCCAATAAAACACTCATTTGATAGAAAATAATGTCTTCAGAAAAAAAAAAAAAAAAGAGGTACAAGAGTTTATTAAGACATTAAAACATTTTTGTTCCTCCTCTGAAGCTACATATTTCAGGGCTATAACCAACATTTTTGGAGGCTGGCTCAAGTAACAGGGTTTTTTTATATATCTAAATAATATTGAACATAAAAATTAACTTTTTAGGATTTTGAGTTCATCTAAGTGAATACATAAGTGCCTGCATAAACACAGACAGAAGTGCTCAGTGTCTCCAGGACACAGTTTATGCAACAGACTTAGTCCTAAAAGATAAATAGAAGCTGAAAGTAGCAGATGTTATCAAGTAGGCTTTGGAAGCAGGTCTGTTCAAATGCAAGGATAAGTGAGTGGGTACAGCTCTAACAGCATTCACTGGTGCCCCTTCTCTCTGATGGATGAATGGCAGCAGTTCAGATATGTCACTTAAGAAAGAGACTGCAAGCCCTTTATTTAAAACTACTTATTCCACTTCCACCAAAAACCCATGCTTTGTCTACAGGCCAGGAATTGCACAGATGTCAATTAACTTGGCACTTTAATGATAATAATGGTAGACAAAGTAGTTGAATAATATAATGTATACCTATGAAGTATTTGCACAGAAGTCACTCCAATTCCTTCAGTATCTTCCAAACTACAATTGCCCTTGATCATTCATTAAGCTTTATAAATATTAGCACAAAATTTACAAATGGCCTATTTACATTAAGATTAACAAGGTCTACGTATGAGGATGTTCTTGAAAGACATCCTTGTCTTTCCAAATCATAGAAACAACACTGGGTTCTGTTCATCACCTTCAAACTTTGAAGGTAAGGCAATGTTTCTTTACACCAGAAATACGTTCAAGTAAAGCCCTCAGAATACATATGTCACCTTTTAAAGTCAACCAAAGGTCCATTTCTTAAGTGGCTGTCTTTACTTATCATCGTAATTTCTCCACATACAACACATTCATTAATGTTTTTTTAGCTTAAATGTCACAAATAGATACAATTGGCAAACATCCATCCAAATGAAAAATGAAAAGAAAAATCCCCTTTATTGAATAATTTGTTTGCAAGTGTCCCTTCTGCTCTGACCAAGCAGCTGGCAAGTACAGGTGCCATTCACACAGCAGAAATTTTTCTGCAATATTTTGTTTGAATATTTTTCACACAACATGTATTTTCTGTAAGTTTTCACAAAATGTTTTATCTTTCAGCTTCTGTAGTCTGTTCAAGGACATAAGGTGAGCTAGTCAACATGTATTCCTGGTACTGTAAAAATAATAAACCCTCTAAAGCTCGGCTGCAATATTGGCAGCCCCCTCTAATCCCCACCTTCCACATTAGGGTCTGTTCTACTTGAAATGCCATGTAATTGAAATTACAAGCTTTTTGCTTCCTGTGGCAGTCAGCCAGCACATCTTACACTAAAAAAATGGTAGTTTGAGTAAACATACACAGAGTTTTTCTGTTTACAGGCAAGAGGGAAGGAGGAGATACATGGGCACTTGGGAATCAAATTTGTCTTTAAGTTTCTGAAATGTAATCAGATTTTTTTCTGATTTATTTACTGTTATTTGGACTATCATTTTTTAATTTGTCACGCTCAAGAAACCAACATTTTAGATAGGTAAAAAGAAGGCACTTGACTTTTTTTCCCTATATATATTTTTATCAAGTTCAGAAATTTCTTTCAATTTTAAATTACATTTTAGAAGGTTAAATATTTTCATATAAGAGTATTTTCACTCCAGAGGACATAAGTCTTTCTGTCTGCCTCATGGAAGGTCTCCTCGGAAGCTCTATCCAGCTATCCACATGCTGCGTGGGACTGATGAACTGACTTTGTGAGGTACAGGCACATTTCTGGAAGCAGACCCCTTGGGGGTCTGGGCAGGGAGACAGGGCAGCCCCAGCACACATCACAGGTGTCAGGCAGGCACCTGAGGGGTGCTCAAGTTTTTCAATATGTAACATGATATCAGCAAAAAGAATACCAGCAGTTAAGAAGTAAATAAAAAAAAATTAAATAAATGAAGTACTTCAGGAAACTTCACTTATTTTTCAAGAACCTCGATATTATATTCTTCGACTATATTGTATTGTTAATTTAGCTAATAGCAAATTAACTTACACATTTGCAGGTTATTTTGGACTAGCTGCAAAAGAGTTGCACTAATATCTGTTATTATTTTTACAGATTTAAAATTTAAAGTTTTAATTTTATGTGCCTGAATTTTCCACATACTTATGAAAGTCAAATTGGATTTGGAAACTTTGTGTCAGAACACACTATTTTTGTGTGTATAAATATGACCTTTGTAATTCATACCAGGTCACTGATACACTGCTGCTGTTCCTGATGTGACAGTGGAACCTTACTGTCATGACTAACCTGCTAACTGCTAAACAATGGACCCAATCCAGCAAATAATTTATGGATTTAGTTCAATACTGAAGTTTGGGTGATTTAGTTGATTATACTCAAAGCTGTACAAGTAATTAATTTACTTTGTAGCTTTGTTCCCAGAGAAAAGAGTGGGAAAAGCCAAGAAAACTTCTAACAATTACACCTTACATCATATATCAGTGGAGTGTAGCTGTATTCAACATATATTGATAACAAGAATTAAAATCTTAATTTTCCCTTGTGTGTGAAGCCTCCAGTAATTTCAGAAATTGAATTACCATTAAAGAATTTCTGTATTTATCACAGAAAATCCATGTATGTATCCCTTCCAGGAAAGCAACTGAAAAGTTCTAAAGCAGTAGGGAAAGCAGGAGAAAATTTATGTAAACCAAAACACCTTTATAAAACAATTCTCAGAGTATTTTACCCACAGTAATAAAGACCAAAAACCCAAGGCAAATTCATGCATAAATGCCTTTTGCAGTTGGACAATTTTTTTTTCCACAGTTTCTGTTACACTTGGATTGGTTTGCCTTTCATGGATAATTTGCAAAGAAAAATATACATTTTTATGTGCACATGCAAGGCAAGATGAGTGAATGCAAAGATTCACATAAAAAAAACCCCAACCAGCAGGAGTCCTATTAGACCCTAGGTGGTAAAAGAAGCAACTGGGAAGGAAGGCAAAGTCATAGTGAATTGCCCTGTGTATGTGCCCTCTTTCTTTCTGTTAGTCCCTGTAAATTTAGTAACATCCCCCATACCTTGCTTTTCCACTTCTGTCAGAATTCCAGCCCATTTAATTTTTTCCTAGCGTCACTGTGTTTTCTTAAAGCTTCCTAGCCAAATATTTACCAAACTCGCTTACAGAGACACAGAGTAAAATAGGACTCTGAGTTCACCACGTTGCAAAAATATCAAAAAAGTAATTGCATTTTGCCTAGCACTTTTTTTTACATTAAATATTTGTCAGAAAATGAGCTCTGTGGTAAACTAGGATCCTGAGGACACTTTGAATGCTTGCTTATACTTAGACTCCTTGCAAAACACTTGGGATTCCTGTAAATAGTTGAAACTCCTTTTTTGCTAGATTTACCTGTTTATTCATTCAGTATGCCTTGTTTGGGATTGTGCAGCACTGAAAATGTAAGCTCTTGATTTTTCAAGTATCAATTCTCTTGATACTTGAAAAATAAAGTGTAGCCAAAGACTCTATTAAAAATTATTAAAAGGACAGAGGTCTGATTACATAAAATTCCGGTTTCTTCAAAAATTGAAGGGCAAACATATACAATATTACAGGAATATCATCATAAAAGCATAGTATAAATTACACAAACCATGTTGCAGGCATAGATGTTGCCTACATCTTCCAAGTACCAGCATCCAGCTTGCTTTAAACTCCACATCAAAGATCTTACATGTGGACTTTTTCATTGTGATAGTGGCAGAGCCCTGGGACAGGCTGCCCAGAGAGATTGTGGAGTCTCCTTCTCTGGAGACATTCAAAACCCAACTGGACACATTCCTGTGTGAGTGATCCTGCTCTGGCAGGGGAGTTGGACTAGATGATCTTTCGAGGTCCCTTCCAACTCCTAATGTTCTGTGATTCTGTGACTTATACAGCAGACAGGAAAAGAGAATCCACACAGCTCTCTTATCCTTATCCATGATTCTTGCTGCTTTATCCCACAGTTTTTCTCAAAATACTTCTCTGAAGGCTGTGGCAGTTTTAAAGAAAATTTGTCAAATATACATGAGTAGACATAAATTTATGATAATGATCCATTTAACAAGCAACAGACTCAAATTACCCCATTGAAATGCAGTACCAGTATTAAACAAGGCACACCTTGAACCAGATCAGATTTTTTTTTCATATAATATGCTCATTTGAGTGAATGCCATGAACCAATTTGTCCAATTTATGAGAAATGTCTGATCAACATCATATCTATTCTACTTTTTCCTCATCTTGTATCTCATGTAATATCTGAAAATCATTTCAAGTCATGAGAATGTATTTTGGTACCAATTCTAAAGTAATTTTACAGGCATATTTCTTACTGTTTTGAAGGATTTGTGGGACTCCATTGCAAGAATGCATTTATCTTCACTGCCTTCCTATGAGGAACCTCAGTTTTACATCTATATTTTACATGTCAAGATTGCCAAAGAGTAAATTGGCCTGGAAGTTACTAGGGAGCCGTGGAATAAGGTCTATTCCTTCAGAGCCCTGAAAAGGCGAAAAGAGTTGGATCTTTTTTTCCCTTCTTTGAGGAGGTACAGTTGCAGACAGATACAGCTTTGGATAACTGAATCTTCTGACTACAAGCCACAGTAAGAGATAAAAGGACACAATCAGCTAGCTGCACACTATTTAAAGCAAGAGCTTTAAGATACAAAACCCCAAAATACCCAAAGGCAGATATACGAACAGTTACTGGTTTGTGGTTCCTTAGTTATGTGGGCAGAGGAATATTCCAAGAGCTCAGGGAAGTGAACTTAGCTGGGAGAGGCTGGGCAGAGCAAAAGCACAACTCCTCTTCTTGCCTTCTCTTTGCAGCACTGGCAGTAACAACTGCTAGTGTGGCTTTCAAGGATTCAGCCCAAGCAACAGGGTTGCCTCCAGCAGTCTACTGCTCCCGGCAACTGTACCTAAGCCAAGAACTAGTAAAGCATTACATGATTTATGTGCTTATTGCTTGTCCATCTGAAAGCATGTGCACACGGAGCATGTAACTAAAAATTTCCCTAGAAAGATTTTGCTAATAAAATAATGATCCTTTGTTTTCCTTGCATATTTATTTTTCTGTGTAATTTATTTGTTGCGCTTTCCCTACGTCACGTGTTTGCAGAACTGATAAATCAAAGCTGGTAGCTCCGGGTTTGAGTCGTTAAGAAAAATGTGGGTTTAGAATTGGCTGCAAAATTTATCATACCTCTCTGCTTGCTGGTGTGAAGCAGAAAGGAGGCTTGAGAAAGAAGATCAAAGCAGTGACAGCTAAAGTTCTGCTCCTTACTTTTTTGCCCCATATCCTCAAATGCTCTGTGAGGCTCTTGCACTCCAAGTTCTCAAAGGGCTTTAGGAAATGATCTGGAATTCTATAAGGTTACTTACCTTAAGAAAAAAAGCAACCCCTTCTTTATACTACATTCAAATTTCTGATGCAATACATCTAGTACCAAGGTTCAGATTATATAATTTTTCAAAAATTAATTTATTGCTGGTTGTATATTTTCTACAAACTTAAAATCTGCAAAGATTTTCTTGAATGTCAAAATAAAAGAACTGAAAAAAATATTACCAAGCATACTATTGCATTATTTAAAAAAAAAATTAGCCATGCATTTTAGACAGAAAACTCTCATTGGTTTCCAAGCAAATGTTACCAAAAAGCAAAACTACAGTTGAGATATTATGATGTCATACATAATCCATCATGAAATTTAGAGTTTAAATTATTTTTTTTGTTAATTTTGCAAAATTGAGTACTATCTGGTAAAATGGGTATTTGATTTACATTTAAGAACATACAGATGTCACATAAAATGACTGCACTTTAAATGGGAGCTGTACAAGTAAGTCCAACAAAAAATGGGTTCGTATGAGATTATAATAATTTATTTCAGAAGATCACCCCTTTGAGAATGAAAAAATTATGGGCCAGAGAACTTAAAATTCAGAAGACTTAGGTAAATTAGGTTTTCTTCTCTCTAGACCAGTACAACTTTTCTCTTTATGCAAAACCTAATTTTTATCAAGCTACTTTAAAAAATTACAGGATTATCTATAAGGGAAGATACTTACAGATCCTGCCATTTGAGAGGCACTCTGAAATTCATCAATATCTTCTGTAAGTGCTTCAACCCCGGGTACTTGAGCTGTTCCAAAGAGGTAGAAGAGAAGTAAATCACTCTAATTAAGTAAGCATTAGTCACTTTGAAAATAAAACACCTATAAATTAAGTGCTGGGAAGGTAAATGTGTTTTTTGTAAACGCAGTGCTTTTCAGTCACACTTCAGTGGATTTTAATTTATGTCTGATTTTAATTTATAAGCTTAATGCAATGTAGAACAGTGTGTCTAACATGATTAGAGTGATAAGCAAGCCTCCTTCAGCTGCCAAGGCGTCTCATAGTTTATTATTTTTACTATTAAAACTAAATACTCTTTTACTTTACAGAAGTGAGTAGTGGATCTTCAGCTTTAATACCATCAATAAAATTCCATTTAATTAATACAAGTAAACTAAGTGCTGGTCACTTTATGCAATGTTTAAAAGCCACACGAGCTGTGATTTATTCCCATACTGCCGCATTTGTAAACCATGACATTGTGAGGAGTCTAGAATGCAACTCTGACATACACATAGTGATTTCAAACAGAATTTATGTGCCTATGTCAGAGAAAGCAATTTCCAAGTACCATGCTAGGCCGTTTCACTCTGCCTGACAGTCTGCTAGGCACTTAGGTACTGGTCATAAGCAGCCTAAGAAAACAAGATGACCTGATCTCCCCTAGGTTCTGCTGTTCTTCGGACAATTAACAGGGAGGTTCTTATGTTAACAGAGTGCCCTGGTTTATTAAACATCTCAGACTATATTTACTATAACAACAGAAACTATACTGAGTACAGCTGCTATGGTTACCACAGAAATTGCAAACACCGATGAATGATGAGGAAGAAGAGGTGACAATGATGTGGTCAGAGAACTGTTTAGGAATTGGGAGATGATGCTACATTTTTGTCACTGCCATGTCTAGTTCTCAACACTAATTTCCATGTATTTACATCTTTATTAATTTTTTACACTGGTCATGCAGTTCCATCTGGAACAGCCCCATATATGTTTCCTAGAATCCTATCCCATTGAACATCCCAAATTTAAAATTCTTTCTCTACATCCAAAAAAAAAAAAAAAAAAAGAAGCTTTTCTGTGGGACAGAAACAGGAGCTGGCTAACTGTAAATAAGATAAAACAATGACTCCTATTTGAATGAACTATTGATGTAAAATTTGCTTTGTAAAATGTATTTAGCAAATTAAATATTATGTATCACAGCATAAACTGTAGATCTAACAACACAATACAATAGAAAATACCATATGTATACACAGTGGCAGAATAGCATACAATCTATTGTTTTCAATGCAATTACATTATTCCAGGCACAGAAAGAAAAGAAACAATTCTTTGCCCACACCTCAGAAATGAGTAGAGTTGCATACTACACCGCAAAGTAACTCCCTTTGCAAACAGCTTTTCTGAGACTAACTGAAGAATGGCTTACAAGTGCTGTGCTTTTCATTTATCCAATATTAAAAGTTTACTCCTTAATATATAATTGTATTTTAAACTTCCTCGTACAAGAATGCACTAACTGCAAAGATTTTATTTGCAATGATGGCTTCTTTTCCTGCCTTATATCACGGCTTTCACTCAAACGATGAGGTACTTTTCAACAAATCAGACTGCAACAAGTGAGACAAGGACCTATGGCACTTGTAGACAACTACGATTAAACAAACGGTTATACTTTAGGGATACTATTTTTAATAGCCAAACTTAATAAAAGCATACACATTAGTAGATGACCTTTACAATCCCCCTAACCTGAAAAACAGACTGGGGGTTGATAGATGCATTTATTTTACCAGATCAGCCCTGCTGCAGTGTGTATCTTTTGAAGCCTCAGCTGTCCTGCCCATCTATTTGTACAGAGCAAGAGGCTTAATGGAGGGTTGATCCAAAAGACAAACCTGACAGGCTTGGCATCTACAGGAGAAGTTTGTTGTGTGGTCACCAAAGCTGCTGCTTCTAATCAAAATCAAGAACCTAACTATTAAATTCTTCATTTAGCTCTTTCCTGTGAAGTGGACCAATGGGAAAGAAAAACAGTTTTGAGAGGTATAGTTTAGGACGGTAAAAGGAAAGCGAAGCCTTAAAGCATGTTATGTTCTCCGATCTTGAGGCCTGATTCCCACTTCTCTTTTTCACTACTTAGATCAAACATGACTCTGTCCGATGCAGCAGGATTATACTAGAGGGAAATCAGTGTAGTGGTTAATTAGAACCAGATCCAAATTGCCAGTGGAGTCAGTCTAGTGCCTGATGCTGCAGATGATCTTTTTATATAAGCTATTACATTGACTTTATTAGGTGGAATTGCTTTAGTAAGGCTTATTTATAAGGGCTGTTAGATCAGATGTGCTGCCAATTCCTTCTGAACCTAGTTCATCTAAAACCCACAAGAGAGATGATCCAGATCTAACAACCATTTCCCACTAACCCAGAAACAGATCATTATCTAAAGAAAGCTACCCGCAACTTTGCTGTGCATCAGCACCTTGCTTGCATATTTCCTTGAACAAATGGTTTATATCAGCACTTCCAAATGCATAGTTTTCTCTTAGTAAGGTCATTGGTACTGGTTAAGTCAGAGCAGAATATAAATTCAGATGAAATTGGTAAGAGAAACCTGTCAGTCACTTTTTCATGATTTAATACATTCTCAAGAGCACATAACTAAAAATTCCGTGCAACATGATGCCTTGGTTATTTAGGTTTATCTAAGGACATCTTTAGGAGTGTCTTTTATCATCTTCATATACATAATATTAATTGAAAATAAACATCAGATGCACAGGAAACGAGCAGTGTGCTGCATTTATAGGAAGTGCTGAATAGAATATGCAGCTGCCTGAGTTCTGTGTCTGTTTCTAGTCTCTACCTACTTGTAAAATCCACCCGTGCTTTTTTTTTTTTTAAATCAAAATGCATTACTAGACAACATTTTCAGGAAGAAAAAAAAAGACTTTTGAAAAGCTCAACATTTCTGAGAGCGCCTCTTGACAGAAATTTGACAGTACCTCCCTGCTGACCCCAGTTCTTTTGCCCTAGGGGCTTTGCTATTTTCTAGCCATATGATTAACGGGCTCATGCATATTCACAGACATGATACAGATGTGTTTATAACAACATGAATGTAGTTCTCTCCCCTACTCATCTAACTTGTACTCCCTACATTTTTATTGGAGATGTTTTTTTTAGAGAAAGTGCTCTCCATCTTCTCTATATCCACACTGACTACAGAGCATCCAGAAGCATACACAGTGTGTTACAATGGCTATAGCACTCTTCAGGTTCATACTCTGTGACCATGAAAGATCCAGCTCCATTATTACCCATCATCCAGCACTTTCTGACAATATCACCTTCTTTAATCCTGGTGCCTCTTGTCCCTTAGCAGCAGCCTCCTTTTCTATTGAAGCCTACAGTTACAGAAGGAGGCATGGCAAAGTGGGCATGTTTCTACTTCAAGAGGGGTACACAGCAAACAAAAAGAAAGGCAGAGAATCTGTTTTAAAAACTGTTTCAGGAACTGTAGAACTTTCTCCTACATGTATGTCATACCCTACTACTTGTTTCTGCTGCAATAATCTCATGCTTGTGTAGTTCCTCACCTATCCCAAACAAACCACCACTGCCCGCCTAACTGGGGATTACTCGCGTAACAGAAGAATTTGGCCTTCTTTTCACAGGATGAGTGCAGTTACCAGTTTGAGTCTCTCTTGTTGACAATCTTCATCAAGCTTGTAAGAACATCATATGTTGAGATTCTGAGTCCCCCATTTCTTTTTTTTACAGGTTTAGAAATGAGAGAAGAGAAATGAGCAAAAGCTCAGGTTGCTGTCACCTAATAGCACACCTACTAGTATGAAATAGCAGAATGTTAGTAGCACAATTAAAACCAACAAAAGTTAGTTCTGATTTGTTTCGCATTAATTAATCAACACAGCTAAACTGCCTGTGGCTGTTGAAAACTAAACTGCAAATCTAATCCTCCATTTAATAGACTCGTCTGGTTTTGCCCAACAGTAAGGGAATAGACTGAAAGATTGATCTTTGCAGATTCTGAGTCCAAAATTCTCTTCCTTTCTGTCTCCATTCCAGTAACAGCCAAGATAAAGTTAACCTTCATCAACTTAATCTTTCATAGGAAAGGAGGGCATACTATGCCAAGATATCCCTTAGGAATGCTCTCCATTAGATTAGAGCTATTATTCTGATTGAAAACGTGAGCAGAAATTGAAATAAGGCCGAGTGTCCTGACTGCACATTAGCGCAACATATGATTATGTTTGTATGAAGGGAAGAAATCTTCTTCAGATCTATTTTAGAAACCACTTTTTATTGTATTTTAATTCCAGTCAGTGGTGCTTGGAGAGATCAGAGAAGCATTTCTGATAGTTTAAAGACAAGGGAGAAATTCTGTAATTCTTTTTATTTTTACTGTATCTTACTTGAATCCTGTGGATGCATATGTAGTATTAAATTAAATATTTCAAAGACCATTCTATGGCATAGAGGCCAACTGGCAATGAACAACCCATGTCTATGCTATTAAGCTATTTTATATCCAAAATAGTGTGCTAACATACAAACCTTCTACTAAGATTGAATCCTGGCCCAAGGCCGCTCCCAAGCTATGCCTAGGAATTATTGTGGAGTGCTAATTGGCCATGACAAAAACCATGTTAGTCTCTTCTAATGGATTTGAGGTGTGAATGATTGAGTTCAAATGCCCAGGAACACTCTCTGGAAGTGTTTAATCTCCTTTAACACACATAACCTCTCTTAAATTCAAGATGCTGGTATTTGGTTTTTTTGAACGAGCAGGAAATATTTATATAACTTACCATCAGAGTCTGACATTGCTGGCTCAGACGTTTGAGAAACCATGGAGACATCTTCTGGCCTTTCTGCCAAATTATCTCCTTGCAATCTAAATTGTGAAAAGATGGAATGGAAATATTTGCAAACATATTCCACAGAGAGGATACAGAAGAGTGTTACCTCTGACTATGTACTCTACTCACAACATCATCCAAATTAAAAGGGTACTTTGCTGAAAAGCCAACATCCATGGTTCAATCACACCATCCTAGATTGTTCAGTAACCAAAATAATCCTCTAAGAAACAGTCAACTGAATCCCATTTTACATATTTTTGTAAGACTTATTTTAACAACAGTGGGCTTTTGGTGATATCATATGCACATGGAACTGCAAGGTTTCTACACTACTTTGAAAAGTATTTTAATTTAACACGACTCTATGGGTATCTGTTTCAAGGTAGTGGGGGGACTGCAGGGGTGGCCTTGGTGAGGTGATGTGGGGGCTGCTCTGTGCCAGACACAGCCAGTTCCACACAGCTTCCAAAATAAAATTTTAAAAAACCAAGAAACAAACAGATGGGGAAACATAGTTAAGGGAGAGTGAACAATGCCACACAGACTAAAAAAAGCAAGTAAAAGAAAAAGTGAGAACACCAAGGTCAGAGGAGGTGCTCCACATTCCAGAACATATACTCCCCTGAAGTCCAACAAGAGGAGCATGCTAGAGATCATCCACTGCAGCCCATGAAGGATCCACAGCAGAGCAGGTGGCCTGTGGTGAACCCATGGTTTCCTGAAGGCCTGCAGCTCGTGAGGAGACCCAACATCAGAGCAGAGGAAAAGTGTGAGGAGGAAAGAGTGGCAGAAAGAAGCTGTTACAGACTGACCCCAACCTGCCATTTTTCCATCCAGTCTGTGCCATTCTGGGTGCAGGGAGAGGAGTATATTTTCTTTTAAGTGAGCATCCCAAGAGCCCCACCATCCTTGTTCAGGCTCTTATGAATCCTGAGTACAAATTCAGCTCTGAAATATGGTTTCTAGCTCTTAACACAATAGAACTGCCATCTGCATAGAGGTTATCTTACCTTGAATTTATTCAAATATGAAAAGAATAAGAAAAATGCAATTCAATTTTGCAAAGCCCAGGAATCATAAAAATGCACTGAAGTAAATCCTTGGGGAAAGAAAGTACTTATCTCTTTATAAAAAGTTCCTTCACTCCGTATTCTCACTCCCTGTACCTGTTTTACACCAAACTTTGAATTAACCTTTGAAACCAAGCAGCAACCCCACATCAGCCTCATCTGAAATTCACTTGGCTCTTAGGTCATTTATTTGTTTGTACCTTCTGAAAACCATTCATCCCCCCAAATTATGCCAAATTATCCTCCCTTTATTATTGCCCCTGGGATGCTTTATTTATGATGGAAAATTGAATGTAAATTCATAATGATTCTTACCCAAGGAGGCAATTCCACAGAACACAGAACCCCTCAAGGCAACACAAGTGTAAAACTCAGAAGCTGTAATCCTCATTTTGAACATGACTTTTGTGAATCTTTTATAGCTCTATACTTGGTTTGTAATGCTTTAGTTACCAATTCTTTAAAAGCTTGGCTTGTCAAACAGGCTGTTTTGATGATGACAGTTGACAGAATCAAACAACTTCATACCACTATTATAAAGATATTAAAACATGGAGAAAACAAAATGCAAATGAAATAACCACCCAAAAAATATTTTTAAAAAAAGTGATCTCCAAAATGTGATATATCAAATCACGTTGTTTCTTTTGCATTAAAATTGACCTGTCTTCCTACATAACATACATATGCTGCTTACTGCAAGCACATATACAAGCTTATATGGATACATATGGAATCGCAGAAACCAGAAGTGGTGTAGTCTGCTCTGCAGCCATACTGATAGTTTCTTTGTGTTTAATTAAAAGGAAAATTACTCCAACCTTCTGTTTATACTGCAGTCATAAAAACAAAATCTCTAGAATTAAGTTCTGCTGCTTTTATCCCACCAGAATTTTCAAGATTTTATAATATGTTCCTATTCTAAGCTTTCATAAATCCAAACCAGACATAAAAAACTGCAGTTATTCTCATCTTATTCTAGAAATTATATATTGAAGTGGCCTGCTGAATTATGAAAAACATGAAAAAAAATCTTTTCCATGTATCTAGCAAGAAAAGTCATTTCATATCACAGAATTACAGAATCATAGGGGTTGGAAGGGACTTCAAGAGATCATCGGGTCCAAACCCTCTGCCAAAGCAGGTTCCTTAGGACAGATTGCACAGATAGGCATCCAGACGGGTCTTGAGTATCTCCAGAGATGGAGATTCCACAACCCCCTGGGCAGCCTGTTCCAGTGCCCTGTCACCCCTAGTGTGATTTCCCTTTTTAAGGAAGAACTGGGTGAACTGGGAGGGTGAATGTGTGGGTAGATGGGTAAGATGTTTGACATTTTGGATCTCATTTTCACATTCAATTTGCAACTTATTTATACATTTCTTACAAATGGATTTATATTGGAATAGATTCTCGTGTGACTTAAGCAACAAAAAAAGTCACAAATACTATTGTTCACCAAAAGAACTCTGTTACTCGGACTATTCCAATTTCTTCTTCAATAGTAATACTACTCATAAGATACCTCCAAAGCAAAAAGAAAACACTTTAAAACTCTTAAGCAGTAGATTAGAAAGAAGCATACATCTAGAAGACCTTCTGAATGCTTCAGCAGCAAATTGTAGAGAGATGTATTTGTTACCTGTCCTTGTCTATGCTACTTTTTTCCCTGCATCATTCTTGCTGAATGACTTCCCAGAAAAGCATGCTGCACCATACTGCAAGCATCATTAATGTTGGAAGACCCAAGTTACAAGATCCAATTCTCCAGTCCCTGGTACTGCAAAAGCACTTTCCTCTCCAACTTTTTTCTTTCAGACCAGCTATATAAGTATAAACTCCAAGGTAGATTTGATTTTTTTATTGCCAGATACTAGATAGAAATTCCTTTAGCAAAAACTGGTAAAACAATGACCAAATGTTGTGTTGGAACTTTTTATCCACTGCTCTGGAAAAAGCAATATAGATGAAATTCACGTACTTGTTTGCAAAATAATCTTAAAAAAGTTGACCTGTTCCAAACTGGTGGCTTGCTTTGAAAATCTGGGCTGTTATTTTCAAAGTGTACTCTTAATTAAAAAAAATAATAATAAAATAATAATAAAAAACCCACTGTCTTACTAAAAAAAGAAATAAATAATTAAAAATACACCATCTTACTAATACTTCATGGACTATTTGAGTTATTAACTGAAACATTACTTCAGCTATTAATTATTTTAATGGGAGTTTAAACTTGATACATGAGAGCCAACATTTTTCCTATATACATTCTGTTTGCAGTGTGATCTCTTGCTTAGAGACCATTGTTTTAGTTACGTTCAACCAGCTGCATTTTGGAGCGAGTTACAAAGGCAAACGGCCTCCAGGCAAATATTTTAATTTCCTTTGACCCAAAAATGCATTCTGTAGAACTTGTTCCAAGAAAACTGCCAAGGACTTCAAGGCCAAAGATATCCTGAGTAAGTTCTACAGGATGTATGCAGCAGCATTATACCAGGTCTATCACTACAAACAAGCCTGTGGGTGTCTGAAACATAGTCATATAGTCAGTGTGATTTAGAAAATAGGATTCTATAAGAGTATGCAAAGAGAAGACAAAACTATTTCATCCACATTCCTTGAATGAGTCACAGCATAATAAAATCCTATATTCCCTCATCAGAGAAAGGAAACAGGAAATGGGAAAATCAGAGTCAAGATTGAAATTAAATTATTGTCTTTTTAAACCACGACTTTGGAAAGGTCTTTTTAAACTCATTGACAATCTGTAAGCACACACAGTATTATCAAAGAAACGCCATTGACTTAAGTCAGCAAAAAGAAAACATGTTCATTCCTTTAGGATTCAGATTAGGAAATACTACTTCTTGATACCTGAAAAAGCAATGTTTTCTACAAATGTTTAAGATTTATCACCTTAACACAGATT
This sequence comes from Hypotaenidia okinawae, assembly GCA_027925045.1. Classification (NCBI taxonomy): domain Eukaryota; kingdom Metazoa; phylum Chordata; class Aves; order Gruiformes; family Rallidae; genus Hypotaenidia; species Hypotaenidia okinawae. The sequence continues at coordinate 127,929,679 of BSDF01000002.1, read as the reverse complement.
TTACTTTATTTCCATGTAAATTGCCTTTACCTACTATATTAATTAATCTATCAGTGATGGTCCAATATTTGGAAGTAGGAGTAACCTACCCAAAAAAGAGAGTCCAATTTTTTTTTCTTGTCTAAAAGTTCAGGCACCTGAAATTTTCACTAGGAAAATTTCTTCAGCAAGTACTAAGGTGACACAAAACAGGTTGCATTCGGTAACACATTTATCTAAATAGATTACTCTCTGATTTAAAATCATGCCCATGTTAAGTGCATTGCTGAACTCAAGATTTAGGATGTTTTTCTTTCCTAAAACATAGTTGGGACCTACAATCTAGATGAAGGTATCATTGTCTGCTGTCTCAACAGAAGTCACTTATTTTATGTAAAGTGATAAATACTAAGATGAAGCTATTATTTGATTCCCAGTTGATAAACTAAAATAAAAACAAGGCTAATTCCATGATTTGTGTTGTATAACCTGTCACAAATGAGACTGTGAGAAATTACCTACACAAAACCACATTTCGGCTAATATGACAACCTTTTTTTGAACTACCTTTTTGTAATATTTCCCTGGCAATTTTGACTGTCAGGTAACACATCAGAACACATTGTTATTGTTTGGTGGGAACACAATTGCCAATTTCAGTCTTACGGAAACACTTGTAAATCCCTGTGATTACAGAGGTGGGAAACAACTCACTGACTCATTGATTTCATCCTGGGGCAATGCAAGAAGCAATATCCTAGAGAGGTGTCAGATACTAGTTCCAGTTTCATTTGTAAAAAAAATTATAAGGCAGATTAACACCCTTTCATGTTTCAACTCTCTGCCATTTTTGAGACAACAGAATGTTCATGGGGAATTTTACAGTGATTAAATATGTAGCACATAAGTACCTGTAACATTAATTTAGTGACAGGGATGCCGTACACCATGCAGGGGGGCTAAAGATTCATCAGAGATCTGCATTTCCTGACTGGTAGATGAGCTCTGTTGAGTGGAGCCCAACTGGAAGAGACTGATCAAGTGCTACAAAGTCTCAAGCTTCTCTTGTGCCTAGCTTTTCAGGAAGACTCATTCTAACACTCAAAGATAGATTCTCAGGCTTTTCCGGTGGCAGAACTGAATGAGGAAATGTCTCATGGGCTAACTCATGTCTCTTCATAGCAACCTCCTCATCCTCCCACCCTGTTTTCAAAGGCACAATAACATCCTCATGTCAATCAGATCATTACTATAAGGAGAAAACACAGGGTGCATCTTGATCTTTCTTCTAGCATTACTTAGCAGCTGGAAATAAACTGGTGCAGTATAAGCAGTCATCCTGCAAGACCGGCTTTGCTTTGAGCTTGAACAGTCATCCAGCACATCGTTTGTTTCTAGATGGTACTGTCTGCTTGAATCAGATTATTGAGTCTGATTATTCCACGTATTTGCATAAAGCAAAGAGTATTCTGTTAGTACTAGAAAAGGAATGAATTAGTATGAATGAATACATGCTGTATTTATTTAAAGTCAATAATGAGATTTCTATAGCAGCAACATAATCCCTGTCAGATGACTTTGAAAAGCTCAGCGTCCCCCTTTTAGTTTCTGAAATTTATCAAAAAGTCCTTTTGATACTGTAACACATGCTACTTAATTATGCCAAAAATACTACACTTACTTACAGCTATCTACATAATTTTATCTGATTACAGCTATATAGAAACAGACACTAGAAAAGGAAGGTCTGCTCTCTGCTATATGCAAATCTTTGAAATGATATCTTTTTTATAATGCAGCTCATTAAGACATTTTCCTTAGTGATCTTTTCTTCTAATCAAACTGATGTTACTTAAGCAGACTGTGTGGTGAAACTTGTTACTACTATCTGAAACTTAGTCCTCCCCAAAACTTAACATATTTAACAAGAAAAAATGTTGATGTTTTCCTAAGCCCAGATGAGTTTATTGCTCTTCTTTATTACAACCAGCTCTATGGCATGTCATACACTTCCTCATTCTTTTTGTGCAACAGAATTAGCGGTCTTGTTTTCAAAACTCTCTGATATTCATCAACATCCAATGTACGTGATCTATTAAGAGCACAGCTTTTTGACAGTACAGAAATTCACGTATTAGAAAGATGTTAAACTGATTGCCTCACTTAGAAGCTGAAAAGAAAGAGACGATGATCCTAAAAACAGTTCCTTAGAGGAATCCAAAAATCCATCCAACAGCACCCTAAAATGACAAATTATAATGGGCACCTAATAAAGAGTGAGTATAGTGGAGATAGGAGGAGAGAGAAATGCTAAAGGAGCTGTGATTTCTCCACTTCTAACACCCCTAAAACAATGCAGTAGCTTTCATACAGCTGCACAGCTAACAGACAATACAATACTGGAATTAAACTGTACAATGGGAAAAAACCCTAGCAGAGAACAGCTGAGGGAACTGAATTAAAATTGTGGGTGTTCCTCCATCATTTAATGTTCGCATTAATTTTCAGATTTGAAATTTGTGGAAAAATTTACACTGGAGCAAACCAGTTTTTTAACAGGCTAAACAAAGTCCTGCTTTGAGAACAACTATGGGTATGTCTATACTTGAGTGTGTACATGACTGCAGGTACTCTATGCAAGTAAATTGCTAATGTACACTATGACTGTCCTCTATGTCAACACTGTTGTCCCAAGTTTGTCTCAAAATTAGCAGTAAATGAAATTAAGTAAACACCATGTTACAGCAGAATATTACAATAAACAACATTGAAAGTTCACTGATGGACACCATTCTCACTGTATTAATGGATTAGAAGGAAAAAAATACTTTCAAAGACTATGTTAGATTCATAAAAATAATTAAAACTGCTTAACCAAAAGCATAGGCACTTTCTAACATCAGGGCCTAATGTGAAAGAATAAAGAATCCTGAAAACAAAGAAATGGAAATGTTTCAGGTACCTAATATTGAGATATATGCTGTTCAAGATTTGTTCTTTCTGTAAAATACTAAAATGCACATTAAAAGTATATGCATTATAAATTGCTAGTGAAAAGTAGAGGCTGTGCATTATGAAATTAATGTATGAAATGAAATACAAAACAGGAGAGGAAATTTGCCTTTAGAGGAATTGGGATTATGTTTAGTTTAATATTATTCTGACATAGCGCTCCAGGAATATGTCACTATATAAATAACCAAATACATATTTTATTCCTCCCAAAAAGGAACAAATCCCCAAATCAAACGGAAGTGGGGCTATTATTTTTGGTCAAACGCGCCTTTAATCCCCAGATAGACAGTTACAGGCAAGAGCTATATAATTACTGTGTATGTGACTCCTTCAAATTCTGGTATATGACCACGGGGCTTCTCTTTAAACATAGCAAACTAGAGCTGGATAAATCTGCTCCCGTTCTGATGGTCCCAGAGGTGAACAACAACAAAAACTTTGAGATTCCACTTGAGAAGAAATCCTGAAAACCTGTTATTTCAAGACAATACAAATGCTTCTGCTGGCTTTGTAGTAATAAAGAAAAATTTCTCCAGGGGCTCCAAGACAGTAAAGAGCCCTTCCAGAGGAGGAAGTGGGAAATTACATCCCTGAGAACTGCAGCTCCAGTGATTCTCTCTGTTCTGCCCTGTGTCAGCTAAACTTTGTTGAGTCTGGATAACTTCTGCAAAATATTCTGGTTTCTGTGAATCATTATTTCCTAAAGAACACACATTTCATTGGAAAATTCCTGATGTGCTTTGCTGAAGACTCAGCTGACTTCTTTTAGATAAATATGGTGAGAAGTGGGGGAAAGTTCAGCAAAGGATCCTTAAATCTTTCAGGAAAAAAAGAGCAATAAAGCTGTTTTCATGTTCATCCAAGAGCACTGAACATTTATAAGGCTGAAACAGCAAAGAAATTTCTCAACTCTAAAAGGAGAGGTAGTGTTATGTTGGTGTTTGACTACTAATTAAGGAGATTTTGATGTGCTGAATCACTGATTGTGCCTAAATTATTTCAAAGTACAGCATCATATAATCATAGAAACTTAGAACGATAGAATCATTTGGGTTGGAAAAGACCTTTAAGATCATCGAGTCTAACTGAAGTTTACCTATGCTCTTGAAATAATCCTCACAAGTACCTTGGTGATTTATATTTTGTTATTTTATGATGTAGTTATTAATTTGCTTCAAAAAACTGTAATACGTATATTTAAAAAGTAATATAATGAACTTATTAACAAAAGAAATAAATTAAAAATATCAGATGATTGTGCTTCTTTTGCACCCACAGTGTATTTCAGTCAGAGACAAGAAGGGTAAAGCAGACTTTTTTTCTTCTCCCTTTTCAAATCATCTGCTTCCTTTCTGTAATTTAAAGCATTACCTCTTCATCAAACATCTCTCTGTGATATCATGGTAATACTGAACTATAATTTCCCTAGAACAAGTACATACATAACTCCAGGGAAGTTATAGCAACAGACAACAAAAGCCTTGAAAGCCCTGACGAGCTTTGAGGTTACACTGAATGTTTCCTTACACCTTTCCCTAGCAACCTCAACACCACACCAGGAACACAACTCCAAGGTCTATATAATCATTTGTCCTGACTTGCCTATAATATGGTGAGTTTATGTCATTCTTTGTTCCCAAACATACTGGTCCAAATTCTAATCTCATGTACCTTGACTTACTGTCTCCACAAGTTCTGCGCTACTTTACACTGGTACAAAAATCCAAAGGTTCTCCAGCACCTAAATACAGAGCCAGGAATTACTGACCTATTCCGTTTGTTCTACTAATGCCTTTTACAAAAATAATAATGTTAGAACTGTGCCAGGAGAATTCTTAGCGCATTCACAGGTACAGAGACAAAAAGAAGTCAGTTTTCCAGTATAGACTATGCCAGTTAATATAATGGCAAAACTATATTAAATGTTGTTTAACAATATGCAAGCAGAAGTAGTCTTTCACTGGCAAAGCTCACCATCTGCTTTAACTATGTAGTCTAGCTTCTCAATACAAATTAATTAAAAAATAAGTTTATGCAAATTAGATATCCAGAAACTACAGAAGAAATGTGAATTAATGACAGTAATTAATGAGAGTTACTGGCTTTTCAAGCCTTAAGTAGTAATGGGAAAGCTCTGCAGCATGTCACCTTGCTATATTAAAAAAAATATTTCAGTGTCATAGCTTCTGTTTTCACCATAGACTAAAATATAGGAAGCATCTGCACCAAAGAGAAATGAAGCATGAAAACTATTGGATTATCCTGCATCACATTATCCAGGAAGGCAGACATTTCCAAAATTAAAGTATATGACTGCATGAATAAATACAGTTCTTTAACACAATTTCTGAATAAAACATAGGAATATAAACCTAGCAACATATCCAGGATGTTTCCAACAGAGATTTATAATTCCTTTAAATCCATTTTAAAGAAGTGGTGAAAAGCTGTCAGGCAGGAGCGTGTTGTTACTGCCATCAATTTTATGTATGTGAGCTATACAGCATTCGTATTCTTTGAGCCGCATCCTGACCTAAGGTAAAGTCAATCTACACAGTAACCCCGCTTGCACTGACAGTATTCAGATCACAGCCTATTCCTTACTTCTGCACTCCTCTTCCTAAGGTCACTGTTTCTCAGTACTTGCATACCAAAATATAGCAAACGATTTGAGAAATCATTACAACTGTAGTTAAAAGTGGATTTGGGTGGAAGTCCATTCTCTTTCTGCAAATTAAAAGTGTTATTTTTCCAGTCACTCTTGAAAACTTTTGTGGCAAGTTTCCATGTCGCCAATACGTCATTCACAGCCATCGTGTTTTCAGCTGGTAAAACCAGAATATCCACTTGCCTAGCAAAACTTACACGTTGACATAGTCTGCAAAATAATCTTTTCTGTGAGCTGCTTGCCTTTTCAAAATGTCTGAATGCAGGTCTTTGTGTATTTAAATAAGTACACTCTGCAGCTATTTCTGGGGAGAACCAAAAGTGGAAATATATTTCCCAGAGTGAGGAATCCATAAAGAGACTGAATTATCTAATCCTTTTACAAGATGGGGAATTAAGCCATTCTTATGGCAATCTTTTATCTGCTGCTGGCTTCAAACCATTATCTCACAGGAGAAAAATTACAGTCTTTGTCAGTCTTTTCAGACTTAACACTCTTTCTTCCCCTGTGAACCATTTTTTTCTGGGAGTTGTGAAAGACTTTTGTGTCCATGTGCATGTGTGTCTTTAAGAGAGATATTAAACTGTTATCCAGAGCCTCAAATTATGACCAACAAGCTTCCCCAAGCTCATGATCTCCTGGCATCCTCCCTGTATCATTCGCATCCAGATGGAACTGCTATTGCTGATGTACATCGCAGTGTAGCACCAAACAGAGAGACTCTATAAACGCTGCAATACAGAATTAGCTTGCAAAGCACACATCAAAGAGAGTGAGGGAAAAGAAGGAGGGAAAGGCTTGGGAAAGCACTTGGCTTTTATGCTATTGAGGGGCTTAAATGTGTTTTACAGGAGAAAAGAGAAAGATATCTTGACAAGATCTACAAATGAAGGGTGGGATGAAATGGATGTTTTTGCTCTCTATTAAAGTTGGAAACAGCACAATAATTTTCAGGACTAGGCAAAGTAATATTTCATTCTCAAATACGCACCTACTGCTTTCTTTATTACAAATTAAGGCTGGCACATTCAGAAGAACTAAAAAGTCCTTTTAACATCTCATTTCCTTAGGATTTCTTAACAGCATTCTTAAATGTTCATAAGTGTACCAGTTTCTTCATGCCAGTTCTACCTTATTACAAGCATCCTAAGATAAAGAAAGGTCAATTTAGCTCAAGTCAAATGATGATGTAGTGACACATCATTAATTCACAGCATCATACACTATATTCATAACCAACACCAGACACTTATTCCCTGTCAGTAAAGTGACAGTAGGGCTATCTCCAGACAAACTTGGCACACTGAGCGCCACATCTCCTAAATCCACCCTATCATAAGAACAATACTTATACGTATGTATGTACAAAATGCAATTCACATGCAAATTTCATGTACCTAGTGTACATGTTTCAAGTAAACCAGTGTATTTTCACTAACATGCAAATACTTGTCTTCAGAGTTCTTCCATTTCCCATGCACTGAATGAAAGTTATTTATGTCCAAAGCGAGATATCTACCCTACACATGTAACTTTAAAGGTAGCAAAATAGCTATGACATCAAACTCAGAGGGAAATGCTTCATCTCTGAAAATACTAGGCAAAGCAAGGACACAGACACATGCTGTTCCTTTTAAAGAGATACACACTTCATCTGAAAAGACTGGTTTTCTTCAGAGCTTATGTAACTCTTCATAACAACATTTTTATTATCACAGTATTTTGTGAACTTCTGATAGATTTGAAATTATTGTTTGGTGGATTTACCCAGTGGGAAATTCTAATAAAAAAAAAAGGGAGGAGGAAAGATGTCTGCTCCTCCTGGGATTTCTGTCTGAGCACTTGATATACATCTCCTGCCCAAGACATGGTTAAGATTTTGAAAATAGGGAGACCTTGGTCATTCTTTCAAAACACACATTCATTGGGAGTTTGCCATAAAACTAACAAAGGGTTGGGATTAAAAATGATCATGTCTTCTGCACCTTAGACGTCAAACTTAGATCTATGAACTCTAAAAATCATTTGAAATCACACTGATACTCTCCATTTTGCATATAGAAAGATGTTCAAAAGAAACACAAGTCAGTGAAACAAAAGGCAAGCCAGGCTATTACTATGACAACTTAGCAAATCAACCTACTAACTCTTAAAAAATTATTTAAGTTCTCTGTCTCTGATAACCAGTAGAACCAGTAGAAGCATTTTATGAAATCTTTTTTTTTTTAGTTCTTTCAAAAAGGAAAAAAGGAAAACACAAGTAAGATACCAAAGAGGTAAAACACTCCAGAAAATGAAAGGAAGAAAGTGTTTTATTTAACTGCATTTCACACTTAAAACCAAGAGAAGACAATGAAGACACTATTGTGGTTATTTATGCACCAAAGCTGGACAAATTAATACCTGTCCAGATTCAACTCAGCCAAAAAGCTAAGTGAACATTTTTACTAGCACTTCTTGTCTTGCAGTTCTTTTTGGTTTTCTACCTTCTAAGCAGAAAAAAGAAAAATATTGGTTTTCTCAGCAAGTGAAAGGAGATATTTAAAAGTTACAAAGCACTACTATGCAGAGTTTCATTTGCTTGTTTGCCACTCTTAAAAGAAAAAAGGTGCAAATAAAACACTTTGTCTAGGACAAGGTCTGTGAAGCTAGCACAAACAAAATGGAGGAAAATTCAGCTCTTTGAAACAACAGGTCAAATAAAATCAAGGTTACAAAAGAAGAAAATAAAGGGGGGAGGGAAAGAAAAATACTGACATGAGTAATCTGGAAGGTTTAGCGCTTTCTCCTCGTATGAATAGCCACTTAGAAATAGTACACAGACAGAAAGCTAGTATGAAATGCAAGACAGGAAAGAAAAAGAAAAAAAATAGACTACATTCAAAAGGATTGGTAACATCTGAAGACATGAACTACCTAATATACTGTGCATGACTTCCAGAGAATTTCCCACCCCTCCTCCAAATTATTTCTGTACCGACCATTTTACCTTGGAAACTTTTTTCCCTTGATACTTTGAGGTCATTTATTCCCAAATTTTCAGAATATTAAAACCCCAGAAGTTTCTGCCAGAAACTGAGTCACTAAGGTGGCCTTACCACTACTGGGCAGACATACAAAACCCATTCTTTATGCAAATACATGTACCAAACCACACGTGTACCTGTATCCATTGCCCAGCATTACATCACAGTATACAGAGCCAAACCAGTGATTATAGAGAGGATTTTAAAGGTTATTTTGACACGTCTGTATATTATTAATTAGAAATATAAACTGCATGACAGGATAACATAAAGTTTCCTACCTTTCTGCTGCATTAGAGAAAAATTAGCTGTTTCCTTTAAAAGATTACATCTTTCAAAGGTATTTAAACAGGGAAAAAGACTGAAAACTTATAAGGCCCACAAATAAGCAAAATACAAATCCTAACAGGTTCTTTGTTCTATTTCTAGTGCTGCACTCCAGACTAATCAAGACCAATTTAATTGTATAAAAGGACAGATTTACCTACAATTCACTGTGGAGAATTGTAGCAGGGAAGAGATGATCATCATGATTCAAAAACAAGAGGTCAGCAAAAGAACCAGAAAAAAATGGAACTTAGGAGGGAACATAATAAAAGATTCAGATGCAAGTCATATAGATGCTTTGTACCTTCTGCTCTGACAAACTACTATGCATTTATTTACACAGACCTTTGGGGAGCAGCAAAGAAAGCTACGAGAAAGAGGTCAGGTCTAAAGAGGAAATGTAATGTCAGGTTTTCTAAATAGATATATCATGTTATATCATGATCGTGATATCAGAAACTACAAGTTAGACTCCTGGAATCTCAATTTCTAGTCACATGATTTCCAGGATCCACCGTTGGTAGGTTACTTGCCACAAAATATAAAATTAGGAAGGAAGTTAAAGCCTATAAAGAAAAACAGGCATTTAAAGATATCCTTTGAAGTCACATACACACTGTTCTGCTCCTAACTGTTAGGATAGGTAATTTTATATTCCCAGTGATCAGATTCTCTTCTCTTATTCCATCACCTCTTAGTTTATAATAACACCGTGGTTAAATGGATAATTATAGTTCGAGTATGCATACCTGAACCACCTTTAAATTAGCATCTGCAGATGCTATCACTTAACAGTTTTGGCAATTCATGTAATACGTAAGGAAGTTTTGCACAGGCAGAAATGACCTTGCCAGATTTCAGTGTAGGCATGGCCTTTTATCATCTCACCAAACACCATGTACTGTTACATATGCTCAGAATAAGGGGAAAACAGTCCATAGGGTTTTAATACCTCTTAGACCTGCATGCATTTCCAAGGTACTGTTCCCTGTAGATTGACTCAGAGCAAAATGGCTCAGGCTGTGCAAGAAGATTTCACATTCAGCCTTGAACAACAACAGTTCACTGAAAATAGAGAAGAAGCATTTACAGGGATAGTCTAATCTGGCAGAACATAAACCTAAACCACCTGAATAACTTCTCAAAAAGCATAGCAGCAGTAAACTCTGCATCTGTCCTTCTTCCAGGATCTATAACACCAATAGGGGATGTTAGAGGTTGCCCCTCTTCTTGACCCTACCTGATCGGATTCCATCCCAATTTTGACACCCACTCCCAGACACTCTCCCATCCCCAGCTGTGGAATTAATCTGAGATTATATGCTTGGACAAAACAGGAGAACCCATCCAATTTCAAAAGAAAAGTCAAACATCCTAATGGTTTCTCTGCATGGAACACAATGACAATGAGAGTAGACTAGCTCTAGATAAGGAAGGGATCTAGTGCACAGCTCAAGCTGAGGAAGCTCAGTAGGCTTCCTTGCTTCCCTTGAGGAAATCTTCCAGGGTCCCATCATCTTTAGCTGCTTTTTATATGTAGTCTTTTTTTTTAGTATCTTCCTCACAGGGGTAAGTGCTTTCATTAATTTCCCTCTTTGTTGTCTGAAATTTCAGTAGTATCTGTGGCCAGTACATACAGTAACATGGTTTGTTTCACAGCTGTTTTCACTCTGTTTACAGTCACCAGCTTTTCTGCTTTTGATAGTTAAATGAGATCCACTTGTCAAGCTTCAGACACTATTTTCTGCACATTATCAAATTTTCCACCAAAGGCTTCTTAATGACCTCAAGTCTCGTTAGTATTGTTATAGCTTTGTGATACTCAGATAAAGCATCACCATACAGTTCTTATTCTGTATGAATCTTAAATGATCTAAACTAGATTAACACCAGGTAATTCCTGACCAAAAAATTAATCACAGGATCACAGAATGCTCTAGGTTGGAAGGGACCTTCAAAGGCCATCTAGTCCAAGCCCCTGCAGTACGCAGGGACATTTAATTCCTGTTCTTTTCTAGAAAGATGTATCACAGCCAATTCAGACAACAGTTCTATTCATCTCATCATTATTCTGTGCTTTGGGACAAATTATAGCCGGTTCCTTCAATTCTCTTGTCTCCTCCCCAGGATGCTGATGGTGCTCATGACTATGTCATGAAGGTCTACTTAAAGTACAGTAGTGTATTCCAGAGAAACTACATGTGATTCTTGAATTTCATACAGTTCCATGTAGTGTATAGGACTGTCCCAAGAACACATGGAAGTGGTGGAGACCACACTGAGTATTCAGAGAAGACATCTTAAATGAGTCAGAGATACAGATGATGAGCAGGGCAACAATGAAGTTTTCACAAACAAGGCAAACTGAATCTTTTTTGATATTGCTTCCAAACTAAGCTTTCAGTGAGCATCTGTAAACACCAGCATGCACACAGGTTCTCATTATTTTACAGCTCAAGCACATCAGTTATTACACTTGAACTGTATTCCTCATCCCAAACAGTTACTGTTAGAAAAGCCAGATTTACTTTCTTAATGTAGTGATGAACAATGTTTATATTTCTATATTTGATTCCTCTAATATGTTAGAAGGTCTTAGGACAGTGTGCTTTTGCTCAAGCAATTCTTAAACAGAAGTATTAATGAAAATATTGCATCTCAGACTTTCATTTGTATGCGACTAGTGCTCCTTCCCAACATTCTTGTTCAGAAGCCTTCAAGCTTGTGGCACAGTATGTTTTCTATAATCCCATTTCTTTTTTAATCACATGCAACCCCTTTTTTGTATTCTATTGATGTTAAGAAGAATGAATGCAGCCCTTGCGCTATTAAAAACAAAAAGCTTCTTACTTCCAGGAATGCATTGGCAAGACTCCACAAGAACAAGATTTAACTTTTGAGCATGGCAGTGGGCATACAAGGCTAATGGGTGGTCCTTCAAATAAAAAAAAAATAAAAAAAGAAAAAAGAAACCCCCCTAAAATTCATTCAGTAGAACATGAATATGATTTCATATCTTACGCCCGATTAAATTCTCATTGTGAAAGTCCCAATACATGAAAAAATATGGAAGTGTTGTTTGGCTTTTACAAATTGTCATTTAGATCTTTATTTAACCCATGTGAGGGTGTCTTATGATTCATTGGCCAAACCTGAAATTCGTTTCTTTTGCTTGGATGTGAGAAAGGATTCACAACACGGTGTTACAGAATGAGTCAGTGTGTTCTCCAAGTCAGTCAGAATAGTTGTGCCCTTAGCCGAAGATTGAGTTTTATTATAATAATGTAGCTCAAATGATTTAAATCCAGATCACTTGTGCTAGAAGTGTCTTTGCTAATTTTCCAAATACAGGGGGTTTTGTAGCCTTCTTTTCTGTATCTATAAACCTTGTTTTGTTCCACCTTGTGAATGATGTCACCCCTTTATTTAGATGACTTAATATGCTGCTTAACTTGCACTGTAGTCCAAAAGCAGCTATGGGAATAACATTGTTCTGTAGCTACTTTCCCATTTGAAAAACCTCTTAAAGCTGTTATCCATCTGCATTTCGCTCATCGTGTCTGAAACATCTATAAAGAAAACAGTAAGCTCTCTGTTTCTTATAGCCTATATTCCAGCCTACAAACCAATCCATACTCCAGGAGAATTAACCCCTCCTTTTATTTCTCTTTCTCTGTTTTTGGATGGTTTTTTCGGTTGTTTGGGTTTGGGGTGGGTTTTTTTTGAGTTTGTTGGCTTTGGGGGGAGGTTTTTTGTTTGTTTGGTTTTTAATCATAAACTGTAAAAAGGAACTTGAGTGATAGCTTCAAAGAATTCCCCATCTTCATCTCCTAGAGGTTTGGGTGGAGAGTGTTACATTTCATTAAGATTATTGACCTGGGCTTTGATAACTCTTATTTGAAGATGGTGGTTAAGATTATCAACATTGAATATTAGATACCAAATTCCAAAAAACAACTTAAAAGTTTTTGGGTTTTATTCTAGTTCAAATTATGCCCATCCTCAGTCTCCTATGATTCATGAAAAAACCCTTACTTTTGTCTAAGAGACATAGGGCAGGGGAGAAATGTTTTGCCAAATGCAGCCCCTCCACAACATTTCAGGTTTCCCCCACAATATTAACTGGATTTAATTTCCTTTGTAACAAAGTAGATTTTTATCTCTAACTATAGTTACTCCTATCTGGCATTCTTCTTTTAGGATCTTCCTCTGACACTGCACTAAAAGCTGTATCAGAAATAGAACAGGGGAGTTCAAAGGAAAGAACTATTCCCATGCAGTAACAGCCAGTAACAGTCAGAGGAAACCAGCCACACAGGACATTTAAACACTCACTTGAACTAAATGCCAGTTTCTAGCAAAGGAATAAGGCTGTACTGACAGAGAAAGAGGGAACCAGAAGCTGCTGCTGGTGTCTTGCTATTATTACATTCTAGAATTTCAGTCCTGATTTTCTTGTATATTTGAGTGGTACAAAGGGACAGAGATACATGAAGTCCAAACACAAAAACCTCAGTATAGGGGGAACACTTGGTTCAGCCCATTCTTCTCATAAGTCACTGTACTCCTGTGTTCAGCCCATTTGTAGGAAGCTATAGAAGCCACAGAAGAGGTAAAACATGCTCCTGCACTGTACCCTACACTGCAGGCACTCCCAGTGGACATGCAGAATAGAGTCAGCACTCCTCTCAGGCTAAACAGAACCACAGACCTGGTCTCTCCAACTCTCAAATAACGAGGGAGCTCTAATATTTTAGGGCAGGAAAACGTAATCCTAGTAGCAGGAGGGTCTAAAAGTTACACAGGGTTTTAATGAAGAAGTAGGGTGGAATTTCTATTTGTCTTCTCCAAGTGAGACCCAAAAAATTAAGCCAAACTAAGTTAAAGCTAGTACCAAGGAACTCCTTCAATTGTTTAAATAAATCCCTCGCAGAAGAACTCCAACATGATCAAGGAAGTGCGGAACCTTCTGGAAGAGGGAGCACAAAAGGAGGGTAATCAGAGCAGAGCATTTTTTTAAAAACACACAGCAAGCCGAAAGAACTAGGTTGCGCAAATGCAAGAGTAAAATTAGGGTTTTTGTCTGAGCCAAGAAGCATGTTCCCTAACATTTCGAAGTCAGCCAATCAAATTTCAGGTGAAAAGTCATATTCCTCCTACAGACAGCCCAAACACCTTCAGCAGACCTAATTTGTTAATCCGATTTGACAAGTCCTATTATCTACAACAACACCCACTGCCATTAATAGGTCCATTCATTTAAAATCATTTCATACAATCAAAAAATGAGTAAAATTAAGAGGAAAGACAATTGTTTCATTGTAACCAAAAGTATGCATAACTTATACTGTCTTCTTTTTTAGTTGTATTCAAATGTGCTACAATCAAATCTCATAGTATTTATACATAAACAATACAGAACACAAGACTACTATAATTTCTAAACCAAAAAATAATAGAAATAGGCTCTGCATTATGACCTTACAACAAATATTCAGCTTTGTCATAACAATGGAGGTAAATGCCAACACTGAGAAACTTTCATAGAGATGACCCAAATACTCAGGCTGTGAATTTATAGCCAGGTATTTTCAATGACTGTATCTCTGGGGAACAGTAAATTTATTTGCTCTTGGAACCAAAGAGGAAAAAACCCTATCTTTGTGTTCCTGAAGCCACTTGCTCCATGCAAGTCTCTCTACCAACTATATCAGCTGCTGCAAGAAAGCACTGGACAAATCCACTGTGAAGATAACAAAAGAGAGAGCCAACTGCACTAACACCTCTGTCTTGAGGTAAGAGAGGAAAGGTGTCCTCAGACTCAGTGAGAAAGGCTCCAAAAGAACAGACAGACTTCATCGTCTTGAAGAACAAGTGATAGTTTCCCCACAGCTAAATAAAACAGCGAAACCCACTTGTTCTCCTAAGACTTTTCTTGCTACTGATAAGATGGTATTGTTTTTAATTCCTCCAAAGTTTAAACCGCAATGAGGGTGAGAAGAAATGCAGTCAAGTAGGTATCATCCAGTTCCTCACCAACTTCATTAAATGAAATGAAAGAGAATGAAATGAAGGTGTATAAGCAAAATGAAGCAGTGCTTTGCATTCTTTGATAAGTGAGGTGACAAAAGGGGATTTTATGAGATCTTTCTCTCATAAATTGTATTTTAGACTGCAGAGTCATATACTCAGTCAGCTAAAGGACAATAGCAATAGCCAAGGTTGTTAGGTTTGGCTCAAGATCTGAGCCGTTTGTTCCCTGGTGTGCAAGACTGAAAGAATATATATTATCTTGGCACCTGCTGTTAGCGGCTACTTTAGGGAATTTAAAATTTAATTAACCTTCATAGTAATCCATACAAGATTTTATGTAAATCCAAAAAGACCACGTAGAAAACTGAACATTTCTCTTTGCCTTACCTTTCTACTCTTAAATCCCTGGACAACCCGTGCCAGTTGAAAAAAGGTGCCACACATTCATGTTGTTTGGAAACATTTTACAACATCAACATTTTTTTTTCTCACGAAATGGGAAGAATCCCACTACTAGCATGTTTGCTCTTTTCTTAAAGCATAAGGCCACACTGCTAACAGCAAAGCTCCCAAAAATTACAAGGCCATCTGCTCTGACAGAACCGTGAGCTTAAGTTCCCTGAGACTTCACATCCCTGCTACAGAGATGCTATTGCATGGGCGATTCAGTATGCCTGTAGTTATGCTCCCAGAGCATCGGAAAATGTTTTGAAGCTCCTCTTCCTACACAAGTGCCTTTTAAAAGTAGTAATTTAAAAGCAAAATGCGAAAAAAAAGTAGCAACGTAGGGTGGCATATGGCCAAACTTTTGACTTAATTTCACCACAGGTTGCTTTTTATTTACAAGGGGCTAATCCCCTCTCAAACTACACAATAGAGCAGCCATTGGCAAAGGCAGGCAGATAAAATTGGCATGCCTCTCTATTGTTCTTGCTAATCTGAACCATTAACAGAAGGGTGAGAAGGCTAGTTTTGTCATTTAAACAGGCTTAAATCCTTTCTCCAAATGAGCTTTTGTCTACATAGAAAAATGCATCTAGGAAATTTGAGGGGTTTCTGCTAGTGTTGCATTCTCAAGTTGACTTGGCTACAGGAATACCAAGCTGTTTATTTGGCTCTCATACTGTAAATGCAAGAATTATTTCCAGCTGTCAAAACCAAAAGGGGTTCAACCTGATTAAATTATTTCTCAGAGGTAAAACAGGATGCGATTATAAAGTGTTAAGAAGCAACTGTTTGAAATCCTGAACTGCACCTGTGCAACTAAATCTCCATTTATACAGGTGCTTTTCAAATTGGATTTGAACCTTTAAATTCCCTGATTCATCCCCTGAAAAACCACAGAAGCTCAAATAACTAATGAAATTCAGAGTCAGAAAGGTTTAAAATATTTTCAAGCTGTGAAGTAAGGCCTAAAATTAACTATGCTCTTTGATTCATTGTTGATGTGACATGTGAAGCATAAACACGAGTTGTACAATCCAAATGCCAGAGGTCATAGGGTAGCCCACAGTTAAGTAATTATTTTTAATTTAGCACAGGGAGGTCATCTCTTGGCCCATAAGCATAAGACATAGGTAAAAACCCAGGGAAAAGGGATGTCTTGGTTAGCATAATCTGGTTTTGTTTTGCATTTTACCTGGCACATCTTGCGCAGATATTCAACGTAACCTTTGCTTGAGGCTCAGCCATATGAGCACTTCGAGTTTGATTGAATTTGCTCCCAGAAGACATCACACTTGTTACTCCTTCCATTCTTAGATCATCAAGATCCTCTGCAACAAGACAGAATGAGTGGATGAACACACAATTAAGTTTTGCAGCAATAAAGGTGCTTCACCTGTAGGATCGCTCGAGAATAGAACAACTCGAAAATCAGAAAGAAAACACAGTTACTTATATAATAATAGGAAAAGACATTTTAAAGCATTTTTATTTTTATATATTATCATGCTGATACAGAGGGGTTCCTTTGAAAATTTTCAGCATCATTTCCATTTTAAACAGTGCTGCACATTTCTTCAATCTTTTTTTCTCCAATTCATTTATAAAACCCTACAGCAGCTGCTTTATCAAGAGACAGCTCCGATTGCTCCATTTGACATAGAGATTCATATCAAAGAGAAAGCTGTGAGTTTGGTTTTCTTTTAATGTAGGCCCCTCTAATTTTTTTCATCTCTTCACTGAGCAATGAAAAAATATTGCTAAAGGTGAAGTCCTCTGGTAAACCCAGAAAATGTGAAATGGATACATATATCACATTGAAAGAGACCATAACGTGCATATTTTCACCCATCATATTGCTGTAATATATGGGCAAATCATAGTAGTAACGACTGGATTTTCTACTGCTGTAAAATCATTCCCCTTTTGCAGGAAGACAGATGGGGCTTTCAGAATTTTTTGCTCAAGATCACACTGCAATAGTGTAGATGAGTTAGACTGTAAATGACTTCTCCTGGTTTACAGTCAGGACATTCCTTAAGGATAATCTGTAAATTTTTGCTAATATAAAGTAGACAAGTTACTTATACCTGAAGTATTTATAAAGCTTAAATTTCAGTTGTTTATAATTTAGTACAGTTCTAGCTGAAAGGTAAACAAGCAACATGATGACTAGTTACTACTGAATAAACACTAAGCATTCCCTGATGCATGAGGATTATGATATACAGCATCTGATCATCTAATTAAAATGTCTTTCAGATAATGTATACACATGTATTTTCATATATTTATATTTACAAAAGAAACTCAGTGTTACAGGATCTGAGTGGAGCAGAAAATTAAAAAAACAGACATTAAATCCCAATATCAGATGGGTGGAAGTCATGGAAAACTTTAAAATCAGAAGAGGCAATGTTCAATTAGAATTTAAAATAGACAGGTGATCATTCCAGGTTCCTCTTCATACATAGATAAAAATGAGATACGACCCTCTGAATCATTACCTGAAATATTTCTAGTTGTTCATAAATATTCCTGTTACCACTGTGCTTCAAACTCTGGGCAGTAGGGTCAGATCATTATGATTATGCCATGTTAACAACACTCTTTTTGGAGACACCCATTTTAATACCCAACATCAAAGAGCAGTAAGGCTAAAAACTTAAATGAAATGTTTGCGACTGGAGTCCTTAAACAGGAAGTGTTTTACTTTGCTGCTTTAGAAAACTCTCCTCCCTCCCAAAATTCATTGGCTTGTTGGTATAAATTGACAGTTCCAGTGAAGCTTCTGGCATTGATTTACACCATTTCCACACCTTTTTCTTGACATTTCATCCATGGTCAATATACAAGCTAATTCAAAGGACTTGGATAAAGAACGATGAAATCAGTCATCTATGAGTCATTTCAAAAAAGGTATTACATATTCGGAACACATTATGTATTAAAATAAATACAGTTTAATTGTGCTTTAAAGAGGTGTTAAAAGTTCCATATTTTTTAACAGATGTAAACCACTGGATGGATTACAGTTTAGATGAAAGTGAAGCATATGCCTCAGGATTTTTTTCCCCTAAACAGATGTGATTTCTTTAAATGAGGTTTTCAACTGTTCTCTGCTTGATTAACTTTTGGCTCTCTGATGACTGGGGTTGTTTCAGTATAGCAACAGCATAGGTTGCCCTCTATCATACCTTTTATACTTGAATCTGTATATCAAAATCTTGCCTTTTTATTTTTAAGTACACTACCAGCATTTTTCTTTCAAGAGAAAATACAAGGAAATTATGTGCAAGAAACATGGATTTCAGAAGTGCCTACAGTTGTGGCTAACAGACTAGTCAGAAGAATATTTTGCAGTACTGATTTGCTGGCACGTGCTGTTAGACCAACAGCAGTTCACATGCCTGCTAAAACGCAGATTTAAAAAACCCAAAAACTTAATCATACAGAATTGTTATTTTTCTCAAAGATTTTCATTGATCTAATTCAGCATTAGGTGGAATCTGTTCATGGTGAGCCACAAAAAGCTGTTAATATTCCAACCAGACTGAGGAGGATAACCCCATCTACCAAATCCAAAGAATAACTGCAGTGTTTGATTTAACTTTACTTACTGCACTTCTGCCTCAGTACTGAATGATTCCAGTTTCTCCTGCATGCCTCAAATTCACAGTGTAAATATTGCATTTTATTCTTGCTAAAGCTACTGGCCTTTGAGAAGCTGCCTGGATCCCAATACCCATAAACTTGGATGGGAATTTTTGATTTGTGAGCAAGTTTACATGCCATCTGGCAATCTTCCTGATTGACCACATTCATTATTGAAGCCCCTTAATTAGAAAAAACAAAACAACAATAAATCATAAATGTAGTACCATACTGTATGTGTTTTGTTCAACAATTGATGCGTGCTTTGCAGAAAAGGTTTTGTTCATAAATAAGGATGTTATTAAAATAAATACAATGAGGGCAATAATTCATTTTAAGAATTAAACAAAAAAAGGTTTCCAAAGGTTCAGATGTTTCTATGTAACATCGGAAAGAATCAGTCTTAGCAAAAAAGGAATCCATTGAGAAGTCAATTCAGTTACAGGGTCTGGAACACTGAATCTTTTATCTTTCTTTGTATTCTTTGCTAGACCAACTAGTGATGATACAGCTGAGCAGTTCAGTGATTTTATTGAGCAGCAATGAGGTAATTCACTAAGAAAAGAGAGAAAGAAAAGCCAAGTTGATGACTGCTTATGTGATGGAGGACAAGAATACTGTGAATCTTCTCAACTTCCTAGAAAATCGTTACCTACAGCAACAGGCTGGAAGTTCACGTAAATGAAACAATCTCACTTGTGCTAGTAAAAGTTTGTTATTTTAATGCATGACTGTGCACTGTATTTCTTTGATTTAATGTAAATTCTCTGCTATTCTCCACACGAATAGAATCACTGAAGACTCTACCTTGGTCTTATAGCAATTTCCACTAAGTATGTCCTGCATAGTAAAAAAAAAAAAACCTACCTACAAATCATACAAAACCCCCTGACATTTTTCTCAAATCAGCAGTTCACAAAAACACCACACAGAGTTGTAATCATTGCCATTCACACTTTACCATAAGAAGAATATACGAAAATATTTAGAAGTGAGATAAGGATCCCAAGTGTAACACAGCATTGCACAGAAACAGATGCTTCCTGTATTAATAACAGCATTGCACTATGCTACGTTCTCTGTGATTTTTTTTGTAGACAAGTTTCATCAAAAAGGGAAGGGGAAAAGGGTAGCTATTTTTGCCAATCAAGAGTATAGCCTAGTAACAAGGTGATGCGTTTAAATAGGACTTTGCTGCACTTATTTACTTCCTTACTTTTTTTATGGAGGAAGGACTAGGGAGATGGAAAGGTTCATTAATGTGCAAGACTGCTGAATGTCTTGGGATGAGAGGGTGTGAAATCATCTTAGAAAGAACTCCTACAAGACATGCACACCACTTCAAGGACAGAGCTCCGCTCATGCAAAACTCCAATTAAATGCAGTGAGAGTTCAGTTCCACAGAAGGCTCACGTAATCAGGTTTTCTGTTACATTGTTTGATATGATCCAGTCACTTTTGTCTCCTTCTTCCATTATAAACCAAGTAATAATTTCCAGGAGTAATTCAAGAAGGTGTAAGGCTGAAAAAGTCTTAGTTCATCTTTAGTGAGGTTATAACAGCTCAGAGTTCAGTCTATTGTTAAGAAAAGCATTAGATGTTTTCATGTGAGAGTAAAAAACTCAGATAATGAATTCTGGTTTATCTTCTTGAAGGCCACCTGTCAGTTCTGATGCACCAGTAAAGCAATGCCTCCTTCTCTGAAGCAATTAATTTCTCAAGGCAGTGTTCTTGCATCATGAATCTTATATGTTCTTAAACCATTGATTTGTCAAGGACTGAATGAAGCACAAACTCTTAATACATTCTACTACTCTCATTAAAAAAGACTAACACACCACCAAACAAGCCCCCCAAAACCAGCAAAAAAAAAAAAAAAATCAACTCAAAAAACATACCAACAAAACCCTACTGCTGATAGCAATTCTGTTCATATTCCAGGAGTTCATGCTGATTTAAATGTCATATTTGCATGTTTGTTAACCAATCCTCTCCCAGATAAATGTTCTTAACAATAACAAGAGAGCCAAATAAAAATCCCATCTTAATTCCAGAAGTAGTGCTGGGACAAGTAGGAATTAAGCTTCAGACAAAGAAGAACCATTAGCCTAGAACACCTGATGCTCCACTCCTGAAAATGGTGTTTAATCATTTACTTCAATAGAAGCAAAACATTAGTTATCTTCTGCAATACAGTAGCTACAGGACATCTCACTTTGTTTCTTTTTATTCACCTTTGACTTCAATGTCATGGAGTAGACAATGCTGTTAGTTTGGTAGATATGTTCTAATATGTCTTCCTATTAACATCTTCAAACTTGGCCCAGTTCAGACCCATACCATAGATTGTTAATGCAAATAACATCCTAAATAAATACATCAAGAAACTTTGACTCCTCAGAGACATTTTTTATTCCTGAACCCAATGTTCTGAAGACATCTTACTCTTAATCAACTCAAGTTCACAACAAACTCCCTAAATGTTCATGCTTCCACTGATGGATGCAGGTAAAAACTATTGAAACATGATGTTACTAAGTCCTTGAATTTGTTCACCTCTATCTGTATCATGGGTCAGATCCAAACTAACAGAATCCCCCCCCCCAATTCAAAACAATCAGCATGGGGCTACAGACAGCAGCTTTATTTGCAGGCACTGAAACATACAGTGAATCATTGGCCACTGCTCTCACTTTTCATCAGCAAGAGAGAGGAACCTGTCTTCAGTTTCTCCATCTTCCCATTTTACGCTGGCACTGGAATTGATGTAGGAGGCAGCGTTTTCTGATGAAGATGTTCTAGTCTCATTAGAACTCACTTCAGTATCTTAGACAAATACACTATTTTCACTTTTTCCACTAGGTAGGATATTTTTTGAAAGTCCATAACCACAGTTGTAAAGAACTGGCATCATGTCCATTTATCATTCCCTACTGTGTGTCCAGTTCTGGGCTCCCTGGTATAAAAAGGACAGGGATCTCCTGGAGAGAGTCCAGAGAAGGGCTACGAAGATGATAAAGGGCCTGGAGCATCTCCCCTATGAGGAAAGGCTGAGAAGATTGGGACTGTTAGCCTTGAGAAGAGAAGACTAAGGGGGGACCTAATTAATGTTTACAATTATCTTAAGCAAGGGATGCAGGGGAATCAGCCAGCCCCTTTTCAGTGGTCTGTGGAGACAGGACAAGGGGCAATGGCTGCAAGTTGGAGCACAGGAAGTTCCGCACCAACATGCGGAGAAACTTTTTCACAGTGAGGGTGACGGAGCACTGGAATAGGCTGCCCAGGGAGGTGGTGGAGTCTCCTTCTCTGGAGATATTCAAGACCCGTCTGGATGCCTATCTCAGTGAAATGTCCTAGGGAGCTGCTTCGGCAGGGGGTTGGACCCGATGATCTCTCGCGGTCCCTTCCAACCCCTACAATTCTATGATTCTATGATTCTATGATACTGGTAATCCTACACAAATGATCTAACACCACCAAATAACCATTGCACACCCACTAGATCAGCAACAATAACTGACTATATAAACACAGTTGCTCCTCACCAATAGTGATTTCAAACACACTAGTCTAAACCATCAACTTAAGTACTTTCATTCAGTGCTAAAGCATTACCTCAAGCACTTTGTTCTTACAGTAATTGAAACCTACTATTGATTGGAGCACATTAATTACTTCTACGTTTCCAGCAAAATACATTTTAGAGTATTTCACTTGTTCCATCAAAATCTATAATACATTACTGCAACTGCCATAATTGTGCAAAAGTACTTACTCTATAATAATAATAATAATGATGTAGAACCACAAATAATCAGAAAATCCACCAAACACCCAGAAATTCTGGACTTGAGAAGGCTTCTAAAGGAATATCTATTAATTTTTTTCCTTGGCAAACTTTCTCTTTTGCACTTCAGCCTTAGGTAAAACAACTTCTAAAAGTAAAAGCAAATTTTGATCATTATTTCCAATCAGCTCCAATTCTGATGTCATTTATTTATACAACCACTGTATTTATATGAGTATGCAGTTCGGACCTCAGTCCAACTCTGCATTCTTAAAGAAAACCACACAAAAAAAAGCTTTCTCATAATAGCAGAACAACCCATGTTTAAATTAGTAAGCTTTATTTCAATCCTAGCAAAAATATCAAAGCATTAGAAAGGAATGTATATGTAAAAGGTTTAATTCTGGGTTTAATTTCTTTTTATTATTTATTTTCTAATAAAGAGGAGTTAGCCATATTTTTTACATATATTTGGATAATTTGGCACATGTTTCTTCCAACAGATATCCAAAATACTGAATTACACTTTACATTGTCACTTATGCTTTTATTTAATGTACTTTGAATGAAACTGATAATTTGCATATTTTCTATGAGATGTTTCAAAAATGAGGTAAGATGAATAATCATTCATTAATTCAGTAGTTCACCACTCTAAACAAAGCAATTACAATGACTTTTCAGCTACTCATAGAAGATATTAAACTCTGCAGCTTTGTATGAATGAAGTTTTGCACTGACAGCCACATTTGTGTTTCTTTACATCCACCTAATCCACTCTACCAGTCCCTTGGCAGGATTAAACTCAGTTGGCTTGTCAAGAGACCAGTGGAAATTCATACACCTTTTACTGAAAGGAGAGTTGAGGCAAAGCATAAAAATTACCAATAATCTCATGCCAGACATTTCCAGTAACACTGAACCTTCCAACAGCTTTCTTTTGAAAAGTTATTAATACAAGCAGTTCTGGAGTGCCAGTCTCTAGCCCATCTCTTTATGCTCGCTTCCATAAACCTAACTAGATCAAGGATCCCTACAGAGGAAATCTCTCTTTCCCCACTTTCTTTTTTTTCTTTAATTAATATGGTTAGATTCTAAATGTAGTCAAATACCTTACTTGTCCTTCAGAGAAACATCTCTACGAAGAGAGAAACACACAAAATAAGAAGCAAGATGCTTGTATAGCTTAAATTTTCTACTGAGAAACTGGCATCTCCCACTTTTTAAAAAAAAGTGCTTTTCAGACAGGCACTATACCCAAATGCAGCTGGCTGCAGACCAAGTTGTTGTGTTGGGAAAGTTCTGGTTAAATTAGGGACTGGTATATGGTGTATGTGTCCATAGTAAGCTATAGATGCATTGAAATCCTGACTGAGGCAGTAACATATCTGTAATTCCACAACAGTCACCAAAACTTTTAGCTAATAAGCTAGAGGGGAAAAAACTCTGGATCTTTGTTACTGCTCTTGAAACTTCTGCTGAGCTGCAAAGGGACAACTGCCCTCCTTGTTACCTCTGCTAACTGAATCAAAGAAAAGATTAAGATGGCATCCAACAACTGAAGCTCTGCCATCTCTTCCAGTTCCATCCCCTTATCAGCTTGCATCAACTCTGCTTTGTCCTGAGACAAGACCATCTGTTTTGTATCACTATCCCTTATTTTGGCCAGACACTGGGACATCTGGAAGACTGCACTGTCTACACTCAGAGAAGCAGACACTGAGCTGGATACCATCAGCATACCAATGGCATCACAGCTGACAGTACATGCTCTTCCTCATTCGTTGATTAAATTCATGCCACTGACGTCTTTTGAGAGAGGGTAGAACAAATTTTTTAAATATAATTTTATCTGTCCAGCTGTGTCAAGCAGATAAACTAGCAGG
The DNA here is from genome assembly GCA_027925045.1 of Hypotaenidia okinawae. Taxonomy (NCBI): domain Eukaryota; kingdom Metazoa; phylum Chordata; class Aves; order Gruiformes; family Rallidae; genus Hypotaenidia; species Hypotaenidia okinawae. The sequence goes on along the minus strand of BSDF01000002.1, from coordinate 127,904,860 downwards.
TATGTGAAAACCATCCCAGACATCCAATACATTAGTCAGGTTATAAAGTTCCAAATAAACCACACAGTTTTCCAGTATTATTTTAACTGCAGACAAGTAAATGCTTTTTGAAGAAATTCTGATTACTGAAAAACCTGTGCAGTTGGGGTGTTGTATATTTGCTACTTACTCTGTTAGTTTGCTTTGTGTAACCTACCAGTTCAGTGCACTATCAGCTTATGTTTGCTCATGTGTTTGGTTTGGATAAGAGAAGATAAGAAGGAATTTGGTTTTGCCACAGAGCTTGTGAGAGCATACTGCAATACAAGACAGAAATCTGGTTGAAATGGAAAATAATCAAGTGGTACATATAATACATGTGGTTACTACACTTTCACTGAATTCTGCAGGACAAGATTAATGCCTAAAAAAAAAAGGGTCATTGCAGCATCTTAGTTTATGTGACGTTAGCTCATGCCCACTATCTTACACATCACAGAGATACATTTGCTTTTACTCAGCACTACTTTATCTTCTGGATATGAATTAGAACCCCACATTTCTCCAGAAGATCATATTTCAGAACTATAAAACCATCTTGTAAACAAATCAGGGAATGTTACCTGACAATTCTGCTTCTCGAGACATACTACAGATAACAATGACCTCACTGAACTCAAGTGGAACTTGTCATTGACTCCACCCACTGAAAATTTATCTAAAATATTGCAAGTTCCTCTCTTTTGTGCTTTAGCTCCTTAATGCAAAAGCTGCGAAACTCCCGTAGACCTTGTTTAACCTTGGAGTCCACAGCAGTGGAACAGAATGTGAACCACATCCCCTGATGGCCGCTCTATGCCAGGCTCTGCAGGGTACAAAAACTGCAGGCAAACCATTCAAAACAATTCTTATCAATCGATGAGGACGCAGAGATTCCTAGGATGAAAAGCCAATCCTACAGGAGACAGCAAAAAACCAAGGATGAAGGAAACACAAAATGTTAGGAAGCACAACTGTCATATGCTGGAGGAAGGCAGTTGAAAAACAGAAAATAAATCCAGTGTATTTTCCTGCTCGAAAAGAACCATCTATACTAAACTCCTAGAGTGGAGGCAGGTTGATAGATCACCTGAAAATGAAATGAGGTCAAACTTTCAGTACAAACTATATCAACAAGAAGAACAGAGAAAATAAAATTAAGAAGTCTAAACTGAAAGCATCCTCAACAATAGACAAGAGAAAACCTATTTCAAGCAAAAAGAAAACAGGTAGCATTGCACTAAGAGGAAAGTTAGGTCAACACAAAAAGGACAAGTGATTTATGGTTTTCAGTTGTCAGGCACACTAGCAAAGCTCACTAGCCCTGAAATACTATTAGCTCAGGTGGTGGATGAATGAGGTCAATCTCCAAGGCGCTAACCAGTAGTCACTGAGGGTGCAGCTCTGTAATCCAGTAGCTTGCTTCCAGTGATGGAGAAAGTCCCACTTATTTCCATGCTCTTTCCCCTTTCTACCATTCTCCAAGAAATTGGTGCCTGGTTCTTATCTGACCCTGGAGTGAGCTCATTCAGGGGAAAATATTACGTTATTGCTAGAGTCTTTTGCAACTGGCTTACTGAGCTGCACTGACACGCAGAGGGCTTCACACAAGCATGCCAATCAGTTTAAAGGAAATAACAGGGCATACGACCCTACATGGAGGAAAAGAGGAGGAAGTAGGACCACCTTCTTTAATCAAAGAAATTGATCATATTCAATTAGGCTCAGCCCATCACTCAGGGTCATACCCTAAAAAAAAAAAAGCACTAGGGCTAAAAGCGTTAGGTATATAAGCAATGTTCACAATTCAGAATATGGACATATTGCTAAAGGACTAAAGAAAGCACTAGAAAATAAAAGAAAGATATATGTTTATCATATGTTTATCATAGTATCAGAAATTTCGCGTGATTTCTCCTGTCAAGACACAAGAATTAATGTTTTTCAAAACTGGTATCAGAATATTCAAATATGTATTCACAAATATGTATTCTCAAAATAAGATTTTTAATACTATGTGTTACCACAATAAAAATATGATCTGGGATTAAAAAAAAATAAATATTACATTTAAAGTAAACACTGCCTTTCTGGGTTTTTTTAATTCTCTGAGTCATACCAAGCTGTTATAATCTAAACTGAACTTGTAAACACGCTTGAACCCAAGAAGCAGGTTAAGATCACTTGCTATCAATACAATGTTTTACTTTATCTTAGCCTTTTCTTCATCTGGTTTAGAGTTCCTGAAATGTGGCAACATACATGGATTAAATGAATTCTGGTGTTATGACATGACTGTCCACAGATTTTTTTAAGTGAATGCAGGCTTAATGGATGAGTCTTGCTCTACCAACAACTGAAAGAAATGAAGCTACAGCTACTTTGAAAGTTATCACAAATGAGAGGGTTTACTGATGTGCTCAAAGAAATTTTGAAAAATTTAGTGATTTATCAGTTTCATTATTACCAATACAAACATTACTCTGAAACTAGTGTACAAACACATTAACCCATCTATAAAATTATGTCATATTAATTCAACTGCATTCCTCCAAACGCCTCGTTTCATAAAATACAAGAAATACTTTGCAACACCTTGAAACTTCAGCAGATCTGCATAAATGCTTTTTTTAAGCTCCTGAATGACATTTTCAATTCTCCACTCAAAGTTTCCTTTCAGATGACTGCCCCAAACCAGCCCTGAACAGGAAGCTCTCCCAGCTATCAAAAATTCTTACTATTCCCTATCACCCAAGCAGCTTAGTTTGGAGACCTCATAACCCTTTCAATAAGCACCCTGAGTAAATACCCGCGGTAGCTAACATAACTTGCCATCACACTAGTCAAAATCTCCCATCTGTATAATGGTCTGTGTCAGGGATCACCTATTTATGAAACATTTACCTATGTGAATGCTGAATATAATGTGAAATATTGTCAAATTGTTGCTTATGTACAAGTTAGAAATTATGTCCAGTATAAACAAAATAAACCAGTATAATCCAAACAAATTCCAAACAAGTTACCAGAAACAGAATTCCCAAAGCACTAGTGGTATCTCTACGGTGCTTACAGAATTTGGAAGTTTTAACAGAAGAGTTTTGATTCCTTAAGCAAATACATTATTCAAGCCATTTCACCAATGCCTAATCAATAGGCAATCAATATTCAAAGATAAAAAAATAGCTACTGCTCAGCAGCTAGGCCTTAACAATATTTTGTCTCTGGTAGCTACACATACATTTAGAGCAAAGTTGACAAAGCAAGTATTATTGTGATCAGATCATGATAAATGATGAGTACTCATGATAAAACACAATGATAAATTCAGACTAATTATTTGTGACTGACAAAACCCAGTTGCTATCTGTTTCCTGAAAAACATCAGGGAAATTAGTTCCTCTCAGAAATACTCAAATACGTCAAAATATTTTTCTCTCTCTCTAAGGGCATGCAAGTAAGCATGAAGAATGTTTGATAAAACCATACATTTCCCACAAACATACATTTCCCCGTACAGTCAAATGGAGAAATAGGTCTGCAAACTGCTGTCAGACACCTTGCCAAGTCTTCACCCTACACATTACTTAGAGTACTCCTGCAGTTAGGCAATAGTGACTGAATAATCAAATCTGTGACACCCTGAGGAACTGTCTCTCCAGTCATTAAATCACATTCACCTATGATAATATACACAGTAACTAATATACACTCAGTCAGGAATAGAAATTAAATTATACATAAAATTTATTTGTATATGTAAAAATAACAATAATTCAGTCAGCTTCTGAGTATCCTAAATAAAGTAGGAGAGTAGTCCATTTATGAAGACAAAACATTTGACTTTGATGTGCTGGATTAACCTTTTAGAGATGTGGCAGGTAAGCAAGGGGAAACAACTTTTCTAATTAGGAATGACTGTATTCTCTACATGTCGGAGAGAAATGAGGGCTCTCTGCCACAGTTTAATGTTTGAAGAATGAAATCTATGTTCAGTTACTGTTTTGTACAGTAACCTCTCTGTACGGCACACGCAGGGCACACAGCCTACAGTGTTTCGTGGATGAAACCAGCTGATTTGCCTTCAGGTATGTTGGAGATCTACAAGCAACAAGAGGGACATTTCTACATGAAAACTGCAGAACCTGCACAAGGAAAGTGTATCTTTTCTTCGTTATTTTTCAGTTGAGTTTAGGTAAGCAAAAGGTATGTATGGGAACAAAATGAGTTATCCTTCATTTGCATTTCACAAATAATGATTTATAATAATGGCTTATAAAAAATAAATGCAAATTTAGTAAAATACAAATGTTATTTTTTTTCAGCCTCCTGGACAATGATTCTCTGAACAACCTTGAAGCTGAAATTTCACATCAGAAGAGATTTCAAGGACAACTAAGAAGGGACTGTGTGCAACATTAGTTTGGTACTTCAATGTCAGCATTTCTAGTTTCAAAGCCAGGAAAATTTGAAAAAATTCTGCAATAACATAGGAATGTTTTATAGAAGAAAGAAATTTTTTTCTTTATCTTTGTGGAAAAGGACAAATACGTGATTTTTTTTATTATTATGTATGCCTTTTAGAACAATTTAGTATTCTCATTGTTTCATTTACAACATCTTTTCAAGTTATTCAATATGATGAGAATGAAAGAAAACAATCACTTTTTAACTTCTGCTTTTAATAAACTAAGGGAAGAAACCTTTTTGAAGTTACAATTGGATTTGTCTCATCTGGTTAAAAATCAAAACTGCACAATCCTATTATTTGCATATTTATCTATATTTAATTATTCCCAGGACAGTAAACTTTCTCTGAAGAGAATTAAAAACAATGGAATAACTGCAATTCTTTTAATTTCTATTTTATTATTTCATTATTGGATACTTCAAAGCTAAACCATTTCTTTACAGAAAAGTAACTTGGGCTACACCAATGTTACCCAGAAAACAGTAAGCCAATAAATGTAATCTTTTTGTTTTCAAAACTCCTCCTTCTGTCACAAAGGCACATTGTAACCTCAACCGTTCAGTCCAGGAATGTATAAACTTTATGCATTTAGCATCACATCCATCCATACATATCCCATTAAATTTTCATTTCATTTTTAGCTGCTCAATATCTCAATATTTTGCTAACCATTTCCATCCTCATTTTTATATATTCTTCCAAAGATGACTTATCATCTCTTTTCCCATGACAATAGTCAGCCCTCCCCCCGCCCCAAAAAACACTGGCTTTATGCATCAGTGGCCAAACTCCTATTTCACTGCAGCAAAGCAGGATTTCACTCTTTTAATCATGCTTCCCTCATCACTTATTGTTCCAAGATAGGGATGATGTAAAGAGCAGTCTCACCATCAGCTTAAGCTAAGTCTGCGCTGCCACTGAAAGAGTTAGAGCTGCCCATCTCCACTTCAGCTGGCCAACTCTTCCCATCCCTACACTAGAAGCAGTGTTTGTGTGGCCCACAACAACCAGCTGCGCAAGGGAGGTCACCTGTCTGAAGGTTGTCTCTTTGTTGCTGGCCCAGCTCAGACTCACTCTTCAATACCTTCTTTGAGGTTTCTTGCTCAGACACAGACTGTTTTCAAGAAGCAAACAGAAGATCTGGTTATAAAATACAGCTTAATATTTTTAAATGCAGTGTCTGGTGATTGATAAAAAAAACAGTTAAATTAAACCAGGGTCATATCTGGTGACTGAAGTTAATAGAAGACACCACCAAGAAGCATCTGCATAGAAAGTAACATTGATATGTCACCTCAAAATATAATTTTTATTTTCCTTGGAACATGAAGCTGAAATCCTGTCAGCTACAATTTGTAGAAATCTTTGATAGATGTTAGAATGAGTTTTAGGAGGTATTTTAACACCTCTTGGTGTGGATTTAGTTTATGCAAAAAATATCGTATGTATTATCTTGGGATCATTGCAAGAGTAACTAAGTACAGAGACAACCCACAGAAATTGCCAATATTTTCACAACTCCAAAGCAAATAGTTAGAAGTTGCTCTAGGAGTAGATATTAAACTTAAACCAACACTCCAACTACCATTAAAAAAAAAGCGCTCTAAGAAGAAATGGACTCAGAATACAGAATTAGATACAACAGCATTCAGTGTCAACTCATACTGTAACTCTGTAGACTTCAAATGATTTAATATGAAAAAGATAGCTCAGATCCATATATTAAAACCCACTATCTTTCCTCTTTCTTCCCTCATCTTTTGTCCACAGGCACTTTTTAATTTTTTGTTTAGATTTGGTATGTTGATGTATTCTTACTGTACTTGCCTTTCCCTCATGCTTCCAGCCCTCTCTAATTATGCAAAGGATCTGGCAGCTATTTATGACGACAGACAGACACCCCACAGCTGAAATGCTCCTTTAGGTTCTTTTTTATTTTCCAGCATTTTTTTTTGTCATGCTATAACCTGATGATTACCCCTGACTTATCTTCTTGTTAATCCTTCTGTTTCTGAATTTCTCATATCCTGAATTCAGTCTCCACAGACTCCCACTCCAGCACCTCTCGTGAAGGACAGCCTTTGCTACTTTTTGCCTCTTCCTCATCTTTGCTACGTTAATAGCCAAAATGTCCTACGTATAATAATACTTACTGCCAGGATACCCACACACGAAGAAACACATCTCCATGAACAGTGAGTCATTAGAGAAAATGCAAGAAGAGAAGTTGGTGGCATAACTTTTGATGTCAGCATGTGCACTGCAGTGACTACAGCAATGTGCCTAAGCTAGCACTGAACTTGTAGACTCAAGGTATTGTGTGCCACAGTAACCCCGTGAGTCGCAGCAATGGCTAATGAGCTGCTTGGTCTGCTCAGAACTGCTACACACACACTACAAAAGCTGGCACTGCCAGCAGTGTCCGACTTGACCGTTCAAAGCTATCTTTTGTTGGCAGAGCTGCCACAGCATTTATTGCAGCATTCATCATTTCACCCGATGAAAGTTCAGTCATGTCATTTGTTAAGACAGTGATGTAAGTAGACAAATGGGATACTTGAAATTGTAGGTGGGCTGAAAAGCTGTTTAGACTCGCTTTTATTTAACTTTTGTTTTCAATTTCTCTCCTGTCCCATTTGTTTCAAGGCTTTCCAAATCTAATTCCGAGTTCTTCAAGTATCAGAAATGCTACCTTTCAGAAGAAGCATTTGTTCCCTTCTAATTTACTATAAATGATCTTTACTTCACTCTGTTATTTCTTCTCCATGTTTATTCTTCCTCCAGCCTCTTTTCTGCTTTCAGCAGTTACAGACATTAGAAAAAAAAAATAATATTCCACTTCAATTTAATTTTACAAGACAGAATACTCAGAATCTCTTCACATGCAAAACACTATTAGAAAGAATGGCTGGTCAAGCAACACCCTTTTAATATATGTTGAATAACTGTTTTCAAGTTAGCATAGGTAAGTTTTGTCTTATGCCATGTGATTTATTGTTTGACATATTATTTACTACTTGCAGCATTTAAAACCACGTTTATCTGATCTTTTTAAAATTCGTTGTTGCATTGGTATCATGTTCAATGGTAAGAGCATGGACCTTGCAACTATGAAATTAAAATTCTGCCTGATCAAGGGGAGCAACACAAACAGTAGAGAGAGTTATTCTGTAAGCCACAAACTTAATGAATCTTGAATTCTCATGGATTTGTGTTACATCCCAGTAATTCCTTCCTGCTCATTTCAGTTGTTTCCTTCCATATTTCCTAAGAGTATCTGCTCCTTAGTAATTCTGCTCATCTTCCTTCTTTTCCTCTCCTTCATTAACTCAAACAGCTTGTCCCAAATCGCTTGAGCAAGTCAGCAGATGCTTTGTTTGATTCAAAGCCATAATAGCGATCAATCTCCAACAGCACCTCTTTAGCTTGCCCTGAAGCTTCAGGGTGGTACTAATGGGATTATCTTCTATCCAGATACCAGTTTTAGAAATCTGTCAAATCCTTTCAAAATTTGTCAGTGGATATAAAAGTTACTAGGACTGGGACTCAAAGACAGATATAGGCACACCTTACACAATCCTGTGAGTGCACAGAAAACCAACCTCACAGGAAAGCAGAGGTGGAAAGCACATGGAGCAAAAAACGGTCTGACACCACTGGGCTACATCAGACCAAGCTCATGGCTTTGCAACCATGTTACTGTGAACCTTTCCGACAGCTAAATGCACACTGGATGAAACAATCATCTCCCATTTTATCAGATTGCAATAGTTGCAGTTTTATAAGCTTTTTTTCCTTGAAATACCAAATGTACGAGGTGTCTGGCAGTCACCCTGCCTGCTCTTGCTACAAGCCGAATCCACCTTCCCCTCCTCTGACAGACATTGCTGCTACTCTCCTAGGCAGAAACCGGTCCCTAATGCACTGGGCTGAGGCAACAGAGATTCTCAAACTGATTAACAAGCAGATCAGATGTCTCTGCCCTGAAGGTTTCCATCTCTATTAAAGGTGCAGGGCAACACAGATGGCAGAGGGTGGTAAAGACTTCAGCCAACACTCTCTTCCTGCAAGTCTATCAATCAGAAGCCGAAAAAACCCATTAATGATTTTGCATGCCCAGTTTCATTCCTTCTCTGAACTGATGCACTAAAATCTCCTCAACTTCTGTCTGCCTCCAGTCATTTATTTCCTCCTCACATTTTCCAACCTCCTTTCCTCCAGCTACATCTACTCTGAGATGAAGGTGGCTAGAAGGAAAAGCCTTTATACCAAACATAGATAGTTGGCTGGATACACCCTAGGACAACTGAAAGAGACTTTAAGGCAGTCAAGAAGGATATGCAGCTCAGGCAAGCTTACATTTTGACCTAATAGCATGGGTCCAGGGTACCTGGCTCTTCCTGTGTTCACAGCCGTGACAGCCCTGCAAACATTAAAATTGTTCATGTTAATGTAGTAATCTGAAAACTGTAGCAGTTCTAACATTCTTTCTCACATGTTCCCAGAGGCTTCTCAACCACAAAATTTGGCTACTGTCATGTTGTTAATTATTAGAAAACTCTTCACTTGTTTTTCATCTTGACTAGCTTGGATATTTCTGTGTAATGGTGTAAATATGTGTAAACTTATCGCCTTCCCAGTAGAAATTAATAAAACATTAAACTAGTACTTTCTAATAGAGTTACTCCGCTGCTACTGGATTGCTAAAATAAAAAATATTATAAAAAGAATCATGTATTATTATTATTATTCCACATGCACAGCTTCTAATCCATGACAGCACCCTGGTTTTCACTTTATGTCTACTTTATTTCCCTAGTATCCTTTTGTGAGAGGCTTTGACAAAGGGTTTTTTAATGACCAAGTCAGTCATACATACTGGCATTCCTTAGCCAACATTTTGCCAATGCCTTTGCAGAATCATAGTTTCACATGCAAAAGAAGGAAGAGACAGCTACGTTCAAGCCTAGCTACTAGAACTGTCCCCATTTTTTTTTTTTTACACCTTTCTAGGGAGAAAAAGAAACTTGGTATTACTATGAATAGTGACCTTTAAAAAAGGGGGAATGCCCCCTGCCCCACTAAAATGGTTGGTTTACTAAATTTCGAGAGAAAGAGAATGCAGTGATTAAGTATTTCATGTTTGAACATAATATTAACCATCTATTTCTTACCAGAAATTCTGAAATATTTACACAGAAACTACTCTGATGTCTTCTTTCTTAAAACCAGACATAATAGCTAACTAAAAATTAAACAAACTGCAAACATAAACTCATAGAAAAATTTAAATATAAATTTAAGTGAGCGATACTCAAAAAACCAAGGTTGTTTTCCAATGTAAAATAAGCATTTACTTTAAAACAGGGTATTGTCTATTTCTACTACACAAGATGTTGGTTTGTAAGTGCTGGCTCTGTAATATTTCAAGTAAAGATATTTCTGGAAAGATATTCAGTGGGCACTAATGACATGGGGACATTACATACCGGCTGGCAGACAAGCTGGTAATTTTACATGTCACAAAACTGATGCTAGTAACATACATACATTTACTATTCCTGACAGTTCTTGGAATGGCAGGCTGCAACAAAAAAGTTCTGATGTATGCTGATAAAATATGTGGTTCAGGGGAGGTCAACAAGCAAATAGATCAGAACTGACTATTCCCCATGAGACACTGAACATGTTTATAAGTTCTTGAATACAGTTCATCATGGTCACAACCTATCTCCATATACAGGTGATATGAAATGCCGCATAAACGTGATGTTGCGCCATCAAGAGTCAAAGTCTAACTTAAAACCCTCAGAAATTTTATGCTGCCCAAAAAGATAATAGTAAAGAAATGTGGGTTTGCCTTTCATTCACAATTGTGTCAGCAGAACCCTTCCCTGTGCTAAATGGTTTTGTAAGTCCTGGCAGCTTCCCCTTTCACGCAGCCTGTCTGCACCAAGAAATCGCTATCCATTTCACTGGGCAGACTGCCTTAAGGAATGATGGAATGCCTGGGGGTATATGCACTATTTATTCTCCATCTAAATTTCAGCTCATTTTGCTGACTGAGCATGCAAAGGGGCAATAGCTCAGAGCACATCCTGATAAAATACGTAAGCCACAGACAGAAATATCTGCTATACTAGTAGTTAAGGAATACCTCTCTAGAGGTGGAAAGAGCACAAGGTTTTCAGAACTGAGCAACTGTTCCAGACCATTGAGAACCAAAGTGTAGTTTGATGAGCCCTAGCAATACTCCAGATACTCGTCCCTTTTTTCAGGAAAAGCAATTTTGAACTGATAATTAAAAGTTAACTTTGGTATTACATGTTTTGTATTTCATGGGTTTCATGATAGTATCTTTTCTATTTGAATATTACCAAGAGTATTTCAGTGATAAATACCTTCACCCTAACAGTAGGCTACTGACATTCTGATGTCTACATTAAACCTTTCAGCTAAAGTACTGAATCATTAAGTTTAAACATATTTCATTTCAAAAATACCAGGGCTCCTCTACTTCTGCTCAATCCAGAACAGATTTACTCCAGGTTTGCTACTTAGCAGCAATAATTTTTAAGTCTCTCTGAGAGGCAGTGACACTGGAATCTCTGGCTTCTCGCTCAGCAGAACCCACTTGTTGCTATCGCGCAAGCCTGAGAAAGCCTACCGGGCACCAGCCAACAGCTGCCTTCCCAAATACAGGGCCTTGGAGCTTCCAAGGAGCCTAAGATTAAAGAATCTCTAGCTCTAACCACATTTTAGGTTTACACTCAAGTAAAAATGTTATACAGGTAAAAACCCTGTCCCCTAACTACAGTTTGGACATGCACCACACTTGTGCATGTCCATAGTTCTGAGATAGGTGGCTCAGGCCTGTCATTGCAGAGCCCACACAGGGGGCAGAATTTTCTTGTCCCCAGGGGCTCCTCCATGAAATCGACATTCTTGTCAATTTCACAGCTCCCTTAGCAGGAAAACTGACCAGAATGTCAACCCCAGCCGCCTGCGGCAGGGAACTGGGCATTTACAGACAAAGAACAAATTTTTAAAATTCCTGTTTCGATCCTCTCTGGAACAAAACATTAAAAAAAATAATTAAATCGTTCACTTTTCAGTCTAATCCAATGCCCATCCTTTTTTTAAAGACATGTCTAAATAACAATATGAATCACAAGCGTTACGATTTCAAAACTAAAGTGCATTCAAAAACTAATCTCCTGCTCTGAGTGATCCCTGGGGTGCAGGGAAACACAGAAGAAAGATGTAAGTACTTGTCACAGGAAATTAACTATCTTTTTATTAACAGAAAATACAAATATGCTCCATTCTTAAACATTAATTCCTGACTCCAAATGTAAAAATCTTAGAGTGATCCTCCCCTTCATGGCAATGTCTCAGGAATAATGACCCTATCATCAGCAATACAGCCCAGCAAAATCCTGTAGTCACAAAAAAGGTGATTACATATAGATACAAACATATGCCTATACACATGTGCATTACAGGCCACTCTGCTGGAGAGGTGATTCATATAAATATACTGAACTTCACATGGAAAAGGTGATGTGTATCTTCTAGACTAGAGACTGATTTTGCAGACTACTTCAGAATATGACAGATCTCCAGATTACCAGTTATCCTTTCATATTCATTGATCTCCAGATTACCAGTTGAGTCATCATCTTAAAAAAGTTATTTTAAATAAGAGACATTTGTGATGAGTACAGTTTTAAACACCGAACAATTTCTAGTGTGCGATTATTTTTCAGTTTCTTATAATATTTATAAAAACCTGAAATTTCAGCTCATTTTTTTTCTTTACTTCTTGTACCTCCCAAAAGGATTTTTTTTAACTTGTTGAATTAAAATGATTGATCCATTTCTAAGGGTTAGAGACATTAAAGTAGGCTTGTCCATGTTAAGGAAATTAAGTATCTATTTCACTAAGGAGTTCTTAGACATCAAAGACTGAAGAAGGAATCCATAAGTCTGTGGCAAAGCAAGACAACTTCATTGCTATCATGCACCTTATTGACGCTTTTACAGAAAACCCAGCCAATGTGGCCTCCTTGTAAGTGTCTCAAGTTCAAATTCACCTACAGTTGCTCGAAGTTCTTAAGGTTAACATCTAATTCTGTCTATAACATGGGAAAGTGGACAGGTGTATCCAGTCTGGTGAATATTCCATCTCTATGCAACAAACTCTTCCCAAAGGCTCCAGTATTGGACAACAAACCAATTTTTCTGCTGAATGCTTGTCAGCATTGTTCTACCAGGCACCAGAACTGAGGCTGTGCCTGACAGAAGAGAGAAAAGATGAAGTGCAATTAGAATGGAGAGAAAAGTGAAGGATGGGCTTGCCTGGAAACAGGCATGAAGAACAAGCAAAATGAAATCATGTATCTCGAAATTACCTTGTAACACAGATGCACAAGAAATTCAAATGACATATGCAACAGAACCCTTGGCCTTGTTATTTCTGAGCTTCTGATTGAATGTCCTCTTGTTTTACTTACATATATACTTTTCTATTATTTTTGGCTCTATGTTTAATAACCCACTAACGGCGGAGTTCACAAAATCACCCATCCTTCAGGTACTGTTGCAGGTGGAGTTTTGTCACAAATGAAATTCCCTATAAGTGCAATTTACTTTTTGCCTGTTCAGCTGTAATTATGCCTTTCTTTTCTCTTGCATTCTTTTCTTGCTCACTCCAACTCACTTCAGTTAATATATGGCATGCCCTGACAAAATAATTCATGCTATTCTCCATTCTGTGCTATTCTCTCCAAAGAATTACAGTTGAATTGCAGCAACAAATTCAAAAATACTTTTTTTTCCTCTATAGCAAAGTTTAAGTCAAGCTACTGATGGTTTGCAGGAGTATTTTCTATGCAAGCTTGCACTTGTTTGTAATGAACGCCTTAGCTTACCACAGATAATGTCATTAAAGGGCAGATGTCTGGGCTCTATAAAGATATACTGAAAAGCATCTTTGGAATAGTATTAGTTTGTTCTTTCCTCTAACCTTGAATGAGAAAGTGTTCACACACACACACACAAAATCTATCAGCAGTGGCTTTTACATTACAGACTGTTGATCCTTTCATATTCATTGATCAAAAGCTTTTATTACTATTCTGTAGAAAGACCTTCTTAAAATAGGTGATTATAACTCAATCTTACATTTCCTTTCACAAAATAATTTGCAAATCTAATTTTTCCCTTACAAGATAAAGGGAAGCATTAGATTTTCTTTTTCCGTTTAAACCAAAAGTTCTCTGAACACCACCTTCTTTCAACAGACTTCACGAGCAACAAAAAAAAAATCCAAAAGCTAAAATAGTCACACCTTAAACAACTTGCCAGAAAAATAGTGACAGTTTTAGAACCATTTAAAATTCAATTTTTTCCACATGATTCTAACAAAGGGCTAGGTGTGTTAGAAACTAAAATATGAAGTAAAGTCTGAGAAGAGAAATACATATACAACGAAAAATTTGCTTTGCCAAAGGGATGGAAGTCCTTTCAACTTATTCACCCTGCAACATCTTATAAGAAAAATTACATAACCAGTTCAGTAGGAAAGGTTTGACTTTACTAACTTTTTTTACAGTTATCAACATAAACTGTTAATCTTAAAAATTGCATGCATATCACTACTTTAAATGAAAATTTAAAAGAAAATACTCAAGCTGCCCCTATTACCCCAGTGCAGTATGTCTTTTGGTCCATCTGTGTAGAAATTCTGTTTACAAAAAAGAAATTATTTTCATGAGAAAGTATCAAATTGGTTAAAATTCTAAACACCTGAATTTGGAGATACTGAACCAATTTAATTTTTATACTTTACAATTTAATTTGGAGATACTGAACCAATTTAATTTTTATATTAAACACATTTATTTTTATATTTTCTTTCAAAGAGTTTATTTTTCTGGTCTCTACATAAAATCTATTTCTAAATCTTATTCTGTGATAAACTTTTTATAGATACACTATCTATTTCATGCCCAGAAAAAGGATACTATAGTCACTGTTGCTTAACAGGGATGAATGCAATAAATTTTGCAGTAAAAATGTGAATCAAAGATGGCCATTCTGATGACCACTTTGTGTTTCACATTTCCTTTGTCCCACAAAAATGAGTTCATTTATTCTGAAACAATTAACTGTAGTTTTATACTGTATACTAATATGTCAGGATTTTGGTCTGTAAATTTTTTTCCAGAACTATCTAAATGTCACAACTGGTAAGTCTAGCATTGACTAAGTTAATTACAAATGCTGTAAAATTAAGTTCAAATGCATCACAACAGCAATGAAATTCAGTCTTGCTAAATTTAAACTCATCATCCTTAGCTGAGTATCAGTACTGCTCTTCCCTACATATTCAGTCTCTCCCCAGTGCTTAAATAACTACATTACCAGCAGGTTTACAAAATTTGGGATAAATGATGAACATTAAGTGGGCAATAGTAGTCGTCATGAGCAACAATTGTTGATATGATTGTGCCATGTTTTGACAAGTGTTGGTCTCCAAGTTCACTTGCCCCTAACTTCTATCAAGATGACATAAGCCAGATATTCACAATTTGCACAATTAGATGAGTCATGCAACAGGCTTACAGGATCACTGACCTAGAGTTGGAAAATTTGTCAAAAAGAAACACATATTATTAAAAAAAACCCCAAACCACAAAAAAAACACAAAACACCACTGCATCCCCCCCTAAAAAAAAAAAAACAAACCAACAAAACAACCAAAAAACCAACCTGGGTTGTTTCAAAGATAGCCCCTATAAAGCAGGCTATAATGGAGGTTTGTAAAGCCTATCTTTTGCTGCACATTGTAGCACTTCTTGATGAACAAGATGTTTGCTTCTCCATAGGAAAATGTTACTTTTTAATTTCTTGTGTGTGTTTCTTTTAAAGGATGTACAGGTATCTACAATCACAGGTTTAAAATTTATGTTAATGGCCAAAAGACACAACAGAGATGCTGTCAGAGCTTGCAACGCTGAGCTACAGGACGCCAGTTAAAAATTGCTTATCGGCTCTTGCAGTGGCAGGCAGGCTGCAGTGTGAACGTGCCTGCATCTCTGATTAGAACAAAGCACCTATTTTAGTGTCCTCATCTTAAAAAAGAAAAAAAACCAAACCCAACCAAACCCCACCACAGGTTCACAGTACACCGGTTTTCCTATTTTCTTGTACAGATTATTTTTTGGGGGGTTGTTTTTCGGTCCGTCCCCCCATCGCCGGCGATGGTCAGCACTTAGATCACCTTTTCAAGAGATTAAGCCTCATCTACATTTCGATTAATCACGGCCTAAGGAAAGCCGCCAGCGCCCCCTGGTGGGCAAAGCTGCCCCCGGCCACCGCACTCCATTACCCGGCCGTTTTCACCCGGCCTTCATCGGGCCATCGATAAACCTGTTCAATTCCCTCGCCAGGCACCGGCATTTCCGAGTCATCCAACAGTCCGTGGGACGAGATCTCTGAACTGGAGAAGCATGCTCCTGTTTACCCGCCCCCCCCGACATTCACACCTGTGTCCGTCTTCCCTATAAAATGCACGACAGGTACATGAGAAATAGTCTGTAATTAACTTAGCTCTTCATTTTAGCTTCGTGTTTAAAAGACAATCTCTTCGCAAATTAATTCTCAGGGAGAACACAAGACTGATAGGCTGATCCCGTGGGACCCAATCCTATTGCAAATGGACATAACAGGTCACTCAGTGTATCGGAGCACTAACAGGGTCTCTTTGTTCTGGTAAGGCTGTTTGCAGGGTCAGAGTGTAACTCACAGCACTACTGGCAGTAAAATAGTTCTGCATAGCTTTCAACACTGCAGACTCATGTAAAATGCAAGGTTATAAGACAGAAGTCTCGCCTGAGCATTATTCCCTCTGCTATCATCGGAATTTCAGGTCTAAACAGCAATCAGAGTATCCCAATTAAAACATCTTCAGAGTACAAAATGTCTGGTGCAGAATAAAGATATTACTGCAGCACCAATGAGATACAGAGTGAGCTGCAAACCTACCACAGCATCTGTACCAGTATGCTGAAAGCAGTTGTCCCTAACTCAGAAACCAACCGGTCCACTCTGCACACAGAAAGTACCTGAGGTCACATCCCATGGCTCTGAGTGATGCATAAGCCAAGCCATTCTAGCCATTATTTCTAGTGTATTACAGGAAACTCGCTTCTGGAAGTGGAAATAGGCTCTTCAAAGATGCCACAGGCGGCAACGGCATAAGCCTGGGTCAGTACTGCAGAAGATTAAGCCTGTACCAATTATTTTCAGAGAAAACCGTAACTCTTTCTAAGCAATGAATTTTGCCTCAGTCCAAATCCTTGTGCTGGTGTGGTACTGGAGTCATGAGATAACTTTGCACCTGAAGACAAACCTTTACACAAGCTTCCACTGAGTTCACTGTACTGTATGAAATTAATGGGAACCTGCTTTTGTAAGAGACTAGTAGAAAACAAGCAAACTTTTTAGGTTTGGTCAATATAGAAATAAAATATTTCATTATTATCCCCTGTTCATGTATCTTGTTCATCACTGATTTAAAGAAAAATATTACTTATCCTTTAGGAGCTTCTTTTGCCTTTGCATTATTTATTTTCTTAAACAATACTAATTTCATCAAATTTGAACAAAAATGTGTACGTTTACAAAACCCTGATCCAAACACAATGTTTCCACCTCCTTTTAATCTAAATAATTATAAGCCTCAGCAATATTAGAAAGATGTTAATGAATTTCAAATAATATGAAACAGAAACATTGAAGTGAGGCAGAGGTCCACACTATCCTGACTAGGCTATGTATCAGTCCAAAGGGATGAGGTTTCTGGCTCTCAGGTTCCCCTGTTTTTTCTAGAACTCTTCTTTTCTGGTTCTGTATCTTCCTTCCCCAGATATCAACGCTGTACTTTGCGGACTGCAGCAGTGAGCAGAGTGAGCCTGTGCATCAGGCATCATCTATGGCTCAGTAGCCAGAAACACTTCATATGGGCCACAACGAGATCTCACATCTCTTTATAAAATTACTAGATGCACTGCATTTTAAATAGCATTATTGCCTTGTTGCCTATACCATAGTTAAGTACACTACCCGTATTTATTTCAGGGATTTTGGAGAAAAGGTTGTTGATGACTGTCTGCAGAGATTCTGTCTCCCTGCACATGTAAATTTGTGATGCATCTCTGCACCATATACACCTGTATTTTACCACCTTGTTTTGTACTATAGTTTCCAATTGAGCCTAAATAAACCCCTATGGTCTATACTGGCTATTCACCGATTATTTTGAATTCTCCATCAAGATTATTCTATCACAAGTGTTAATACTAGACTTTCACATAAACAGTAAGAAATGTTTGTTTCTTCTACCTATACATTCCTATCACACACTCCAGGATGCCTTCAGCTTTCTACTCAGAGGACTGATAGATTTCCATCTATCTCAGCCTTCTCCTATTCCCCTCAAAACTCTTAAGTTAAGGATGTTTTCAGTGCTAAATGGGTCAAATTTACTAGTTCAACTTTTACTCACAGCCTTCACCTCCTCATTTTAACTTCCCCTTATTGCTACTAAGCTACATCCCAACCTGTAAAAAGAAAAAAAAAAAAGTGGTATTAGGTTTTACAAGTTACTTGTTCTGAAGAGAAAGCAAAAACTGCAAGCCATTCACTACCACTTATTTAGATAATTTCAGACCTTTCAGCCTACATTAAGGGCTCAGAAAAGGGCAAGAAATGTAATGGGCTGTAATTACTTTTCTGGGTAGCTTTATATTAACTTTCTATCTATAGTTTAAATATTGATCACTTTGCTGTAGCAACTTCTAAAATGTGGCATAAAAATGTATTTTCTTGTGTTTATCTTGACACTACTCTTCAACTTTCTCCTGTCTTTCTTTCATCTTTCTTTCTAAATACAAATCAACGTTTTGGTTTTGAATCAGCTTGCAGTTTCTTCCCCCCACCACATTCTGGAGATAACCATGAGGTCTGAAAGCATTTTGGCATTGTAGAGAGCCAATTAAATTCTCATCAGTAAACGAATCTCCTTTCTGGATGACTGAAATTGTAATGGACAAGTGGTTAGTTTAAAGCTCAGCTTGCACCTGTAATACTTGGTACCAGATTATACTAAACAATATCAGTATGTTATGAGAGGAATAAGGCGATACAGCAATCATTCATGCATGTTTGCATGAATCTCTTATACAGATTTTCCAAACCATCTACTATTTTTAATCCCTCTGCATGTCTTCTAATGACACAGAAAGTTTCCTATTTCATTACCTATTTCACTTTTTCATCCTTCTGAAGTCCAGATCTAATCTCTTTGACTCAGTCAGCATGTTCTATTTTGCTAAACATTAATCTGAGTAGTTTACTCAGATATAGCCCAACATTTGCACTCTAATGGTATCATTTTCAGTATTTTACAAGTAGATTATAACAAAATTACATTTAAGGGGCTCATGGCCCTCCCTACACTAGCAATTCACAGAATTATTCAGGCTCAAAGGGACTTCTGAAGGTCCTCCCTGCTTAAATTTTTATCAGGCAAGTTGCTTACAGTTTTATCCAATTGACTTTTGACAGTGTCCAAGGTCAGCGACTCCATAACTTCCCCGGGCAACAGGTCAATATCCACATACAGATTTTTTTTTTTTTCCGCGCTTTTGTATCTAATCAGAACCTGACCTGTTTCAATTCATGCCCAGCCTCACTCACACTGGCCATGCACCACAGTAAAGAGCATGGCTCCATCTTCTCAGGAGCCTCCATTTCGGCACTGGGATGCTGCTCTTAGGTCCCTCAGAGACCTTTTCTTTTCCATGATGAACAAACTGAGTTCCCTCAGCTCACCCCATAGCTAATACCCCAATGTTATGAATGCTGGACAGTCTTAAAAGAGATGTCATCTGCTCTTGGCTGCTGGAGTTCCTCCATCATAACTTCTGTATTCTCCTTACTACCAGAACTCAAATCCCATACAGTACTCCACGCATTTAACTTTTTTTGGTTTTTTTTTTTTCAGAAGAGCTACAAGAAACAAGAGGAAAAAACAAAGTAAGGCTCTACTTTTCTGCTCATTCTCCCAAATAGTTTATCACTTCTTATCTAATTCATGGATACTTTTGCTAATTAAATTATCTTAGCCTTAGTAGAGAGCATTTTGCTTACATGAGATATCAAATGTTTTAAGTACTAGTTCATTGTAGTTTCTACTGAAAATACTAGTTACTCTGACATATCCACACTTCTGCAGTAAAATGTGTTACTCAAGCTCTAATACAATTCCCATGTCCTGTTACAGTAGTTGTCAACTCCAATTTCGTTGTGCTGGGACTCATACAAAGAAGTGGCAGTGTATGAGCAAACAGTCTGAGCAAAGACCTTACAATCCAGTTACTTCCTCTCAACAAAATAATACACTTAATTCTCAGTCTCTCATACTTACAAATCCACATTGAAAACCTGTGAATTTTAACCCAAATAATTAATTACATATTAATAACTAAGTGATCAGCTTTCTGCAGTTAAATAACATCAGCAGTGTCCACCATGACACTGATCTCCAAATTAATGGAGCTGACATTCAGCATTCCTTACTCATCCGCTGCATGTTGGAAACTTGCCAGAGCTCATCTATGTATGTGTTTTGAGTGTTCCTTCTATTGGTTCTGTGTCAATAAACTGTAGCAATAATTGTGAATTAAATTATACCAATTGCTAAATCAAATGGCAAGTCTCAGCACACGCTAATTTTACAGGCCAAAATTAAGAGTTAGCTGTTAGTAACTGATTCTATAGATACTGTTTGGGTTTGGCTTTTTTCCCCCAGAAATCCATTAGTAATTATTGTGCACTGATTTTGATGCTGGTTTTGACGGCACTTATATTACGAAGTCATTTGATTTGCTGCCTATAAATTTTAGAAGACGTAACATCTGGTGCTGTGTTATAATGCCATGTGACAAACTACCCTGCAAACAGAGGACAAGTTAATTTGAGTGACACAAAGCATTGACTTTTAACAATGAAAAAAACCACAAAAAGGACAATGGAGTAGTACCTATACAACATTTAGATCAGCAGCTTACTGTTCACTAAGAGCAGCTGGGATAGATGAGGTTGGAAATCCTGCAATCAAAACATAGAGACTAGTAGAATGAGCAAGAAGCAATCCCTTTCCTGCCCAGAGAAAAGCCAAAAAATATGATCCATTTTCTTAAGGAGGAAAGAGACAGGGAATAAATTTTAATTGAACTCTATGTCATGTTCCAATTCTATTGGCAGAGCATGAAAAGTTAACACAAAAATTAAGTCATGAGTGATTTAGAGGCAAGAAGATACCTGAAGAGTCTAACCTAAACAGTAAATATAGAATGGCATTACCTAACTTCAAACAATAAAAGAAATACTTATCATTTCAAGACAAACTACATGTGACTACATGTTGCACAAATTGTACCTGGTACTAGAGATCAAATGCTACATTACACATCAAAAAGATGGTTCTGTGAAAGAGAGTGAGAGGACAGTGTTGTATTAGATACCTGGTTTCTCATGACTGTGACAGCATGCATAAAATCCTATCCCACAGCCCCGTTCTAGCACTATCAGACTTGGGATGGATGCCACTAAATACTTCATCTTAAGTAAAACCAAATTTAACTGATTGACTGAGGCACAGAAAGATGCAGAAAACAGTTAAAGCAAAGTATGAAAAAGTGACTATTTCTACTGCCACTGTGTATTCTGACCTGCTTGGGCTGTACACTATTTCAAGTACAGCTGCATATTTCAACCATGTTGAGTTTTCATAAGTCTTTTTAAGTAAGTGATTCAAGCAGATTGCAGTATTTCATGGCTCGTCACCTAAAAGCTGATTTTGTCTTTGACACTAGGACACAGTTCTGTGATTCTCAAGTTCTGTGACAACTTGAGGACATGATTTATCAAAATCCCCTTTGTTCCCTTCATACATTGTAGCTTAAGTGAAGTTTTCAAGTACATTAACATATAATATTGATATACCTCCTCCTCCCTATTTTTACTTTAATGGCAGAGGAAAGAGTAGCTTCAGTACTCAGTCTAATACTGAAGAGTTATTACTCTCCCCCAAAACACTGCTGAAAGAACCAGGGAAGGAAGTAAGCTCATGCCTTGAATACTGCCAATACAATTTCACTAAGTCATATAAAATTGAGTTTAAAAGATTATGAATGTAACAAAAAAAATACGTATTTTAATTATGAATGAGTCCTGGTGAAATGAAACTAATTCAGCACAACTTAGAAAAACTACCCCAGTAATTAAAACTTACTTTAATTACTCATTATGAATAAAACACAAATAATCTATGTCTCAAACACATTTATAGTGCCAGACTCAACTATCCAACCAAACAAATTAAGCAAATACAGTATAAACCACTGAGAAACAATACCTAACAAGGTTTTAATCATAATACTTACATAAGCAGGCAAGATGTCCATAATATTCAGTATTTATGGCACTACTTTCTTAGTTTTGGGTGCATCAGATTCAGTATTTTTCTTTACAAATTTCACACACTTTCCACTAACTGTACCAGAACCTAAAACATTTATATGCATTATGAAATACAAATAAAACCCCTATTTTCTATAAGTAGCATTAAATTACAGTGTCAGAAAATTGGAAAGGCTTCAAGTAATGAATGTATAAGAAAAACATAATATACATTTTTGGAAAAGTTGCTCCAGTGTTATACAGCACATGACAACGGATTTAGTTTTTCTACTGGGATTTTCCAGCACCTTCCCCTCAACAAGTTCCAGTTTTGAAAGAAAGACAGAAAAATAGATTTTGAAGCATTTCAATAATAGTTGATTCATTTTGTTGCAACTCTTACCCTCTATTGTTATACAGTTCATATTCTGTCAGGTATCATAAACACCACCATGAGTTGGGCTGTAATACCTAGGAATTTCTCTTGCAACACATATATTTATTATACTTTTATTTACACATATTATTTGTTTTAATGTATTTATATTTCAAAATTTTATTTCTATTTATCATACTATTTAAAGATATGAATCAATCTCTATTGTCACCCACCCAAACCCTGCTAAATTTAGACTTCCCTGAGTACCCTTACTTGCAGTTATTAACTTTTTGTCAGCAACTTATCTTTATATAAAATAAAGGACAATTTATTCATAGGAAAGGACACTTTAGCAATTCAACAAAATATAACACTAATCAGACACATATTAACATGAAAAATAACTTTAAGATTAGCTGTGTTTGGATGGAATTTTTTGCTTTCACATCCTTGACTCCCAATATGAATTACATTCACAAATGTCTCTGAATAAGCCCTCTCCATATCTACTACTCAAATGAATATTCAGTCCTCAGAAGCTGAGAAGAGCTCAAAAGCTGAAGAATTCACTGCAGCAGATCAAACATTGGCTGTAAGGGGTTATTATACCTAAAATCAGGTAATAATACTACCTCTCACTGTGCTGCCACCTCCCAAGTTGTCCTGGTAACTCTGCATCCATCCTCAAAATAGCCAGCAGCATACAGATAGTAAAGATCCTCTCAGTGACTAGCCATTTCCAAATTTGCCACTGAGATAGAGAATGTACTGCAACCACTGTATTTAGTAAAGTGGTATTGATCAATCTTCTGCGATTTTATCTAGTTTTGTACATTTACATTGCCACATTTTCTGTGGCAATTCATCCCACAAAACAACAACACTGAACTCATGAAAAGATACTTAAGATAGCTTAAAGTGTTATCTAAAGAATATTACCCGACTCAACCATAGCTCTTTGCTCTTTTCCCAAAACCTGATGTGGCTGGCACATTTGGAGGTGGGCAACAAAATAAGATTGGGGAACAGAGCTGGCTATGAGAGTCACCTACTTGTCTTTCTTATTACTGGTGGTGTGTTGTGAGCAAGTTTCTTCCTATAGCTTCTCTAAAGAGACTTTCATACTACCACAGCCACTAAACACCAGAACTGTGAGCATTTACCAGTGTAGAAGAGTATCAGTCTGATCCCATAATATCGGGATCAGTATCACATCATGAATGAAGTACACCATGTTGCTGTGTTCCCAACCTTTAGAAGTCAGGCATGCAGGCCATAATAAGGCTATGTCAGTACAGTTATTTAGTTCTGGACAGGCAGAGGCCCAGCATTACACAATGTCTTTGCTCTGTTCTTTAGGTACAGGCTTAATAGAAGCTTTAGTTCCTGTGTAAAGTGTAAACAAATTATAACGATGTGCAGGAGCCTGAAGTATATTTGGTACACATCTATTTATTGAAAATGAATCATTCTTTTGAAGCTTTTTATTAGCTTATGTAACTCATTTCAACTCAAGAGAATCTAGTATCTCAAACTATAATTGATTTCTTCTCTCTGTTTTCCCTTTAGCAATATGAAGCACAATCAACTTCAGTTTCAAGTCATTATATGGCTATCAAACCAGAAATAACTACAGAAGTGTTGCAGCAAGTGACTAATTCAATTCATAACTTATTCCAGCCTTGCAAACACCCTCTTAACCAAACTATAAAACTTACTAAGCTTATGGGAAGATATTCTCAATCTAAAAATTCTAAGGGAATATCAAATGTCTATAGTATTGCTAACAGTAAAATTCAAAAGCAGGATTCCATTAATTTAAGACTTTAAGGTCCTAAAGACTGTTCCATGAATAACCAATTAAGAGCTTTGCGTAAATCCAGAACAACTAAAAGATTCTCACTGATATTGCTGTCTTTTAGCATAGGGCCACAATATGAACTGAAATCAATTAATTCCTTGAATGATCTTAAACAGAGCTATGTGTATGTCTTGCTTCAGTGACTTTATAAATTGGCAAAGCCTAAAAATACCATATTCAGTATTTGCTAAACTTTTACACAAGTGTTTAATTACACGTATAATGCATGAACACTTGGCTTTAAAATTAGTAGTAGATTTCAGTTTATAGCTTCTCACTCAACAGTAGTACTGCAGATCACAGAATCTGGTAATAAACACTGTTGGACAATATCTGTAATAAAGCTCCTTCCTTCTTTCCTTCCTTCTGTTATTAAACTATAATATAAACCCATGAGTTTTCTTGCTTTTGCTATTCTTATTCTCTCCCCCCTACCACTGTGGAACAGTGAATGAGTGAGGAACTTTGTCAGCCAAGGGGTCGTTAGCTAATTGCTGAGGCAAACCCACAAAAAAGGAAAACACCCAAATTTTTGAACTTCTGCCTTCAACTGTTCATTGTCTTTCCAAATCGTAAATCTTTCAGGAGTTTTGAAGTGCCCAGTAATCAAGATTATCAGAAATCGCCTACCATAGAGACAGAAGATTGAAGATAAATGGAATCTGAAGATCAGGCCTTTTGGAAATTGAGATTACACTAAACTGAATTTATTGATACTTTTCCTAGAATCAAGTAGTTCTATTCAAATTGGGATGAACTATATCTTCCACTCTAAAGAAAAAGCCACTGAATGTCAAATACTCACCACTTAGAAAGTCAATTACATCTCACAAAAGTAAAGCTTAATATACTGCATTCACACTATTCATACACACAGCCATATCATTCACAGAGAGTAACATCAGGACTGTTCACTTGCTAAGCCTCATCCATATAATACAATCTTTTTTCCACAGTAATAACTGTCAAGGAACACAAAAGTATGTAAATGCTTTACACACTTTGGGAAATGATGCAAGCAAAAAAACCCAAAAAAACCCCCCAAAACCCATGACCACCACCCTGTTAAGGCATTAGAAATGGAAGCATGTATATCTATGATAATTTCCACAGAAGCTGCATCTAAATATTTATCTACACAGTAACTTTATATCAGAAATTTCATTAGGAGGGCCATCGTGATGAGGACAGCCAAGTCATGCATACACATACATTTAATTTGACTTTTGAAGACATACTATAAGTGAACTACTTTGCTTTTTTTTTTTTTAGTAATTAAGAGAAAAATAACGCTAGAACATACCTTGCTAAATATTTCCTTGGAATCTGAGATCATCAATGTTTATGATTGCATTGAGAGTAAAGGATCAGCATTCGGTGATGAAGAACATGAGACAAATAACATTACTATCAACAGTTTCCCGTGACTTGGGCTAAAGCATTTATCACTATTTCTGATTAAACAGAAAACTTACCTTCTTCCACTGTCATGAAAATACTGTGCTACGCTGACTTTCCTGCTTGCTGGTGATTCGAACCTGAGGACCACTGTACAACGAGGAGTTGGTGATCCATGCAACAACTGACCTGAGCAGGCACAGGTCTGTGCTGTGCTGCAAGCATCACTTGGCTGCAGGATAAAGTCAGCCTGCTAATCACAGGGGAGAAGACTGCAGGCAGGTCCCACTTGGTGCTTGGCAATTACACCACCTGCATGCTCTTATACCTTAAAAGTAAACCACCATGTTGTCATGTGAACATCTTTTTACTTGACAGTAGAAATGCTCAATGAAATTCTTTACTTACTAGAAAAACTAAACTAATTTCATACTTCTAAGAGGTTTAAGGACTGTCATGCTGGTGAACCTAAACATGGCAGGATCTCTGCAGTGCACTGTGCCGCGACAAGAGGTCTGTCCAATGTTGTGAAACTTAGGATTCCCAGCATCTGAAGGGATGTAAGATTATCTATGCTACTCCCATTTCCCACCTCAAAAAGGTATTTAAAACCACACCTTATGGAGTCTGAGTGACATTCAAGCAAACCTGCAACATACAACTGCACCAGTGCATTGTATCTGCCACTGAAAATCTTGTTCTTCGCATGCAGAAGAGTACTACTGTCTCCCAGTGATGCCAGCTTCTGTGCACACACTGCACAGCAGCTGGTTATGTTGCCAATTTCGCAATGGCTTTCAAAAAAGAAGAGTCAGCAATTCACACAGATTTCTCCCACACAAACATTCTACTTGAATCCCAACAAAACAGGCTGCGGGCCAGAAAACTGTTCTGAAGATGTAGTATAAGTCACATACCATCTTTCCCAGGGCCTTGTGGCCTCTCTTCTGGCAAATGATGTATTCAAGTCATATAATGGAGAAGAAGTTTTTGTCCAGCTGGGAGAGACAACAAAGAGGAACAACCTGTTGCTAATATTAGAATAATTTATTGGGTCTCGAGTCTGTTTCCTGCGTGTTGCCAAAGACCTCTAGGAAACAGGGAAATCAGGAATGCCTGTTGAACCAGAGGAACTGTACTGAAAGCACTGCAGATTGGACGCTCTTTCATTAAAGCTCTCAGAGACTTATTAGAAAAGCAGTATAGACAGAGGATTATTAGAAAAACAGTATGGACTATATAAGAGGAAGGCTACGAGACACTGAGTTATTGTCTCACCCAACAGGCAAAGGCAATCTCCACTAAGTTCTGTTTATCTCCTCTTGTTATATAATGTAAATATATCACGAGGCAATCTTTAAGGGGTACTAAAAAGACTAACTAATTAACATCTGGAAAGCTCTTTAAGAAAAAAGAAATCCTAAAAATTAGGAGAGTTATTAGAGCAACCAGAAGACATGAGGTATCTCTTGATTATAACATTTAAAAACATATTACTACTTAAAGTGCACTTCTGTCTCTAAAGATTCTGGTTTGTTACTGCACAGGCAAAATTACACATAAAAAAACCAAGAGGCAGACAATCACTGAACTTTCACTTAAAAAAAAAAAGACCGTGAAAAAGCTGTGGAAACAGCTCTGCAGCTCTCAAGAAGAGATGGCTTTACAAGTCCTGAGGCTGCAAACACAGATTTAGCTTTGCATTGAAATCATGGAGGCTTTTCAGAATCATACAGATTGGTGTGATTATAATCTGTAATTATATTATAATATATAATATATAATGGCTTTTCACTTCAATGACACCTGTGTGAGCTTCCTGGGTACACTTATCTTTGGAGTGGTGCTTTATACATAACTATTACATAGCACATTGGTAATATAATACTGCTCTATTAACATACGGTAACAATTTTAATACTGTGAGCATGCATAAAGATTGGACAACAAGAAAAGAGGTGACTGGGCATTATGACTAAATAACGATATTGTGTAAGACAGTACAGAAGCTTTTTCTTCTTCCTTACCTGTGAAAAGCTCATGAAAGTATGTATTTAAGTCTAAGTGCACTACATAAAACCACGTGCTATTGCCATGTAGATGTTTATGCACAGCAATGCATTTAAACAATAATATTCTTACACTGAATCAAACCATTGTTTTTTAAAAACCAAATGAGCCACGCTTTGATGTTCAATCAATATTGCTGGTAATTTGGGGTAAAATACAGTTTAGCCCTCTCCAATGGACATCAGTCAAATATTAAGGGAGTAACACGATCTCAAAGTCTCAGTGGACTTATGCAAAAGTCAGCTTTAGCCCAATTGTTCTGGAATTCCAAAAGGACTCCACAGTTTTACAAACAACTACTTCAGCTCGCAACTGGATTTCCAAAACACAGTTTCAGTCACAGACCTCAACTGCATCACCCATTTACAAATACATGTGATTTTACAGTTACCGTTCTTGGCTTTTCAAAGTAAAGTAGATCATTTCCACTATCACGTTATCTGCCAATAATCTATTTCAGCCACCTGCATAACTGCACACTTAGAAAGTTACCAGTGTGTTAACAGCCCTCCTATGAATCTTAGGCATAAAGAGCCATAAGAATATAGAATATTCTTTTTACTCTTTGCACATACATGTCTTTTGAAACAGATTCTTCAGAAGTATAGCAGCTTAATCATTACTTCTATCTGGAATGTTTCATTCCAGCTGAACCTTCATTGACAATTCTGATGTGTGTACTAGGAGGGTTTTTTTAAAAGAAAATATACCAACAGTCAGTTTCAATCTTTTAATACCTAAGTAAATGAACCAAACTCTGAAAAAGATTCTCTTATACACACATGAAAATGGAGGTGTATGTTCAGCAACTCCCTGCATTATAAGTAAGGTATGCAGTAACATCATCTGCTATAAACAGAACTTGTTTTCCCAGAATCCAGATTTAAGAGTGTGAGGCTTTGTAACTTTTTTTAAAAGAGCTGAATAAGCTGGAATCTAAAGGGATGAAGTCAAGTAGTTACATGCAACAATGACCTGCAATTCAGTGATGGCAGAAAGCCATAATTTAAAATTAGTTATACTGCATATAACCAGTGTAAAAAGCAGCAAAGCACTTAATGGACTAATGCAGTATGTAATAAAAAAAATAAAAATCAATCCCAGTATCATAGAGTTACTGATCTGGAAAATATAGCAGTGAAAAATACCTACATTTGCCAATGGAAAACAAAGTTCTTGGTGTTACCTTCAAAAGAAAACAAAACACCCTCCCTGTGTAACACTTTGTCATATCCTCAAATTTTGAGATCTGTAGGATGTAGCCTAAGCGTTATATCAAACATAAACCACATACTGTCAGCAAATTGCAAAATGTGAATTAAAATAAAATCCAGTCTTTCAGAAGCACAACAATTTCAACATCAATATGTGCATATTGAACTTTCTATCAGTGGTAGTTACTGTAACATGGCTACATCATGATCACTAAACCATGGCTATTCATCAAATATGTCAGGATTTTTCTTCAGACTCCCAAAATCATTTATGTAACAGCCTACCCAATTGTTACACATAACAAAAATCTTTTTCTTTACCATGGGCATGGTTGAGCACTGGAGCAGGTTGCCTAGAGACATTGTAGAGTCTCCATTATTGGAGAGAGTCAAAATCCAACTGAAAAATGTTCAGAGCAACCTGCTCTAGTTCATTGCCTTGTGCAAGGGGTTAGAATAGGTATCTCCATCAGTCCACTACAACCTCAACTATTCTGTGATTCGATAAAGACTATAATAAAGAAGAAACAGGAATTGAATAGACCATCATTTGTTTTTTCTGACTTTTAGATTAAGGTCTAAACTGAAACAAATATTTTGTGATGGAAATTGTAAATGTAAGAATGCTGAGCACTCCTCAGATTGTGTATTTCTTCTGCTTTGATCACACATAAAGAGCTATCTAGCAAAATCTGGGGGAAAAAATAATTAGATCCATGACTACATCTTTCATTGAAGCTTTTAAAAATGGCAGAACATACATAAATAATTAATTTTCTTCAACTATTTCCCTCCTTTCACATCTAGCAATTCAAGGGAAGGGAGAAAGTAGTGAGCATAGAGCCTTCTACAGTGCAATTTAAAATACAATATGGTCTATCAGAAAATTACAATCAAATCTTCTGAAGAGGTTACAAATTCACATTGCATAAGCTTCTTGTAGCTACTAAGTCTCAAATAAAACCCACTGAGTTTAGAACTGTGATACAGCTAAGAAAAAGAACTAGATGAAAGCCAGCGAAGCTGATCCTGAGCTCCTTGAATGTAAATACATTAATCATAAATTACCTGCAAGTGATTTATATAGGAAATCAAATTAATTACTTTAAGCACCTGAAGTGTTTGATATTTCATAGGATTTTGATGCAACTAGCAGTTTATTCACACACATATACAGTCTCCATTTCATTGACTCCTGAAAGTTGCAAGTTAAACCCTGTGAACCTTCACACAGCTGCTGGATACTTTAGCTTCAAACCCAGGGAGCAGATCTAGGTTTGATCAGATATTACACTCTTTCAATTAAAATATAATTAAAAAAAAAAACAAACCACAACAGAAAATACACATAATTTTTTTTTCAGTTACCCAGAAGCTCCATTGCATCATCTTCATTGTCAATATCTTCTTCAGTTACAGATGGAGCTGTGCTTTGAGCAGAATCAAAGGAGTCCTGAGAAAGCATGGCAGCCAGCAGTTTCTTATGTTGTTGCTGTTGTTGTTTTAGTCCTTTGGTCTTTGGCTCCATTTTTAAGCTGTGAGGGAGGAAAGAACAACTTCCTCTTACTTTCTTGTTCTGCACAATATGCCACACATTTGTCAAACCACTGCAGCTCATGATATCCTCCAGATCTGAAGGTTAATGACATCAGATCACACATAAACCAGCTGGTTATCACTCATTCACTGATCATTGAATGTTTTAAGTCAGTTCATGTTCTCAGTTTGCATCTAAAGTTTTCATTGAATGATGATGGGAAATTTTGCATTGCCTTTATGGCATTAATCAAGTCTAAATAAGCTGCAGATTCAGAACAGGATGCCAATTACCAGTTGTTATTGCTAAGGTATCAACTGCACAGCAACAAAGCTGAAAACAAAGAACTGATCCCTTGAGTGGTTATGTTATTGTGACGTCACAAGATTAAGGACTATGTAGTTATAATTCTTCTCATGGTTTGTTGACTTGTGTCTCTAATCTAAGTAGCAGACAATTGGCTCTGCATGGAGGTTAGCAGAGGGATCTATGTCAGGACTTGCTTGTTAGCAATTTCTGATTCCTTACAATATCAAGATAAAGACAACAGGGCAGAAGTTTGGTGCGCTACATGAAGGTGGCAGCAACACCTCAGACTGTCTTACAGCCTGTTTCAGGAAGGCAGATTTGTTGTAAATGTAGAAATTTAGTATAATCAGTGACAGCTCCTTTCCCACTGCAAAGATGAACACTATTAAGATAAAGTGAACCTTTGAGATGAAGAACAGGCTTTCAGTTTAGAACATCAGGTTATGGATGGGGCCTTTGCAATCTCTAGTTTCAGGCTCTAAGAAAAAAGAGCATAGTATTTAAAACTACCCAAAATCCCCACTGTGTACATACATTATCCCTTGAGGAAGCTTCCCAAAAGCCTTGATTCTTAGAATTTCTCCAGGAAATTTTTCATGTAGGAAACTACTGACAAAGCCTTGGAAATTACTTTAATCCTGTTTTCATGGTGCTTGAATTTCTGGAATATGAGCTCACTACCAGCAGGATTGCCATCAGCACTTTTATACAGTCCCCTATTGAATAATAATGCATTTACCTTGCTTCCTTACAGCAACAACAGATAGCAGTACGAAAATAGGACAAATACAGACCTTCCTCTGTAGCAATCCAGAACATTAATGGCAAATGGAATGGTGACCCTTCATCAGTTTGACAAGACATCACTAATACAGCTACCTCAGATGGGCTACACTATCTTTCCCTGTCAAAGTACTAGTGAAACCTGTCCTTTCTCAAAATTTATTCTCCTCTTTTTTGAAGTAGCTGAGAATGGCTTTCACATATACATCTGTGCTTCCCTTGCTCATAATCACTGGAATGTATGTTTTTAAGCAGGAAATAATAGTTGTTTCCCACTGTCCATGACTGAATGGAGCAAAAAATGAACTTCGTGTTTGCAAAGACAGAAAAAGGAGACAACTCATAGATTCCCAAATTCCATGTACACTCACTATGATCTAGTTTATGCTAAGAAGACCAGTATTGAAAATGGGCATGTTATCAACTAGTGGCCAATAGCAATATGCTGCTCTTGACTGCCTATTCAGTCCCCTATAGAATGCTGTGAATGTGTAAGGACCCAGGGCTTCCCATGCCACCAAACAGAAAAAAACTTCTACACTACCATCTGTGAAAACAACACGGAGAGAAAGAGTCACATAACACTGACAGCAGTTACAGAATCATGGAATGGTTAAAGCTGGAAGGGACCTTAAGTATCATCAAGTTTCAACCTCTCATTAGACCAGGCTGCTCAAGACCCCATCCAACCTCGCCTTGAACACCTCCAGGGAGGGGGAACTGTTCCAACAGTTCCATGTATTTCTTATGATGGGAACTCCAGAACTGGACAGAGTACTCCAGGTGGGGTCTCACAAGGGTAGAGGGGCAGAATCACCTCCTTTGACCTGCTGGCCACGCTCCTTTTGATGCAGCGCAGGATACAGTTGGCCTCCTGGGCTGCAAGCGTGCATTGTCAGCTCTTGTCAAGCTTCTCATCTTTCTCTGCAGGGCTGCTCTCTATCACTTCATCTACCAGCCTGTATTGATGATGAGGATTGCCCTGATCCAGGTGCAGGACCTTACATCTTGTTGAACCTCATGTCCAGGTCCATCTTGCCTCTGGATGACATCCTGTCCTTCTGGTGTGTCAACTGCACCACTCAGCTTGGTGTCATCTGCAAACTTGCTGAGGGTGCACTCAACCTCACCATCAATGTCATTGATGAAAATATTAAATAGAACAGGTCCCAGTATGGACCCCTGAGGGACACCACTTGTCACATATCACCTTCTGGATATCAAGTATTTGACAACTACTCTCTGGATGCAACCATCCAACCAATTACTTATCCACCACTGAACAGTCCACTCATCAAATCCTTATCTCTCCAGTTTATAGAGAAGGATGTTGTGGGGGACTGTGTCAAAGGCTTTACAGACATCCAGATAGATTACATCTACTGCTTTTCCTGTGTCCACTGATGCAGTCACCCCATCATAGAAAGCCACTAGGTTGGTCAGGCAGGATTTGCCCTTGGTGAAGCCACACTAACTCTCTTGAATCACCTCCCTGTCTTTCATGTGCCTTAGCATAGCTTCCAGAAGAATCTGTTCCATGACCTTCCCAGGCACAGACATGAGGCTGATGGGTTGGTAGTTCCCCTAGTTGTCTTTTTTACCCTTTTTAAGAATGGGCACAATGTTGCCCTTCTCCTCTAGTGATCTGTCAATACCTAATCCTCTGGATATTTCATATAGTATTTCATTTAAGTAGCATTTCCTTATGCTTAGTGATAGGTAAAAGGAAACATATTACCTGGAAATAACGGGACAATTACAGTCTTCATTTTCCTCTTCTTATGTTGTAACTGAGGATCAGGATTAGTTTTGAGAGTATGCTGGCTTTTCACATAAATCCTGATAATTGGTGATCAATAAACTATCACTTTCTATTAAAAGTGTTGCTAAATCAAGCTTAACAAGATATAATTTGAAACATTTAATATGAATTTCAAATTGCTCCCTCTTTCAGTTGCCAGGAAAATGTAACTGAATTATTTTAGGCTACATTAACTATGAAGTAGATGAATGACATAGAGATGTGGTAGCCAAAAATTCCTTGCAAATGATAACAAATTCACTCTTCTGATAGATTCATTTAGTCTCATAAACCCCATAATATTCCCACTACTTTTGGATGTACTACATATATGCTACCTTAAGACTAAATTATCGCCTATTACTTGTCTCATGCATTTGGTGTATAGTCAATTCCAAATTCTGCTAATAGCGGTTTAATTCCCAGTAACACTGAATGAGACCTTGAAGAAACCATCTGTCATTAGTGAACTGTTATTAAACATTCAGATTAACCTTGACCAATAAAGGTTTTTAAAACTTTATATATATATAGGTAGCATCAATTTTTACTATCACCACTATGTTCAAGTTCTCAAATTTTATGATTATTTTGCAAGACTGCAAACATGCTTTTTATAAATGCCTTACAAAAGCTGATGAAATGCTAATGAAGCAAAGAATTACCCCAGACATAAAATCAGTCATCCAAATGTAAATCCATATGCTGCGTGTAATTTAGTAGTTACTCATTTCACTGAAAATCAGTATTCCCACTTAATGATACACATTTTTCAACAGGTCTTCAGCACTTACGGGACCTAAAAACTAGAGATATCAGTGTCCCATGAGTCTTTCCTGGCATCAAGTACCCCATATTCTTCTTATTTCATATGCCAGGCAACGTGATTTTGTCATGATACTCAACAAGACTTCTCAAATACTATTCTCAAAGCCATTAATCACGTTTTTTAATTATAGCATTAGCTGTGAGGTTTCTCACAGCTTGTACCACCCTCTAGAAAGAGAAAAATATACTACTTTGAATCATCTTTGTTACTCAGAACTAAACCTTTTTGCTCCCATCTAGAGAAGAGAGATGCTTATTTCTGTTCCTTTCTGTTTAAAGAAGAGACACAGTGTCCTCAAATTTGCTCTGCAGTGTAGAACAGATCTTTATTCAGTGTCTTTTTTAGACTGTTGAATAAGGAAAAAGAAACCCAGGTCCTCGCAATCAAGCTGCACTGCCAGTTGCCAACTCCAATACTTTCCCAGGAAGAGACCCAGTGTCTGAGCTATGTTGGTTCCAGTCCAAAGTCTGGCTGAGGGATCATTACTACATACTGCTACTTCATTGAAATAGTAGTACTAGCATCTTCCCCCACAATAATCTAATTAAAAGAAGAAAGAAGTGCTCGTGGAACAACAGTCCCAACATGTGAGGAAAGTTAATGAACACAGCCTGGAAGAGTACAGCGCAAGTGACTGAATAGTTTCGCTCCGTCAGGGAAGTGAATTCTGATGTAGAAGACACATGCAGAACATAGCAAGGGAATATTCCCAATTCACACTGGGGGACAAGAGAAAACCAAGCCTGCAGAAACTGATCTGGGGGTCTGGGTTGATGTTAAGTTGAATATGAGTAAACAGTGTGTATTGGCAGCCAAAAAGGCTGGGATGCCTCAAGCACATCACAGGCAGCCAGTCGAAGGAGCTGATTGTCCCCCTCTACACTGCACACTACTGGGGGTGCAGCCCCACCTCAAGCACTGTGTGTGGAGTTTTGGGCATCTCAATATAAGAGGACATTAAACAATTAGTGCACCCAGAGAAGGTAGCTAAAATGGTGAAAGGCCTCTATGGCAAGACTTAGGAAAACAGGATGAGGTTACTTGGATTGTTCAGCTAGGAGAACAGAAGGCTCAGGGGTGACCCCATCGCGGCCTACAACTTCCTCAAGGGAGGCAGCCAAGGAGCAGATGCAAATCTCCTCTTTCTGGTAACCTGGAACAGGACATAAGGAAACGGGATGAAGCTGCATCAGGGGAAGTTCAGGATGGACATAAGAAAAATGTTGTTCACAGAGAGGGGTGGTCAGTCACTGGAACAGGCACTCCAGGGAAGTAATCATGGCAACAAGTCTATGAGAGTTCAAGGAGCATATGTTCTAGTTTTAGGTAGACATACAAGAAGCCTGAAGTTGATGATCCTTATAGGTCCCTTCCAACTGGAGATACTCTATGATTCTGTGATCATATCTTAGACCTTTTCAGAGGGAAAGCAGAGAGTCTGCCTTCTTAAAAGAGGAAGGAAAAGGTGTTTGCCAGAGAGTACTAGTCATAACCAAGAAGAAAGGCTACGCAGCTGAGGAAGAACCGTAGGTGTTTTAAGCAATTAACAGAGGCAATGCACAAGCTTTACACTTAAAAATAAACAAAACAAAAAAACCCCACCAAACCCTAAACATGAATCCCTTTTAAAGAAAGGTTGTAAATTCTTCACTTCCTGTGTTAAACATGTATTTTAAATCATGGAAAAAGGACTTTTCAGAAAAATGAGAATCTCTTCCACATTGCTGAAGCACGTTAGCAAACATATTCCCTCACCCTCAATCAAGCACAATAAATTATCAGAACTTATTTAGGGCAGAGAAAATAATTTTCACTTTGACAAAGAACTATTAACAAGATACTAAGTATAAGAACTAAAGATGAATTTAGGAAGTCCTGCTAAAAATTATATAAATATGGTTTCCCTTGTCTATCTTTCCTTTAAATGAGAAAATCAGATTTATCACTAAGATATCAAAAAGATTAACGAACAGCTACTACCAACCGCTGGAAGACAGATGAGTTTGAAGTATCCGAATTAAGCTATACATCACAAAATTACTACATAACAGACCCAAATCTTCTCAGCATACACTTAGCTTTATACATGGGCATTAAAGAATGGGAATGTAAATAAGTATAAAGTTAATCATATATAAAATAATAAGAAGAAACCAGTCACATATTAATATCTTTCAGTTATTCTGCACGCTGCCACACTATGGCATTGAAATTTAAAAGCCCTGCAATCTGGTCTCAGAAACGGGGTGTTCCAAAGACAGATACGGTCCACAAATTACAAAATTTCTAAGCAGAATCAAAATCCCACCTTCCTCCAGGACTGCTGCTATCCTCACTGTCCCACTGCTCATTTTTATTTCTTGGGATTGGTGGCTGCAGCATCTCAGCAGCCAGCGGGTCAGCATCATTCTCTTCACGACCAATCCATTCTCCAATCACACGAGGTCTGAGGAGGGGAGTGTTAAAACCTGTTGTGTCCTGAAGAGATATTTTAAAAAAAAAAACCAAACAAAACAAAACAACCTAACATTGTACTGCTTGTTCTCATCCACAGATGTAAAAAGGAAAAGAGGAAATAGAAAATAAACTATTGATTTTAAAAGTACAAAAAGAGCACAGTATATTATCACTTCAAACAGCTAAAAACCACCCAGAAACAGTCAAATTAAAAAATTCCCATTAACAAAATTTCAAGATGCCCACACCAATGCCTCAAATCTCTCCTACTTCTTACTTTTCAACTGCAACTGTAGAAATCTGGGGTATCACCTTGAAAAACTGCCATTTTTTTAATAAACACACAACTCTCAAACCCAGCACTGTGTCAGTTCTGCAAGGCAACAGATGAGATCACTTGTATAATGAACACACCAACCAAAAGACTGTTTCAGATTAATAGTGTGGCTCTTATTTGCATTATGAATTAATGCAAAACTAATAAATACATCTGCATTTGGCATTTTAAAAATAACCCTGCTGGGATTTACATAATGTATCATTCAATTCTGAAAATGGTATTAACATTTTAATAAAATTTATTTCTGAAAGTAGTACTCGTATTTTTAACCACTTACTGAAAGACAGCTAGAAAGTATTACAAGCAACAGGCAAAATCCAACTGGAATATTGAAAACAAAAATGAAGATTTCCATCACTGTATTAGAAATTCAGATTAAGGAAACAATTTGTCCTTAAAAATTGTATGAAAAAGCTTTTTCTGAAGTTGTGAGTATCTGTTCTCACTGTAACTAAAACAGTTGTAAGTAAAGGATCATGTGTAACAGTACAGTCAAACTCAAAAACAAGCATGTGTGCAAAAAAATATACATGATGAGAGAGAAATATTTATTTTGCTTTAATTAAACTATTTTCTAGGCTAGCAAAGACATTTCAAATACAGTGTTCCTAATTAGGAGAGATATATTCTATTCCTATCCTTTAACAAGAGAAAATTTTAGGAAAACAAATCCTTGGCTGTTACCTAGTTCAGTGTTTCAATAAATATTCCTGTCCTAAAACAATGCTTTCCAAACAAAGAGCATCTGGAAAAAGAACAACTCAGTGATTACTTAGCCTAGCAACCATATTTTTTCATCTTCCTAAAAACAAAGCATTTTTAAAGTCTCTTCGTAATTGACACAGATATGGTAAAAGCAGTTTGAAGTAGAGACCACTACTGAAATGAAACAGTCTACAAACTGCTTTCATATGAATATATTTCCCCTTCTCCAGCTAGACTCTGTAATTTTTATCAGCAGAACTCTGAGTATTTCTGTTTTGATAGAGCCAAATATGACCCAGGCCTTGGATTAGACTCATTCCCCTGTGGGTTTTTGTTCTGCTCTCTGCAATGTGCCTGAAGGTGCGTTGCCACACTCCACTCTCCATACATCTGTCCAGAGCTCTTCATCACTTGACTAACTCACTTTTTACAATGTGTCTGTTTTCTGCAAGACTGATGTGACACTGCAGGACCACTGAAAACAGAATGCAGCCATCACAGAAGTGAGAAATCTGAGGAAAGGTTGCTCGAGCTTGTTAAACTTGCAACAACTTGCAGTATCAATTTTATTAAAGCTTTCAGTCACTTAAATGAAAATGAAAAGAACCTAAAAATTTGCCCTTTTTCAGTACCACAAGTTTTTCCTGACATTGTACACTGCACCATCAGCATATGAATAAGTAAACTATGAATGCTGTGTCTATCCTTGTTATGCTAATTTCTTTTCCAGACATTTTAAGGATTAAAGCACCACTTTGATACTTTACTTAATAGAAATATGATTTACATTACATAGTCATGCTTTGCCTCACTTCTATCACCTTGCTTTCCTTTTTGAATCTTGTTAGATTAGTATACCACAGTTTCGGTGACCTAATTTATTCTCCTCCTTTCAACTATATAAGCAGCCTCAGTGAAAACAGCAAATGGGGAATCAGAGATGGCTCTACTGAGAGCACCAGGACATTTATTTGGTACCTTATTTCAAAAGCTTCAAGAAATTCAGATGAAGCATTCTGTTCTCAAAGAAGTGTTTAAAGGTTTTTCGGAGGTTTTTTTATTATAAAACTTAGAATTCTATCTGATTTCAAATTTCTATTTCCTCATAACAGAAGAGATAGTGCCATTAGTGTACAGAAAAATATTTTCAGGGCAGGTTAAGTATTTAAATCTACAGAAAATGATCGTAGAGGGTTATTTTATGGCATATTCCTGGTCTCACCCACTTTTTACACACATCAGTGGCTACCGACTTGACACACTTGAGGTTCTTTTATTTGGAGACCAGGAGAAGAAGGGAAAGCCTGGAGCATAGCTGAATCTCATTTTCACATTGGGCTGAGATATGGCTGCAGTATGCAACCCTTACCAGGGAGCACACTAACATCCGTGTATCCATCTATTTAAGCAGTTTAAAAAGCTCGGTATTTCTAATTTGTGATATGGATTTTGAGGGGGCCTCCATACTGAGATATACTTTGGGGTCAGCAGAAATATGTTTCTTTTTATGACTTAGACTAGGAAACCCTCTATTATATAAATTCTAATTGTGTTCATT
The DNA here is from genome assembly GCA_027925045.1 of Hypotaenidia okinawae. Taxonomy (NCBI): domain Eukaryota; kingdom Metazoa; phylum Chordata; class Aves; order Gruiformes; family Rallidae; genus Hypotaenidia; species Hypotaenidia okinawae. Next base: position 127,865,598 of record BSDF01000002.1, on the reverse strand, counting down.
GTAATAATACTACCTATATGAAGAAAGTATACCCTAGACATAAAGCAGAAAATCTGCTTTAATATTAACTTTGAGGGTCAAAACCTGTTATGAATCATTAGATCATCTTCACTCAAGTCTGATTCTGGATCTCTTAACACTTAGCTGTCTCCTACTTCTAATGTTTAAAGTGACTGAAAGACATCATCGGGAATTCCAGAGAAATTTCACAATGTTGTGACATGTCTCACAATATCTGTAAGAGCTCCACTACATTAAACTTAAGTAAAGCACCAATCCATGGAATATTGGGATTATGCAAAACTCTCATCTATTTAAAAATAACGTATTTATAATCTTAGTATTTTCAGTAAAAAAACCCCAAACAAACAGCTTGGAAAACATTCAGTAAGTGTACTTTAGCAAATCAAATGCCAGAAGATGAATAAACCTTCTCTGTCTCCTTTCAAACTGCTTTACAATGACATTATTTTAGTCAGCCTTCAACTGGGGCAAGAGGTAAAGGGTATGACACCATATTTTGCATGGGCTGGTTCAGAAATATTGCTGAAACGGGTACAATCATATAAACCTATTTTAAATTTATTTCTGCATTATAGCATCCTGAATACATTCTGCCTCTATGTATCTTAAAATGCAGAAATGTTACAGCGTAACATATATTGCAGCTTGTTTTGTGGCATAAATACAAGTCAGAGCATTCAGTAGTATGGTTAGTCTATACTTCTCTGGGAATTTGAACTTCTATTTCACAGAATCACAAGGTTGGAAAAGACCTTTAAGACCATCAAGTCCAACCATTCCCATCCTATGCTAAACCATATCCCTAAGTACCTCATCTACCCTTTTTTAAAAACACATCCAGGGAAGGTGACTCAACCCCCTCCCTGGGCAGCCTGTTCCAGGCCCTGACAGCTCTTTCAGTGAAAAATTTTTTCCTGACATCTAATCTGAACCTGCCCTGGCACAGTTTTGTGCCATTTCCCCTTGTCCTATCTCCTGTCACCTGGCTAAAGAGACCATCGCCCACCTCTCTACAATCTCCTTTCAGGTAGTTGTAGGCGGTGATAAGGTCTCCCCTCAGCCTCCTCTCCTCAAGGCTAAACATACCCAGCTCCCTCAGCCATTCCTCATAGGATTTGCCCTCCAGCCTCTTCACCAGCCTGGTTGCCCTTCCCTGGACTTGCTCAGGGACCTCAGTGTCCTTCTTATGGTGAGGAGCCCAGAACTGGACACAGCACTCGAGGTGTGGCCTCACCAATGCCAGTACAGGGGCACAATCACCTCCCTAAACCTACTTGCCACATTATTTTTGATACAAGTCAGGATACCCTTGGCCTTTCTGGCCACCTGGGCACACTGCTGGCTCATATTCAGTCAGCAGTAAACCAGCTGTCTAGCCAGTCTTCCCCAAGTCTATAGCGCTACATGGGGTTGTTATGTCCCATGTGCAGGACTCTGCACTTGGTGTTGTTAAACCTAAACCCATTGGTCTCAGCCCATTGGTTCAGTCTGTTCAGGTCTCCATTTCCCAGGGAAGTGTCCTAACTTAGGAGAAACCTCAAAAATCACAGTGAAACAAGTGTTTTTTCCTCTCTAATTTTTTAACCAAACTAGAATTCTGTGAATTTCACTGACAGACTAACATCCTAACTCAACTTCTTTTGCTGTGTACATAGAATTCTTCTTGCTGTTGGGAAGCTTTGAAACCACGCACTTTCATGCATCGCTTCTGTGCAGTGGTAAGGAAGGTGAGTCAATTCAGAAATTTGTACTATATTAACTCTGCACTTTGTTCTGAAAACCTGTGAGTCACATGGCATCCCTTCTCATTTTCTTTCCTTACACAAGCAGTGCCAGTTGCTGATTTTACAAAGCTTCCATGGTCTAGAGACACGGTCTGAATCATCAAGAGAGACTGTACACCAAACTGCAAGTTGGAAGTAAATGAGGTGAAAAAATAGGGAATCTATATTATAAATCTGTTTTAATTGGTGTAATCTTAGGATTTTTTTCCCCAGTTACATCAGAGAAATCTGAAATCTTATTAGACTGTGTCAAACAGAAAGCCATTTTGACTGACCTTGTCTGCCTGTGTCTTGGACTAAAGCCCTAAGTACTGGCACAAAGCTAATAATAGCAAGTATTTGACAAGAATCTGTTTAAATGAACCACCCTTCCACAAAAGTGATTGTAATTCACAGCAAACTGGTTTTCCAAATCCAGATGCTGAAGTAACTAAGCAACCAAATAATTAACTGGATTACTTGGAGGAGGAGTTATGGTAACCAACAATAGTGATCAAGTACTCCCTTGACAAAAGTAGCTAGAGGTTACTGCAACCAGAAAGAAATATTTTTTTAAAAATACTTACGTAATGAGAAACAAAAAATAAAGAAACATACATATACATTCTCTGTTTTCTCCAAATTCATAGTCTAACCCACAGATTAGACAGCAGGATTATGGGTTCAGTCCTAATGCCCAAGAATGGTCCTCATTGTCACAACAGTAAAGCAAGGAAGGACATATAGAAGGATTTATTACTGTATTTAGTTTTATGCTTCGTGTGACATCTATGTAATGCCAACATTACAACAGAATCCAATGCCACATTTGAGCACTCTGCTCTAGACCCATGGTGTGTACCTCAAGAGTTAAATGGTTAATCTAAACCACAATTAATGTGGTTTGAAAAATGGTTCAGTGCTGCCACAACCTAGATAAGGAACCTGTAGTATCAGCATGTATTTCTGGGAAAGGATTTACAATGAACTTGACTACATTTATGCCTGAAAAATAAACATTGCCTGGGAACGTGCTCAGGTGAAATGGAACCAAATTCTGTCTAATGTTAAACCATTGTCAGGTAGTCCTTGGTTGCTTTTGGTCCAAGCCAAATAATACAACTTAGAAAGAATTCATAGGAACATTACAGGAATTAGCTCATGTAAGAGATCATTCCTGAGATGTAGGATTCCACAGAACGGTCCTGACTATATTTAATATCTTAACACAGAAATAGCCTTTATACCAATTAAACATCCTTAAGGGACAAAACAAGAAATAGAAATGAAGTTCACTAAAGTCCACGGAGACAAAAAATTTTGTAAAACTGTTCTGGAAGCCTCTTGAGCAATGCCAAACAAATGAAACATGTTAACAGCTTTATAGTTTGCTTTTTGAATATATTTTCCAAATAACTTTGATTTCACAAACATTCAATTTATCTGTCCTCATCAGAAATAGATGTTAAAGCAGATGCAGTACTGTAAAGGTGTCAAGTGATGTATGCTATTGAATGTACATAGCATAATGCCAAGTTTTATATAAAATACCATCACCTTTCAATTTTAAATCATAAATAATAAAGTATATGGCAACAAAAAGAAAATTAACTCTTGGCTCAGTTTGGATCCTGAGGAAATTCACCAATGATGTTCTCCATCTCAACTTTCACACTGAATAAATAATTTTAAAAAACGTTAATGCTTTTGAACAGTAATAGATGACCATAAAAAAACCCCAGAACTATCTCATAACAAAGGTATGTAAAAAGTATGTGATAACAGGATCTAGCCAAAAATGTCTTTTTCTTCCAACAGACAGTATTCCATGGGTCTTTCTAAATCAAACAAAATCAAATGAAGAGGAGTTCTTCATAAGTATTCTTGAAAGTAAAGGTTCCAATGGAAGGGCTTTCTCATTGTATTTCTTACAATAGGAAATGGTAGGAAGAAAGTCTTAGATATTGTTATACACTTGATATGAACAAAGAGATAAAGCAAGACCAAGGGCAAGATTTTAAGTAAAGGTCATGGTACCAGGGTAGATTATGGAACAGGTCTTTTCACAGAAGCAACAGGTGATAGGACGAGGGGGAATGGACACAAGCTGTGCCAGGGCAGGTTCAGATTAGACATTAGGAAAAAGTTCTTCACTGAAGGGGTTATTGGGCACTGGAACAGGCTGCCCAGGGAAGGGGTTGAGTCACAAGCCCTGGACGTATTTAAAAGACAGATAGGTGAGTTGCGTAGGGATATAGTTTAGTAGAGGACAGATATGGTTGGACTTAATCTCAAAGGTCTTTTCCAACCTAGTGACTCTGTGAAATGGTATCCTCATTTGCATATGACTGCACAGTAAGAGTGATCACTCTCATCTAATGTGTTTCCTAAAGAACCCAGTGGAGATATTTTATATGCACTTGTGTCAGAAAGGTTTGTGCCTCCATTTTACCAAAAGAAAGGAACGATACTTAAAAAACTGTCTCATACATTAGGCATTATTCCTGTGTCTTAAATATCTTTTGATCCTACTTCCCTGATAGTAATGGTTTTTGACACCAAGAACACAACCGAGGAGTCTTGGCACTAGAACTGTACTGCTGTTCACTGGTGGGATTAAGGAAGAGTAAGGTGTTCTGTTTCCTTTGTAACTCTGTAAATTTAGTTTGATTACTCTTTCAGCATAGAGTTTGTTACAGACAAAATTAAGTTCATGTTAACTATGTAATATATCATAAGGGCCAAAACAGAAGAGAACACTGCTTGTTGCATTCAGTGACGAAGACTGATCATTACGTCCTGTGCATTCCTGATCAAATCAAGGGAACAAAAATAATTCCAATATAAATCATGTCTCATACATCATATCTGAGAATAAAGAACTCATGAATTCTTGACTAAAAGGAATTTAATTTAATGCTAAATGTTTCCAAAAGTACCCAAAGTAACCTGACAGATTATATTAGGCAAAGGTGGTATCAAGATCAAAAGCATTTCCATGGCCTCATTAGGAGTCTCTTAAATTCAGTGAGAATTTTTTTCCCCACAGTTTACAGCCCATCCTGGATCAAGCTCTTAATGTATCAACATATACTGTGCTTACACATACTGTTTTCCATAGCAAAATTTCCTCTGAACCCAACAGAACTGAACTGTGTATAGCAGGACTTGGAAGTGCAGCTCTCATTGCTTAAAATTATCACAATCATCTGTCTTTGTACTGTTCATTATGCATATAATAAATCTTACCTTATCAAGTTCATCAGAAATAGCAATGCCTGAAAACAAAACAGATTAAAAAAAAATAATATTTAGAAACATTCTTTCTATAAATGCCTTCTACTACTGTAAGTAAAAGTAAGGTTTACTCCGAAAAGTTTATGTGTTGTTCTCTGTACATTGTTCCACCATATAATGCATCATACTTTATTCCATTAGTGAAATGGCCTGGAACCAATACACTCTTAACTTTCCTCAGCTACAGTATTATCAAAATGAGTTTTCAAAAAAACCTATAGAAATTAAAACAGCATATATGTGCCAGTAAAGTGACAATGAGCTCAAGTATACTTTTACCTGTTTTCTAAAACTAAGACAGCAGTATTTACATATAGACACACTATTATGCAAATCTTGCCCTGGCCAGCATCATGCAGCAATTACAGGCCAACATGGACATGATTGTTCTCTCTTTCTCCATGGTTCAATGTAGAAGCAATTTTATAAAAATAGAAGGAATTTAAAGAGAGGAAAATCTCAAGGTAAAATTTCACAATAGAATGCAAAACAGTTTTTTTAAACAAGTACTTCTTTATTTACTCTTGTCCCTTCTGCTGATGCCTGAGGCTTTCCTGTGTCATCTAACTCTTTGAATCATGACTATCCTGTAACTCATTAAATATGCACAGCTGGTTTCAGAATTTTTAACACATCTACATGCCTCAGTCATATCATATGGAGAGATAAAGTAACCATAGATTTAATGCTATCATGTTGAAAATTCTGTCGTATTGTAAGCATTTCCCAGGTTCCTATAAGGTTTGAAAAGAAACATTTCCAGGTTAGAATTTAAATTCAAAAACCAAAGAAAAGCATCTCCTGGTGGTGCAAATGATGCAAATAAAGGGGAGAATTACCAATGGATAGGAAGAACACAAACTTGGAAGTTGTTTTGTAATTCATATCATGTTATTAAGACTATTTCTTCCAAGGAATGTAAGAGATAATATTGCAAAATATGTAGTTATCAGTTGAGCAGAGAGTTATTCTTTCTAAAATCACACTAAAGATTGCACCTGCATAAGCTTATTTCCACAGGATGAATTCCACATAGATTTTTACTGTGCTTTTAATCGTTAACTCTATGTGGCTTATTCTTAGTTTAGATTGTATCCTTATATCAATTTTTGTTTTAAAAACAGTGATGTGCTAGGAGAACTGCAATTATAATTTTAAGACTTGATCTTAAGATGTAAGAAATATGCCAGGAGATAATTGAATATGTTCAATCATTCAACAGTTATAAAGCAGATTGTATTGAAAAATACCTGTTTTGCCTAACCCTTCTATCCCTCATAAAATTAAACTGTTTTAATAACTTCATACTTTTATTTAGCCCAGACACTACACTAGTGTCCACACAGTATAATCAGCAGGTTGTACCAACCTAAATCATTCTACAGGACTTTAATGTGTCATAAATTTCTTCAATGCCCAATGGGCATTTCCTAGTGAGGAGATAACTGCACTCTGGGAGGTAATAAAAACATAACTCAAGGTACTCTTTATCTCACCTTTGGAAACCTGATTTCCATCAACCAGCTCTCCATCACATTGGATGTATTTTGCATAACCAAGGTCAATCCATTTTACAACCACAAATGTGGTCTCTAAACAGACAGACTACCTTTTCTCAGCAATTTCCCACAACGTTAAGACAGTTCGCTCTGTTTTGGTATAGGTTTATTTCCTCAGATTGGATGTTGCTCCCCTTTTGCTTTCACAGAGATTTGTGAATGGGTCTTTGAAACCTGGGATTGGACACGGAAGCAACTGTTCCCTGTGTTAACTTACATGTATAAAAATATTTATTTTTAAGTATAGTAGAAGAAACTGAGAGGTAATCCTGCAATTTCCACGACACCATTCTAAAACCTGCCAAATGGTTTTCTACTCAACTGCCTTGCTAATCAAAGATCTGAAATGCTGAAATGTATCAAATGCTGGAAGCATCAAATAGCAAATGGAAAATCTGTACATACAACTATATGACTCACACACAAAGCTCTGCTAACCTCTCAGATTGTTACATACAAGCACATAAAAGTGAAAAAATCTAAAGGAGTGCTTTCAGTAAAATGTTTTTTGTCCCATCAGTTGTCCAGAATTTACTCTGAATTTAGACTAAGCTGAACAAATTGACCAGAACACCTCAAATTTTTCTTTACTAAACTGCAAACAGTAGCAAGACACCAAAACTGTTTTCTTACATAAGCATGTACAGATAGCAGTTTCTGAGAACATCTTGCCAAAATAAAATTGTAAAAGTTTAGAAAGCTTTCAATTTATCTTGGCAATCACAGAATTAAACCTGCAAACTCTTTTTAGCACTCTCTCACACTCTCTAATGTGGTATCAAGAGAAAAAAAGCATCTTGGAAAGAAATTTCTTAAGGAGTTTGTTACAGTAATCTTGGCATGGTGATTTTTCTGGAGGAGGGATTCACCATACTGTCAGTCTTTATCTTATGGCTTCAGCCCCTTTAACATTAGCAAAACTCCTCCATTAGTTACTGATAATATGACTCCATTTGCAGAGACTAGGATAAATGAATCCATGAAAATGTGGGTGTAAAAAAGCTTCTCCTTTTCTTCTAGATAATACTGCACCACACACTTAGTGTGTTACCACTCTTAACAATTTTCTTTTGGAGTTTCCAAACTGGCAAAATATCATAGCTGAAGTTGAGAGTAGGGGGACTTACACCCTCTATGCAGTAGACAGAAAATCATAACGACGAGGTGATTTTTGGTGTGTAGATCTCAGGTGGAATAATATGTACTCTAGTTTTGACAAAGTAGTTCCTCAAACAATTAAATAATGCATATATTCCTATAACCTTAACCCCCTGCCCCCCAAATACCTTAATCCAGAATACTGAGAACACAACTAGAGACAGTAATAATTATCATACAGGAGTGTTTATGGTTTCTGCTATTTTCTCGAACCTCAGAACACTCCTGGCTTTTTGGTAGTCAAATAGGTTACTGTGGGTTACTTTATCTTGACAGGACAAGGGGCAATGGCTGCAAGTTGGAGCACAGGAAGTTCCGCACCAACATGTGGAAGAACTTTTACACAGTGAGGGTGACAGAGCCCTGGGACAGGCTGCCCAGGGAGGTGGTGGAGTCTCCTTCACTGGAGATATTCAAGACCCGTCTGGATGCCTATCTCAGTGAAATGTCCTAGGGAGCTGCTTTGGCAGGGGGTTGGACCCGATGATCTCTCGAGGTCCCTTCCAACCCCTACAATTCTGTGATTCTGTGATTCTACGAATACATGGCCAATTAAAAAAGTTTCTACAAAGTAATGGTAATAATGGTTGCTATCACCAGTTCATATAATTTCTAATATCCAGAGATCAACATTTTTGAAAAATGTTTTTGAAAAAAATCTTTTTCCTTATTTTATATATTTGATAAGTAATTGGTTGTGCTGTCTGCACCTCGTATAGCTATTTTCTTTTTTTTTTTCCTCTGTGGTTTTCATACAAAGTAAAATGGGGGGAAATATTTTTCATATATATTCTAAACAAGAAAATTTCATTGTAAAAATCATAAAGTACTAAACACAAAGGGATGGCCCATTCCATGAAACTACTTTAAATGAAAACAGCTATATTTCAGGGCTAGGCAAAACATCCGTAAGTGTAGCCAATATGTCTATACACTAAAAACTATGTAACAATTTAGTTACTTCCTCAAACTGTACCCTTTTTCATCACAACTTAATACGCCAAAAAGCTGACACACCAGACAAACAGACATGCCTAGTCAGTTCAAGCTTGAACCCAATGGCTTTAATAAAATATAAGTTATTAGGAACAACTTCTTCTAACTTCTCCCAACTTAAAGCATTTAAAGCCTGACTCTGCACGATGATGAATGTAGAGAATGGAAGTTTTAGGGCTGCTTCATGAGTGCTCTCTCTCCAGTCACTGAGCAGTGGATTAGAAAGGAACTGCTGGAAAGGTTTTCCTCCCTTTGGAGGTCTTCTGATGTCAAAGACAAATCCTTCAAAAATAGGAGTATGACTTTACCCTTTCTCTCGCAGCACCTGTTTCTCACAGACAACATTTGCTGTAGTTTTATATCATACTGTGATTGACAACTGTACAATAGTAGTACCATTCTTACTTTTTGCAATGAGAAAGTAGTGTTTCAGGAGACAGGGTGAGAGGTTTGTTTGCCACCATCAGCTGAGGCCCACAGACAACGTTTACAGTGGGAATCAGTTAGGCACGTAAATGCCAATTTTTTGTCTTTAAAAACCTTTCCTTTTACAAGTAATCAAGGGTGCTGAATTTTGATCAGGCATCACCAAGTACCCAGCCCACTCAGCTGTCTGGTGAATTAGAGAGACAGATTCAGGGCACTCATTTCTGCTTTTGTGTGTAATGACCCTCTGTGCTGTAAGGGTGCTGGAACAATAAAGTAATTGGTCTGAATGTGCTTTCGCAGTCCTTCAGAAATGCTCCATGGCCACAACTACTGCCATCTCTGATCAGAAACAAATCTGGAGTGGGACTGTTCATGCTAGCACAGCCTCTCTCAACTGGAACACTTCCATCCTATCAATAGCTTGTTTTTCTGAAGAGATCTGGAAGAATAAGGTACTCGCTGATTGAAAGGATTAAATGAAACATGACTACCAGACAATCTAATAACAATACAACTTATTAATACCTATTATACTTTAATTACTCTTCTCATGCCTACAATAAGCAGATTGTCCAAAAGCGTTTTCTACTATATTAGCCATGTACTTTATAGCTTTTATATATCTAAAACATTAAAACAGTTGTTTGTCATGCTGCTTTTTTTTTAATAAACTAGCATGTATTATTAAATTGCCCATATACAAAATCATTCTTTACACAGTTATCTTAGATTTCTGTTGCAAATCTTCTATCCCTTTGGCAATTTGCAGCGGCACAATGGTAAAAATGAGGAAATAAAGACGATCATTACAGCATTATAGTATCTTCTTTGATGAAAAAGCCACTTCCTAAAATGTATCTGCACTATGTTTTAATGAAATACCTTCTTTTGAGTCTGGAATGAGTAACTTCCACGGTAAAGAAAAGACTTCCACCTAGGACATTCTGCTTAATTTCTAGCTTACCATGAAAATAACTTCTTTCAAAAGAAAAGTTAACATTGTTAATAATAATTTCATGTGTCTTAAAAATGTGTAGCTTTTTCATATACAGTTCTTAGCAGAAGAGTTGTATCTGGTTTTGCTCTTCTGCAGCAAATAAAATTAATCCAGTACCTAATGCCTCTTAACTTAGTGGTGTTATTCCTTTTTAAAGAGTAATTCTTAGACTTCGATGCTGTCAATTTAAAAGCAAAAAATTAATTTTCAAAACAGTAGGCACCATATGATTTTGGATATTTTTGAAATATAAGTAATAAAATCCCTGAATGATGAATTATTCCTGATGATCTTTAGAGTAGTTTAAAAGCTTGGAATATATGCTATACAGACCTGAAATTATAGAAGAGGTGTTCTGCTAAGAGCGAAACTTCAGAAACATCAACCATTTTTGCAGTTATTTGTGGTCCTTAAATAACTATAGGAAAAGGTAACACTAAATAAATTTAGCTGACATAATTTTTTAAGACTTGAATTTTTCTAAATACATAAACACAGACAAGTTTAATGTATAGCCAGTCATAAGGAGATAAAATGCTAGTACTTTATATAGTATACCAGGTTACCATTACTCAGCTCAGTGGGAGCAAAGAGCTTATGCATTTTCTTGAACATCCAGAAGATGGCCACAGAGTTCCCAACAGCCAGTTTTCCTACTTGCCAAAATAAGCCTCCTGGATTTGACATACAGGTTTTAGACATACTAAGACGACACCATGCAGCTCTGACTAACTTGGCGAAATTCATTCTCAGGATAGGTCTAGGCCAGGGAACTTGTGGATGGCTGAACTGTCAACCTCATAGTGCATCACAGGTTCTGTAGCAAACTCCAGGACAGAAACATCATAATTATTATTATTGTTGTTGCTGCTGTTATTATTATTCCATTATGAATACTGAATCTTTGAGTATGAACACAGGAACACCGTATCACGAACCAACTTCCTGGCAGGTAATTGTCCCAATGCATTCTCCTATCCACTGTAAATCAGAGGAAGCATAAGTTGCCTGGCTGGTGGGACAGGCCATCTCAGAAGTACTTACATTTCCCATGGCCAAACCCTGTGCCATACTGCAGCTGGTAGCACAGTAAATTCTAGCCCCTGTACCTGTTTTCCCAATGTGTTAAACACAAGGTAAATTGAAATAATTTATTTCACACCATCCTTGGATTACAAAGGATGTAAAATGGTTGCTCTGTCTCCATCAAACAAAGTATATCCACAAAAAATATATACACGAGAACCAAACCAGCTCGACATTTCTGTATAGGAACTTTATAACAGATTTGTCATTGGTTGTTAGAATAGACATTCTTACATTATTTACTTTACTTTCAAAATTCAATTTCTTCCAGTAGTAACTCAGATTTTCTGCAAAGGCATATTGAATTGAAACCTCAAGAGTTCCCGCAAATGAGGAACATAGTCCTTAGGTCATTGAACATCTATGTATCAAGTTGTTATGTATCTTGAATTAGGATAATATTCCTCCCAAAATCTGGCCATAGGAACAAGGGAAACAATGTCATTTACAAGGCACCACACATTAACATAACAGCTATACATCAGTAGAGTCACTCACTACCTTGGAAACATGGATTTAACCTCTTCTCCCTACGGTTCCTTTTAAAAAAAACCCCCAAAAATAAATAATCCACATCAAAAGAATCTGTATTTTAGACTTGCAGCATTTCTGTATCTGAATTTCTGAGAGGCGCTAATGGAGAATATTGGTTTCAGGATTAGGTTTGGTGTGTAGGGAAACAGAGAGAAACAAAATGAAAAGTACCGACCAAATACTATGTCCCAGAAACTCTCCTAGGCCAGGGTCATCTCAGAAGAGAAAGATCGACACTGTGGAATCTTTCAGAACTCTTGATTTTAGGGAAAGGTGCAGTAAGATGGTTAAGGTAGGTAGCCCACAATGGCCAGTAGCCAAGGACAGAGTCTTAGCTCACCCTCTACTACCCCTTAAATAACAACCCCCTTCTTCTAAGAACTAGGAATAACCATGTTGAGAGGAGTCACACAAACTTCAGTTCTTCAATATTGTCAGAGAAACTTTTAGCAAACTAAACACTGGTCCAGAAAGGGACACTAACTCAAAAAGAGACTCTGGTCCTGGAACTTAGAGTAGGCTAGAACAGAATGGCAAATACCTCCACAAAGGTAATTAAAAATTTAACATCTGTAGGAAAAAGATCCTTGTAACTGAAGTAGCAGCAATCTTGCAGCCATGTAAGCCCCACTTTATAATTGAATAGCAATAATTATGTTCACATTCTTCCTGTTTCAATCTTCAGAAAACATAATTATTTTGTATTATTACTCATACATCACACTAAAAGCAAATGGATTTTATGAGCAAAGGCAGTATCAGATAACAGCTGCAGTACTGTGATAAAATTATCTTCCTTAAAGGTTTGATTGAGCTTATCTAAAAATGTCGATCTCAAAATAAATCACAAACATTGATCTCACACAAGAATAACACGATTTTAAAGTTCAGCCTGAACAGAAGAAAAGAAAAATCCTCTACAGAATACTGATGACTACTTTTGTGGTTCAATTAGCAGAGCATGTTGAGGGTTAGATGTTAAACTGATCACAGACAAGTCATTTTACAAGTCCATTTCAGATCAACAACTGTGTACGACCGAAAAAAAATTAAAGTATTATGTCTTAAAACAATACCCTGCATGAGGTGATTGGTAAAAGTTTGGTTACATGTCATGCAGGTGTTCACAGTAACATCATCAGAAATGCATTGTTCAAGTGGGAAAATTCAAAGGTCTCTGATGCTAGTGGCATTCCATTCAAATACATCTCCCATAACCAGAATGTAAATCATTAAGTTTCCTACAGTGCAGATGCTTCCAAATGAAACCCCATTCTAATGTGTTTCAGAGGCTGCTAAATGCACTGAGGTAGTTCATGATGTATGTATTAAACTTCTCACATCCCACATACTCACAGGATCATCTTCAAAACCGAGGACATGATTTTAGTGGTTTGTTAACATATTCTGATCTTTTTTTGAACTAGTTCTACCTTTATGGTTATGCAAGTTTTACTCTTGTTGCTTATCTTCATCCCCATGAAATATAAACAGAACACAGGCTTTTACGTTTCACTATTTCATCTTTTACTTAAAGGGGTAAGATCGTTTTTGTCTATCTTAAGCTAAACATAAACAAAAATTAAGCGATTCTCACATTACAAGAATAACTATTTGAAATACTCTGGAGTAACTCAGAGATTTTTCATTCTTGGGGATGATTATCCAAGAGCAATGGACATGGTCCTGGACAACTAGGTGGCCTTGCTTGAGCAGGTGGGGTTGGTCTAGATGATGTCCAGCAGTCTCTTCCAACATCAACCATTCTGTGATTCTCTGATTCTTTATGGTTTCCAGTGATATTTCCTACAAGATTGTAGATGGCTTTCTTATTTACTGATTATTGATTGATCCCCTTCCAAATTAAGAATCAAAGTGTACTACTTTTTTTCCTATTGGTATAGCTAAATGGGAATATTTTGGGGAGTATCTCCAACTTTTATTGGTTCCCAAATAGCTTTGGTTAATGTTAACTTGCAACCATTTTCTGACCTTAGAATGTCTACTGAATTCAAAGCAAGATAAATCCATTACTTCCCCTCTGATTTGTAGTTTACACCTGGCCTTAACAAGGATTCAAAAACTACTCACAAAATGTTGGTTGTCTCCGTTGAAAGGCTATGCGCAATTAGGAGAAATTACCTATCTCATTGTAGAACCCACTGAGTGTCATCAAATGCTGTGACCTGATGTAAACTGCAACATTCAACAGGCACATATTTTCAGTATGCACTCTAATACTTAACCATTCATATATACGTAAACATAAAGTTGTTCAGAAAGCAAGCAGACTTCATATCTACTTTGCAGCAGTAGATATGCTTATCTAGTACTCATTTTTCCCACTCAGAACTCTCTTAATTCACTGTTTTCCATCTCCTGTTACCTATTTTTCATCCTCAGACAATGGAGTGTGAAGAAAGGTATATTCTTGAGCAAGATCCTTATCTGTACAGGAGACTTTAACTCTCTTTTCTGGCGAACAGGCCAGAAGGGGAAATACAAGAGCATACATTTGAAACAGCATGGACACTTTTTTCTTATAATCAGCTGAGGAAGAAAGCCAGTATCAATAAAGATGAGAGACCTGGCAATTGAAGAAAACAAAACATGCACAAGGGAAATGCAGTATATTCCTGCATGTTGCTTCATATACCAAAGTCTCCCCAAAATAGTTGAACTTGATAGTTCAAAACCAATTTCAAGGTCACACAGCTGATTGGAGAAGCAAACAAAACCCAGCTTTCCCATTAGTAGGCCTCTAGAAAATGGTTTATTTAAATCACTTAGCTCCAACACACTTAAACCATAATCATGACAATAGACTTCTCTCAAAAATAAGATACTTTTAACACTGAGTGGGAAGTCACTTTTGCCTTCTTTACTGCAGCACAGAGTTACTGAGATATTGTCTTCATGGAGCTTGGAAGAAGGGTTCTAAATATAAGGGCGTTCAGTTTTAATCACTAGGAGGACTGACTGAAGATAGGAGAAACCAGACATCCAGGTGCCTAAGCCCACCTTCCAAAGCTTTGGTTTTAATTTTGTGTGAAATGCATGGGTTTGTCCCAGAGTAGATATCTAGACTTCACAGTGAATAACGATAAAGAAACTAGAGTTTAATTCACGCAGTGTGTCTGCTGTGTAGCAGTCAATGAAGCCCTGGAAACTCAACATGAGATCCAAAGTTTACCTTTAAAAATGGAAAAGAATTCTAGTACTTGATGGAAAACTGATTTAACTTCAAATGTCTGGTTTTATGTGGCACTATTCCCTGTTGAAATACTGAAGATTGAAATGAGAGGGTGTTGTAAAAACCCATTGATAGTATGTTGTGATCATTTGTACATTCAAATGTTTCTCGTGCCTGTCCCATACTGCTTCGAAACAAGACTAGTATCAAATGTAGCATTAGACTCACAGACCATAGGTACATGCTTATAGGATCAAAAGCACTGACTATGCTGCCCAAAAGAAGCCTTAACTCTGGAGAAGGTGGTGATGGGACTGTGTCATGGCTTTTGTAAAATTCTATACATGGGGTGCTTGTTTGGGTACAGCACAGAATTAGTTTCATGTATCTTATATTTGAAAAGGTCTAGACGTGTCTATTGATTGAAACCCTCTAAGACATTTTCTATGCAGAGTCTGTCTTCTACCTTTGGGACAACAATAAAATAATATTTATTTTCAAAATTATTCCTTTTTTTTTCCTATTTTTCATTTTCAATTTTTATATCATCCTAACATGTAAGAAATCGTAGCACAGAACAAGCTTATTTCCTGAAGTTATCTAAAAATCAGGAGTACAAAAATGGGAAACACAGACATACAGCTTAGAATTAATCACCTGGTGCAAGTGGTTAAACAATACAACCAAAAAAGCTGAATTGCAAAATGAGTAACAACTATCAAAGAACAAAAAAGCCATGAGAAAAGATACTGTAAGTACACTCACAAATGAAAACAAAGTAAAATACAGAACTTTTACATCAAAGAGAAGTAAAGCAAGTAACAGATGATACATAGAAATCCCAGTGTTCAATACTCCCACTGCTTCAGTCTTTACAAAAAAATTAATTGTGGCCAGATGCTTAATGCTTGTGATTTTAAGAGGCAAAACTGCAAGCCTGATGATGGAAAACTGAAAGATATTCTGATGACTTAGACACATTCAAGTTGGCAGAATCTTGTGAAATTCACTGTAGAGCACTTAACTAACTAACTGAAGAGACCTCTAATCCATTTGCAATCATCTTTCAGGAACAGAATGGACAGAAAAGGGCAAATACCATATCTTCCTTCAAAAAAGAAAAAGGGAAGACGTGGGGAACTACTAGCCAGCAAGGTTAAATCTGACAGCAGCAAGAATATTTGACAAAATTGTTAAATAAACAATTTATCAACATCTAATAGACAGGAAAGGTGGTAAGAACCAGCTGACATGAATTTATCAAGAATGAATCACATCAAATCAGTCTAATTGTTTTCCCAACTGGGAAACTTGTGGAGTGGGTAAGAAGAGGAAGTAGATATAAAGTACTTCAGTGATAGTAAGACTTTGTTTACTGTCCTAGATGATACTCCAGTAAACAAATTAAGAGAATTACATTCTAGGTGAAATCACTGCAAGGCAGATAAACATCTGGTGGGAAAAAACACACTTACTGAGTAGCTTTCAAGGGCTGGTTGTCAGATCTGAAATGGAATCATGAAGAGGTCTGACAATATTTCCGTTAATGATCTGAATGAAGAAATAGAGAGCACATTTATGAAAGTGAGCTTAGTATCAGGCTGCAAGTGACTTAAAGCATTCTGGGGGACAGGATTAAAATTCCATATTATCTTGATAAATAGAATACACCAAGTACTAGCAAGAAATAGTGAAGAATAATTTGTGAAATAACTCTTGACTCGGCAACAATGACCAGGTACAGTCACCTCCAGTCCAAGTAAAGAAAAATCTGGCAAAGAGAGGTACAGAATGCTGCTCTAAATACCTTATTTTTTCACACTCCAGTTAGAAAAGTCCAGCAAAGAGAGGTACAGAATGCTGCTATAAATACCTTATTTTAGGTATAAGGAGACCAGAACTCAGTGGAACCTATACAATATTCACAAGGAAAGACAAAGATGTAGGACTGAAGAATGGATTTGGTCCTTTATTATTGAACTCTCACATCTGATTGGTTTGTTTCTCCAGACAGTGAGTAAATAAACCTTTCTGAAATTGGAAAAAGAAAAAAAAGAATTTTTCTGTATCTGTGTAAAGCTTGGTTAGAAGTCTCTAAAGGAGAAAGACTTGAAAATAACACTCGCACACATCGTGGTAACATGGTCAGGCAACAGTGGGGCTGCAAATCAGAGACCCTCACTGGAGTTGGTTTAGCTCCTTAGAGGCAGATAGACCACTTTACTAGAAATGTGTCTGAAAAGAACTCTGTAACTATACTATTGTAATTAATATAAATACGAAAATTGCTCAGAATGTAATTGCTGTGATCACCCTATATCATTTGGGAGATAGGGAATTTAAACAAACAAGTTTTGGTTATTTTACACAATTTGGAAGATTGCTGAATTTCAAAATTCTCCACAAAACAGATCTTCCACTCTTCATTTGGCTCTCTTTCTCACCTCAACATCAGCAATTTCACCAGTGAACCCAGAAGTGCCATGGAGAAAATTTAATGAGAGAAAAGAAAATACTTCTCATCCAAATGTCTCCTAGACCATGATATTCTTAGTTTTCATTTACCATGGCAGAGAACACTTTTCATACTTAGACAATTTTTAGTAGTATTTGCTCCCACCAGTGTATTTCAGAATTCTCTCCTCCAGGAAAAAAAAAAAAAAGCTAATCATCTAATCATCATATTTGGTTATTCTCAGAGCTAGTCCTTACATGCTATTTTTAAACTGCTCCTGTTGACTATGCCTTTTAAGGGGTAATAATTCAGTTCTGTTACAAAATAAATGGCTACCATATTTCTGAGTATTTATTCGAGATGCTTTAAAATATTTCTTGGAATTGCTTTTGAAAACTGGAAGGAATTCATTGGGGTCAAGGATACAAAATACCTAATTGTTTTTCAATGACATTCTGATTTCCATCAACAAAGTTAAAGTTCAACAAAAGTTAATCCAATCTAACTACTACCACCCAAAGGAGTAGTCCAACTGCTGCGTGTTCCCACCATTTTCCTTAAACCCTTAAACCATTTTCCTTTTTTCTTGTTCATCTCTTCATGAGCTAATTCAGTTTACTAAACTGGCAGAAAACTAATGTAACACAAAAGGAAGTATAGCGGACGTAGTTTTTCAGTCAGCAGGAGAGCTGCTAAATTATCTCAGACATTCTGTAAACCTCATCAACAGCAATGTAACTGCTGATGTCAATGAACTTGGTCTTCACTGCGTAAAAGACCACCTTCTTGATATGTACTTCCAAATTACAATTCAGGCTGCATGGTTACATTAAAAAACTAAAATCAATCAACTTACTGCGAGACAGATTCTCAAGGGCTTTTCCAAGTTTTTTGCTCTCTTGAAGAATATGATTTAGTTCATCAAAATCATGGTTCTCCGGTTTTGTCCTCCAATCCCATTTAGGATGCTCTATTGACCTTGGCACTAAATGTACACAGATATATAGATGAAGTTTAGATTTGGTAGTTCAGACTCCTATAGTAGAAATAAAGCTGCACAGTGAGTTTACGAGCTTAAGTACCTTGAGTGGTACCCTATTTTAACAGCTGGAAATATTTTATTTGGTCAATGCTAAGCAAAAATGAAAATATCTCTTGAACAAATGGGATGATTCTTGTGACTGAATTGGTAAACAGGAATAATCAATAATCAACAGCTACAAATAATTAAAATAATGCAATAACAGAAAAATGTAACAAAAATACTGCATATGAAGGAACTTCCATTTATCTCAAAATAGAATTGGGTGTCCTAGGGGCCAATAAGGAAAAAATAATCAAAATGGAAATGATTAACTGGTACTTTTGGCTTTGCTAGTCATTTTATCAAAAATAAAAAAGAAATATTTTAGATAAAGCTTTTAAAACAACATGTATATACAATTATTTTTTTAAAAATCATCAAGTGGAGAGAATTGTTCATAAAAACAGTGAATAAATATATGTGTCCATGCTGTACAGCCTGTAATCTTTTTCCAAAATTTATACAAACTTGACCTTTGGGAAGCACAATCCTAAGCTTATAGTCTCTTACTCATTTTCTATTACCAAGATTTTTATTTATTTAAAAAAAAAACAACAACAAACCACTTCTCAACTGCTGAGCTAAATTTACCTACACTAGCAGGAAAGAAGATTAGGAGTTTCTGATATATGTAGGGCCCACAATGAACGCAGCTGCATTGACCAATGTAAATGTTTTTAATGATTTGTAGAAATTAAGGAAAAAAAATAATGCTGTCTCTGGAACTGCAATTTAACATGTTTGATGTGATCTGCTGCCTTCAACACCAAATGCAATTGTTGGGTTGTCTCCAAACACAGAATTACTGTGCTGAGAACTGCACATGCTAGTGTGAAGATGATGCTGCCTAGCCAGCGTTCCCAACAGAAAGGACCAGTTGCTTTTATCAATGATTGCTAACTATTCATTTTAAAATAACTTCAAAAACAAAGCCTAAAATGTCCAAAATATCCTGGCCAGTTTTGAAATTTTTATTTACTATTTTGACACCCGATTTATTTGTCAACTAATTTATGCTTATAATCAATTTCATAACATACTAGAAAGGAAACTTTCAGACTCCTATAGATCATGCAAAAAAGGGTTATGTTTTAATTGTTTTGAATTTCAGAATGCATTTATGATGGTATGGGGAAATTATGTTCAGACTTCGTGTTCTGATATATATTACAAAATGTGCTAAATAACTGTTGCCACTGAAATTAACTTTATTGCTGACTGTCCTCTCTGTGAATATAGAATCTGCTCCACTTTGGATCAATTCCATAAAGGAAACTTGAAGTTAAGTCAATAGACTTTTCCATGTAAAAAAAATGGGAAAATGATATGTTTAAGTGCTTTTGCCATAAAAGAATGTGATTCCATCATCCACAGACATAAACCAAGCCATCTTCAAGCTGGACCTTCAGAGTCTGACAACCTAGAGTATATTCAGACCTGTAACAGCTACTCAGGGACCTGAGTAAGTATTAAGGAAGTTAATAGATTAGACTACACTTACAAACATTCTCAAAGATAGAAGACAAAGAAGACATTAAAAAGGACCCACAGAGATTAAAGTAGGAGGAAAGAGACACAGGAAGCCTCAAGAAGGAGAAGGGAAGAGAAGGACAAGTTGGCATGTCAGAGTCTGGTTCTGCTATGTGTTCAAAAAAGACAAGTCATGTCTTTTCTGCTGAGGACAATGGAAATAAAGATCACCCATGGTTATCTAAATTTCTGTGTGACGAAAAATTGCATCCATTCATAGTCCTAAACATAACTAACTTAACTAGCACAACTTCACTATTTGTCATCCTTTTATTATTTACAGAAAACAAAATGTTCCGTCTAGTATTTTTTCAAAACTCTTACTAAATGTAAATATTTAGAAAACTAGAAAAGAAATTCTATAACAAGGTCTATTTCACTCACCTTTATTTTATATTGAGATCACATCCTCTTTTACTGCCTGCTTTTTCAGCCATATTATCTTCTCACTCGTTGTACCAATACTATATTCTACAGCATCGAACACTCTAGCCTACTAGCAGTTTGACAGACTGAACTCGACACACCACAGAAATCTGACAGTACCACCACAACACAAACAGGCAAGATTTTAATATAGTAAAACCATGTACAAAGAAAAACCTTAGAACTTCCAGGTTGCAGAAAAATTTAACAAACTGGAATTTGGTATCACGTCAATTTGGCATAAGCCACATTTTTCAAAATATTTATCACGGGATGGAAGATGAATGAAACAAAACTAAGTTGTACTCAACAACTGTGGAGCTTTCAGGATCAGCAACTGCCAAATACAAGGACCAACTTGTGTCAAGAGTATAAAGACTATCCATGATAAATTGAGAAACTTGCTGGAGACACAATGGCATAGTTCCTAGTTTCAGAGAAACACCCCACAAACACAGGAAATTTGGATGGATCTCACTAAATGGATGGTGGGAAACCAGTCAAAAGCATGGTGGAAATTTATATGCTGGTTTACTAAAGTCTGTGTTTCAGTGAACATTTTGTACTTCAGCAAAAATGTATCAAAAGAGATATGCTGTCATGGAACATTTCTGAGTTTTAGTAGAATTTATTTCAACAATGAGTTTGGTTCATTCTATTGAACCAAAACTGAGGGGGAAGTTAAGCAGAATTAGAAGACTGAAATGTTTATTACTTCTAAAGAACAAATAGAGTTGTTCTTATTTACCTACTCTTGTGTTTAATGCATGGATGTTTAAACTAAAATGTACTTCATTACATCATGTGGCCTGTGTCTTGTTTTTTAAGGTTGATTCTCTACTTGCCTACGAATGTTTTTAAAATCTAAACTTGTATCCTTCCAATGATAAGATCAAAAAGCACTGGTCATTTTCAAATGGATTGCTTAGTGTGAAGCATGTAGAACTGTATAAAGACCATATGATCCTTCCTTGAGAACTTTTGAAATACATGATCCTCTGTATGGATGAAGTACACCATATATCATTTCCATGCATGTCACTACACACTTAGTGAAATCCTTTCAGAATATTCTGACCTTCCTCTTTATTATACTCATTCATTCCTCAAAAACATACCTGTAATTTTAAATTCCTCATCACGTTACCTACCTCTCAATCTCATCTCTGTTGAGACATTTTTATATCACTTTATCTTGAAATTATTTGCCTATAATTTGGAAGATTCATTATCTGTACATCATAGCATTAGTATCGAAATACTGAGGGTTTTTTTCCCTTTATGGAGCTGAGAATTCCCATCTCGACCTTAGAAGACTGCAAAGACATGCTTTCCAGTATTTCTGATTTTGTTGGTGGCATTCCCCCTCCCACCCCCCACCATGTTTTTATCTACATAGACCTGTCCTTTCAAGACATGAAGTTCTGATAGAATCAGACCAGTTGCTCATTAAATTCCACATTTCATCAATACACTGGATGATCGTTTTACATCTCAAAGAATAGAAATACATATGTGATTATTGAGCATGAAATTACTCATGTATTTAAATCTCACAATATTTGATAATACAGCCAAACTGGTTCACACAGTACCTGGATATTTAAAGGCCTACGGTCCCAGACTGACCAAAAGTAATTACAGATACACAACATTGTAACTGTAAATGGGATATGGTGACAATGGCAAAGTGAAGCAGAGTGAAAGGATGATCTGTGATCTGATTTATCATGAAGGTGCTGAAGAGATCAACTTACTTTGCCTAAAATTAGCTAGCTGGGAAGCAAGAAGTCTGTTTCACAGATTATTTAGAAACTTCCAGATTTGTTCTTCAAATACAGAATGTGATCGTCTAAACGTTTCATTAAATATTTATATATGCATAAACACACACACAGACACAGACCTAGCTTCAAGCCTCTTTCTTGCAAGATAATAGCAACAAGTTCTGCTTCATTATGCTTTTGCACACACTGAACAAGTGGTCAGTGGCCTGTAGATACCAGGGCTTCTTGTTTGTGTGTTTGTTTCAGGTGCATCTGAGACCATAGCAGGCAGGAGGAGGGACTGAAGGGACTGGACGAATTTTTCCAGTAAAAAAGCTGAATGCTTAAGGAAGAGATATTTGTCCAGGAATCACATGTATGCTGCAGTCAATATCTCTGCTGGAGGAAAAAAAAATAAATTCCTAATTAAATAAACCAGTTCTCCTGATGTTTCCAACGATTCCTATAAAATCGTTGAATTCCTATAAAATTCTCAGTTCAGAATTCCTATGAAATTCTTAGTTCTGAATAAACTTACAAGTTCAGGATCATGTGAACATGATAGTCATAAAATGAGCTCTGCAACCAAGCTTATTACAACTGATGGACTCCATCAAGTTTTGTTTTGTTTTGGGGGCTTTTTAGTTTGTTGAGTGTGGGGGACTTGGTTAGTTGTTTTAACAATTTGTTTCTCAGATGAGTCCTTACAACCCTCTTTGGAGAGGTTTTGGAAAAAAATGTAGAATGACAGGGGGTCTACCAATCAAGCTGGCCCTGCCCAGTGGTAAGTTTTGCTTATTGTAGAAGGAGATAGAATCCCCATAGTGCCTATGAAGAACATGTTGAGAAAAACAGTTTTGGTTACCCCTGCTTCAGGAAAAGGCAAACACATTTGTGGGATTGTTGTAGCCAAGGACCTGGCTACACTTGGTGGGTGATGCAGAAGGGTGGGGAAGTCCAATGTATACCTCAAAGGGATCTGATTTTGGGAGAGAATTAACAATAAAGCCAAGAAATTAGAAACTGTATAATGTTAATTTCTAAATAACCCTACTATTGCATACCATCATTGCTACAATTGCTATATGCTATACCAACAGGATTACAGTAAGAATCACTCAAATTAATGAAGGATGAGTACCATAATGGAGGGACTAGAACCGGTTTCAGCAACCAGCACCCAGCAACTTCTTTGAAAATCAACACCTTCAACCTGCAGACCACAAGCATGGACCACACCAGATGCATCCGTTGTGAGTCCCAGATGCAGCACACAACAATCCAAGAGCACGGAGCACACATCACCACTCCTGTCCTGAGAGACTATTATGAAAGACGGAGCTCAACATCCTGGGCTAAATGTATTCAACAGACATTTTAGAGGGATGGCCTACAGACTAAGGGAATGATAAAACTGTGACAAGCATGCTCAGAATCAATCCTATCTAGTTTTATGTATTTATACATGTCCTTTCCTCCTTACACACACACCCTAATTCTACATTTCTCTTTTGTGGGTAAAGCTGCATTCCCACAAACACTGCTGATAGACTTAGGGACTTGGGTAGCTTGAGAGCAAGCTTTACCAATCCAAAAGCATTATTAGATGCCCTTCAACCCACACAAGGACAGATGCTTGAGTCCAGCCTTATACAGATGTATAAATTATTTCCTTGCTTGACATGGGAGCTGATAGCTTAGAGTGCCCAATTTCCTTTTGTCTCTCTCCTTGGACAGTCTAAGGACCAACAAGGATGGAACCTGTAGTAGGCACACAAGTGATATGTCACACCCCTACCTTATCTTTAGAAGGTATGGAAGTTACTTGATGCATATCAAAGAGTCTGAAGTGCAAGCACAGGGAGGGAGAAGAACACAGTATGATGACAAGAGTAGAATCCTAGTCTATCTATAGATGACAACACAAAAGTATTAAATTCATAATTCAAGTGAAAGTAAAGTAAGAATCTAGCCATTTCCTTTGCTCAGAGTTTGCTATCCATTTTAATCCTAATTCAACAGAAAAACATACTATGAGTTTGGAAGTATGCATGAATTAATAATGTAGTGAAGCTTTCTTACATGACTTGGACTCCGGTGACGGTGGAGAAATGTTGGACACAGCAAGGTCGCTCTTTGACTTTTTAGGCTTTTTTGCATTTACCTGCCAAGGTTTATCATAACTTCTAAAATCTCTTCTTGTTCCTTTATTTTCTGTTAAAAGAATCAAATCAGGCAATTAAAACATTTATAGGGTAATTTTTCAAAGACCTAAGCAATTATTCCAGAAAAATCAAGACCTATAAGTCCAAAACAGCACCAGCTCTTTTTGTTGTCCTATTTCTGATTTATGCTACATTTCATATATTTTTCCATTTCCTAAACAATGAAATTTAGAAATTCATTAAACTATTTTTATTAAAAACATAACTTCTTAAATTTTCTTATGATATGTCCTTAACCTTCATTTATTCTTACATGCTTGACTGCCTATGCTTAAAACTTTATAGTTGACATAAGTAAAAAGTTGATTTGTCAAGCAACTAACATTTTGACTATCAGCAACTATGTGAGATCTGAAACAGATCATCAGCCGATTTTTAAATATAAAACCAGTATTTTCACAGCAGCTGGTATCAGAAGATCAAAGCTAAAATTTCTACTTTACAATCAGAGTAGATACTTCAGAAAAATTGTTTATGCTTCTGAAGATCTACAATCATAAATTATTCACACTGGAGTTCATAAAGTAGTAATACCATCTTCTCACTAAGTGTTAGAATGATGGGTTGTTTAAAAGAAGTGTATTATTAAAAAAAATACCTCAATAGAAGCTAATTTCAAGCACAAATATACCACAGGGTAGAGGGGGGAAGAAAAACAAAGCAAAGAGAAAGCAGAAAGAACAGCAGGGGAATCAAGGGACCTTTATATGCACCATCTTTCTCATTGAGACTGGGATTGTTTCCACCCTTTAACTCTGACCCATACTCACATATCATGTACACAGGCTGAGCTGATAGCCACCAATGCATATTAAATTCAGTATCTAATGGACAAACAGGAATTCCTGTGCATTGTCAAAACCACAGAGTGGTACCTGTTCAGCGGGTACACATGTATCCAGGAAATCATGGATGAAAGTGTGGGAAGCCTTTTCCAGCATACACGACATACCTGATGGTTCACTCTCTGCCCAAAGAGCAGCAGAGCCAGACAACGTTCTCTGAAGCTGACTGCGGTTCCCCTGTTTGGACTGAAGATGATCAATTAGAAATGGGATTGGCTGGTCAGGTGTCTCTGTTATCAGCTTGGTCATCAACTCCTTCAGAAAATTAAAACAGAACAAAAAATTAGTGGAATACTGCACCTAAACTGGTCTTATATTTACCAAAATTAAAAGAGCATTTATAAGGAAAAGCCTGTTTTCACCTTTGAAGGAAACAGACATCTCCTCAAAGTACTACTAGTTTTGTCCTATGAAGTGTTCATGTCTGAAGTGCTCTTTGCCTATACAGACACTCTCCCACTGGAATTTATGTTGAACAACCCAGCCTCCACTACCTGCTCAAATTTAACCAAAACAAGCTGAACACTGATCACTTAACCATTCAAAACCAGCACCTTTTCAGAGCAGCAAGTAGCTCCTCTCTGACCCATACATCCAAGTTTCTTGTCATTGGAAATCGATCTATCGGGAAGGTTGGTGCATTCTTGATCTCACCCAGACATGGAACAATGACCTGGTTAGAACATACATTCATATCTGGGAACTCCAGGGTGTGATCAAACAGGTATACATTTTTAAAGCCAAGTCCTCCAAAATACTATTGTATAGAAATAAGCAAATATTTTATTCCACTGTTGCAGACATGGATACAAAAACAATGTCAAGAGTAAACCACCTCCTATGCAATGCATAGATACTATCTGATTGCTGTTAAGCACCATGGACTTGTAGAGCTGCAGAAAAAGAAGTACTCTCCACGTTGCTGCTGAGATCCTTCCTCATAAAACACAGATCAAAAATCCAGAAACAAGCTGTGATGGGCATGTGTCCCGAGAGGAACTCAAAGATTAAAATGGGAGGTGACCCTAAAATCCACAGTTCCACAGGAAATCTGTGGCTGCCACTGCAAAACAAAAAAAAGCTCCATGGTAGTAAAAAAATACTGAATGTATAACAAAATCAGGACCCCAAAAAAGTCTATGTTATCAAGAGCATTTATTCTCTCTTCATCTATTTCTAAGCATAAATACTCCCATAACTTACACAAACTTAATTCTATGTCTACTTATCTTTTCCACACACCTTCATGTAATAATGCTTCAAATATTAGTAGTTACTTGGTATTACCATCAGTTAATTATGTGGGGAAAAGATACTTTAGAGGGAATATACCAAATAACAGTAAACAGGAGTAACAGCATGCAGAATTATTAAGACACAGCAAGTTATCTTTCCCCACTCCAGGACTTCCCATTCTTTTTATTCAATCAGTGGTATAAACAAATAGGTGCAAGTGAAAACAAGACAGAAACAAGCTTTCCATTTCTGAAAGAGAAATTAAACTTCAGAAAACAAACAAAAAAAAGGAGAAAACATGCCCAATCTCATGTCTTGTGAAGACATGATCACCTGTGACATGATTTTGATAACTATCTACAGGAAACAGACAAAAAAGCATCATTGGTTTTTCAATGGAACTGCATAGGCGGAAATTAAGCTATTTACTAATCTTGAATATGGAAAAGCTATGAAGGGTAACTTCATCTAGACTGTCTCTAATCAAGGTACAAGAAACCCTCTGGTATGCATCATACAAGAAAAATCCAGAAATTGGAGTAATTCATATTTTCGTTGCTTGGCAACACTCTAACAGCAAACCTTTCTTTTTTTCCCTGCCAAAATGCAGAATTAGTGACAAGTGGAAAGATGTAATCTTGTACTTGAAATGGACCACAATAGCTGTAGGAATTCCACTGCACAAGATTCTCTTACCAAAGGAAAAGTGTCAATCTGTAATAGCTGACTTGTAATTTAAATAATTTCTCTGAATCATAGTTTGAAACTTATTGCTGTCTTCAATTAATAAAAACAAGATGATGACAACTGAGATACATGCATTGATATTATTAATTTTTTGAGACACACATAGGTGATAATCTATTAATAATAAATTACAAAATTAATGTAGCATTAAAAAAGACAGTATGGAGATTAAAAATTTTAAAATGTCTACGTGTCAGTGTAAGACAAATGCAACTTCATTGTTGCCATCACTGACTTGCTTGTCACGGGAAGAAATGGTCTTTAATTAACAGATGCAGACTTAATAAAATAAAACTGATTCTAGGATTCTTTACCTTATTCTGAAACACAGCAATAAAACCAAAGAACATAATTGCAGAAAGGAAAAAAAAAAGCTGCTATTCCACGATGATGTGAAATTAGCTCCTATTCCAAAGGACCACTTTTTATCTACTGTTAACATATTGATAATAAGGCCTGAGTGATATAGAGATCTGTACTATCCCAGCGCATAATCTGTTCTATTCTGTGACAGCAATCAGAAAAGGTAAAGGGACTACAGGTACAGGCTACTTTTATCTATCTCGCGTAACAAATGAGTTGCACCAATTCTCTACACCTAAAGCAAAAAAGAAGTGACACTGCTGGAATACTCACAAACTGAAAATAGTATGCAGTTCAAAAAAATACTATTAATTTGTGCAATAAGCTGTGGTAGGTTGACCCTGGCTAGAGGCCAGACGCCCACCAAAGCCACTCTATCACTCCCGTCCTCAACTGGGCAGGGGGAAACTATGTTAATGAAAGGCTCACAGGCCAAGATAAGGACAGGGAGAGATCATCCAGCAATTAACATAACGGGCAAAACAGACTTAACATGGAATAAAATGCATCTAATTTATTATCCAGTCAAAACAGAGGAGGATAATGAGTAATAAAACCAAATCTTAAAACACCTCCCCCCACCCCTCCCTTCTTCCTGAGCTCAACTTTATTCCCTGAATTCTCCACCTCCTTGCCCCGAGCAGCACAAAGGGGATGGGGAATGAGGGTTGTGGTCAGTTCATCGCACATTGTCTCTTCCAATCCTTCCTCCTCAGGGGGAAGACTCATCACATTCTTCCCCTCACTCTCATGGAAGACAGTTCTCCATGAATTACTCCAACAGCAGTTCTTCCCATGGGTTGCAGTTCTTCATGAACTGCTCCAGTATGTCTTCCATATGTCTTCAGGCACAGACTGCTCCAGCACAGTCTCCCAAGGCTCTCAAGTCCCCCCAGAAAACTTGCTCTGGCATGGGCTCCTCTCTATGGGCTGCAGGTTCTGCCAGAAGCCTGCTCCTGCACAGGCTTCCCACCGGGTCAGTCTCCTTCAGGTGCTGCACTTGCTCCAGCTTGGGGTCTCTCAATGGGCTGTAGGTGGGATCTCAGCTCCCCATTGTTTTCCATGGGCTGCAGGGGGACAACCTGCTTCACCATGGTCTTCTCCACAGACTGCAGGGGAATCTCTCCTCTGGCACCTGGAGCACCTCTTCCCCCTCCTTCTTCACTGACCTTGGTGTCTTCACAGTTTCTTACATCTTCTCACTCCTTTCTCTGGCAGCAAAAATCTGCCATTTGGGTTTTTTTGTCCTCCTTAACTATGTTATCACAGAGGCACTACCACTGCAGCTGATTGGCTCAGACTTGGTCAGTGGTTGGTCCATCCTTGAGCCAGCTGGCGTTGGCTCTGTCAGACCTGGAGGAAGCTTCTAGGAGCCTGTCGCAGAAACCACCCCTGCAGCCCTGTCTCCATCCCCCCTAACAAAACCTTGCCTCAAAAATCCAAAACATAGCCTCCAACTGATTTGCCTCAAGCACTTTCAGAAATGTCATTAAAAGTGAATTCAACTTCAAGTCAGCACAAATGTGACTTAGATTACAAAGCTTGCCACTTAAGACAAAGCTCTTTACTATGGGTATTCCACTGTAAAAGGGGAGTGAAAAAGCTCTTTTACAGATTTGCTTCTCAAGTAGCATCCAACTTACCACAGCTGGGTTCCTGAACCCCACAGAATTTGTAAAGATCATCTTCACCTTAACCAGCAATAACAGCAGCAGTGACAACACCTTCAGGTATATGCTCTGTGTAAATCCACATTCATGCGCATTCATGTGTTATCTCCTTCCATATCCTCCTGCTGCACACACTGTCAGAGATCCCAGTAGGATCACAACTCCATGATCCCCACTGACTTTACCCTCTTACCAAATTCTTCCACCCAGTTTATTGAGGGACCTAACTGCACCCACTTAGCCCCCAACCCATGCTCTTCAACCTTTGAGAGTCTTGTCATCCCCAGAAAATCAGCACTTACAAGGAAATAGTTATCTACCCGTGTTTGGTTGCTTGGCTATCACCATACGGTGGAGGGGCAAGAGAAACAAAACAACAACAAACAAAACCCAACTTAAACAAAAAAAGAAAAAAACCTCCACACAGGCAGCAACTCTGCTTAGTGAGCACTCAGCTCATTTTTAAAGCAAAAACATATACTACACCAAAGGTGAAGAGATGTTACGGATTAGGAATGCCTATCAGGGATATTCTCATCTTAGCACCATTCTCTAGTAAAAATACCTTAAGCTTCTGATGAAATTATGCAACGTTTATCTGATGCTCTCATCTGTTACTCAGATGACATCTTAATAGACAGCAGGAATAACATACTACATGGTACTCTAAATATAATTTTACAAGTTTAAAATGTTTCAAAAAAAGATGACAAAAGTGAAGGTATTAAATATGAAAAACTAAAGTGTACAACAAGTTACAAAAATAAAATTCCTTTTTGGTTAGCAGCAGTCTGATCTGACTCACAATGTGCTAAGTAGGCAAGGTTTCACAAGAAAAAGAAAAGGAAAAAGACCAACTAGTCTCAATGAAGCCGCCTCTGCATTAACACCAGAATAAAAATGGCACAAGATCACTGAAACTGAGAATCATTTCTTGATGAAAAATTCAACAGATAAGTTTCCACTGTGCATGAAAACAGAAATCTAAGACACTTCTGTGCTTCTTAAAAATATTAACTATACTTTTTGTGTTTTGAGCTCAAATTTCTAGGTCTCAACTTCACCTAATTCAAAGAAAAAATACCTCTGTAACATGCTCTTCTCTGCATGGAAAGCCTATAACAACAAATAAAAATGGTACATTGGGTCTTCATGATGCCAGATGAATTGCTTGCTACCCATAATCTCTCTGGCTCCTGCCTTCTTTCCACTGCTGTCTTCCTGTCACCCTACCTTCTTTTGTCTTTTCTATCAGTGGAATCCCCTCCCAGCCTCTCCCTTCCAGCTGTGTAACAGGTGAAGCCTGTTCAGCTATCAATTCCCTGTGCATCCACAAGAGACGCTGCAGCACATAAGAGATGAAAAGGAACTTTCATGATTACTACAGAATACATTAATTTCTGCTTCTTCCCCACTGTATTGCCCCAAATTATGTTCTGACCAGAATGAGAAAGAACAGGCAGGAAGCTGATATAAGCTCCAGAAAATCCGGCCATTAACTCTTTCAAGGATCTTACCTTGCACTGTGCAAAACAGAAATGAAACCAGTAATTTCTACTTTCTACCACAACGGTATCTGTCCTGGCTTCAGCAGAGACAGAGTGAATTTTCTTCCTAGCATCTGGTATAGTGCGTTGTTTTGCATTTAGTATGGAAATAATGTCGATAATAGACTAATATTTTAGTTGGTGCCAAGCAGTCAAGGACTTTTCAGCTTCTCACACTGCCCTGCCAGCAAGATGAGTGGAGATGCACAAGAAGCTGTGAGGGGACACAGACAGGACAGCTGACCCAAGCTAGCCAAAGGAATATTCCATACCATAAGACATCATGCTCAGTATATAACAGGCAGGTTGGCCAGAGGGTAGTGCAGCTCAGGAACTAGCTGTGCATCAGCTTTGTGTGGTTAGCAACTGTTCTGTGCATCGCTTGTTTTGTATATTCTTTTATCATTATTATCATAATCATTACCATTATTATTAATTATCATCTTCCTTTTCTGTCCTATTAAACTGCTTTTATCATGACCCATGAGTTTTACCTTTCGTCTTTCCAATTCTCTCCCCCATCCCGCTGCTGGGAGCAGGGCGAGTGAATGGCTGTGTGGTTGTTTTAGCTGCCTGCTGGGTTAAACAACAGTATCTTCACTAGTTTTATTAAACTATAAAAGATAGACTGTTTTAAAACAAACTTGCACAAGTTCATCTGTGGCTGCTTCCAAGAGGGAGATTTATGTCCATATTGATAAGGCCGCAAAAGATGATGAAAAAAACAGGTCTAAACTAGCAATTTAATATATTAATTCTTTATAAAGAGAATAATCTTTCACTATTGTGCTATCCTGAGGTCTTCTATTAGTTATTCAAGGCAGCTCAAATTTTAATTTCCTTGTGACTGTCCATGCATTTAATACAAATGAAACAGTCTTCACAGTCTATTAATCATAGGCCAAATTACAAGAAAGCTCTAATTAGCTATGTCTAAACGTACCTATGAGGTTATTAAGTTAATTAAGAGACATTCTATCTTGCTCCATAATTGATAACAGTAACTACACAACAATCACAGGTTTTGTTTTTAACTATACAGACTTTTATGCACCATGTCAGAGCTTGCACAGATTTTGAGTGCATTATGCTCTTATTTCATGGTTTAACTTAGACGTTTCAAAAAGGTAGTGTGAATTGCCCTCAGAAGATGTCTGTCTTTCCTGACCAGAGAGAGACTGGGTGGCTTACCTTAAACTACAAGGTTTTGATGGGATGTAGTTCCAAATTAAGATAATTAAATACAGCAGTCTTCACAGCAATGTCAATGGCAATCTTGTCAATGAAGAAGTCAAGGGAGCCTAGAGAGCTCAGAGTTGACTAGCCAATGTACATCCATTAGGGTAAGAAGAATCGCTCTCCAAGCTCCACTGATTGCACTGGCTATATATATCCATTGACTACAATAAAGCTTAGACACTGAGAAGACAGGCAGACTATTTAATGATTGACAAATTATGTCTTTAGAATTCCTTTCTAATTTCTGCTGTAATAAAGCAACAAAATAAAAGAAAAAAAAATAGAAAGTATATTTCATTACTATTCTTCCTGGCTAAAATAAAAGTCTGCAATTCTTAAATCAGAGCAGAAAGGTAAACATCACTGCTTCTACCACAAATTATTATTTTCTAAGGAAATGAAGGGAAAATACCAGTATCCTTCTTTTAGAAAATAGCTAGGCTTTAAATCTTCTCAAGTAATTCAGGATTAAAAGAAGAAAATTACATTACAGACTGTAATCAAAATGGACTCAACATATTTTAAGCATTCATGAAATTATCAGCACGTCTCCCTATGAAATAAATTATTCAACACAAAGCAAAGCTCCACATAAATACAATGCACATGCCTGCAGCATACTAGTTTCAAACTAACCAAGGTGGAAAAGCAGTTGAGGATTAGAAGTCCTATTCAGCTTGTTTGTGAAAGTCTTTAACCTGGTATCGACTAAAAAATTTTCAACCAAGTCTTTGTTCGAAGCCTCAACACTACTCATTCCCCCCATTTCAGCTAGCTGGGCAGCTAAATGGTGTGCAAAACTGCAGCACACACCATGGCACACACCCCACAAAGAAATTACTTTGGACATACAACAAAAAAGAAAGTACGAAATTGGTATTAGGATGCAAACAAAACTCCCCTGAAGGTGGCACTGGTAGGGAAATCTACAATGTAGGACTAGTGGTATGGGTATCATTTTCAAACTCAGACTGCTATCACTCTAACTCTCAAACTGCTCTTGTTCACACCTCAAATCAGGTTGTTAACTGGCTGATACATTAAATTGTTTGAGTTTTGGATCATAAAATAGTAAGATGGAGTCTGAAAACAAACACCATTGCCATTTCAATAACAGACCAATTCTGGGACCTATGTTACTAACCATAAGTTTAGGGAAACTCTGCAGAGCAGAACGAAAAAAACCCACTTCTTTCCACTATAAACTCTTTGCAAATCACATCATCAGTTCCCTGAGTTGGATGAAGTTGCCCTCTCTGATATCAACCCAACTCATTTATGTAACAGTTGCTAAAATATGCATCATTGATCTTCCTTAGTGACCCACAAACAAAAACCTTTTTCAGAGATGAGGTCTGATGAACAATTCTGAAGGTTCGTTCACTCAGTAAGGTCCTGACAGTTTATCAAATTCCACCTTGCACATCATAACATACACTAACTACCCAAGCCTCTTGCTGTATTTTTTTTTCTCTTACACATCCTTTGAGGTTTTTTTTTCCTCTTGTCTTATTCTTGATATTTCAAATACCTTTGTCCCAGATGTATTATGCTGCTTCTGAGTTCACAAAATAGCTTCAAACACCTTTGCTGTTCAGCTTTGTTACTGAAAGATTTCCTTTCTCCTATTCAATCACTGCAGACAAGAATGATATCAAAGAGGTCTCTGGTACTAGGTTACTCTAAAACATTTAACTATTTCTCAGTAAAAGAACAAAAGGCTAAAGATATGCTCTCAGATATGCTAAGCATGGCAACAGTTACCATGCTTTCTCTCAGTTTTCAAATGACAAAGATTTTTTATGATAGTTTATACTTCTTTCAGCAGTCCTGTATCTCTGCATAACATTCTCACACTTGTGGAATTATGGCTACTGTATCATTATCTGAACTCAGCAAGAATTTATCAAACGAGGGTAGTTTGTGTTATTACAAAAACACTCTCAGGTTTCCCTAAAGTGCAATTCAGAAATCTTCCTCAGTTTTCACCCACTCTACCAACTAGTGGAAATCCTACCCTGAAGGCAAGGCACTTCACAGTCCAACCAAGAGAAAACGAAAACTACTGGTTTTCTGGACAATCTGTAAGATTTACATCAAAAGGAATACTCATAAAGGCTAGGAAAGATTATTATAACCTGGACTGATTTCCTTAGATTATAGCCTTGAAACAACACTGACTGCACATCGTAATCTGATTCCAATTTCAAGGTCTGAGGTGAGCCACTTGTTCCTCTGTGATCAATGATTCATTACTGCAACTGTTTAAAAAATCTTATCGTATTTCCAATTTAAACTTCACTGACTTAGCTTCCACCTACCTGGCACAAACTTTTGCCTGACAGCTGTCTAGCCAGTCTTCCCCAAGCCTGTATCGCTGCATGGGCTTCTTATGTCCCAGGCATCACTACAGGCTTGAGGAAGAATGACTGGAGAGCTGCCCGGTGGAAAAGGACATGGGGGTGCTGGTAGGCAACTGCCTGAGTACATCCAGTAGTGTACCCAGGTAGCCAAGAAGGCCAACATCATCCGGGCTTGTATCAGAAACAGTGTGATCAGCATGAGCAGGGAAGTGATCATCCTCCTGTACTCAGCACTGGTGAGGCTACATCTCAAATACTGTGCTCAGTTTTGGGCCCCTCACTACAAGAAAGACATTGAGGGACTGGAGCATCTCCAAAGAAGGACAAGAAAGCTGGTGAAGGTCCTAATGAACAGGGCTTATGGGGAGCAGCTGAGGGAAGTGGTGTTGTTTAGCCTGGGGAAAAGGAGGCTGACAGAAGACCTAATTGCTCTCAAGTCTCTTCTTCCAAGTAACAAGCAATAGGACAAGAGTAAAAGTTGTTCCAGGGGAGGTTTAGATTAGATACTAGGACAAATTGCTTAACTGAAAGGGTTGCCAAGCATTGGAACAGGCTGCCCAGGGAAGTGGTTGAGTCACCATCCCTGGAGGTATTGAAAAGACATGTAGATGTGGTGCTTAGGGACATGGTTGTATATGACAGTGTTAGGTTAACAATTGGATTTGATGATCTTGAGGTTCTTTTCCAACCCAAATGATTCTATGTTTGGTGATCAAAAAGAAAAGGCTGCACATGGAAAAAAACAATGAGTATATAAGGGATTCACTCAGCAAAGGTGTTTAAAAACACCTAAACTTATGTGTGAGAAGGAAATAATTATAAAGTCAGGTGCATGCCTAAAATTCCCTGATGAATTAGGTCACTGCTGTGTGACTGAAGAATTGCAAGCATACCCTTCCTTTCAGAGGCCTACCCAAATAACCATTAGGCCTTTTTTTAGAACCTAACTATGCATTTTGAAGACTGACACAAGTCCTTTCAATTGTACCTCGTGGGAATTTTGGACAGTACACATTTTCAGAATGTATGCAGCAACCAACCACACCTGTCAGGCATTTCTCCCACCAAATCACTTATTAAAGTTAAAAAAAATGTAAAAACACGTTTCCAAATTAGATCACATATTATACATACTATTGATATATTGCTAGAAGAAAAACTTCTCAGAAATACATGTGGCACATTTATTACTTCTCATGCTTTTTTTTTAGTTTCTGTTCTCACGGTTTAAGGGAATTAAACTGACTGATTTGTCAGTGCTTGAAGAAAATTACTATGTAAGACATGATTTTATACTTTTTTTTTTTTTACCCCCCAATTACAGTCACATGGCAATATCTAAAAGCACAATACCAGAAGTGTGGCATTGACAAATTAATTCTAGGAATTAAGTGCCCCATTTTCTTGCTACTTAAAATCCCAGATTTCAACATGGTTACTCTTACTTTTTCCAACAGATGACAAAGTGACCGAAATGTGGAGTTGGGTGACAAGTCATGATTTAGTCTAAAGCTGGTGAAAGTCCTAACCCAACCTAAACTCACGAACAAGGTTCACACCCATCCCACCCATTGCCTGAAACTCCATTACAACCAGCACAGAGTCCTGGCAGTAGTGCTGAAGCAACACACTAATCCCCCTCACTTGCTTCGCTGCATTGGTAACAAGGTGTTCACTAGGGTTTGTTCCTCCACCAGTGGTATGGCCTCAAATAAAGCACTGTCAAATCAATTTTTACAGCAAACTCTTCAGAGCTACAAGTTTGTTAGCCTGGTACTGTGCTCCTCTCTCTCCCATTTCACATCTTGCTACTACTCTTCAGTCTATTGCACACATAAAGCACATACAAGTGCATAATAAGGTTACATTTTTGTGGACAGCTCTAAAGTACCTAGTGGCAGCGTGAACCTAATACGCCTGCGCTAGAGCGTCACTGCCTTTAGCTGCTCCCATGAACTTGGGGCAGCTGCCAAAGCACTGATGGCAGCACAAGCAATTGAAGAGAAAAGTCAGCTTCTAAAAAGCTTAGGCTGTGGCTACACCCAAAATAAATCCATACCCTGAGTAAAGATTACTTTTTAACACAAAGAGTTTCAGCACCACTGAATTTCAGAGTATTGAATTTTACTGATACTGAAAGTATCAGGCTCAGAAAACAGTCAGTGAAATATTTCAAAGCAATCTAAATTAGACAACTTAAAAACAGGGCTTAAATAAAATAATTCAAATTCCTTATAGGAATAGGATTTCTGCTCTCATGCAGAAACAATACATACACATGCAGGAAAAATGTGCATAGCTGGAAACTCTGAACATATTCAGTATTTTTTATCATTCTTATGGGTATTAATGTAAAAAAAAGAGTGAAGAAGATTTTCAAGTACATTGCATTTATTCAAGAGAATGCACCCATCATGATAATGACTGGACAACTGAGGTAAATATTAAATCATAAATTCATTAATGTATTCATAATATGCAAGCAAATCTCTACCTAAAAACATAGAAGCATTAATACCTTCTTTTTTTAAAATATGTTTATTTGCTGTAAAATTACATTAGCATAAATCTGATATTACAGGCTATGATATTATCTTGGAATTTAAAAATGCAGTAGTCCATGAATTTTCCAAGTCAGTGAATTTTGTATCATTTACACTTAACAAAATGGCTCTTCATATATGTGGGGGGCATATATGGACACCAAGTGCCCACCAAAGTTGCTCCATCACTCACCTCTTCAACTGCACAGGACAGAGAAAATACAACGAAAGGTTTGTGGGTCGAGATAAGGACAGGGAGAGATCATTCACCAGTTACTGACACAGGCAAAACAGATTGATTAATTCATAATGAACGAAGTCAGAGTACCGTAACGAGAAATAAAATCAAATCTTAAAATCCCTTCCCCCCACCCCTCCCTTCTTCCCAGGTTCAACTTCACTCCTGATTTCTTTCCCTCCTTCCTCCAGTAGCATGGGAGACAGGGAATGGGGGTTGTGGTCAGTTCATCACACAATGTCTCTGCCACTCCTTCCTCCTCAGGGAGAGGACTCCTCACATTCGTCCCCGGCTTCAGTGTGGTGTCCCTGCCACGGCAGTCCTTCAGGACCAGATTGCTCCAGCATGGGTCCCCCATGGAGTAACAAGTCCTGACAACAAACTTGCCCCAATGCCAACTCCCTCGTCTCTCCATGGGGCCACAGGTCCTTTCAGGATCTTGCTCCAGTGCAGGCTTCCCACCAGGTCACAGCCTCCTTTAGATGCCTGCACCTGCTCCACTGTGGGGTCCTCTATGGGCTACAGACAGGTATCTGCTCTACCATCAATGTCCATGGACTGCAGGGGGACACTTGCTCCACCATGGTCTTCTCCAGTGGCTGCAGGGGAATCTCTGCTCCAGCACCTGGAGCACCTCACCACCCTCCTTCTTCAATGACCTGTAGTCAGTGTCTGCAGGGTTGTTCCTCTCGTATTTGTATTCTCACTCCTCTCTCCAGCTGCAATTACTTCTGCTTTTTGGGGGGCTGTTGCATTTTTTTTCCTTCTTAACTATGTTATCCCAGAAGTGATGATAGGCTTGGCCTTGACGAGTGGCAGATTCATCTTGTAGCTGGCTGGCATTGGTTCTATTGGGCATGGTGGAATCCAAAACCTTGCCATGCAAACACACTACAATATACATGAAATACTGATATCCAAAATGAACAATCTACATTTTCTCCACTTCATATTTCATCCTTCTAAAAGTCTGTCAAAACTTTTCTAACTGTATAACAAAAACTAGTGGTGAGTAGTCACATCAGAAGGTCTGATATCATATTCAGACAACTTCCTCAGTGGATAGCCGTATGAGCATGAAGAAAA
Source organism: Hypotaenidia okinawae (assembly GCA_027925045.1). NCBI lineage: Eukaryota > Metazoa > Chordata > Aves > Gruiformes > Rallidae > Hypotaenidia > Hypotaenidia okinawae. The sequence continues at coordinate 127,827,199 of BSDF01000002.1, read as the reverse complement.
AAATGACAGCATGACATTCACATGCCTACAGTTAACATTAAAAAAAATTGATTTAAAGCAGTTTTTCTACAAGCTCTTTTTTTTTTCTTTTTAAATACATTTCTACTTTCAAAGCTACTAACTGTATACCAAACTGAGGCAAATAAGCAGGAGCAGAGCTCTTCCAAACAATGACTTCCTGAAGAAGTTGCTGCAAGTCATTTAACAGTGTGTACCACTACAGACTTTTCCCAATGGGAACCATTTGGCAGTCACTGGCACTACAGGACAGCACACTCAGCACTCCTGAGCAAGCTGTGGACACACATTTCTGAATCCTTGATCCTTCACTTATCTGGGTCATGCAGCTTTCCCTACCCATTGATTTCAGCATGGCAGGTACACACCATCAGCCACCAAATGCTCATTTATCCAAAGGATAATTTACCAGCAGGTGTGAAGAAGAGTTCTGAGGCTGATCTCAGAAAGAGAGAAAATAAAACAATAGAAAACTAAATCAGTAATAATATACCTAGCATAAAGATATTCATGTAAATACAAATATTTCAAAGTGCAAGTAAAGAACTCAAGGGTCACAGACCTAAGTTTTTTTATCATTGAATCTTGTCAGGCATCTCTCCTGTATGTATACATGTAGAGATTTCCCGTGTTTAAGTAATCTGCAGTTCTAGAAAAAGAAATACTAGTTATAGGAAGGAATACTAGAGAGGAAGGGGGAAGGGGATAAAGCCAGGTCTGCTAGAGATCAGCCTGGGGAAGTGGTATTTGGATTAGGAGAGAGGCAAGGGGCTCAGCTGAGGTGCGTCTACACTAACGCACGCAGCATGGGCAACAAGCAAGAAGAGTTGGAAGCCATAATGCGGCAGGCAAACTATGACCTGGTTGCCATAACAGAAACATGGTGGGATTGCTCCCATGACTGGAGTGCTGTAATGGATGGCTACAAACTCTTCAGGAGAGACAGGCAAGGAAGGAGGGGTGGTGGTGTGGCTCTATACGTTAGGGAATCCTTTTCTGCCACTGAGATTGTGACTAGGGATGATAACATTGAATCCCTATGGGTAAAGATCAGAGGAAGGGCTGACAAGGCAGACATCCTGGTGGGTGTCTCGGTCAGAGACTTCCTACTCCAACTGGACTGCCACAAGTCCATGGGGCCAGATGAGATCCACCCGAGAGTGCTGAGGGAACTGGCAGAGGTGGTAGCCGAGCCGCTTTCCATTATCTATCAGCTCTCCTTGTTGACTGGTGAGGTCCCAGAAGACTGGAGGCTCGCCAATGTGACTCCCATTTACAAGAAAGGTTGTAAGGAGGATCCGGAGAACTACAGGCCTGTTAGCCTGACCTCGGTTCCAGGGAAGGTTATGGAACAGATAGTCTTGAGGGAGATCATGCAGTATGTGCGGGATGGCCGGGGGATCAGGCCTAGCCAGCATGGGTTCATGAAGGGCAGGTCCTGTTTGACCAACCTGATCTCCTTCTATGATCTAGTGACCCATCTGCTGGATGAGGGAAAGGCTGTTGATGTGGTCTACCTAGACTTCAGCAAAGCCTTTGACACTGTCTCCCACAGTATTCTCCTGAAGAAGCTGGCAGCCCGTGGCTTGGATGGGTACACCCTCGGCTGGGTAAGGAGCTGGCTGGAGGGCCGGGCTCAGAGAGTGGTAGTAAATGGAGTTAAATCCAGCTGGCGACCGGTCACGAGTGGTGTTCCCCAGGGGTCGGTGCTGGGGCCTGTCCTCTTCAATATCTTTATTGATGACCTAGATGAGGGCATTGAGTGCACCCTCAGTAAGTTTGCAGATGACACTAAATTGGCTGGGAGTGTGGATCTGCCTGGGGGTAGCGAGGCCCTACAGAGGGATCTGGACAGGCTGGAGAGCTGGGCTGAAGCCAATGGCATGAGGTTCAACAAGAGCAAATGCCGAGTCCTGCACTTTGGCCACAACAACCCCAGGCAGCGCTATAGGCTTGGGGCGGAGTGGCTGGAGGACTGTGTGGAGGAAATGGACCTGGGGGTACTGATAGATGCATGGCTGAACATGAGCCGACAGTGTGCGCGGGTGGCCAAGAAGGCCAACGGCATCCTGGCTTGTATCAAAAATAGTGTTACTAGTAGGAGCAGGGAGGTAATTGTCCCCCTGTACTCAGCACTTGTGAGGCCGCATCTCGAGTACTGTGTTCAGTTTTGGGCCCCTCACTACAGGAAAGACATTGAGGCCCTGGAACGCGTTCAGAGGAGGGCTACTAAGCTGGTGAGGGGTCTGGAACACAGGCCTTACGAGGAGCATCTGAGGGAGCTGGGATTGTTCAGCCTGGAGAAGAGGAGGCTCAGGGGAGACCTTATAGCTCTCTATAACTTCCTGAAGGGAGGTTGTAGTGAGCTGGGGGTCGGCCTCTTCTCCCGTGTAGGCAGTGACAGAACTAGAGGGAATGGTATCAAGCTGCGCCAGGGGAGATTCAGGCTGGACATTAGGAAATACTACTTCTCGGAAAGGGTGGTCAGGCACTGGAATGCACTGCCCAGGGAGGTGGTGGAGTCACCAACCCTGGGGGTGTTCAAGGAAAGACTGGATGTTGTATTGAGGGATATGGTTTAGTGGGAGCTAGTAGTAATAGGTGAATGGTTGGACTGGATGATCTTCTAGGTCTTTTCCAACCTTAAAAATTCTGTGATTCTGTGATTCTGTGATTTTGGAATGCCCAGGGTCCAAATTTCAGCATACCACCTCAAACCTTCTTGGTCATTTTCAGGCTGTCACCAAGCTCAGACTTTGAAGTTCAAATCCTATGACCTGCGTAGTGCTACTTAGGTAGCGGCATTACTATACAGTTTTGAAATTATCCTTTAGACTGAGTCACTAGAATCATACACTGATCATAAATTTGGAATTCGTAATAATGCTTTTGTCCACTTACTTTAATGAAGTCCCTTATAATAAATTTACTTCTGAAGTCTGAGCACAATCTAATGGATAGTTTTAATCTAATGGATTTATTTCTAAGTATGGCTTATTACAAAAGAGAGCAAGCAAATCTGTTTAATTTTCAGTTCAATCATTTAAAATTAAATTTAAAGTTTTTATTACCAAAGTTCAAGTAATTAGTTCAAGGGCTATAGGGTTATGCATGATTGTACTAGGAACACTATGGGCCAGTAAAAGATTTCAATGTCTAAACTGAGAGTTAAGGAAAATTTAGCTGCCCAAAACTAAAACTGCATCTTGACAAGCTCTGTAGTACTGATAACCATCACCTTGACTTGATAATACTCCAAGTACATAAACTGTAAGTAAACCTGCTTGATCTGACACACCTCAGGAAGGAGCCTACTTTATCCAAACACTTGATGATCAAGCAAAGTCAATTACAGGGGAAGTGACCAGAATGCCAGATTACTTTTCCAAAGTAGCTGCTGGAGTAACTATGTTACAGCCTGCTGACTTTAGCCTGCAAGGAGTTGGAAGATGTGACTCAAATCCCTGCGGGCAGAACAGGACACTGAACACAGGATATCACACTCCCTCTGGCAAGTGACTAGGAAAGGGATTCTGTGACAATCTCTTCTGACCATGCATGAAATTCAACAAGTAAGCCTTGATCAGTGATTCTTCCACAGACAACTGATGCTGATCTTCCACTGTGACCTGAACAATCTAAAATAAAACCAACCCCAAAACCCCTGAGTAAACAGTTTTTGCCTTTTCAGTTAAGGCTTTGGGTGGTGCTTTAACATCCAAACATAATGCAATGCTTGGGGCAAAATCCTATAAAGTATAATGAATGTAACAACTGTGAATAGGCAATGTTACATGTATGAGCAAGTGGGAAGTACTATGAACAATAGCTTAACACAAAGTCCACACCTCAGTTGTGTACAAAGTTGTGGCAAGCAGCCTTGGTTATAGGAACAGGTGTGATAATGCCACTGGAGTTCAGGATTCTGAATAGGATTGAATTCATATAGACTTGTTATTGCTTCCCACAGTTAGACATCTCTCAAATATAAAAGATCGTAATTTTAAAAGATTTTAAAAGTACATTTACTATGCTTAAATCTCACTTTTAAAGACTTAATGACAAAAAAAAAAAAAAGAACTGGGGATTTATAAGGCCACTATGAGATCATCTTTCCATGTAATAGTGTTTGAATGTAAAGAGTTTTGGAGACAAGTAACTCAGGTGCTAGAAAAGATAACAAGATCTACAAGAAAATTCTAAAGAAATCACAGCAATTTCCCAGCAAGAAGTCTTTCAGTTCCTGACAAAACCTGATGAAGACTGGACAGACTGGCACCTAAGCAGCACCATTGCAGGGGGTTGGAACTTGATGATCTTTAAGATCCCTTCCAGCCCAAAGCATTCTATGATTCTATGGTTCTATGATTCCTGAGAGGTCTCATGGAGTTGGTGTACTTTTATCATGCATAACATGCCCAATATAGGATCACTCACAAACACAATAAAGCCAACAGCTGACAGATGCATTATGATTCTCATTCAGGCTACTTGAACCTAGATACAATACAAGGCTGTCATCAGCCTGAGGCGATTCAAACCCACATCCCTCACCACATAGGATACTGCATTAAATTAAATTCAATGCTATGCTCTATCAGGGGCAAGAAACTTCCTAAGCTGCTGCTAAAACTATGCTACTGCACAGTAAGAGAGAGAGACAGACGGATAGATAATTCAAGCAGAGACATGAGGGACCACAATTTGACAATCCAGTGGCTAGTATTAAACAAAATTTAGATAAAATACAGACACTGTGGAGAGCTGCTCCACAGCATTTATCTCTGAAACACAGCTAGCAACATCCCTCAGGGAAGTACTCATATCATTGTGTCTACGTGCACAGCAGCACCTGCTTTCAACTCAGCTTCACACTCAAGACGTGGCTAGTATTGCAGATATTGCTTTGTGCTTTGGCATTTAATAGTATGGGTGAGTTTTTGCTTAGCATGTAAGGGTTCTGGATCACCATTCTGAGACACATACTATTACCTGTACAGTGACTAGACCAAACAATCAACTAACAAATCCTGGACTCCACAGAAATTTCAGCAATTTAGCTTGCAACTGAATATACATCACTCCTTGGATCATACCCTTTTCCTTTGTTTGCCTTCCTTAAAAAAGGTCTTCAGAAATCACACAACTGCAATTACACAAGGGTACTTGTTTAAATCAGAATCACTTCTACGCAACAAAATCCCACTCAGCCATTAAAGCCTTCTTTTCAATGGAGCCTTGGCCCAATGCTCACTCCACAATATCAAGTTTGCCTCTGGTAACCACCACTCAGATGTCTTCCAGGGTTTCACCAGCACATGCAACTTACACACAACATGCAAACCACAAGATAACAGACATGATGAAGCTACAGGTAGTCAAGACCAAGTTGGCAGAAAAATTAAAATTCAGAGCTCTCAGCTACCCATTAACAGACACTCTGCTCCAACAGCTTTTGGAACAAGGCACTGCAGTTCTTGCATCATCTGTAAAACCAAACCAGTATTACTTCTCCTGTGGAAGAAGCATTTGAGTAACATTGCATTACTACAGCGTTACATTGTACGGAAAGACAAATGTGAGAGGATGTTTTGAAAAGTTCTGCAGTCCAGTGCATGTGAACAAAGTTATTAAATATGCTCTATAAGTTCTATTAATTAAAATAGTAATACAAATTTTGTTTTCTTTTTTTTTTTATCTGGACCAAGAATTCTTAAACTATTCACATGAAAGTTCAAATAATGACCTGCAATTACAGTGACACAAATTGGAGAGTGCAAGGTACCAGTCAAGGGTAGGGAAGTTCTAACACAGGTTTAATTATCCTAACTCTAGCTGCCTACATAAATTAACCATAAATTTGCTCAAGAAATGATGACCAAACAAATTCCAATGACACTAACAGATGCTCCCTGCTTGTTAGATTTTACTTAAATCATGTAATTTGGAGATGTTCCTTTAGTACAGCAGCTAAACAATTGTTGGTAATACTCAGTCTAATTATGAGTTTTATTCATATACTTTGAATAGATGAGTATCTATTCAGATATGCATCTTAATTGCCTATTATTTACCTGTGAGAGATTGACTTGGTCTCATAAGACTTCATACCAATGTTGTAATCAACTTTTTAAATAGAACTAAATGTTTAATATGCACCAATACAACAGAGATTTCTGAACTGGAAAGGTCAGAAATTGCTGCCACAGAAAAATCCAGAAATTCATTTTCAGCAGGGCATAATACAAAGGGTTCTTTTGTATCTTCAGAATTTATATATTGCAAATAAGACCAACAAGTAGTTTTTATATAGCATTTTAAGAAGACAAAGTTATTTTATATATAAACAGATGCTAAATTGATTTAAAGCTGTGTGCATCCTTTTTTTCCCCTCCACAGAGAAGGTCACACTGATTTGCCTCTTACAGGTAACACAAGATGTACAGTATGTTGTCAGAATAATCACCAAAGCCACTGCAGAGTATCTGCAAGCAGATACCTGATAGCTCTCAAGCACCTTTGAGATAAGCCACGTTCGGTTTGGTTCTGCTAAGCTCAAACTCTGCACTTTTCTAACTGCAAGTGTAAATTATAAAAATCTCATTTACTATCATGAGTAACATTTTTATACTAGCAGTCATTCTGCACTCATTTAGAGGTATATGAAGTTTTGCTTAATTATATATACAGTTGAACTGTGCAGTTAAAAAAAGCAAGCCACAATGAAATCAGAAGAATGAGAAGAACTGGTTACTTTAAATGCAAGAACACAGGAATCTTTTTCCATTCACAAGCCATCAGTTCATGGATATAAGAATGAAAATTTATTATAAATACATGAATTCATATTATAAAAAGTAACTAAATAACTATGTGGGCTGGATAGAGAATGGATTAAGAACAGCCATAAGAAGGACTTGGGGGTGTTGATTGATGTAAAGCTCAACACGAGCCAGCAACGTACACTTGCAGCCCAGAAAGCCAACTGTGTCCTGGACTGCATCAAAACCAGCGTGGTCAAGGCAGGTGATTCTGCCCCTCTGCTCTGCTCTGCTCTGGTGAGACCCCACCTGGAGTACTGTGTCCAGCTCTGGAGTCCCCAACACAAGAAGGACATGGAGTTGTTGGAGAGAGTCCACAGAAGGGCCCTGAAGATGACCAGAGGTCTGAAGCACCTCTTCTACGAAGAGAGGCTGAGAGAGTTGGGGTTGTTCAGCCTGGAGAAATAAAAACTCCAGGAAGAACTTAGAGCAGCCTTCCAGTACCTAAAGGGGCCTACAGGAAACCTGGAGAGGGACTGTTTACAAGGGCATGGAGTGATAGGACAATGGCCATAAGCTAAAGGGGGGTAGATTTAGATATTAGAAAGAAATTCTTTATTAAGAGGGTAGTGAGACAGAGGAATGGGTTTCCCAGAGAGGTTGTAGATGTCCCCTCCCTGGCACTGTTCAAGGCCAGGTCAGACAGGGCTTTGAGCAACCTGATTTAGTGGAGGGGTTTCCTTCCCATAGCAGAGGGTTGGAACTAGATGATCCTGAAGGTCCCTTCCAACCCAAACCAACCTATGATTCTAGCTAACAAAAAACAGTATTGACTAATTATTTTTCTATACTCTAGATGTTCCATACTTCCAGTGTTTTCTGTATTACAATCTATTACATGCTACCATGGGATACCAGCAAATATATTTCTGTTGGTTATTAGTGTACCTGAATTTATCTTCAGCCCTAACTGGGAAGACACATTAATACTTCCAGTTCAGCTGGAAGTAAAATCTACCCATGATTGCTTCCATATGCTTTTTTTATCATCCATCAGTTAAGCCAAAATTATTTGTGTGATTTTCCCCATCAGTGAGCAAGCTGACAGATAAACTGCTGTAATCATATCTTTTTTCCCTTAATATTATTTTCAAAGTTCTGACAGATTCCTAACATGCTCTGCCTTTATGGATAATCTCTTTATTTCAAGTCAAATCAAGGAAAACTTCTGAGAATGACTATCCCATCATAAGCAAACTATAAAAAAACAACTGATGATTAGGTACACATAGGCAAAAAGACACACAGGTGTCCACTGTGACCTCAACAGGGCAGGCTTTAGGTATTCAGATTTAGAGTGCAACATGAACCATGAAGAATCAGGCATGGGAGACACAGTAGCAAAGTTCCTAGAGGAAGGAAATTTTAACACCTAGTACAAAGCTATCCGTGACTTACATGTCTCCAGACACCTTCTGGGAGTCCCAAACTACTTCCTGCTGGCACTACTAGGTTCATTGGTTATGCCTGAGCCCTGAGAAGATACGGTCACTATCTCTGTCTCCATCTAAAAATGGCTCGGGCTTATGGAACAATCCCCAAGCTGCCATCCAGGATTCTCCTGAAAAGCAGGCCATTCAGTGTCAAGGTTTGAACATGCTCAGACCTGGCCAGCTTGAAGACTGAACACAGAATACAGAGCCTACTGAAGATGATCAACAATCTGCCTAAGTGCCTGCTCCTACAAGGCAAAATCTATGTTTGGAAAGCAGGTACCAAGCTTATGTTCTGAAAATGCATGCTTATGCTACCATCCCTCCAAGATCCCCTCCACATATTCACTTGCTTACCTCATCTACTGGCTTTGCACTGCCTTGAAATAAAAGCCAAAACTCACTGGGCAGAAGCTCTTGTTTGCAAAATGTCTGGACAATTTTCAGGACAATACAGTACCTTTTCCTTGTTACAGCCCACATATGAAAATACAATATAAAGATAGTGGAGTATTTCAGCAGATAATTGATTTAAGTACGTATAGGAAGGATAAACTATTACATTCCTTTTCCTAATCTGAAAATATACCCACAAAAAAGGCACAATCATACTGCCTAAAAGGCATGGAATGGCAGAAAATGGCAGGCATAATTTGGTACTCATGTTAAGTAAAGCACTGCTCTCTGAGTAACATTTAATTTCATCCATTTAAGAAATATTGTATTTGATTTTAATCCTGGAGGATGTAACATCAAAGATTCAATCTAAACACTTTTAATGGGACAGTCCTGCAGTATACACATTTAAACATCAATTCTGTATGCTGAAACACAACTAAATTTTGTGTGGAACTGGAACTTGAATGATTTTTTACCCAGGTTTTTCTACTGGAACCACAAAGACAAAAAATACCTTTAACCTGTGCACAACTGCATTTACAGAAGTGGTATTAGAAATCAGAGAGAGATCTGATCACCATCAGAAGAGACAGAAGCTTCTCACCCCACTCTCATTCCTTCCAGACTTCATGAACTGCAAAGAGTGTCCCTTCCTCTTGAGTACCACGAAGAAGAACAGATCTCCATACAGCTTATGCACAGAAAGAGTCACTGGAAGACTGACCTCAGACAAGACACTTCCTCCTTAGAGGCTGGATGTCCTATAAACATGCCGAGAAAAGGGTGCCCTAGAAAATGACTCTTCAGCAAAAGACAACTGTCTTTTGCCGAAGTGAAAGAACAGCGTGTCTGTTGTACTCTACAAATGAAAACACTGAACTTTGTCAACAGTATACAACTGATATTAGATACAATAGTAGTATGTAAAGGGCACCTATGAGAAATCTGAAGAGGGAGTGTTTACAGGGGTATGTAATGATCAGACAAGGGGTAAGAGCTTGAAGCTGAAGGAGTGTAGATTTAGATTAAATGTGAAGAAAAGGTTTACTGTGAGGATGATGAGGAACACTGGTACAGGTTGTGCTGAGAAGCTGCAGATGCCCCATCCATGGATCAGTTCAAAGAAGTCTCCAAGGAAGTGTTCAAGGCCAGGCTGGATGGGGCTTTGGGCAACCTGGTCTAGTGGAAGGTGTCCCTACCCATGGCAGGGGGTTGGAACCAGATGGTCTTTGAGGTCCCTTTCAACCCAAACCATACTATGACCACAAAATCTTTTGATATAGAAAACTACGAAAAATAAACTCAACATTCACTGAATGTAGAGCAAAAAGATGCTATGATAAGGACTTCTTGATCATTATAATAGTACCTATTATTATAAGGAGTTACAAGAATGGTGAGATCTCATTTTGTGTAACAGTGTGGTAAATTTTCCTGGACTCAAAAATTAGACAAAAATACTGTATAGTCACAGAAAAAAAGTAATCAAGGACTTTTGCAAGAGAACAGCTATTATTTGCAACATCTTAAATTCCTATTTATTTCATTGTTTAAAAATTGGAGTGACCCTCAAAATATCAGGGGTTTAACTACAGGTGAACACAAATAGAAATGTGACATAAAAAAAATACAGGAATATTTTTCCAGTGAATAAATGTCTACTTATTGCCAGTCCAAAAATTCTGTCAAACACTCTTCTGAAGGTACTCACAACAACCATTCGACTTAACAGGTCATCTCCAGCAAGAAACAGTAACACAGGCATAGCAGTCTGTTTTCATGGACCTCTTTCTCACATCTAAAGCGATAATGTAGCTTTACTCAAATAAAGTAAAGCTCTTTCTTTTTTCCTTGAGCAATGGACTTTTTGAACATTAAGTCTGGGAAAAAAAAAGCACCCTTACATATCATACTTTTACATTCCTGTCTAGTGATTTAATTTTATATGAAAGGCCTATATTTGTGATCACTACTGGTCAATGTGAAAGAGAACCATGAAGAGGGAGGACAGAAGTAATGTCACTGATATTTAAGACCTACGTTTTCCAGACAGGATTTATCAATTGGTTATCACAGCATTGTTCTGGTTAGAAAAGACCTTTAAGATCATGAACTCCAACCATTAACATAGCACTGGCAAGTCCACCACTAAACCTTGTTCCTAAGCACCACATTAAGGGCCTGGAGCATCTCCCCTACAAGGAAAGGCTGGGTAAGTTGGGACTGTTCAGCCTTGAGAAGAGAAGACTAAGGGGGACCTAATTAATGTTTACAATTATCTTAAGCAGGGGATGCAGGGGAATCAGCTAGCCCCTTTTCAGTGGTCTGTGGAGACAGGACAAGGGGCAATGGCTGCAAGTTGGAGCACAGGAAGTTCCGCACCAACATGTGGAAGAACTTTTACACAGTGAGGGTGACAGAGCCCTGGGACAGGCTGCCCAGGGAGGTGGTGGAGTCTCCTTCTCTGGAGATATTCAAGACCCGTCTGGACGTCTATCTGAGTGAAATGTCCTAGGGAGCTGCTTTGGCAGGGGGTTGGACCCGATGATCTCTCGAGGTCCCTTCCAACCCCTACAATTCTGTGATTCCATGATTCTATGATCTACATGTCTTTTCAATACCTCCAGGGATGGTGACCCTGTCTCTGGGCAGCCTGTTCCAATGCCTGACAACTCTTTCAGTGAAGAATTTTTTCTTAATATCTAATCTAAAATCTTCCCTGAAACAACCTGAGGCCATTTCCTCTTGTCCTGTCACTTGTTACTTGGAGAGGAGACTAACACCCACCTGGCTACAACCTTCTTTCTTTCAGGTAGTTGTAGAGAGTGATAAGGTCTCCCCTCAGCCTCCTTTCCTCCAGGCTATACAAGTCTAGTTTCCTCAGCTGCTCCCCAGCATAGTCTGGCCACAGCAAGAAACTCTAGGAGCATAAGAGGCATCCAAACTATAACTTCCAGCAGTCCAGCCAAGAAATTGAATTGAAAGTCAACTCATCACAAAACCACTACAAGTTGTTTCTACAAAAGATTTCAAGGCATCAAACTTAAAGTTTTGGTGGAGATGTGTATTTCAACAAAAATTTAAAAAAGAACAAAATATTTCTACCTAGCCCCAAGTTGTACATTGTTGTCATTCCCTATGTCCCAAAAATGATGGCTACAAAGTTTACATTCACAGACCTACTCACATCTGCTCAACAATGAATTATGAAGGATTTTATGAAGGAATTTATTAAATTATAGAGGAATTCAAAGTAGCATAATTTGTATCCTGAAGATATACACAAAATATGATATATAAGCACTTAAGCTAAAGTATAAATGACCCAACTGCTGTTAAGCATATTTTTATCTTTCTTTTTTTTTGTACCTCTCAATATAATGCCAGCACTTATGGCTGAAAACAAGATACATTCAAATGCAAATACATATGTAATGCTACTGTAAGAAACTGATGCATACACACAGTTTTACCTTAATGATTTGTCACATGGATTACTCATGATTTGTTCCATTAAAAAGTTACTTGCATTCCAAGTCCTTACAGTTTCCTCACCTAAGTAATATGAAACGCCACTCTCACACTAGCTTTAAAGAGCAGCTGAAAACCGAGAACTATGTCAATACAAAACTGAGAAAAGGTCTCTGAAATGAGAGGATGTTGGACACTTCTGTTTGGCCTCTGGGAGAACAACCGCATTGGTTGCACAGGCTTAAGGCTGACACTTATCACGCCCACAAATAAAGTAGGTCTGCAATAATGGGGACAGCTAAATAAATATCAGCTTACATAAGCAGGATACATTTTCCACTCTAGAAGTTATAGATTAGCTAAATTACATACATTACTGCAATATCAAAGTCATTTTCACATTACACAAAGTGTAAGTATGAAGAAAAAAAATACTAATATTGCTCTCAGTTTAACAAAAATGTAAGATAATGATTTTTTTTTTCAAGAGAAAAAAATCAGGAAAAACAGCTTTAAAACCAGTAAAGAAAAATATTAGTTTTAATAATTACGTCACATGGATTAATTTATTAAAATCACTTTTCTAGCCCAAACAAAGTAACTTCAACACATACACAAAACTGGTATATTTCTAAAAACTGTAATTTGAGCTTTGACTATCTCCTCCATGTCATCTGTCACCATGCATCTAGTCAACATGCCCCGCTGACCTAACCCGGACACGACCTGCTACATCCACAGGCTGTCCTCTGGCTTAGGTTTTCGAACAAAGGAATAAAATGGTATATTTTACAAGAAAGATAGAGTCTTAACCATGTATTTAAATAAGTACTACTGTAATAATGATTGAAAACTTTAAATGGCTAGTAATGGTAGCTTTTAAGGACAGCAATTGATCTGTACCTAGAACTGTAGTTAGGTTCATCATTTCTCATCAGAGACTTCTAAGATCAAGACTGCAATGGTTTAGGCAACTAAGAATCCCTTCATTTCTAGAAGCTGAGATCTGGGTAATTTTAGAAGATGTGATAGGTTTTTGGGTTGTAGAGCTATTTTTAGTAACAGCCAAAGCATTAGTAATCTTCTTTTCTAATGCTTTTTATTTAGAAAACAATTTGTGCAAATCACTGGTGTATGTTTTTGCTTGTTTCTGATGCAGCAAAGTAACCTCCCAACCTTGACATTGATTGCCCAATTAAAGCTTCCTGATGATGTGATTGCTTTAAATTTAATGTTAGACTAAATCTTCCTGGTTACAAGTGACGGCCTTCCTCTTGTAAATCAGGGCCTCACCAAGTGCAGCAGGGCTCCCTGTGGGAACACAACGTGCTTTTGTGGACTGCACTGCAGCCTTGAGACTTGTCAATGCTCTGAACCACCACGCTAAGCAAAAGAAATCAATTTTTTTGAATGTGTGGCACCAATTAATGGGATTAATGGCACTAGCAAGCACTGAGGCAGCACAAAGAAAGAAGAGAAAGCAGAAGGGCCATAATGAGCTCAGGGCCTTGCTGTGAAAACTCCTAAACCATGTGAAGACTGTAAAAGCCAGAGGGGTTTGCAGGCTCTGTGCAGATAAACAAGACAGACAAAGGAGAGGGAAACACAAGCACAGAATAATACATGATAATGCAGCAGGACAGCAGAAGTGGGAACAACAGTCAGATAACTGGCCACCGTTTCAGTACCCTAGTTACTGTATATTTTATCTCCTCTCCTAACTTCTTAAGTTCTTCTTAAGTGTTTCAGTAAATGTTAAGTGGATCTTCATTTTGGCCAAATTCATGCTTCTTTTTTCTATTACGATAGGGAACCACAGAATAAACTCAATTCTCTTGAGTTTGCTATTTGCCTCTGCTCCTTTCTCTTCCCTGATATCTTTTTATTTCAGGTATTCCTGCTTCACAAGATAAGAAATCTAGATTAAATCTGTTTCTCCATCAGTTTACTCTTCTCTTTGTGTACTCCTTCATTGCTCCATATTAGTATAAGCCTCCATTCTGCTGTGCCTCCAAATATCTTCACTATCTTACACTCTGTATTAGACTCCAGGCACTATTATCTACTAGCATAATTTTGAACCAGGACACACTTAGGAGGGTTTTTTTCTGGGGGTGATACATCATGGAAAAAAAAAGAAATTTGTCTGAAGAAAAAACTTCTGGAGTGAGTTGCAGCTTGCCTTTTCCTCCAAGGTTAGTTCTGTGCAGAGTTTGTCCTCAGCACAATTAGAGGTGGTGTTACAGGGTGGCACACCCAGAGAAGTTTCTACGTCTGCAAACCTTGGTTTTGCCCTCAGCTTGTGTTTCCTTGGATACCTCTGCTTTCTCCTGATTAGGCAGGAAGGACAAGATTCTCCAGAATGCTTAGGAAGATAAATACACTCAGGTCACATTGGGTGTATTGAATGTGTCACAACCAACTGACCTGGACACCTGCAGTTAACGCAATGTGTCTGAACAGGAACATACAGCACTTACCCCTTTTATGCAGGATCTTAGTCCAGTGCACATGGAACTCACAGGTTATGGGCCAGTGCTTCAGAGCATTTACATGCATTGCATAACATGCACACATGCATTTCAGTCCGAGAAATGCCAGTAAAACCAATCACAGAAATCCAGTAATCCTATCCCTTGTCTTTTCTTCTCCTTCAAAGGAAGTTATAGCCTTAATCACACCCATGCCACCCAATTCTATCTCTACAAAACTATCATGGAATCTACCTCATAAAATTTCTTTCTTCCTAACTGTCCTATCCATAATTGCTTCCACATGTTCTCTCCTACATCATCAACAGATGAAACTACACTTCCTTTTCAGTTTTATGAGCCATCTCCCAAGTCTCCAGAAGAGACAACTTCCATTTACTTAGGCTTCTAGGAGGAATTCTGCTATCAACAACACAGAGCAGCTTTTCTGCATCACTGTACCAAAAGAAACATAGAACTTAAATTATCATTCATAATTCCTTTCTCTGTGATACACCAGAGGAGTCCTTCACAACCATCAGTTTACCTCTCCATACAAATGTCAGCAGACATGCAACGCCTATCAAATTGGAGCATAACGCAATCTTGATGAAGGAGTTTATGGCACAGCAGCCACAAGCACTAGAATGTTTATTTCTTAAAAAGAAAGCGCAGATTTCAGGTAACCATTTGCCTGTAGGGACCGAGATTATATGAAGAGAAAAAAAAAAAAAGGAACAGAAAGAAAAGAAAAACTATGTATTGGCAAAGTAGTATTACTATTTGTCATCCCATATGCTTCCACTCCCAATCAATTCTCACATTTCCTCCCAATTCATTAGGTCATCCTCCCTAATTATTCAATTCCCTCTTCTGCTCTTTCACAGAATGGACTGGGCTGGGCTTCATGACATTCTCCTCAGGGAACTGCACCTTTAAAAGGCAAGATCCATATGAAGTTAGCTTAAACACACAAGCTCTTCATATACAGGACTGAGCACTTAAAACTCAGTAAGTGATCTGGAGATCTCTTGTGTCCATCTAGCAGCTTGCTAATGGAGAAAAAAGGGAGCTGTGCTCCTCTCCTTCCCCTCACCCTCTGGCCACCCCCATTTCCTCTTCTGAGCCATCACCATGCTCCTCATCACACCACACGGTGACCCACTATGCTAAAGCAACTGAAGACTTTTTACTCCTTTTCAGACTTCCTTTTCTTCTACTTCATCTTCCCTAATTGGATAACTGTAGCGTGGGACAACCATCAGTTCTGGAACAAGAACAGCAGGAGTGGGCCACCAGCCGTGGAGATGAACAGGAGCTGCAGCAACTGGCTACCGGATCAGCCTCACAACCTGTAGTTCTGAGTACAAAACCACCAGAGTGTCTGGAGTAAAACCAGCTATCAGAGGAGGAATGATTCAATTAAAAAAGCTTCAACACAGCTGGAAGACCCAAGCTCTCATGATTCCTGCCCCAGAAAACAGCTACTCCAGAAGCCAACAAAAGAGTTTGATAAGCATATTGTTCCAGCTACCATAGAGAAATCTGGTGCATGAATAGTGTGATTTTGCTCATTGAATATTGCAGGGAGCTGGCAAAATGAGGGAGGAGAAAGAATGCTTCATGTAAATACACAAGAAGGTAATGATTTCCACTCTCCATATGGACAGCAGTTTTTTAAGAGGTGGCTAATGTAAGATAGCCTTTTAGTTACCATGGGTTAGCAAATTCACATGCACTCTTCATTTTGTATGGACTTTTCCCATAATTGTAACACAGTTGTGTCCAAAACAGAGGTTCAAAACTGGAAACTTGATGTTTAATGCGAAGATGATACTTGAATTTCATGTGAATAGGGAAAGAAAACTGTCCAAACCAACCGACAAGAAAGCCAAAGGAACATCACAACTTCAGCCTAATGACTCTGCCTGAACACTTTTGGATAGAACTAAACATAGGTATTCAATGAAACTGAGTAGCCAGAGAAGAAA
This sequence comes from Hypotaenidia okinawae, assembly GCA_027925045.1. Classification (NCBI taxonomy): domain Eukaryota; kingdom Metazoa; phylum Chordata; class Aves; order Gruiformes; family Rallidae; genus Hypotaenidia; species Hypotaenidia okinawae. Next base: position 127,810,595 of record BSDF01000002.1, on the reverse strand, counting down.
TTAACACAGCATGGCACATGGTATCTGACATTAACTTTTAGGCAATCAAAAATGTGTCTGTCACAAGCTTTTTACAAGGATATTAGCCTCTATACTGAGAGCAGATACGGGTGGGTGTTGGGTTCTCTTGGCAAAAGTATAGGTGTGCGTTTCAAGTGATCACTCTCTTTTCCTACATCCTAGAACTAAATGCACGAGTTCTTGTTCCTCCTATGAAATGAGTGCTGCTTTTCATTACTTCAGTAAAACGTCTGAGACAGCACCCTGCCTTAGTCAGGAGGCCAACAGTTTCATAAAAATTGTACTTGAAAATGATTTTGCTTTCAGCTGGGTTTTACCTGTTTCAGGTAGAGAAGCATCTTAACACAGAGGACAGCCCTCTCTCATACTTCACAGCTAGGAGAATACGAACGTGTGCGCTGCTGCATGGTAATACAGAATACAATTGAAAGCACTGCTTTTTTATCCAGGTATTACAGACAGTAAGGAGTTTGGGTAGCCTTTGTTCCAAAGGCTGGAGAACATAAAAATGCCTGAAGCTACCTCTCAAGTCCAGAGGTCACAATGTATCTCCATCACCTCATACAGAAGAAGTAAGTGTTAGTAACAGGTGTCTCCTTAGGTGTGTGTTTTTAGCCAATGCCAGGATAAAGCAGCTAAGAAAGCCACGTGTTCCAGAAGAGTAAATAAGTGCTGGTTAAGGTACTAGCTGTCCCCTTCCCTCTCCAAAGTTCCAAAACAACCAGAAGTCTGAGATGGTGCTGACTCTGGGGTATGGATAGCATTTAGCCCACTTAGGAAAGCATAAACCAGTAACAACGAAGAACACATCAGAAAAAAGTAAGGACTGAGTTAAAACCATTAAAGTTTTTATTTAATAATTGACATTTACATTTGTCCTTTGAAACCAAAAAATTGGATTGATGAAAAGAAACAAAACAGTTTAAGAGCTTACTTCAGGTTTAATTAAAAGACCACGCATTAAATATCATCCAAAACTTGGAAGAGACTTCATAATGTGATAAAACACAAAGAAAAAAAGAGCAGTAGTAATAGGCTTATTTTGAACCAGACTGATTCATTACTACAGGGGTTGCCAGACAGAAATTCAAAATCATCATTGTCCCAGTGCATGTCCTAGAACAAAGACATTAGACTCATGGCATTTTATTTTATTTTATTTTAAACAAGAGCATCTGCCAGCTCTACACTGTGGCACTGAGCAGACAGGTTCTGCTGGTACATGGTCTGCTGGCACACAATTGGTGAAAGCAACTCAATTGAGAACTACCTCTCATTTTCTCAGCTATTTTTTATGGAATGCTAGTTACGCCTTTTGCTCCCCTTCTCAAGAAACAAATTGCCATTTTGAGAGTTTAAAAACATTAAAAGCTAATGTAACAAAAGGAAGTTATGATTCTTTCATTTTATCGTTCCATAGTTTAGATAGAATTCTTCAAACTTAATTATCATTAGAAAAAGAGTACAGCTTTAATTTTGATTTCTTTGTGTGTCTTGTGCCCAGAAGATTTTTTTTTTTTTAAAAGCAACCATGAAAGCCAACATTTCCCTTGCAGTAATGTATTTGCCACTGTGGAAACAAGGTTTATGTGATTATCTCTATGTTTGTGACCACACAAATGCATACTTGTATTCAGAATCTCTTTCACTGTCTCTTTTTTTAAACCTTTGTCTAATTTCAGATAAATTCCCAGAGGAGTAGACATCACAAAAATGCAAGTTCCTCCAAATGTTGAGAGATTAACCTGTCAGGTAGCAAGACCAAACCATGTGATTTTCCTCATTCATTAACAACCTCTTTTCTTAAACACAGATTCCACAGGAGTGAAGAATTAAGAATGCCTCATCCACAGCAAAATTCCTCACAACTCTTGCATCTTACTGGTCACTAGAAAACCCAAGCAAAAGGCATAACACCATTGCTCATGGAACCGTTCATTAATGGAAAAGGTTTGTCAATAGTTTTAATTGGGGTTTTTCACTTGTTTTCCCTTGAAGATAACTTTACCAATGCAAATATCAGAATGCACAGTGAATTCTCCAAAAAGTAAAGGACATATCTGCACCACTTCTTTGCATTTCTGTTTCATTCCCCTTAAGTGGGTCTTTTAGTTCAGTGCACACCAAGGCTATCACAAAGTCCTACTGTAGTGGGGAACAAAGAAAGTTAGAAATTGCTATATATGATTCCCTACCTCCAATGTGTAACACTGCATCATTTCCAGATCACCGTCGGTTTCCACACATCCTTTGAAAAGCAGCTAATATTGGCTACTCAGAAACAGGGACTGACAGGCTGAAGGAGTATCAACTAGGTAACCCGTCTTCCAAAGGATCCATCTAGCTGCCTGAAATTAAATGCTTCTCTCCATAAATTCACATCATGCAGAGTACAGACCCTTTCCTGCTAGCAACAGAATCTAACCAAGCATAATATCAAAATAAAAGATAATTTGAGCAACCCTATCCTTCACATTGCAGATATTGTAGTTTAAAACATATTTTGATACTGTGAGGAATTTCAAAGGAATTGTAAATAAGACACACAAGTTGACTTCATCTACATTGTGCATTTAAGAATGGAGGGCAAACTCTGCTTCAGAAGACAGTCCAAACCCCAAAATTCATTCCTGAACTTTGACTAACTCAGTCACAAGGTGCACTATAAATACTGCTAGTCACCAAACAGGTGCATTAGGATGTGTTCAAGTTTAAGTCAGAAGCACAGTTATTTTGTTTTAAAAGAATGCTATTAAAGAATGGAAGCCAGCACATAATATACACTAATAATGCCATCTCATTTGGAAAAAAACCCACAAAGCACACCGTAAATTTAAAAAAACGAGTTTCCTATTATATTTCCTTCAGGAATTTTGTCTGCTAAAAGAAAACAAAACAAGATAAGCATAGAAATAGGAACAGAGCCTTTATGTTGTTCAAAATAAATATCATAGTTCTAAATCCCCGTTACTTTGAGAAAAATTCTGAGGCAACCAGGGTTTAGTATGTTTATTTTGAGAAGAGTTATTTTGGCTTTTTGTAACTCAAAGAAATTAGAGTCTTCTGTTTTGCATAACAACAATGTACCTGCCGGATGCTTTTTAGCTGCAGTTCTATAAATAAGAAAATTCCAAACTACTAAATTTATCTTGGAGCTCTTGTAGACTTATTGCAATCTGTTCTTAAGAGTGCTGATCCAGCTTTCAAATTCATAGAAACTGTCGGGTAGCCCATATGAGAACACAACTGGATGCTGAAGAGATAAAGTCCTACAGAAATCTAGATGTATGGATACTCACAGGCAGCATGATTATTCATTGAGATTATTAGCACACAAAAAGAATTTGTCGGATTGGATGCTTGAAATGCAAAGTGGGTCAATACTTCACTCAGACAGAAATGAGTGGGTGCTGATTCTGAATACTCTGTCCCAGCCAATTTTAGGCACACACCTCCTGTTCACATTTTCAAAAGATGGAAAAAAACAACAGTGAAGCTTCATCGCAAAAATAATTCATATTTAGAATTCATGTTGCATTGAAAGTTAAATTAAAAAAAAAAAAAAAAGTCTAAAAAAAGTCAGGTAGTGCTATGCTATGTGTTACCACAAAAATCCCAAGAGAGAGGCGTTTCTAAAGGGCATTCCTCTAAACTAGGTGTCTTACCACAGTATCTACAGATGCCAAAAATCTCTTACAGGAAAATGCCTAAACTTTTAAAAGTGAAAAAAAAAAAAAGCCAAAACCACAACACACGAAACCAACACCAAATCGGCTAAGCGAGCTCATGAAACCTGACAGAATTTAAGGTGTTCAGACCTTACCTCAGCACCAACACCACCTGCATGGCCTGGGGCACTTAGAAGTTGACCTATAGGTTCACAGGAATTTCACCTGAAAAACCCTAGACAACTGTAAGATGAAATGGCAACAAAGTAACAATTCTGAAAAAAACATGATTTTTGGACTTGCATTCAACAGGGGGAAACAAGGCTGGAGTATCAAAGTCATTTTGCAATCTGAAGTCTCAAAATTGAAAGTCTCAGGTGTTCACACTAACTCCTGCGCACCTTCCTTTCCACCTTTAAGCCATAAATAAGAATTTAACTCTTAAAAATGTTTGGAATCAAGTAAATCTAGGCATTACCATTCATAGCTGAGTGGATAGGTCTTCCTACTATCCTTTAACGGGTACTGGTAGTCATAGGAGACTGAAGCCTGCTGAGTCAACCAAAGCTCATTATTTCTTTCTCCAGCAGGTTACTCCTACCTTTCTTTCTAGAGATGGAAACAACTTTTTAACCAAGGGAGGGCTTACAGTCTTCCTGCAGCTCATATGTCAGCTCTACCCTTGAATTATCTTTCTAACTGGTGTAAAAGAGAAGTGTTCAAGTGTCACACCATACAAAACTTCAGCAGAGAAATAAAACTGAGCTCATCTGCATATGCAGCATGTGCTGAAGCTAAAAGAAGAGATAAAGTCCAAAAAGAACAGATGTTCTTAGGTAGATACTGCTGGTTAATGAAGTACTGAAAAACCTAACAACAGTAACAAAAGGCCACAGATACAGGACAGAGCAGGGAAAAAGAGATGCTACCAGGATAACCTCAAGCAACTGGAACACAATGACCAACTAGCAGCTAGCGGCATCCACTGCCTCTTGACTTAATGCAGGGGACTCGTACTTCATCATCAGGAAACAAGCAACTGTTCCAGTCGCCAGCTAACTGTACCTGCATAATTGTCTAAGATCTATGCTGTAAAGTCCTCCTGATCACTGATCATTCACCAGGCAAGCGTGCAGTGCAATCTGTTTATGCGGCACCATCCCTGCCTCCATCTCAAAAAGCCTCAATGTCCTCCCTCCACTTTCTTCTTTCCCGTGATTGCCCTCAATTACCCAATGTTATTTTATGCACTCCCTAAAATGTTGGCTTGAAGCATATATTGAGCAATTATAGTCACAACCTGCTCAGCAAATAACACTGCAGAAAATTGAATCCAAGTCTACGCTGTTCTGACTTGGTATTAGAAAATTAGTACTCACTGCAAAAGAAGATGGCTGTCATCCATGACAAGTGGTGATTAATTAGCATCAAAAACAGAAGTGGTGTAAGAAAATTGTAGCTGTTCCTGAATGAAAGACGAAGCGCAGGTCTCTTCTCAATGTGTCAGAACTTTTAGAGACGTGAAAAACTGATGCGTTGGTGAATATATCTGACTGTGAACACATGGCATTCTTGATACACCATAATGCATACATAATACGGATACTAGCATAGAGCATAAGCTTCAGCCTAGGCATAGTCTTTGATCAATTCCCATCAACTTCAAATACATGTCTTCCCCTTACTAACGGCTACAAGATAAAGCACAGGTTGTAGATCTTAAAAAAACTGTTAAGAACAAAAAAATACATCACCAAAATGAAATATGTAAGTAGATTTTAAATCGCTAATGAGAAAGTAGTGGAGGTAAGAATTATGATCCTTCTCATCCCAGTGTTACAGATTAAAATAACTTTAAACAGCTGCACAAATGCTACAGCCCTATATCTGAAATCCACTCCCTAGTATTCGGGTCTAAGTGGCTTTCACACAAAAATCTCATCTTGGTACACACAGGAGCACACTAACAACCTGTAGACAGCCTGCAAGGTTAAGTGAAGAGCCTTCCACAGAGTCAACTATGATGAAATCCCTACACCACACTGATTAGTGAAATACTTAGTGATATATGGAATACTGCAACAAATGCACCTTCTTTTTTTTTCTTCTGCTATTGATAACTAAAGCATCCTGCTATTTAAACAACAGAGATGAGCATCTTACACTACTGCAAAACTAGGTTAAAACGCAGTGACTCAGAACAGCGATCTCAAGTAGTTTGCTTCAATTTTAATGTGTAAAACAATAGGTTAAGAAAATTTAGGAGAAAATGACAGCTGTCGAGGGCCTAACTCCTCAACAACCCCAAGGGTCTTAATTCCCATTGAAATATACAGGAGCCAGTTACGTATACAGCCCTAGCAACTGTGTTGACTGAACAGTCTTTTATTGAGAAATTGAACCACACAAATGTTTCTGTTTCTGTGAATCCTAGAACTAGAAAAAAAAAAAATCACCTGCTGTTCCACAATATCCAGTTAGCGTTCTGTCAAGTGGGGTTATATTTATTGAGAAATTCATATATCCAACACCTCTGACACTGAACCAACACGATCTGTCACAACAGTCTCAGCCCGGGCAAAATATAAAAACTGACCCTTAGCAAACAGTTTTCTAACCAAATTTGAACCTTTCTTACAAGTTGGCAAACGCTACCCAAAACATATACTGAAGACAAGGCATCCACCACACCAGAATAAGATTTCATACGTAGTAAACTTGATTGAGAGTAAGTTAAATACCAAAAAAGGCAGACATGCGTCTTGGGATAATATTGCCAGAGAGTAATATATGTGCATTTAGATGTAAAAACTGTATGAGAAACAGGATAATAAAATGGTAATAATCACGGTTGCTCTAGTACCCTTTTAAATTCCAAGTATTCAGAGCTTATGCACAGAAATAGTAAAATATGCACATCTGTGCATCTACAAATCCAAGTGCATCTTTGTGAGACCAGGGAAAATCTATAGCAAAAATACGGTTCCCAAGTGTATGACTGCAGATAACAATTTCAGAAAACACCATCGAGGTGGACTTTTCACAGGACAGATTTCGACCCCAGCGCTCGCTCCGAAAGGCGGGTGTCTCGGCGGGGAGGCATCTGCCTCTCCCTCCACGCTAGCCGATCACGGAGGGACAGAGCCTCGGGTCTCGCCCATGTACCGTGCAGCTCCCACTCCCCGCGGCTCCTTGCTGAGCGCTGCCGCCGTGGGCAGAGGGGCTTAGGAATGCCACCTCCCCCTCCCAACACACGGAAGGTGAGCCGGTACCCGTCTCCCCGCGGCCGGACGGCCAGGGCCGGGCCGCCGTCCCACCACGGCGTGACTCCGCGGCCGCCGAGCCGAGCATCTCTGCAGGGGCTCCTCCAGGGACGGGGGCCACGGGTGAGAGGGCGACGGGGCACCTGTGAAGCTGAGGGCAGCGCGTCCGTGGAGGGGTGAAGAAGCGGGGCACATCTCTGGGATGGCCGGGAAGGGCTGCGCGGAGCTTCGCGCTCGGAGGGGCGTGGAGGAGGGACATGAGGGCACACGCGTGGTAGGGGGTGCCGATGCTGCCCTCCCCTCCCCGGCCGGGCAGAAGCCGAAGCCACCCTTCAAACTCGCCCTCGCCCCTGCGCTCACCTGTGCTGCGCGGAGAGCCGCGGCCATCGTGGGGACACCCCCGCCCCCACCGCCGCGGAGAAACCGGCCGGCAAGAGCGCACCTTACCTCGAAGAGGGGACCGATCTTATTCTTCTCCAGGTAGGCTTGGATCCTGGTCTGCTGGTGAGACGCCATGAAGAGCTCCGGAGGCGGGGGCTGGAGCTCCTTTCCCCGGCGGCGGCTGCAGTCCCTCCGGCTGCTCGCGGCTCACTCCCCCGCCGCCCAAGGACTGCCACAGGGAGACCGGGGGGAGGCGCTGCGAAGGGGCGGCAGCCCGAAGTCCCCGGGACGGAGCTAACTCAGGTAACCGGGGCGGGGGTGGGGGGTGGGGTGTGAGAGCCGAGTGCCAGTCGCCCGCTTAACTAGGCGTGGGGCGGTGGCAGGCAGTCTCCCCTCAGGGAGCAGCGGGCGGGCGCTGCCTGGAGCGGAGCATGGTGCAGGGAGAAGAGCTGCAAAGGCGGCCCCCGGCGCGCCGCTCCGCGCTCTGTCCGTCCGTGTCTGTGTGTGCGCGCCCGTGTGCCTGGCCGCGCCTTGGTTACGGGAGCAGACGCGGCTCGAGCTGCCGCCCTCGCGACAGCGCCGCTCCCGAAGCCAGTGGCCGGGGGCTCCTGTCAGCGCCGCGCCCGTTGACGCCCGGGCTCCGGCGCACAAAAGGCGGGAGCGAGGGAAGGGGGAGGAGAGCGGGCGGGATGGAGGCGGAGGCTGCTCCGCTGCTTTCCTTTCGCTCCGCGACTCTCTTGCCCTCCCGGGGACGGGATTCCTTCCCCCGGCGGAGCCCGGTTCCCGTACTCCCGGGGCGCTGCCTGCGCGCCGGCGTTCTGCCAAGGGACCCCGCCCGGCTCCACTCCCCCAGGCTGGGAGTCCCCCGGCCGGGAGCGAGTGCCCTGGACCCGCGCCGTGAGGGGCCTGACCGGCACCCGCAAACTTCACCCGGTGCAGGGACTCGGGGGAGTGAAACGAGAGTAGAGAAGGGGGGCACAGGAGCTACAGCCGGCGCCTTTCCTTGTTTGTTTTTTTTTTAAACTATTTATAAACATTTAAATTCTCCTTTTCTTGTGAATCTGATGAAATTCCTAATGAGCTGCAGCGAGCATCCTAATACAATAGTTGAGTAGCTACGTAGGTGCACCCTGGTCGAGGCGGGGGCGAGTTCCCTCCAACAGCTCAGGGCTCTCGTTCGAAGCACGGTGGAGTAAATGAGAACTTTGCATCTGGCTTCGGGGAGTGTCGAGTTAACTGCTGCATCAAAGTAGCAGCATTTGTTCTTTCTTCACTTTGAGGTAATTAGTTCCTTGCTTTTTCTGGAAGTAGGGTCATAACCAGCTTTTTTTTCTTTTTTTCTTTTCCTCCCTGTCTTTAGAGAAGAGCAAACCAAAGCATGCCTCTCAGGATGTGGCACTTCAACTAGATGTGGTTCTTCAACTAGAACTGATGATGCTGTACCAGCATTCACCTGTTAAAAAACAAACAGACTGACCAAAAGCCAAAACCTGCAAAACAGCAAAAAAGACATAGACTGTTTTTTTCATAAAATTGGTTTAAAAGCACAAAACTGCTTGGAAGAATGCTCAGGTACTGGGAATGTTCAGAATATCTGCTGAATCAGGCTGCCAGCTCCCAATCAAGCAGTGCTTTGCAAGTACAAGAGTACAAGCCTCTCCTGATTCAGAAACTGTTAAAGAAAATGATTAATTTTGTCAGGAGTCAAAAGAGTGTGAATTGTACTTCCGCAGCCATTAACTGTTGCTTGGTCTCACAGTCTTCTGTGCTGGGTTAAAACTCATGCCTCTACCTAGAAGAAGGTCAAGTGTACTCTAAAAAGAGTTTGCAGTGCACCCTGTAACATATAATCACAGAACCACAGACTGTCTTGGGTTGGAAGGGACCTCAAAGCCCGTGTAGTTCCAACTCCCCTGCCACAAACAGGGACACCCCCCACTAGACCAGGCTGCCCAAAGCCCCATCCAACCTGGCCTTGAACACTGCCAGGGAGGGGACAGGCACAGCTTCTCTGGTCAGCCTGTGCCAGGGCCTCACCACCCTCACAGGAAAGAATTTCTTTCTAATGTCTAAACTAAATCTACCCTCTTTTAGGTTAAAGCCATTACCCCTTGTCCTACCACTACATGCCCTTGTAAACAGTCCCTCTCTAGCATTCCTTTAGGGTCCCTTTAGGTAATGGAAGGAAAAAGACTTGCAGAATTCCTAATGGTTTTGCTGAAATGTGTTTGGTTTCACTGTTCATCCCATCTCAGTGAGAGAGCGTTTATTTTCCACAGTAGCCACTAAAAAAGGCGCTTTTTTTAAATTTGGATTTTTAGTGTGTGTCTAAAATTTATGTCATCTCAGAGTTACAGCATCTCGTCTCCAGCAAAGTACAGCTGCTTTGCCTGGTGCCACTTAAATAATATAGTGCCAAGCTAGTTTAATCAGCCTAATGAGGATCATACAATCATAAGGGTAATTGGCAGTGATACGGGTTCTCTATAGTGGCTCCAATGATTCCAATCAGATGAGAATGTTTGCAAGATTTCACAAATTTATCTAGAACCCAGACTGCTCCAACAGATAAAAGTCTCTGACTTTGCAAAATGCTGCTTCCTTCCCATGCTCCAAAAATGTGAATGTGCATTTCTGTAGTGCTACACAGCCAGACTTTTCACAGCAACAGTTACTTCTAGACCTGCTGGGACCTGACAGCACCAGGACCCACAAACTGTCCCCACCCTGTGTAGGCCAATAAGAGAGCTGAAGAAAAGAAATGAAACAAAGAGCAACCCAAATAGAAAAGAGGACTTATTTAAGTAGGTTTTAAAGCTGCCATGACTGTCTATGGTTGCATACTGAGCAATTAGCTAGAACCTGAGTTTTTCAGTGTTAAAAAAATCTCAGGGTTTTGGTTGTATTGTTGGGGCGTTTTTTCTCCCACAGAGTCACAGAATGACTGAGGTTGGAAAGAAGTAGTCCAACCCCCCTGATACAGCAGGGTTACCTAGCACTGGCTGCCCAGGAGTGTTTCTAGATGGCTTTTTAGTATCTCCAGGGCTGCTGGATTCTTCTGGTATCTGTTGCCATTTTTGCTTCCTATTTCTGTCAACCTTCTTTTCTCTGTCTTAATTCACACTCATATAATCTAGACTTTCCAGTTGGCTTGGGAGATACAGAAGCAATCCTACTGTGTCTGGGAAGTCTTCCAAGGCCAAATGGAGGATTAGCTTGTTAAACAGACATACTAGTAATCCCAGAGCTCCCATAACACTTAGTTGACAGGTTATCCTTTGATATGGATTAGACACTTGAGGGAGACATGAACTCAGGCAGTTCCTTACCAAGAGCTTTGTGTTACAATTTCCTAGCTGAAGGTCTACAGCAGCTCCCTGACAGAAAGCTCCCTGAGTGTTGACACATCGGAGTGCAGGTGTCTCCTGCAGAGACCATAGGCTCAGTGATACAACAGAGTAGGAAAAGGAACTTCACTGTTAGCCTTTTTTTCCCCTCTTTTTTCTAAGAAAGCACAAAAAACATTGCTAGAATTAAGCCACACTAAGATAGCTATCAATAAATATCTGTAATTTGCAAATAAGTACAGAGGTTTGGATATGTCCCTCTGTCCTCTCAGTTATAGGGAATTTTTTTAAAAAATTAAGATATTTTAAATTAGTTTTTAAAAGTAGTATTAATATAGGTCTTTGAAAATTAACTTTAATACTGAAGAATCACGGATTTAAAAAAATATCTTGAATTAAAATTACTGATTGGGACATGCATAAATTTATTTTACTCACAGCAATGTTTCTGTATGAAAAACTGAACTCTAAATAACTTTACAACCCAGGCAATAAAATATACTCTTTATATATTGTGCTGTGCTATGATTCTTGTGTCATTTTGTAGATATTTTTTCTTTCAACAACAGTAAACAGCATGCACATCTACGTAACACTCAGGACTGAACTGCAAGAACAGAAATGACTGCAAGACTTTGCACACAGTCATCAAAAACTGATAAGTGATTTTAAATTTGATGTGAAACTATGTCCTCCACACAAAGTAAAACGCCTAAGATTCAAAAAAAAACTGGGAGAGGGACAAAAGAAGAGAGCTAATTTTAAGATGCTTGTGACCACACTCCAGTCAGTTCTTATCCTCTGTCAGCACCTGTGATATCTGAGCTCCCTGCTCATTACCATCATTACCATAAAAAAATATAGGTGCTTTTCTCATCCTTTGTGCTTCTTAGAAAGAAGTGCATGCATGTTTTGGTAAGTTGTTCTGTTTTGACTTATTTGGTTCAAGGACTTCACTGGAATAGGGAGCCATTAAGTAGTTCCATAGTACTCTACATCATTTCAGTCCTGTCATCTGTTTTCACAATAAGATTGTGGCAGTCTTAACGCTCAGCACCGAGTTTCCAAAGTTACAGGCTCTTGCCGTACCCATTAATCATTGCTGGGGCTCGAATACCCAGGCTCTACATGCAAAGAAGGTGTTCTTCAGGAGTCAGAGCTGCCACTGCCTAGCAGAAAAGGAAACTGATGACTTGGCTGCCTGTAAAGGTACTGAGTGGGTCAGAAATACCCAATGCCAAGTCAACAGTTTTCTGCCTGCTGGCTAAAATTTGATCTGTATGCTCTGTAGGAAGTTTATGTTTCGAGATGGCATCTGGAGTACAAAAGAGACATTAATATCTAAGAGAAATCTATAGTGGCAATATAGGAATTTATTACAGACCTTTACATGGCTTTCTAGCTGCCGTTAAGTGCTTTATGTTTCAGCCATCAAAAATCATCAGAAATTTCTTAATGAACCTTTCAAAAAACAATTAGTGGGAAAAAAACCAACTAGCAGGCACATTAAAAGAGATAGTATTCATCAAAACCTGGTGCTATTTTCCTTATAAAGCTTTCAATTTTGTCAATGTTTCCTTTAATGTAATAACTTTATAACAAAGATTTCTTCTTCCATTACTGTGGTCTGTTTCTATTGAATTTGCTATTCTATGCAAAGTCATTATCTACTTCATGAAGAAGTAAGAGAGCCATTAGTCAACAGCTGAAGAAATGTAGTTCTTACAGTATGCTTGTACTGTGAAAAAAATGCAATTGAAGTTACCTCCAGGAAAATAAAATCCCTGAGTTCATGCACTTTATACATGAGGCATTATTTTTTATTGCTGAAGCATAGCCTTGGAACTTTACAAACCCCTATTGTAAAATTTTCTAAACCAGCACATTCACGCACACACAGACTGGCTGAATATTGCAGCGCTTCAAGCTGGTTAAAATAATGGAAGTCTAGCAGTTCCTGACCTAGAAAGTTGCCATCTAGCTTTCTATTTAATATTCCCCTAAAAATTATCTGCTCAGATAGCATGTTGTCAAAATAAATTGAAGCATCTTAGTTCATTGTACTGAAATACCCAATTTGCCTCTCGTCTGGTATCAGGTTTGCACACGGAACAAGAAATAACGTCACTGGAGGGCTCATGCTAATCATTTGGGATACTTAATTTTGTTTGCTGGGGTTTTTTTAAACCAACTCAGCAAAGGATAGTATCCCCACAAGTATCAGCTTGAGTTTAGGCAACCTTGAAGATCCTTTCTATGGTTTTCTGTTTGCACCGACTTGCACCATACAACTACAATAACTAGACGAGACTCAGACTTGTAAAGAGCAAGGATACTTTCACATCATCATCATCATCATGGAAAATTCAACCTAAATTGTGAATATTTTGCTTTTATACATTGTGGTCTTGGCTGCAAACAGCCTCTGAGGTTAAATGCTTCCTATTCCCTGCAGGCCAGGCACCCTTGGGAACGTAAAAGCTTGTGTTATCCTCAGGCTCTCAGTAAGGACAAAGAACAAATCACCAGAAAAATCCAGGATTCATAAACCACACCGTGCTTAAGAAGGATGAGTGACTACTGCTTCGACTCCTATTATTCTCAGATGTATTGTGTAATTTGTTTTCATTCATCATGTTCACTTTCCTGCTTCCAACAGTTTGTGCAAGAACGCTCTTCTCATACTATTCAGAGAAAAATCCATCTATTCTTGAAAAATTTAGTTAATATCATATTACCAATCCAACCACTAATAGACATCACTACTCTTCCAAGACCTTATTGCTGCTTATATCCATTTTTAGCACTTCTGTAGTTGTTTTCTTTCTGTTTGGCTACACATAAACATAATACATCAGTGAAAGGAAAAGTAGCAGAACTTATGAGCACACTGATAATGGGGCAGGAGCAGCCTGCGTATATTAAATATGTTTCAAGGACAAATCTACTCTGAGATTTCTCGGTTTCTAAGTGCCATACAGAAGACTACAGACAGGCATTATTAAGAAGCCAGCTAAAGCTGCACTGCAGCCTGCTTAACAGAGCTCTCAGTACCCTCCTAAAGATGGATAGGCCATCTTCATGTTCAGCTAAGCTAACACCCAAGGACCCAAATAATTAGATGGAAGATTTACCATGCCATCTGATAGTCAGATTCCTCCCTTCTGAGGGATACAAACATTAATGTAATTATTTGGTAGCGGCTAAGAGCATAAAAAGGCAAGCCTTCAAAAGCTGTGCTGCTCCCTCCCGTCTCTGATACCACCAGACCACGGGAGCTTATGCCCGCGCATAAGCTGGCATTCTGGTAGCTTGGATGGCCGCGGGGGCTGAGCCAAGACCCTTTGGCACATACCGATGGCCCAAGCGCTCGGTCTACTTCTTGCCCGTGACCAGTAGCTCTGATACTTTTGCAGACCAGCCACTAGAGGGGAATAAAGAGTCGCACTGTACCAGCAAGGGCTCCGCGGTGGGAGCGGCTTTGCGGGAGGAGCTGGGTCATAGCCACGGGCAAGTGCGGTACCTGGCCCAGCCGGCAACTCTGGCTGGTGCGGGGCTTGGGCTGTGTGTGTGTGCGTGCTCATTGCGCTCAGGCAGCAAAAGCTGTACTTAAGGCTCTGTAAGCCTGGAATGTATTTGTATACTCACTGCGTGATTATTATAAATGTTTATGCTGACAACTGTAGCATTATTACTTGCAGTGGGAAAGTCATGTGGGCTCCAAACCACCAAGCGTTCCGGCGTGGTTTTTAGGTAAAATCATGCCTGTCAGTTAAGTTGTCAAGAGACTGAAGATAAGCGTATTTAAACTGTATTGCCAGATCATGACATTTTCAAGGAGCCGGGGTGGGGGCAGCAGAGCTGATCGTCACAGCTAAGTCCAGCCTAGAAGAGCTGTTTAGCCTTAGCTGCCCGTAAAACACTCCTCCGGGAATCTGTTGAAAGTAAGTGATGTCACTAAAGATGCTAAAGAACCAACCAGTGCAGAAGCCAATCTAGGTAAAGGAAGTTTAGGCCAACTGTTTTTCAGATGCTTGTTATAGCTTTTTAAAAAAGGAAAAACAAAACCAAACCAAACTAAACCAAAAAAAGATCTAAGCCAAAATCGTCAAGAGAGGCTTTGAAATAGATTTTAAACCTTTACATTTCTCAGTTTCAAGGTCTCTGGGCTTCCCCTCCCCTCCCTCCTCATTCCCCTCACCCCCCAAATCTGTGATCTCTAGTAATTTTTTTTATAATGAAAGCAAAGATTCTTTGTAGCCATTTGCTGTCAGGAACTAGAGGCAGAAAAAAAACCAACACTAGACATAAAAGGAGTAATGGTAAAAGATATACGAGTTGGCAATGCCTCTGTATCTTCTTTTCCAGGCTTAATGGAGCTGGATTGGAAGACAATACCAAGGGACAAGAGCTTAAAAATTGAAAATTTACTAACCTAAAGATTGCTATCTTCTCTCAAACAGAAATCTAGGCAAAGAGGTATGTGTTGCTTTTTAGTGAGAGGGAGGCTAGCAATGCTCCTATTTAATTTCCTGTACTAGGAAGTTTAGCAAATATTCGGTAATATCTCCTTTGGAGACTACAGCTTATACATGGAGGGGTGTGAAATTAGAGGAAGTCCTTGAAGAGGAGGACAAGGACCTTGGACTGAATGTGCCATTGAATGCTTGCCCTTGGCAGCGTTGCAGCCATCACACACACGTCTGATTCTTTCTAAAGGGGAAAAATTCTTGGCTTGGGATCCATCCCCTTGGGTTCAATTCTCACGGAAAACGCTGGACACAAGGTTACTTCATCATGGCTGATTTGCTTAACTGGAAATAGAGATTGGTATTTCTGCTATGAAAGTAACTGGAGTCTTAACATTTCTGCATCTATTTACTTTCACAAAGTTTCAACTGATTTTCCTTAAGCAGCATGTGCAGAGGTCTTCATGGACTGCTGCCTTAAAAGGAGTTGCATTTTCCACCTGCTACACCAAATCTTAGCCATAGAGCTGTCTCCCGCTAGCAATTATGAACTTGGAGCCTTTAAAAGAATATGCATTACAGTTAGAATTTGCATCAGACAATTAGCAAAAAGGTAATTGAATTTGTCTCATGTCCCGAAATAGAGGGAAAAGCCTGGCTTTTTATTAGCAACATGACATCCCTAATAACATTTAAAAATGTATTTTAAATCTAGGATTAATTTTCGAGCACTTGATAAAGCAATTTACATTTCATAAGCTTCATTGTCCTAAACAATTCTGATATAAAGGATTATCTTCTGTAGCAAAATTGAAAGGCTCATTTGGATCCTAGGTTGCCTATGTTCCTGCACTTTTTTATTAAAAGATATAGAGGTTTATTTTACTGGATTTTTTTCCCCATGCAAATAAAGGAATGTATTGTCTATTTAACAGAAATATATTAGGTTCAGTTATGTTCTTATCAGGAGATGTAATTTCCAAACTCTACCTATAAAAAAAAATATGCCAGTTGGTACCAGCTTCTCCTCAAAAGAATAAAGCATGCAAATGTATAGGCTGCATTATAGAGATAATAATTCAGGGCTTATAAACAACACTGCAGTTAACTGTTAACTGTATTTTTAAGTGTTCTGGGAGTCCAGATTTTAGTGTTTTGGTAATCATTGGCTGACCTGCTTTAAATCTTCTTGCTAGTGTGTTTACATGAATCGGACTACAGTCCTATTCTGGTTGGATTCGTGGACTGTCTTGAATGTTTTGTTTGGGGGAAAACATTTGTGCCAACTGACCCATGTAGAGTTATACTGTATTTTTCATAATGCACTACAGAAACTCAGCACAGTAGCTGTCTTTACAACAACAACTATTTTCTAATTGTCAGCTAAGCATTAATACATGACTTAAAAGACTCTAATTTATGGACTTCAGTGCATTATCAAAGATAAGTGTAAGAAATATTTTACATTTATCTGATTGTTAAGGCTTTTTGGCAAATGCTCTAAGGGAGGAATTTTAGAAAAGAAATGGGAATACTTGCAATTGTGAATTTACAGAAGGACTTTTTGATGATGTCTAACCAATGGTACAGAAGCTGGAAAAGCATGGAGAGAAGCACAAGGACTAAGTGACTGGAAAACCATTAAGGGAGGGAACTGTGTGAGTATCTACATAACAAACCTAAATAGTGAGAGTGAGCAAAGTACTAGAATTGTAAAGTGTGCATCATCAATTCTCTGGAGAATGCAGAAAGGATTGTAGGCCAGGTGTGATGGTTCATTAGAAAATGGCATCTATCAAGCTCACTATTCTATGCCATACTGTCAGTTTTGTCAAAATGACATAGTAAACAAAACATTTGCCTACTTGTACCTAAGAACAAAAGAAAATGTTCCAAGAGGTTTGGAATCACACCTGCAAGATGGAGCCTCTGCCTCTAAATTTCATGGGATCAGTATCAGGTCCACAGTAAGGATAAAGGGTAAAACAAACAGAAAGCCTGAAGCTTTGAAAGGAATTCTGAAAAGTTATCTTTCAGAACACAGAAATACATTGATCTGCCAGATTTGTTGGTGTTGCACTTGAGAAAAAGGAATGCATGAATGAACAGTCTGTTCAAAACAGAGAAAATGTAAGAAAGATAACACCATTGTCAGTATTGCCAACAGATTGTGAGCATATACACTGGTTGCTATTACTAAGCTTTAGATAAAGTACATTGGTATTAGGAACATTTCAAATGGTTTGGAGAATCAGTTCAGGTAGTTATTGGAGATTAAGTTGGCAATGAACATTCTCCTAAACAATTTATCCACAAGCCCATTCAAGAATGCCATGCCCCTTACTCAAATGTTTTTCTCATTTTTTTCTCCCTATTCACTTCCTATTTATCATTTATGATTATGATTGCTATGAAGAGTTATTCAAAATAGATTAGCATATTATCTATCAACATAGATAAGCATATTATCTATTTCTTTATTGCTTATTAGTAAAGATCCTCTGCAAATTCTATATGAGTGTGGGGGAAAAAGAAACAAAGGTGACTGGATTTTGGTCTCTGGTACCTATGAGTACATCATGCAGTACAATCCAGATCTTCACCATTTACTGTTTCTACTGTAAAATCAGCATTTCTCTCTCTTTTTCTACTTTGAAGAGCTTACTCTGTCTAGTCTGTAAGAGTCTCTTACACACCACACTTTCCCTTCTACTCCTTTCTTTGCCATATGTGAAGCATTCTTGCCACTGAAAAAAAAATCTTTATCCCAGGATTTAGTCTAAGTACTTTCACCTCAGGTGCTGACATGGGTGCCAAGGACAGGAATTGCAGGTTTTGTTACCTCAGGCTTTTTTTCCCTTTCACATCTGCCTACGCTGAAACATTTGTAGTAAAGATAATTCCATTTAATGCTGAAAATTTTATGATTCAGTTCAATTATAAAGAAGGTAACCATCTTCAGTACAATTTTGTTTCAGTGACATTAAGAAATAGTACCTCAGGATTTAGTCTTCTATCTTGCCTCAAGAAATCACCAGTTTAGTTGCTCTATTCCAAATCCTAAGGGCAGAAAAATCATTGTAGTTATCTAACACCAGCTCTATAGAAATAATTACTTTATTACAGATGTCCTCTTTCATCATGAAGCCTCTGCACTGAGATTGAAATTGCACTGATTTTCAAAATCCTTCAATCCCCTTTTCCCCCACCACTCTTGACAAGAATTTTTCAATCTTAGTCGCTGCTCTTATGCACTGTTTGTGTCCTCTCTTACCTGATCCATAGCCTGCAATGATGAAAAGTTTATATTCTGCCTCATTTATAGGAGTAGTAATGTATGAAATATTTCTCCAAATTATTTATTTGCCAGCATCGCTACAAAATTATTACTTGGTTTTAATTTACAAATGGGTACTCTGTGGTTTTATGACAGCAATGATGCTAGGTACAAATATATTTCTTTTGTAGAGTTATCACTGGCTGCTCCAAATTATGACCTGTTTACTACTGCATTGCATTTTAACAGAAATTCAAGTAGAATATACACCAGTACAAGCTAACAAGTTAGAAATCTTTCTTATGGAAAAATTAACTCTCCTGGAAACTAAATTTTCTTCTTATTTTAAAAGTGCTTTATCTATAAGAAATATTAACTTTTTAGTTTGTTAATGTTTCTAATCTGAAGAAACTGATGTTTCAAATATGAATCTCCACCCCCCTATATCCTGCATCTTAAACCAGTACATTCAAGTCAAAAGCTAGATATTTTATGGACATCCTCTTCAAATTTTCATTTAATAAATTAAAAAAACCCCATAATATCTCAAAATTATCTGGCTCTGGTTTCTGAAAGAGATTGAAATAACTCCTACCTCCCATGAGGATATTACCTAAGGAGAGCAAGAGAGAAACTGCCTCCTGACAATTATTTGTAAAACATCTCAAATGTAGCTTAAAGTGTTTTTAAAGTAGTTTTCAGTGTTCACAGAAAGCATGGGATGGACAAAGAAAGGAAATAGAAATACTACAAGAAGACATTTTCCTTGCAAGTACAGAAGAGAGTGTAATTGAGTTTTAGTTCACATTCAAGAAGCTTGAAAAACAACATATCAAAAATGCAAATGTATACAATATGTTTAAAGACAAATATAATGTAATTGGTCTGGGTAGTAGCTAAATCAGGAAATTGACTGTAATTGTAGTTTATTTTATGAGAATATAATACAATTACAGGACTGTTGAAAGGGAAGCTTATATACATCAGAATTACTGAATTACGACATTATGTTCTTTACATGAAATTCTGCCCTCAGACTTTGAAGCAAAGATTAAGTAGCAGAGAGTGTGGTAATGAAGTTAAGAGCCCCACACAGCACCAGAGAAAGCTGCACCACTAGTAAAGTTCAAGGAGGGCACAAGGAAGGAATCTAAATATCATTTCAAAATGAAGCAACACAGGAGCACGAGATAAAGGAATGGCTTGGATATCACTACACACCATTTCTTTTTACAGGCTTCAAACCAGCCCACCCCAACATCCACACAGAATGCGAGCAAAGAGCATGAGGACACACATAGCCGTGGGCTTTGGGCAACCTGATCTAGTAGAGGGTTCCTAAATGGCAGGGGGTTGGAACTAGATGATCTTTAAAGTCCCTTCCAACCCAAACTGTTCTATGGTTCTGTGATTCAGTGTCCAGCCTGGATGGAAGGATAAAGTTGCCAATGGGCAAGTGATGATCTTCCAGCTGCTTCGGAACTTGGAGATGCAAAAATATAGCTGTTAGTGCTCAACTAGAATAAGATTTGCCACCATGTATTAATAAGAAACTAACACTGATCCCTGAGAACAAGAAAAGCAATGCTTGTAGATTTGCTTGGACGTTAAAGTGACCTGTAAAAGGATTAATTCATAAGTCCTACAGAATTTCCATTAGATTTGTGGAGTGAAATAAGAAATCTAGCATGACTAAGAAAATTTATGTGGAATACAATGGTGGTGATGAGCTGTGGGATAAGATCAGATGTATTTTCTCATATGGTCTACCGAACAATAAGATCAGAGACCATTTTGGATATAGTCCAAGGAGCATGCCAAGCACAGGAAGAAAGATAGCAGCTGAAGGAACATTAGGATATGAGTGATTACAATAAAATCAGATTGGGCCATAGACCGAGATGAAGTGTCCCCTCAGCCTCCTTTTCTCCAGGCTGAACAAAACAAGGGACTTCAACCTCTCTTCGTAAGGTTTCCCACCCCAAGACCCTTCACCATCCTCATTGCCCTCACTGGTACAACTCAATAGCTTAATAAATTACAAAAAGGTTTGTGATCCTTCCACACACCCCAGTTTTAGCCCTTCATATACGTTAATATAGAATGAGTCTGGATGTGGCTATGTAGACTTGGTCAGGATACAGATCTTCCATTTGCTTGGATTAGCTTTGTCCTACCCAATTCTGCAGTGGAAACATATTAATACTTGCAGTAGAAATATGCAAAACCCATGACTTTCAATTAGAGAAAGACCCAAAATTCAAGTTTTCAGGCAGTACCTTTAACAATAACCCTTTTTGTCTATGCATGAGGACATTTAAATACTTATTCCAGAGAGTGTATCAGAACCTGTCCCATCGGTAGGAAATTTCACAGGTGTAATTATCACTGGATTGAAAAATAGTCTGCCCTACATCTTCCTCCTCTCTCTCCTCCAGCTGGCAATCAGCATCAACTTTCAGCCTCACAGTAAACAGCTAAACCAAAAATTTGTCATAGTTTTCTGCTCCAGATGAGTACTTAATTTTTAAATCTTTAGCTATTCAGATGCATATGTTAATATTTAATTATTTAATGTAATTAGCAAGTCCTTATGGCTTTCCTTTGTATAGTATGGTCATTGTATTCACTCTTTTTTTTTTTAATGATGGCAGAAACAAACAGTAGTTCTTACTGTTCTGTGATCTCATCAGCTCATACAAACTAATTTAGGTCAGCCTGCACCAAGTTTGGATGCTTTTCCAAAATACATAAAGAGGGTTTAGTGGATTGAATTAGTGGTTCACAACTTCACGATTAATCTGGTGTGAACACTAAATGAGCTAGAAAACTCTGGATTGCTGTAGAGGTAAGCGGATTCCAGCTCCTGACCAAATTCAACTTTCTCCTTCAGAAGGGTTTTATCCAAGTGATGAAATTACCATTAACATATATAATAAATCTTTCCACTTAGATATATATCAAGAATACTTGTGGACAAAGATGCTTTCTGATGAATAATGGTAGTGGAATTTGTTCCAAAGATTTAGTGAGGTTTTCCTTTTGATCATGTAAATGAATGATGGCTATCAGATACACAGAACTCTCCAAAGGGCTTCACCTTGTCCTGCACTGAAGATTCAAGTACTAAGAACTCCTTCAGTCTGCTTTCTACATGTGAAAATCAATTCCATAAATTGACACAGGGAGAAGGAGAAAGTCGGAGACCCGCCCTTACCCCAAATCCTCAATTCCCCTATTTCTATTACCCAAATCCTCCAGTCCATTTCAGAAAGTATTCTAAATAAATTTCTGGACTTCCATAATCTTTTAAATATGGAAGACCTCTCCTATGAAGACAGGCTGAGTTGGGATTGTTCAGCCTGGAGAAGGCTCCAGGGAGACCTTACTGCAGCCTTTCAGTACTTAAAGGGGCTTATAAGAAAGATAAGGACAGACCTTTTATTAGGGCCTGTAGTGTTAGGCCAAGGTGTAATGGTTATAGACGAAAAGAGGGTAGGCTCAGAGGAGATATAAGGAAGGATATAAGTTTATTTTTACAACGAGATTGTGAAACACTGGAACAAGTTGCCCAGAGAGGTGGTAGATGCCCCATCCCTGGCAGCATTCAAGGTCAGGTTGGATGGGGCTCTGAGCAACATGATCTAGTTGAAGATCATTGCATGGGTGTTGGAATGCATTACCTTTGAAGGTCCTTTCCAACCCAATCTACTCTCTGATTCTATGTTTGCTGTGTTCCTGCCTTTATGTCACTTTACAATTTTTTCACCAACTGTTCAAAAATGGTCTTATAAAGCACATTTTTGGGTGGGTTGTGTTTTGTTTGGATTTTTGTTTTAGGATGTTTTTTGGGGGGTTTAGTTGGGGTTTTCTGCTTGGGTTTTTTGTGGACAAGAGTTGTTTACTCCTTTTCTAAGGAAAAGATGATTTATTTAGGGAGTAGGTCCATAAATTTGAAATCTGCTACCTGGCTGGAGGAACACTGCAAAATTGTAATTGGTATGTTGAATAAACATAACACGACAACAAGGAAACAGTACATTTATAATGGAATTTTAATCTATCTAAAAGACTTGCAGCTTTACAGCTTGTGTAAACATTGTTGATGAATGGTTAAAAAAATATGATTGCTGTTATGGTAGGAATTTGAGGGGTATGCCAGAGGATACTGTATAAACTCTACCAGCAAAACGAGGACTAGCATACGAAATTCGGTGGAAGATTATTCATAAATTATCAGAATTGGGAGGGTAAATTGTAAGACCATTTTTTTTTTAAAAGGCTTTTTCAATCAAATGTGATGAAAACTACTAGCATAATGCCCACTAAATAATTTCAGTGTCTCGTTTGTGAAATTTTTCAACAGATAATATGGACAAAAGCTGTAACTTAATTGGCATTTATGCATTTCTTTTAATCTGTATATAGGTTAATTTAAAAAGCTTTAAAATGCTTGGAGACAAGTGCTTTCTATGCATCAAAAACATTATTAAAATAAATATACATATATGACATATTTCAACAGAACTAATGCCTCTAGTGGCAGTTAGATTTTGGGTTCATATGGGGTTTTTTTATATAGTAAAGCCAAACAAATGTAACATTTGGAGAGCAAGTAATACTTAGAAAAAAGCTCCACATCATAGAACATGCTAAAACTATAAATATATATACAAATGAAAGGAAAAACTCAGTAATTAAAATCTGTGATGACAAATGGAACCATTTTTCTTGGTCAGAAAAAGATTTACTGCAGAATTCAGCATGGTTAGAACCTCCTAGACAAAGAGGAGCAAGTTGAAACAGTAAGGTGCACAGAATACTTAGTACATTTTCCAGTGTTTGTGGATTTTCAGTGAAAATCCACGAACACTGGAAAATGTACTAAGTATTCCCAGTATTTAATAAGGGAGCCAGAGCTAGTAGGAACAAACAGGCAATGAGGTCAGCCTTCTTGCAATAGAAGTCACAGAAACTGTAAGATCAAATAAAAGCAATATCCAGACGTTTAAATTTAGGTATCTAGAGACAACTGAGACCTTGTTCCTGAAAGTATTTATACATACGCTTTACTTTACAGATCTTAATAGCTTCATGAGCACAGAGTCAACAGGAGCTGAGTGGTCTGCATCTGGGGAAACATGAGACCAGTCCACAGATGGTCTCAGCAAACAACAGAGCAAATGGAAAAGAAAAAAATCCAGGGCAAATACAAAAGAACAGAACAGATTAAAAGGTTTTTCATACATACATACACACACATGTATATTTACATACACATGTGCGTGTCTGTGTCTGTGCATATATAATGTCAAAGAATGAAGAAGAATTAAAGAAGTACAAGACTACATATCTGGCTATAAATGCCTATAACACCAAATCACAGTTCATTTGAAAAGTCGTCACATTCCATAGGCTAGGCCAACTATTATTAGTGTTTGCTCCAGAGTGCAGAATACCCTTTTCAGTTCTTTTTGGTTCAGATTCCAGCTTTTGCAGAGGTAGACATCCTATTCTTTAGTTCTAATCTGCATTTTGCTTTATTTAGATCTTACATACCACATAAAACTTATCCAAAATCCTAGTAGGCAAGATAACAAGAATCTTCCCTAAAAGCAGTTGCAGACAGTAATTTTTCCTCCATTCTGCACACACAGTTGTATGGCAAATTCCTTATGATCAGATAACTTTTGGGAACAGGCATAAATGTTTTATTTTATTTCAATAATTCCATTCTTATTTATAGCAGCTGAAAGTGGGTATCTTCATGCTTAGTAGTATTTTGCATAACTTCACATTAACATAAAATAAAACAAAACAACTTTACTCAAGTCTAAAATAGAAATTTTATGGTAATGGTTCCTTTTGGAGTAGTTTTATGTTTGTTCTAAATTACCAGATACTATCAATTCCGAAATGGGACTTTAAACATTCAAAGTAAAGAAAGCGCTTTTTCTGTTGACTCCAGCAGATGTGCAAAAGCACATATGATACAAAATGAACATTGACTGTGATTCTTGGTCAGCCTGTGGGTCAGTGCAAGCTCAGGTTCATACTGGAATGTCATAAAAACGTTGACAACTAGCACTAGAAAGGTTTTCAGTAAGTCCTTTATGCCATTCTTTGGTCCAAAGACAAAATCAGCTACATCTGTATCGCTCATGAGATATGCTTGTCAATTGTATTCCTAAATATATTTGTGTTAGAGACTGCATACCTGTCCTATTCCGGCTCTTCACATTTGGATGGAACGTTCACTTGGTTTTCCTCTGCTATTTGAGATCTCTCACACAAAAGACATGGAGGGGAAAAAAATCCCCATCCTCTTTGCAGCACTATTCAGCATCTAGTTTAAAAAAAAAAAAAAAAAGAATCATAAAGTGTTTTCTGGTCAATAAAAGAGCTGTTTAAAAGGTTTAAGAGAAAAAGTGTACTGAGAGAAACCAACTTTTTTTTTTTTTAAAAAGAAGTACAGTTTTCTACAGAATATTCAGACAGCTAAGAAAATGGCTGTTTTGTTCTAGGAAAGCAGGGTTATTCTTTGATTTTTCGCCCTGTAATGATTCTTGGCTCTCTAAATCTCATTGAATCATTGTTCTCTCACCGGTTGCTACACTGTAGGGATGAAAGCATGTATTCTTTATCACCTCTATCTCTGTATTCTGTTATTAATTTTTCAGTAGTAACCAGGACCATTCCAAGAAGGGAGGAAGTCATCCAGTCCTCACGGGGAGGCTACATTTTAGCCAGATTTCCATCACTGCACTCCCTTGAGGAATCACATTCACTAATCATACTGGTAGGAAAAAACCCATAGTATTTAAATATTTATATTTTTAAGTACCTTATCTTCTTTTAAAACTGTATATTAGGATTCTGTTCTCCATCTCACATCCAGGTCTTAAAACTTAGAAGATGAATTACAAACCTTTTCTTGCTATATTCTTGGATTGAAACTTGTTAAAAAGTAAAGAAGTTCTGACTTCCTAGTCATGTTACATTGATGGTTCAAATAACTTGTATAGGCAGCTATGTGATGGCACTTGACTTTTCTAAGTCACAACTTTTCTAAGTCACTTTACTACAGAAAATGAAATCTCTTAACTCCCATACACGTGTCTAGGGCTATTTGGTAAGGATTGAGAGAGTGTTGTTAGTTTCATATTGTAATTCACCTTTCTACTCTATTTTGTTGTTGAATAGTTTTACCTAAAAGTGATGAATCATTCAACCTTTATCTTTCTTTACATTTCATTTGACAGTCTAATGAAATCACTGACACATCTACCACACAATTCAAGTCAATAGTAATAATTGGGTAATCATGTTCTTTGCAAAAACGTCTCCATAATTTCTGAGGTCCATAAAAACCATCCCATTGGTTAGCCTATCGATGATCCTGTCAGATAGCATTGGCTCCAATGTCAACCCTAAGTAAAAAAGGTGAGATGTGAGGGCGATGGCTTCTCCAAAATGAAGGCCATGGTGACATGATGATGGCCAGGTATAAGAGAAAACCCAATATTGTTTCTGGTATATAAGGTAACTAATATTATATAATATCTGGGATATTATATGCCCCAGAAACATTGTTACACTTGTTATAACGTACCTCACCTCACCTGGAATCACAGAATGGTTTGGGTTGTAAGGGACCTCAAAGATCATCTAGTTCCAACCCCTTGCCATGGGATGGGACAAGGGTATCTAGACCAGACTGTCCAAAGCCCCATCCAACCTGGCCTTGAACACTTCCAGGGATGAGGTATCCACAGCTTCTCTGGGCAACCTATTCCAGTGCCTCACCACCCTCATAGTGAAGATTTTTTTCCTTATATCTAATCTAAATCTATTCTCGTTTAGTTTAAAGCCCTTACCCCTTGTCCTATCACTACACTCCCTGATAAAGAGTCCCTCTCCAGATTTCCTGCAGGCCCCTTCAGATACTGGAAGGTACCTCTTGCCCTCGTGTTCCTTAAAGAGCCCCTCTGCTAGTCATTATCTCCATGGCCAGTTGCTATGCTATAGCAAGCCCATACCTTCTGTAATTCAGACCAGATGTTCCAGTATAATCTCCAGTACCCACTGCTCGGACATCCTGAATTTCACAATCCTAAGCCTGATTATTGATGTGTCAGGAGCTGAAGTCTTATCCTTTTCTCCACTTGTTCCTGGAAAAGCAAAGATACGAAAATTCTTATTTCTGGAAATGCACAATATTCTATACTGCTTCATGTACCAGCTGTTTAAGAAACCAGTATTCTAGTTTTGCAGCCATTATGAGCATGGCTGGGGTGGGCTCTTCACTTGGAAGATAAGACTTCCATCAATGCTTAAGGTATGAAACTTAAAGTATAGGTTTCAAAGCCTTCTCTGAAGACTCGCAGCACTTAAGTATCATGTGAAGTCAAGCAAAGTTTGAAGATGCTGAGCTATTAAAAAAAAAAACAACAAAATCCAAACCAAAGCAAAACACTTTACAAAAGTATTTTCATTGGTTTTTTTAAGTTTGACAGACCCAACTTTCTAGTTTGCTTCTGTCCCATTGTTGATCTCCAACGTATAAGGTAAGAGTTTACTTCATGAAAGGTTTGTAGAAGGCTTGGAACTAAGACTAGCAATACATATGTATATACATATGTACTTTTAAAAAGTAATGATTTTTTTTTTACACAACACACTGTTCTCTATGGAGTCGTCCTCTATAGAAATCAATGCAATAGCTTCTCGAGGCTTGTTCTAGAGAAATCTTCTATTTTGGAGAAGAGAATGAGGTTTTTTGATTGTTTGATGTCTTTATTTGGATTCATTTGGATTTATTCTTCAATTGCACTTCCTTTTTTAAAATAGTCTAATTACATTACCTATAAAAAAATCATCCTTTAACAATTGAATTTTGAGGGCTCTCAATGATCTGATAAGCCTTATTTTTTCATGTTCAGTGTTTCACTGAGATGAAACTGTCTGCTGCAGAGAATGCGCAGGGATCTTGGTGAAATCAGTGGGGATTCTACTTCTCAGTACTGCAAATCTGGTCATAATGAGCATGTGCAGCTGTCCTGTAAGACCTCTGGAGCCTAGAGAGTTGCTTAAGAAAAAAGTATCACCCATAATAAAACTGCATCTGCACTGCATTTTTTTCTACCACTATGTAGATTTTTTAGAAAAGGAAACTTACAAATGACAGCAGATTTTGCTTAAGTACAAAATCTTCTTTGTCTTCTCAGTGTCACAAATCTAACAAAATACTGGAGTATCAAAGAACATTCTATCTCTTGCCCGGCAAAAAAAATAAAAACCTTTACAGGAAGAGCGTTCAACAAGGTTTTTACATTATACAGAGCAGAAATCAGATGCAAGATGTGATCTTGACAGTGCCTCATTTAACCAGAAAAAACTTCTAGAAATAGTTGTACGTTGGTTTTATACTCGTAGCCATCATGCTACATAAAGCCTTTCCTCAGAAACTGTTTCGCTACAGGGCTAAACATAAAGGCTTATAATAAATTCCTCTAGACTCCTTAAAATACAGCCCTGCAGAGACTCACCAACTCAGCTGGCATGTCCTGTTTTCAAAAGTAACTTAAGAATTCAGAGGCCTAAGTCTTATTATTCTTTACTCAAAGTTGAAGTAGTTTTTGATACAGTGCTTGATTTAGACAGGCAAGTGCAGTACTTTTGCATCCAGGCAGAGGCCATGGGTCCTGCTGCAATCCAGATTCAGTTCTGTATCATAACTTCCACCCAAAAGAAACACCTTGACATTCTAGAGAAATGACATCACTGGCATTTTGAAAAGGTGGAATAAAACTGGTGTTACTTGAGGCGTTACGGAGTCAGTCAGAGCCAAACATCTAAATACCCCTACACTAAATACCCCCTTTTCCTCTGTTTCAGTGCAGCCAAAAAGAAACTTCTTTGCTAACATTTATACTGCAAACCTCACAAGAGGCAGATGCATAAAACAATGATGTTTATGCCTCTGGAACCAGCAAATTTTTAGTCTATTCAGGCTCCAAATGGACTCTTTTCTTTTTCCTTTCCAAAGGCAATAACACCAATCTAATTCAGATGCACATAACTGTCTCTACTGCAAAGAACAAAGCTCTAGTTTCCATTAAACAATGTTCAGCTCAAGAAGACACTCCCAAATGGAGCCTGAAAAGCTGGAGGAATTGATGTGGTTTCCATCTTGCAGCTTTATCTTAACAGATCTTCTGAACTGGCAAGTCACACTGATTTTTCACCTTTTCCATGGCTTATAAAATGCCAGTCCTGAGTGGGTTTTTTCTGAGATAGGTAACAAAACACTCAAGCTAGTGCCCTGCAAACCCCTCTAAGGATAAGGAGACATGACAGCTCAGCTGATTCCATTGGAATGCCTTCCTTTTGCAACCACTGAATCGGAGAATGTAAAGAATTAGATTTTATCCCTGTGTTTGTTTTAATTTAAGCTTGAGGTTTGAGCTCTGAAACATCCTTCAGAGAGTAGAATCTGAAGGAGCAGACATGGTTGGGAATTTTGAAAATACTGGGCAACAATAAAAAAACTATCTTCAGTGTTTTTCCTAAGAGGGATGACCATGCTATTTTAAATACTTCCAAAAAAAATACGGGAATTCACTCCAAATGATCACCAGTGCCACATACTGTTTTAGGGATTTCTCTCCCAAGTATTTAATAACACAATTTTTTTTTTAGTCAATAGCCTTTCTATCCCAAGGAGAGTCTTTATATCTTC
Source organism: Hypotaenidia okinawae (assembly GCA_027925045.1). NCBI lineage: Eukaryota > Metazoa > Chordata > Aves > Gruiformes > Rallidae > Hypotaenidia > Hypotaenidia okinawae. The sequence continues at coordinate 127,781,428 of BSDF01000002.1, read as the reverse complement.
TCTATCACAGAAAAAAAAAACAAAACAAAGAAACAACCCACAACACCACAAAAAACCCTCAAACTTATTTTTTTTCTGTCCAGAAGAGATAAAGCTATTTGGTATTGCAGAAATTGCCATGGGGAAAATGTGTTTTTAAATCAGCCCTCCCTCTTTCTACAATTAAAGTTTCATTCAGTACAGAGAAACTGCCTCTTCTCATTTCTGTTTTGCTTCATTTGCCTCTGCATACTGTAATCCAACCGAACAGAATTTTCTACCTAAGTGTTAAGGGGGAAGGTTTGGGGTTTTGGGGTTTTCTTAAGTTTTACAAAAGAAGATTCTACCACACCTTTCTCGTTGCTTCTGCACCTTAAGCATCCTCAAAGGCTCTTGAAAATGTACTTACTACCACCAAAAAATGGCAGAATTTCCAAAACACGTTTTCTTCTATTATGACCATAGGTGTGATCCTCCTCCTAGAAACCCCTTCAGCACTAACAACACAAAATACATAGCAATCAGCTGTGTATAGTGAATATAGCTTCTGAACAATACCAATGGCTAAAGCCTCAGCACTGTTCTTTGCAGGATTACAAAATTACAATTTAGACAACTTAGTATAGTCATACTAAGACTATAAAATCATGTCATTATCTGAGCAAGTTTTCATGAAGGAAAAAACCCACATCCTGAATGCAATCTAAAGGCTATTTGAATCTACAGATATACGGAAGGTGAAGCTGTCGCTCTACTTTTCCATAGTTGTTTTTCCGCTGTGCTATGTACATCACAGATAAATATACAAAGTTCTGTGTGTCTCCCCAGCCTTCAGCCCCCACGTAACATGAGACTTCAGCTTGGAAAGGCTTTGTACTGCCATCTGTAGAAGCAAGAGAGCTTTCTCTCATCTTCTCATTCAAATGAAGGTTCCTCCAAAGCCTCCTGAGGCCAAGAGGTTTTGCCATTAATGAATGTTACTGGGCAAGGTCTCTATCTAAGGTATCTAATGAGCCCACTCATCTTACCAGCTTGCTTACTTGTCTCCCCCTCCTCCTCAGCTGCTCTCTGCCTGGTAGGTAATTCGGAGGCACTTGAGAAAAGAAGATTCTGCATGCTTAGAGAATGAGAAGATGCTCAATAATGGATACACTGATGTTAAACTTCACTTGTCTTGCTCACTATGTAGACAGAATACAGAATTTTTGCTAAACATATTTTGCTGCAAACGACCCATTTGTTAGAACATCGAGGGCAAAGCAGAGCTAATTATCACCAGCAGAATTATAGACTCCGCAAATTGCATAGCTTCTCTTTTGATAGCTTCAGAATAAATACCATCCTAATCGTTAGCCTGAAGAGTGTGACAAAGGGCTGACTTGTCATGTCTGGCCCATGCAAGCCCTTATTATAGGAATAATCTGTAGTTATGTGGTGAAATAATTAGGGTTCAGCTGCTCCTGGAAGTCTCACTCCCTCTCACAGTTGGTGGTTCTGAAAAGCTATCAGCTCTCCAGAAAGTCCATAGGACACAGATCTTTCTCTTCCACTTTGATGTTAGAGTGTAGAGTGCTTTACTGCTAGTGAAAGCAATAGACACAGGTGGGCTGGACTCCCTATCTGCTGGAGGATGAGCTGGCTATACCACCTCACTGTCAAATCATTCACTAGATAACAAGAGAGACTTGAATAGTTTTGGGGATGTCCCAAAGCCAGTAGGAAAGCAGGCAAGTAGTTGACTGGAATTTTGCTCATGTAAACATTATATCTTTAAAGGTTTGTTGGCATTAAGAGCATCAGAAACTTGGATCCAGATGCTTGTAAGCACCGTTTGCATGCTTTTATATAGAGGGGGAACAGAAACAGAAAGACCTTAAAGGTTGAAGGAATAGTATTATTCATGTTTTACAGATGTTGAAGCAGAAAAGATCCCATGCACTCCAGACAGTGACTTCTTACTTGAGTTCTGATCTTCCAGATTATGCACAATTTGAAAATCACTTTGGATAGCTGAGATCTGGGGAGCTGTGGTGGTACAAATACAACATGAGTAATAAGGTTCGCAGTGGGTGGGAGCCAGCCAGAAAGCCTGTCATTAGGTGGTTAGCCGAGACATTTATATATTCAAGGACATTTGGAAAGGAGGTTAGAGAAGAGGAAGCTCTGAATATAAGCCAGAATCTCTGAATAACCGATCATTTTGCCAGGAAGGATTTAAATATAACTTGCCATACACTGGGATTGGCAGTTACGGGGAAAGGTCTCTGCAGCAATGACTCAAGCCAAATTAGACAAATACATAGTGAATTGAACTACAAGTGAAAGGCTGTTGCTGTGACAATATTAAATACTGGAACTTCATGTGAGTATGAAAAAATGCACTCTGCTGCTGTGGCTGGAAAATCATAATTGAAAGATCATTTGGAGAAATTGGTATTTCACCACTTCTGTTCTGAAGGAAGTTTATCACACTGCATTACCCCCTTCCTCTTACATTTTACATGCATCTAGATCAGACTTTGAGTGCTCTCTCTTCACAAATGGTGCCGATGATAGCCTGGTGGGATTTTCAAACGCGTATTGATGCCTAACTGACTAATTATGGAAATTAATTATGCCTAACTTCCTAATTATGGAAATAATTTGGACTAGGCTTTAGAAAGCTTAACGAGTGGATGGGTATCTTCAGGATGACGTGTCCAAATACCTATCATCCTTAGGTGACATTGATTACTAAGAACTGTTCTCACAAATGTCTCGTAAAAGAGATTTAAGACTTTACTTTTCTGCAAGTCAGAAGAACTTGTGTGTTCGTTGTAAAATTATCAGAGCTGGCTAACAGAACAGGAGAATTAGTTCTGTCCTCAGAAGTGATTGAGCTACTCGGATGCTCAGCATTTGTTGACACCAGTGACTAAATGAATGGAAGCCAGGTTGCACTTCAGAATTCAAGTCCAAAGCTGAATTAGTTCCTTTGATCTATACCTTAATACCAGTTAAATATAGGTGTGTGAGCTTGTGTATCAGAATTTCTATAGATATTCTAATAACCCAACCCTGAGTAACTTTTGGGAAAAAAAATTCTTCTCAGTGCTTTTGCCTGGTAATCAAAAGTGCTTCATCCAAACTAAGCACTGTACTCTCCTCTGCCGCAAAACGGTTAAAGATGCCTATGCCAAGAGTGTACACCAGCAACCTGACTGTACTCTAGAAGAGGAACAACTCTTTATCCCTCCTGCTGAAGCTACACAAGATGCACCAGACTAACAAAAGTGCAAGTTAGGAACCTCAACATCATCTCTGGTCTGTACTCCATGCTACTATCCAGTAACTGAAACACTGCACAACTGTCACTTCAAGATGCAGGTAGCAGATTATTTTTCACTAGGCTGTTTAGATCCAGGTTGACAAAAAGTCTTTCCCACATCAGCATATTTGAACAGTCCTGTATGTGGCCCAAACAGCAAATCTCACAGAAAAGAGCATCGCATTTTCTCCACTTCACCCTTTCATCTTCTTCAAAGCAGATCTACTTCCACATATCACAGCTTTGCAATGATGTGGCAGAGCTTGTCTTTCTGTACTGCACCAACAGCCCAGCTCCATGAAGCACATCAGACTGATGCTGAACCAAACAGAAAAGGGTTGTAGCTCAGCACATTTGAAAACTCTTTGGCACCTGTCATTTTCTTTCCTTTGAACATGAGCAGAGTCCATTTTCCACACTTGTTTATTCCTTGGCCTTGCCTTTGAGTCTCCTCTCAGGACCATTCACAGGGGTTGTCAGTAGCTGGAAACAGGGAAATAAGACTTGGAGAGCAGAAGAACAGTAGAATGAGTTCCTTGGTTTGTATCAGTTTTTCTACTTCTTTGGAGAAAATTTTGACCTCCTTTGCATTTTATTGAAATCCTCGTTATAATGAGGGATAAGTCCTCAGTCTTTAGAATGTGAATTCTAATGTGGCCTAAAGCAAATTTAAATGTTAAGGATATCCAGGGACAAACTAGGGATTTCTGACGGTTTTTTCTGCCCTTTCATTCAAACTTTATTACCATTCTAAAACAAGATATAAGTGGTTGTCCCACTTTTATTCTAACTGCTACAGAATATGTATTCCTGCTTTTCTAGCAATCAGATATATGACAGACCATGAGTAAGGCTCATATTCTACTTTCACTATACTGAACTGCATTTTTTGTTGCATTTGTATCAGAGCTAAATTCCAATGGCAACAGCATGCTTTTTTACCACAATCTCAACAGAAATCTCTTTGGTCCATCCTCCATCCTCAGAGTCCTCTCTTTCCCCAACTACTCACCATCAGGACAAGTGCTCCTACGGGAAGCTCCAAACAGACCATGGCCTTCAAGAGATGTGTTGAAGGCACAACAGGCCCGTAACATCAATGTGACTGGAATCTTAACTTCTACTGCTCCGCTGAAAGGCATGAATAAATGAGTTTATTACATGAAAGAGAACAAAAAAATTAGGGAAATGATTTAAAATTCCATTGAACACTTTTTTTTTTTTTGGAGGACTATAGAGTAACACTGATTATTTCTCACATTATAAATAAACCTAGGAGCTATGATTAGGTAGGGAATTTGTGTTTCTTTAAAGATAAGGATTAAGGCTAAAAGAGATTCTTTCTCCCTCTGACTGTTGTGTGATGAATAGCCAGATAATGTAGTTTCGCCCCTCTACTACAGCGTCAAATATTAATGCTTTCTCTCAACGTCATGGGAACTGGTCCAGAAAGGAAAGCCTACTGTCTGTTCTGTCAGTAAAAGGCCCACAAATGTCCTTTTAAATTGGCACGTGGTTATAATTATTTCCCTATGTTTCCCAAGCTACCAATTTTTCAGTGTGTGCTGTCAAAATTCCAAACACCTACCAACTTCTTGGTATATAAAAACTTCACGCGTTCTCCCATTTCGGAACAGCACCTAATACGTTGCTAAACATTCAATCAAGCTTCACTTTGTCTTGAATTTTAATTCAACTGTCACTCAACGCATTTTGAAAAGCATTGTGACACGAGTGAGGAGCACTGATCAGAATCAGACTTTATTTCTGTTTTAATCTCAGTGATGCTTTGTCCTTAGCTTCCACGACGGTGCGCTGACTTTTGTTAACGCGGAGCTGATGTTCATTCCCTTGCAATCATGCCCTGTATTGGTTTGATTAGCTCTGCTGTATGGCTGGTTGATGACAAAACCCCATTGATTACATGTGGTCTGCTTCTCATTTCCAGTCAAGCTTTCTGTCTTGAGACATGAATAGTTTCATTAATTAGGTAAACTAAACACGTTGACAAGCATTCAAGCTAGTCCAGTTCTGACATAATAGTTCCAGTATTATGGATTCATTCTCTGTAGTCGATGAAAATTTGGTTATTCATTTAAATGAAAGCAGAATCAAAACCTATTGGTGTTCCTTTTATTTGATTATGGTCCCAGAATATATCCAGTACAATGTCATCCTACTTTTAGAGGCTGTTATGCTTCATAGGGAAAGACACCAATTATTTATTCCAGATGTCAAAGTCCCGCCCTCCCCCCCCCAAGCCCTGATAAAGAAATCTAAACAACAAGGAGAAAACATGACTAACTAAAATATAGAGCTTTAAAAAACATTCTGGATGTAAGTCAAAATAGTAAGAATTTACACTTGAGGATGCAGTTGGTTGATAATATATCAACTGTGCTAAACACTTGGAAAAACTGAGCTCAACATCTTCAGAGCATTTCATTGCTGTGCTGACACTGGGCAGCACTTGCTTCAACTTGCACTCCTTCTCAGTAACCTGTATCTCTCCCTGTCATGTTCTGGAGATGCATTTTCCCATCCTTTTTTTTTTTGCCAAATTAGGGCTATAGAGCATTTCTGGGTACTATACTTCGTTCAAAGTTTTAAACCAGTGGAAGAAGCCTCCAATCCATCTTGTGATCGGAAATGGGCATTTCCCCCCAACAGCACTCCAATACATTAATTTGCTTTAACGCAATGCAAGCCCGTAGTATGTTGGACATGACAGAAACTGTACCAATTTCTGGATATTCCTCTCAGTGAGCAGTAAGAGCAGGTCTTCTCCCTGAAGGAGTACAAGCTGGTTGCTATGGATGAACACAGCCGAGTGGTCTCCCCCTGCCAGGACCTGGACAAGAACAGGATCTGCTGACAGTCCAGGGATGATGAGACAAGGCAAAATACTTAAATTAGGTGCAGGGCCCATCTAGAAAGTCTAGTCAGAAACAGCAGAAGAGATTAAGCCACCCCTAAACACAGCTTTCAAGGTTCACACAGAAGATGAGGCTCAAGGCAGAAGCTGCATGGGCCTGAGGTGAAATGCTGTCCCAGATCCAAGGCTAGTGGGTGCAGGGATGAACATGATTAGGGAAATTAGGGCTTTTTAGTTCCCTCAGGACCCTGGCAGCTCTACAGAGGAAAATGTACAGAAATGAGGGGGAGTGAGGGATAAAGACGTCAAGTACTACCTGGGACAGCAGTTTCAGAGAATTCGGATTTCTGCAAGCAAGAATGAAGTAATTGTTAGCAATTCCACTTCAGCAATATAAGCAAAGTATGAGCATCATGTCCTCTGTTTCTCTCTGACATAATGAGCCATTAAAAAAAAAAGCAATCAAATACATAGTAAAAATGTTTATGAATAACGTTTAAAAGGAAGTGTCTTAACTTTCAAAGATTAGCTGACACATCCTTTCATGTAAGGCAAAGATACATTAGCATTTTTGAATCATGGACTCACAGTGTGCTGCATATGACCTCTGACATGTACGTGTGGCAAGTTCCTTTGCAGATATTTTGACTTTCAAATCATGATGATAACAAAATACCCTCTCATGAAAGATGAGAAATTACTGGACATCCAAGTGCTATGTTGGTGTAACTGATACATTTCTCAGAAGTTGTTTTAAAGTACTATTTATTCCCACTGTGTACACTGATAAAAAAGATAATCCTTTGGATTTTATTTCCGATGTATTCACTGTGGCGAGTCAAGACCAGAGAAATGAGGAGCACTGAAAAAAACAACCCTCACTTATGATGGTGAAAAAAAGAAAACTATGTTTGAAATCATCTGGTTATTTCTCTACTTCCAAATTCCATGTTCCCTTCCTTCACAAACTTATGGAGAAAGCAATATTAAGACAAAGGAAAAATATCTATCTTTTGAAGTCTAGTTATCCAGAAATGCTTTCCTCCTCACCCTCCTCGCTGCCAGCAGAAGATGGAAAGCAAAAAGGATTTTACAGAACCATTGTAGCTGGTTTTGGTCCTGTCTTCACTATTTCTCTTGGTCTTGGTTGCAACCACCATGTAGAAATGTCCTGGGTTTGGCTAGCATAGTTAATTTTCTTTCTGGCATCTGGCGACAAGAAATCAGAAGTCCATTCACTGCTCAGTGAGGTCTGCTATTTCATCAGCTTTCAGTCCCATGAAAGAAACATTCAAAGCAACTCCACAAACCCCTGATATCCCAACCCAACAGCGGCTAGTTCCCAATCCCTCTAAAGGATCAGTGAATTAGAGGTGCTTCTTTGCACAGGGAGTGCGATACTCACATTAGGCTCGTCAAATGATTATCTTTGTACACAGCAGTAAACAGATGATGACCACTTTGCACCTCAGACCAGGGAACACCAGAAACGGTGAATGTTTTAGACCTTTGTGGGGCAATAATGGCACCGTGAGACCAGAAAGGGGTTTTCATGCCTGAGCCTCTTCCAGCCTTCACAAAGCACAGCTGCCCACAGCCAGGGATGGCTGCACACTGCTCATAGACTTTAATTGTCAGCAATGCACCTGGACTGGGCTTGGGTTCTCAAGAAGAGAGTCTTATTATAACTGTTTATTTCTGTAAGCTTAATTTCTGTTCTCCTGCAGGAGAATTTCTTGGGCAGCCATACTGAAAGAGTTAAAGACCCCAAAAACTCCTTCCCCCCCCCCCCAACTTATTTCTTACTTACAAATAAAGAGATATGCAGCGGCCAGATTATGAACGGGTTTATTGCTGTCTGACATTTTGTAATACATTGTTACCATTCCAGTCTTTAATATGTAGACTAAAAAAATAAACCATACATCTAAAAGTACATAGTATTAGTTCAACCCATAATCAATGCGACTGATTCAAAGTATGCTACACGGGTGCTTTACAAAAAAAAAAAAAAAAAAGGAAAAAAGTCATTTAAATCCACGTTTCAAGGATATTTAACATTAAATTCCAAAGGTTACTTCTAACAAACTCAACTACCCACAGAGCTGCTACTTTGACAGCTTTCAAACAAAAGCTCACGGACAGATTCTGTGTATGGCTGTACTTATACATAACATTTCAAAGCAATAATGCTCTCTTGTGCTTAATGAGACGTTACAGACGACATATTCTTCGTCTGAGAAAAGTGTGCAATACTTAATGCAGAAATTACTCATTTTTGAAGTGTAACCCGAGTATAACCAAATACGTACACTATATACAGGGCATTAAGAAGTTAGTAAGGCTGCTTAGTCTTTTAAACCCGGTGCACAGTACAGAGAGGACACACATACCCCCACACAAACAGATGACGTGGATAGTCCCACGGAAGTCCAAATCTAAATATATGCAGCAATAGCCGAGCTACTTTGAAGACTCTACTGGACTTTCAAACTGAAGCAGAAGTTACTTCTACTGCTGGAGGAGTTCTACTCTATCCCTACAGGATTTCTAGTATGGAGACGTTATTTCTGGAGAACATCTTAAGAAATGACTACTTGACTGGCCCCTGGAAGATCTGACATTTCTCTCTGGTGTCAACACCTGCACGACCATGTATGCTGTATATTCGTTTATACATACATAACAAGAAAACATAAAGCCACCTCTTCTGGCAGGAAAAGGGAAACACTTCTAATAATACATTTTCTTTAGGCAAACTTGATTGATATATACAGTATATATATAAAAAAACCCAAACAACTAAACCCTACACAACTCAGCATACAAAAATACGAGTTCAGTATCTTTTTATACTTCAAAACCTAATGATGAAAAACCCAGATATCCTGAGACAGGTCTGCACTGTGCATCTAATTTACCAATGCCAGTGTACTGCTGGAGTACATTCAGAAAAGCGCTACCTGCATTTATCAAGTACAGAGATAAAATACATAAGGCAATGTATTAGCTTCAGAAACTCTCCTCTTTCCACAACGTTAAGCAAAACTGGTGCAAAAGATGCGTAAAATGCTGGCAGACAAATCCATGACATAACCGTGAAGAGTACAGAACAGTATGCATATATATCAGAGGTACTGACTTCACAGTTTAAATGAAAATAGATGAAAGATGCTTTCCTTTTTTTTGAGCATCATGCTTAACCATGATGTGTGTACTCACATTCAGGCAATTGTCTTAAATACATATATATATATACTTTACATCTGACAATCAATTAATAAAACAAAAGTCCACTGTTGTTTGCTTGTTGTTGTGAATTTCTCTGGGTGAAAACAAATCAATAAAACTGGTTCATTTTTTTTCCATTAGGGGATGCTAAGAAATGAAATTTAGTATGATTACAATAAATCCTCCTCAAGTTAAGTTTAATTGTTTTGGCTCTAAACCAGCATGTCTAACCACTACTGACTGCATTCAAACAAACAAATAAAAAACAACCCGAAAACCTGATGCTTTTGCTAAAACCCAGCAAAATCTAAAAAGCCACTACAGATTGCAACTCTCTCAGTGGACATAAAATTGGTTGGCTGGTTCAGCTGACAGCAGGAATATTTACTTTAAAGTGGATCCCTAAACATAGAAATGTTTAACATTGAGAAATCGGAATATATACATTTTTGCATTCATTTACATTTACAGTCTAAAAGGAAAGTGTTATGAAATACTTAACTTGGGGGACTAGAGTGAATCAATGCTCATTTTATAGATTAAAGACTGTTTAGCATCCCATTATTCATAGATGACGGTTACAAAAATAGGCCAAACATCATCAGCTCTACCTTAAAAGCACTATCTTAGTTTTCTCTAAGCAGGAGCCCTGCAGCAACCTGGCCATTCCTTGGCCCTTAACCCAGCCATTAGATCTCCTGTACATCCCCCATAGACTACCACTGAACCATGGTAGTCAGACTTTGGGAATGTGCGTCACTAGATCCTTGAATTTATTCCCAGAAGAATTACACTTGTCTTGGATGGAAAAGTAAAAATTACACAGAGAATGCTTTTCCTAAATCAGGACAACACATCATCGCAAAAATAGGCTGCATGATCTGTTGCTGTAGAAGCAAAGATTTAACAAGCTATGGGTGCTAAAGTTCTTGTAAATCATCGCTCTTGGTCATCTCTTCTTGTCATCTGTAAGTCTAAAAATTTGTGAGAGGATAAACAGTGTGATGAGAATGGATTTTTTTTTTTACTCTGCAAGTGCACCTTGCATAAGGAATAAAGACATCCTCCACATATCCCAAGCAAAACAAATACCTTCAATAATGAATATATGTAAATTTGTCATTTCAGATTGGGCTTCTTAAAGGCCCACCTAATGTTACCAGAAGCCAGATGTGTCAGATTCTGCAGTGTGCTCTGAGAACAGAGGACAAGGAAAGCTCTTTGGAAAGCTGCAGTGTTTCAGGCAAATGCTGGCTTTTGAAGGAAATTTCGGCACCACTTTCCACAGGCAGTCAGTGGGACATTTATGCCCAATCTCCTTTGGAAATCCTATCTTTATATGCCAGCTGTAATCCCAGAAAACCAAGGCTTAAGTTTTTCAGCCTCTCTGATACAAGGTTAAACAGGTACTTTAGTTTGCAGTACAGGACACAGAGTAAGTTTTTTTTTAACTTCCTCTAAAGTGGGGGGAAAGAATAAAGAAGAAAAAATTAGACATAAAACCAAGAGTTGATGATTTCAATGCAAACGATAGCTAAAGCATTTGGTCCAGTGACTGGTTCATAACTATTTGTCCCTCGGTGTTTGCAAGTCTATTACCCCGTGCTTCCACAATAAAATAAATCAGACAACTACCATATTATACAGGGAAACTATTTGGGCATATCTGCATTCCTACCATTTTCCATGCAATAAAAAGACAGGGTGATGACTAGTTACAATAACGTGTGTGCACGCAACAGACGTTTTCCTCTAGGTTATGTGACATTAAACAGGGCCAGCAGCTCCGTGCATGACTCGTTCTTATGTACAAGTATTAGGTCATCCTTGACAAAAAGAGTAAGTTTCTGAAGAGTAAGACTTGGAGGGTTTCTTTTTATTTTTGGGGTTTTTTTGTTCATTAATCAAAAAGATTATAGCCCCACAGCTTCCAGTAACTATGAAAGAGCGTAAACTTCAAAGCCCAAATGAGAAACTGCCATTGAAATGTTCATTATTGCATGTCTTTGTCACAGTTGAAGGTAAACATTCTATATTTAAGGTTGGACCAGTAATTGATGTGGCTACATAAATATAAACATAGTGAAACTCACATACATGTGAGGACATATATATCTGTGGATATATAAAAATATTTATTTTCTTAGCAAAGTTAACGTCTATAAAAACACTAAGAATACCGGAAAAGGTAGGAGCTCTAATTCCTCCTTTGGAGAAAAGTAAAAAGTCCCCTAGACATCCTATGTAAAGAACACTCTTTGCAAGAGTACAGCTTGTTTCGACTTCTCACGTATTTCATTGTGGATTAATATATTTGTTGAAGATTTTATAAATAATTAGGTAATATGCAAAAATTACGTCGTGAGGTTTGATTGCTACAGCATAACTATAGGCTGTATGAACAGTAAATTGTACTCAGCTGGTACACGTCCTGCTCTCAGAGAATGCAAAGCTACTATTACAAGTAGAACTGTTTCAGAATATAGCTTTTGTTGTAACATGTCACATGTGAAACTTCATTTTCTCTGGAAATACTTTGGCCAAACTCAGATGCATCTTCCCTCTTACATACTCAGTACAATTTTCAAAATATATCTGTAACAATTACCGCTCCAAAAACTGAAATGCTATGCAAAACAATTCCAACAAAACATGGGAAATGAAACGGCAAACCTCCAAACTATGCTTCAACTTAAACCATGGACATTTCCAGTTAAACATAACAACTCTGCCTCGTCCTCACCTAAGCAGATCTGCCAGTACAGGGCTGTACTAGAATACACACAACTCTCGAAAACTCTGAAATGCAGAGACGCAGTAACGTGAGGCAGCCGTTAGTCTGAAATTTGGTCTAACTAGGGATGAAGATCAGGCTTAATCTTCTTCTTCACTCTAACAGCAACTGAAAAAGGGCAAAACTTCACCACGTGTGCTATACAGGTATGCCTTCTAAAAGAGCATGAGAACGGGCTGCTTCAGACATGACTAGGCTAGCCGATCACAAGCATGCGTTGCGAGCAGCAGCCTGCCTGCAGACATCAGGCACTATCCTGAGGTGAGTTTTTCCACCCGCAAACCTCACATTACATCACTGAACACACAACATCACTATTCTGAGAAATTCTGACAACATCAGGAGAAAAGGGATTATCAGTGCAAAGGGCCCTGTGAAGCAGGCACTCATTATCAAGCCGAGCTTATGGAGGCTTTTATTCCTTCCACGAGATCGCTTTCTGTATAGGGTAAAAGCCAAGTCATTCTCTCTGAACAAGGCGCTTGTCTTCAAGCTGATGGCTATACCTATCATGTGGCTGAACAAGACACATCAAATGAATCCAATTCCAGTGTAAAATTCCCAAGGGAGATTCCTGTTGTACTAGTGTGAGGCCGGAGTGCACAGTTCCAGAAATGCTTTTCAGAAGTCATTTTCCAATGCCAATAGAGAATATTTAGGGTATGTCTTTCTTTATCCTGAGTCAAGGGGGGTTTATATATTGAAGCCCCAGGCACATGCTGCTGTAGTGCAGTTAGATTTTCGTCATATAGTCCCAGTATCCTAAAGGCCACTACTGGATTATTTTCTGGAGCAGGTCTCATTCTTCTCCAACAGGTGGTGGTGGCTGGCACAGCTTGTATAACCTGACGAGAAACACCAGAGCAATCGTTATGCTAATAGCTTGGTCATTATTAAAACAGGTATATCTAAGTATATGACAACCTAAATCTTCCTGCACTGCAAAACAAGAGGCACTGAATTCAGTTTAGCAACATTGACATAAACCCAGTGAAATCTAATTCATGAGCATGAATGTTTACACTGAAACCAGTATCACTGAAATACACATCTATAAGGAATCAAATAATGACATCCTAGTTTAGTCAAGTTTTTGTATTTCCGCACTGAAGCCCCCATCCTGGAGAAAGCTAAGTCTCCACTCATCCAACTACCAGGCATTACTCTGAATTTCCAAACTGGAAAAGCTGCCTGGTGAATGCATTTTAGTTTTGACACAGTCAGACCTCACTCAAATGGAGCTCCCTATAAAGACAATGCTGTTTGAAGAACCTAAGACAGATTTCAGACGTGTGACATGCCAGCATGAAGATTTCAAAGTCCCTCCCCCATGTTTCTAGATACATGAAGTCAAGCACAGTAAGATCTGTATCAAATGACAACCTCAGCACAGACTGAAATAGCCACTCCATTTATAAAGGTTTCTGAATTTCTATTAAACTCTTTGGCACAGATTTGGTTATTAGAATGTATCTGAAACTTTACTCTAGTATTAGGAATACTGAAAATAAATGGCCATTGTTCTGACATCGGGCTCTCTGTTCTGCACGTCCAGCTTACAGTACCTCCCCTGCAACTGCAGCAATTAGAACCAGCAACAGACATGATCTCATTTGGAGATCGCATATTTTCCTCAGGGAAAGGGTATCGTTGAAGGACTCTCAGAGACTCTCGGTCTCAGAGAAGAGACTGAGTATGGCATGGGAAGGAGAAAAAGCATCAGAAGCCAAAAATTAAGAGACAGTGACACAGCATGTGCATTAATACTTAAAATGAAGAATCTCTGATAGCAAAATACAAAAGTGATGAAATAGCAGGCTAGGTAGATCTGGCTACAGGCAGGGTGGTGAACCATCCAATCACTTGGGGGCTAGGGATATTTAAGATGCTTAGGGTATCTGAGTTTTCCAAGTACATTTTGAAAATTTGCCAGCTAAACATCACATTCATTTATATGATTAACCATAAATTCCAAAATCACACAGAAAACAAAAATCTGTACATGTGGCTCGACTCCACAGACAATTCAAGATCAATGGACCGGTGCCTTCTTGGCATGACACCCTGCTGCTGAAAGTACGTGAGGCACGGTGCGTGTGGCTGCCCCCGTGAGTACTGAAAGCCTCTTCAACTTCTAGTACATCTTGTCACAAAAACCATCCTGTGGCTACGCATGAGCAAGGCAGGATAGCTGCTGTTCCCCGATTTCAGTTCCTTTAGGAGGTAAAACCCATGGGACACCTACAGCCCACAATGGCTGTGGACTAAATATTTTTTCTCTGAATGTCACTGGAAGTGAGATTATTAAGCAATATTGTGTGTCTGGATGGTAAGAACAGGGAGCATCAGCTCTGTCAGCCAAACAGCAACGTAAATCTGCTTTCAAACCTCCACCATAATGTACTCTGAAGATCATTGGGCTCTTCCACATTGTCACCTGGCAGATTCAGAAACGTGATCATTTAAGGTCAGGCTGTGCAGACACCACTGTGTTTGTTAGGAGCCACATATAAACCAGTACACATACATCTCATATTTGTGTACTGATGACAGAGTAAGGTATTTATACAGACAAGTATACAGAGAAAAATAAACAGAGGTTCTGAGAGTTATTTGATTCTTCTGGTGTAATAATGCAGTAATATTCAAAGCTGGCATAAGACAAATAGAATTAATGTCAGAATCTCAGCTAAGTAACTGCAGTGGCGTTAATTCTTCGTGCTGTTTTAGCAAAACCTCATTTCTGTGGAACAGTGTGCAGAAGAGCTCAGCTCTGAGCGTGAAGGTCTGTGTGTTCTCCAGGTTAAAATGCTAACCACTAAGATTGCTTGTCTTCTGACCTAGTGACATAGGGAAATTCTGAAGTAAACTAACAGCAAGGTTACCTAAATCCCTAAGGAGCTCTAGTGGTTGAAGATGGTACAGAGCAGAAACAGCCTTTTTTGGGTCAATGTATATGGAACAACTTTTTGAGATGGCACAAACAGATCAGCCGAGGAAAGACAGAAAACTCTGGCAACTGCAGAGAGCTGAGAAAACTGTCAAGTGATGTTAAATGGAAGTTTGGTTTGCAACAGTTCTTTGGCTGTCTCTAGAATTATGTCATGAAGGAGTCCATTGAAGGCCCAAACTATACCATTCAAAATACGGAAAGCTTTTACTGTAAAGTTGTGTTATGTTCCCACAATTCAAGGGAGTTTTTCCAGGCAATTTTGTTCCTGGATTGCCTCTAGGATCATCATTACTGTGAGAAGAGACTCCCTCATCCACTAGCAAGGGCAGAAACGTTATCGTTAATGGGTTTACTCTAGAATCAGTACTTTTATTGGATCTTATTTGATCTCCTTTATGGGGCATACAAGATGCATATATGCCCCAGCTGAGCGACTGAAAAGCAGCGTCTACTCAGATTTACTCATACCTTGTACACTTAAGGTACACTCCTTTTCTAGAACCAGATCAAGCATAGCCATGGAAAAACGTGCAATGATTCATTGCAAATGAGAAAGGGGAGCAAACTGCATAAGAAAAAGTTCCTTAGTATCAGTGGTCAGAACCCAGAAGAAAGTGTTTCTATGAGGTTATGGGTTCTGTGGGATATGTGCTCATTCACACGGCTACCTCTATCAGGTATTACTAATTCACTGTTTCCTTACTGAAATCTGAACACCAGAGTGGGTCTGTTATGTATTCCACATATCTGTTTACCTCATTCAATGTGTTATTGTTAGTCAACAAAACCCATTATGTTTTCAATTGGTAAAAAAAGAGTTTGTGTTAGAGTTCGATTTATAAAACCACTTTAAGATGAAATTAAGAACACTGTTGTTTGGTTATTTTCATTTCTAAGTACTGTGCTTGTTAAGAAACATTTCAGGTACCTGCAATCCATCACAGTATTAAAATGCTGGATAAATATGGAACAACCACATTCTTCATTCTAATGGGTGTTTCAGAAAGAGACGAAGAAAGGCTACATCATCTCTAAAAACAACTAGAACATGATTTTGCTGAGATACTGCAGCACAGTATCATTTCATTAAAATGGGGTTATGGATTTAGTTCTGAGTATTTCCCCAAACCCACTAAACATCACAAGTGATGAAGGACTTACTCTGGTGTTTTCGTAATTAACGTGAACTAGGTTTCATTTTTCAAAACTGGGCACATTTTGAAGGGCTACATTTTCTGCAACTGGTTAAATAAAAGAGTATGGCTAAGAACATCACTGATTTTATATACATTAAAAAGCCAAATCTTACCAGTTAGTGCACATTATAAGTCAATGTTTATCGTTAGCTTTTTTAGCAGCTAGGACAGATTTTGGCAGAAACTTGACAAAAATCACAGTAAAGGATACAAACAGTCAGTTACCTTGGGACAGACTGGGGCGTTCGATCCCTCACTCCTAAATTCTTGGCTGTATTTTGTACTCTCGCACCCTGTCAAACAAACAAACAAAAACAAACATACAAAACCAAATCAAATTTAGCCTCATTTCTTCCAACACAAGTTAGAAAGTTTTCTAAACTTTCTAGATGAACAGAAATATTGATTATAATTAATACATATGCTCCATGCTCCAAAACAACTCTCCTCTGAAGGTGAGGAACAAGTTAAAACACTTCCTAAATTCTCAACTTAGAGAAATATACAGAAAAGAGACAAAATCTTCCCACTTGTCATTAAATAAGTGCATAAATATATATCTTACTAACATAAAAGACTACATAAAAAAAACATTCAAGGTTTAAACCAATCCAAATGCATCTTTCTTCCACTTCTTTGATTTTTGTCACAATTCTTTGTAGAAAGGACATGGATAATAAAAAGTCCTCTTCTGAAAAGTCACTTCTTTCCCACAAACTTCATAACAAACATATTATGGATTATTTCCTATTAAGAACTTCCTAGTTACATCTAGAAAATAACCTAAATTGAGACACTAAATTAGGATTAGAAAAAATCAGGAAAAATCACAGATGAGTCACCAAAAAAAATAATAAAAAAAAAAAGTCTTGTTAGACTGACCTCCCAATATTGCTTAGGCCAACATCCTCATGTAAAGCAGGCTCAACTAGAAAAGCTAGTCTCTCTGTAGCTCAACTGATCCTTTGAAAAGCAATATTGAAAGTACTTTTGTCTCACTGACTCATCCAGTAAGGAGGAAGTTGATAAAACATGCACAGTGTTACCCTGAGAGTGAAAAATGCAGACTCTTTGCAAGCAAACTAACTTAAGACATATGAAAGAACTCAGTAAAATTTGTTTTTAAATTATGACATCTAGTGCAGTTTTATTAAAGGAAACTACTATTCACAAAGAAGCACATCTGTTAGATTTACAGTCTCTTTGTGTTTTCTCACATTTTGAAGGAGATGGAAACTATTTGTTTTGTTACTGCCATACTGACTCTCCCTTTATTTGTCCTTGTGTGCTACCTAAAGTCAGGACAAAATAAAACAGAACAAAAATACATAATCATAGAATTCTTACAGTGACACCTTATGTTGGTGTGAAACATGAAAGCTAATTTACAATCCAAGCAGAGCTGCAACGGCAGCTGCAAAGGATGTAAAAATGAGGTATAAACATTGATTCAATAGGTAGAGTAAGACTAGACCTTGCATCTGACTGAAATCCAGTACAAAGGTAATTGAGAAGGTATTACTTCACTGTAGTGAGCTCCAATCATGGATAAAAAAGCTAGCTGGTTACACACAGGTAAGTTCTTGGAGTTCAAGTAAATCTACACATGCAACAAAAAAAATACAGTGCCCCTACGTTTCTTTTAGGAAATAAGGTGTTAAAGATAGAGAAAATCACTGGAGTACCTACAAAACTGTAGGCAGAATGAACAAGTGATTTTGCATCTAGCTCAGTGAGCTTGTCTCAGACAGTTGCAAGGCACATAACTACAGACCACAACAAACATATGTCTTTCCCCAGAAACTCCTCCAGAATTCAATCATTAGTCACTCAGTACTTCCTCTGTTCCTATGCGAGTATGCATTTGATCGATTTCAGTGGTTCTCTTCTTTTCTGTCTCATCCTGAGCCTAGGAATAACTATCCTGGTACAATCTTAGCTTGCTGAGTGAAGAACCACTCTTTTCACCTGGTATGAAGCTGTCAGTTTCATGTGATGCCTTTATTTCTGCACTGGTGAGGACAGCGATCAGTCCCTATCCTTGCCACATCTTCCTTAGACCTCTATCAAATCACAGAATCACAGAATTGATGGGGTTGGAAGGGACCTCAGGAGATCATCGGGTCCAACCCCCTGCCAAAGCAGCTCCCTAGGACATTTCACTGAGATAGGCATCCAGACAGGTCTTGAATATCTCCAGAGAAGGAGACTCCACCACCTCCCTGGGCAGCCTGTCCCAGGGCTCTGTCACCCTCACTGTGTAAAAGTTTTTCCACATGTTGGTGCAGAACTTCCTGTGCTCCAACTTGCAGCCATTGCCCCTTGTCCTGTCTCCACAGACCACTGAAAAGGGGCTGGCCAATTCCCCCTGCATCCCATGCTTAAGATATTTATAAACATTGATTAGGTTCCCCCTCAGTCTTCTTTTCTCCAGGCTGAACAGTCCCAATTTTCTCACCCTTTCCTTGTAGGGGAGATGCTCCAGGCCCTTAATCATCTTCGTAGCCCTTCTCTGGACTCTCTCAAGGAGGTCCCTGTCTTTTTTATACCAGGGAGCCCAAATCACTTCAAACTAAACAATCCTAGATTATGTTGTCTGTCTGTCTGTCTTGTCTAAAAACCACTCCCAACCACTGATGTTTTTTTACTGACCCTTTCTGAACCTTCTCCATAACACTATGTCTTTATGGAAAGGCTTCAGAACATCAGATAGTTCTAAATGAAGGCTTACGGCTACGTCATTTATACTTTGTTGTCTATTCTTGCATAAACCATTATAACTTCTGATTTGCTTTATGATAGCTACTGAGAACTGAGTTTTCTATTGGATCATGAGATCCTGAACATGAGCTGTAATGACAACCTCACAGTCAGTTACTGTGAATGTGAACTTAGAGTTTGGATTTTCCTCCGTGTGCATCACTTCAGTTATCTACACTGATTTCATCTGCCATTTTATTGCTCAGTCATGAAGTCCTGTAAGATCCTTTTGTAATTCTTCATAGATACTCCTCATCTTTAATAAGAACTTGAAAAGAGTTCCAAGGAGAACAGGGAGATTGATTAGGTAAGAAAACACAACCAAAAAAAAGAAAGAGCAGATAAAATTATGTTCTTCTATCTTCAAAAGCCATTGGTTTATCAGGGAAATGATAATCAAGTTGGGGACAGACATTTTAGTAGGGCCTGTAGCAACAGGACAAGGGGCAATGGTTTTAAGCTAAAAGAAGGTAGGATTCAGACTAAATATAACGGGTTTTTTTATGATGAGTATGGTGAAACACTGGAACACGTTGCCCAGAGAGGTTATTGATGCCCCATCACTGGAAACATTCAAAATGCTAAAAGTCTACTTTTAGTAGAAAGGAAGAAGGGAGTGAAAACTGGTGTCTAAGTCTACAGCATATTGGACAGAACACTGGAGTCAAACTGAAGGGAAAAAAATAAAGGACAAAAACCAGACTCAAATGAGGCACTGAGTAAAACATCCTAATGAAAAGGTTAAGAAAACTCTGCAACAGAGCACTTAGGAAGCACTCTGCAGGAGTCTCCGCTACTGGAAACTTAAGAACAAATATGACAAGCGTCTGTCATGAATTGCATAAGGAAAGCTGAGATCCAGTTACAAAGTTAGGCATGTTGAGTCCAGACCTTCATCACCTTCAGTGTCCTTCCCTCAGTGCCACTTTCTAAAATTTTAGTGTAGTAAAGAAACCCCACCAAGACAGACTGCTGTATGATTAACACAACTGAGAACCTGAATATGTATATGCATGGGAAAACCACCTAAATTAATCACATGTAGATCCTGAACGTCAGTGATGTGACTACCTCTGAGAACAAAACCAGGCTATTTTTACTTGCAACACTCACTAGACAAATTAATTTTAGTATCGTGCTCACATAATAAATCAAATGCATTGATTTAAAAAGGAGTCTAGCTTTATACAACCAAGTAATTTATTGTTTAGCAGGAGAAAAAATTAGACCTTACAACCTCCAGATTCTTATTTCTTCGGAGGAAAACCCCCCAAGAATTACTAGCAACTTGCTACATGACATCTCATTGTCTCCACTGAGCACCATTACACCATTTCTATTTCAATATACTGTTAATATATACTTCACCTATATTATTCTTAAAGCTACTGCAATGTCAATAGTGACACTGTCCGTCTCACGTAGGCATACGGGGTAGTTGTGCTGCATGGCTCCAGAATGCTTCCCTCTTCCCTGCTTCCCTCTGCATACCAGTACTGCCAAAGCAGCGGTGAAAAATGCTGGCAGCTCTGAGAAGACACCACCATCAATCTAGGCTCTTATATACAAACTAGTATTCTCATTGTCAGGAGAAAAAAATGATAGGTTTATTTTCAAGCTACACACTAATTTAGGGATAGCAAGAACCAGTCACATAAAGAAAACAGATTCTCTTTATGCCCAGCTCAAAGAGCTCTAAATCAGTACAATTCTTATGAGAATTATTCAAAATGCAGTGCTGTTATTATACTCATGAAAAGGCATGGAAAAATGATTACTCACTTAAAAGACAACACAAATTCTCTCCTAGAGTTTTCTGTTTCAGCTTTATAGTTACCCTTCTTCCTCAGAGCCCTGTGCTCTACTGCAGCTGCCTTCCCAGGCCACTTTGCTACATCCTGAAGACACTCTGCTGTCATGATGCCTTACACAGTATTTTGTGGGTACAGACATTTGCATAAATAAACACATGCAAGCAAATACAGTTACTGAAGGACAGTTTAGACATTTGGTCAAAAGTTTTATTTCAAAAAATCAGTCTAGACTGGATTAGCAGATGAAAACCAGAAACCACTTAACTACAACCATCCCGTAGACCCAAGTTCACACCAGCTCTCACAAGTTGGTCTCTTTTCCATTGTTCTTGCAGAACAGGTGCTTGCCAATACCTAATCATAACTGACAGGGTAATTACTTTGAAAACCGTTCCAGCAGTACAGTCGGGGCTATTATCAGTCTTGTTAAACACAATCACAACCACGTTCAATTTAAAAGAACAGAACCCACTTCCTGAGGTCATCCACTCAGTCAGTCTCTCCAGTTACTCAGCACTAGTGCGCCAAGCTGAAAGAGCTATCAGCTCAGAGCAGAGTCAATTTCCCCTTGTGGAAACCTGATGCTGCTAGGAGGTAATCTTGTTGGCTTCTCTGGAATAAACGATGGAACAGATGTCCTTTCATTTGCACCTCCCTCTGGCTGATCTCTTTATTCCACAAAGGATTCAGGGTGTAAATGGACTAACAAAGGTTTCCTTTGGTTGGGGTATTTTATATTTAGCCGGGTAAAAGACCAATGTATTGCCCTCAGCTAAATGTTCTGCATCACACTCTGAGAAGCTTAGCTTTTTCTCCCCCCTCATCACATGTTGTGTCCGTCCCCCCCACCAAGGTTTATGGCCTGCATTATGCAGTTAAATCCTACGGATAATTTAAACATTAAATCCAGAACAGGTTTCTAGAAAATACCAGAGTGTGCTGCTGAAATTACTCCAAAATATTTAGAATTTAATGGAGGGTTATATTTCTACTACAGAACTCCGAGACTGATTTAAAATTACAACAAAAGATTATTACTCTATTAAATGCTGCAGTCGTTTCCTGCAAGAGGAAAAATCTGTGAAAAAAGTCTGGCTTGATATACTAGCAGACTTCTTTGCAGTGTCTGTGGGTGGTATTGATCACTATTGATCACCTGCTGTTTTACTTCAGAGAATGTAGCCCCACTGCAGCCTTCTTTCTACATCTCTATTTGAGAAAGCACAGTTACAGCTGCTCAAAGCACGCAAGCTACATTCATTTTCATTTAATAAACTGGAGAAGATCCACGAATGAATCAGCATTTTTGAAGAGGGTCTAGAACTGTACATTGAAAATGCGCCCTTTGACAGAACACATCCGACAAGCAGGCATATGGAAAACTCTACATCTACATTCTCTGATTGCATAATACACAGATCTGCCTTTTTTCTAGACCTTAAGAGGCAGACACACCAAGCTATTCATAAAATCTTATCTTTATACAGCAGTAGCTTTCTTTTCAAGTCAAGTTAAAGCTGTAATTCCTGAGTGGACCTATGTGATCTGATTCAAGAGCCTTGAAGGTATTTATTCACCACATAAACTTAATTAATGCACCAAATAAAGTGAAAGTCCGATATGAAAAGGAATGAGACTAATTAATGTATCCACGTTAGGCTGCAGCACTTACATATAACTGATTGCAATCTACGGCTTGAGAGTATCTACAGAACTGCTTTAACAGACTAAAGGTTTGATCTAGCATATGCGTATTTTTGTCTATGGCAAGTTAGAAGTAAAGTACAGCAGTTTAATCATTTTCATAACTAAACTGTGATTGCTGCACAGAATATGTAGCAGAATTAATGAAAATAATTAAATTAGATGCAAATTAAAAACCAGAAATGATGAATCTCCTCTTATCTGTGATTAATTTTTTCCAATATTTAATTATCTTTTTTTCACTTCAAGATTGAGTGCATCCTGTATCTTCTTTATGCTTTTGTCATAAGGTCGAAAGCTACCACAGGCTGGGATATATGTTCCATATGCACAAAATGATTAAGCCCCCACTCAACCTCTCTTTGATCAGTTGAATAGGTTGAGGTCTTTAATCTTCACTTCATAAGCCTTGCCTAACAACCTCTGGATCATTTGTGCTCCTCCTTTGATCTACTTCCAAGATTCCAAGCATCCTTTTGAAAGCATTTATCTGATAACAAGATATTCTAGGAAACGTTGTGCCAATACAGTGAAGTATATCCCCCATTTTCCGTTGATATTGCCTTTAAATCCAGCATTTTTTGTCATACCTTAGCACTGAGAGTTCATGTTGAGGTGGTTATCTGTTCACAACAGCCTCTAAATCCTAGTATTCTATTATGACCAAAGACTGAAAATAACTATTTCGAAATAAGCACGTTGTCCTCAGGAATCTTGCCTGGAAAGTAAGAACCAAGGTCTGTCTTTCTCCTCTTCCTTCCTACACTTCTCCTTCATTCAGTACATGAGTCACTTTTTATTAACGGTAGTTAATAATCTTAAGTTACTTTAATGGATAATATATATTAAAATAAAGATTGCCTTACTCAACACACTATTCTGATGTAAGGCAATACCACAGCAGTTACCATACAAAAATCACCAGGTAAAATTTGAATCCTGTAAAAATTATGATCCACTTACCCATACAGAGAAAGCAGGCATCTGGCTAAAAACAGCCTGTACCATTATTTTAAAGAAAACAAACCCTTCCAGTGACCAATAAAGGAAGGTAATTTAAAAAAAGGAATTAAAAAAAAAATCAACAAAATACCCAAACTAAGAAAACTCATGCAGACATTACACGACCTTAAGGTGGAGTTTAAAAATCCGTGGTCAAGTTATTATTGTTTGATGATAACATGTCTTGCTAGGAAACATCAAGTTCTTACCTACAGCCAACATCTTACCTGTTTGCGCATGACATCTGTAGCTTGCATGATATAGCGAGGAGGCAGCCCATGGCTCCGAGCCAGAATGATCGCCTGCTCCAGGGTAACACTCAAGGTGCAGCTGCAACCGAGCACAGAAGTCAGCTATCTGCTAGCAGTGGTTTCCTTCAAATAACTGCTTTTAGGTCGATTATCTTTTCTTAAAAATTATAAATAAAAATATAATACAGTGGACCTGGCCCCTGTCCCTCCCCACCCATGCAGGCATTAGCCTGAACAGTAAACCGTTTCTTCATTAAAAGAACTTTAAGAGTAACAAATGTTCCTGATAACTTAGAACTAAAAGCATTTGCCTTGTTTTACTGTCATTTAAAAAAAAAAAAAAAACCTCAATAAAACCCACAACTCAACTATTGGCTTGGAAAGTTCACCAGAGGGGACAACCCAAGGAGAAGAATTTTTTCCAACCTTAGGAATCCCATTTCTGGTGGTTACTGTACACCTGCTCTCACACCCTCCACTTAATGCCAACCCTAGGTTTGGTACCAGGATCCCGACCTCTTGCCTGGCTTTTCTCATGGCACATTAGTGCAGTTCAGCCCAAAATTAAGAGACCTTTAAGTCTTTCAAAAAAGAAAATAAATAAGGAGGGAGTTCCTTCAAATAATCTGTCCTCCCCTACTTTGCCAAATTTTTCAAGTTAACATTTCCAGGCCAAAACTAATCTGATACCACATCCTAATTAAAAGTCTTTGTCAAGAGCAACCAGGAAAGTTTCAGAGCTGAAGATCTTGATGTAGGACAACCTGTCATCACAACAGACAAGAAGTAGTAGAGGAAGTAATTTTGGACATGCCAAATAACCCTGGATAGATGGTTTCTCCTACAATCAAGACAAAAACTGTGGAAAACTCACAGATCAAGGCAACAAAGCTGACTAGAAACAAGTACTTTTTGAAAAGGGCTGTTGTCATCCAAGAGGTGTCTGCATTCTGCACCGATACGCTGCTTGATGATTTTTTCTGTTCACAACCAAAGTACTACAATAATCAAATCTCTTCAACCAGAAAGATGAGCTGTACGGAAAATTATCCTACCTCAGCAGAACCTGACAAAAGCTGCATATTACAAGTTCAAACAATAAAACTAAGACACATGGTTAAAACATACTTTTGGGTAGCCTTTTGGTAAGATCCTGACCAAAAGATTCTGCATAGTTTATATTATGCACACAGAACAGACAATATGTTTCAATCAAACACTCATCTTGCTGAGCAGAAGATCTGTAGGAGGAAAAATGTGTCTGCACTTGTTTTCTTACTGAAAAAAAACCCAACCCTGACACATTTTAAATACTGCTTAAGTAAATTTATGGACTGTAAAAAGTTTCACAGTAGTGAGTGTAGAGGATATAAAATTTGATCTGTAGCTTTATTAATGGCCTTTCATTAAAAATTTATAAGTTAACTGATTTTCCTTGGTAATAAAGTAATTTTTATTCCTGGTTTCTTGCATACACTGACCTCAGAGTTAACTTGAAGCAAAAATCCATTGATCTCTTGTGTTACGTGTTTGATTAAGGTGCCTAATGGATAAGTATTGAACTAGAAACTCTAAATGCTGTTTTAATCTTGTCTTCAAAAGGGAAAATATTGCAAAATAAATTACATACTCATAATATTTGCCAGCACCAAAATCTAAACATTTAATCCTCAAGACCAGACCATAAAGAAAGCCTTGTCCTATTGACAACAGGGGAAAAAAAAAAAGCTAAAGTATCTGAAATCTAATTTTACAGGTGTCATCTAAACCGGCAAAAAAGGGTCAAAAGTCTCTCAGTCGGTGTAACAGAAGTTAATGGGCTCACAGTACAGGTTTCAACCAACCAGTTCCTGAGCTAAATTTCCCATAAATCCCACCTTCCTGGAACTCAGAAGGCTGAAAGGACAGAAAAAAAAAAAAATCATCTTCTGCATGTAGGAATTAAAACTAACCAAAGAAGCTCCTAAGTGAAGGTCAGATCGAAGAATTAGGTGCAAACTCTCATCTTGTGATTGGAGACTGCTCCCTATCCAAAACTTGATGCAATGGCTGGTGGTCTTGGACATTGTGAGCCATCTATATTTTGACAATGCCAACCATGATTCAGAAAGACGGTTGCCAAGTGGTAAAGACATAACCAGAGTGGGAGAAACAAAGAGTAAAGTAACATAATGAAGATTTCTTTAATAATTTACTATGGTGGTGAGCAACAACTACAGTACAATCCCAAAACATACAGTCTAAAATTGAAGATCTCACCTTGATACAAAAAAGAGTACTCATTCTAAGATTAATATTTAGAATGTATCCTAAGAAGTTAGTAGTGAGTGCACTCAAGATGACAGCACTGATGATGTTAACTGCTACCACACCTCTTTAATAAAATATTTTACATTTGAGATGAAGTCCTACAGTAATGCTGGTTAGACATCTGCTGTTTCTTTTAAAAAACGTTCATTAATATATGCTAAAAAAATGTTAAAATAGCATCAACAGCAGGACTACCTTTCAATATATTTCATTAGAGATGCAATTTCATATTGCTAGGTTTTGTGTTTCCCTTATGGCATGTCAAAGGTCTGATGAATGGTAGAATTAAATAAAAATTATTGGTTATGGCTTTTGTCATGTAATTCTGAAATAAGGCGACTACTTTGTAAATACAAAAGCCAGCAACACTCCAACAGCTTCACTTTGGTTGAACATGGCATCAATGAGATGACATCCTCTTAAGAAAACTGATCTATAAACCTTCCACAGCACTGCTGACCAGACTCACTAGTAAACATATATTTACATGCTGGTGCTTTCTCCCAGCTCTTCAAATATCGTTTCTGAACTGCTACATATCCATTATGACAATCAAACTGCCCTGGAAACCAGCTGTAAAAGAAGCAAATGCACACACAAAACATTGGACACTAACAAGGAAAAGTGGTAACAAACAGTACCTCAGCAACAGGGCTGCCAAGCAGAGAGTGATCAAGGAAATGCAAATTGAAGCCAATACAACTTGTACGATTTCATGAAACAAAATGAAAGCTGGGAATTCCTCATACAGTAAGACTGCTCTGGTGGTCTGAGCAAGGTTCAATAGCAAAGATCGTCAGAAAATACGTGCAATATGTAACAATCCACCTCTCTCCCTCATTTTGAGAGATAATAAGCAGATGGTATCAAAGTTTACAAAGCAATTTGGAAGCAGTTCTGACCACTAAAAGTATCTGGTCATTTGGATGCCATCAGCCCAGACAAAGCAAACACGAAAAATATTAGGGGAAAAAACTCCTTAAGTGCCCTCATAACACACTGTTATTGGAAGCATAAATCCTAAATCCATATATTTTACTGTGTAAACAAAGCAAAATCTGTTCTCACCCCCTCTCTTTTCGTCTCATCCCTTCTTTTATGCCAGAACAACAAAAGACCCAAATTCATCATCGCTGAATTTATGTCAGTTAGAATCACAAATTCCCTGCCTTGACAGATTACAGCAGCAAGACAGCACAGACATTTGGCTTTCCCAGCACAACTGGGCTGAGAATTCCTCATTTCACCCATTTGGTTTCCAAGAAACAGAAGGGGCTGCAGCTGCTCCCAGCCCATGCATGCTAACCCCAATCTCCCATCAGTCTTGACAGTATTGAAGAAAAGATTAAATAAAACTTTCAAACATCTTCTGGATCGGAACATCCCGATCAAAAGAGGTTAAATCATTTTCTATTACCAACAGTCCACTTGTTTCTGACTGGAAGTGATTGTTCCTAAAGGGCTGCAAATCAGCTGGATAGACTACATTAAAAATGGAGTTTAAAAGAGGAAAACAGATCAAAATTTAAAAAAAAAAAAAAAAAAGAATTATTTAGTGACAGCTTGTTTAATGTCACCTGAAAGGAAAAATAATTTGAGTTCATGTACACTACCTACAGACCTGCCACTTAACAAACTGTATATCTATGTTACCAGAGTAAAAAGAATCTAAATCATTCAGTACATTCTCAGGTTTCAATTAGGATTCCAGCCATCCTACATCCAAAGATGCATCAAAACATCCCTTAGAAAAATACCCTGAATGGAAAAGATGAGGTGAAACAAATTGGTTTCATAGTTACTACTGTCAGAGATGTTGAAATTAATTATGTTCTGGCTATGTCAAGAGGAAAAAAATATGAAAAGGATGCATGTATGCTTAGTCTAATTAAAATCTAAAGCTTCTACTCAACATGTAATTTAATGCCATTGTTATTATTTTAATTACTTTTCTTCCCATACATCATAAGCTAATCATACCTACATCTGACCACTTTTCAAAACAACTACACTATTAATTATTCATTTGTTTGTGCTGTCTTTTAAATTAATCCTTATAAAGCAGCTATTACTTCTGGCAGTGTATGCAGTAATTAAAAACTTAAGTTATTACAGTGTAATCATTTTTGGGGTATTTCTTTATGATTAGCAGAGATGGCTGAGTAATATGTACAGGGCTCTGATGAGTAATGCAAAAAAGAAAATAGGCCATGATAAACCTAAGAAAGGAGGAACAGTGGTGTTCAGTACTGAAAGAAATAAGCATAAAAGGTACTAACAGCCCAAATTCAAGATTGTCTCAAAATTTCTAAGCTGTTCTCACTGTGCAAGTATCGCTCCATGCAAGTAAAACTGAAGTTTGCATTCTCTGTGCCCATACACTGAAACTTCACTGAACAGAATTTCATCTCACAGGGAGAGGGAAGTTGGGCCAGGCAGTAGGTATTAGAGAGAAAATGAGCAAGAAGTTCATACATTAAACTGCAAAATTGTATTTTACAGTTGTAATAAAACTCTAGTGGAGAGCAGAACTTAGGTTCAGTCCCTTTACGACCCTTTGTCAAGCTAAGATGTTCACAGTGTGGAAAGATCACGTCTTGAAAATCACCCTGGGATTGAACCCATGCACTGCAGGTTAGTCCAAAATTGGTGTTATTTTTGCCAACATATAGAAAAAGCCATCATTCTGCATGTGAAATATATTTATTCTATTATGATGGTTCAGCGATTATAAACTATGCTTCAAAAAGTAACTATCTGTGGAAGATATTACAAGATCCCCCAGAACTGGACAGTCCATAGTTAAGGGGACTTTTGCCTTTTTTCCATTAAGCATCAGCATGCACAGGTTACCTTCACACAAGGCACCCCTGCAATTATGTAGTTGTGCAAACCTCAAAATAAATATATCCCAACTTCCTTATCAGGCATACATCCAACATCCCACGACAGGAGAAGGAAAACCAACTCTACCAGGTATTTTCAAACACAAGCTACCAGCAGATTTCTGACTGAAGTAGACAGCATAAATTTAGCAAGCTAGAGAATCAGTCTTGTGAGGTTAAGTACACATTAGCCATATTTCAGATCTAACTTTGGTTAGTTACTTCTTTTGTAGTTTAAAAATATAGTTTTAATCAGGTTTATTAGATTCAATATTTGTAATTTTTAATCCTGAAGCATGAAACACGCAGCAGGTAGTGATTCTTTTTATGCAATTGGGAAGATTACTATCAGCCAATCTATTTCCAGAAATAAAATGTGATTATTCTAACTTTTTTTACAAATGAGAGCTTTCCAAATATAATTTAAAAACCCTACTTCTTTTCATTGTACACCTTCTGCCAGCATTATACAACTGCACAGATCATCTTTTCATGTTCTTCCTGTAAGATCTTGCCATCTTTAATCAGCTGAAAATGTTGCAAGGAGGCACTTCCACCATTAATATTCTTTATTTGATGAAAGAAGAGCATTTCTAAAAGGTTGAAAGTATCACATGCCTTTTGTTTGCTCATTCCCAGTCATACTTGCAAAAACAAACAAAAAATTCTAAAGCAAACTGAAACCCCAGCTTGGGCCATTATCTCTTGTTCTGTGTAGAAACCCTTTCACATTAAAGGTTTCTTCCCACGTAAACAGGCAAGTAAATCTGCTGGAAAATTGCAATTTAGTTCCTGTCTTGTAATAGCTCAGGTTATTCACTTAACTCTCTTCCACTTCAAAAATTAAAGAAGATTTGGATAAGGGTTTTTATTTTAGATTGTTTGAGAGCATCTATTCTATTTTTTGTTGTAATGGATAAGTTTTTGTAAGGAAGAATCAGATTCTCCTGAAGACCCGGACTGCAGATAAAGGTAATACCAAAGGAACTGAAGCGTGAGAGGACGATTCCACAGAGCACAGTGATCTAGTTGTGTGTCAACCCTGCTACTAAACATCTGTAATGTTAAAAGGAATCCAAATTGAAAAAAAAAGAACACTTTAAAATCCATACTAGTAACAACTTGGATCCATCTTATCTGCCCCAGTGCATGTTATGCACTTCTCTGCACTCCGTATTTTCAGACTGCATTTTTAAATGAAACAGCATGCCAAAATTTAAAACATACAGAAGTCCAAGACTATAGTCCTTCACATAGGCATTAGAGCTAACAAAGCAAGAATATACCAGATTGCCTAGGAAAGGCAAATATAGATCAAAATAAAATGATCATCGCTGTAGAAACAACCTATTTGTGTTAAATGTCTCATTTTGCCTTGAGACAAATTTTCCTGTATATAAAAAATTGCATAAGCATTTTCAAATAGTAGCCAGCACAGAATTAAATATTCTGCTATCCTAAATTCCTGTGCCAAAAGTTTGTTTATGCCTGCCTCAGTAGGTAAGGTATGACAAAAATACACTAATTGTAGACAGATATAATAAAACTGCCGTCTAAAAAACAGGGAATCTTGACTAAATGGGAAGGTTAACAGGACCAAAAGCAGAGTTTACACCAGAAGGCTGGAGAAGAGTAAGGATTAGTTTTTCAGCCTGGGCTGACCTGACTCCTGAAAGTAGTCCCATCAATCCCACAAAGTCTTCTTACTGTGGACCCAGTAGCCAGCCTAAACACAGCTGTAAACCTGGGAGGGGACGGTAGCATACAGTCAGTGAGCTCAGAACTAAATTTGTACAGAAAAAAACAAATCTAAAATAATCTAAAAGGAGGAATCTTACAATAGAATGTCTAAAAATATAAACCCAGAGTTCCTATTTTTCACCTTATTTCATTTGATTCGCAGAAAGGCAGCTGGCCATGATGAATGGCTTATGGTGTTAATCAGCTTTGCTATGAGGAAGATGGAGCAGGTTTAGCTGGACTGCAGGAGCTGTGCCAGCTACAGGAGACAGCATCATCAACCCTTGGCAAACCCTGCCTCATCGCTCAGCCGAAGGTCTGCTCAGCCAGAACCCCACCGCTTGAAGGATGCTAACACTAAGGAAAGACTTTCTGGAAAGGAAATTAAAATTCAGTAAAGAAAAATAAGACAGTGATTTTTCTGGGGTTCATCAAGATTATACAAGACTTTTTTTCTCTCAAGCCTCCAGGAAATGCAAAATTTTAAATAAACTTGGGATTTGTTTCATTTGGATGCTTTATATGATTCCTTTGAGCCTGTAAGGCCTATGGTCCCTGAATAGACTACTGCAGCTGCTGCACCTAATTTCATTTTGGCATAGGAGGAGCCTGGGACATGTCTGTGCAGTGCAGTCTCGCTCTTCTCCCTCAAGCAGGAGCTAACATCATGATTCAATAAAATTTAAAAGTGCCTTTCATCACCTACGTTTGTACAGAGCAACTGCAACTTCAAACAGAAGAAATACAAAGAAAGAAAGCAGAACACTGTTTACAGGGTGACAGCTGATTTGCAGCCAGAAGTATAAATATGGATGATAAAAAAAAAGGGAAAATAGAAATGTCAAACTATTGATTTCTTGGACTAATTTAGAGCTCTGTTCCTGATGTTGATTAACAAGGCAAGTTCACTTACGATCATCCAAAGGGAATTTACAGTATTCACATCGCACTTAGGACACTGAAGGTTAAAAGGACTTATTTTTCCTCATCCTTGTTTTTCTGGTTATCAAAATATATTTGAAAAGAACTGCTGTCTGAAATAGATATAGGATTTCAGCCTCTAATGTAAATTGGTAAACATATTGTCATAATAAAAATCAAAGCAATCACCAGCAAGTCAAAATCCCCAGCATTATCTTGGATACAGGGATGAAAATATGAACTCTGTCAAGCTGTTTTAGCCTAGTGCGGTGTAAAAAGCAATTTAATATGGATCAGAGAGAAGTCAGAAACCAAGACACTGCTGATCCAGAGATCAGCAATCACTGTCAAAGCAGACAAAGCTGCTGTTTCATAGTTCTTGGCCTCTTCTGTATCGGACTGCCACCAAGCGCCTCCCTCCCAAGCCATCTGGGATTTGCTTCTGGTTAGAGGGAGGGGTGGCAGAATCCCCCTGCCCCTTGACAACCTATGACACCCAGGTTGAGGGAAGACAGAAAAGGCTCTCCAGTCAGTTCAGTAAGAGAGATAAGTTGAGTGAGGACCGGTTCACACATATTTTGTTTAGAGTCTACTAAACATATCTAAATTCTGATAGATTTAATGGTTTGCTCAGTTCCCACTCCCCACGAACAGAACAAAGATACTGACTAGCAGAGCACCCCATACTCATTCTCCCAATCACAGAAATTTGGCTAAAATTGTTTTGTTTCTTGTTTCAAGAAAGCATATAGAAACCTTGCTCTGAGTTGATTATACTTCATTTTTAAACTGGCAAGGCTGATAAGTAAAGAACATACTTTGTGAGTTTAAACTGCAAGGACAAAGTGCTGGTTTGGGTTGGGATAGAGTTAGTGTTCTTCACAGTAGTTAGTATGGGGTTGGGTTTTGGATTTTTGCTGAAAACACTGTTGGTAGTTCAGGGATGTTTTCGTTACTGCTGAGCAGTGCTTACACAGAGCCAAGGCCTTTTCTGCTTCTCACCCCACCCCACCAATGAGGAGGCACAAGATGTTGGGAGGGGACACAGCCAGGACAGCTCACCCCAACTGACCAAAGGGATATTCAATACCATATGACATTATGCTCAGCGTATAAAGCCAGGGAAAGAAGAAGGAAGAAGGCAGCAATGGGAGTGATGGTGTTTGTCTTCCCAAGTAACCGTTGCGCATGATGGACCTTTGCTTTCCTGGGGATGGCTGAACATCTGCCTGCCCATGGGAAGTGGTGAATGAATTTGTTGTCCTACTTTGCTTGTGTGTGTGGCTTTTGCTTTACCTATTCAACTGGTGTTATTTTAACCCATGTGTTTTCTCATTTTCACTCTACTGATACTCTGCCCCATCCCACAAGGGATGAACAAGCAGCTGTGTGGAGCTTAGTTGCTGGCTGGGGTTAAATCACAACAGACAATTCACATGTTTTCCCCATCTGCTTGCCTAGTAGCTTCTATAGCTAATACCAGGTTTCAATTCATTTAACATCCATATAATAGCATTAAAAAAAAGTTGTGAGTCCTTAGTCTGAGCCTACAAAACATAGATTTCTGCAACTGATCTCAATCAAGGACTTCACAGCATTTAGTTTCTAAGAACACAGGTCAGATACCCTGCTGAATACAACCAGATATAAATGTCACCTCTTACTGAAAATCAGTAGATAAATTCTAAATAACTAACAACTTTAAGAGCATTCTTTCTCAAGATTACCTGACCTGATTAAATAATATCCCAACAATTGAAGAATTAAGCCTTCGAGATTGCAAGCAACATGCAAAATGATCTGTGTCTACGGGACTCTATCACACCCAGCATCTCACTCTTCCCTCTTCTGTCCTCCTAACAGCAGTTCATGGTGCTGCAAGACAATTTCACTCTGCAGAGCAGCAAGGACAGTAGGTTCACAAAAAAAACCAAAACAGAATTTAGCAGTGTAAATGTTTGGAACAAAATTCAGCCAGCAAGCCAACTAGCTGGAGACAAAACAAGCTTTCTATCTGGGAAAAGGCAATTTCAGAATGCAAAAGGAAGCAGAGCCTACTTAGTGCTGGACTGTAGAGAGGGGATCTAGAGAAAACAGCACACAAAGTGATTTCACATAACTTCACATTCTAAGGAAAAACACCTTCATCCATCCAGTTTCTGTGTACAATAATAACTTCAGGAAACTTGTTTAAAAAAACCACTTCGACTTCTACCACTTCAAATAATAATAGAACAAGAATCCATTCTAATCTCTAAGCCCATGAGTTTTCTTCTTAATTTTTGGAAATTCATGGCAAAAATTCTTTAGTACCTATAAAATCTCGAGTAATGCATTCCTTTTTCCTGGAGGGCCTATCTTAAAATGTCTCTGAAAATGCCAGGAGTTGGATGTTTCTTTCTCTGAACAGATGGCAGGTACAAAGGCAGTACTTTAATGCACGAGTGAGGTAAGAGCATCTTGTACAAAAGCTCAGACGGACACACTGTAAAGCAGAACAAGTCATACTTTAGAGAAAAGCGCCCTTGCACCTTTCCGTAAATAGCTGATCTTGAATCCTGTAACATCTAGATGGAAACCCACACATAACACAGTTAAACCCCATTCCTGTTGCTCCTAATAGTCTCCACATCCAATATGTTGGTTTTCTAATATTTTGTGGGGTTTAAATATACTTAAATAGACATTTAATAGTTTATACCTTTAAATTAGCCTTAGTTCTTGAGCAGAAATTTGGTAAGTATAAGAAGAGCTCATGCTCAGAATCAGACATACAGCTTCTTATTCAGTCACTAAATTATTCTGAATAACTTGTGACCTACACACTGTGGGGTAATAGTTTATTGAGGCTATTAAAGTCACTCAGAGTTTATTCTTAAACTGTAAGAATTTTTGGCAGAAATATACTAGCAAATCCAGAATTTGATCTACAAAATCAAAATAAAACCCAGAGGTAGTCTTTTTTGGCTTTATTAAAAAATGGCAGAGTTAAGCCCAAAGTCTTTTGTGATCACGAGACATGAAATTGAAACCAAGATAAAGAGCCAGAGAAAAGTTATGTAGCACCACTGTCTTCTGAAATAACTTCATGTCAGTCCTTGCTATACAGTATTTCCATCTTCGTCTGACATCGTGACTAGTGTTAAATAATACAGCCTTTTTCTGTTACTGCCTAAAATCAAGTACAATATACAGCAGGTTCTATATGCTTGTAGCAGTGACAGAGATTAATACAAATAGTCTGATGTAAACTCTGTTAAAAGAAATGGCAAGCAGTGTTTTTATACAACTTAATTGCATTGCCTAGATATGGAGCTTTTCCTGTTTCTCATGCCTGAGAATCTGCATTGCAGCTATGTTGCCTTTTTATTTTTTCCTCCTGAAAGCTCTTTTAAAGAAAGGACGTTACTTAAAACAAGGAGAAAGTAATGCTCATTCAAACACAATGTACCGGTAACCAAGTCTGCCAAAATAAGGATTTTCATATATCTGAATCAAATGGGAATATATTTAACATATGCCACCTATACTCTACAGTTTGGCATTCGTGTAAAACAAGCAGGTATTTACCATCAGGTTCTTTGCTATGTTTGGGATTTTGTTTGAGGGGGATTTTTCCTCCTCTCCAATTGTAGTTTTTGCGTTGTTTTTTGGTTTGGTGGGTTTTTTTTATTTTATAATGCACAAAAAACTGTAACCTGCCCATCTGGAACACAAACACATTGCTGCCTTTGATGGATATTATTAAGTACTAGAGAGTGCTACATTGACACTATTGTCATAAATGCATATGCTCATTAAAATCTCTTTACACCGATCAGTTGATTATAGCTCAGTTCATTTTTTGATAATGTATTAATGACACCAACTGTTCTATAGGCTGAACTGGTTATCACAGACACACCTGCAAAAATGTGTTATTTTTCTTTTTTTTTTTCCCTTCAAACCAGCTCTACTACGATTCTTCCCCCACCCCAAGTTACAGAGCAAATACAAATTTTAGCATTTCTGGCCTGTATATTAAGAGTTAAATATAGTACATGTTATTCACCTAGGAAACCTTCCTTCTTCTGATTTAGCAATTAAAAATTCTGCTTTTTTTCTGATTTGAAAGAGGAAGAATCAACTGCACTAAACAAAAATCATACCCCTCAACTCTGTCCATCTCTGCAAATAAAATACTAGTGTTTCACCAGAAATCTTTCAAGTTTATCAGATATTTAGTCTAAAATGTTAGATATTTAGTGCAAGACTTCTCTGTAAATAAAAAGCAGCAGTCTCCAACCTGCAACGACTGAATGACTGAGTGAAAAAAAAAAAAGGGGAGGAAGGAAATTGTCATACCGGTGAACTCCACTGTTGCACATAATGATGTGACAAGCTCCAAGCCGGCTACAGAGTTCGGAAGACACTGACAGCAATCCAACCCCGGAGGCACTGCAGGCAGTGTATGCGCAGGCAGCCGTGCGCTTGGATCGGATAAAGGACCCTATCAGTCGGTAAAGTTCATCCAAGCAATTGAGAGGCCTCATCAGCTGTAAGGGAGGAAGAGAGAGCTATTTAAATATTTGCTACTGAAAGCACATGAAGTTCTCTTCTAGAGCAGGTCATCACAGAGGCAGATGGAACTGCAGGGCTGGCTAAGAAAGCCAAAGCCAAATTCCATAACATAAATACAGAGCACATGGTTTTCTGTTACCTGACCTACAACAGCTTTTTTCAAACTTGAAATTCTTATCGTCACCAACTGTTTCATGACCAGTCCTGCCTACAGAAGTGTTTTTCACTTCAATGGACCCATCAGCACTATCTCTATTAGTGGTACTGGCAAAGAAGAGAACCCACAAAGAAGCAACCTACAGTCATACGTGTATGACAAGACTGGTTAATTGACTCACTGAGAATATCAGCTTATGATTAAGATAACACTGTCCTTTATTTACACAAATGTCTCGTTCCTAATCCTGACTAAAACCACAGGAAAGAAAAATGAACAGAAGTGATAAAAGCATAGTACAGAACAAGAGCCGTCAACTTTGTAGAGGGACTTAAAATAGCCTTGACATTACTGTATGGAAAATAACTGATCCACCTAATAAAGAAGGCAGTGTCAAGTGGAAGGCTGCTCTCGGAAGAGACCTTCAAGAGTGATCTAGCAATGAAAATCGTCATCTTATAATGCTCTGTGTAAGGGAGATGTTCATAAGACAGTTTTGCAGAACTGATAATTCCAAAACCTCCATTCCCTTTATTT
This sequence comes from Hypotaenidia okinawae, assembly GCA_027925045.1. Taxonomy (NCBI): domain Eukaryota; kingdom Metazoa; phylum Chordata; class Aves; order Gruiformes; family Rallidae; genus Hypotaenidia; species Hypotaenidia okinawae. The sequence goes on along the minus strand of BSDF01000002.1, from coordinate 127,744,452 downwards.
CAGAAACAAGTTTCCGCCAATCCCTGACTGCTACTCAAAGAATACATCTTTGGAAAGACAGATTAATACCCTAAAGACAGTTTTAAGTAATTAGGGAAATAGCAGCCTCACTTTCCTATATGAAGGTTAGTTACTTCATTGGAAAGCATGTAGGTCAAGTAAACCAATTACAATGACCAGCATGTTTAAACCTGGCCACAAATAGATTTCACTTGATTTAGGTCCTATTGGTTTAACTTGTTTCCATTTAAATTGATTTTAACTGGTGTCACTACTAATACAGAGCTACGGAGAACAAAGCAAAGGTCACAGCCACAAGCTGAGATCATGCACTCACTCATAGCTTGCTCCAATTGCAAAATATATGCATTAGCATAACCCAGCATCCCTTGGTCAGACCAAGATCATGAGCTGCTTTTATCCTGCCCGTGAACTTTTCACTGAAATAGATAAGGAATGGGTTTAGGAGTAACAAGTACTGCACATGTAGCTAAATGTCTCCTGCTGCACCTGAGATGGCTTAGAAAGTAAAGTTGCTGACTCAGCAGGGAAGGAGAGGTACAGGCATGTGTCCTCCTTTCCCGGGCACACCAGAATGGATCCAAAAACAGGAACCATCCATCTGGTAAGGCACATGCTGGATGATATCAACGTAAAATTTTAGTCTGTCATAGAGCTCAGATAACGATCACTGTATTTCTCAAGCCACAGTTGCTCAATTACTTTTCAAGTCAGCATAAGGAAGACCCTAGGAATACGGGCATTAACTCTCCAACAATAGGAGAGAGCACTAAATGAATTTTCACAGCCCCTGGGATCTCTCACTCACAGAGGTTTAAGAGACAGATGAAGGCATTTGAAGAAGGCCTTAATGAGGAGATTCAGAAGAAAGCTTTCTGAGCAGGATGCTGAAGGAGCATTTAATTTGGACAAGCGCTTCCAGTTTTCAGAATGAGGAATTTCTGCCTGCACCTGCTCTCCCCTCACCCTACCACCCTTCCACCACGCTTCTGGAGTAACTGCATTGCTCTGAAAGCACAGTGAAAAAGGGAAGCTACAGTTTCCTTTCTCAAGTACACAGATGCACTCCAGTCACACCTTTTGATACAGAGCTACATAGCATCATGTATCCCTAAAACACAACAGGTGGGACAAAATGCTGCAAGAGAGCTCCTCCTTTCCTTATGCTTGCCCCCCCCCCCCCCCCCCCCCAGTTTTAAATAATTCAATTTTTATACTGACTTCAGAAAGCCTCAGGAAAGGATTACAGTAAGACAGTGTGAAACATGCAAAGTTTAATTAGGCTCTTAACATCTCTATTTACCTTATCTATATAAGCTGCTTTAGATGTTGAATTTGGAGGCAAGTTTGACTTGTCCAGGTAGAATGCCCTGAAAGAACAAACAGAATAAGTCAAAAACTGTTAATTGTTTCAACTCCTGAACAAAACGTATGTAATAGACTATTCTTAGACACCATCCTAAGGTTGGAATTTTTTAAAAAATATTTTAACTTCATGCTAAGAGAGGACTGAGGAAAAACACAGGGGTAAATAGGCACTATCACTCTTTCTTTTAAAGTAATATGGAAATTTTTTTCTTCTGGAGACAAAACTAGTCCCCCTGCTCTTTGACAGTACAATGCAAAATATTATTAGTTTAGTTAGTAGAAAAAATGCATGTGAAAATGATTTTCACCACAGCTATCTATGAGAAGGTTTATGGCAACTGTTGAGATTATAATAATGACTTTGGGAAACATGGCACAGGGAGTGCCTGAACCTAGTGCATTACAAGCTTTATTTGTGTTGGCTGTATGAAACAAAAATCACGCTGTCTTTCCTTACACTTGCTGCAAACTTCTCTGAAAACAAGTCAGTGAGTGAAAGGAAAAGCCAAAGGAAAGTGCCATTTACCTGCAGAACACAAATGTGACAGAGAAAACATGCATACTGCGTCAGCCTTATATACTGTGTCCTGAAGAATATCTACCCACATTCTCTTGGTTCCTTCCATAACCTTACACTTATCAATGCAGAGTACTAAAAAAGTTTCTTTAAAAGGGACAAATGCAACACATGTTCTTTTGAAAGACAAAGCTTGGCTAATTTGTGTGGCACAAAGGAGGTTGACATTTTGTACAGAGGGCTTCCATCATATCCTTCTCTCCTTAGAAGACTGAGAGGGGATCTGATTAATGTTTATAAATATCTGAAGTGTGGGAGACAAAGGGAAATGGCAGCCTCTTTTCTATGGTCTGTGGGGACAGGACAAGGGGCAATGGCTGCAAGTTGGAGCACAGGAAGTTCCACACCAGTACGCGGAAGAACTTTTTCCCAGTGAGGGTGACAGTGCCCTGGGACAGGCTGCCCAGGGGTTGTTGTAGAGTCTCCTTCTCTGAAGATATTCAAGACCCATGTGGATGTCTACCTGTGCAATCTGTCCTAGGGAACCTGCTTTGGCAGGGGGGTTGGACTCTATGATCTCTGGAGGTTCCTTCCAATCCCTACAATTCTGTGATTCTGTGATGCCTGAAACTGGAAAACTTCTCTTTTTCAACACCAGTAAGAAAGAGCAAAGAGCACCTGGGAAGCATGGAGCATTTCTCCTGTCCCCTTCAACTCAGGAACCCTAGAGGAATTCATTATTATTTTTTCATTGTACCTTATAAGCAACTTAATTGCTCACCACAAATCATTAAACTTCTCAGAGGCAGAGGAAATCTCTTACATATGACTGTGATAACATCATGTTACTCTGCCTCTGCAGCGCTGTTTAAAAAAGAAAATAAAAATATTTAAAATTGTCTCTGCCCATGGTGGGGAGGTTGGACTACATGATCTTTCAAGGTCCCTTCCAACCCAAAGTATTCCGTGATTTTCTGATCACAAAACTCGTTCTGCTGGTTGAAAAGCTCCAAAAACCTGTCAGGGCAGCTGAAAATAGAAACACCTGGTGTACTTCCCTGCCTGGATGAGGCATCCGGTGAGAACTAAGCAACAGCTACCACTGCAGCAATTCTGGCCAAGGTTAAAATAAAGCAAAACATGAAAAAAAGCCTCACTGAAATATGGAATGGAGGTTGGGGGTGGAGGTGGGGGTGGAAGAAGATTCTTCAGTGCAAACCTCAAAGTGTCACTAGACCCAGCTCCATTGCCTGTGCACAAGGAGCAGACCTGACTAAAGGTCATACCTGAGCTGTGACCCAGGATAAAACCATGGAGTGTGGGAACCAAATTTCACTTGCAATAACATACAAAAATAAACTCTGAGAATACATCCTTGGATCCTAACTCTGAAATAGGATCACCTGGGTCGTCCAGACATTAAAACACTAATTCATATAATACACATGGATAAAAATCACTCTCCACCCTTTTTTATGGCTTTATCCATGAGAGAAGCTATTCGTACTGTTATGTATTTGCAGGGCAGGTGTGCAGACTGCAGATTTGAATAGCATTTATTCATCAATAATCTGTAATAACTCAGCTGATCAAAAAAAAAACAACCACCCAACCACCTTAATTCTAGTAGATTTTGCTTCCCGTATTTTTGAAGTTTTGAAAAGCATCTCCCCCCAAATTTAAGGTTTGAATTAATTCCTTCAGAAAGTACAGCAAAGCTCATCTAGTTCTGTTATTCCATTAAGCCCATTGCATGATCCAGAATGTACTCTGTGTCAAAGGAAGCTGGAGACTATTGGAAGGAAAAGAGGTTTGCAGAGAAAATTACTCATAAATCACTCTGAGCGGCCAGAGCACATAAAAGCTACCTCAGCAGCAAGAGACCAGCCATCTTCTTTGGTCGCAAAGCTAAAAAACAAAGCCTCACCCTGGCATCCACTGAATGTTATCAAACCGAAAGCCTATGCTGTTTTTTCCCTGCCATTCCACAGGAAAAGCTGCTTCATTCGGTCTGTTCAGCACTCCCATTCTCTTTGGACTGTTATTTCAGCAAATTCAGCTCCGTTAAATGAAACCACAAACCAAATATAGAGCAGTACACACATTAATGGAGTACATGGAAAATAATCAACTCAGGGTACAAAGTGAAGCAACGCAGACCCTAGAATGGGATATGCAATTATAGGAATTACTCCATTAATTCAGTCAATTTTTCATTAACCTACAGAACAAACAAAAATCAACTATACACAACATTAATTTTAAATATAAAAATATCCTGTTACAAATGAAACTATTCCCCCTCCCCATCAGATAACACTCCCAGATGTTTCTCAAGTGCTTTATTTTTATTGCTTTTCATAAAAACTGTCTTCAGTATTTTACAGAACATGACAAACTGTGGACAGCATATAAATTTCCAAAGCACTTCACTTAATTACTAAATGCTTGTTAAGGTCCTTAATCATATTTTATGGGAAAAGTTAATGGCAATCTTGGCATGGTGCCCAATTTGGACACTATTTTCTAATCCATTTGAAATGAACAAGAATGAAATCATAGCTCTTTGTCTGCAAATGTGATGCTGGTTTTGCTTCTGAAAGCCTTACAATTTCTCTAAACTGTAGCAGAAAAGCCTTTCTTTTAAAAGAAGGTAGAAAATCCAGCAGACATTAAAACTACAGGGGATTGTTGCTATGTACTGCTTCTGTAAGATATCCCCTGAGTAACAATGTCAAATAATGGGACAAATATCTCAGGGAAAACTTAGACTGGAATGATGTGGCAAACATCTTAGGGTTCAAAAAGAAAAATCTATCACGAGATGAATGCTTTCCCTAGATGTTTTCCCAGAACTTGAGTACAAAGGAGATGCAGAAGTACTGATGTTTTCTTAGTGACACATTTCACAGGGTACCATCCAAAATCAAGTCAGACATGTAAATCCTGAAAATTTTAAATATTGAAAATTGAACCCTAAGGAGACTTAAAATCTGTAAAGATACGTATTCCTGAGTAACTCTGTGCATGCAAATAATTCAATCAAAGCCACATTTCTGGTCTTACTCTCAGTGTGTTGTTCCAGAAAGCCCACAGGCTAATCCTAGACATTGATCATCTTTTATTCAAAATACAAGGATAGTAAAGAAGTGACTGGAATAGGGGGAGCAGGGAGGGAGCAGGTAATTGGTTTATGGCAATAGATAAAGACAAGCCAGGGGTTCTGCTCTAGAAAGGTTTGCTTTGCTGTTATAGAAGAGAAGTAGTTAATCTTTTATGTTTTCTTCATCACTGTGGCATACATACAAATAAATTCATACTGTCTTCAACAGAAGAATGAAAATATATTTTAGTTCTACTTGATTTTTCGATCCCTTGCTCACAAGATATTCAAGATCATGTAGATAAGCATGGTCAACAGCACAGCAAAGGATACATCAGTACACAAGCGCAGCATCAGGAAGCGTTAGTGTCCCTAACTCTTCAGCTCAAAATACCATGCATGTATTCATTCATGGCAAAGACAAATAATATGTCTGTGTATCTGTATATATGTGCACACATCACTTTGTATTTCTTTAATAACAATTCTGTGTTCTGCCATCTGTTGGCAAACTATATAGGTGAGCATGTGTATAGCACATTTACTGTAACTGTATATACACACATTTGGAAATACATTTGGAAATTCATCTGTTTCTGTAGTACAAAGTAGCCATTGCAAAAAACTCTTTGCCATACAATAAATAAATCTAAAAGTGTTTGATGTGTTCTTTCCACTACATGGTAATTTTTAATAAATGACAAATTACCCTCCCAGTCCATAAAAAGATCTAGTGATTCTTTATTCCTGACACCCCTGGCAGTGATACAATCCTATGTTTGGTGTCATCAGTAGTTAGAGAAAGATTTAAATATAACGAGAGAAAACCTTTGTGACAGTATAGGATTTTAAATTCTCAAAGAGCACACATAGTAACATTCTGACCTTTAGAAACTACCATGCAAACTGAAGTGCAGAATAGAAAATTTTATCACCACATGGCTCTGAATTCCCCATGGGGGACTCCTATTTCATGTGTGAACTACTCAGTAAGCCCTTCCTTTGTACGTGGCACTGGTGAGGCTGCACCTTGAGTACTGTGTTCAGTTTTGGGCCCCTCACTACAAAAACAACACAGAGGGGCTGGAGTGTGTCAGAAGAAGGGAGACAAAGCTGGTGAGGTTTCATGAGGAGCAACTGAGGGAACTGGGGTTGTTTAGCCTGGAGAAAAGGAGGCTGAGGGGATTCCTTATCACTGTCTGCAACTCCCTGAACAAGGAGGTTGTAGCCAGATACTTGCAAAGCCCTTCTATCCCAGCAGGCACATCACAGCCCTACTATCAAAACTTTTAAAAACTCTCAACCAGGGAATCGCAGACATGTGATGCCGGAAAGTCATGTATGACAAAAAGGGGAAAAAATACCATTTGTTCTATGTAACAATGCCCACTTTTTACATGATACATTTTAACCCCTATTTTTCCAAGGTTCTAGTCTCCAGCATCTCTACCTACTTCCAAGATCACTTAAAACCATCCTATCTGCGATGTGAAAAGGACGTTCTTGGGCCACAAACCAGTTACAGCTGCTTTGCTGCTTCTCCAATCATTATCCAAACAGCCAAATCCACACTGAACCCATTATTAGTCCTAACTAATTGCTTCCACATTTGCCTTTCAGACAGTAGATGCCTCCTTTTTGGCTCCTGATATTCCAGATATGGAATACATTGTTAAATAAGAAAACATGCCAAAGAGTTATTGGGTGGTCAGAATTTCTACTGCAGGAGTGAAAGAGGCTCCACCTCTGATCACTGTGGATACAAGTTCTCTGCATTTGCAGAGGATAAAGAAAGCAGGATGAACCAGATGTCCACGTCAGTGAGCAATGGCTCAGCATATATGATACATGAAGACACATCATTTTCAATTTCAGAACACTGCCTGTAATAAGTACTGACCATACTTTGTCAACAGTCTGAAGAAACAAAGAATTTACACTACAGAAAGAACATAGCACTGGAGAGGGGGAAAAAAAAAGTAGTTAAATACAAGCCAGCTGGCAGTATCTTTTAGACCAGCTAGACAAATTTAATTTACTTTGTCCAAGATCTCTCTATTCTCTCTCTGGTCTTGCTTCACTTAGATGCAATGAATCTTAATTTCTGTTCTACCTAAAATGCTTCTCATTAAGTTCATCAAGAGACAAATTTAGCTATTATTTCCTTGTTATGCCCTTCAGAGTGAATGCTTAATTTTCAATCTCTCCTTCATAAAGATTTTGCATTTAGAGAGAGCACAGCCACGAGCATCAAGTTCATTTGGAACCACATCTTAAAAATTTAAAAGGCATTAGATTTCCAGTTTTTACAGTCATATGAATTACATGATAAATTGGAGCATGTAGCATTACAAGCAGTTTCACTGTTGCTTTTTAAACACAAAGCAATGCATCAAATGCCTAGTACTGAAAACAGGGAAACAGTTTTTCACCTGCTGTATAAATACCCCAGTGCACCAAAAAGAAAATACAGTCCCAGAATCACTCTCTGAACCCTGTAACTCTCCTCGGGTTACTCTTTTTTTGACGGTAATGACACAAATAGATGATGTTGCTCATTAACATGTGGCTTGCTGAAGTGGATAGACATGAGGGAAAGGAGAGTAAGAGTAAAATCACAGGACAGCAGCAGCACAGGGACAACTAGCATAAGCTGCTTAACCACATGAGCAATCTGGTTTGGAAAAGCTTTCCACTAGAAACAGTGGGGGAATAAATTGGCCAGTTTTAAGATGGATTTTAATGCATTTATCACAGGAATTGAGGTATGATCTTGTCTGTGTGATAACACAGGTATTGTCTTGAGGACCCATCAGTTTGCTCAAGAGACAGGTACACTCTTTCTTCCATAGTAATTAACTACCTCTAAGTGGCGATGTCCTTTATGTCATTGTATCTCATTTATATCAAAGCAACTATTAGAGAATTTTAGTTCAGCCTGAAGCCACGAGTGCCATCACATCTATTTTCTGCCTTGACTAAATTATACAGGATACGGAAAGCTTCAGCCTGCCAAGAAGCCTGCAGCTTGAGAGGCTGCTGTGCGTGTATACGTGCGTGTATAAATAAAAAAAGATGTTATATTCCTCAGACAGATTTTGTTCCATGCTTGCATAAATTCTAGGGGCAGAAGCTGTTTCCTTTTCATGTCTTTTTTAAAAATTAAGAGAAACAAGAAAACCCAACAACATGAAAACCTCATGGATTACAACATCCCTGAATAAAGAAGTAAATTAAGTTTGCCATCATTCTGTGGAGGGCTGCTTATGTCATAAAATAAATACAGGAGGCTTCAGACAGAGAAACTGTTTGAAGTTACAATGTAAATGAAACACTTTAAAATGAATAATATTACATTCGGCGTAATCAGATGTTCAATGTAATGAGGGTAGTTAGCTAAATCATTTGTCATTAGATTCACTGATTATAATTGCTTCCTTAGTGTAACAGACTTGCATTCACCTCCTAAAATGATAATCAAAAAAGCAGTAACATAGGGGGAAAAAAAAAACGCAAAAAACGTCCTTTTCCCTTTACTGATTACTTTAACTTTTCTTCTATTCCGCCTGTACAACAGGCTACAAAAGTAGCTGCCAATAACCCTGGACACAGCTGACTTCAAAGAATACTTCCAAATCACACAGAATGGGAGGCAGGAAGGAAGGAACATTTTTTCCAGACCTTCTTTGTCTATTGATGCACAGGCAAGTTAATTACGACACAGTGGTAATTAGCACCCACACCAGTGGCGAGGGTGGATAGCAATCCTCAGCTGTCTTTCCCACAGCATGATCCTATCTTTGGAGTGAAGAACTGGGTCATCATATAGTCAGGAGTGTCACAAGAAAGTGCCATGCTGGGAATAATAGAAATGTTATGGGAAAGTAGAGCTCTCCAAACCTCACCTTCACCTATTATTTTGCTTATTTCCCTCTGATTATTCCCAATCCAAGCCACCATAACACTGGGAACCATTTTTTTTTTTTAAGGTGTTTAGATGTCTCAATGCAAACACAGCTGCTGAAGGAGCATTAAACATTCTACACATCTAAAAGCCAGTGACTTCACTAATTTCTCATTGAATAAGTATTATCTGCATAGACAGTTTTGGAAGCCAGAGATATTGACGTACAGTTTTAGGCACCTATATTCTACCACAGTTTGTTCCTGCAGTCAACAATGTGCAGCAAAGCTTCCTGCAGAGACACAAAAGCCAGAAGCATACTTGGTACAGCCACAATCCTGCACCCTACTGAATGATCTGTACCCTGAGCACCTTCTCTGCCTTTGAGATACATCCGTCATGTGCACAGACAAATCCAGGAAAAAAACCCAAATGTGCCTGGACCTTTCTGATTAAGCTGCTAATGAGGAGTACCTGTAGGAAATTGCACTTCAATAGAACGTCACAGGAGGGATCTGATTTTTCCCCAGAAAGAGAATTTATAGACAAAAAACCAAACCAAAACAAACCCCTCACAAAAAAAAAAAAAAAAAGATGACGACAAGACTAATGTGATAAAATGTCTTCCTTACTAGTCTTGACTGAAAGTCCCATCCTGGGCCATCAACTCCAATCCTCTGGTAACTTGGACAGACATTACAAAGTTGCCATTCCAAAACTCAAAGTCTGTTTTAAAAATCAAGTTAATCTTTGCAGGAAGCTAATTCAAAACCTGATTTCTCAGAGAATAGAAACTGTTCTCACATCCAGATAATTGTTTTATCTTAAAGTCACTACTTGGTCCAAGGACTGGCTGAGTTATGGCCATTCAGCTAACCTTCCCCAGCTTCCAACAGGCCTGCATTGCACCCAGTTGTTTGGTGGCAGTAATGACCATAAGATTTATTTGTAGGTAATGTAATAATTACCATACAGAATGTCATTCTGCAGGAAAGAAACCTTTACCTAATATAAAAATCATATTCAAAGGACAGAATGTATTTTAACTAAATAATTCTTAAAGCAGTAATGCTTCAAAAACAACAATTAAAGTTTACCCTAAATGCTTTTATGATCCAAGATTTGCAGGAAAATGCTTAAACCAACCAAGCAGCCCAAGTAAATATAGTGCATTTGTGGGATTTTGTTATTCCCATCACCATTTGTAGTCATTACAGATTCAAACACTATTGTGCCCTGCACTATTGAAGGAAAACAGTCTCTGGTACCTGTAAAAGCAAAAGGACTGATTCAGGGTGGAAAAAGCCTATTCGAGTGGCAAGGAGTAACAAAAGGGGAAGATGGGGAAAAGTTGGAGGAGGCTGGAAAATACAGAAAGAGCTCACTCAACATCAGCTTCTGTACAGGCCAGAGACACAGCTTCCTTCTGGTCCTCTTCTAAATTAGAAGACAACTGCTGAGCTATCAAACACATAGTAATAAAGATCTTTAAAATCTTTGCTGACCTAATTACATCGACTCAGTTACACTGCATGTTTCTCATTAGCAAACAATTTGATGAGGTTAAATTTACTTGGCTGGCAGCTACTAGCACCAGCTCAACTTGCAAACAGAATGTGAGCATAACTCTCTTTTTCCTTGTCAGTGTCAGCGAAACAGCATTGCTGAACTATAAAAATAAGTGCAATCTGGCCGACTGTAAAAAAGAAATCCAGCAGGATTAAGAATAATTGTGGGCCAGATGCTGAAGATTTCCTAGCAGTTTCAGAAATTTCATAAACTAGACACTGGTTGTTGTGGATTTGTTGGGTTGTTTGGGGTTTTTTTAATAACATCTTTATTCTGATAAAGGAGTTCATACATATTGCTGGGATATGGGATGTTGCCTCAGGAATTGCAGAAAACCTCCATTTTAGCTGGACTTAGAATAAAAGTTTCACTGTATTATTAATTACATTCAAATAGCTAGGGTTAAGTCTGTTGCAGAAGATGGAGAGACTTTGCTCCATTCCACATAAGCATGAAATTCTATAACCAATTTTCATCTGTCTTTCATGCATTCTCATAAAAATGATAATCTTATCATTACTATTTCATAGTTGAGGTAGTATTTGCAAAAGCCCCAAAGCAAGAACCATGAAAGACAGAAGCCCTTATGATGCTCAAATCAGCATCAAGAAGGACAATTTTGCACCTGGATTTATTGTATCACTTCTGATACTGTGGAAAAGCTGGTCACAGTTCCATAGTTATGAATTAATTTTGCAATAAAACCAAGGATTCTTCTTTTTCATTTTATATGATGGATAAAGGTTATCCTCCCTGTTACCTACTAAAAAATTACTAATATATATTTATTCATTTAAATAGATAATCTCTACATTAAGTCTTTTAAGCCTCATGTCAGTATCAGATTAGTCACCCCAAAGATTCCACAATCCTCAAAAATTAATTTATTTTGTTTTAACAAGACTTTACCACAAGAAATTAAGAGGCAGCTGAGCAAAGGTACTACTCACTTTTAATTTTACTGTTCTGCTTGCATACATCCCAATTTAGGCTGCCATCTCTGTTTGTAAGAGCGACCATACATAACAAACCAGTCTCATCTGTTTCACATTATTAGAGTATTTTTATCTAAATGCGTCAGGAATAAGAGAAGCTGAACTTGTATCAAGAGGTCTCATCAACAGATGACTTGGCTGCCATGTCAGCATCCCTGCCAACCGATGGTCTTATTCCCACTAGTTCCCATCCTCTTCTCCCACTACTTTCTCCTTTGCTATTGCTCCCATTTGCTTTCCACTGCATAAAGTCATCATCAGATGGTCATTCCACAAGGAATCAATGCATTTCTTTTCTATCCAGAAAGAATGGTTTATAGATTGTGTCCTGGATGACTGACTTTTTTACAGATCAGGTAGCTCTCTATGGAGGATTTCTTCCATGAGAAGAGTTTACAGTAGTATTATTGCACTTGAGTATGTTTCCAGGGAGTATTCAATTTGACTTTTTTGTTCTTCTTTAAAGCAATTATCCAAATGTTAATATCTTTCACTGCTGTAGTTACTTTATTAGATTCTCCTGGCCAAACACCTACACAGGCTAGCAAATGGCAGAACAAGAACGAAGCATCTGCTTTTCTGTTTTTCCTCTTCACATTATGTCAGTGAATTTCTGAAGCTGCTTGTGCCTCAGTTAAGAAATGGGTAGAGTTCACCAGAAAGCAAAACAACAAAAAAAAAATCAATTACTGAATGTTCTCATCAGACATCGGATGTCTGAAAAAAAAGTCCAAAATTTTCCTACTGTTGTGACTGGACAGAGCTGCTACCGGTAACTTTGGTTGAATGCTAACTTTTTCATAGTAACTTCTTCCAAAACAAACCTTTGGAGGTTAGCAACTGCTCTGAGCTGTGAGTCACAACAGCGTAAGAGGAATGTACCTCATTAGAGCCACAGCATGAATGGAGGTCCTAACACCCGAGGTAAGCAAGGTCAGGGAACATTAGATCATAAAGTCAGGAAGAACATCTTTTAAGGATTTCATGGGGGCTAAATTGGACCTATTCATAGAAAAAAACAGCACAAAAAGTCTTGCCTCGTCCAACTGATAGAAATCTCTTTCCAACGCTAGCTGACTTCATCTAGGCCAAATACTGGCATGAGCAAAGCTTGCTGTAACACTGATTTATAACATAAGCCCTGTCAAGTAAATACCCAGGAGGAGCTTTTTCCCCCAAATAGGAAGTACTAATACAAGAAGGTGGAAAACAGACTAAATAAATACTACAGTTCTCATTAACTTAAAAGTGCACTGACACAGATGTCAGGAGAAAAAAAAATATACGGTACTAGCTGAATACATCTTTAAAATAACTTCTGCTACAGTACTGCTTAGATTAAAAGAGAATCTAGAAAGTCCACTGCTTTGATAACATATTAGAGAAATAATTCTGCAAAATCCATGAAGAAAGCCTTCTAAAGACAAGGTTAGATGAAAAAGGTGAAGGAACTGGAAAAAGAAGCCTTCAATTGTCCTCTTTCCTCCTCTCCACTGTCCTCTAAGTGTTTGTTGTTATTTTTTTAACTCCTCTGCTGCTTTTAAAAGCTAACATTTCTAGAGAAATGATGGTGTTAGCATCAGATTCGATAATTTTAAAACTGAATAGATGTGATTTTACTGCAGTCCTTTTTCTCCAACTTATGTGCAACTAAGTGTACTCAAACAGGTGTTTATCACAGAGTGATACAAGGGCGGTCTATATACACATCATTATTTGACTTGATAACTAATAGGTTATTTTGTATACCAGAAATTCTGTCTTTATGTGCAACTTTTTAGTGAAATATATACTGAAAGGCATTGTTGCACAATCTTTACCTATACTGGCAAGGATGCACTCTGTAACCCGTACCCAAAAATGTTTATATTCCATTTAATATGGTTGGGGCAGGGAGGAAGATGCTGGGCCTTGAGGAAAACAACACTATTTTTTAAGTCCTATTCTGCAGAAATTAATGTAAATTTGGTTTGCAAAATCATAAAGTTTAGCCAATAAAGTTTTGCTGATACTCTGCATCTGTGATACGGAGACATTTCCTTTTCTATATGCATTAGCACAACAACCTGGAAGCAAGTAAAGCTGTACCTTTTATGGGGAAAAAACCTTTTTTTAAATGTAAGTGTGCAGAAATAAAAAAATAAAAAAACCCCACCCCCAGAACCATAAATCTTGGATCTTATTTAACCACACATCAAAAAAATACCCACCATGCACTTCAGTTTAAAGATGTGTCATAGAAACTGAGCTGAAAAGCAGAACTTGGTAAACTAATCTCAGGAATGTTGTTTTATTACCCACCGTAGTTTCTGGTTGTACTGCTTGACTTTCTCTAGTGAGGCTGCATTAATCTGAGCTTGAAATTCTTCCACTGACACACTGTCTCTGTAATAATATCCTTCCATGCTCTCCAATGCTGTGAAAAGAGAGATATCGGAGAAGAGAAAAATCAGTATTAAATATTTAGTATTCACCTTCTTTATAGCTTTGTTCACACAATAGTGAATTACTTTTTAACCTTGAGGCTGTGACCCCACTGTGGATTGCTGAGCTGTTTCCATATGTCATCAAATTTGTACAGATCTCTCTAAGATTTCATTTGCAAGAAAAATTATATTTCTTGCCCTGTGGAAAATATAAAGGAGAGCACTAGTTGGATTTTCATTGCTCTAATTAAAGTACTCCTGCCCTGTGAATGTAAATGTGCTTTTTAGTTCTGATATGTCCCAGAAGAAAACATCAGAATGAGCTGTGGTAGAAGAAAGAAAGGATTAATGTACCAGTGGCTTTCGCAGAGGGAGACCTAACAACTTCTTATGAAGCCTGGTTTTGGAAGACATGCAGCACTTCAACCTCTAGTTATCCCTGTTGATAATGTGAAAGCTTCCTTCTGGACTTCTCTTGATCTCTGAAAATGCACTATAAGCTCCTACTGATGGATCAGATTAAGGTTCTAAAGTCAAATACCTGACTATGTCCACCTTTGTTGTATTCACTTGAGCACAACAAGGATGAATATTGCTGCTAGAACTCCAGAACTAAGCAAAGACTTTCATTAAAGGAGGTATCATAAGTCCTTCTCATATGATTGCTGAACAGAAATTAAAAGGAGGAAAAAATGAACGCACTACCATTCCAATTTGGGATGCTCTTCTTAGCAACAGTTTTCATACCAGGAAAAAAAAAAAAGCAAAAAAGAACATTTCTCTGAGTGTCTGAAATAAGGAGTTTAATCTTTTGTTTAGGCAAGTGAAATCAAATGTTTGAAAAGTTCTCAAGGAAATTTGGAGTGGAAAAATCAAGATGTTCATATTAAGAGGTTAACCTTACTATAATACAAAATGCTCTTGGTGATTTTTTTTTTTTTTTTTTTTTTTTTTGGAGGAGATGCATTAAAGATTTTACAGTTAGGAATATTGCCACGTTAATAATCCATACACATTCCAAGAATTAATCACGCTATCAAAAATGCAGAGTTCTGATGGAAACATGCTGCCGTCCCACATCTTCAGCTGCGCAGAGAATATTAATTCTGCTTGTACTCCTTAATATGACCAGTTAATAAATAATTCATTCATTGTGAAAGAACATGCAAATTGCACTCCCCTTCTGTGCTTTCAGAGACTGTAATTCTACTTCTGTATGAAAAATATTAAATTTCAACGGGCAGACTTGCTTCTTAAGTTCTCTGGTGCTAAGTCACACCAGTAAATCCAAACAAAAATACCCACTGAACTCCATTTATAATAGCATGGTAGCACAGACTTGATAGTCTATATTGCTTATGTCACTGGCATAAAGTTGGTTTTCTCCAGTTAATTACCAAACCAGGAACTTCAGTCATCTGTTGGGACTGGCTGGAGCACACCGTTCTGCTTCTTCAGGCACTGTGGGGGCCATGTTCATGGGTGCTGAGGGGGAACCCCAGAGGGCGGGCTTTGGCTCTCCCCTTCTTGAACAGTTTAACATTTCTCTACATAATGCATTAGAAAGCTCTTCTTTAAGGAAGCTTTCCTTATAAACACATGGTATTATTGAATCCAAGTTAGAATATTGTGGTCTGAATGCACAGACAATTGAATGGGAAAAAAGCCTGGAAGGAAGGGTAGGCTCAAACGCTAGTAACTACTTGGATGTTCAACATCATTGTCACTGACCTGGAGGAGGGAGGTCAGGTCTGGAGCTGATACCAAATTGGGAGAAACAGTGGATATAATTAAATGGAGGGCCACCTAGAGAAGGACCTCGAGAGGCTGGAGGAACCTTGTGAAACTGAACAAGGACAAAGGCCAAGTCCTGAACCTGGGAAGGTAGAGCTTAAAGAGCAGCTTTGCCAAGAAGGATCTTGTGGTCAGGTTAGACAGCAAGCTGAACATGAGACTGGAATGTTCTCTGGCAACAACGCAAAAGAAAGAAAACATGTCTTCACCATTAGTGCAAACAAGTAGAGGAATATATAGGTTACCCAAGTGGTTATGCAGTTTGTTTCTGTCCTTGGGTGTTTTTAATTTCCTACTTGATAAAGACCCAAGCAACCTGGTCTGATGTCACACAACTGACACTGCAATGAGAAAGAGGTTGGACCTTTTGAGGTCCCTTTCGATCTGAATTATTCTAGGATAATATGAAAACCTAAAAAGTTAGCAAAACCTGTAATAAGAGACCAAATAGAAATTTAAATTATTTTTTTAAAAAAAATTTAAATAAAATGTCTTTTAGTTAAGCTTATTTATTGCTAAGATCTCAATTCTAACATAGGAAATAGAGAAACGTGAATGCCAAGATCAGGATCTCAACATTCTCAGATGCCATTCCTGCAAATCAGGACTCTTTTGAATGCGTACACTTAAGCATATGGTTGCATAAAACTGTTTTAACAAGTGGAGTGATATATAATATATCCTGGGTAAACCTTTAAAAACTTTTAGAAGTCCCAGTCCTGCAAATATATAGACTCATAGTTTCAGGCATGGAGCTGCTCGCACAGAATAGAGCAATGCAGGGATAAACAGACTGATGTGCATTGACTTTGATAAAGTAGTGTGCCTTTGATAAAGTATTCAAAAACATGATTTTTAAAATGTTCCATCCAAAAACATCACAAGCCCTTCTATTTTATGCAGGCAATAGCTCAGCTCTGTTAAGAATGGGAAGCAAGAATTCATTTCATAGAGGAACTTATGGAAGATTTCTACAGTTGTGGCTAATAAACTTCAGTCAAAGATAGGGATCTAATGGTCAGTTTGATGGCACCTCAATCAAACCTCATAGGAAAGAAATAAAAAACGGAATTCAAATTAATTCATTGATGAGAAAAAAAAACCCTTAAACACTGGATTTTTACTTCTTATCCAGGTCTTCTTATTCTTGGAGTCTTAATTTTGAAGGGCAATCCTTGAAAATTAAAGAAACTTGGTACGATAAAGACGTCTGTATCTCCTCACAAATCTAAAAAAAAAATTAAAAAGTATTTCCAGGGTTTTGTCTGAACCAAGGCATTTTCTGTTCTCTTTTATGTGCCTTTTTGTCTGGTCACTGAAAGCATCTCCTGCTCAGAGTTCTCATTTTCCCCTATGACTGAAATCAACCTGTACAAAAGAAATCCACTGAAGTCTGTTTTAATTAGTTTCTTTTAAAATTAACAAATTTTAGACTTCAGGCATCTTATTTGTAAAAAACCTGCGTGCTTTAAGTTTACAGGAAGTTTGACTATTTCTTCATGTATCTTTGCTATTTCTTTTTGCATCCTCCTTACCAATCAGGGAGTGAACCCTCCTCAAAACCTTCATTTGTATGTGTGACTTCTGCCTGTTCCACGTAGACCCTGGAAGCCTTTCCCAAGGCACGGGGTACTTTCAGCTCCCTCTGAAATCAAAGGCAGCTCAAGGCAATGAGCACCTTGCACTCACTGTTTCAGTGAATCAAACTCCACGCTCCTGATGACTGTAATGACACTGCAGCTAACGCAGGCTGCCTGCAATTTATGAACAGTCTGAGCATCAGTGCCACCATTCATCACTTCGGTAACGCCAGCAGTGTCACAACTACAAAAGCCTGAAAACGTTATTTAAGTCTTTGTAACATTTTAGAGAGACAAAATTCTTGGGAGATAACAATTTAGTCCTTAAATTTCAAGTAACAGGAAAAGATTACGGCAGCATTTGGAATGCAAAACACTTTTAAAAGCAAGTTTCATGGTGTGACTATTGTCCACTAATGTCTACAAAGAACAAAACAATACTGATGAAAGATGTTTCATTCTCTGGTGTTAGAATCACATAACAGGCACCAGCTTAGAAATGTATACCCATGCCTCTACTTCTGTAACACAGATCTCAGCATTTCTTAAATTCACATTTGAATTCAAAGTTTGCAATAAATACCCACATTAAACAACATATTTAAATATAACCATTGTGCCCTTATAGTTACAAAGGATTTAAACCTGAGTGAGTGAGTAGGGTTTTAAAGTGAGTTAAATAATATGTACAAGAACTGGGGGGGAATGCAAAGTCAAGTTACCTTGTGAAAAAAGTACTGGGTGGATTTTAAATCCCCCTCCATTCTTCAGCCTTTGAGGAAGCTGTTCAAAATGGTAACTATCAAGGTAGAAGTAAACCTTCAGGGTTTGCCGGCTTCCTTCTGCTTGGTATGTGATTGGAACATCTAAGAATACAGTCAGTGTTACAACTTCATTAAAAGCAACGACAAGTCCTTTTCTAAAAACTGTTGCACCAAACATTCACACAGTTAGATAAAAATCACTGCAGACACAAGACTAATATGTGCAGAATTTTACATTATTCTCAGTGCTGCTGAGTTCACTTTTGGCCTATCCATTACCAGGAATTAGATAAACAGAGACACAGTGACTGTTATATTTGCCAGCCTCTTGGTGACAGCAAAAATACTAATCAAATAATGTAGCTGGCAATATCCTACTTGTGTTCCAAATAAATCTGAAGTAACATCTACGTACAGCACATAGTTTGAAAGAATACCTTTAGCCATATTTCACATGCCTCCCTCGGGTGCATGATGTTTATGGTCAGTGTGATATATAGAGAGTCAGCACCTCCTCAGATTCATGTGGAATAGAACACAAGTACATATACAGTAGCTACCAGCATATTCATTAAATTATAACTAAAAATCAGGATTCAATTGAGAAAAAATGCATTATGGTAGAATATATAAAACTGTAGAAGCACATTTCATTCCATTTTGACAAGCTAACTGTCATAATACATCAGGGTTCAGCACAACTAGTGGTATTATTTTGCAGTTAGTGGGACACCCCAACACATACCGTGTAAATTACACCAGTTACTAACATGTAATGACCATTAGCAAACAGAGATGTAAATTTTTAATTCATCTAAACCTCACAGAGGAAGACAGTTTAATTCAATTTATGCTTTGCATGTGTTTCCTGTTTCAGTACAGTTTCCATACATAAGTCTCCCAAGTTGAAAGCAGTAACAATAAAATCTAGTGATTTGCATTAATAATAGTATTATGTAGGTTTTTTACACAGTGTACATAAACTACTTTGTATTTAAACAGAAAACATTTTCCACTGGTTTTAGTAATAAGAAAAATGCTGTCTTTCTTTCTTTCTTTTATTGATTATGCAGATTCATAAAACAAATTCACCATTTGCTTGTCTTCTGTAACCACAGTCTGGATGACTGTGGTGGCAGCATTTAAATTGAAAGGAAATTGGGTGGGGAGAAGTTTAATGAGATTTAACAAGGGCAAGTGCAGGGTCTTGCATCTAGGGAAGAACAACCCCAGGTGCCAGTATAGGTTGGGGACTGGCCTATTGGAGAGCAGCATAGCTGAGAGGGACCTGGGGGTGCTGGTGGACAGCAGGATGACCAATGTGGCTAAGAAGGCCAATGGCATCCTGGGGTGTATTAGAAGGGGTGGGGTTAGTAGGTCAGGAGAGGTCCTTCTCCCCCTCTCCTCTGCCCTGGTGAGACCACACCTGGAATATTGTGTCCAGTTCTGGGCCCCTCAGTTCAAGAAGGACACAGAACTCCTTGACAGAGTCCAGCGCAGGGACACCAAGATGATGAAGGGAGTGGAACACCTTCCTTATGAGGACAGGCTGAGGGAGCTGGGCCTCTTTAGCTTGGAGGAGACTGAGGGGTGACCTTATTAATGTTTATAAATATGTAAAGGGTGAGAGTCAGAAGGATGGAGCCAGGCTCTTCTCAGTGATGGCCAGTGACAGGACAAGGGGGAATGGATGCAAGCTGGAGCATAGGAGGTTCTATGTGAATATAAGGAGGAACTTTTTCACTGTGAGGGTGACAGAGCACTGGAACAGACTGCCCAGAGAGGTTGTAGAGTCTCCTTCTCCGGAGACATTCAAAACCTGACTGGACACATTCCTGTGTGATTTAGTCTAGGCAATCCTGCTCTGGCAGGGAGGTTAGATAAGATGATCTTTTGAGGTCCCTTCCAACTCCTAATGTTCTGTGATTTTGTGAAATACAGAGTTTACTAGAACACATGGACATTGTGTATGTCTCTGGTTTAGGCACAAATGCCTCAGCTGGAAGATACAACCATGTGAACAGTTTGTGACACTGGCAAAGGGGTAACTCCCCATCAGGAAGCCCTCCTGTAACTCCAGTTCCATGTTGCTACATGGCTTGGCAGGTCTTCTTTTTAAAACAAACACTATGAATGAGGTCCTTTCTTGAATTATACAGAAATAAAGATGGGTTTATATAGGCTAATTCCCACCTGACTACCAGTCCTGCACTACTGAATTCTTTGGAGTACAAGCAGCTTTGTGGAAGAGCTTTGTGTCTTCTGGTTTTGGTTACTGAAGAAGTTCTCTCATGTGTGGTCTTGATCCGGCAAGGGAATTGTTTAAGAAAACTTGATGTGAAGCAGACATACTTTCCTCCCTTCCCCAGGGAGCTGTGAGTCTTAGCAAAATATGAGGGCTTTTTGCTCACTAAACAAAGTTCACTGCAGGAAAGTCTCTACTGGTTGAAAACATTTTAATAAAGGAGTAGCTGAAAATGAGTGAAGGGTATAAACAGCAGACTGCAAAGACAGCCCCTTGCTGAGAGCTAGGCAAGTACTGGGAGGAAGGGTTCAGGGTCCTGATCGCCTGCACCAGCAGGTCTCAGAGGACGTTTCTTGCACAATCTAGTAGGTCAGGATATTCTAGTAGCGTTTGCTGTCTCCTTTCAAGGAGCTTTTCCAAGATCTCCTTTGTCTTTCAGATAAAATGAAAAGATTCTTATGCTTCTCCATCTCATCTCAATTGCATTTCTCCATTAAGACCTTCAAGCTTATTTTATATATGACTCTTCAGTGGCAACTAGATCTTCCAGGGACTTTTCTGATACGGTCACATACTCCCAGTGGAAAATTTGGTTAAGCAAACACTTTTGCTCCCAAGGTTCCTGACAGATAATGATCCTGTGTTGTCCCTAATGTTAGATGTATTTCAGGAAATCTAGGAATATTAGCAGAGTTCCAAATCCATTAATTCTCCATAATCCCAAATTATATAATATTCGCTGTGGGAGGTAATGTTCTAGAAGAGAAAAATGTTACAAACAGAGAAAATGTTTCTTAACAGCAAAGCCCAGATATTAATTATAATTACTCACTGGCAACTAGTGGTTCTGGCTCTGATTGTCTGAAGTAAAAAGTAACCTTTTCCAAGTCAAACAGTGCAACCAATGTATCTTCTAGCATGGCTTGCTCATCAGCCTAAATAAGGCAAAAGAAAAAGTTAAACGGTCATTTCAGCCAGATGTTTTCTGTACCAGAAATAATATGAGAGCAGGACATAAAACTAAATACAGAATATTGCACACTATTTTACTGATGCAGTGTATAACCTAATTAACTCCTAGATAATGGACCTTTTTTGTCTATTGGCACTTTCCCTTTTACTACTAGTCCAAGATTATTAAAATTAATTATATCATTTCACATAGTAAATTAATAGGTAATTTATAGCTACCATTACTTCTCATGACTTTTAATCAAACAACTCTGTAATTATTTTTATGTAAGATACTAGACTTCAACAGCTTGTCTTGACACCAGGTCTAGCATATAAATTAACAGAGTGGAAATGTGGAAAAAAAATTATTCCTTTGCCCAATTTTATTTCAAAAATATCTTAGCATTTCATCTATAAACACTAGATGACAGTTCATCATGTCCACTCTAACCACCAGTAATTGAACCAGTAGCTTAGAGCAAGTAAAGCTCAGAGTGATTTGCACATTTACCTACAAAACTCTAGATGCAAATGGAGCATGTAGATATGCCAATATTCTGATTTGCACCTATGGTTCACTATGTGTACTCCTGAGCTAAAGAGATAGCTACAGAGATCCAGACTAATTCACAAATAAAGAAAAAGAAAAAGCTTCAGGAATTAAATGAGTAACTTCTCAGGACACTTTACTGAGCCTTTGAAACGAAAAATAACCACCTACAAGTAGGGTTATCTTGAGTTGAACATGCTAAGCAATTATAGCAGAAATCAATAATCACTTAAAGTAATTCTATTCTTTATGCAACCCTCCCCTAGCACCTCAAGTTTGCAGGAGCAAAATGGAAATCTGAGGCATGCATTTTTCTTCCTCTAAACTGAAACAGTAGGAAGGCAAAGAATAATAAACTAGCTGCTTATAAAATGAGAATAAAGTATAGCTTACTGAATTACAGAAAGGAAAAATAAATTTCCATGATTTTACCTGATCTATACAGTGAAATAGCATCCCCCCTTTGTATTTATGGGTGGGGGGAAAAAAAAGCTACCAGAAATATTTTGTCTCCTGGGCCAGTTTATGAAGTCTCTATGAGCAGAGCAGTTTTATCAGCAGAATAGTCTGACGACCATTCAGTGACATGGGAAATCTTTGCACAACTGCTCGTTCTTTATTGAACTCTGGTCAAAATGAGTGTAATTTCCTTCAAATACCCTTGTTTAAAATAACAGGGATCATTTGTAAAGAAAATAGCACTGAGAAGGTATTGAAAAAGTTGCCTTTAAATATTTTTCCCTTAGTTAAGAACAGTTAGACAGAAGAGACTGATTTTATTTTCAAATTGACAATGCATACTGCTGGTATCTGGTTATGTGAAAATAGCTAAGTAGCATCTATTTTCACTACAAAGGAAAAAACAAGTATTCAGCGCTGTAAAGACAACAGTTCTTTTGGGACAACATGGCAACTAAGCACATGTTAAAACATAACACAGGCACCAAATTAAATGTAAAGTAAATCGCATTTACTCTTGAACTCTGAGAACTCCGGCACCAGGACATGTTGGTGCCGCACGGTGCTAAAAAGCATCCAAAACTCAAGACATGAGCCTCAGCTCCCCCAACTATGCTTTCTTCATATACTCCTCATGTGTTTCTCCTAGGCACTGACTTTATATATTTTCAGGCTGCACACCTCATCCTGACATACCCTGTCCTACGCAAGCCCAAGTAGGTACTTCAACTACCTGGGAGGTACTCACACTGGTTCCAGACAATGCTCTCCAACAATACCACAGACAAATTCTTTATGATTGTGGTTTAGAGCTACCTTTATTTTTACTGATCTTTTCTGCTTCTGAAGTTTTTTTGGGTCAACTTGTCAGCAATTTGCTGCCAAAGCAGGCAAGGCAGGGCAAGAAGACCTCTGAAACTAGGAACACTCTCTGCTATTCACATGGACTTTTATACAGAAGGGTGTACCAAATGAGTTATTTTCAGCGAGCAGCTCCAGAGGGTGAAGACTGCCACTGAGCAGATCCTACAAACTGTTTCATGGTTCTTCAGGTTAGCAGGAACCAGTCTGGTGAGAGAAGCAGCTTAAATAGCCGCAGAAGCATTTTGGATAACTGGGGATTAGAGGACTACAAAGCCATGTCCTTTTTTAATTGTTTCTGAAGCCATGGCCCTTTGCCAAGACTTGTAAAGAAATAGCAGATTTCCAATTACCCTGACAGGCTACGGGGATCTGCCCTGTGACAGGGGCAAATTAAACTAGAATGCCTAGTCCTTCAACAACTCTATGGACTCTTTGTTTACTGGAGGAGGAGACAATAAAATTATCCAAACCAGGGATTTTATTTACCTTTACATTGCTGCTTTCTGCAAACTGAAGTTCTGGTTATCACTTATGCTATACTCACTCCTAGGGAACAGCTACGATTGTGGTGGGGAGTCAAGCGTAAACTCGCTACCTGCTAACTCAAGGCAAACATCACACTGTCTTTGCAGAAAACATATTTCCCACACCACAAACAAACATTTCCCCATCTGTACTTATCTAAATCATGAATTTTCCAAATAGCAGCTTACAAAGCAACCAGCTAAGCACAAAGGATGCAGAAAACACAATTATCACTAAGACTGTTTAACTGTGTGCCCCTGGTTCAGTGAAGAAATGCTTGGCCGAAACCAAGCATGCCACATGAAGAGTCTTACCAGGTTAGGTGAGAGCAAGGACTGGAAATGAAGAAGGAGACCCGCACTGGCAATCTGTTCCAACCACCTTCTGCTGGCCTCCAGCATCTCCATTTCATATTCTTTGTTATTGTCAAACATCTGATTTAAGGCCACCATTAGTTGCTCTGAAAAAGCACAGACGGTGGCCACTAGGCTCTGACAGAAGACCATGTCTCGCCTCAGTTGTATCTCGCTGTCTGTGATGGTAAAAGCCAAAAGAGGAAAGTGCAGCAAAAATAGAGCAGGAGATTCATTAGCAGCAAATGAGCTGGGCTGGTATTTTTTTTTTTCTAAAACCCAAATAATTTTTATGCAAAATACATTACAAGTTTACAGCCTAACGTTATTCTGAGTAAACAGTACTCCATGACCAAACCTGTCATTTTCCCCATTAAAATATTATTTTATAATTCTAAAATTATGCAGAAATTACTTAAAATCTGGAATTTCAAGTAGTTCTTCATAAAAAATGCATGCTTATTTTGTAGATTGTAATGTAAATGCCCTCAATCCTATGTTCTTCTGATGTTACTGGGTGACAGATGTCAGTCAGATCTCTTTGCTGCAATGTGAGAACTATCTGGGCACAAAAGCATTTACTTTCCATAGGAAAGCAAGGATAGTCAGAAGCTTTTAATACAACTGCATCATCTGATCAACTCCACAGCTATAAGCTAGGCAGGGATGATGAGGACTGCCTGCTGTAAAGTGCAGACAGGGCATACAGAAGGAGCATTGCTACCAGAATACGAGCTATCCAAATATAATATATATATATATGAATATAAAAATCTGTAAAATAAGGACAAAGCAGCACCACATACTCAGGAAGGAACAGAGATTTATGGTGTCAGGAAAGTCCAGGACAGGTCCCAAGGTAGAAGTCTATAGAGCCACTAGCAGCTGATTTAAATTAGGGACTAGCTAACCTACCAATTTATTCTGGAGGGCACAGGCATTAGATTAACTAAAGGTCAAAAGAGTTAGAAAGGGAAACATGTTCTCAATAAAGCACATAACTGTGGTGATAAATATTCAGTGCTTCTTTCTTTTCCTCTTTTCTGAAGGTCTTCGAGTATTTTTATCATTATGAGCTGTTAGGCAAACATCAATCACAAATGGTACAGGTAGACTTAATCTTTGTCAGAGCAAGAGAAGACGATTAGGTGATTTCAAGGTCTTTGCAAAGCCTAGAATCATTGTCCCCGCTTTTAGATTCCTTTGTCTCCAAGAGGCCTAGCTCCTTTTCTGTGTTCTCTAGGGAGCTGGCAAGAATATAGATGACTGGATAAATCAGCAGAAATAATTCAGTACTCACAAAATTAATACTGACTGTAAGAATATGTATGCTTTTCTTGGACTCCAAGTATTTCTGAAAGTAACTCCATTCTGTCTGTTTTCCTTCTGAGATCTTCAATCTTTTCTTCAACTATTGATAATAGTGACCACTCTTTTACTATCATTTTGATTCCGCTTCCCAGCCTCTCAGGACCTCGGGAATCCTGCCCATAAATGGACTAATCACTACTGCTTCTGCACTGTGACTCAGTGTTTTTTGTTTTGATTATTAAAATTAACCTCTCTCCATCTCCAAGCTCCCAAGTTGTGCAGAATCCAGTACAGACAGAATTTTCATCTTTAAAACTCCACCCAATTCCAGCTTCAAAAATCCCACCAGCTTCTCTGTGGTCAAAAACTTCCCAGTGTTACAGCAGTGCTCAGGGATTTGAGCCCAACACGAATTCCTCGTTTTCCTCAATTTTATCTGTCTTACAGCGGCTGACTATCAGTGTTGCCCTCTGTATGGCCTGCTTCTGAAGCAGCCCTCCTGTGTCTCCAACACCTCATTTCCAAAGCTCATTTCATACTACTTGAACATCAGATACTGCATACGAGAGCATTTTGGGCTCTTTCTACAGGAAGATTTTTATACAAATACCCAACAGAATGTACAAACTTAGAAAACCACGTACACAGGGAAAACTGCTTTAGAAAAAAAAATCAAGCCTGGGGTATTTTCCTTGGTTACATCTTATTGTAAAACACTCAAGAAACTACTCAAATCTTACAATATTTGGCAGAAATTTGACAGTAAATAAATGTTACATTCCCCTATATAAAACCACTGTTCTGTGTCATAAAAAAATCATGAGACAATACTACATTCATATAGTGCTGCAAGATTATTAAAATAATCCGTTTTTACAGTCAAATGTGACTGCTTACATAAACACATACCTACAAACTGTAGAGAATCTTTTGCCATTAAGTATTATTTTCTAAATACTGACTTCCTGAAATTTATTTTGCAGACACACATGCCTACTCTATGTATTTGAAGTAGTGTGCTGTATGGAGTGATGGTAAGAATAACACATAGTCAGACCCTTTCTAAAAAGGAGGCACATAAAAACAGGTATTCTCCACAAAAACGTAAAAGAAAAGCTATGGGTTAGAATAGTAAGATACACCTGGAAATAGGTAGGAATGAAGAGGAAATTTTAAAAAATAGCAAATAGGAAAAATCCCAAAAGAAAACAGACAGTAGGAGTATTGAGAAGCTGAGAGATTTATAGTAACATCATCTGCCAAGATCCAAAGAAGTGACCAAAAAGGTATTCTGCATTTAAAAAAAAAAATTAAAACAAAAAAGTGTGGTGTTTGTTAGAAATGTCTTTGGAATTGTTGCATTCCTCAGGAATCATCACTGTAAGCACCGGGTAAAGTTGCTGATTATCAGGTTATTCTATCTGAGATTTTTCCCCTTGCTCTGAACACAGTATTCAGCCCAAAAGCAAAAACACCTCGAACCACCCACATTCACTTCCCCCACTTCCAAAACAAGGAAAATTACCTGTATACTCGAGAAGTGCCAAGAGTATTCGTGCCTTCACCTCTTAAAGAAAAAAAAATAAAATTTGAGATTATGGTTAAAAGTGTTTTCACCAACATAACAACACATTCACAGTTTCACCAGCTTAATTCCAACTTCTCATTTTTGCAATCCTGAATGAAAACTACAAGAGTGTGATGAGCCTCAACATAATTTTACATACAACTAGATAAAACTGGTAATAATCAAAAGCAGCAACACTGTGAAAGACAAATGAAGAGGCAGCTGCTATCTTAAGAGTGCATGCATACCAGCTGGCCAGTGTAGGTCCACATAGGAAGAATTCCAGTCTTAAACTGAAAAACAAGACTAGTATTCACTGATTCCAACACTACCCTAATTCCTTCTTTTTTCTTTTCCCACTTTCATTCCATAAAAATCTCAATTCATCCTCATTTCACTGTGTATCAAATCATCCAGGAAAAACACAACAGCATTTTCACTCTATTCTAAGCCTTCAGGATTTTATTTTGCTTCAAATAATTATTTTCATTTAACAATCTATGAAGTAAAAAAGTACAGATTAAGGAAAAAGTCCCAGTTTGACGGACAAAAAAATGGGTTTGTATCTTTTTACACCGTAGGGCATTTTTTCCTGTTTTTTGGGGTTTTTTGGAAAGAGGGGGCCTTCTCAAAGTTTGCAGGTTGAAGGAACTGACTCTTACCCTCTACAATGTACCAGAGCACAAATTTAAACATGTTAACCACCACTGCAAGGAACAGGTACATAAAGCATCTGCCATAACATTATACAGTACCAAACTTCCAGCAGATCAGCTGCCCAAAAGTAACTTCCTGTAGGAACCCTGCTACTGCATGTGCTTCCGTCTCTTTGCAACCTTTCTTTCAAACACCCACTTTTCTGTGCAGAACTATTCCAAGGCCAGTTCCGTGGTTCAGCAGAGCTGATCTGGGCTTCATCAACAATAGGACAATGTGGGACTACGTTGCCCACTTCTAAAACTGATCTCATAGCTTTGAAAGTTGAATCGTTTGAAATTTGAATACAACTCAGATGGCAGAACTGACATTAGGGTTGACTGTGTCAACAGCATAGTCTGGATTCTGTGTGTACTAGAACAGATCTATGAAGAGTCAGAATCTTTCCCAAAGGTGGCCATGCTTAAAAAAAAGAAAACTTTTCAAGCCTGACCTTCATCCATGCTGTACCCATACTGCCAAAAGAACTGGCAGCGCCTATGCTGCTGAAATGATGCCCATGGTATCTCAAATACAAGCATCAAAACACTCAAAATTACTGCTTATTCTTGAAAATTGCCTGGTGATAGGTCTTTGCCTTAGCATACTATCTTTGACAAAATACTTACAGAGATTAATAGCTCAGCATCTTGGAGTCCGAACATAGCTTAGTAACTGAGTATACTGTATAGTGAAATAAAACTTGTACCTGAAGAATTTAGATACATTGAAGCTATTATTTGCAGCTTGTTTTAGATGAGATTTCTTGGATGTCTGAATTCATAAAGCATTTGAGGTAACTATAAATAATGATTTCCTGCTTATGGGAAAATTACAGGACACTGCAACTCTCCTTTATCATCGCTGTAAGTCTTCTCCCTTTCAAAATAAACCCACAGGCAAGACAGTATTTTTAGGTTATTTGTATAAGTAGAGACTTACCTGGGGTTAGAATTGAACCTTGGATGCCAAACACTTGCTTTTCAAAAATTTCCAAATGCTATGGAAGTTTCACCCCTTCCTGCTACATGGCGTATGGAGGAGAATAGCTCCCTAGCAAATTTCTTTTTAGATTATAGCATTTTTAATGCAAGATGACTTCAACTTCTTTTATTCTTAAACATTCTTTTATACTTTTCTTAAATCATCCTATTCTGCCTTTCTGATCTTTGCCAGCAAAGGCTAGATTTTAGTTTTCATTTGTTCCTCATATCTGAAAATATATTTGAAATAAGACTGAGATTTTGCACTGCATGATTTATGAGTTAAGTTGAAATACATTTTTATACCTTTAATGGCTGATAGGCTCCTTCACTCCTTACTCCTAATTTAGGCTAAAATATATGTGAATTTTCTCAATTTCATAGTATTTCCTATTTCAACTTAAAATTATTATGCTAGCAAAACAACTGCACTTCCTCATGCAGTTATGTGACTCATAGAAATTTGACTCGCACCAAAACATCCCTTCTTTTGACCAAAAAAAATATTTTTGTTTCCTTTGGAAAAAGCAACTTAAGAAATTTCCCCTCCTCTCTGTTTTCTTTACACCTTTCCATTGTGGCCAGTTTTGGCTTTCCTTCTGAAGGGTCCCTTTCTCTCCATGAATCTCATTGATTTTCCTGGTCCCCACACAAGTGTCATCCCTCAGCTTGTGCTTTCCAGTTCTTCTGTTACATATATCACGTACATCCAAAATGTTGTACCCATGTCATTCTTTCTCTATTCAGTGGTCACTGCATCCCTGCCCTGATTACTGGTCTCTCCTGCACCAAAATCAAGCACTCCAGCTTCAAAGATCTGCATGTGCCAACAACTTGCTTTTATCTTTCCTGGTTTAACAATTTAGTAGGCCCAGTCATTCCAAGAAATAAATTTCATATTTTCTCAAGTTTCTTAACTCCAGATAAATCCTCCTAGAATCTGCATACTATTCCAGAGAACTCTAAAATTCTATCTTGATTAGTCTTCTGGGGCTGCCTTTTACTATAACTATAGAAAACTTTTCTTTCTCTAATTATATGGCAGACAAATGAAACAAAACATATCTGCATATACGTTTTGAACTTACTGTCAAGGAAAGTTTGGTTGTTTTTTCAGGGGTTTTTGTTTGGTTTTGGGTTTTTTTTAATCTGTGCCAACCATCATATATTTTTAAAAAAACCAAAAACCTCTTCTCTCAATTCCAATACTAATAAAAAGAAAACTGACAGACCAGAGTGATCATATTCAAGAGTTTTCCCATATCTTTGTACACCTTAAAGTAAAGAATCTTAAGATCTAGGACTGAAAACATCTCATTTTTGTGGGGCTTCCACATGTCCTTTAAAGCACTGATCAGTCTAACCTTATACAACACATCCTAAAATGCAATGGAACAAGAAAAAAATTATAATAGCCTGATATTTTTATGCAAATAAAAATCAGTAAGTTTTCAATAGGGAGATGCATTCTTACTTTAGTATTCATCAATACTGGTTACATATGTTTATAACAATTGGAAATTTTCATTACAGCCATTTTTTTCCCCACAGTGAACAAGTTACATCTGTGGTCTCCTCTGACTGCTTACTCTAGAACCTGCTAGAAGAGACAAATATATCTCCTTTCCTCAACTGTTAAAAAACCCTGCCTTTTACTTATAAAAAATCATGAAGGTTCTTCTAAAATCCCAAGATTTTGTTCAACTACTTCTTATAAGCCAAAATAAGCAGTCAAAATAAGGGACACCTTTTGTTTTTTTCTGAATCAGGCAAAAACCATGGAAAACAGGGAGATAAATTGCTGTTCTATGCGTCAATACATAGCTTTTCAGCCAGAAATAGCTCAGGGCACTACCAGTGGCTCTTCTAGGTGTCCTGACCATTTGTGAACACTGCATAATGGCAAGACTGGAAAGAAGAAAACAAGAAATGAAGATACGAAGGGAATATTTAGTTGCTAAAGCACTTTTAACATTGATTAGTGCTCATCTGATTTCAGTTAGGTCCAGCTGCTGGTTATGTCTCAAGTTTAATTCATACAGGCCTAAGCCTGTCTAAATCACAGCAGTGTCCCAAAACTGCCTGAGGGGTACATTTCTGTCTTGAATCCTTTCAACACCAAATTACATATACCTGTCCAGACATGTCTTGGAAACTAAGTCTTGAGAGGCAATTACTCACTTCCATTCTGCTATTTCTCATTCATGTTATTTGTGCCAGGGAAGCCACAAGAATCTGGGCTTTCAGTTATCCTTTACATCCCACAAACTCATTGGTCCCACAGGCAAAGCAAAATTATGGTGAAGATGTAGATCATAATTTTCCAGAGTACTCCTCAGGTACCCAGTTTGGGGGGTGGTGCAATAGGAATCGAAGAGAAAAATACCAATAGCAACTGCAGGAGAATAGAAATATATAAAAAATTATGGGGAAAACCACAAGATAATTTTACAAGTAAACCTATGCATTTTGTTAAGAAGATGGCACAGAAAACCCCAGCTCATCTTGTCACTTGGTGGTAAAGATGAGCAGAGTACTAGGTAACTTTTAGACAGTGGTAGGAGGGAGGTACAGGAGGAGGAGTGATAGGATCACTTGTGATAGGTAAGTGAAAACCAGTAGAAGAGTGCATTTGAAACTGTCTCTAAATCAGAGAGACATGGATTTGACAGACAGACCTCTCAGTGGATAAGGAATTGGCTGGATGGTCATACGCAAAGGCTTGTGGTCAACAACTCAATATGTAAGTGACAAGTGGCAGGGGAGATGGAACTAGATGGTGTTTGAGGTCCCTTCCAACCCAAATCAGTCTGTGGTTCTGCGATTCTGTAACAGGTTTGGCTTCATGGCTGAAAAGGGAGCATGATTTTAGAGAGAGAGAGAACGATTCCAGCTCAATGTCAGATAAGAGCAAGATGTAAGGCACAATTTTTCTGCAGAGTCTTCTTTCCACTCAAGACTGTAAAAAAAATGGAGTTTACTCTCAAGGAAAGCCCAATTTTGGTGTATCAGTCCCATGAAGTTCTGTGACAAATCAATCAAGCCGACTGGACTTCAGCCTCAACTGAAGTAACACAGAATACGTAGTACTTGGTTCATTTGTTTTCACTTGTCAGAAGAAACAATTTTCTCCTCAGAGTATGAAGCCAATAGGGTGAGCATGACCTAGCTGAGAGAACTAAGCACACAAAACCCTCCTGAAATTCAGGCATTTCGCATAGACTGCACAGTGTTCAGCAAACCTTGCCTAAGAGCAACATGGAGCAGATGGATCTTTCCATTCCCTTCCCCAGTCTCTCTATTGTTAATGATGTATTTATTTATGATCATGCTGATCTTACTAACCTTCAACAAATTTTCTGATATTCTGGGCAAGACTCCGGACGCTGCTGGGGAGGTTCCAAGGGTCTTGCTTGATGTGGAGTCTTAGTCTCTTTGGACAGTTAAGCTTCGGTTCAATTTCCTGCTGAAACTCTATGCAAGGACAAAAAAAGTATTGTTCTGCTTAGATATTATTGCTTCCTAAATGTTTTCACAGCTCAAGGTGGTGTCAACTTATTTAAGTCTATTTAAAGCAAGGGTAAAAGGTCTAATGAGAGAGAAAGAGAGAGAGAGCAGCATTCCCAAACATGATTCTTTCTAAACCAGGTTTCTAAGCTGGAAGGTGCCTGTCTCTGTGGAGTAAGCAGGACCCTGAAACTTTTAGAGCCAAAATTAATTCAATCAGAAAATTAAGCTTAAAACAAAACTACTTACTGCTTAACCTATTTTATCTTTCAAATCATTGAGGTGGTCCTTGTACAGTTCATGAAGATAGTGCAGATCAAGAATGAAATACCTGACTTGCCTGTATCTTGTGTCTAACTGAACAACTATCTATTATACCATTGGAAGGATAACATTTTGTGTGAGCCTGCTAGGTACTCATTCTGAAACACTGAGAAACACAAGAGAGCAGAACTGTTCTAGGTTCATCCCCATTATCTTGGTCCCAAAATAAGAAATAAAAACACAAAGTCTCACCCCCTGCACAAAAACAAAAGAAAGGAAAAAATAAAAAAGATGTAAAGAGGTTATGTGGGCTTCCATGCAGATTCACTGGTGGTGGGGTACTTCAGGCTTTGTAAAACCAGATAATTGGTGCACAGTAATTATACTCTGTTGATTTCAGAGGGATTTTGGTTATTTATAAATGCCAAAGATCCACTTTCTGGCCATCTAAAACTAGTATTCTTTTTCAAAAGACATAAGCAGGATCAATAAAATCAGTTCACTGAAGGAAGTCGTTTGCATTTTTCAACACATTCTGATGGTTATACCATATACTTATTTATACACTTAGACTTAAGTAGCAGTGAGTGTTAGCAGAGTATTTGAAATTACATACAGGGTTTGCTGGGGTTTTTTTTAAACAATCCACCATACTTATATAAGTATATATTTGCCATAATTACTACTATGACTATAAGTCTGTGTTTATAAATCAGTGTCACAATTAAAATATCTACAAAAACCCTTCACAATCTGGCATTAATAATAAAATATATCAGAAGTGGCTTCGGTAGTTGAGGCAAAACAAAAAACCAACCTGCAATATAAAAACCCTGTTTCTTCCTTCAAAAAGCCTCAGCAATTTTACAGGCAGCTCAGAGTCTACAATTTACAGCTGACTTTCCAACAAACCTGAAATTCTTTCATACATTATGCAAAAAAGTGTAAGGAGACAGTTTTCAACAAAGAATAAGATCGACTTAATTTGAATAATCAACTACTGCAGAGCACACTGAGATTAAGCAAAATCAGTTTTTAACATGCAGCTCAAGGAGTAGATAGCCATACTATATAACCTTCAAGTTGCCTTTTGCTTCTCATAGCATTAAACATTACCTTGAAGGCCTCGACCTGGTGTAAAATATTTTGTCTGCTCAAAGACCCTCATCACAGCTGGTCCTTTCAGAAGGTTGACAATTGAATCGACCTGTTGGGATCAAGGTTCTGTGAGAAAGATGGGTTTTTTACAGCAACAATTAGAAGTTTCTTTAAAAATACGTACAACAGAAAAGCAGCTTTGAATTCTTTCTTACCTAATGGCTCTAATTAAAGCAACTACCTAAGGAATGACAGATAAAATCTAAGGACCTGTTTGATATCCAGTTTTGAACTATTTACAGAAAATGGAAGGAGAATGAGTAAATACATACCAAGCCAGTAAATAGTGGAAAGCAAAAGTAAAAAGAAAAAGAAGTATTTGCTACAGACCTCTTAGCTGAAACATGGCATATGGATAGAAGCCAAGAAAAATAATCTCGTACTTGACCAAAAAGATGCTCCAAACAGCTATGCAGCTTGTCCTGTTTATCATGAGAGATTCGAACACTTATGGGAAGCTCATCACCTGAAAAATATTTTTAAATTAAAAATTATTTAGAAGTTTCAGCATATTTTCCAAAATCTTTCTTGCTTGGATAATCTGCTTTGCCCACACACTGATGCTTAAGCTTTTAGAATTGTAGCCACTGTGCTTCTACGCACTGAAACACTACTCTATGTGTTTTATCCAGAATCCTACAGCATGCAACCCTTCTCCCTACCAATTTCACATTAAGCAGTCACTTGACAACACAGAAACAGCTCTTAGTAGAAAGGACCATTTTCAAAACCCAACTGGACGTGGTCCTGGGCAACCTGCTCTAGGTGACCCTTTTCAAGTAGGGGACTGGGCAGAATGATCTCAAGAGGTTGCTTCCAACCTCAGCTATTCTGTGACCAGAATACACAATTCTATGCTGGAGACCATCCTAAATGGCTAAGTAGTATGAACTTAACGTAGCAGACAACAAAGCCATCAAAATACATTAATCATAAAACTTCTAGAGACAATTCACATTCTTAATGTTTTTCCTAAATAAATGGTTCTGAGATTTTAGTAATTCAACAATAATACATCTTAATCCTGTATTTGATATGTAGAACATACTGCATCATGTCCTAAGAGAGTATAAAGGGGAAGGACTCTCCTAGGTCACAGATCTCAGTCACTCACTCTCTCAGACAACGGTGATGAAACCTGAAAAGCTGTGAAAAACTGAGCTTAAAACTGTTTTTCCTCCTTGCCGTTGCAGTGACAGATAAGAAGTAGCCACTTGATAATTTATAATCCAAATTTATTCATGGTCAATCTAGACTCATTTTTCTTATGTCAGTGAAACACTTAAATAGCACTTTTCTCTCCTTGATTTTTTTTTTAGCTCCTTTACTTGTCCTTACAGCCAGTAGTTACAACCCTTCACAGGATTTTAATTGCAACAGATGGAGCACAGTGCCAAAGAGCCCTCATCTGGCGTTAACCAGGTTAGCTTTGGAACTAAAATTAAGTCATTGGGAGAGTGGAAGTTTCACTGAGTAGCAGGATTTATCAACTCAAACACTGTATCTGCACTTGGTTAGCACAGTCACACTCATTTATACTTTAAGTTAAAGATATAGACCCTAGGTCTCCTCTTTTATTAACAGTTCTTTACATCCCTCATCCTCTTCCTCTGTATCTGCTCAACTCTGTAAGCATGTATCATTTGTAGAAAGTAGCTGCCTAGAACTGCATTATTCACAAGGCCATCTCATATACCTTGCATAATGTCATTAACATTTTCCTGTCCCAACTGAAAGAACCTCTCCTGGTACAGCCAACAGTACAATTTGGCTTCTCTGTGGGCAAGTCTCACTGGTGGCTTATACTTAACTAGTGTGCCCAGTTCTTTCTTTTCCTAAATCATTCGCAATTATGAGCTCCCAGCTTAGAGCAAATATTTTTTATCATTAGTCCCCAAGTATATGACCTTGCATTCCACACAGTTAAATCCCATCTCATTCCTATTAGCAGCTGTATTTATTTAAATTTAATTTGTCACAGCATAAACAAGAATGTGATTCTATGTGGTCTCACATTCCTTCCTACAAACATACACAGACGTATCCTGCCGTCCGGGTGCTGACGTAGGCTGGGAGAGCATTCCACACTCACCTAAAATGCTCCTTATTCTGTGCATCATAACGCACTGTCAAGGTCAGGGCATGAAAGTGGTTAAAAGCAGTGACTCTAAGAGCTCTAACTAAACCAAGCTATCCAGAGAGATGCTGGAATGTTGCCTTTCTTTCACAGAAGGACTCAAGTGCAGCACTAGTTAGGCAGAAGCACAACGATACACTTCTATTAGTGAGGAGGGTGCACTTTTTAAAATAAAAACAACAAAACTGCCAGGCAAATGAAAAGAATATAACTGAGTGACAGGAGCAGATGACAGATTCATAGCTGACTTTTCTAAACATACCTGAATCCATTTCATCACTGTGAAAATAAGAACTGCACTGACTGCTACAAACACTGGTGAACGAGGCAATGGAGTTCCTATTGCTGTTGCAATCGCTTGGAAAAAAACACAAAAACAAACAAACAAAGTCATGTCCTTTAACGCAGGCTTTGTATCAAAGTTACAGAAATCCTTCCCCTTTTGCTGTCTTGAATTTAATGATGATATGGTCCGTACAATTCTTTATCAACAATAAAGATCCCTATACTT
Organism: Hypotaenidia okinawae; assembly: GCA_027925045.1. Taxonomy (NCBI): domain Eukaryota; kingdom Metazoa; phylum Chordata; class Aves; order Gruiformes; family Rallidae; genus Hypotaenidia; species Hypotaenidia okinawae. The sequence goes on along the minus strand of BSDF01000002.1, from coordinate 127,708,327 downwards.
AGGCTATCATACAATTTGCAATCCTGGTAGGACTCTGAGGACCAGATTCCCAAAATAGATGGTTGAATTGTCTCCCTTCACCTTGTATGTGAACAAGTACTTGCAGAAAGATAATACACACTTTCAACACAAACCAACCAACTTCTCTTACACAGGTGACAGTTTTTGAAACTTTGGCCTGAAATGTTATTATAACTCCACAGTTAAATTCTGTACTCTTAGTCCACAGCTAATACAAATGAGGAAATACTCTAGTTTATGATTTGCAAACTAGAGTCTATAATGGGTTTAGAAGTGATTTGATCCATTTGAGTAGCACCAAAACTCAAAGTGCAAACCATTTTCCACTGCCAGCCAAAATATAGCTTATAATCCCACCTCTTCCAGCTGTTCATTCTGTGAGAGATGTATAGACATTTACATCTGCAACTTCAGTGAAAACTTCTATGGATACAAAACGTCACCCACGTTAGTCTAATAAGGAGATTTGCAGATTAAAATGCAAATGTATTTTTCCACTTGTTTCTCTCAAATATAAATCATTCTGTCCAGAAAATAGATGGAGAACATACCTACTTCTGTAGAAGAAAAAGTAAAACATAGCCTTTTGTACTAAAAATGCTATGAAGACAAATTTGAATTCAAAGTCTTCAGAGTTATTTAGCCACAAGAAGATTGTTTAGTTTCCATGGAAGAAATGCTTAAGTAATTAACCAGAAAAGGCAGTCTTAAAAAACGAAGTGAATATAAGATAATGTAGAAGTGCACCTAAAACATTTATATAGAATGACATGGATTTGGTTTATGAATTGGGTGTACACATATATCTATATTTCATAAACAGTGCTGTAGTTATACATGCACCCATATGCTCCCTCTTGTTTTCTTTATTTTTGTAAACACATAAGTGGTCTTTTACTAGTTTTGGCATGCTGACTCACATTTTCTGGCTAAGGTATATGTTTTGGACCTGCAGCCAGTCAGGTAAGGCATTGGGGAAAACTGCTAAATGAAGCAATATGATATAATTACAATCATATTCATTAAGTAGGTGAAAAGACATCAGTAACAACATGTTCCTAACAGAGGGTGAATGGTCCCAAGGAGTATTAAGAATTTCTGGCTGAGTATTAAGGAATGTTTTCTAACTAATTCTATTCACTTATTAAGGTCTCCAAAGGGAATATGAAGGTTATTTAAAACTGGATTGTGCAAAGCATGAGAAAATAAAACACAGACAAATGAGAAACAGGTTAGATGTGTTAGCTGTATCTTTTTGCATTTTCACTGTGTTGGAACATAAAGTTTAAAATGAGATCCTACACCACAAAATGAGAGCACTAACAGCTGAAATTAGCCTACTAGTTCTAATAATAACCACAGTAACATGATGAGATCTGGAGATTTTAACTACAGTCTAATAGAATTATTTAAGCAAAGTAAAAAATTTCCAATCTCACTCCAACAACTGTTTTAAACTCTCAGATTTTATTATTATTATGCATATGGAAGCCTATATTTTATCATTCCTAAACAAGCCAAAATGGACTATAAATGACTGTGATAAGAATAAAGAAACTATTTTAAACCAAATGACACTCATGTCCTAAGTCACACCTTCTTTCTCCATACACAAATCTTGTCCCATCTAGGGAACTTCTCAGCTGGAGCAAGCACAGGCCACTGGAGCAGCTCCCACACAGTCAATTTGATGTGATGGCCATACTGAAACTCCTCAACATGCTTCAGCTGGAATACTTTGCTGGTGTGTTCATCATGGTTGGAACAAGTTGAACGTAATCTCTGCAAACTATATCTACATTTATTTCTATTTAAATGCACAATATTTGTACTCTGACAGAGTCCCTATCTACCACGCCGCAGTCATCAAATATTAGCTTACGGAAGAGATCTCAGCAACACAGGATTCTGTAGAAAAATGACCCTACTGAGATTCTGCTATCTGAGCATAATAATGAACCTTGATAATGAAGAAATCATAGAATCATAGAATCATAGAATTGTAGGGGTTGGAAGGGACCTCGAGAGATCATCGGGTCCAACCCCCTGCCGAAGCAGGCTCCCTAGGACATTTCACTGAGATAGGCATCCAGACGGGTCTTGAATATCACCAGAGAAGGAGACTCCACCACCTCCCTGGGCAGCCTATTCCAGTGCTCTGACACCCTCACTGTGAAAAAGTTTCTCCGCATGTTGGTGCGGAACTTCCTATGCTCCAACTTGCAGCCATTGCCCCTTGTCCTGTCCCCACAGACCACTGAAAAGGGGCTGGCTGATTCCCCCTGCATCCCTTGCTTAAGATAATTGTAAACATTAATTAGGTCCCCCCTTAGTCTTCTCTTCTCAAGGCTGAACAGTCCCAATCTTCTCAGCCTTTCCTCATAGGGTAGATGCTCCAGGCCCTTTATCATCTTTGTAGCCCTTCTCTGGACTCTCTCCAGGAGATCCCTGTCCTTTTTATACCAGGGAGCCCAGAACTGGACACAATACTCCAGGTGGGGCCTGACCAGGGCAGAGTAGAGCGGGAGGATCACCTCCCTTGACCTGCTGGCTACACTCCTCCGGATGCACCCCAGGATCCCATTGGCTCTCTTAGCCACCGAGGCACACTGCTGGCTCATGGCCACCAGGACCCCCAGGTCCTTCTCCACAGAGCTCTTCTCCAGCAGGTCATCCCCCAGCCTGTACTGATAGAAACGGTTGTTCCTTCCCAGGTGCAAGACTTTACACTTGCTTTTGTTGAACCTCATCTGGTTTCTTACTGCCCAGCTCTCCAGCCTGTCCAGGTCAAAATAATGAACTCCAAGTTTACTTGGAGTTAAAATTTTAATTCAGACTTTATATCACAGAGTTAAATAATTCTCTCTTCCTTTCCAAAATTCTTTGCATTTTCATTCACAGCAAATGTGATGCATTATCAATTCTAGAGAGGAGATGATGCTACAATATTTAGAGTGGAAGAAGGTGAGGAATATGTGTGAGGAAAGAGTTGTGGGGTTTTTTTTCATCAGCAAGAGTGGTGGCATGTTGCTTTCCACAGCAGGCATTTGGCTTGTTGCAGGGGAATATAATAACAGAAAATATTTGTGTTTATCATAAAACAGGCGATCTAAAGTAAAGCTTTACAGCTCTGGCTGGGATATCCTATAAAGTTTAGGGATGCTAAAATCTAATAACTAATCTGTATTCATAGAAGAGTTTATTTTACATACCTTGTAACACATCTGATGACAGTTATCCCTGTTAGAAATGTCCGAATCATTATAATCTAGTAGTCTTCCTACCCACTTGACAGTCTACAAACCCACAGCTTTGATTCAGTTGATAAATAAAACATTATTAGAGAAGTTACCTGTAAGAATCCCTGTTGCTGATGGTATCATGACCAGAATCTTCTTGTTCATCACCTGTCACGCTGAAACAGACCTTCTTCCCATTCCTTTCCCCCTTTTCATTATCACTGTCGGCAGGTATCAAGGGTTCAGGTGTTTTACGTTCTGATTTGGGAGAATATGTTATTGAAGAAAGAAGGCTGTGAGACAAAAAGAAGGGGGGGGGGGGAAATCAATTAATGTTTTCCAAAAGTGAGCTAACAAAAAGATAACATTTCTTGTCAATGCCCTCCAACTATTATTCTAGAATATGTGAAGGCAACATCTTAATTAAGTCCATATCTATTTGATAAGGGAAGAAAGGGACACATTCTGCTAACATTCTATTAACAGCGAAAGTCATCAGAATAACTACTCAATCTTCTAAGAATGCAATGAGTCCATCTGGGGAAGAAATTCAGCACACTCTTGAAAACTTGGGGTCAAATTTTATACTAACATAACTATTTTTAAACATGAACCGTGTACTCCTCAGCACATAGCAAGAAAACAAAACAAAGAAACTATATCTCTGTGAAAAGTATGTATTTTCTCAATTACTACTTCATCAGATGTGCCAGCCTGCATCACAAGCTATTTTATTAATGCATTTTTAAGAAGCTTTAGTTACATATCTGTATATCTCCTGACATTCAAGCATCTAAACCACTACCACTAGTAAAACTGATTATTAATCTACAAGATTCTGTGATGAGCACAGAAGTGACTTTCAGTCAAGAAGAGAGAGTGCAGTGCAGACTGCTACATTTAGAACATGCACAAATACTGGAAGCAAAAGATACATGTTCTTGGGTGATTAATTCCTATTGAGATGTTCTAATTTTATTTTCAAGATCAGAACAGCTATCACGGGCAATTGTCCTTTAATTCCCATTACTCAAAAACAGCATTTGAATGACATTTTCTAACTAATATTTTAATTTGAAAGGCAGCATTTTTCTTGCAAAAACTACCTTCTAACTACCTGAAATCTGAAGACACTGCATTTTTCCTGTGAAGTACTTAGACACAGTAACAGGGATTTATCGCAGGAACTGTCAGAATTGTCAGCTGGGAAACTTTCTACCAAATACATGGTAGGATTCAAACATATGTTACATCTTTTTCTTACACAGAATTCTTTACTTCTGAAAGGAAACTACAGGAGATGCATATCTTTTGTGAACAAAAATGCTGCCCGTATAGTTATTCAAGAGTAGCATTCAGAATTCCTTCCTTTACCACTATTTCTCACCATACATACTTGTATTGTTACATTACACAAGGGGGAAATTCTGATTTTAAGTGTTTTAGAGCTCCATCTTAATTTTGAAGGGCTCTGCCAGCTGAAGTAATGAACTTAAGTTTGTTCACCTATGGTTACATTAGCACTAAGCTATCCATTTCTTTTCTCTTTCAACAAAGATATTCCACCAGAAAACAACCTGATCCTAAACTGTTCTTGAAAGTTCAAGTTCCTGGACTCAGAGCAGTGACTTTCTGCATGCAAAACACAGACATTGTGCTCAATACCACGTTCAACTATAACATTTCTGAGTAAACACAAATAATTGCCTGACTCTCAGGCATGGATAGAGTTTTAAGAAAGGAATTAAGAAACCATACACTTTGGAAAAGCAATAGGGTATATTATCCCTACAATGCTGTCTGTTGACTGTATAGGAACACATACATGCCTCAAATGGTATATCGAGCTTGGTCTCATTGAAATCATGACCTGATAGTTAACATAGGGTTTGATACTAACTTCACAAAAGCAAGGGTAAGTAGAGCTTTTTAGAAATTCCTTTCATCATTTTTGCATAACTTACTTTGGCTACGAGCTAACAAGACATGGACAGATATTTATCCTATGCACAGGAAAAGGTACTGATCTGAACGGCAACTGAAATGTAGAAAGACTATACAAAAGGTGTAATTTTACCAGACTTTAAACCCACTCATCCACTACAAAATCTTTTTGGGTACATGATGCCCTGACACTTCCTATCAATGTGAAATCACTACTCACTTCTTCCCAATAAAGACACATGTTAACAGGATTCCTTAAGTATGGGAGGAAAGATAAGGGCCTGTATTTTACAGCAGCGTTCAGTTTTGATCTACCTGCTAGAGATACATGTTCTTTAACATGTCCTAAAATGTGATATGAAAACATAGACCTTAGGAACTCAGTTCTTCGTACTTGTAAAACTTATTTTCTGAATACAAAAAGTGGTTCAAAAAGAGGTTAGACAAATTCATGGCAGATCATTCTAACAGTGCTCTTAAAACAAAGGGTCCATTTCAGTAAGACCTTATAGCACTGCCTGACAGAAGGTGAGATGAGATAAGGACAAGAATTAATCTATACTTCTGCTTTTTCCTGTGCTGTCTTCCACTTCTAAGAAAACTGAAATGGGCTTTGGGCAGATCCACTCTTGCAAGTTCTTGCGGATTTTGTTGTTGTGAGAAAATAATCAAGAGTAAGAAACAAGCATAATGAACTGCAATTTCAGCTCCTGAAAATATCTTCCCCTGAGTAATTATTTGTCAAGACACAGACAGACTATTATATCCCCTTCTTTTATGTGACTGTTTAGTCACTGCTGCCAAGATTTCAGTAAAAGACTGATGAAGGTAGCTGGAGATTTTCCTAAGGGAGCTTTTCATTTTGTCTCAGCAGGCAGGCTCTTTTTCTAAGGAAAATTTTTTTGCTGAACTACCGTGAACGAAAGCTGGAACTTTGGATAACAGTTCTGGAGCTGGTAGTTCCTGAGGTCACTAAAGTGCTCTTAGAAACCCAATTCAGGGAGTCTAAAGACAAAAACCCAAACCTGGATGCAAAAAAACCCCTCCAATAATCAATTTTAAATAGACCTTTTTATTTTTTTAGTGGGCTTTTTTTTTTTGCAGGGGAGGCTTGTTGTATGTTTGAGGGTTTTTTTAAGCGCAGCACATGCACATTATATTTTCTTTGGAGACAGGTCTACCCCAAACAGAATTGACATCTATCTCTCAGAGGAAAAATATGTGAATAAGTAGTAACCAACAGCTAAAAAGTCTCTGTAACTATGAAGACAATTTCCATTAAACAGATTTAAATCTCAACCAAGAAAATCCTCACATGTGAAATTAATCCTATATGCAACCCAAATCAACACGATCTTAAAAGTATGTCAGAAACAAACAAAACTTGCTATGGTCAGTCAAGGCATTAAAAATGGATAGCCAGAGGCAGTAACAAAAACCTATGCAACCTGTGAGCTGCTTTGACTTTTCCTCACTCCACAAAGCCTCGGAAAACTTCCAAGCCTCTTGTATACTCCCAACAGACATCTTTCCAAAAAACAGCTGGGATCGTGGGAGTACTTTGAGTGCTTGTGAACAAAAAAACCCAGCAGTGTCACCACATAGAAAACAACTTGAAGGAAGGATTATTTCTCTGTAATACCTAGCATCAACAGTGGGTATCTGGCAATGGTACTTAAGAAGTACTAGAATATTATTAAACTATTTGAATGAGGAATCAGTGGAACTTTGAGTGGCTGTGGAAGGGTGGTTGTATATCTAGAGTGTGTGTGTCTCTCCATCATCTATTGTGTGTGTGTCTCAATCTTTTGTTTCATAGTGGTCCTTACTTTCCTCTCAGGAGTTAATTATTAGCTGTAACTATGTTCTAATATGACACATGATGTTGTGCTGAACTGTCAACACACAGATAGTCCTGGCTTCCCTTTTCAGCATTTTTAAGTAGGTCCCTGGCTATCCTATCCTGTTCACTGTGTAGAGCTGCTTTCCTCCACAGCGACACACTGGCAGACCTCTCACTGCCCACGAGGAACAAAGCACAAAAAGTCTCAAGTCTTAGAAATACCAAAAGGTAAATTTTGCTTAAAAAAAATATCTGTGCACTTTTTATGAGATCTCCTATGAGGTCAGTGTACAGGCCATTTATGAATGAAAAAAGTGAACCCTGGTGTTTACTGTCACAACTGAATGACTCTCAAAATACCTGCACACACACAATATGTGTGTCTGTGTGTACTTACATACACGTGTGTAAAAAAGAAAGGCTCAGAAGTTCCCGTGCTTTTGTATGACAGGCTTGAGGGAGGGGAAAGGAAAGGTGTGCCATTCCAGTAACTGCAACTTCCTGAAATACTGACTGAACTTCCATATATAATTTTCTGACTTCCTTGAGGAAGAGTGACAACACAGGGTTTACTGTCATTTTTAAGTGCACCCAATCACTGAAGTTATCTTAATTAACCAACTTCATCTTTGCATGATTAGGCACAGAAAATGAAATTTTCTTTAAAAAAAAAAAAAAAGAGGCTACTCTTAGTTTCATTCCTATTGCAGTATGTAATACATTACAATTACTTACTACTTTGTGACTATTGCACTATATTATTGTTAGAACAGTACAAAAAAAGTCCCATTTTGAAACAACTATGAAATGACAAATCATTGTATGGTCTTCAAAATAACACGAGAAGAAATGATATACCACTTTTCCAAACTGAAGATCATGAAAGACTGGGTTTTAAACTCAAACAGTTGTTGATTTATGTTTTTAAAATGAGTAACTTTTGAAATTTGCATTACATATGGGATTTTTCAGAACTGAAAGATCTATCATCCTTTTTCACCTTCATCCCAAGACAGCAAATAACCTAGAAGTCAACCCATGCACCCAACAAATGGAAAAGCAAGTTTTAAATCCATGTCCTGAATTAGGACAAACTGTGATGAGAGAGACTGGGTTTCCTACATGCAAGCAAAGCATCCTAATAACTCCAGAGTGGCTCTCCCTTGATTCAGAGTTCTCCGTTCAGTCCAGTTTGGTTTTGAAAATATAACTAACAAAGTAATTATCTTCCCACAGGTGAAAATTAATCTTCATAACAGTTCAGCGATATCTGAAGAATTAATAAAAGCTATTTTTCTACCATTGCACTATGTTTCCATTCCCAGTGAAACTTTAGATGGCATGGGGGCCCCATATTTCTCTCGCCTCAAAATAATTAGTCTTTCCAAATTCTAAAGAAAAGCTATAAAGTGGGAAAAAAACCCAAAATATAATGTTACCTACACTTAAACACTTTGCATTATTTCAATTCTATCTGAAATACACATTGTTCCTACACTACACAGGCAGGATACCCAGATTTATTGGTATCTTCAATGAAAAAATGAAAGGCAAGTCCAGATGGTAACATTTACTTACTCGTCTATTTGACAGACACAAGTTTCCACCTCTTTCAGCGCAGCTTGCAATTTGAACAGCAATTTCTGATAGACATCTTGTGTTTCTAAATCTTCTTCTTTCAAGAGGTACCTCAGACCATGGCCTTCTTGCTGACCAAGAGACTGTCCCGAAGGTGCAGCCATAGTAGTAATGGTATGTTGGACATAAATCATGGGATTCAGTTTACCTGGGAATAATCCAAAGAGGTTACATAATTATGTTTTCTTCAATATACATTTTGAAGTAAAATACTTAACAGACATTGAAATATATTCCTGCTTGAAACTTCATATAATGATTTCATTTTGCATTTTATTTTGCCTATCAAAATCAAGCTATTTAGGGAAAAAGTTATTGTGAAATTATGACAAGCCTTTATTATGCTTTAAAATACACTTAAGTATTGAAAATAGGGGTATTTCATAAAGGCTTATCCTTAATTTCACTATTTGGACATAAACCAGTTACCTTTTAAGACTCTGTATCAGAAGCACTGGAAGTAGTTCATTCAAGCTCAACTGACTTACCTTGATCAGTATTTTTATTTTCCTTCTCATGGGAAGAATGTTTTCTGCTGTCTAACTGCACACCAAAGGCACTACCAAGGGAAGTTGAGGTTTTAGGGTAAGACACTTCCATCACATTGATATGGCAATTGGTTGGACAGAAATCACTGCTGTGAAGTGGTGAAATCTTTGACTTAGCTTGTCTGAAAGTAGGCCAAGCTCTGTTTTTCAATACTCTTGAAAACTAGAAGTGAGAAAGAAAACAAAATTTTGATTAACAGCTTTTGATGTGTCAGCACTTGGCAGACAAAACTTGTGTACCTGACTAGAAAACATAATTCTAAAACATTTCAGGCATCCTTGACTTCAGATGCCTTGACATCATAATTTCCATCCTTCTCTACATGAGAAATAAAAAATATTTTTCATTTCATATTTTTGAGGGGTTGGTTTTTGAAGTAAATTATATTTACAAATGTAAATAGCCTTGTGAAAAGAAGATAGAATTTATATTCCTTGGCACATAATAAGTGTCTTCCTGAGGAGAAAGTCTGGAGAGGCTCTATGATCCAGTGCTGTACTGCACCTGACATTTATAAACAACTGGTGACATCAATGTTTTAAAGTCCATGTCTTGCAAAAATTTCTGAAATTTCTGCATGAAGTTATAATAAAGACAGAATTGGAAGCTATTAATTGTCAATTTCCTTTTCAGGAAGGATTAAGTCTTCCCTAATGGTTTTCTGGGCTGCATCAGGAGAGGCATTGCCCGCAGGTGGAGGGAGGCGATCCTGCCTCATCAGCAATGATGAGGCACAACTGAAGGGCTGGATCCAGTTCTGGGCTCCCCAGTACAAGAGAGACATGGGCATTCTGAAAAGAGTCCAGATAAGCAGTTAAGAAATTGAAACGTCTCTCCTGTAAGGAAAGGTTGAGAGACGGGATGGTTCAGCCTAGAGAAGGCTCAGGGGGTTCTCAACAATGTGTATAAATACCTGAAGGGAGGGTGTAATGAGGACAGAGCCAGGCTCTTCTCAGTGGTGCCTAAGACAGGACCAGAGGCAACACACTCAAACCAAAACACAGGACTTTGCCTCTGAACATCAGGAAACACTCTTTCCCTGTGAGGGTAACTAAGCATTTTCACAGGTTGTCCATGGAGGTTATAGGATCTTCTTCCTCAGAGATACTCAAAAGCCATCTCGACATGGTCCTGAGCAACGATTTCTAGGTGGCCCTGCTTGAGCAGGGGGTTTGAACAAGACCTCCAGAAGTCCCTTCCAGCCTCAGCCATTCTGTGATTTTGAGTTATTCTGTGAGGCTGATAAACATTAGTGCACAAAAATTGCAAACACTGTTATTTTGCAGACTTTTCTAGACGTCTTCTCTCCCCCATAGATCACCTCAGCAATGATGAACAGTTATTTCCCCTCTGTTTTACATATAATTCTACTACAGTGCTTAGCCACATCTCCTTTACTGTAACACTGTAACACATGAAATTTTGAAAGCACATTCTTGGACAGGGATAGAGTTATTTGGTTTTTAAAATGAGACAATGTCAACCCAAAAATGGGTAAGACTGAACTGTACTAAATTTGGAGACTTAGAAACTACACCTACTTCAGAACCATAGAAGTTGTGAGATCAAGTTCCCCCACTGGAAAAGCAACTTGAGAGTCAAATGTAGGATTTCTCTTAACATGTGTCCTTTTCACTGTGCCGTTTGTTGTTAGGGGAGGGGTTTTTTTGTGGGTTTTTTTCCATGGAAGAGATATAATCAGTTCCAAGTCCCTGGTTATTTTAACCACAGTACCTCTGCAGACAAAATACTGCAGTGACCTTCCTCAGCTATGGAGCATAGCTCACATGTAAGAATTTTCAAAGTTACTTTGCAAAGTTCCTTCCCTAATACATGTCATTCAATCAGCCAAGTTTTGCCTAACACTTCGGTTGAACAAAGGTATGGCCCTTCTGAGTAACAACAGGTTTTTTCTGCTGGCATTTAAATTTCTGTTTGTTTTGCTGTCCTATTACTTCAGCCTGATGAACATTTGACTGATTAATTATATTTAAATCTCTGTATCAGAGCAAGATCTGGAAGGTTACGAGAAATCCAATTATGGAATTGTTCGAAGCTGAAGAATGTACTAACAGTTAAGAAGGGCACTAAGGACATTCAACGATGAAAATGTTCCTGCAAGCAGTACATATTTCACATCTCAATCTCCCACACATCCTGCTCCAGAGAGACCAAATGCCTGGCTATGATTTAATCAGGTCATAAGTCAGGCCCAGAATTCTTTTCATATATGTGTTGAGAAACATCTGGGACTCATGGCACTGGACTTGAGGTCTATTATGAGCAAAATGTTCTGATAATAATAATAGTAGGAACTGCAGAAATCTACAGGATTTCTATTTATAGAATTCAAACTTTCACAGTGAAACCAGGAACCAAGCCGGGCTCAGAAAGTCTCCTGTAACTATGGTTACCTTTACCTTGCCAAGAAAACGACATGTCTATTCCTGAAATTCATTGCATTACTAATTGTCATTAAAAGCTGTAACTGTGAAACTACTGATTTTTGAGCAGATGAGCTTGAAAGTGCATTTTGTCTCAGCAGTATCTGCTTCTAGACAGCTAAGAACTATGAAAACTTCCCCAAGGCCGTTCGTTTCATGCCCAGCATAACACAATAAAATTTCATTTATTGTCTTGGCATTCTGTAAAGAGACTGTACATCATGTGCAAGTTCTTTGGTTATAGGAGAAGTATAAACCACCTGTATGTTACCTGAATTCTAAATACACTGTCATTAATGTTAAAAGTAATGAACTAATTTTTTTAAAAAGATATCTGGATTTTTAATCAATTTTAAAACATGGAGCTTTGTAAATCAGGCTAGCAATGGAGAGATCACATGTCTGGCAATGCAGTATCAGAATCTGTTTAGGATGTATGGGAGAGGAACCAGAAGCCAGGATGCAAAAAAGTTTGCATTAACAAATTGGAAAGTGTTTGCAACACTTATGCTCTGCTTAGCTAAACACCTATAGAGAAATACAGTGACAGAAACTAGAGGTCATACTCTGGGTCATTTATTCATTCAAAACTCATTAATTTAGATCTCCAACGTATGAAAGTCAGCACCTTCTCCCTCCTTCCATGCCATAATGTTTTACTAACACAAGTTAATCTAGCAATTTACAGAACTATTACTATCAAAAGTCATGCTAGAAAAAGTCATACCAATCTGAAGGGCAGCAAAGATGAATAAAAGGGTAACGGTTTAGTATTTAAAATTAAGATGCATGAGAAGGAAGAATACAATTCTGCTTTTATTGCTTCATTTTTGGTTAACATCTGCAAATTCACTGGAGTATTGGTTTAAGGCACTTTACAAGAATGCTGGGCCTTTCACAGGAAATATGCAGTTGATTGAATCTACAACTGAACGCAGCAAACAAGAAAGGATACGATCTACCCAGAGTATAAAAAAAGGGATAATAAAGAGCCTGGTTTGGAAACAATATATGCAATTACTCAGTTTAGGCACTGACGTCTCAAAATAGCTAAACTTTTAACCATATTTCTATCATTGCATTAGACATTTTGAAAAGTTATTCACACAGTACCACATTCCCCTGTTTTTCCCTTAAAAGACAAATATTACCAAGCTTAGGATGTGCTGGTCATACCTTTTTATAACTCGAGATTCTTCGGTAGATATGCTCAATTTTTTCACTGCAAATGACACTGAATTTACTTTGAAGCTCAGTGGGGATCACTTCATTTAAGGAATTGAGGCTGTTGCAATTCTGCACAAAATGTTCATCGCTTTTTGCCAGTGCTTCAAGAATCTAAGATAATAAAAACAAGAGCAGTACGTTATGAAATAAGATGACTAAGATAACCCCTTACTTAACCCCTTTCTTATCGCTCCTTATAATTAAAGATGAAAAGCCTGACAATCAATTGCCTTTTAACATCACAGGCAAAGCTGCGTAACAACTATTAATGAAACTTGGGAAGCAAAGAGGTTTCTTTAAATCTAGCCCTTGCATAAGTTATACCCATAATAAGTACTTCTATTTGCCTTCTCAGACACTGTCTCATAATGGATTTACTACTAATTTCCTACTAATGTAACCACTACAGCTCTTCTGAAACACATTATCTGCTGTATTTAGTTGAACGGCACATATTAGGCAAAGCTGATGAATTAATTCATTACTTGTAGCAAAATTTTGGTCTGGCAGTTTAAGCACTAAGAACACATTGAAAAAGCATGTAAGAAAACTGAGTATTATTCTCTTTTATATTTTGCATCTCTCAACAAGAAACAGGGAAGAGAATAAGCTATATTGTCCAGCAAAGGCTGAAGTTTTGCCATGATAGAAACAGCACCAGCAAATGATGGTGATAGAAAACTGCAAAGGAAAAAAAAAACCCAACCCCAAAACAACATGTTGAAGAGATGAGGGTAGTATATATGTCCCCTTTTTTGAGTTAGAGTTACATTTCAGGCATCGAAATTCATGGCTTTATGGAACCTGGGAGATGCCTATTGGTGGTTGGGTCCAAGTCTGAAGATGTGCTCAAAAAAAACTAACAAAGAAACCCAAACCAAGGATTAAGGCACCTAAATAAGAAAAGGCTCACATTTTAAAGATATCCAGAAGTCTGGACAAATGATACATACAGTATTAATCCATGATGGGACTTATGTCTGTAATTCATTTCTGCTGCCGTACATTAAGATACTCTATCACCACAAATGTAACATACAATTTTCAAACATGAACAAGGAATTTAGAAAAAAAAAAATCACAACGTGCAGAAATTTTGGAGTGGAAAACCTGAACTTTTCAAGATGTCACAGATTCTGACTGGATCCTGGGAGATTTGGGGTTTTTCTCAGTTCCCTGGCAGGAGGAATTAAGGAAAGCCTATGACTCCTGCTAAAATTTTAACAACTGTATTAATACATGCCAGTCACTTTGGTCACACTTTTAAGTTTCCTTTATGTCAGGTTTAATTAATAATACAAATTTAAATAATTCAGATCTGGTTTTTTGGCAACTGTATATTACTGTAAGTGCATTCAAACCCAGTAACTTTTGCAGCACAACTTTGGATACTTTCTCATCATAATTATTAACACAAAGATTTACACAACATAAGAAAGCAGTCCAGGATTACTACACTCCCCTACCACAAATGATGCAGAGTAGATATGTTTGAAAATGCAAAGCAATACAAATATACAGCAACAAGTGAAAGAAATATAGGGGAGAAGCACGAGACCCCATTGAACACACGACTTTAGAGTATTTCTATTTAGAGTATTTAAAACCACTTGCAGACAATTATATTTGATGAAGTACCACAACAATTTCTCTTCTGCCTTTGAGTGAAAGGACCTGATTCTTCTACCACTGGACGTTTTGAAGTCATTTAGATCACTAAATCATTTAGATTCTAACATAGTCACATTACAGTTCCTTATTGTTTTTCAATATTTTTTAAATATTTGATTTGACAGGCTGGACATCAAGAGTGATAGCAGTGCATTATTTAAGGTGAAAATCAGTGTACTGGAGTACTTCTTTACCTAACTACTCCATATAATACAATGGAAAAATATTTCATAGAATCATAGAATGCTTTGGGTTGGAAGAGACCTCAAAGCCCATCTAGTTCCAACCTCTGCCATGGGCAGGGACACCCCCCACTAGACCAGGTTGCCCAAAGACCCATCCAGCCTGGCCTTGAACACTGCCAAGGAGGGGGCAGCCACAGCTTCTCTGGGCAGCCTGTGCCAGGGCCTCATTGCCCTCACAGGGAAGAATTTATCCTTAATCTAAATCTAATCTAAACCTGCCCTCTTTCAGCTTGAAGCCATTCCCTCGTCTCCTATTACTACACTCCCTGATAAACATTTCTTAAGCAGTTAGGAAATAATACCATAAACATTTTACATTAAATTCTAAACACAGCAAGAATTAACATATTTTGAACCAATAAGTTGAAGCATTGACTGGACCAGCTCAAGTAAATCTTAGGATGTTGGTGACAGAAGTTGCTTCTCTGTCAACCTGACCTGCTGCAAAGAGAAGACTGGGAAAAGAAATACGTGCCAACGCCTCAGTCATTTCAATAAAAGACCAGTATTTTAGTTTACACTTCTGATGGAAAGATCAACAGGAAAAATCAATTCACAGAAATTCTGATGAGATTAAATAAGTTTTGGAAACTACACCCTACCTTCACCAAGTTTTGATATTTCAGTGAGTCTTTGACTTTCTTTGAAGGTTTCTTTGAGAATTAAGACAAAAGGGAGGGGTGCAGAAGGAATGGAAGACTTTAATGTCCTTTAAGATTTTTTTCAGTTTAGAGGCTCAATTTAGAACCACGTCATGCCTTAGTTTGCTTCCCAAGTACACAATTAGCCTCCAAAATGTCAGAGGGATAAAAGTGACTAATTGTAAGATACTAAATGAAATACACACAATCCTAACAACAAGTACAGAAGACAGATGTTGCTCCATTGGTATTGAGCATAGTAAGAATTAATACATACAAAAAATACTGCATACCTTTGCAGTCAAGCTGAAAAATCCCTTTGGTTCAATCATTTTTTCTAACACATGGCACTTAATTCCAGCTGTGCTGTCATACTCATAAACCACTCCATACTCCAGGTGAACATTGTCAACAGTCAGACTCACATGATCTTTCTTCCCATCAATTATTGCCATTGTGTTAAATTTGTCTATTACCTCTAGAATAAAGAAAATGACACAAATGAGCTGAGGAGAGTTGGCCATTAAGCAAGCTATATAGGACACAAGCAAATGTTGTAGAAACTGCTATGCTCTGATTGTTTTACTTAAAAGCGTTCATCAAAAAACCCAGCTACCAGTTGAATGGTTCAAAACCACACCACCACTAGGTGTATGGATGCTAAAATACTAGATTTCAAAAGCAATGTGAAGAAACAGACAAGTCACAGTAATTACAAACAGTTATTGAAGGGGACTAATCCAATTTTTTTACAATCCAGAAACATAAAAAATGGAAAAAAAAAAAAAAAAAGGAAAACTGAGAACTTCTAAGCAGGGTAGCAGAAAATGATCATTGAAAAGTGTCAACATTCAGAAATGAAACAACAATATCAGAATTTATCCAGAGAACATACGCTCCACATGTTAGCTGTCTCTAATTCCCAAGATGCATATGAATGCAGCTTTATCTAAGTGTTAATTACCTGAAAATAATCTAAAGGATGGCCGATTTATTTCTCATGCAGAAGTGACTAATGCATCTAATTTAACCTCAAGTGATTACTAGTGGTGAAAATATAACATCTAATTCCTAGGATTATGTATCCTATGAATGAAAATTGAACAGATTTTCCCTAAAGTATTCACACAAGCTTTTTCTCAAAATGGGAAATAAAATAATTTTCGGAAAACAGCATGTCAAATTTACATCTTTAGAATACATAAAAAAATCAAATCCATATGTAAAACATGTCTTACAGTCTGCTTGCAATTTCCTCTCTGAAAATAAGCCTGTATTTTCCTTGCTACTACACCAATGTTCTGAGCAACAACAAAATCAAAACGAGCATCACATACCTTCCACTTTGCAGTCAAAGGCATCTCCTCCATCATCTCCAGAGGGCTTGGTGTTTGTTTTCTGAAGATCTTCCTGTGCACTTTCAATGCTGTTGTAAACCCACTGTATAGAATCTTGCTAAAAAACAACCAAAAATAAAACACCTAGGAAAAGCTTTGCAGTTGCAATTGATAGCAACTTATTTCACTGCTCTCCAACATGAAATAGTTGCTTTGGTTCCCTATTACCAACTTTATTGCCTTCTGAGCTCCAAGTTAAAAATAATATTTTCAAAATTACAGAGAATTTTGGCTTTGTCTAAAACCATCTGAAGCATTTTGTCAACTTATTTTTTATTTCAGAGTATACTGTCATGAGGCAGTATGAAATCTGTGACAACATGACATCCATCAGTTTCATGTCTCTGCCAAAAATAATTTAAGACATTTCAAATCAAACTGCAGACTGCAAAGTATTTGAGACAAGAAATAGTGAAAAAAAATAAAGAGAACTGGTTTTTGCCTTGCTAAATTTGCTCAATATCCACAAATATGCTGGCAATTATTATGGAATACCATCCAAAAAGATAGTATGTCCAGTTAATCTATCATCCGTGTGTCACTGGTGAGAAGAATATACGCAACAATTTTCATTACTCATATTTCCCTTTGTTACAGTTTTCTCATTAGATGTATTTTTCCCCCAGATTAGGAAACCCCCCAAAAAAAGACAAAATCTCAGGCCCTAAAAGTCCATGATTTTATGTGACTGACATGCAAGCCCATGAATGGTTGCTTGGTCATACAACCTATGAAGAAGCCATGTGTGTGTCTTACACCTAGTTCTTCCCCCTTACTTACTCAGCCACACGCCCATCTCATCCTTGTGGAAAGGCCTATCAAGGATGGCATCTCCAGACTACTCTTCCCCTTACAAAAGAAGCTGGACAGTCATTGAAACACTCCCTCTCGAGCAGTTACAGCAGAATAAATGACATGGTTATAACTAATCTGAATTCATAGTCTTTACAAAGAAGTTTGAGGAAAGGTTCAAAGTTAAGCAAGGATAGCAAAAGTTTAAGCTGGATGTTACAGTTTTCGTGCAAAATGCCAAGTGCTCCCAATTCTGCTTTGCTAATGTACAATATTTAGCCGCTACCTTTATCCCATCAATCATCGATAACTACATTTTTCGTATGATTAAGGTACTATTTCTCTCTTGGTTTCTTAGATTCACCCATGCCTTCATTTTTCACTCAATGGCACTGAAATATTTTAATAAGGAAGCTTAACTTTGAGAGGTCTCTGTTGATTCTTGGAAGATATCCATGCACAAGCTGATCAAGGGCAACACTTCTGAAACCCACGATTCTTTGCAGATACACCGGAAAGCTGGCTGCTTATTTATGGAGTCTTACAGGTTTGCTTGGCAGCATTAAAACTGCCATGCCAACCTCTAATAGGAGATCTACATCACATCAAAGGATTCCTACATTATTTGAACTTACTATGGAAGAACTGGAAGTCCCTCTTTCAAAAGTGAACACAAGATACAATGCAACAGAATTTGGAGCAATGTTCTCCAAAGGCATTTCAGGGGCACAAAATAAGCATACATCTGTCACATACATCATGACTAGCATAACTGCAAAGAAACTATTAATTCCAAGAAGTAAAATCTGCTTTTCATGTCCTTTATCCAGACAAGACAGAAAGAATATAAACATTGTCCAAGAGAAGTTACACAGTAATTCACACTGCAAGAATCTGAAATGAAACTTCATGCTCCAGGCAAGCAAGAAGACTCCTCACTCTGAGAAGAAGCACGTACAGGAAACAGAAAAAGATCCCCTTTCAATTATGCAATTGCCAACCACAAGAGAGACTGCAATATTCATGTTAATTAAATGATAGACTAATACACTATACTTACAAAACAGAAGAAATCCATAGTCATCTCCCAAATAATTAAAACCCCTAATTTCTGAATAGGAAATGAAATTTTAGCTGCCTCGACACCAGTGGGAATACTTGCCAGTTATTTCGGTCTAGACAGCTCTCCCACAGCATTTGATAGCACTACATCCTATAAGAAGTTTTTCTTGTTATTCCTGGGGATTTTAGTTATTTGTTATTTGCTGAATTTAAGATTTAAATAACCACTCTGTTTAGGAAAAACAATTACGTACTCCAAAATATTACACAAGTGGTTAAAAAAAAATGAGTAATTTTACATGGCAAGGCATTCATGCCAGCCAACATTAATCAGTCCTCTCTGAATGTCACTAATCTCTATAGGAACTCTACAGTTACACAGGGAGCGAGCAGACCTGCTATAAAGGATTTAATTTATCTTTCGTGCTAGCCCATTTTGCTGCTATTGGTAAAGAGAGTGCTTTGTGCAGAGTGCATCTTCCTTGAAAGAACAGGTGAGCTTGATCTTGACATGCTACATAACAACTTCAATTCTGTACTGCAAGTTTAAACAGAAAATCCAGACAAACATTTTCATAAACACTGTATTTGCATGGCAGAGGTCTAACTAACTCTTACTTATAATTCTTATATCTATGCAGTTGGTGTGGGAGAAGGGTTTAGCTTGATTTTAATTGGATTTTTCTTTTTGATTAATGTGCACTGGGAGATTGTGAAATTAATTAGGATATTGGTTCACAGTTTCTAAAAAAAAATTTGCAGCAATTTAAATAAAATATATTCTGGAATCCAGCTGATTTGGGGTTTCCTCCTTAAATTTGTGTCTTGGAAGCCTGAGATTTTCTGCTAAAACAACGTGACAATGATAAGCAAAATTGCATGCTTATATTAAAAAAAAGGGAAATATTGAGTACTTAAATGTATGTTTATTCCCAAGATTGGAATGTAATGGGAATACAGAGACGTTTACAGATGGAATATGTGCGCTCTGCTCTCTGTGTGCTGAAGTGTTACAAAATTCTGGATGAAAATCAGGTTTTTGCATTGCATTGTCCTGCTACTGAGCAGCCAGCGAGCTGTGTAAAGCCCTCCTCACCATGATGAGACTATATCTCATAATGCTTTCTGTATAGAACTGTAGAAGCACTTGAAGCAATCCTTTAAAAATACCATATGAAAAAATGTTAACTATAAGCTTACATTTCAGTGCAGAAATTAAATAGATCTTGAAAATCAGCAATATATTGAGCAGCCTTTTGCTGTTATAATTCGACTTGTTGCCCTTCACTTTTATTCACCCCTCCTTTCCCCTCTTCCCACTCAAACACAACAGATAGGAGGACAGGGATACACACCACACTGTTTACAGTGACCACAAAAAAATTCAGAAGAAAATCTGCAAGGTGACCAAGTGAGACCTACCTGCATTGGCCGCCGGTACTTCCTGCATGCCGTGACGTGAGCGATAACACTTGCGTGAGTCTCTTTGCTGACATTAATTCCATTCACTTTGATTATGCATTGGCCAGGGTGGAGACCTGCCGCAGCTGCTACCGTTCCTGTCAAAAAAAAACCCCACACAGTTAACAAAATTCTTTTCCTAAACATCTCCTTTAAGGCTCACAGTCCAAAAGCTCATTTTTTTTAAATCACAATCTGCTCTCACCAGTTCCTACACAGTTTGCCTGACCACAGGGTGCTTCTGCAGTCAGCTGGACTCCCAAGAAAATGGAGTACCCCAGCAGATGATTCCATTAAAAAAGACCATAATTTTCTAAAGGTTGTTTTATACAACAAATGTTGATTAACAATATGGAAATGGGGAAATTCCTCTTAAAGGCTTTTAAAAGGATAAAAAGGCTCTAGCTTAAAACTCACTAATTATAACTTAGACCACTTTTATTCTGAATTCTTTTATACACCCCAAGCTTATGAACCTCTTGACTACTTCAGGTGTGTCTATTTTACATATAAAACAGAAGCTTTCCAACAATTCATACAGAAGTACCAAAGCACATAGCTTCTTGTTGAATATTAGGTGAAATATCCAAAGACATTTCCACAGATCTTGCTCTTATTTTAATCTTTTTAACCAATTCAATTATAACAGACTGCCTCCTTACAGCTTCAATCAAAATGCCCAAAGATTATCAAGTAGGAGATCTCAGATTTAATTATTTTTGAACGGAAAAAAATCCAAACCAAAAAAAACCCAAAACATCCTCTTTGAGCAACATCAAATACATGGTTCAGTGTTTTATTTTCACAATGGAATAACCACCTTGGGAAAATCTTCTGTCCACTGAATAGGTACTATAAAAATAGCAGCAGTCTCCTGATCTTTTCAGTGTGACTCAGGCCTGCTCCTGAAAGACAACCTGCTGGAGTATGACCTTAGTTCCAGCTACCTGAACGTTTGCATCTCTCTGTCTCTCCTGATACTGCCACAAAGGTGCCAGGGAAGTCAAAATCTATTGCCTAGAGACTGCAAGGCTGAGGCGCAGAAGCTAACTGCTATGAAAGAAAAGGCTGGACTGGATTTGCAGGGCTGACAAACAGAAAAGCCATATCATGACTTGTCAGCTGAGCACACCTGACAAGGAAATAACTTAAAAGAATACAATTGGATTTCCCTCATTTTAGCTACTACTACCTTACATGTTAGCTACATCTAACTTCAAAGAAAGTCTTTGGAAATTCCATCATTACCAGCTACTGCAATACTCCCCCCAAAAAATGATTTAAAAATAAACATTTAAATCTGCCTTAATAAATATATCTAAAAAAAAAAAAATCCTCTCTTCAAAAAAACCAGGGTCCCAATTCAGTATCTAAACATATGCTTACAATCTTTCAGGTTTAGCAAACCACACAAGCAAGCACTTACAAACTGTTGGGGCTAATTGGAATAAAGTAAGTGCTTAATGAATAAGGATAGGCAGCTGAATTGAGATCCAGGTGCAGAAATAATTATCACATCAGCTCCACAGTCTGCAGTTTATTAGACTTTCTCTTGAAAATTTAATTTCTGGCACCGCAGCCTAGAAAAAAAGTAACTGAGCTCTGTTCAAATCTGGCTGCTTTGCAGATCAGTTCACATTAAATTCCTCAATCACAAAGGGAGGAGGGGAGAAAAAAGAACACAAATGCCCCACAATAGCTGAAAACACAGTGTTAGTTGGCTCTAACATTAACAACATGCAACAGCAACAAAACATGTTTCAACATCTTTCATTCCTGGTGCACCAGTCAAGAACCTATTGAGCTGGGATGCACCTGACAATCACACCACAAAACAGATGAAACACCTGCAATTATTAAAACAAACTAGGTCACTAGCAGCCTTGAAAAGATTTGTGAAAATTGCATTTTCTGTAAATTTTTTTCAAAACATTGCAGAACCACACAGACACCTAACAGATTAAAGTTCAGGATGTGAGTGGTTCCTAACACCCATTCACTGAAGGTAAATCCATCAGCTGTTCCTTAGTCCATAAAGAATGCATGGCATTAACTTTCCTATATTTGTATAAATACATGCACACACAAAAAGAAGACAGAAAATCTATCTAAAGTTTAATAAGTGTAAGAACACAAAATAATCTCATTTGGTTTTATTTAATATTCTTTTTTACGTTGGGGGGGATATAAAATCTAAGATGAATCACTAGACCTAATTTTTCTTTAATCTCAATCACACCATTTAGATATTAAATGTAGGTTTACTACTACCACTGGCCACTCCTACAGAATCACAGAATTTTAGGGGTTGGAAGGGACCCCAAGAGATCATTAAGTCTAACCCAAACAGCTTACCTCTCCCAACAGCATGGACAACCGATGGACCAAAGCCCCGGATTTGGAATCCAAGTCCATCTGCAGAGTCAGGAATCTTCACTGTCCTGATACAAGCAAAGATTCAACATAAATGCAGCAACAGAGAGCATTTTGTTATTCAAGATAAATGTGGACAACAATAAGTAGGTTACAAGGGTGGAAGACTACACTCTTTCCATTCACTACTTCCAATTCAGCGCCACTTGTATTCCCAATACTGTGCACCACTGACATCAGAAATAAGTGCAAGCTGAGATACCAAAACCAATCTGAGCGAGCCAATATTGTTTTGCAGGGAAATTTAATACACTGATTATGACCAAACAACCATCACAACTTTGAAATTCCTCCCAAAAGTTCTGCAATTTGGGTAAGTTGCCACAGCACAGCAACACTGAAAGCCCTGGGAAGGCAGGCAGTTTCTCAGCCCAGAGCCTGGGCACCAGAGACCATGGCAGGCCTTGTCAGATGAGCTGCAGAAGGGTGAAGAGACTAGATACGTATTGCAAATTGCTAGCATTTAAGCATCTGCTCAGTGAGCTTTATTGAAAAAATATTTTGTTGCAGTTTTTCTGAGCAGCGATGGAAGGTACTGAGTTTTGTAAAGCAAAAATCACCTACTACTGTACATATAACTTGCAAGCACATTGTGCTACGTGCCCACTTAGTCTAAGTGTGACAGTAATAAACCTACTGACAAACATAACCAGCAAAATCACAGTTCCGACAGTCCAAACTCACATCTGCTCTTTAAAATGAAGCCCTGAGCTCACCCAAAGTAAGCTAGCATATCCACATGGTGTCAGCTCAGGTTCCAGGAAAAGCAACACAGCTGCATTAGCCCTTATCAGAGCTAGTTAGGTCATGCATAACACACTGTGCTGATTGAACTTTGCAGCCTTTACTTCCAGAGGCAGCTCCATTAAAATTTAAGGGATCTTTGCCCGGAGGTCCATTTGCCAGTGCAAAAGCAGACAAATTCAAAATTATGCTGAAAAGTTATTTCAAAAATATATTTAGACTATAATAAACTTGATTTACATGTAATTTTGAATAATATTTTTAAATCGTTTCTTGTACATTCATTTTTTTCTGGTATACATAATGTTTATTATTTGGAGATTATTATCAGCATAAGATCCAAAACACACTGAAATCTCTAAATTTTTTTTTAAAAACATTAGAATATTCTTGAGTTTAATAAATTTTCATTTGAAGTAATTTCCTCTGTATAGCAACATTAAGTATTCTTATACACTAAGTAAGGTTGATACAATCTATATGGTTTCATTAGGAAAATGTTTTTGAACATGCTAATGAGCTATGAATGAACATCATTGGCAGTTTAGGCTAAGAATTTAGGAGACAACAGTCTTCTGCTAACACAGTTGTGCTAGCAGAAGCTCCTGACAAAAAGCAGGCAGCTCTGAGGAACAAATTCTTCAACTCCTCTGAATCCCCCATTCACTAGATCACCTTGAAATTTATCCATATTTTCAGTGGGAAATTGTGTCAGAAATTAAACCAAGTTCTACATTAAAGAAAGGCCAAGATATACCTTTTATGCTTGCTACAACAACTATCATCTACAACACTATCATCTCATGATTTTGTTCTTGCTGTATTTGTTTGTTTCGTTTTTTGGGGTAGGTTTTTTTTTACTATCAACCCAGGTTATGATCTTTATACTATGTTTTCTCTTTTCCCCCTTATGGGTGTCACTGTAACTTGAGACACCTTCACTTATTAACAGGAGAAATACATCTCCATTCTACTGCTGAACCAGAGCCTTTTCTAAGGCATTCTGTGTGTGCTGTCTGGTAACAGAGGAGAGTTCCTCCTTTTGCTGCCAAATTTGATCAGCATTACTCCTGACTACTGTTTCCTACTCTCCCTTATCTTTGGTATGTATAAATTAGTAACAATTCCATTAACTTTATTAATAGACCTATGCTTGTTTACATACTTACTGAATCCAGCCATTAGGCTTCACATTGCACTCAGGTAGGAATGGTCAACACTGTGTACAAAAATGTACCCGAAGGGGAGCTGTTTACTTGCTCCTGCTGTTTACACAACGAGCACACACGCTAAAGGGGGCCATTAGATCACAGAATCTGACATCGACCAACCCAGCAAATAATCCCCAGACAGAGGAACTTGTTTAATAAACACAGTGAGAGATAAGCAATCAAAACTGTCCACACAGTCAAGAGAACTTCATTTACACTAGCAGTTCCTGCACATATTTTAAGAGGTAGAGCTGATGATCTAAGCACTTGTGTTTTGCATCTGCCCACTAACAAATGTAATAAAATCAAAACAGATCAAATTGCATCAATTTCCAATGTCAGATTAGATACAGCTTTTAAAATAACTTTACAGTAGTGCTGCCTGAAGTTCTACTGGTCTTTTAAAATTCACTTCCACTGTAGTTTGTACAAATTCCCCCAAAGGAATGACAACTTACTCCCGTGGTTTAGTGCTCACAAGAACCCTCAGGGGCTTTCTGCTGTTTAAACATGCTTTCAGGAAGCAATCCACTTCACTGAAGGGTCGTAGAAAAACCAGGTCGCCGTTAATGGCAAAGATTTTTTTCCCAACTTCTAAGCCTGCCATCTAGAAAACAATAACAGTTGTGTACATGTTTGCCTTTTATAACCACTAACATCATGCTTTCTTCTGCTGGCATGCAACCCCAACAGGAATAACGACATGCACGTTTCCTTTATGCTGTTTATGCCTCCTTTACATATCATGCACAAAAGACTTCCACCACAAAACACTTCTAGAACTGGTTTAAATTGAGATGAAGGGTACATTAAACACTCATTCTGAAGGGACCTAAATACAAGACCTAGTTTTAATCAAGATTTTATGACAGTATTACAGTATCAGTATTTGTAATAATTAGCATATCAGCTTTCATGGAGCCAGGTTTTTTTTTTGGTTTGGTTTTGGTTTTTACCTAATTTGTCCATACACTATTCTCCAAATGAACTAAAGTTTCTTTTCATAAGGAAAGATCTGATTCATATTTCAGTAAGTGAATATTTAACAAAACATCTTAAACATTTCATGGCCTTTGAGCCAAAGGTATGGCAAGGCAAACTGCATACAGTTATTAACTTCAGTCTAATAAAAATGAACTGTAATCAGTGGATGGCAAGAATACACAGAGCAGCTCAGAGCACTGGCTAAGCTTGGGCATCATCTGAGATCATGGCAGAACCTAAATGCAAGAAATCACCCTGTACATATATAGCTCTGTGGCTCTATGATGTTATTGACTTGCTGTAACTATTTTTATCTTAAATTTCTATTCCACCATGAGATATAGAAAGGTGTGATATCTAGGTTGAAATTTTTTCTCTTGTAGAAGACACTCGTTCCTTATCGTTACATGTACAGAGACTCCTATGCAGTTCAGTAGAATATGGATTTACCCAAAGAGCACCTAAAGCAATGCTAACAAACAGAAAGGGTGTGATATATTCATTCAGATTCTCAAATTCTAGACTTTATCCAAACCTTGATAAATCCTTTATCATGAAATATATCAAGTGCAACACTCGGACTACTGTTATACTATGTGAATATTCTACCAGAAATATTTATTCCACTCTTAATTAATGTCATCACTGGAATACAATAAAATGTATAAAGCCAAAATGATAAATTTTATATCACCACTCAATGTGACAAATTACCTGAGCAAAAAATGAGTGCTGATGTTGATAACAGTCAAAACAATACTAAAAAAAAAAATCATAACCACAGCTTTCTTGGAAAGTTGTCATTGTTACCTTCAACTGCTATAGATTTTCGTACAAAATATACACCTGTGATCAAGTGAATAAAACAGGGAAGATAACATATAATACTTGATACCTCAGCATTTGATCCTTTCTCCACCACTTTAATAATTGGCACCTTATTTTTATCTTCTAAACCAAAACCATAGGTGCCTTCATTAGATTTAATCTGAAAAATAAAATTGTTCAAAATGTTGTTCATAAAGTCATTAAGAAGACTAAGGTATATCCCCATTAAATAGCAATACACAGTGTTAATTTATTGTCACTATAAGCAATTTTTTTCAGTCATCCAAGCATGCAATCATAGGGTTTCACTCACCAGTAATGACTTGGCAATGACATTTTCCACTACTTTTAGATCATGTTTCATGAGTCTGTGCTTCATATTTGACCCTTCCATTTCTTCATCCGCATAAAAACGGAACAGCAGGGGTTCGTCTTTAAATTCGCTTTTCTCTAACACTGTACAGTGCAACACCACACATATTAATCCTTTTTTTCTTTTGAACTTTTGAACATCGTGTCTTTCATGAATGATAAAATACTGAACATGCATGCACATATTAAATGCTAGCAAAATATTTTTGTGTGTATCTAGGGAAAACATAAACAACTATTTTTATTTGGATCCATTACAGATAGGTATCACTAAGCTCACTTTCAACAACAACATCTGGATTCCACCAAGTTGAGGAAGACACATTAGCCTGAAATGGTTCTAGTGAAATTGCCAAGCACTAAGGTTTTTCCTAAGCAGGCTTTAAAAACATGATTTTGAAGAGTTCTCCTGGAGATGCTCACCACCAAGTTCTGGCACTCACCAGGTAGTGAAGCATGCCAGGTTCAGTATTACAAATGGGTTGGGTGGGGATGTGGAAGCAACCAGAACAGCAGACAGATGCAGTCTGTATGTTTAAAAGCCAAAGGAAGAAGAATGAACAGGGCCAGAGAGGAAGATAATTCTCCCCCTTCTCTAAACAAGCTCATGAGAAAATAATTTCTTCCTCTTTTCATTTCAGTAAATGACCTACTGCTTCAATCCTTTCACTGAAATCTTCCCTCTGATGATATTAAATGTGACCTTGTTCACCTCATTTTTGTACTGCACGTATCTCTGCTCTCCTCTCCCTTCTTTGTTCACTGCTGTCCTGATGATTTTCTCATTTTTCTACAATCCACTTTCTCCTATTGGCACCAGTTCACTTTTTTAAAGTCATGCTCCTCCATACATTACTCATTCAGCTAAAAAGTCTCCTTTCTTTCCTACGTATTTCCTAAATGTTTATTGTCTCATCTGTGCAAACATGCATTACCTGCTTAAGAAATTTCTTCCAAAGTGATTAATAAAACTGCCCCCCACGTCCCGCCACATCCTTTAGAGGATTAATTCCTCAGTGCATTCTATAGAATTTACTTAAAATAATTTTCAGAGTATACAACACAAGATTGTAGCACAGGTTTCTTCAGCAATAAAATGAAACTACTTCCTATCCCTTCTGTAATATCTTTACCAGCCCCTGTATTTCCTCCCAACTATGCAGACAGCATTAAACAAAAGGTAAGTGTAGCTTGTAAAGAATGTATTTACTTACCATGGTGCATAAACCCGTTATCACAAAGAGCCACACCGAATATCATAGCTTCCTCCCTTGTCCGGCAATCCCCCTGTTAAACCATAGAACTTTTTTAAAAATATTTTTTAATATAGCAGAAAAATGGATCCTACACACAATGGCATAAACCTCACAGGGCTGGCAATGGTTAGAGATTCTATTTACCACTGACACTTTTATTTATACATTTAAACATACACATAAAACAGTACAGACATGCTTATCATAGAATCATACAATTACAGAATCATAGAATACTTTGGGTTGGAAAAGACCTGTATACAGTATAACTCTTTATAGTTACAAATAAACACGTAAACGTTTTAGTAACACTGCATAGTCCATAAAAATTAAACATAGTCTAGAAGCATCAAAGTTTTTAACTGTTATTTTATAAAATTGGCGTATGCTGAGTGAATAGGATACCCTGTTCTTGTGCCTAGTTTGTTTAAAATAAAACAGAATGGATGACAGCAAATTGGTATTGACTTTTATCCATCTCGTTAGTAATTTAGAGGTTTTCAGAGCCTATCCATTTCATTTTAAGCCATGAACAATGTTACATGCTGAATCACAAAGCTAAGTCTCATTAAAACATTCAAAGTTCAATTGCAAATGAGGAAAATAAGCACAAAAGGGATGAACAGCATGGCTGCTGACGACTGATTTCTGTTGCTTTACTAGTTTAAGAGGATTACACTTACACACACTGTTCTAATAACCCTTACACAAAGTGTTTGCATGTTATTCTGCTTAATACATCACTCTCTTACAAATGAGAATTTAAATGCAAAATGTACATAAATCCAAAAGTGCATACTTACCTGTGCAATCAACCAGTCTATGAGTTTGTTAGCCATGACCACAGATTTGTAGGATCTCAAGTGATAATCTTTATCCCTTTCCAAAACAAAACAAAGCCAATTAAAAAAAAAAAACAAACAAAAGCTCAGAAGACTCTAATAGAAAAAGACCTGTATTTTATAAACAAGTTAGTGCAAGCATGAATTGAGAATTTTGTAATAGTTCAGAAGTTACCTCTATTACTGTAGATAGAAAGGAGGAGACTGACTGAGTCTTACGTAGGTGATACTGTCTATATACTGAGTATAAAGGCAGTTGTTTTGTGAGAGCTGGAACTCTCCAAATGCAGTACTGGGGTGTCAGTGAAGAAGTGCATTAATATATACAGTAAGCATATAGGCATATCCACCAGGACCTAAAAGCCTTAACAAGTCTGTAAAAAAAGGTCAAATCGAATGGAGTTCCCAGTCATTTAATGATTCAGTTATGCTTTTTGTCTTGATAGCCCTTCAATCTTGTTTGATTACTCCCAAGAGACCTATCTTGAAAGGATGGGTTATGTTCCTACATTCAAATACAGTACCTTCAAATTTTATACTTCTGCTGAATGGTTCTCTAAGGATTTCCCAATTGGACTCACCTAATTACTGGGGTAAACAGACTGTGAAGGCGACAGTACAGTCGTACACCCTGTTAAAGATAAAGATAAGGTTAGTTAACCTCACGTTCACACCACAGAGGAACAGAGGCAGTAAAAAACCCTGTATGTTCTAAATATATTTAGTTTACATAGTCTGTTTAAATTATTATATATTTTCATCTGCCAAAAATTACTATTTCCAGACAATAATATTGATGAATAAATTAAAAGATAGAAAACATTTCCAATCTAATCTGAGCTACACACAGAAAGGATTCACTTTAACATAGTATTAAAAAATTCAAAAGCTACAGTACTTTGAAAGAAAAGTACATAAAGCCTGAAATATAAAGCAGTATTTCCATGCATCAATGTTTTCTCAATCACTGGTTTGTATTCTACATGTAAAGTGAGTCATTAAAGTAAAAAACACTGCATTGCATAGAATCATAGACTGGGCTCGGTTGGAAGGGACCTTAAGTACCAACCTCCCTGCCATGGGCAGGGACACCCCCCACTAGACCAGGCTGCCCAAAGCCCCATCCAACCTGACCTTGAACACTGCCAGGGAGGGGGCAGCCACAGCTTCTCTGGGCAGCCTGTGCCAGCGCCTCACCCCTCTCGTAATGAAGAATTTTTCCCTAATGTCTCACATAAATCTACCCTCTTTTAGGTTAAAGCCATTTCTCTTTGTCCTATCAAAACAGTCCCTGTAAAGAGTTCCTCTCCAGCTTTCCTGTAGGCCACTTCAGGTACAGGTCCACGGAGCATTCTCAAGAACCCCAACTCTCTCAGCCTGTCTTCATAGGAGAGGTGCTGCAAGCCCTCTGATCAGCTTTCTGGCTCCTCCTCAGGACTTATTCCAACATCTCCACATCCATTTTATTATATACATCCATACTTTACTTACAAATTGAAATTATAACTAACGCATAAACTTTAAAAAAAAAATCTAAAAAGATTCAAACATTGGAAACATTTTCAATAAAAAAACCCAAAAAACAAAGCATTTGGAGGAGTTCAAGAAACTACCATAGGAAAATATTATTTTAAAAAAGAAGTCACATTAGTATTTCTTGGAAGATTATAAAGAAGTATGTTTATAACATGGAAGAAAAAACATTTATAACAATTAAAAGTTATGTCAAATGAGATTCCATCCTACTTTGCTGTACCTCTGCTATACATTTTTGTATGTATGCCCTAAATTAAAAAATGTCAGCAGAAATGTGAATGAATGCAATACCCAAAACCTTCTCAGAATCATTACAATTTTAAATATTAATGAGTTTAAAGGCAACTTTGTTTAAACATTTCATGTGCTCAGTAGTGTAGATGGATAGCACTGCCTATCTGTGTTTAAATATCTAGGTGACTGCAGACTTACTGCCTTAAGGCACTGATAAAAGGCATTCAGATTTAAGAGACAATTAAAAACAATTTTCCACATATAGCTTTGTATCTATTAAAATGGA
This sequence comes from Hypotaenidia okinawae, assembly GCA_027925045.1. Classification (NCBI taxonomy): domain Eukaryota; kingdom Metazoa; phylum Chordata; class Aves; order Gruiformes; family Rallidae; genus Hypotaenidia; species Hypotaenidia okinawae. The sequence goes on along the minus strand of BSDF01000002.1, from coordinate 127,677,427 downwards.
CTGAAAAATACAATAGACTGGAACACCAGCTTCAGAATCATCAAAAACATAAGAAGGCATATGAAACCATTAAATAGCAAAAATAACTGGAAAATAAAAAATGTCAATTTTGCATTTAAAATGTGTAACAACAAGCCAAAATCTTCCCTTACAAATGGAAAACTGAATTTGATTCAAATAGAAACAGGCAAGTATGAGAGAATGTTATTTACCCTAGCATAATATTTTACATTATTTTTCAAGCACAATCACAATTTCTATAGTCGTCTTATTAATAACAGCAACTATTCTGTACCTTAGATATCACGTCCTGCATCTCATTTCTGGGGTAGTATGTCCCATCATCATACCGGAATCTGTATAGCATGTGTTCAGGTTTGAATTGGTGCTTATCTGTAACTAAATTAAAAAATAAAGCAATGTATTGTTAGGTAACTGCCTGAATAAATCAACAAGAGAGAAGAGGGCCTGCATAATTTCTTCTAATAGCAGCTCATTCATTACACAGCAATAGGCAGATTTCAGACAGAGGGCAGGAAGCCCAATTAGAACATCTGCCCTCAGTTCCTATGTCGTTAGTGACAATATTTCTCACAATGTTTAAGTAGTCCAGAACAAACTAAACTTCAAATCATAGAACAAAGAATAAGCAAGACAAACAGGAAAGGAACAGCCTCAAAAATTAGATACTCAAATCTGTTCTAGTCTTCAGTGTTTTTTGTAAAGATTATCAACCAAGTAGCCAAATAAAGCTTCTTTTGCAACTATTCATATTATTTTTCCACATTATTCTAATTTTTGCAGAGGCCAATCTCAGATGAGTCAAGAAAGGTATGAACCCTTTACAACACACATGATCAGTCTTGTAATGCAGAGGAAAGGGCAAGGAAACATCTGCCTCTTATGCAGCCAGCTGGAGGTCTTCAGATTAAGAGACTTGCAATCATTATGAAGGTGTTAATAATCCATTTCTCCAAAAATCCATGAAAAATTATCTTAATATAGATTTCTAGAATTTCACAAGATTCCAACAAGAAAACTTCAAGTATTTTGTCAAAACAGTTATATCATGATACAAAACAACTTCTGGGAACAGTACTACAGCAAGGCTTTGTGAAAAACACCTCATTCATTTGATGGCTGAGGACAGCACTACCATCACCCTAGGATAAACGGCTTGTATTAATTACTGGTTTGCTTGCAGATGTAAGCTTTCATTTTGAAACAAAATTTGCATGTCATAAACTGGTAAAGGAGGCTACTGCAATGTCTTTATTAATCAGCATAACAGACCTGACAGTGTTAGGTAATTCTTCTGCGCTTGCCTTCCTTCTAAGTGATTAAGCCATCACCCCTTATTCTCTTCAAAAAATTTAGTTAGGCACCATAAACTTTGTCTAGTAAAGTGGCTTCTGCCTGCATCATTTTTCATGCCCCTTCAAGCTCTTCAGTACCAGCACACATCATTTGATACATGGACATAAAAACTGGACTTCATATATTAAGTGGTTTCACAAACGTCATGTGCAAGAGCAAATTACTTCTACCCCCGTATTTGATATATCTACTAATAGGAAAGCTCAGGACACTACTCCAATTGCCTTGAACTGATGCTTCATGCTAAGGTGATTATCCAAACTAACCTCTAAGGTCTTTTACGTATCATTGCCTCTCAATATATCAAACACAGACTACAAATTTTTCACATACACTGCCTAGAGTAAGTATCTAAATGGATTTTAATTGATTGTGACTGTTTAACTCATCAAAAAAAAAATTACCTTCTAGTTCTGTAATTAAAAATAATTTCCTACTGTTGGAGAAAAAATATACTACACTAGATCAACATTAAGTTTTTAAAACCCATCAACTACAGAAAATAGAAGAAAACACCATCAGGACAGTATTGCTTAAAGCCAAATTGTTCCTCATCATTAGAGATGCACGGGTAGGGAACCAGAACTACAAAGCACTTTTCCATCCTTGCATGCCCATGATGAGGCTCTGCCCTCTGAGGAACACAAACACTGATCTGTCCTTGCAGCCCCTACATACACACAGTCCACCAGAAACTAAGGGAGCAGGTCCACAGAGCTGGCACATCACAAGCTCTGGAAAGCGGACAAGGATGCTTCTGACTACAGTATAATGTAAAATAGCTCCAGGTAATGCTGGGAGGGAAGCTGTACATTACTATTTATTTTTTGAGGGAGCTGTTTTCTATACTATAGATATGGCTTGGCTTGTTCTATTCAAGAGGAAGGATAGATGATTTATCAGCTACTATACTAACATGTAAACCTTATAAAAACCCTGAAAATACTTAGTTTTGTAAGTATTTTATAGCTTTACTTTTACTAGAATCAGCTCTACATTTGCAAGGCCAAATTGTTTTGTATGTCAGACCAAACAATGAACCTATACTTGTGTTGGGGTATTTATGTGCCACGTACTAGGAAAAGGAAACTGATCCAGGTATAAACTGGTCATTAATTTTTTTGCCACGGTAATTTTTGACTCCGAGCAGCACATTCCAGGAAGCTGCACAGCCACATAAATACCTATTGTTTTTAAAACTATCTGATATTCAGATTGTTTTTGTGACTACAAAGCTGATTAATACCTTGAGAAGAAGCTTCCATTTCCAATCATCAGCAGCAAGTGACTGGACAAAATATCTCAGACCATTGGCTGACAGAAATAATTTCAGATATTACAGAATGCCACCAGGTAGATTTAAAATAGTGCAAACAGATTTTTCTCTTTTGCAGAACTGGACAGAAGGGGGGAGGAGAAACCACAACAAAAAACCCCAAACAAAACATGAACACAAGGGAAACCCATAACTTTTCAACTTGCAAGACTTCACACAGCAGGATGTAAAACAATGCCCGTCACAACATGGGTCTGGCGTTGCTAGAATGAAGCCCAGCACAGTGAATATGCGAAGCCTAACAAAGCCCTCTACAACATTTGCAATGTGAATAACAGCCAAACTTTCCTTCTCCCTTGCTCCCTCTGTGAAAACAGATGGTTCATTCAACTTTATTTTAGGAATTCTATTTTCACTGAACCACAGCTGGATCCACTATTCAAAGTAGCATGTCTGGCTAACATTTCTATGGTCTAATATAATTACCCTTTTATCTCATGAAATTACACAATATTCATTTAACTCTGTATTGAGAGTGTCTATGAATGTATTTGGGATATAAATTATAAGATCAGGAAAAGAATCTTTGGCAACAGAATCATTCCATTGAAAACAATTCTCTGTGTGTAGTAAACATAATAGCATCTGACATTTGAATGATGGTGGAAAAAAATCATGTAGACTGACATTAAAGAATTAAAGACTACATGACTACTGATGAATAGCTTGAATGTTTTCTCCCTATTCTGTGTATGTTTAAAATGCACACCACTAAGTGGCACTCTGTTACTCCCACTTTCTTTCCAGACAAGGGCACTGAAAATATCATGGCAAAGAACTGATAAAGTATTAAATGTATTGCTTGCTGACATATCTTAGTGTTAAAATGTATAACATCAATGATTCCATCAAAATTCACACCCTTGCATCTACACTGGAACAGTAGCTAACTTCACAACTATTTTTTTTTTTTAAGTGACTATACCTATTGTAAGCCAAACATGCCTTCAAAACCAGAAGTGTGTCCAGTTCACTTATACAATCCTGTTGGACTACACCTTGTAAAAGGGAAAGAGATGAGGACTTGCTCTGGCAAGAGAAAAATATTGCCAATTCAAATTACCTCCAGAAATGAAACCTTCGTAAATGGCTCAAACACTGAACCATTTCAGTGATACTTCTCTCCAGAATGAGTTAAACACTGATATTTGAAAGCTTCAATATAAAAATAGTGCTTTTAGTAACTATAAAAAGAAATTAAAATAAGGCCTTAAAATTCCCAAGATTAAACTGTTGGGTTCTAGGTTGGATACCAGCAGCTCTACTTTTAATACCTAACAGAGGAGCAGGCACATTTATTAACCACCAACTGTGACTCACTGTCTTCTACAATGCTTAGTTGAACACTTACCCCTAAAAGCCTGGCCTTAACAAAAGGTTTAAATCCTTAAAAGCTGTCTGCAGATCTCTGTTCCCCCAGAATTTATTTTTGCTTACGAGAGAATAGCAATGTTTCTCTAGATCCCTGTTTGCAATGTTGTGATCCTAGAAGCATAGATGTAATCTGACTAAATCAATGGAACCTCTCACAGTAAATCTGGTAGGCATGGACAGTGCCTTGTCAGGTCTCTGTAAGGATATAATGCAGATTCAACAAGCTGTCTTACGTTAACAAGACCATATTTTTGTCAAAAAAAAATTAACTAACTCCTCTCTAATTGCAACATTTACCTTGAAAACAAGTAAATTAAAACTAATTATATTTACCGTGATGTATAATGCCATTCTCTAATAAAGCCTGGCCAAGATGAACACCTTCTTCAGATTTGTGTATCTCTCCGATTTCCAACAACCAGGACACAAATTCACTGAATTAAAAACAGATACAAAAAAAACCCACTTTAAATGTCATACCACCACATCTATTACATTTCCCTCTCAGCTACAAGTGTTTCTACTAGCCTAATGATTCTTAAGTTTAATGATCTTCCGAATGCCATGCCATCTTAAAAAAACCTACTAAGTTAAACTATTTTTTATTGCTTCAACCTAAATACCTATGTTTTCCCTTGAGATGTCTTTTCTGTTCAGAAGTTTTACCTTTGTACATGGTGCACCATCAGCAAGTTTGCTGATGGTACCCAACAGGGAGGTGCTGACGAGTCTCTTGAGGGACAAGAGGCCTTGCAGAGGCATCTAGATAGATTGGATCACTGGGTAATCATTAATGACATGAAATTTAATAAGTCAAAATGTCAGATTCTGCATCTGGGGTGGAGTAACAGTTGGCATGTGTAAAAACTGGGAAAGGAGAGGCTGGAGAGCAGTCCTGCAGGAAGGGAACTGGGTTGCTGGTTCACAGCAGCTTAACATGACTTAGCAGTGTTGACTTACAAAGGCAAAAAAGGACAACCTGCATCCCCAGGCCCACCAAACACAGCATAACCAGCCAGTCCAAAGAGGTGATTATCCCGCTGTGTTCAGTGCTGGTGTGGCACTACCCTGAACACAGTGTGCAGTTCTGGGCCCCACCATTTAGAAGGATGTGAAGGTCACTGAATGTGTCAGAGGAGGGCAACAAACCTGTGTAAAGGCTGGAAGGCATGTCCTAAGATGAATGGCTAAGGACTTTGGGTTTCTTTAGCTTGGAGAAAAGGAGGCTAAGGGGCAACCTCCTTGCTCTCTACAGCTTCCTGAGGAGGGGGAGGAGAGAAAGGTGCCGGGTTTTTTTCCCTGGGATTCACTGATAGGATGCATGGTAACAGTTCAAAGCTGCACCAGGGGAGGTTTAGACTGGACATTAGGGAGCACTTCTTTGTAGAGAGAATGCTCAAACCCTGGAACAGGCTTCCTAGAGAGATGGTTGATGCCTCAAATGTGTCAGTGTTTGAGAGGCACTTGGGCAATGCCCTTAACTTGCTGTAACTTTTGCTTAGCCCTGAATTGTTCAGGCAGTTGGACTAGATGATTCTTGTAGGTCTCTTCCAACTGAAATGATTCGATTCTATTCTATTTTATTTCCACCCTTTGAGGTATTTCCTGAAGTAGAAAAGCCACATGTAAGCCTAGGCATATGTAGTGCACCTGCCCAGGGCCAATCTGTCATGAATGAAGAAAACAATCACAGTACAATAGAACCATAAGCATGTTACTACTGAGATGTGTCAGACAGACAAACATGCTCAGCACATACACAAAGTATATAGTGCATGAACAGGAAATGCCCAGCTTATTTCACAATAAACCTGATGTAATTCAGAGACATCAAATTTATAGCTTGTAAGATATTTGCATTTGTGTTACAAACCAAAAGAACAGTGTAGCAAGGCAGTGAAATATTGATATCACCAAACACATCAACATAGTGTGCTTCTGTATAACACTCATCATACTTAATAGAAGTACTTTCCATACATAAACTGTCTTACATTCACTTTTTTTCGTTGTTGTTCTTCTATACACACTTTTAGGATACCTATTGCCTTCTCTTCTCCCATTTAGACTTCTTAAGCCACAGGTAAAACACGACAATCTAAAGATCCTCCTGACAATAATGCATGGATATTTAAACATAAAAACTGCATTTGAAACATGCAAAAAACATGTAAACTCTGTATCTGACATTCAGGCAAGAGGAGGATGGAAACAGTTTCAGAGACAGACTTTTAAAGTCAAATAAAGTAAATCTGATAGTCTAAGATGGGCATTTCAGAGACAAAATTTAACAAGGTGGAATTCATTTCTTTAAAGGAACTATTTTATTTAACATATTTTCATACTTTCACCATGCCTTTGAAGCCTTGTTCCTTAAAAAAGCTACTTCAGAATATGTGTACACATCCATAAATTTCAGGCAGATGCATTTCCATGTTGACTAAATTATCTGAGGAAAACAGGCCTAACAGACATTACAAATAAAGCATGGTTTCCACAAAATCCCAAAGAAGATTTAAAATGTCTTTTTAGACGGTTAAAATTTATGCTACAAAATGCATATAATACCTTCCAAGAAAGCATTTGGGGAAAGTGGTTAATTTCCTCTTCCTGTCTTTGATGAGATTCCCTTGTTTGCACATCATTTTGTACAGTCTTTCTCCTTGCTCAGAGATCATCACCCAAGTGTCTTGTTCCATGCCCAATTTTAAACCTGTCAAAAATGCATTAAAATTTTATGAAGTGATATTGCCATTATATTTTAATAGCTTCCCCAAAATGGAGAAGCAACACCAATATTTTACATACAAAAATACTAAAGGCATTGTTTTCCTTATTTTTCTTAGGACCATGATTCATCTATGAACATCAAATATTTATAAAGGATAAGCAAATTTTATCTATAATTTCCTCATAGTGAAGTTAAATTGTTACTGAAAATGTACACATACACCAACATCACCATTGATATTACAGTAATAAATACTAACACTGTGATTTTCAGACTTCAGTATATGAACATTTGCAGGAGAGGAGACGTGTCTTCACAAGTTTAAAAGAAAACAGCCTTGGTTTTGCCCTTACCATTTGATAATAAAAATATTTTCACATAAAGGAATCTTTTTCACATTTTCAATGATCTGTAACCAGTTATATGTTATATATTTTTTAGTTTCACAAAAGGTTAATTCACCCCTTCTCCACAATCATTACCTTTTCTGACTAACAGATGATCAAATTCAGTTTTTGTTGAATTATGCATCCTACTGGCCGCTCACAGAAGCTTGTGCTTCCAAGGAATGGCAGACCTTCATATCCCACATGCTTTCTCCATAATCAATTATTAATTCTGAACTAACTCCACATTTCTGGCATGTCTTATGTGCGTGTTCTCAGTTTCTGTTCAAATTCTCACGTTTTTAAGACTGAAACTGTACATATTAAATCTGAGTAACAGGCTACCAATTCTTTAAATCTGGAAAAAATAGCCAGAAAAAAAGGCACCTCCCTTGAGAAAAAGCTAATAATGGTACTGGAAATAGAAACAGGAGCATCTCCTATTATCTATAAACAAGACAGTGGTGATGACACCCAGACAGATAAAACCTGATTTATTCCCAGGAAAATTTAACCAAAATACTACATTTGGAGCTTATATGATGTTGATCTTTCTATTTGTACTGACTGTCCGAACCAACATCATTAGCCTTAAAGATGATCTTCTTTTAAATACTTTTCTAGCTTCCTGAATGCCTGGGGTGGTTACAGGAAAGCCCCACAACTGACAGAAAGACTTCCTAGAAAAAAGTTTCCAATTCAGCTTGATTTTTTCCCAGCAAGAAAATACAATCTATGAAGTGGTCCTAGCTGATAATTTAATTGCAACTGCTGAAATCTCTGCTAATATATTTCGTTCAGCGTGTTCTCTCCTTTTTGCTTTGCTACTGCTATATGGATTAAAAAAAAAAAATGTATAGGTTTCTAATAAGTACACTGAATTTTTGAGTCTCCAACATGAACAGCCCAGCAAGCCCCAGCAACACAGCACAAGCTGTATTTCCATGCCTCACTCCTGTTCCACATGCAGTGTTCACTAGCCTGCAGCTCACTGAGATCTGCCATTCTGTGTGAGATGTGGGATCTAGAGCATCCTTACAATGAATTGCACAGGCATGCGCAACACAAGAAGGAGGAAGTCACTCACATGAGCCTCACTCCCAGGCCAAGAGATCTGGGTTGTGTGTGATTTAGCTGTTCTCAGATTTAGAAATGAGATAAAACACTGTTCCCACATGTGCAGTAACTCAGACTTCAATGTAATTGCCTATATATGTGTATATATATATATATATATACACACACACAGAGACACACAGACACACAGGCTCCATGTCCTACTAAGTAAACATACAATTAAAGCATCTTTATGTTCACAGTGAATGGGAAAGTGTTTATGGCCACATTTAGATTCAGTATTTGAATTCTGAAAAGATAGCTGTTTGGTTCCCAAGTCATTTGGCAACCTGCCTGCAATTAAGTTGATGCATCCTGCTTTGTGAGGGGGTTTATACAGACACGTTGAAAAAAAATCACTGTGCCAGAGGAGAGGAATAAATTTCTAAGTTAAGAGACTAGCAAAAATAGTCAAAATACTTTTGAAGACTCTGTGTTGCAAACTGAGTCTAAGTGTGTACCCAATTGTCTCTCCCACTCCCCTCTTTCTTTTGTGGTTGTCTCCTTAATAAATCCACTGCAAACACCAGGATTTGACTAATCCCCAAGTCATAGGATGCTAAAGTCCCAGGTCATGGCCTGACTTTGGGAAGGCCAGCTCAAACCTCAAGGTTGGCAAGGTTGAGCTCAAACTCACCTCTACTACCAGTTGCTTAATACTATTAAATATTAAGAATAAATAATCGTAAAATACTGTCACTTACTCTTTCTATTTCTTACCTAAATGTATCAGGAGTGTCAGGGAGCCAAGAAACTTAACAGTGGAGTGGAATTTGGTAACAATATTTTTAGCCAGTTTCAGTCAATGCCATATACAGAGCAGACAAAACTGCTTTGAGAGTTGGGCCTGTGAGAACTGCATGAAGTTCAACAAGGCCAAGTGCATGGTCCTGCACATGGATTGGCACAATCCCAAGCACAACTACAGGCTGTGTGGAGAATGGACTGAGAGCAGCCCTGAGCAGAAGGACTTGGAGATGTTGATGGACAAGAAGCTCAACATGGCAATGTGCACTTGCAGCCCAGAAAGCCAGCTGTATCCTGGGCTGCATCAAAACCAGCATGAGATGATTCTGCCCCTCTACTCTGCTCTTGTGACACCCCATCTGGAGTAATGCATCCATCTCTGGTGTCCCCCATACAAGAAAGACATGGACCTCTTGGAGTGAGCCCAGTGGAAGGCCACTAAGACAATCAGAGGGCTGGAGCACCTCTCCTGTGAAGACAGGATGAGAAAGTTGGGGTTCTTCAGGCTGAAGAAGAGTAGTCTCTGTGGAGACCTTAGAGCACCCTTCCAGTTATCTAAAGGGAGCCTGCGAGAAAGCTGGCAAGGAACTGTTTACAAGGGCATGTAACAATAGGACAGGGGGTAATGGCTTTAACCTAAAAGAGGGTAGATTTAGATTAGACAGAAGGAAACAAGTAGACCCTATGAGGGCAGTGAGGCACTGGAACAAGTTGCCCATGGAAGCTGCAGCTGCCCCCTTCCTGAAAATATTCAGGGCCAGATTGGATGGGGCTTTGGGCAACCTGGCCCATGGCAGGGGGGTTGGAACTAGATGATCTTGAAGGGCACTTCCAACCCAAACTAGTCCTGCCAAACTGAGCTGATGGCCTTCTATGACAAGGTGACCTGCTTAGTGGTTGAGGGAAAGGCTGTGGATATAGTGTATTTGACTTCAGCAAAGCCTTTGACACAGTTTCTCACAGCATTCTGCTTGAGAAACTGGCTACCACTGGCCTGGACAGGTGCAGCCTCTGCTGGGTAAAAAACTGGCTGGAAGGACAGGCCCACAGAGTTGTGGTGAATGGAGTTAAATCCAGTTGGCAGCCAGTCACAAGTGGTGTTCCCCAGGGCTCAGTCCTGGGACCAGTTCTGTTCAATATCTTTATCAATGACCTGGATGAAGGGATTGAATGTTCCCTCAGTAAGTTTGCAGATGACACTAAGCTGGGAGGAAGTGTCAATCTGCCTGAGGGTAGGGAGACTCTTCAGAGGGAAGTGGACAGGCTGCATCGATGGGATGAGGTTCACCAAGGCCAAGTGCAGAGTCCTGCACTTGGGACATAACAACTCCGTGCAGCGCTACAGGCTTGGGGAAGAGTAGCTAGAAAACTGTCTGGTGGAGAAGGACCTGGGGATGCTGGTTTACTGCTGACTGAATATGAGCCAGCAGTGTGCCCAGGTGGCCAGGAAGGCCAGTGGCATCTTGGCTTGTATCAGAAACAGCATGGCCAGCAGTTCCAGATAAGTGGTAAGCCCCTCTTCTTTCCATTTGTGAGGCCACACCTCAAGTACTGTGTCCAGTTTTGGGTTGCTCACTACAAGACAGACATCGAGGTCCTGGAGTGTGTTCAGAGAAGGGCAACCAGGCTGGTGAAGGGGCTGGAGAGCAAATCTTATGAGGAAAGGATGAGGGAGCTGGGGATGTTTAGCCTGGATAAGAGGAGGCTGAGGGGAGACCTTCTCACTGCCTACAGTTACCTGAAAGGAGATTGTAGAGAGATGGGTGTTGGTCTCTTCACCCAAGTGACAGGTGATAGGATGAGGATGGAATGGACTCAAGCTGTGCCGGGGCAGGTTCAGATTAGACATTAGGAAAAATTTCTTCACCAAAAGGGTTATTGGGCATTGGAACAGGCTGCCCAGGGAAGTGGTTGAGTCACCAGCCCTGGATGTATTTAAAAGACAGGTAGATGAGGTACTTCAGGGATATGGTTTAGTAGAGAGCAGGTACACTTGGACTGGATGATCTCAAAGTTCTTTTCCAAACTAGAATTCTGTGATTCCATTCTGTTTCTATAAAAATAATGATGTATCATCTTTCTCTGGTTCTACTTTTGTGCTGGGCTCACCTTGAACATGTGAAGTTGTTTGTGGTCACATTTGAGATCAGGATTATATTTCATCTAAGCATTCTTCCACCTTAATTCAGTTATTCAAAAAGATACTTGCTTGTCAATAGTGATTTCTTGGGTAGGGGAAAATACATCAAAGTTGGGATTGTGCATATATTCTGTACCATTTCATGGTGGATCACCTGCATGGAGATCCAACATAGAATACTTGCTCATGCCAGAGATTCAAATGTCTAGTCACAAAAGGGAATCAACGCATACAAAACCCACAAGGCATTTAAGATAGACCTTCATATACCACAAACAATAATAGCATATAGGCCTCAATGAAATTACTACAATTTATCATGGTCGAAGATAAACTGTTAAATGATAGATTAAAAACATCAGCTCATTTCCAAAACACTTTTCACTACCAGCACACATGATGCAAGCCTTTATGCCCTTCCTGATACAAGTTTATTTTTTCCAAGCTGGTATTCATAAACCTTCAGCTGAATCTGACACTACAAATTCCCCCAGCAGCTGGTTTTGCTTTATATCTCAACATTAAGAAACAAAACCAAAATAAAACCCAAAAAACCCAGTATGACTTTCTGGCAAAGCAAAACAAGATGGTTTATTAACCTACCTTTTCTTCTCTCTCGTTCTTTCAAAATTGCTTCCAGCCATTCTTGCTTTTCTTCAGGGGTTTTTGCCATGCATACAAACCATTTGTTTTTTGCTGTGTTGTGGATCTTCCAGCCATTAATAACCGTGTGGCCACTGCTGTGATAGTCAGCTGGGAATAGATAAAAAGGCTTAACAAGCAACCACTCTAAAGTAATAGTTCTTATAATTATTAAGAACTCTTATCAGAATAAATAAAGATCAAGTAATACACAAGAATAAAAAAATTTAAAGTTGTCTGTGTCACTTGTGAAAAACCTTGTAAGTCAATAAGCTCTGTTTTTACCTTTTAGTAAATAATGTCCTTTAAAAAATGTAACAGAATTGCATATGAAAGAATGTATAAACTCAACAGTAAAACATGCAGAGTCCTATGAAAAGAATAGATCAAGGTGCTTTTTGGAAGTACTTTTGTTTGTGCTAATCTGTAATAAAAAACTCCTTTAAAAGCAGCATTGTGGTTTTGTCCATTAAATTACTTGGAACTGCTGTGGTGATTGAATGATTTACTATTAAACAAAAAATTACTAAATTTACAGTTTCAATTTGAAGAGTAAGCAAATAGTATGTATTTGATGTATCTTTTTTATCTGAATAAAGAAATATATATACATTTTCTTGTTTTCATAAAATGAAATATAATACAGTATTTACTGTAACACACTAACCAAACGCATATATTTTAAAATATGTTCCTAACAACCCTATGTTCAGAGTGCACATTATGGGAGAGAGGTAACAATTGCTGATCTTAGATATCTTGAACTTCTGACTCTTAATATGTAAACTGCTATGCTATGAAAAGCAGACAATTTATTGCTTATTACTCTGTCTTTACTTACAAAACATTTGATTATAACATGCAGGGCCATAAATCATCTTCAGAAATTAGCAAAACAGACCTCCTCTCCAAAACTAACACCCTTGAATCTCCTTCACTTAGGAGTACATGCATTCCCTGAGGAGAAACTTGTGAGGCAACTTGTGCCATAATAACAAATAGAATTTTACATAAAATACAGACTAAAACCAGAACTAGACGGCAATTGTACAAAATATTAAAAAATCTAAGGTAAACATTCTCTCACCATGAACTTACAATAAGAGACAAGAAAGTCCTAGGGCAAGCACTGAACTACTACAACAACTATAAAGCTTTTTACTTAGTACACACTTTTTCCATAATTCAGCCTTGTTTAGTATGATGAGATGGGATTTTCAGAAACTGAAACCCTTGCTGAAATGCTGGCTAAGATTTATCATAAGTCTCAGAAGACATGCTAGTATCCTTTCAATAACTCTGCATTTTAATTAGATGGAAAGCAGCCAAGTTTTGTATGCTGGGCTGGAAAATGTCAGGAGCTAGTAGAGAGTCATGAGACTGGTGGCTGATTTCTAAATCAACAAAACTTTCTTGTACTCAAAGTATGCAAGAAAGCACAAGCAAGTGTATGATGGGGAGAAAAAATGTTATTTTTGCAATGTAATATTTACACCACTTACCTATTTATCATCTTTTTTACTCAAAACCAATGCATAATATCCTTTGTCCTTTTATAAGCACTGTTGCTTGAAAACTAGCTGTCATACCATTCACGCTCTGTCAGAACATCAGAATCAAAAGTCAAGGGAAAGAGAGAAGCCTCTCAGCTCTCAGCTGACAGACTGCAGCGCTTCGGAAGGGGTTAAGTCTACTGGAGGAAGGAAGGTAAAGGTCCCTTTGTATTATTTAAACATATACTTGTAAACCTTGCAATATGGCACTAGCTGCATCTTTTTGTTTATTTATGAAGTTAGAGATTAGTACATATAAAACTACAGGGTGGTATTTCTCTTGCGGTCTTTGTTCCTGTGTATCTATTATCACAACACCCATATTGCATAGGGAAATACAAACTCTAATGCATGGCCAAAAAAAAATTTTTAAATGATGGCTCAGAGTCACAAATGGATTTAGATACTCTCAATTCACTTCAGGGAGAAATGTGGTGTCAAGTTTCTAGTTTAATTCAGGAAAACAAAGTGGCTCACCCAGCCATTTGAATATTTCAAGGTAGAGATGACATTTTAAACATGCAGTCTCCTTGGCATCCAAAGATCCGTATTTGCAGGGCCAAAAGCACATTTATCTCATGCCACTACAAACTCACTGAATTCCGTGAAAAGCCTGATCACCTAGCTAGGTGCTAAGACTGCCTAATGTATATATGGATGGCAATGAGTCCAGATGGAGGAAAATGGGTAGTTATCACCCAATTTTGCGATAGTAACCCAGTTCAGTGATACCCAGCATGACTACAACCTCGGCCTTTAACTGCAACACCCCTGCTTTCTCTTCTGCTCCCCATGACTACAGTCCTCTCAGGCTTCCAAGGAGCAACTTGTTCTCCCCAATGCACCCATGCCCACAGTCTCCTGAAAATCATTTCAGCACTATGTCAGCATCCCATACAAATTAACAACTTTTTTTGACTGGGTATTGCAAAAAAATCTGCTCAAGACCCGCAGACATCCTGGCTGGACAGTCAGGAGTTATGCATGTTCTGACTGGGCAGCTGCGCTGGAGATATGCACACTTTTCACATCAGGACAATCACAGCTGCCAGTCTGGCTAAACAAATGATTTGCAAACCTGACATTATGGTTACAGAAGGAAAGAGAAAATGAGACTTTAAGTTGCACCATTCAAAGTCTGAAGAAGTATGCTTAACAAATCATTAAGCCATGAACTTCCCAAGAAAAGGTGATGAAAGATGACATCATCTTTTAATGATGCATGGTAATGCATTACAGCTTTGAACTGTAATATACTGTTCAAAATTCAGGACTCAAACCTTTGAGAGATGCTCAAGGAGCAAATTGTTAAAAGTCACATATAATGTAATCTTTTTCTTCCTTTAAAAAAGCAAACAGAAATCTCTGAAGTACTTGTAAGTTTCCCCAGACTTTAGATTCTTGGGAGCACCAATGCCCAGAAAGACCAAAGAAATAATTGCTGCACAATATCAATTCCCTTCCTCCTCTGTATACCTTCTGATGCAGTCTCTGGTTACTATTATCATGTAGTGTTTTTTCTATTTCATGCCTCATTTAAAGACAACAGGCAACATAACTAAGACAGTATAAGCAACCATAAATCTGGTATTTCCTAAGTCTCAAGTGCTTGTCTTCATAAATTAAATAACTTTTATTTAATGGCTGGTAAATGCCTTTAGAAATATCCTCTTCTCTCAAAACTGAATTATAAAACTGAATACAGGAAAAAAAACCCAACCAATATCCCAACAATATAAGCACCTTTCTAATATTTGCAAGTGGCTGAGTAGCGACATTGTTTTAACAACATAAATAGTCTGCCCAGAAAAGTAACATGCATTCCACTTTAATAAGGGTAATTAAAAAAAAAAAAGGCAGAGTGCTTCATGATGCTAAACCAAAACAGAAAGCTTACACCAACTGTACTGTTCAGCCAAGGCCTAATTTCATCAAAGATAAACTGCTTTTCAGAAAAGGCTTTGTTAACTTCTATAGGAATGTCATTAACATGACAATAAGCCACAATAGGAATCTGTTTTCCTATTTCATAGAACCACTGAATGATTTGGGTTGTAAGTGACCTTAAAGTTCCAACCCCCTGCCATGGGTAGGGACACCCTCTGCTAGACCACATTGCCCAAAGCCCCATCTGACCTGGCCTTGAACACTGCCAGGGAGGGGGCAGCCACAGCTTCTCTTGTCGACTTGGCAACAGTGTCTCACCACCCTCACAGGGAAGGGTTTCTTCCTATTGCCTAACCTAAAACTACCCTCCTTCACCTTAAAGCCATTACCCCTTGTCCTATCACTACAGTCCCTGAAAAACAGTCGCTTGCCAGCTTTCTTGCAGACCCCTTTAGGTTCTGCAAGGCTGCTATAAGGCCTCCCCAGAGCCTTCTCTTCTCCAGGCCAAAGAAACAAACTCTCTCAGACTGTCTTCACAGGAGAGGTGCTCCAGCCCTCTGATCATCTTTGTGGCCTTCCTCTAGACTCACTCCAAGAGGTCCATGTCTTTCTTCTATAGGGAACCTCAGACCTGGAGGCAGTACACTAGGTGGGGTCTCACAAGAGCAGAGGGGAGAGGTATAATCACCTCCCCATAACCTACTGACCACACTAGTTTTGATGCAGTCCAGGATACAGTTGGCTTTCTGGGCTGCAAGCACACATTGCCAGGTAATGTTGAGCTTGTCGTCCACCAATAGCCCCAAGTCCTTCTGCTCAAGGCTGCTCTCCATCCATTCTCCACCCATCTTGTAGTTGTGCTTGGGATTGTGCTGACCGATCCATGTGCAGGACCTAATCTTCCTTTTATCACTAGTATACATCTAGAAGCTTTTCCTGTTGCCCTTGACACCCCTGGCCAGTTTTAAAAAAGCCTTAGTTTTCTTAACCTGATTCCTGGCTGCACAGATTCTCTGTGTTCCTTCTACACTACCTTTCCTTGCTTCCAACCTCTGTAGGCTTCCTTTTGCATTTGGTTTGCCCAGGAGCTACCTGTTTATCCATGCAGGTCTCTGCATTTTTGCTTGACTTCCTCTTTGTTGAGATGCACCACTCCTGAGCTTGGAGGAGGTTATCCTTAAATACTAAGCATCTTTCTCGGGCTCCTCTTCCCTACGTGGTTTTGTCCCATGCAGATCCATGAAGAAGCTAAAGCCTGCTCTCTCCTGAAGGCCAGGGCAGGGAGCTTGCTATGTACCCTCCTTGCTACCCCAAGGATCCTGACCATCACCATTTCATGGTCATGGCAGCCAAGGCTGCCCTTGAGCCTCACATTCCCTACCTACCCCTCCTTACTTGTTGGTGAGAACAAGGTCCAGTATGGCACCTCTCCTTGTTGGCTCCTCTATACTTGGAGCAGGAAATTACCAGCAACACATTCCAAGAACCTTCTCAATTGCTTATGCCCTGCTGTGTTGTCCCTCCAATAGGTATCAGGGTGGTTGAAGTTCCCCATGAGGACTCTTAGATCTATCAACACCAAGAGCAAATACTCTCAGTTACCCTGTTCCCTGGAACCCTATGTTTATTATACAAAGTGAGCTGAGGATCCCAAATTCTACAGTAAAAAACTGAAAAAGTATCATCTAGATTCCAAAGTTTTTAATGCCTACAAAGAGACCCATGAAGAATACACAAGAAAGAGTCATGCATAGATACAAAAGCATAATCACTTTTCACTCAGAACATCTATTCTAATAATTAGAGAAAGGGAGAGGTAGTAGGTGATTAAGAATAATAAAATAATGCAATATCAAAACCCCCACATGCAAAGCTAATGTCCATGAGGCTCAGACACCCAAATTACTACACGTGGGAATGAGACGAGACAAAAAGAATGAGGCAGAATAGTACCAGGTTACAGTTCAAATGTGACTGACTACAGGGGATGAGATACGAGACATCTGGGTACAGCAAAGGAGAACTGTACAGAAGCTCACACAGAGGAAGGTTAAAGAAAGACATCATGATCTAAGTGAAAGAAAAAAGTATCAGTGTGAGGAGACAGAATACACTTCTGACTACAAGACAGAAAAGAGTTTTAAAAGAAAAAGAGAAAAGGGCAAAGGGATGGCAAGAAAAGGGCAGAAAGGTGCCACGGGTCAGGCAAATAACACAGGCGTTTCCACAGTTCAAAGAGAACCACAGAAAGGAGGGGTAACATCAGCAATTACAAGAAAAGATTATTTTAGGATATTGGACAAATTGAAACAGAGAAGGCAGGGAACATGGGTATATGGAAATAAAAAGCAGGTAAGAAGAATCTAGAAATCAAAGTAACCGAATTATAAGCCAATGTGACAGAACTGTGTAGAAATGTTACATATATAACAGTGGCAAGATTTGATACGGCACAGGAGAGCAAGTGGGAAGGAAGCATGATAGCCTCCAGTATTGTGTGTGAGGCTATAGGAAATGGGGATGGTAGCAAAATTTCCTGTGGCTGGAGGAAATTAGACTACTGGTGTCTGGAGTGGACAGGAAGACAATTTGTGCTTAGCTAAATTATAATTGAAGATTCATTGAGGAAGAAAACAAATGGGCAGGAAGGAAAACGGACGGTGTGAAAGAGATCATGGACTGGATAGCTAGAACAAGCTTTGAGAAATTTGAGAAACACAGAAGAGACATGGAAGGAGAAAGAAAGGAAGAAATATTTGCTAAAGCCAACACTAAAAGCTTGGCAATATGTGGGACTGGAACCAGTGAAAGAAAAAACCTGGAATACTCATCAGGAGCAACATAGTGTGTATAAGCTTCTGTGGCCACAGTAACATCAAGAGTTATAAGTAAAGAGATGCCACCTTAGAAAATTATGTAGTGGAAACAGTAAAATTGTATTTTATTTCTAAAGCATATATAAAGAAGGAAAACAAATGAAAGGTAATCAAATAATACATGACAGAAGACTGAAAGAGTCAACTCTTTTGCATAAACAAATCACTAACTGAGATTTCATACAGATAAAAAACTGGGCAGGAATACAAGCCAGAAAAGGGAAAGTGAAGAAACAGAGTATTGGATAAATTACATTCAAATCAATAAGGTTTTATGAAATTCATGATCGTGTATCCATCAGTATGGATAATAGGAAAGGAACATAAACTGGAACACAAACTAAAAAACCTTTGAAATAATGCTCTCAGAAAAGCCAAACCAACCTGGGATTAGACAGACATCCCACATGCAGCACTAGATTTACTCTACTTGGCACCAGCCAAGTTTCAGCTCTGGACACCATAATGCAAAAGATGCAAACAAACTTGGGAGTAAAAACCCAAAACTCCAAAGGATAAAAAGTAATAAAAACTTTAAAAACATGACAAAAGGTTGAAACACTTAAAAAGAGATGGAGGAGAGATATAACAGCCTTCCAATAAACTAGCTGGTTGCAATAGGAACGTAAAACTGTTCTGCAAACCTATTGGTTAAAACAAGGAGTAAGTTACTTTTAAAACAAGGAGCGCAAGATTAGAAAAAAAAAGAATTTTTAAAGAAATATTTAACTTCTGTGAAGGACTTCTATGAAGCTTACTTAAGACATAAATTCCTTGGCATTAATGCTCCATTTTAGAAAGGAAATTTTTGGAATCCATAGTAGATGTAGAACAGAACTAATACATAACTCAATGAAATTTCCTCCAGACCTACATATATGCAATGCCAGTGCAAGTTTCCCATAACATTTTCTATTTCATTTTTACATTAAAAGTCAAAAATGTTTCAGGATTTCTCTATTAACTGAAATAATATTGTTATACTCATAGGTTAAATTCAAGTTTCTAAACCAAAACTTGATGTTTGTTGAAATATTTTGGGGTTTCACTTTTCTAATGGATGTAAAAAATTTTCAGGCAATCATATGGATTATATCCCTAAAGGCATTAATTACCACTTCCTTTTTTCTTAAACAGTTATGTAACAATCTCATCATTCGTAGTGTTTGAGGTTTCATTCCAACAGAGGTAACTTTTACATTTGGTTTTACAAATCTATCACATACCTAGGGGATAACCTCTTTAAGAGTGCTGGAATGCTGTAAAGTGAAGTTAAATACAGGATTTCAGTTAAGCAATAAATGTCACCTTATTTTATTACTCTATTCATGTTAGTGTAAAACAGTCATCTAAGACCACCCAGCTAATAATGTATGAAAGTAACGATGTGTCACAGCAGCAGAGTTTTGATATCAACGGATAGAGATTTTAAAGCAGCATCTTCTTCTTTCCAAGTACCCTCCATTGTCAAAGAAATCATGGAGCTGCATTTGATTTCAGCACCTCGAAGTACTGCTATGAGCAACACAAACACACTCACCTGTTCCATCATCTACATTCTCTACTTCCATTACTTCTGTGTTTATTCTGCCCCGAAAAAGGTAACGGTGGCCATCTGTAGATGCTTTGCTGTTCTTCAATCGTCTGAAAAAGGAAGAGTAGATAAGCATGTATTCCACCACCTTTTTCTATGTTTCTGCGCTGCTATCTGTACATGCAGCATTTAAAGACTTTAAAGATTACTCTAAGAATCACAAGACATTCACAGATGTGCAACTGAACTGCGGAAATCATTGCTGGAGGGGACACCACTGATGCTCATGCAAAGATGCTACCTCTTACTCTGGTAAAAGTAAGCTGCAAATTGCTGGCTGACATGAGAGTTTATAGGGAAAGTCTCCCTCTGTAAAAGCTCTGTTCCAACACTTCGGTACACACATGCTCCTGTCTGCCATCAAAGCAAAAATACTGCATTGGGTAGATCTCTCCTCCTATCTGACATCGCCTCCTTATGCTAGCCAAGAAATTCAATACAAGGATGGCATGACCAAAAAAATTAAATAAGAACAGGTTTGGATATAAATCTTGACCTACACACATTAGCCTCATAAATGGGATTTATGCATGGAAGAGTGAAGATGACATTTTTCCTTCCTTACATCAGGGTTAACCAAGAATTCTAATTAAGAGTTGCTGAATTTTTTTAACAGTTTCACAGTGATATATTCCAAAAGCACTTTGCATTGCTATAACCCTGTTCTCAATGAAGTCAAAGCCCTCTGCGAATCCCAGTACTAGGCAGATTTTCCCACCTCACATAAGACAGGGATGACTTTCTGTTCATTTTTGCCTATAATGATAATTTATACTGCATATCAAACAAAGGTCAGTTCCTGAGAATTAACGATCATCTGAATTCTGACCTTCACTCACTCCAGAGAGGTAGTGATCTTCAGAAAATGACCTGCCCCATAACTATTACTATCTGATGAGTAACTCTACTATACTGTTTTTTATTCAAAAACTGAATAATGTATTAGAAAACCAAAAACAACAAAAACCCGACAGCGAGCATAAAGGTTCGGCATCACATTTTTTTCTCCAAAGTGAGGTAAATCTAATAACTCTAATGGCATTTGTACCTATGAACCCAAAATCAGCAATCCACTTTCATACAACCCTGCAGCAAACCAATGCTTAAAATTTACTTTAAATATCTCATACCACAAAACCAGGACAATTCTTGTAAAATTTCAAAATTATAAGCCTCCTGTGAGCAACATTCTCTTGATGTACTTGCTGATCAATACTCAAAGTATCTTGCTGCCATACAATCAATTAATTTCCCACCATATACTCTGAAACAATGGTCTAAATAGAGTTACTCTTACGTCTGCAAAAATCTCACCATGGTACCCAACACGTAGGACACGATTGCTCAAAACTAAAGAAATCAGCCCTTTCATGTGTTTTGAGATTTACATCCAACAGTGCATTTTAGCTAGAATATGCATTACAGCTAAAATATGGTGGACAAGTGAAAACACATTATCTAATCAGAAATTTAATTGTTATCACTAGACAACAAAATAGAGCAAAAATTGTAAATGTTTAAAAGAGCATGAGTTTACATTTAACCAATCTAAATAATTGAAGATGTAGACATGAAACTGAGAAGTAGCAGGAGGATATCCTTGAAATACTTTAATATTCAACACTAGATACAATCATGAGGTTCTTAAATTGTTCATGCTCAACTGGTGCAGAATTTCTGCAACCTAAGCAAGATTTGAAACTTAGTCACAAAGGACTGATTCACTAGACCTAGTTAATATAAATTACCTATTTTCTCACACGCAATCTATAGGAGGAAACAATATGCAGTGACAAAGAAAATTTTTAAACTTCCCTCAGGGTTAGCCAGCATTTTCTTCAGCAGTAACCCACTGGAAAAACCAGCATTTCCAGTCCAGTCTGAATAAGATCCTTGCTGAACAAGCTCGGCATCTTTACAATATAGAGAGGTTCTTGTAAGACTCTCTTCACCAACAAGGTCCATGGCTACTTTGCATTACTTCCACTTTCTACACATACTGATGAGTGTGATCTTGCCCACTTATTGTTTAAGCAAAAAGCTCTATTCTACAGTCAATCTAACCACAAGTCTATCATGGAACAATGTAAGTTGGAAAAGAACGTTAAGATCATCAAATCCAATCATTAACCTAACACTGCCACGTTTACCACTAAACCTTGTCCCTAAGCACCACATCTACAGGTCTTTTAAATACCTCCAGGGATGGTGATTCAACCACTTCTCTGGGCAGTCTGTTCCAGTGCCTGACAACCTTTTTGGTGAAGAAATGTTTCCTAATATCCAATCTAACCTGCCCTGGCGCAACTAGAGGTCATTTCTTCTTGTCTTATCACTGGAAGAAGAGACCAACCCTCACCTGAATACAAACTCCTTTCAGAGAGTTGTAGAGAGCAATAAGGTCTCCCCTCAGCCTCCTTTTCTCCAGACCAAAAAAAAACATTTCCCTCAGCCAGTCCTCACAGGACTTGTTCCCTAGATCCATCACCAGCTTGACTGCTCTTATCTGGACATACCCCAGCACCTCAATGTCTTTGTCAAAGTGAGAAGCCTGAAACCGAATGCAGTGGTCACAAGGTGTGGCCTCATGAGTGCTGAGTACAATTACAGACTCATAGAATATACTGAGTTGGAAGGAAACCATAGGATTACCAAGTCCAACTCCTACAAGGGGACAATCACTTCTCTGTAATTAGCACAGGAGGAGAGAAGAGGGCCAGCCAGCCTCTAGCCACCTGGTTTTAAGTATGGCAAAATCAATAGGAGTATAAACTTATTTGTAAAGATAACTTTAAATATAGAAAGCAGTACTTTTGAATGAGTTTGAGGTTTCCTATGCAAAAACTCATGTGTGAAATACCATTCATAAACTATATACAACAGCAAATAAGTGTTGCTAATAAGATTTTAAAGCTTCAATTCAAAATTGATCTCAGATGCAAGCATTTTTATGCAGAAATTTCCATAAGTTATTGCTGGCTGTAGTTGTATATATTCAACTGAGATTATAACTAGACCACACAACACATAGATATTGTGGTACACATATATATATTAGTTCTGGTCTCTATTACCCAACCCTTATCTCCTTCCCTCTCATCCACCCCCATCATGAATAGGTAGAAGATCACATGCTGTTCCTCAGGCATAGCTAAAACAATGAAGGATGAGGAAATCATTACAGCAACAGGCTGCCCATTCAGTCTTTCTATCCTACAGGGTAGACACCTATGAGGTGCTCCCACACGCTGGGCTGCATTGCCAGCTCCCTTCACCCAGATGCACCAAGCATACATTGCACTTGACCATCCTCTAATTTGCCATCTTCAAAAGCAGCTGGGCCAGGATCCATCCTTCAACAGGCACACGACCACGGCCAAGCCAGAGCAGTGATCAAAACAAATAGATATTACAGGTACAGAGAAAGGCATCTTTCACCTGGATGCTACAGGCAATCCAGGGCACTGTTAAAAGACATCTGGAAAAACAGGATGAAAGTTGGCTATCAAATCTGGAACTACCCTTGAAAATCTTACAGCACTCCCACTGATCTGATGGACACGGCTGTAGTGATGACAGTAGAACCTGGATTTGTGAAGCAACAGTTTCAGCAGCTGCAGAGTTTCCTTGGCTGGTCACTGAGGTCAATGGTGGGATTTCCTCTGACGCCATGCACAAGTGTGCAGAGGCAAAGGTAATGGTATTTGGCAGTGCTATTAGAGACTATACTCAAACTCTATCATGTATGTATGAATCTATCAAGGATTTATTCAGTAACATGTACTCAGTGGCTACTCAAAACCAGTCGCCAGATCAAAGAGACAAACTAAGCACTTTCAAGAGGGATGTCTGCACGTAGGAGAACTCTTATTTCTCAGAAGCAAAGAGCACTGAACATTTACTGCAGAAGCTTGTTGCTGAACTACAGAATTGCTCCTTGCAATGCAGTCAGCAGCAGCTTCCTGGCTGTTTCCCCTGATTAGAAATACAAGGCTAGTAAAGAATCATTTATAGCATAAGCTACAACAGTAACTTGTTTGAATTAAAAACTCGGTCTGTTTACCCTTCCTACAAGAGTGAGTCCATGACATACCACCTGTTGTGGAAGACTGACAAAATGGATTCTTTTTCCCCGCACTTCACCATTTGGATTCTGCATTTGTGTATTTATTTCCCAATGTTTGCATGAATCCCCTTTGGATGATAGTTCTCCTCTAAAAATTCTGACTTTTATATTGCAATTAACTGCAGTAAACACTTTGGTGGTATTCAAATATTCTTACGAAACAGCAGACGGGATTAGCTCAACTGTGAGAAAAATACATTATTTTTGAAAGTATAAATTAATCATTTACCTGTGCTTTTTTTTGCAGTAGACCAAAAGGTTATCGAAAAGAAAAAATATCCTCTCTTGGATATTTCCTGCTGAAATTTTCAGTAGTAGTCCACTTCGCAGCATTTCTGTGCACGTATCTGTGATGTTTGACCCCTAAATTAAATTGGAAAGAGATTATTTTTGATTCCATGAGACCTGAAGGACTCTGCAACAATTAAGGAAAATTTTTTACACAAACTCACAACCATAATGATTCTCTGGAAACACCAAGAATAAAACTTTTAGTAAATTATTACATTGCAATTAAATAATAATTTCTAATGATGCTTAACACCTGCTTTGTATTTATTCAGTATTGCCACTAACTGGAGGCTTTTATTGAATGGATAAAGTTTAATCACTAAAGTTTCCATATTATTTTACATCTGTGCATGAGACCTTAAAATTCAGGCCAACTTTACACAGTAATTCTTATATTCAGTAAATTTACTATTTAGTCAGAAATATCTGAAAATGGGGCTCCACAAGACATAATCTTTCTCAAGATCAACTTTGTACCTGAAGCAATCTGGAACCCAAACATCATTAAAGGTGTATATACTTCTACAATAAATTAACCAAAATCCAAAATCAAAATCAAACACCTGCAAGATTTAAAACTCAGGCAAAGCTAATAGCAGCACGTGCAACTAAGGCCTTCTATGCTTCCTCCTAACGAAGTCTGAAGGCATCAGAATTTTGCTAAGCTGTAAGTGTTTGGGATGGAACTTCCCATGCCTCGTTTTTGCTTCAAGGCAAATCATTCTTGCATGCAAAAAGAAGGCCTACATTTTCATAAAGCTTAATGAAAAAGAAGCAAGTTTAACAAAGGATAAGTTTTTTCCCAAAAATATGTCTGTGAAGAAGTCATGGCATTTGTAAATTCATGGCCTTATAAAGAGAAATTTTCCTCCCAAGGAGGCCTGCTTTGAATTCCGAGGTATTCTGCTGTTCTGAAAACCCACATTCCTCCGGGACAAAGCTCCTGTCCATGTGCTATATGCATCCAGCCATGCGATCCTATGGATAATTATGTGTGCTGCGTGCACTGAGCGTACACACCCATGGCTCAAGGAGTTTCCTAACTCCAGGCAGGCAACAGTGAGCTTGGAAAACCTGCAGAAACCAGGACTTTCATCTACACATGTTCTGAATAACTTGAGCCAGTGATAGCTGCAGTTACTTCCTCTTCTTGATCTAACCACAGCAGCCCAAAGAAAGATGCATTCCATTAAGAGCCACGAAGCAATCGTGGGTTCTGCTCTCATCTTGCCATTCATTCATTCTATGTCACAGCGCTGAGTATTGAGCAATGGCTCAGATGTTGTTCTGAGGAGAACACAGTCTGTTTACAGAGATGGTAAGTGAGATTGCACAACCATCACACTGGAACACAAATCAGGTCTCTAAACAATGCTGCTTCAGTATCAGTATTAACTAATTGCTCTTGTTTCCATTTAGGATCAAATGAGCCAAAAATGAATGTCATCTATAGCCATTAGACTGTACTGCCCTTCCAAAGACAGAATAAAACCAGAAGCTGGCATGCTAATTTTGCACTTTGAAACCAAACACAGAAACATGTTAGAAGCATGGTCACTAATATAAATTAAGCATAAATTAGGGCTGCACTTAACTACAAGAAAAAAAAAAAAACAACGGTAAATTTTCCTATTTTATCACTTTTGTGTATTAAAAAGAGTAAACAATACCTTATGCTGCTTTTAAAATTTCCTGGAATAGTACTTGTGAACAATTTGCATTTCAAAAGGCTGGATATTTTTTAACGTTTTTTTGTTTTGTTTCTACAGAAAACTTCAGCCTTGCTGGAAAATTGTTATTTTTCATTGGGAAGCCAAAAAAATATCAGCCTAAGGCTTCAAAACTGTATCAGCAGTTTCCACTCTCTACAAAAGTGTGTATTTTTTCATAGGGGTTTTATGAAAACATTTTGTCTCTTTTTATTGAAAAATCTCATTTTGACTGTAGAAAAATACAACCTTCTCCCAACAGCCCTAGCAAGATCTGCTACTGTGTGAGCATCGCATCATAAAACACCATATTTTATAAGTTTTGTAAATGTATATAATTCAGGTTAATTCATTGATGACTCAAGTTCAACATCGCAATGATGTTGAGTATTATCTTTATCACATTATTACTCCTTCCTATTGTTTTCCTCTTCATTTTCCTCCTTTTCTAATATAGACTGCTAGGTGATGAAAAAAGTCCATTCTAGGGATACTTTTTTTCCCTTTGAGACCTCCTGTCCAAATATGGAACAGTGTTAACTTCACTTATCGGATGCCTTTTGACAAGATCACAACCCATGCTGGTGTGGCCGCAGGTCAGTGAATTTTGTTATTGCTGTTTTATTTGCTGAAGTCCAAGGGAAAAAGGTAACAGGATCAGAAATCACAGCTGGCTGTCCCATAGTGACACTACAAGTGCAGAATAATCCCTTGCCACTCCCTTTGCTATGTAACACTGTTAGGGTCAGCCTGTTCCTAATATTTGCGTGGGCATGGAGCTGAAAGGGACAAAAGAGGAAGGGCATAATGTGTGAATGTAGGGCTGTCTCTACATTTGGGGTGAGCACTCGTCTCCACCACATCCCTTAGGGATTAAAAACATGCCCAAAGAAGGATAAAGCAGAGAGCACACAAGCCCTGCCATATCCACCATGCAATCCAAAGGAGGACTGACAACTATAACATTTTCATGAGGGATGTAACTGCACCTTGAACCTCCACATGGGATTACAGCAGGAACGCCATACAGTTGATATCAAGACTGCCCAGTAGGATAATTAATTTACCCAACTGGGAGTCGCCTCTCCCATGGTGGAAGGTTGAAGGCTACAGGAATGGATGAGAGGTCACCACTGACCCAGAAGCAGGTGAGGCTACCTGAACTACAGGTACAACTGAACCACAGTACATACTAGCAGTGCTTTTGGAACAAATATTACAAAATCTTTCTAATGCAAAAATATTTTTACTAGATGTCTGGATTGAAACTACCAGGGAAATTGCAAATATGAGCAATTTGAAGCTGAAAAGTAATTTGCTATTTCAAAGTTTTCATGAATACGTACATTTATACTCAGTGCTTGCAAGGGAAGATCATAGGGTTGCTCAACCTAAATGTAAAATCACTACAACTCCTTTACATTTCATTTTTCTATATATTTAAAGGACATGCAGTTAGAGCTGATGGGGTATTTTCAGTGAAATCAGTATCTTTGTAATATGTCCATTTGAAAATGCCATGTATTGTAGAAATAAAACTGTTTTTATCATCTTCCAACAAAACCTATAAAGGGTTCACTTGGAAAAAACTGGCCTACGAAGCAGACTTATACTGTGATTCGAGACTGGTTTTTCCTCCACCTGTCCTACGGAGTCATTGGAGACTCCCAACATTTCATTGGAGAGCAATCCTTTCCTGTGGATAGGTAGCACCAGGGCCAGGACTTCCTGGTTTTTCAAGACAGCTGGTGAGGAAATTAAAACCCCGTAAGATCTCTGAGCTTGCAGGGTTTTTAGATAAATCTAGCTCCTAATAACGCTGGGCTGCCAGTCAATCACCTGTCATTCCACTAAGGCAACAGCTCAGACAAGGGGTCTGAAATGTGGGCTACTATGACCATATCACAAAATAAATGCATTTAAAAGGCACTGGAAGGAGAGGCACTATATGCAAGAAATTAAAACCAATATTCCCCTCATCCTTAAATCATTAAATACCCACCTTTGACATAAAAATTTACCTTTTCTACCTGGAAATGAAAAACAACATTTGATGGGTTTATTTGCTACAAAAGCTACTTATCTACACATTCTGGGCAAATTCCAGTCAAACAAGGAGGTCTGACCATACCGATACAGCGGCCAGCATGTTAACAGTGAAAAATGTCAGACATTACAGAATCACAGAATTCATAGAATCATAGAATTGTAGGGGTTGGAAGGGACCTCGAGAGATCATCGGGTCCAACCCCCTGCCAAAGCAGGTCCCTAGCTCATATTGCACAGGTAGGCGTCCAGGCAGGTCTTGAATATCTCCAGAGAAGGAGACTCCACCACCTCCCTGGGCAGCCTGTCCCAGGGCTCTGTCACCCTCACTGTGAAAAAGTTCTTCTGCATGTTGGTACTGAATGTCCTGTGCTCTAACTTGCAGCCATTGCCCCTTGCCCTGTCCCCACAGACCACTGAAAAGGGGCTGGCCAATTCCCCCTGCAGCCCATACTTAAGATATTTATAAACATTGATTAGGTCTCCCCTCAGTCTTCTTTTCTCCAGGCTGAACAGTCCCAACTTACTCAGCCTTTCCTCATAGGGGAGATGCTCCAGGCCCTTAATCATCTTCATAGCCCTTCTCTGGACTCTCTCAAGGAGGTCCCTGTCTTTTTTATACCAGGGAGCCCAGAACTGGACACAATACTCCAGGTGGGGCCTAACCAGGGCAGAGTAGAGGGGGAGGACATTAACTTACTCTTCAGAACTTCCACATGGCTATAGGAAACAGAAAAAAAAAAAAGGGGGGGAAATGGCTAAAAATTCTGTAGTTTAAACCAGAAGTCTCTATTAGAATACTACTTGATGATATGGAGAAATGGAAAGGAACAGAATAGCCCATGCTATTGTAACTACACTGGCCTGTGACTCAGATTGGGTTGTTTGGTTTCCAGCTTACAACAAATGCAAGAATTTTATTTTTTCTTCTCTCACTGAAACTTCCACGCAAATATTACTGACAGACTCCTTCAGCTGCTGAGCCATTCTCCAGCTGAGACAGCCACCTACACACGTACTGAGTTCAGGCCAAAAAATTTAACCACTTAGGAAATTAAGCGAGAAAGTCATTATACTCAAAATTTTCTTTCTTGAAACAGATGTTCCTTTTTTTCCATGAATCTGTATTTTTATCATAATAAATACAAGCTTTGTTTTATGACACTTAAGTATAGGAATTCAAATCATGCTTTGATCAGGTTCTAAAAATAGTCTTTATTTTTTCCCCTTTCCTTCTAGTTAGGGCCAAGCAATGTGCTAAGCATTTCCTTCTGGAAGGAAATCTCCAACAAGTTTGCCTCTTTATTTTTAGGCAATGCAGAAAACCAGATGTTTATTTAATTAAATCCACTCTCATACATTGCATTCAGAGATTTTTTTGTAGTTGTTGTGAATCACTCAAAATACTGTTAGCTCTAATACATGCTCTGGCATTCTTATAATTTCAAGGAATAACTGTATATTATGTTTGAGAGGGATGCACATATTAAGATAACAGCAATTTGGCCAGATTGGGCACCCTGTGGTGGCTGCATGATAACATCAAATCTGATCAGCTACACTACAATAAACACCACATAAGTCTACTGAACACATACTATTTTAAGACAATGGCAGTATTTCAGAGTTCAAACACAAATGAAATCCTAAAAATGAACCAGGAGGCGGGGGGATGGAGGGAAGATAAAACCCATGGCTGTAAGGAAATGCAGCAGCTCAGAAAGCCCACTGTATCCTGGGTTGCAACAAAACCAGTATGATCAACAAGCTGAGGGAGGTGACTCACCCCCTCTACTTTGCTCTATTGAGACCCAGCCAATATTACTGTGTCCAGCTCTTGGAGCAAGTCCAGAGGAGGATCTCAAAAATAATGAGACAGTTGGAGCACCTCTCATATGAAGACAGGCTGAGAGAGTTGGGGTTCTTCAGCCTGGAAAAGAGAAGGCTCTGGGGAGACATTATAGCAGCCTTCTAGTACCTAAAGGGGCCTACAGGAAAGCTGGAGAGGGACAGTTTACAAGGGATTGTAGCGATAGGACAAGGGATAAAGGCTTTAAACTGAAGAAGGGTAGGTTTAGGTTAGACATTAGGAAGAAATTTTTCCCTGTGAGGGCGATGAGGACCTGATACAGGCTGTCCCCTGTGGCTGGGGCTGCCCCCTCCCTGGCAGTGTTCAGGGTCAGGTTGGATGGGGCTTTGGGCAGCCTGGGCTGGTGGGGGGTGCCCCTGCCCATGGCAGGGGGTTGGAAGAAGATAGTTTTGAAGGGTACTTCCAACACAAACCAATCTGTGGATCTATGAAATTATGGTTCATGGAATACAGTCTGAGCACAGGGAGTGTAAGTCTACGTTTCACATGCTCCTGTCCATATCGTTACCCCTCCTTATTGTTACCTTTGCTTGTTCATATATTTTCAACAGCAAACATACTTATTACTCTGTGTTTTACTAGGGATTCAGAAGCAGTTTAATGCAGGACAGGGGATTCCCTTTTCAGGCTAAGTTTGCAAACCGTTATTAGACAACTTACATGACTAATACTGCCTTGAGTTAATAACAGTGTATCTTTACACTCGAATATGTTCATTAAGATGCATTTGAAAA
Organism: Hypotaenidia okinawae; assembly: GCA_027925045.1. Taxonomy (NCBI): domain Eukaryota; kingdom Metazoa; phylum Chordata; class Aves; order Gruiformes; family Rallidae; genus Hypotaenidia; species Hypotaenidia okinawae. Next base: position 127,646,892 of record BSDF01000002.1, on the reverse strand, counting down.
ATATAGAACTCAGGAACTGAGAGCAAGCAGAATTTTGATTACTTTAGGGCAGTAAAAGACTTAATTGAAAACTGGAAATAATAGAAGGAATAAAGTTGGTGATAAGCAATAAGGATTATTTAACAAATTTCCTTGCTATAAAATATTCAGCAACGTAAGCACTTAACTTGCTATTGCCTCTATCATGAAGTTATTACACAAGCATGTCTAATGCATTTTAATGTTCACATATATCTTTTTAAGTTATTGCTGATGACAGCAAGTTCCAGATAATTACAAAAAGAAACTTATTTTCACCTAGTGTAAACAAGCAGCTGGTAAGATAGTTGCTTTGTTTGTAAAGCATCCTCTCAATTTCAACACTTAGAGATTTAGTTTATCTAAGTAGTCCTTTCTTTTTCAAAATCCTGCAAACAATATCATGGCATGAGTACACACTCTCTGTCACTTGCTTTTAGTGACTTTTTCTTTAAGTTTGTCCAAATACAGACCAAAAATTATAGAGCTTTTTGCTTATTTCTTCTAAATTTTCTTCTTGTGAGGCGCAGTGAATTTTTGCAGAATGTGTTATAATGACAGTCCTGTAAGTCCTGTACCAAAGGACTACAGTGCTCTGAATTCTGGCAGAAGAGGATTTCTCTGCTCTAAATTATACCTACCCTGGTTACAAAAATGGAAGAGCAGTTCTTGAAAATGCTGCTACACAGGAAAAGGAAAAATACCATAAGCAATACATTTCAAAGCCCACAACTGAAGAAACATGAAAAAAAATTTGATTAAGGTAAAATTAGTTGCTTAATCCACATTCAGAATGAATCAAATCTTCCCACAATACTTGATTTTTACAACAAACCACGGGTTTGTGTAAATTGACAGATCAGAAGATTTGATGTGGAGCAGACAGGAAATAACTTTGTTGTGTCACGGGCAATATTTAGAGGCTTCTTTGTTCAGTGTAATTTTGATGCTCCTTTGAGATTGTGGCTGGTTCTGCTGAACCCTCCTGGAAGGCAAGGGGAGACTGAATCCGTTGCTGCATAAGCAGAGCACAGCCTTAGGCACAGCAAGTTCAAGAAACAGCATGTGTGGTAACACCAGATGTGAGGAGTGAACAGAGCTGTATACAAACATTTTGTTTGTTTCTGCTGTTTTATCTATTACTATGAATTATCTCCTTTAAAATTTAGTATTCTAGTCAATATTCTAGTGTTTACTTGTCAGACTTCTTGAGGAACTCTGTCAGTTAAAGTTCAGGCAGGTCTATTTCAAAGCTTTCTCTGATTCAATGTCCCATCAGCATCCCCAACCTTTTCTCTGTACCGTCCAAAGGCCATTTCCCACTACGTAGCTGAAAGATCAGGTCTCGGTCTATCAGACTACTGTGCAAAAATACATTTTTCTTGCTTCCTTTTCCAGCCAGAAAGCCTTCCACAAAGCTTTAAAAGGATAAAATCTCTTCCTCTAGTTCTTATGCAGCTCTCTCAGGAAGAGTAAAGTATTCAAAACAACCAAGAACTACTTCCATGTTGGAATTCATGCCTTAACAACCTGTGTATTAGATTCAAAATGCCTTTTTTTATTTTTTTTAATGTTTACCTTACTTGCTATATATTTTTTTTACTGGGACTTCACTTGTATTTCCCTCCCACCTCAGTGCAGACAGTTCAGCAATACTGATACTGAAAATCCAAGGCAATTTAAAGATACACCTGTACCTACATCTATCTTTCCATATAAAATAGTTGTAATGCTCAAAAGAATAAAAAAGGAAGATTTGGGTTCATCTTGTTGTTTTCTAAGGAAAAGGGCAGCTTTTATGGGTACCAGTGAAAATTCTAACTCAGGAACAGACATAAAATTTCTACACTGAACTAAAGCATTAAAGTTCTTCCATTTGCTGACAAAAACTAATGAAGCCAGTGCATAAAAAATAGTAATTAGCAAATTTTTTTTTCAACCAACAATATGCTGTTAGGCTGACACTGGCAGCAGTAAAATCAGAGCAGCATTTAAATTAGGATTTATAGAAGTATTGTGTGCACACATAGAATATTGGTAATTTACATCAACATGTATGCAAAATACTAAACATTTTCCATCTTTCCTAGAAATCTGGTATTTCATACGCAGTATTTAGTCATCGACAACACTTCATTTACAGGGTAGATCCAAAATAATAACTGCGATTTCACATAATTGAAGAGTTTGCAGTAACTCAGAGTCACAAAACCAGTTCAGTACATGCTTGTTGAAAACCATTACTCCCTCCTCAATATAAAAAGCGACAAATCTTACAACAGTACCTCCCATCCTTCCACATGAGACTGCCATTCTTCCAAAAACTCTAATTTTTCCATTTGTCTCTTGGCCTCGTTTATGTTGGAACAGACAGCTTTCATGGCCTGGAGGGCTTCCATTAGTGCTGCATAGTCACTGTGCTTCCTTGGAGTCCGCTTCAGTAACTCCTATTTAAACATTTTAAAAAGAGAAAAAAGCAAAAAAGAAACTGGTCTTTGATCTCTAAATGTGCATTACAAGAGGCTTAAATTGACTAGGATACAAAATCAAAAAGTAGCCAGACTTTTCTTTTACTAGGTGGAAAACTAATAAACCCTCCAGCATTGTGTCTTACTAGGATGCTAAAACTCAATAATAAAATACAAACAATAAAAATATTCACTACTTAGGAAAAAATTTGCAGTTCAGATACCTTGTCTCCCCAACAATGTTTCTTCATGTTGATCTTTGGTTTTTATTTGGTTTGTGTTTTGGGGTTTTTTTAAATATATTCCACAGGATGGAACTTTTCAGCAGCAAGGATAACAACTCTGTTTTAAAATGTTAGTTTACTGACGTCAAAATTAACACCTGCCTTTCCTGCAACTCCAGGCAAAACCCATGTTCCTTTATCTCCACATCATTGTTTAATCTACTGTGGTACACCAGAGCACCGAACAATAGCTTCGGTGACTCACTGATTTCAGATGGTTACTGGTAATGGCAGCCATGCTAAAAAACAAAAGTGGAGTTGCCAGTATTCATTTGAGATTTCACATCTCAAATTACCAACCACCCATTTACAGCTGGACCGACTGTGGACAGCCTTTGGTGCACACCCTGACTGAGGCGTGGGTACATTCCTCCTGGAGGCCTAACCCTGCTGGCACCACATCCTGTATTTAAATTTATCATTAATACTTTTATTTCAATGTGTCCCTGAAGTAATTCATTAGTCATTTTCCCTTGTTTTGTCCGTAGATACTTCATTCAAAAAACAGAACACAAAAATAATTTTAGAATAGGCCAAGGGAACTGTAAAAACCACAGGTATCTGGGATGACAAAACTTCATTGCAATTATTATACTGTTTAACTTGTTTTAAAAACCTTTCATTTGATCATTATTAGTTGTAGGGTTTTATGTTAGTGCATTGAAATGTATAGGCCTCATAACTGGCAGTGTTTCAGATCTAAACTCACATAGGCATTGTGAAAAATTCTGTCCAATAATCATGTTTCAAATAGCTTCTAGAGCAGAATCTCCCCTGGCTTTTCTCTCACAGTTAGAAACAATAAACAATATCAAACCTTATTTTTTTAAGAATAAATTAATTTCAAATATTTACTTTCCTGATGATTATATTATTTCCTAACACGCAAAAAATTTCACTTACTCTGAGGTTTGAATATCTAATGTTTCCCAGCACGTTTAACATTTTTCATTAAGTTTTAAGTTGTAACAGTATGAGCAGAATAAACAAATGTGCACAGAACCACCTGCAGCATCTTATTCTCCAGTTTTTCTTACTAATCATTTTCATAAATATTTTCCATTTACAGTTTGGTGATGGTAAATTAGAATCATCAAAGCATGTCACTAACAAGCTTGGCTATCCCAAGCATTGTAAGCAAGCACATGGTCAAATCCAGCTGAAATCAGTCTCATTAAACTCTCTTAAAAGGCCACTTCCATTCAACAATGGAGAGGCAGCCTTAAGACAGATACAGAAGGGAGCTAATCATCTTGACCCAGCCAAACTCCTCAGTCCTTTTAATACTGATGTCAGAAGACTTGCCGCTGGCTTTAATGAGAGCAAGTCTGGGTCCAATATCTAATAAAGAGATTATTCACTGGGCAGAGAGATTGTTCCTGCGGTTTTGAAATACTCTTAGCAACCAGTTTTACATAGAAGCGGATAGTCCTAGATAAAAATCTTGTAAGTACCTTCAAAAGAAGGGGATACTTGCATATTCTCTGTATGGGCGTCACTAGATATCCCTCCAATGGTACATCCGTGTTCTTGCGTCCGCCAAGGAGCATGCAATTCTAGAGTTTCAACATTTTCAGAATTAGCAAAAAATCCCAAGAAAATTATCAGAAATAATGACAAGGGCACACAGCAACACTGGCTAAGCCCTGGGTCCCTTCCAACTCAGTATATTCTATGGTTATACATATAAATTATATACATATATCTTAGATGTAGGTGCTGTATATATATGTGATATATTTATATATGTGTGTGTGTGATATGGAGGGTTTGCAAGAGCATCAAAAGAACAGGCTTGAACACTTGCATAGGCAGGTACACTGACTATCATACATGACAATGGTATTATGCAGGTATCTGTCAGACAGTCTGATTAAGTGTGGCCTTTTGTTAAAGTTTTAAAATACAGTAAATAAAATGCTAAAAATATGCTTTCACACATCAATGATCAAAAATAAAATTAATTCAGGGTGACTACTACAGGTGCTCTTGGTTTCAAAATGTGTCTTCGTAACAGTTAAGCAGCATTAAAGATTCTTCAGAAAGTTTCAATATGGCCATCCTAATTCACAGACATACACACACACAGAGTCTTCTGTTTACATGCATGCTTCTATATTTAAACACAATATGCAATGAATAAAATATCCTTAGTCATGGGCTAACGAACATATGAGTTTTGATAATGACATTCAACTATAGAAACAGAGAATACATGAGATACTGGGTAGAAGCATCCATGAAAAAGCAGCTGAGACAGAGAAACGAGTAAGGGCTATTTGAGATAACAAAGTATGCAAGGGACATGGCAGCAAATATTTGAAATTCCAGGAATTAAAGTGTAAGTACATAAAGACCTAAAGCAATGCTGGAAATTATTTTACAGAGAGATCAGAAGGAATTGATGCAATGGTAGGAGATAATCTACAGCTTCAAGGAGCAAGATGCCTAAACTGAGAACACTAAACAGAAGCACTTGAACCCAGCCAGATGGTATGCTGACGCAGGCCACAAATCTGGGTGCAGACACATTGTTGATGGAACAGAGACTACACAACTGGGTGGCCGCTCCGCACGTAAGTCATGATGCACATACCTCATAAGCAGTGCTGCTAGGGGGATGTCTACACCCATCCTTAGGTCTCTGCTTTGTACTCATGGTTAACCAGCTTCTGTCTGACCCTAAAGGATTCTTTACCCTAAAGGATCTCACTTAATCTGCCCACAAGAAAGCTTTACTGATAAAAAACAAGCAAAACAATGGCAATGCAGACTACATGCTTATATAATGACTTTCTCTATACTTAAAGGATCAAAAGTTTGGTTTTGGATCCCGATTATTTACAGATAATCACATCTCTAATGACCTGAACTGTCTGGCTAGAAGTCTTCAACTGTACTTTCAAATCAAACAGACAGACCTCCTGGTCTCTAGGTTAAACTGCTGCCACATATTATACAGACATGTCCTGCATCTGTGAAGAATCCAAAGAAGATGTGGAAGTTGTGTGCCTGCACCCAGGGGTACATGATGCTGAGACATCATGAACTGCCACTGCAAACCTGGCTTCCTTTCCTCTCAGAACTAGCTCTCTGCAATCTTTCACTGGAATATTTAGCTTTTTTGTCTCTGTAGTCAGCATTCACCCATTCTTCTAGAGTCCAGACATGCTGCTCCCAATACAAGAATCACATGTACAGCTCCTCAAGTCTGGGGCAAGGTGAGGGATACTATGTTGAACACTGAGGTAAAATAGGACAACTCTGAAGCTGTTTTTAACTATAAATGGAACACTGCCAAAATAAGATGTTCTTAGCAAAAAGGTAGATGGAACATCATGTCACCCAGTACCTCCTACTGCTCTTTAACTTAGCTGTAAGAAAATGCACCTAGGAAGGTAGTCAGACCCAGAATCTGTCCAAAATTTAGTGAGCTGCAAGAGGACAGCTTCACAAAGAGCTCTGTAAACAACAGTAGTGAAAGCCTACTGTGTGCTAAAAATAATCAATAAAATTAAATAAAACTTGTGCTATTGCCAGCATTGGCATCGTGCGTTTTTTTAAACCATATCCATAATACTTTGCTGACAGTGTCATTTACTCTCCAGTCCTAGAATGCAATAATCAGATCTGATCACTCTGAAATTTGAAATCCTACCTGAGGGCATTTAAGCTACAATATTGTACACCCCACATTTCAGAGTTATCACAGGACACCATGAAGGAAAACACTAAAATCATTCCATACTGAATCTTTCTTTCAACAACTAATGTGAACTATTAGGAAACTTGGTATTTACATGGAAACTAGTTTTGCTGTGGGAAAATCATGAGGGCTGTCATACTTAACATTTTAAACCCCCTCCTTATTTGTCTTGTAAATTGTAACTGTGCAGCTGTTTCTTTTGACCTCAGATTAAATCAGCATCTAAAATCAGGATGGCTACTTTATCACCCATAATGAAACATTTTTCTGTCTGGCACAGACATGGCTACAAAACCAGAACATGGACCTTCTCTTCAGAAGTTCTGATGAGTCCTTCAGCTTCCCTTCTCTAAATTCTTTCTCTGCCCCTCCTCATATAGCTTACTCTATTATTTTTTCTTTCTACAGGCACAGCTGGATTTACACTCTTGTCTCTTGGCCAGTAAGTTCAAGGCACGCTGCCTAATGCCGTATCATTATGCAGGGATCCAAGTGCAGCAGTGAAAATATGATGTACACAACCCCTTCCTCTGGAAGCACCACCCCCAGCTGAAACTGCCTGCTAACCACTTGCAGGTTTGCTTGTAGTTGTTGCATGGTGAAAATGACACTGCTAAAAATTCACTGCCTGGTCAAAAACTATGAAGTTAGAACACCAATTCAAAGTTTATTTACCAAAAGAAATGTCCGCACTGTTCTTATTTTGTTGAGGTCAAGCAGAACTTTCTGTGCCTTCTCATGGTTACTGCAGTATTCATCATAGATACGGAATTTCTCTTTCTGCAGAAACAAAGCAATACATTGTTCTTCACTTGCCATTTTGAAATTTTCTAAAATGTCTAATTAATAAAACACAGAATGAACACTTTTCAAAGCTGAATAGCTAATATAGTCTTCATTTTGGAAGACTTCCTCCCACGTTTATTATTTAAGGTCCAGTCTCAAATTACAATTATGAGCAGTCTGGAAGCATCACTTGGGAACTTCAAACACAAAATCATAGAATACCAGGTTGGAAGGGACCTCAAGGATCATCTGGTCCAACCTTTCTTGGCAAAAGCACAGTCTAGACAAGATGGCCCAGCAACATGTACTGCCAAATCTTCAGTGTCCAATGTTGGGGCATCCAATGCTTCCCTAAGGAGATTATTCCAATGGCTCTTTGTTCTCATCATGAAAAATGTTCCTCCTGTGTGCAATAGCAACCTCCCCAGGAGTAACTTTTACCCATTGCCCCTTATATTTTCCACGTGGCTCTGTAAAAAGGAGTCTCCATCTTCTTTGTAGCTACCCCTTAAATACTGGAAGATAGTGATAAGGTCTCCCACTGAGCTTTGTTTTCTCAAGGCTAAGCAATCCCAGTTCTCTCAGCCTGTCCTCATATGGAAGGCTTCCCAGTCCTTTGATTAAAAATTCAGAGGATGGACTATCACAAAAACACAGAATTAAAAAAAACCCAAACAGGAAGAAAATGCAAAATGAGTGGCTTATTTGCAGACATCATTACTTATTTTGTCTGCAACCACTTGTTTGCAAATATGATCCAGAATTCTGCAGTCAAAAACCGATGTTACTCAACTTCTGTAAAATGTTTCCATGAGCCATTAATAATTTTCTTCTCCCACAATGAATAAACAAAGACATAACAAACAAATGGGACTCTAACCAATGACACCGAGATTTTTGATAGGCCAACTGAAAGCAAAGTAACTTGTCCTGATTTTGCAGAGCACTCTGTAATACTGACATCCTTGTTTTGCTCCAACAAGAAAAGTAATACACCTAGAAAACAATTACTACAGGACATACAAACATACTTAAGGAGGTACTGAAGTTCTGAAAAGTAAAATATGGTCTCACAGACCAGAACTGGGGAGATATGTTACCCAGCATACACAGCTCTTCGTTAAATATTCAAATTTTTGCTTAGCATCAAAGAGGAATAAAGTTTCATACAGCCCTGATCCATGTACATCCATTTTATGTATAGGCACCAGCCTCACCCATGCTGCAGGCTCCATGTTTAGCTTGGTGAATAAAAAAATGATGAAATAACAGAAGCTGGCCCATCTGATACGTTCTTTATTCATCCCCCTCCCTTCTCTTCTATTTTATTTTTTTTAGTGTAATCAAGAAATGACCTCAAAGTATTCTACCTTATATAATCAAGTCATATTATGTCCTCATGACAGGAACTAATAAAGACAATTAATAAAGGAAAAAGGTAAAATAAGGCTGCAATAAAAAGATAGCGTACGTAATGAAGAAAGCAGGTTCCAACTTCATGCTGCGCATTAGGCTCTGGCTGTAAGCATTCCTCCACCAGGGACAGGAAGTTTTTGTGAACCACAAGAATATCTTCAATATTTGAAAACAACATCTGAAAAAAAAATAAAACCTACATAAATAAAACATCAGACACAAAACAGAAGAAATATGCAATTAGGAGACTGACCTTAACTGTCTCTTCCGTGACATTTTTATCCACTTTGGCTGTAGCACGTTGGATCATTCGGTGAAGGAAAGCCTGCATGACACAAGACAAATTTAAGGGAAAAGTTATTTCAGGAAGCTACAAACAACTTTTCGCATTTTGTGCTTAGAATTTGTTTCCCAAATTTCTTATGCTTTGGATACAGAGTCACATCAGAGTATTATTTGGAATCCAAAACAAGTATTTTATTTATAAAGCATTTAGTAGTCCTGTTATCTTAACATGACATAAATCCCTAACTATACTGTTAAAGAGTTAAAACAATGAAATATTAATGAAAATTCTCTCAAATACTACTTCCACCCTCCACTCATATTACAATCAAGCAAGAGCAAAGTGAGTCATTTTCAAACTCTTGCTCTAGCACTGTACAAACTGACTACATGGCAAGCTGCAATAAGCCCCTACTTTCTAAATAAAAGCTTGTTGGGAGATACTATTATGAAATGTGGTTTTTACCATAGAAATCACAAGTGAGATTTCTAACATATTAATAATCAAACCTTTTGTAAATTGGCTTAAACAAGTCAGCTGCACCTGGCTTTGCTTAATGAAAATGTTCATTCTTCCCTCCCTAAGAACCTCATCCTTGGGGATCAAATGAGAAGTTAGTAATACCACTAATGAAATACCAAAAGAGTAAGTTTTATATTTCACATTCGAGAACTGGAAACAACAAGAAAAGTCACTGCAAGAAGCAATACATCACATTCAGGTACAGAGGACATAATTAATTTTTATTAATTCATTCCACTACAAAGACTTGGGTATGTTCTGAAAATATCTACACAATGTAGACTGAAATCTTACACTGATAATTCTTCACACAGCCACGCATATTCTTTAGTTATTAAAAACTGGCACCAAAAGTGCACAAATGTCATGTCTTTCATAACCATTTAGCTCCAAGTCACTGTGCATTGTACACTGTACACAAACTCATCTAAATTCTAGCGTGGTGCAAATTCCATAGAAGAGGCAATAAATAACCCCTGTGTGGAAGGAGAGCAGTCACAGCATCCCCCCTTTTTTTTTCTCTCTCTGCTAGGATTTAAACTTTTTCATTCCCAAGCAGTGATCCTTTCTCTGCTGAAGACTACTATGGAGCTGGCATTACACATTTTTTATTACCAAAGAAACTAATCTAGTTATCCAGGACATAAACAGAATTAAGTCTGGAATATTGCTAGTGTATTGTATGTTTCACATCAGACTCTACAGTGAAGCAGATTTTCTACTTCTTTAAACCCTTCTTTTTCCTGACTATTTATGCTTTCTTTCTAATGTTTTATTGATGGAAAAAAAAAAAGTCATTAATTCATCTGCAGCAGTTAACTGTTGGTGGACAACAACCCTTTAATAGCCTTCCTTGCTACTAACATCCACAGGGCTATGGCAAATCTACTGTGCACATCACCTGTACAACACACAATGAACCCCATACTGAGTGAAAGCCTGTTTAATTATATGACTAAATTAATTTTTGAAAGTTTTTGCTAAACCAGCCAACAGTATTAAATATACTTTAGACTTGGGGGTGGAGGGGAAACACAAGAACTACCTCTGAAACTCATGTCTATTTTTACTATCTGTAATCTCTCTGTTCACATTATTTCCCTGTAGACCAAACATACTGCTCATCCGCTCTCATGTTATCCCAGAAGATCTTCGTTTCCTGTAACTGTGAAGGAAGGTGAACATTCAGTTGGCTGAAGGCAAAACAGAAAATGATATGGGAGCTGAGGTATTAGTTATACTCAAGTGATTCAAGACACTAACCAAAAGTCATGAGGTCAAGAAGAGCTGCAATAAACAGAGTCCTCGTTTGTTCAAGTGGCGCTATCCCAGACCCTGCATCTGCAGAGGTTATCAGAAACTGAATCCAGGAAAATCCAACCTCTCACAGAGCCCAGACACAAGTTGCTAATGAAGGTAGGGAGGCCTAGGATGACTTTGGCTCCTTCTAGCAACTTAGTACAAGCCTGTGTGTTATTTTGCTGTACTCATAGTGCAGAGGTAGTATAGTGACAATACCAGGTTTTCCCAAAGACTTGACACCTGTTGTGCCCATCGATCCAGTCTGCTTCCTGAAAAACTTGTAACACTATGTCCTACAAAGCAATGGATGTGACCCTTTGAATCTTCCAAAGCACCTACCCGGGAGCACCATGAAACCACGCATATCTCAAAGTAATTGGAATCATCTCATGTTTTCTAGAAAAGCAGTGAAAGAGAATTTGGGAGAGTGCAGGTAGGGATCAAGCTGTCAACCTTGGCTACCTACCACCAAGACCCATCCTTGAGGTCTTCAGCAGCTGTGGAGTGAGCAATGCAAAACAATGGTGAAACTACTGCCTTCTTCCCATATTTTCCTGATGCCAAATGCCCTCAACAACTTCCTCTGGACTGCAGAGACACTGATCACTCCATACACACAACCCCTCTGCTTTGGGACTTTGCTGGGGACACCAGACAGCCAAAATCAGGCAGGAGGATGGAGAGGTAATTGCTTTTGCAGTGTAAATAACCTTAATCCAGCACACCCTGACTACGGAAAGATAAATATTTCTGAACCTGTATGACACACAGTAGGTTTGAGGCAGAGATATCTATTTAAAAGACTCCAGAACTATTTGAATATCAACTGAGGAAAACTAAGAAAAGTTCTTCAAAAATTGTTAAAAAGAGAAAAAAACAGGTCATTTGTAGACAGCTTTAGGAGGACCACAACATACATAGAAATAACAGACATTGAAAGAAAAATACACAAGGATGCCCAGAAACTACTCAGGATTTGACAGATGCTGAGATAACACAAAAGTTTATGGAAGCTTCTGAAGATAAAACTACATAAACTAACTTGAACCACAGAAAAAAACACACCTGCAAAAAAAATGAAAGAAACGTGAAATGGACATGTCAGCCAATTTATGTTCACTAAAGAAGCAGACACACAAAAAAGTCAGAATGTCCTATGAAATAGCACTGAGTTGTTTCTAAAAATTCCACTTTAACTTCAAGTCTGCTGCTCAAAGTCCAGACTCATTACTGAGCAACACATTACTTGAGGGAGCAAAGCATTACAAGTTGCAGAGGCACACCTAAATAGCCACTGCTCCTGGGCTGTGCACCCCCTCTCCAAAAAAAAAAAAAAACCCAACAAAACAAACAACAACCAAACAACAACAAAAAACCCCACAAACCACACAAAACCCAACCAACCAAAGCAAAAAATCAGCTCAAACTTAATGCAATTTCATTTATCACACACACATGTCAGTAAATCATGACTCATCTTTGTTTCCTGGTGTATACTGCACGTCTTGCTGAGGTTACTTCAGGATTTATCTACACCAGTGTAGATGATTTTTAGCCCAACCTCACGCACAGGGAGTTACACAGATCTCTCTGCACTCCAGGATTCCAGACCACTGTCACCTAGACGGTGATCATCGACTTTCCCAAAGCTTCTTAAGTGAATTCCAGAGTTTCCCTTAATTTACCTTCAATCTGTATTTTGCTCAAGTAACAGAAAAGCCATATGGTTTAAACATAACCTGATCTTCCGAATTTTTATCTCACGCTTACCAGCATTTTAGCTGCACTGCTATAGCACAGGGATTGCAACACTGCAAATGGAGATCCCCTGCCCCGGCACACCCTCCCTGCCAGCCAGACTCTTGCTGATGTCCTAAATTCAGAACTAAAAAGAGATCTCTCTGAAACACTTCCGAGGAGCAAGTTTGCTGGGTACCATAAAGAGAAATCTAAATTAAAATGATCAGATGACAGACAAGAGACAATGTTTCTTATTTGCATCTAAAAATAAATTAAAAAATAAAGCCAGTTTAATTCTCAAATTTTTAGAACTGTCTGTGGAAAATTTTGTCATTCCAGGAATATCTTTGAGTCAACCCAGACTGCTACAACCTCTGCCTCCACAATGTTTGAAATTCACATTATAAATCTCAACTTCTTCAAGAACTTCATTCGCACAAAATGGCATCTAAATCATCAGTATAAAGCTGCTTTGGAGAATCAAAAATCATAGACTGGTTTGGGTTTGAAGGGACCTGAAAGACCATCTTGTTCCAACCAAGTTTGTCAAACTTCTAAACTTGCAGACTAAAACATGGGGTACCTACTGAGATTTTTTGGAACAGGGGGGCAGCTATATGTAAAATATGTAAGATAACAGTTTAGGGTAAAGTTCCCTAACTCCACTCAGGTCCTACTGGGTACATAAAAACTCTGTTTCTAGCTGTGATTCAGTATGTTTGGGCCACAGTGGTAAGGAGGAGGATAATTCACCTCTTAGAGAAACGTGGCAATGAATTACGCAGAACATTTGGAAAAGATTCCATACTAATCAATGAAGACAACTAAATCCTCCTTTTTTTCATGGTTGTGTATTTATTGCCTCTAGAATATTCTGACATACTTTCTGTACCAGTCCCTGTCCTAACTCTTCTACCCTTTGGCTCACACTGCTGTAGTACATCATAGGAAACACCAGGGCTGAAAATTCAAACATAAAGACTGAAAATCCCAAAAAAAGAATTATAAAAGAAATCTGTTCATTATGCCAAATAAACACTAACATGTTTGCCTGCCTGTTGATCTGCTGCCATTTTGGGAGGCAGTGTGCCTCACAGAGAACGCACACTGAGTTCCTGTTGTGGGGCTTTTACTTCAGGTCTTACCAAAATAAAAGTGGCATTGTTGGGTTTTTTGGTGAGGGCTGGGTTGTTTTTTTCTCCATAGTTGCTCTGTGTTGTTGAAAGAAAAAAAAAAAAAGAAAAACACCACTGCTACAGATAACACAAGAAGCTGCCAACAGCACAAATGACTTCTCTGACATCTGGAATGAAACCAGAGAAGACAAAAGAAGTCTGCCTGCAGAAGATTCACAGGGCACAAAGAGTTTTTCCCTTCTCAACAGATAAGAAGTGAAGTTCTAAAATTACGTCAGAGCACCTGGCTCACAAAATATATGCAAATATTTTTCTGAAAGCAGTCATCCTCTATTTGTGAGCATAGAAAGAAATATTCTTTTTCATTTAAAAAAAAAGAATTAAAAGAAAAGTAATTTATTTTCCCCCTCAGACTTATTTCAACATTGTTTCTAGTCTTAAATCTGTGCTGTCATAAACAAAACCAATGTGGACTGCAAAAACATACATATTTTTAATAAGGTCATTTCCTGTGTATTTTCACTTTAGGAAAACTGGTTCAATTGAAGAGCCTGAGCTATCATAGCGAAGCCTGATGAGTAAGGCTAGCAAGATCGTTTGTAAATGAAAACTCAGTAAAGTTTGTTTTTTACACCGTCAAAAGACAAAACCCTAATAGAACCTCACAACAAGGAAAATATTCCTAGATTATGATTTTTGTAAGTGTCTAGGATAATAGGCTTCTCTTCTACTCTCTCTTCCAGAAACACAAAGCTGGAATACTTCTGGGTTTTGTGTGTTTTCTCATTATGTTCTTAGTGTGTATCTATTGGCATCTGGATGCTGATACACACTTTTCTCTTTTCACAGTATTTAAAATGATCCTAAAGAGAAACCAGAGACCTATACTTCGGAAGAAAACTGCTCAAGATTATAGGTGACTAGCCAAATGCATTTTCTTATCGTGGCTGATTCAGCTCATAAACATCGAGGTAGTATTTTGCACATAAGTTGGAGAGTTTTTGGCCACAATAATTAATGTATGTCATATTCCAGGTCCCAGAAGAACACCATGCTGGGTTTATTGAAGTACTATTGCTTGATTTTGCTACAAAAGCCCCCATTTCAATAGCAGCTGTGGTAAGCTCTGTGGGTTTACCCTCCTCTTCCCATTAACCTGTGCCAGCAGCAAAGGCAGTAGCAGCTCGGGCTGGCTTCTGCTACTGAACAAAAGACACTTCTTCTCTCTCCAGTAATTCACCAGCTGAGGCACCACCTGTTTCTCCCATCTTGCCTGCAGGACTGGATGAATCACTTTCAAAGCTGGCTTCAGATCCTGCTGCCTGTAAGGACAGGGGAATAGATGGACCACATCTGCAATACTTTCCATCCTAGAGCTAATTTCCTTTCACAACTGACCAAACTATTCCCTTTTCTGTTCATCAGACCCAGAGGGGCATCAGTCTGCCTCAAAGAGCATCCCTGGCTTCTTTCCTTAAAATAAACATGAACTCTGAAGTAAACACACACACACATAAAATTTACTGCATTGAAGAAACATGTATCTTCATAATGTCCTTATACACGATAAATACGCTACCACATTTTGGATAATCTTAAACCTTTCTCCATCACGTCATTTTTTTTTTTACTTTCTTCTAAATTTTTTCTCTGCCATTATCAGAAAACTTCTTGCAAGAAAAGAGCAAGAAAATCTTTCCTCACCCTGCACTCTACCTCACTCACCTTTTCTGCATTTCTTTAGTCACTGACATTATTTTTCAACTTTTTACCTCTTATCTTGTTCATTGTAAACTGAAGAGTCCTCACTCATGTTTCCTCCTTTGTCACAGAAGTGCCCCCTAAACTGATTTCCCTCACCTCTGAAATCACCTGAGCTATGACTGTCCTATCACTTCTGAACCCCTCCTCCCTATCAGCTCCACAGCAGATGAAAGCAAGAGATTTATAGTCAAAAGTCCAGTTCCCTGCAGCCAGGCGGGAAGTCAGATGTCTCCACCCTCTTCCTTGTACTGAAGCCATTCTCAAAAAGATTTAGTATAACCTTTTCCTGGCCCAAATCAGAAGATATCTGTTCCCTCTTCTTCCCATATGTCAAGAACCCTACCACCCATATCTAACATCTTCGTTTTGGGAAACTGGGTCTCTGAGGACTAGCTCTGCTCTTGCTGGTCAATACAAGTTTGGCTGATGAATAACAACAGAGTTACTCACACGCTTGCAGTTTACATTATGTCAGAGTGAATTGCCAAATCAAGGGCTGGATGTCAGGCTGGCTGACACGTGCCGCTGTGATCTGAGGCCATGTGCAGAAAGCTGCTAGAATATCATCTACATTTTCTTCTTGGGTAAAATACAGCTCGACAAGAGCTTTAGAAAAAGGCCATACATTGGCATAAGGGCTGAATGCCTATCTGCAAGCTAAGCAGAAAGCAGACTCTGCCTAAAAACTTTTTGCAAATGTCTGATGTAGCATGGGTTGCTGGTATCTGGGGGGTTATCCCATGAAAAATGTAAACAGGTTAGAATCAGGTCTCACCATCACCAACAAAGAGTTTTTGGAAGGCCAAGGGGAAAAGCCCCATGTGAATTTCTGAACAGACTGCTGGGATTCCAACAGATAAACCAAACAAGAGGAATGTATACAAATGAATAAAACATTTCCAGTCTGTTTGTGAAGGTACAGGATTAATCGTCATTGTATTTTGAAGGTTTCCTGATAACAAAGAAGATACTCTGGATTGAAAAATGTTCACATGTATGTAGAATTCCCTCTGGTCATACATCTTATGGTTTTGTTGGCACATGTTACAAAGTGAATAATATACTGCTAATGATACAGCTGATCTTGGATCTCAAGTGGGAATGGAAAAGAAATAACGCCTACAAACAAACTTTACCTCTCATAAAAGTCAGCAGTTTCCAGAATTTACAGAACACTGGGTTCTGACTGGGAAATCTCAGTGAATTCAGCTGTGTTAACTACCAGCAAATCAAAACAAAAAACTAGGAAATCTCTGAGCAATTGTAGATGTGGAAGTAACAGTATGTTCCCATTAAACTGCAATCATCATTAGAAAACAATTCATACGTTTGAAACATTTATACTTCATACTATAGTTTCTGCTTCTTTTACAGAGACAGATCTCTTTATTCAAATAAAATAAAAAATCTTGAAGTTTCATTTAATTTTTACTTCATATGATCTTTCTAAATGTTTGGGGGGGAGGGTTAAGTTTAACACTGACAAATATTACAAAATATTTCTGTGACATCTTTCTAATTCTACACATCAAATTATGTTTCTTTAGTAGCTCATGAGTTTCAGAAAGTGTAAAATGATCAAGATGAGAAATACATTTGTCATAAATGACCCCTTTGAAAGAATATTTTAGAAAGTATATTTCTCAATTTGAGTTAGAACGTTAGAAATTGCAAAAATATTACAAGAAAGACATTATCAGCTCATCTTCTCCCCTCTTTAACTTTCCAAAATTCATTAAGATGTTTGAAAACAAGTTTGAGTCATTTCTCACTCAAAAATAACCACCAGAATTAAGAAAGCCGTAACCTTTATCACCAATTAAGAGAAAGAAACCTGAAATAACACATCACATCTCCATTTTCAAGATTGAAATCTAAAGCTTAATTCCTACTACATCTGAATAAGGGAGGAAAGCTGGCTCAGTACCAATGAAAATGAAATATTAAGTCCTCAATGATTAGGGCAGCTAATTAAAAAGAACCCAACTGCTTTACCTATAAATTGAGACAACATGAAACTACTGACAGGCGACCATAAGGGAAGCCCACCAAACCCTTTATACATGCTCAGTTTTCAAAACATAACACTTTTTCCCAGTATTGGATTGCAGAGTCCTTAGTTATGAGTTCATTTAATGTTTAATGTGGTTAGATGCTAATTAGGAATTAGAGTGTCCAAGAGATCTACAATTTTTATTGCCAGAGCTGTATAAATAAAGTGTACTTCTCAAACACCATTCAGTGCCAATCCTGGCCGCCATTTGTATTTGCACACTTATGCCAAGAAAAACATGAAGCAGGGAAGAGCACGAAGCAGTGCTTTTCTATCCCATTTTCAGCTCTTCATAAAGCCTACAGGGAAACTGTAGTGAGTACAGCACTGAAAAAAGATGCCCTCCTGATTGCAGAAAAAAAAAAGCAGAAACATCCCACTTAAGTTCTTCTCCAATCAGTAGAAATCAGAATGCTTCCCTACATAGGGAAACCTCTCTTACATCTGGGATGTGCGTCCCTAAATGACATTTATATATGTCCTGGGATAACCAAACGGTACAAAGTTAACAGGCTTGTATGCAACGGTGCCTCATTTCATGCAACAGTCATGTGTCACATTTCGGAATCCTATTCATAGGCCTATTTTGGAAAAACACCCAGACAATGACATATACTGTGGCTTCTCCTAAAAACACACCCGAGACCCTGCATAATCAAAAGAAATCCCGGTCTGTACTATGACAATGTTGCTATTTAAATGCATTGTGAAACAACATTTATCTTCAAGGCAAAATAAGGTTTTAAGAAAACTGTGCTACTTTAAATTACTTATTTCACAGAGAAGTAAGATGCTCTTGGCTTCTGAACTCATTTCAGCCACTAGTTTAGCAACACAGACAGTACTGCAGAATTATTACATACATACAAACCCTAAGTCACAGACAGGCCTCGGAAACAGCAAATAATCCCAGACCAAAAGCAAGGCTTTACTACTGTCAGCAATAGCTAGGGTAAACAAAAAAGGCATCATGGAGAGCGTGCTCCCAAGAAATACAACAAAAATCAAAGTGAATCCACACTTTTACATTTATCTCAAACACAGTTGACCCTGCCAGAAAATGGAAAAAATATACACATAACAAGTCTACTTTTTTTTAAGAATACTAACATTTGCATTCTTAGATTCATTTGAAATAATGCCCCTAAAGCAGTTTTCATATGCTCAAGCAACTCAGCTGCATTCATGTGCTTTCATGTTCTCGAAATCACAGGGGAAAAAAAGACTTATAATGTCAATGTACAATAAGCCAGAGTTTATTTGAACTCCAAGAGAATACTAACTGGCAACCTTTCCACTGGCCTGAGATGTGTGGTATTGACTATAAATCAATTCGATTACATCTTCGAAGAAACAATGTATGAAAACAGCCAAAGTAGACAGAATGGTCCTTAAAAGCCCCCCCCACCCCGCCCCAATAGGAGTAGCTGAAGCATCTCTATGAATTTGATCCTTAATTTGAAGTACAAGATGATACGTCCCACACTTTGGACCACGAGCAGCATTCTCACAGCAGATTGTCATAACAGTGATTGTCCTTCTATGCAGACATGTAGAGCAGGTTTTTTTTGATGCAAATGTTCAAGGGCATATTTAAATTCAGATTGAATTTATATAAATATACATTCAGAGAGACCAAGCAGAAGTCATATATGCCTGCCTGGGTAAAATGGCATGGGCTTGCAGTTTTAAATTTCTTTTTTTCCCCACTTGTTTCTAAGACCATGAAGTTCTCAAAAATTCAATCGACAATTGGATCTTCCTCACAAAAGAATTCAAACACAGAGTACAGGATCCCATTTTAAATAGGTCAGAAAGCCATTTCAGTTGTTTCTCTGTCCTACAACAAATGTAGTGACAGACTACTGTTGTAAATAGTATTAGTAGTAGTGGTGGGTATTTAAAAAAACAGACATGCATGCTTATAAATGCATATATATGTAAAAGAACAATTTACAGAGAGAATTACACCTATTCTTGCCATACCATCATGTAGTACAAAATGTCATCAGACACAGTCCTACTGCACTCATATAAAGTAACTTGAAATCATTAATATTTGTTTAAACTCAAAGCTCCTACTATCACTCCTAGTTTTCACACTTTTTAAATCAAATTTTATATGAAATGTAGCAGTGTGGTAGGAACGGCTCCCTCATCCCAAACCAGGAAAAGGCCAGTCACATTCAGTGAAATGACCCAGTACAACTGGATCTTATTGCAGTGTTAAAGAACTGAACTACAACCAGGATTGATTCTCCACTGAAGATATTCTGACAAGAAATGGACTTACAATTCAGCTTGAAAAACTATAAAGCAATTAATCACTTTACTTTTTTTTAAAAGTATTTAATAGCATATATACTTAGATAATTTGTGACTTTAAACTCCTGTTTCCAAACAAATATGTTCATGTGTTGGGAAAAAAATCCCATTTCTTCTATCATCGATGAAAAAAGAATGATTATAATTACCTAAGTCTTCGAAACTTGCTTGAAAAACTGATATTTTACTTCAAACCAGGTCTTAAATATAAAGAATAAAATCAGTAAATGAGGAAATTACTGGCTTCTGAAGATTAGATGCCAGTTAGTTGTCTTAACTGCATTCCAACAAGAGTACGCTCATACCAAAATTTAAATTATTTCCTTTTACACACAGTTTCATAGAAACCAAATACTGTTATAATCTCCTATTGCCTGCCATGAACTGGTCTCATGAATTTTTATCTGCCTATATGGTTTTAAGAAAACTTCCGTGGAAATGCAATCATCAACAATATTTTTTCTGGCTTATATTTGCTTCATGAGATGCTTCAACTGTGCAAATTAAAAGAACAGCTCATCTTTTATTTCTTTATTTGCTTAATAACTATCAGAAAGAGTATATGATAAAAAAATCTAGCTGTCTTTTTTTTTTTATTTATGCTACCATCTAGCCATCTGCTGAACATTAATTATATCACAAGATATTTACATGCTAATCTCACTTTACATAATTCAAAGAGGTTTCATTTTTTGGAGGACACAATGATCATCAAGGACATGATTTCTGAAAAATAAATGGAGCACATTCACATCCTGAGCAGAGCTGCAGGAATAAAGCCATGCCATTTGAATTTATCTAGATTAGCTGGATTGCCTTACTGTCAAATATATTCGTTATTTCAAGAATTATGGACCTGGATTCTACATGCATGCTGCAGAGAAATAACTCCACACACTTTCACAGGTTTCCTTCTCTCACTGGTCCTTTCTTTTCTCCTTTCTCCCTTCCTTATTCAAGAACTTGAACTCCTCTTTTTTAGGTCTTATGTAGGTCTATGGCTTGTCTTTGGCTTTGATGAGTTCCCAGCATAATTACACGATTTCACTGAACCGTCTGTGAAGCATGTGTTCTTCAGGAACACAAAAATGGCTGTTCTTGCTCCTTTCATTAATTTTTATAAGGGAACAGAAGACAAAACCTGATTACAGCACAATTTTCATTGCTGCCTTAATGAAATCTTTTGTTTGAATGCTGGGACCTTAAGATGAGAGAGCTTATTACTACCTTTTCCTGAAATAAGAGACTCATTCTTTTATGTTATAACCAAAAGCTTTAAAGCATCCTTCATTTGAAGCAGAGAGGATTTGGGGATATTTTAGATATTAAATTTGTAAAAAACAGTACAAGAAAAAACAACAGTCCAAATCAGTCCACTGGGACAGTTTTTAAGAGCACAATTTAAGTTAAAAAATTAGAATATTCAGCTGTCATATCACCAGTCAAATCATCCTTCTTATCAAACTACCTGCAACATCAGAGAAGTACCAGCAGAGCACATGGGTGACAACTGCAAACTGCAGTGCTCCACATACCAGGACATACTGCTCCTTACCAAGACACTCCCATTGATTACACAAACTGAAGTCTCGCAGAATCTTTCTACATAAGGTTACAAAAGGATATGGAACTTTTTCATTTATGAGTTTGCTGTGTGGAAAATGCTTTCAGTTGAAGATCTCAAAAAAAAAAAAAAACTTAAAAACTTTATCAAAACCATTACAAACACCATATGCCAGACTTCTAAGAACAACAAAATGGAACCATGGTGTCAGGGGTACCAGGAAATGAAGACAACATAAATGAAGTGTTGTTTTCCAGCATCTTTGATATTTTTGGATGCTGCAGTCCTTCCTCTGGGTGAGGAAATGACGACTCCTCACATCCATAATAGACCGCTATAGTTTGCCTTACCTGGTCAAACTGAAGGCATTGAACATGCAGCCGGTGAGCCATGCACAGACCCTGCTTCTGGGCAATAAAAGCCACTGTCACCACAGACTATAAGGTGCTGCTCCTCCACCACAAAGTCTGACTTTTCCCTTTTTAAGGAACAGGGTCCAGCTGTTTTGGACACGACCCATCCATCTGTGACATGGCACTGCATAAACATATTGGTAGACATAGCTTGAAAATACAGGCAATACCATGGCTAGGGAGCAGCTTTAGGAGGAGAGCTGACACCAAGATCAAATTTGATAGTCTTCAAATCTATACATGATCCTGATATAAACATCTCCATCATCCTTCTTCCTTAGATCCTGCCCATAGGAGGAACCAACAGCAGGGATGCAAATAAGGGAGCAAGGCCGGGGCAAGATGTTTCCTACTAGTGTCATTCTAGATGTGCAGTGCTCACAATTATACTAAAAATGAAGGGGAAAAGAAGCAAAATATGTGGGAACCCAAGTTCACTTCAAATTAGGAAGTACAAGCTCCAAGGAGGAATAAATGCTTCACACACAAATGAAGCGGACACTAACAAGCTGAAATTCTGTCAGAAGGAAGCAAAAAGAAAAGTAGATTGCTTGGCCTTTCAGGCTTAATCTTACTTTCCCCAAACTGCCTGTTAAAAAGTTACTAATTGCTAGACTTTGATTTTTTCCAGTGGCATGTGAAAGAAACTGGGATAAGTACAGAGGAAAAGCTGCCAAATCCACAGAGTTTGAAACTTTCCACAAGCTTTTTTTGTTGTGTTTTTTTTTTTTTTAGAAGAGACGGGGTTTCATTTCAAAATATTTTTTCTAGCCTCTTCTACTGTGAAGACTGCAGTGCAATGATTTACAGAAGGGATGCTATCTCTATAGACAAACAAAACCATCATTCCCAAGAGATTTGACTGTTCTTCACCTTCCATCCTAAAATAGTATGGCCAATTACATAGCAGCAGCAGCCCACATCCTTAAAATATGCTTGACTGAATTATGGAACTAAGTGCTAGTCTTGACTTCTCGAGTTTGCGAGGGACTGAAACTAAGTAGAGGAATAAAATATACAGCTAAAACAAATAGTTAAGTTTGTTAGAAAATAAATGCCAGCAACTGAATGGTGGTGCAGTAGTATGTATACTGCTGAATCGATTGCTCTAACTAAAAAGAGGAGCTAAAAAATGCACAAACCAACTTATCGTTGTTACATCAATTTGAGCAGTAAACTACAAGCTTGCAGGAAGTTTATCATCCTGTTTGCTGACTATAATTTGGCTTGATACCATGTTCCTGTTCCTTCAGCTCACATCCTCCAATCTGGGCAAGCACTGGAGTCTCACTGCCTGTACTCCAAACACTTTCTCATCCCAGAGATGCTGTAAGGAATGCTGTAGGGCAGAAACAGCTTCACATCTTCCCTCCGGTCTGTAGAAATGAGTAGACCTGTGGCTTATTTGACAAGAGAAGGGTAACAAAACCACACCTATGTGAAAAGCATCCTAAACACACGGGATATTTACTGACCAAACACAACAGAAATATTTAGTAACAGTGTTAATTTGACAGGAAGGAATGGGATCCACCTGTCTAAAAAGGGCAAGGGAACCTTTGGCAGCAGGCTGGTCAACTTGGTGAAGCAAGCTTTAAACTGGAAGACTCCAGGGTGGGGGGAATTGTCCAAAGTGGCAATGCTCACACCATCACATCCAACTGGGGCCAGCCAAAGCAGTAACAAATGTTCTTTTCTTTAGCTGCCTTCCAAGACAAGAAGCTGAACGCCAATCACCTCAAGAGTGTGTATGGCTGTAGTCCTCTTGCACCCCTCCAGGGAATCCACCATGCTCAGTTACCTCTCTGAAATGCCTGTACACCAACACACACAGCATGGGGAATAAACAGGAAGGACTAGAGGTCTGTGTGCGGTCTCAGGGCCATGGTCACTTTGCAAACACAGAGACGTGGTGGGATAGCTTGCGTGACTGGAATGCTGTCCTGGATGGCTACATACTTTTTAGGAAAGTCAGGCCACCAAGGTGAGGTGGTAGAGTTGCTCGCTATGTGAGAGAGCAACTGGAATGTATTGAGCTCTGTCTAGGGTCAGATGACGAAGAAGTCTAGAGCTTATGGGTAAGAATTCAGGGGCAGGCTAATACAGGTGACACTGTTGTGGGTGTTTACTACAGGCCACCTGATCAGGAAGAACTTGATGAGGCCTTCTACAGATAGCTGGAAGTAGCCTCATGGTTGTAGGCTGTGGTTCTCATGGAGGACATCAACCACCCTAACATTTGCTGGAAAGGCAACACAGTCAGGCACGCACAGTCCAGGAGATTTTTGCAAAGCATTGAGAAGCCCATAAGGGAAAATGTCCTCCTGCAAAGGAGCCAGGAGACCTACATGGATGAGCAAGAAGCTTCTGGAAAAACTGAAAGAAAGGGAAGAAGGAAGTTTACAGAATGTGGAAAAAGGGAATATAGGAATGCTGTCAGAGTATGTAGGGGTGTAATGAGGAAAGCTAAAGCCCACTAAGAATTAAATCTGGGAAGTAATGTCAAGGACAACAAGAGCTTCTTCAAGTATGTCAGCAGCAAAAGGAAAATTTGAGCCTGCTGCTGAATGAGGCAGGTGTCTTTGTAATGGAGGACAAAGAGAAGGTGGAGTTACTGAATGCCTTCTTTTCTTTGGTCTTTACTGCTAAGACCAGCTCTTGGGATACCATTGCCTGAAGTTAAGAGGAAAGGAAGACTTTCTCTTGGTCAATGAGGATTATGTTAAAACTCATTTAGGCAGACACCCAGAAAACCTCAGGCCCTAACAGGATGCACACGTGAGTGCTCAGGGACCTGGCAGATGTTATTGCTACACCACTCTCCATCATCTTTGAAGGGTCATGGGGAACAGGAGAGCTGTCTGAGGTCTGACAGAAAGCCAGTGTCACACCAGTCTTTGAAAAGAAAAATAATAATTTAAAAACACACCACTGGCTGGGTCAATGAGGCAAGGACAGTGGATGTTGTCTACGTCAACTTCAGTAGGGGTTTTGACACTCCCATAATATCATCAGAGCTAAGTTTAGGAAGTGTGAGTTAGATGAGTGAACAGTGAGGTGGATAGAGAACTGGCTGAATGGCAGAGCTCAGAGGGTTGTGATAAGTGGCACAGTCTCATTGGAGGCTTATAGCCAGGGGTGTGCCCCAGGGGTCAGTGCTGGGTCCAGTTTTATTCAACATATTCATCATATTATACTGTTCTGGACTTCCCAGTTCAGGAAAGTTAGGGAACTACTGGAGAGAGTCCAGTGGAAGGCTGTGAAGATGATGAGGGGACTGGAGCATCTCTCCTAAGAGGAAAGGCTGAGAGAGCTGGGCCTGTTTTGCCTGGAGAAGACTGAGATGGGATCTTATCAATACTTGTATCTAAAGGGTGGGTGGGGCCAGGTTCTTTTCAGTGGTGCCCAGTGACAGCACAAGGGGCAATGGGCACAAACTCAAACACAGGAAGTTCCATCTCAGTAAGAGAAAAAAAAAAAAAAATAGTTTGAGGGTGACAGAGCATTGGGACAGGCTGCCCAGAGAGGCTGTGGAGTCTCCTTTGCTGGAGATACTCAAAACCCCACATGACTACAGTCCTGTGCAACCTGCTCTAGGTGATCCTGCTTTAGCAGGGGGGTTAGACTAGATGATCTCCAGTCCCTTCCAACCCTTACCTTTCTGTAATTCTGTGATTCCAAGACCCATTGTCATTTAAAGAGGGAACCAGGTCTAACAAATTTTTAAAAAAACAACAAAAAACAAACAAAAAAAACCACACAAAGTTTTCAATGAAGTCTGTATTTTCTGGATGATATGTTATAATTTTTTTTAACATTTTAATGGAATTTTCTTTCCACTAATATAAGTATTTCACCACAGAAGAAAATCACAAATCCACCACACAGACTCAGCCCTAACATTGATTGCCACAACTATTTCTGCCACAAGAGACACAATAACTTTGATGACCAACATGGGACACTGCTTGCTACATAACAGGTATTTCACTATTATTTAAATGGTTTTCTGCAACTTCCATTCTAAATTTAGGATAAGGGATTTACCTTACCACACAACACCTAAAGAATCACTGATAGAGATTTATTTTTTTCTGTAAGCCCTCTCTTGATGACCAACTCAAAAGCACCAACTATTGAAATACAGCAGCCATCACAGAAAACTGAGCTTTCTTACAAATAAATGAGCTGAATAACATGACTTCAAATATTAGACTGAGAGAAAACCAAAACTGGTATTATGGACCATTTCCTTCTCTCCTTTGTAGTCTCTGCCATTACCTACAAAGCACAATCATCACACATCGCATTTTACTCTCTGTGTAAAGAAATGCAACATCCAGAACAAAGAACACTAAATAGAAATAAAATTTCAAAGAAGTCTGATAAGACAGACCTACATGCCTTCCTTTCAAATCCTGAGTGGACAGCATCCTGGTCACATATAATAGAAAAATACAACATGGCTTATAAGAGAAAAGCTTTCTGGAAATTATAGAATCATAGAACAGTTTGGAATGGAAGAGACCTCAAAGACCACTTAGTTTCACCCCCTTGCCATGGGCAGGGACACCCTCCCCCCAGTAGACCAAGTTGCCCAAAGCCCCATCCAACCTGGCCTTGAACACTGCCAGGGAGAAGGCATCCACACCTTCTCTGGGCAACCTGTGCCAGGGCCTCACTATCCTCACAATTTCTTCCTAATGTCTAACCTAACCCTGCCCTCCTTCAGCTTGAAGCCATTACCCCTTGTCCTATCACTACACTTCCTGATAAAGAGTCCCTCTCCAGCTTTCCTGTAGGACCCTTTAGGTTCTGGAAGGCTGTTATAATGTCTCCCCAGTGCCTTCTCTTCTCCAGGCTGAACAAGCCAAATTCTCTCAGCCTGTCTTCACAGGAGAGGTGCTTTGGCCCTCTGATCATCTTTGTGGCTATCCTCTGACCTTGCTCCCTTCTTTTGCACCTGGCAGGGCAGCATGAGAAGCTGAAAAGCCCTTGACTTAGTGTAGACACTAAAACCACCTAGTAACAACTAAAAAGAGCAGTCTGACTCATGTGCAGGACCTTGCATGTGGCATTGTTGAACATCATGGAGGTCTTGCAGGCCCACCTCTCAAGCCTGTCAAGGTACCTCAGGATGGCATTTTTTTTCTTCCAGTGTCTCAACTGCACCACACAGCATGGTATCACTAGCAAACTTGCTGAGGGTACACTCAATCCCACTGTCCACATCTCCAACAAAGATGTTAAACAGCACTGGTCCCAATACCAACCCCTGAGGAACACCGCTTGTCACTGACCTCCAGCTGGACATTGAGCTGTTGACAGCAACAATCTGAGTGCAACCATCTATCCTCCATTTAGTGTTAATCCGTCAAGCTTTTAGCACACAGTGCTTTCATACAAGGTGGAAATTTCCAGTACTTGATAGCTGTGAGGGAACTCACAGACACAGGATCCCTTCTGGAAGCACCAAAAGGCTTGTCTCATTTTCTGAAGGGATGGGTGACATCCACATATTGTTTTTCAACTATTCTTTTAGGCAGCAAGGATACTTCTTTCTCATTGTCATCTAAAGAAATGAACCAAAGGAAAAGAGCACTATTTCCTGCCTACTTTGAAAGGTCAGAGTTCACCTAAGGAACAGAGGGTGGAGGCCCCAAAACTACAGTGTCCTTCTGAACTGCAATAGCTGCTCGGAAATAGGCAACGCTTGTAAGATGCCAACCAGATCACACTTAGAGCAACCAGATCACACTCAAATAAAAAAGCTTGACAGACAAATTTAAAAAAGAAGTCTCCATGTGCAGCAAATGTGAGGCAGACTGAACCCAAACCCCCAGTGAAGTCAGAGCTGCTTTTGGCTGAGCTTCACCCAAGCAGCTTAATACATCAGCAAGCTTTGCAAGACAATGCACAGAGGATTTAATGGCCAATGAAGTTTTCCTGGTTGCATGGTATTTATCTAGCATAGGACTGTGCATTTTCATGCAGAAAGGGGCCTTGGCCATGGACCTTTTTTCAGGGCCTATAGCAACAAAAGGATCAGATTAGCAGCTAGATGAGATGGAGAAGTTAATCAAAAGTACATAACCTGTCTGTCACATAGCTGGTTTGTAAACAGGGAACATTTATTAGGATGGCTTTGCACAAGTATCTACCTATGTGATTATACTGAGAGCCCCACAGGGCCCCATATGTGACTATGTCTACCTACTATCTTGACTATGTTTGAGAAAGCATTCTGTAAATACCCCACAATATTCTGTATTTTTATTTTCTCTTTCAAAACCAGACATCAATTTGAAAAGATTTCATAGCCTGCTCCCATTCAGGAAATGGGCAAGAATATTATAATTGTACAGCCACATTCTCCAACAATACCCATTTTTGTTACATTTCTTTTGCTCATAAAAACTTTCAGAAGCAAAGTTCTGGGTTACAGAACTTCACAGCACACTGTGAATCCAAACAGTTTCTGAACACTCTTTGTACAAGTCTCTGCAATGCTGTCAGTCTTGCACCCATCACATGCACAGCATGCAGAGGTCTGGAAATTTCTCAAACTAAAGAGCAAGCATGGGCCCACTGACATGGGCCTCCCACTGCTACGTAATCAGATTCTCATATGGTCCTTACAGACTAACATATCAGAGAATCCTCTGAGAAAACAAGACAAATCACTCTTCTTCCTAAAGCGGTCAGTATTTATTGGAATTGAATGCGAGCTTCCCCCCGCCCCCCTACAAGGGAGAACAAAGGACCTGCTTGCTTATTGTATTTGCCCTGGTTTCTTTGTGTCCTACATAATGGAGGAACTGGAGCAAAATTCTGCTCATGCTTCTGTAAGGAGCACTTTTCTTTCTACATTTTTTTCCATTAATTCCATGATCTAGATCAAGGTCTTAAAGTTCACATCTTGTGCCCCAAAGCCTCCTTCTCAGTGATCAACTGGATCACTGGTTTTCCACTGGATCACACAATATAGCATAGGACACGTGGATGAAGACTTCTTAAACTCCAAAACATCCTCTATACGCAGTGCATAGAGCTGGTTTTCAGAGAGGTGCTCCTGGCAACTTCTATATAGCCAGGTTGCTGAGCTGTGGACTACTTAAAACTTTTTTTTTAGACCAAGTAGTAGAATTTGCACAATTCAGATAAACTAACAGAATCAGCCTGATTCACAGTACTGGACCTGTGGGTGAAATGTTCATGCGAAAGCTCTCATGATCACTAAAAGAAAATCATCAGCAGTTCCTTCAGGCTATTTGATGTCACAATTCCCAGTGCTGTGAAAATCTGCACAAAGGTCTGATGTGTCTGGTTTCTAAGATTCCTGGGCACTAGAGACAGGCCAAGTAGACACAATCCTCCCAACTCCTATGTTTAGACTATGTAAGTGCTTTGCAACCCCCATGAATGCCAATGGATTATTTTTTGACCATGGGAAACCATCTCCAGCTTTACTGTTTGCCTCTGGTTGGAGTGAGTGCAAAACTGCAACAACTTTGATAGGAAGGAGGACCTACATTCACCTGCTTCTGCTTTACTTCCATGAACCAACTCTTGCTCTCAGAAAAGTTCTGTGTGCCCAGTCACTGATTTTGATGGAAAAATGACTTTGAAAATGTCTTCAAAATTCATCAGTTTTTGCACTGTTTATCCCGAGTTGACAAATTTTGTTTATTGACCACTTTATAAGTAACTTGAATCAGACTGCTAAAAGCAAACTTTTCACTGTGCATCCAAGACTATCACTTCAAAGTACTTTGCTAGAAGGCTTCACACTCACAAAAACTGATAGAACGTCAAATATATCAACTGCTGCCAGATCAACTACAACAGTAAATAAAATCAACACATTCTAAGCACAAAATAACAACTGGGTTTCCAGCAACTTAAAAGTAACCTGGAATGTGTCAGAAAGACAGGTATCTGGGTAACAATGAGTAAGACTTCAGGAGGCCACAGCACATTTCCTGCCCAGTCAGTTATTTAAATCCAAGAAATAATAAGCACTTTCTTTAGAATTCTTTTATGTCTATACACTTCCTCATCACTGTTTGAATGAGCTTTCCAAAGAAGAAAAGAGTAGAGAGGAGCAGAGCAAAGGCTGATACATGGGACAGGAGGATTACAATATAAAAACCCTTGTTACCTAGTCTGAAATAACCAGCTCTGTTACAATGTGGAATAACCTCTCACTGGCTAAACCATGGTATGTGGAGGCTAGACTCTTGCATTGTACAGATTTATACATGCACTGTCTCACACACAGAAACCCTACAAGTGAAATCAGTCAGGATATGATTAAGGATATGTGTAACCGAGAGGATATTCAGTTCTGGGTTACTGGTTCCTGGTTTTGTGGCATTGCTGCCATTGTAGGTAGCAGGTTTGTTCCCTTGTTTGGGCACCCTAACGACTGACACCTTCTACTGTATGGTCTAGGCCTACTCCTGTAGTTGTCACACTATGGGATAAATCTCAGGGGAAAATAACTGAATTCAGCTACACGTTTTCCATAAATATGTCATGTTACCCATTTAAAGTATGCTACCTGTATGGTGTTTAACTAGGCTATTCTAAGCAAAAAATAAAGTAAAATGCCAATGCTGGATTTTGCCCAAATATTTTCATCTCTATTGTGCACAGACAGAACAGTAAATTTTTTTTAAAAGAATTTTATTTAAATGGCTGGATGGTTTTTATTCTACTTAGATGATTCCAAGTATCTGGCTGGGTTTATAGTGGGTTAGAACCTCAGGATCAAGCTATTTCTCTAATTGATAGACACTCACTGAAACTTATTCTTTGACCATAAACATTCAGTTGAAGCCAATGCAAAGCAAAATCCAGCATCGACATTTTACTATATCTTTTTGCTTATCCATAGGACTGGACGATGAACATATCAGATTAGAGTCTCAAAAGTTCACAAAAGAGCTTGCTAATTAGGTATTTGAGAAGCAAAAAGAACTGTCTCTCCACAGAATTTAATGTTGTATTTTGGAAAAAGAACAACCTTTCATAGAGTGTATTAATTTGACACCACTGGTATGCTCCTGCCTCTTTTTTCCCCTACCACAACACGGTCAGACTGTAGGAACTTCCAAAGCCCAACACTTTCTTCTAACTTCTGTGGAAACAAAGCCCTGAAGGTCAGTTTGCTCAACATCACTCACAGAAAAAAGCTGGAGAAAGCAACCAAAACAATAAGGATGTGCTAATGTAAGCAGGAACTCAAACCTTTATTTTCTTCATGGTAGAGGAACACTCCTCTCAAAGAGGCATTAAGTCAGAGATCTCAAAGGTAAGAGGACGGTAGCTAATTCTGGACTGAGATAGTCTCAAGGGCAGTCTCCTTACTGTGCCCCACTACAGCACACCCAGTGCTAGTGAGGTAACATGAGAGAATTAGTGCTCCTATGTCCTCTCATGCATTAGTTAATCACATTTGCAGAAATGTAGAGTTCTGGATTGGGGCTTATAGAATATCCAGGCCCCATCTTAAACAGGAGATTCCTACTCCTGTGAAAAAAAGAATCCTTACATGACTTAAGGCTGACAAACAGTGCTTTCAGAAACATGTCCACAGTCCCAGAGGACTGAATCTGAAGCTGTGAAGTTGTTGCAAGATGTTTTCCCTGGGTTCTTTTACACCAGCCAGGCCAACACTGCTGTTCAGGCAGTGGGGATGGGGCAACACAGTTTCAAGGAGTCCATCAAAGACAGAAAAGAGTTCTGTGGTTTCCATTCTGAATGGACCCCAAGAAGTGTTCTGTCAGTACTACAGATGTTTCCACACTGTCCTGTTTTTGTCAGTGATAGAGTTTATTTCCTTTCTAGTAGCTGGTATCAGGTTGTTGTCTGGGATTTAGGATGAGAATCATGTCGATAACACACTGATGTTTTCAGTTGCTAACAAGCAGCCTGGGACTTTTCAGCTTCTCATGCTGGCCTACCAGCAAGAAGGTGGGAGGTACCCAAGAAGCTGGGAGGGGACACTGCCAGGACAGCTGACCCAAACTGGCCAAAGGAATATTCCATACCGTGTGACATGTGTAACTGGAGGAGTTGTCCAGGAGGTGGCACAGCTCAGGAACTAGCTGAACATCAGCTTTGGGTAGTGTGTGAGCAGTTGTGCTGTGCATCACTTGTTTTGTTGTTCGTTAGTAGCAGTATCAGCATTAGCATCATCTTCCTTTTCTGTACTACTAAACTGTCTTTATCGCAACCTGTGAGTTTCACTTTTTTTCTTTCAAGTCTCTCCCCCATCCCAGTGAGGGAAGGAAGTGAGTGAATGTTTGTGTGGTTGTTTTAGCTGCCTGCCAGGTTAAACCTGACACACACATTGTACTTCCTTGGTGTTTAATGCAGGCTTTTTCTCCCTCTCCCATTAATATAACTTTTTTTTTTTAATAAAAAAATATTATTGGCACCACAAATGCAAAACCATTCGCTTCTTAGTATCTGGAGAGCAGTAATTATGCCTCTGTAGCTGAGGTACAGTTATCCAGGAGTATGGAAGCACTTCCCAACACACTGTATCTTCCACAACGTACTTGCAACATTAAATAACTTTTTTTGTACACGGTAGCTGTAGAAGCTAGGTGTGAAAAAGGGATGCTGCCACACATTTGCAACAAAGCACAACTTCTACATATGTACGACTGGCATTCTTGGCAAAGAAAAGTGAGTTCTGAAAAGACAGAATAAAAAGGCTTAGTTTCCATGAAGGACAACCAAAACTGAGAGGAGTAAAGCCACCTAATTCACTAAATCCAATTATGTTCAGCTGGAATGCTTATTAAGGCCCATATTCCCATAACAGACCTACGTAACCATAAATGTACCCTGGCAGGAAGGAGTGCAGAACTCAGACACAAACCTGCAGCAAAATAAACTGGAAACATCGTATCAATTCCCCTTTTCCACAGAATTTTAGTATGACTTCAAGAAAACACACAGGGCCTTGGTGATGTAACAGATAGTCAAACTTCAGCATAATGATTATGATGGATGTTTCTGCTCCCTAGGCTTCATGCAGCTCACTGCAAATGGTCTAATTAATTAATAGTAAACGAAGCAGCTTAGTCCGTGGTGGTACAAGAAATATTCCCTAATGTTCTTACAGGAAAAAGGCACATCGCTGTCTCAGTCACCTTTTGCTTCAACTGCAGAATATGTTAGTTTTGTCTTCCCTTAACAAAAACACAGCAACCAAAGTATTTAAACAAAAAAACCACCATAACTATCCTGAAACAAAACACTCAACTGCACATGGTTCTCACTGCCATCCCCCACCCCTTCCTCCCCCCCAAAAAAAAGAGGAAAAAGCAAAGATCTACAACAAATGTTAGTCACATCATTTGTGGAAGTGGAATGGAAAGACATTCTTGATAATGTCCTTGACAGAACAATTTGCATAGGGATAAAAGCCTGAAGGCACTCTTACTCTCCCAGAAGGGTATTTTTTAGGAAATACTTTTACAATTGATCTACACATTGAATTTCCATTGCTGTCCAAGTCTTTCAGAAGCATACAGCTTTGAAACCTTCTTTTAAAATTTGTGTTTAAGTGTGCCCATATAAAGTGCTGGAAGAAGTCCCTTAATTTTTGCACCAGAGTTAAGTTGTTTCTGTCTGTTTTCGATGTATGTGTTTGTTACAAAATTTGTAGTAATTCCAAAATGCAAAATTTTCCAGTCCACTTCCTACCAATTGCCAACTTTTTTCTTTGAACTGCATAAAAAAACCCAGAAAAATTAAATATCCCAGGCTTCAAATCAATACTTCTGTGGTTTTAAAGCAAATTTTTATATCAAGTTTTTTGCTTTAGAAATGAAGAGATTTCAAAGCAAGGTTTTGAGCTAGAGCAATTCTTAAGTCATTATCTTGGAGAGATCATTGTCAGGTTTTTTTAATACATACTTACTAACTTATACTAAAAAGCCATAGTTAAAAAAAGGTCACAGAATTATAAACCTTAACTATGTTATCGGTTAACAGCTTCCATGGTTCCATTTGGCAGTATGATGGGCCCTTCCTGAATTTACACGTGGCAGTCCTACAGACACCAGCCCACTGTGGCTTACATTTAATTCATGGATATGGCCAAGAGAGAAATTCTGTAAATCTAAAAGGAAAATAATCACAGGAGTTATTTTGTCCCATATGTAATGTATTTGAAGTAACTAGATATATTAACTTCCATCCTTTTGTTTTCTCCTTTCATTTGTCTCCACCCATTGCTAACGCCAAGAGGCTGTGAAATACCCCCTTTTGGAGACAGTAATCAAGAGAAGCATTTCTGAGACTGTTGCTGAAGCATATCCTCTTCCTATGAACTATTACCTCCAAGTGTCCAGAAGAGCCATCATCTATTGCAATGGTAAATGAAGCTGAGATGTGAATAGGTTTCCTTGCTTTAAGTGAGTTTAAAAAAACTAAAGAAAAATAAAGTACATCTACTTACCCTACAGACAACACTGCAGGTAAGAACATTATGGGAAATAGCTGCCTTTGTAACAGGAAGAGTCATCATTTGCTTTCCCACACAATGCAGAAATCCACTGCCCTGAGGTCAAAGTGTAGATGGCTTAGGTTTGAATTCTAACAGGAACTGGTGACAGACACACTGTGATGAGAGCCAGGCACCACGTCAGTCCTTTTATTTTTTCCCTCAGTACGTTTGCAGATGACACTAAGATGGGAGGAAGTGTTGATCTGCTTGAGGGTAGGGAGGCTCTTCAAGGGGATCTGGATAGGCTGGATCTATGGACTGAGACTGATGGGATGATGTTCAACAAGGCCAAGCGCACTTAGGACATAACAACCCTGTGCATTGCAAGAGGCTTGGGGAAGACTGGCTAGAAAGCTGCCTGGTGGAGAAGAACCTGGGGATGTTGGTTGACTGTTGACTGACCATGAGCCAGCAGAGTGCCCAAGTGGCCAAGGCAGCCAACGGCATCCTAGCTTGTGTCAGAAATAGCACAGCCAGCAGGACTAGGGAAGTGATCCTCCTCTTGGACTTGGCAGCTCTGGTGAGGCCGCACCTTGAGTACTGTGTTCAAGTTTGGGACCTTCACTAACAAGAAAGACATTAAGGTGCTGAAGCATGCCCAGAGAAGGGCAACAAAGCTGGTGAAGGGTCTAGAGAGAGGTCTTACAAGGAGTGGCTGAGGGAACTGGGGTTGTTTAGCCTGGAGAAAAGGAGGCTGAGGGGAGACCTTATTGCTCTCTACAACTCTCTGAAAGGAGGTTGTAGCCAGGTGGTGTTGGTCTCTTCTCCCAAGTAGCAAGTGATAGGACAAGAAGAAACAGCCTCAAGTTGTGCCAGGTGAGGTTTAGATTGAATATTAGGAAAAAAATTCTTCATCAAAAACACTGTCAAGCACTGGTACAGGCTTCCCAGGGAACTGGTTACATCACCATCCCCAGAGGTATTGAAAAGACATGTAGATGTGGCGCTTAGGGACATGGTTTAGTGGTGGACTTGGCAATGTTAGGTTAACAGTTGGACTTGAGGATCGTAATGGTCTTTTCCAACATAAACAATTCTATTGGCTTACAATTGATGATCCTTAAAGTCTGAAGCTAACAGCAGCTGCTTTGGGTCTTAGACTTTTTATACCACTTAACATATTCTGAAGTACTAATAGTTCCATCTTCCTTCTGATAACTACATGGTCTTCTGCTATATGGTATTATCTCTGATATACTTCTTTACAGGAGAGCCCACCAGCTGACACAGAATGATGGTGCTGCAAAGATTTAATTACTTCTTATTAAAACTAACATTTCCATACTCCCTTACAAGCTAGAGAAGAAAAGTATTACCACCTCAGAGCTGAGGAAATTTATAACAGCAAATTTATTTAAAGGGCATTTTCATCAACACCTACTATGTAAACATCTTGGTTCCTAAAGTCACTATCATTTTCAGTATCTAGAGTTAATCGTTAATTAGTACGCACATATAAGTCAGAAATTTCAGAGTCAGATATGCACCACACAGGCCCCAAACTCAATTTAAGGAAATATGTGGAGGAATTTAGCCACTGAGCAATATATTTAAGAGCACTTTCAGTCAAAAAATTACAGTTACAGAAAGATTAGGACAGGAAATAAATACTTACAAATGTTAATATTCTGCCTACGGACCAAATTCCAAAGATTATTAAATTTAACCATAAATATGGACTTCCTTCATTTACTGTAGCATGAACTGATCTTTTAAATACAAAACATTAATTCCTTTGACTTCTTTTTCAAGTGAATTTATTAATGTATCTCATTACTGAAATACTTTCGCTGGTGTGCATTGCTTTAAATCCTTAAAGTTTGAAGAATCAAAACTTTTCCCAGTCTTTGCCTCTCTGACTGGACTGTCATCTGACAGAAAAACAGGGGCATAGAACAACAACATAAATTCAATGAACACCCCCCTACTACTGCCAGGTTTTGTTTGGTAACAACACTAGGACAAGCACCAGAGTTTTTTGTCATTTAAAATCAACTTAAAGCCCAGAGAACACAATACTTAATTGCGATCACCCTTCTCTTGTACTGGACAGTACAGAATAAACTTAAGGGCATCTGCACATAATTACAACAGATTTCTACAATTTAATTACTTCTTAGTATAATCTAAGTAAGGTATTTGAAATATAGCTTCCCATGTGATTTTTTTTTTATTAAATTGTAGAAGCAAAATAAATTTTCGGCATATTTAAGCATTTCAGCATCCTTAGCCTTTCCTCCATTCTCCTAGGTGTTTACAATGTTGTAGGGTAGGATGAAAGAGAAACAGTTGAGAGCTTTGGTTTGTCTGGAAATAGCATTACAATACAGCCTGTATCTCAGGGAACCGAGGCTTGGTGCTTGCAGAGAGCATGAAGATCAGGAACAGACTGCACTCCTAATTACACCAACTGCAGAGCATGGGGGACCTGGAGGAGTCATTTGTTAACTTTGTTTAGATAAGACACATATGTCTGAAAGTCTTCCAGTTAGAAATGTCAGGCATCTCATGGATCTTATCTCTAATTCACGCTGAATTTCAGTTCTAGAGTCTTAGACTCTCTTGACCGTTTTCAAAAAAGGTAGGCTTCATTCAGAAGCAATGAAATTAAGCATAAGGAATGACACTATTCCTTTAATAAAATAAGAAATATAGTGTCATCATCAAGGACAATCAATGCATTCTCTTTCTCAAATTCTGTGTGCCCCACTGATAAAGCATTTCAGGGGTTCAGAGTTTTTACAAATACTGAAGATAGGCAATTCTGTTCCACAGTCTATAGGTAAGAAGCCAGGTAATCTGCACAGCACTGGAAGAATGCTTTGTATCTTTTTGATGCATTATGAGGAAAAAAGAAAGAGTTGCACCAGAATCTGTTTTGTTTTAACTCACATTTATAACTGTCAAAATATACAGAAGTGAAACAAAGGAAATAATTATTTGGGTGTAATGAAGCGATGGA
This sequence comes from Hypotaenidia okinawae, assembly GCA_027925045.1. NCBI lineage: Eukaryota > Metazoa > Chordata > Aves > Gruiformes > Rallidae > Hypotaenidia > Hypotaenidia okinawae. Next base: position 127,609,618 of record BSDF01000002.1, on the reverse strand, counting down.
AAAAATTCTCCAACTATTCTGGGTTTACTGATCTTATATTTTTTTTTTAATGCAAAAGTGGTGAAATTCTGCAAATGCCTGTTGGATTTCATATGGATATTGAATTCAAGTAATTTTACTAACATTCTGAGCTCCATATGTCAGCGTACATGGTTGCTGAAATCTCTGACCTTCAAGACACACAGAACGTGAGGTATAATGCATTGCATTTCAAATATATTAACATGTTGGAGACATCTTTAGCACATCACATCCAGAAAAAAACCCACCAAAACTCTGATTCATATCCTAAACTTCAAGGGAGAGAACAGAGAATCACTGCAACCCAAATTGTATCAGAAAGGAAAATGCCAGAGCATAATTATTTTTAATTGGGTCCCACTAACAATGAGAACACTTCTTACCACTTGAAAAATAAGGCAGAAATATTACTCTAATCATCATCATCCAGGGCACTGTTGTAACCAGTTTTGTTTTCATACACTTTTCAGGCTCCTTTTTTCTTGAATATCTTTTCTATTGGGTGCAAATCATTGAAATACCACATCTCGATTGTACAGCTGAATGTGTTTAAGGGCTAAATGAACTAGTCACACAAATACTTCAAATGCAAAGACTTATTTCCATTTTTAAGCATCATAAGAAACTGCAGACAGCCTAGTGCAATACAGAGGATCAAAAATGCCCTCAGATGGCAATAATAAACAAACACGCTTTTATTCTGGTCAGACCTAGTAATGATTGGGCACGATAGTACTAAGCTCATCCTATGAATTTAGATCACTAACATCTTTTATTCTGTTTCATCATCAACTTTAATTCCTTTAATTATTTTTTTTTTCTCATTCACCGAACCCAAAACTGTACCACTACTGCAATGATTCTGACCATGTGGTTTGGAAGAAGTTTTAGGACCCTTTACCTACCAGCCAGTCGGATGGTCCAGGCTCATTCCATACCCAAAAAACAAATAAATTGTTCCTTCAATTTCATATTTAAAAACAACTAAGACCTAAACTAACCCTATATTTGACTGCATACATCACACTGATCATGCAGAACAAGCTCCAAGTCTAGAAAAAGACAGTGTTTTGGAAGAGTGGGTGATACTCGGGCACCTGAGTAACAATAGGGAAAAAATCTGCTTGCAAATCTAGCTCTACAGCGCTATTCAAACCACGCAAAGCTATGGCAGTACAGCAGAAGGTTATTTACTCCACATATTTCAAGAGCTGGTAAACAAATTCATTTTCTAAGTCATAGAGACTACTTTCATCTTTTAAGTGTTAATAGCTAATAAGTGGGAATTTTTTTTTTTTTTGCTATTTTTTCAGCTACCCACAGAATTCTTTGTCCTTACTGGAAACAGTTTTCTCTTCCAATTAACAGTTTTCAGTCATTAACATAACTGGGGGGGGGGGAGGGGGCGGAACAACCACCCCACAAATTAAAAATTATACCGTTCTAATTGGACATATACACAAAGACATTACATGTGAAAACAGGTACAGATAGTTTTCAAGATTAAAAACCTTGCCAAAAAGCTGATTACGGTCATACCAATCGTTACAGCTTTATTCTAAATTCTCCATAGAGGTTTTCTTCTTCACAAAAACAAGAGCAGCAGCATCACCGCCCATCCTCCAAACTGAAATCACATTAATTAGCTAGGCAGCAAAGTTTCAAAGCATACCAAACGCTTACTAGAGCTCACTCTGCTATTGTGTTTAACTTTGAAAACAAGTCATGATGAGGGAAACCTACATGGAAAGCATACTTCAGCTACAGAAAAAAAGTTTTAATCTGCCTAGAAATTGGCAACCGCTCGCTGTGTTTTCTATACTTTATGTTATGTTTCTCTGCTCGCTGGAACGAATTGGCTGCAATGAATGAAAAGAAACTTTTGCATCTAATCAGTGGCATGAATTTAGACTGAAAGCTGCTGCGCAGGACTTCTATGAAGAGTCTGGGCCCTCTGCCATGCTTGTGCTTGTGAATGAAACGGCGTGAGCCACATGCCCTCCTCCCCCAGCCCCAAGCTGGGCCCTTCGGCCTTCCCTTTGCCGGGGAAACAGGGATCCAACCCTTTGCTGGTGAGACAACCGTGACCCAGAAAGGCATTCAGTACCATCAATGCACCCACTTGAGAGATCTCAGCTGCGCTTTCCATCCTGCGGCATTCACTCCTGGTTTCTGAATCAACTTTGAACCGATGGCGAAGCAGCCCTCCTGACTCAGTCCCTTGATAAATAGGCCCCTAAACTGATCTCTGACCTCTCTGCATACTTTTCTTAAGTCGCTGCTGACCCCAGAGACTCTGCACCCTGCTGCCCATACAGGTTTGACTTTGTTTTTGTGTCGGGACACACCGATCAAGGGGAAAAACCAAACAAACCAAAAAAACTTTATTGCCATACAAGTACTCTAACAGCACGGACCCTATTCTTCTATTCACTCCTAAGAACTGCCAGATGTTTTTGATTAAACTACTGCAGCTGGTGACTTTTCAGGAGATACAAAATAATGCAAAATCCATTTAGGCTAATGGAGTTGCATATGTGTTTTGATATCACTATCAAAATTAGTGATAGATATCCTGCTTAAACAAAAAACTTCAGAGCATGCTAAATTTTAAATATAAAATATTGCTGAATCTGGGTACAGAACCAGCTGTCATAGAGTAATTTGTTTAACTGACTTAAGACTTGGAGAACAGGCTATTAAAAATTTCAAAGACCAAACACAATGTCTGTTGCAGATATGCATTTCTTAGCTCTCATCTATAGCCTTTAACTATACTCACATACTACTTAGAACTATTTCAGTAATGCACTTCTCAATATAATTTTAAATAGATATACTTAAAACAGTAGAATATAAAATACCACCATTTTCCATAGAATTAGTGGTTTTCTGTCATATAAAAAAATTAATGTTCTAAACTTCCTAGCACGTAATTCAACCCTATCACTTCAGTTTTCAGAAACTTTTTGATACACTATCCAAGTTTTCTTGTTCCCAGAGAAAAGTTCTTTTTACATCTCTGCTCAAATAATTTATGCAGATAGATTTCCATTCAAACAGTAAGTATTACTAAACCCTTGGGCTTTTGCATTTTTCATTATTGAACGCTTCCAGTTTGCTGAACTACTTGAAAAAAGCATCTCACTTTACTAAGAAAGAATACTCTAGTGCACCTCAAGTAACCCACAGGAATAGTAACTAGGGGCTGGAACTAGATGATCTCTGAGGTCCCTTCCAACCCAAACCATTCTACAGTTCTATGCATATGCAAAGAGCACAACAGCTCATTCTAAACTGTAAAGGAAACTTCTGGCTTCCAGTGCAAGAAAGGTTACTGATTTCCACCAAATGCAAGAAACTTTTCCTAGGCATGGGACCAGTCTGACTCCAGAGGCAGCTTCCCTCATCACCTCTCCATCCAAAAGACATGGCATCTCTTTGTCTCACAAAGATACATCAGACAGCAAAACTACAGATGAAGCATAAGGTGCCCTCTCAAAAGTTGAGAGACCGGACTCAAAGCTGTCTTCAGAAGACAATTACATAACAAAGGATTTCATATCAAAGGGAAGTTACCCTCCCCCTCTACTCTGCCCTGGTGAGGCCACATCTGGAGTGCTGTGTCCAGTTCTGGGCTCCCCAGTTCAGGAAAGTGGGGCAACTACTGGACAGAGTCCAGAGGAGGGCAGAGGGCCACAGAGATGATGAGGGTTTGGAGTATCTTTCATATGAGGAAAGGCTGAGAGAGATGGGTCTGTTTAGCCTGGAGAAGAGAAGACTGAGAGGGGATCTGATCAATGCTTATAGATATCTAAAGGGTTGATGTCAAGCAGATGGGGACAGACTTTCAGTGGTGCCCAGTGACAACACAAGGGGCAAGGGCACAAACTCAAATGCAGGAAGTTCCATCTGAATATGATGAAAAACTTGAGGGTGACCGAGCATTGGGACAAGCTGCCCAGAGAGGCTGTCCCTGATCTCCTCCTCTGGAGATACTCAAAACCCCACATGGCTGCAATCCTGTGCAAACTGCTCTAGGTGATCCTGCTTTAGCACTATTTAACCTCCAAAGGTTCCTTCTAACCCCTACTGCTCTGTGATTCTGTGATACAGAGGATAAAAACAATGGACTTCTACTGTGCTCACCCCCATTCCATGTCACATGTCAGATCCTGGATAAAACATATTCCCTTGCTGTTAGAAAAGATTGGGATTGGTCAAGCAGAGATGATCATGGCAGGAAGCAGAGTCAGAATTCATATTTTCCTTAAGTGAAAGAGCAGAGACTGGCCTAGTTGTCCCTGATCTCATAACATTGTTGCACAAATTACAAATTATCTACAACACCAAATAGATCCTATAAGAAGAAAAAAATGTATTAAGTAGCAGAACGTCAATGGCCAACAGCCACTGGCTCTGAAGCAAAGGCTGATCTTGCCCTGTACCTCTCTGTCCAACTCACTTAATGTGAGCAGTGAAGTAAGCTAACCTCCAGTAACCGTTTCAGAGTTTTTTAAGCTGAAAAACATACATTCTGCCATGTAAAGTGATACCTCTGCATAAGTCATTACCCTTTACATTCACAGCAGAAATCTCTATTGCTTCAGTAGACAAACTGGTAACTAACTGGCAATAATACTAGATTAAGTATTCCTCAGAACTTAGCAGATCATAAAGTTGCACTTTTCTAGTGTTTCATAACTACTTCTAAACAGCCAAGGAACAAACAGAAAGACCTGGGAACCCAGAATTTCAGTTGAAGTTTTATTCCAGAGTGCACTCAAGTGTTCTTATGTATTGATTTCTGCTTACAACTTATTGGCTTTTTCCTGCCTGTCATTCCTTGCTGCCATTCCCACTCCTAGATCCTAATTCTCTTGATTTCTGCTTTTATGCTCCTTCTCCCTGATCCTGCGTTTACTGACACGTTCATTGAGTGGGAGAAGAGGCACAAAGTCTCTCTCAATTCAGCTTTAAGGTTTGGCACCAAAAGGGTCCAAGCTATCAGAGATGTAACTGCTCAGAAAATCCTGCTCAGGCCAGTGGCTCTGGTCTGTAATAGGCTCAGAGGCTGCAGAGAGGTGGTAGATGAAGAGTGAAATCAGTGCCAAGAACACTGAGTGCAAACAGATTCTGTGGGCAGCAACGGTGGAGGCTTCTAATTAGCCTCCACTGAGTGCTTCCGAGCTTTTCACTTGGTTGAACTGGCTGGATTCACACAGAAGAGTAAAAGCCAATTCTCCAACAGTAGCAAAATAACCCCACCACTCTCCCTCCTTCTCCCCCTCATGTTTAATAAAGCTCTGCAGAGTATGAAGGTGCCAGTTTCCTGACCAAACACACAGAGAACTCTATTCTTGCATCTTAACCTGTTTATTGAGAGCAAGTGTACTGACCTTTACTGACTTGGCCAGAAAACAATAGATAAGCTTTTCATTTGAGTTGAGTACTTAAATACTTGCTGAATGAAGTTAACAGTGTGCTGTACAAAGTCAGCACCATCTCATTTTCTCTATACTATAAAATTATTAAAATATAAAAACTTTAAATACTTCTTTTCACCTTTAAAACTTTAACTATTACATCACAAGATCATATGAGTGGGGTTTCATTAAAATAAAATTAATAAAGCACTGTCTAGCTACCTTTGGCTAACACAGAATACGTATCACTGAACAGCACTGGTTTATATGTAAGCTATTGTTAACACCTGAAGGACTGTGTTTTCCCTTATCCCATTGCTATGTTTTCCCTGTAGTACCTTTAAATTAGCAAGCTCTCTCCTTTGTCTGTTTCCAAAACAGATTCATGTCCACTACATTCCCACAGCCTGCCGCTCTTTCCCTCAGCAGTACTGATGGCTACTCATACAAGTGATGCTTTTTTAACAGGTCAGCCCATCAGGTGTTCACATCATGTCTTCTTGCACTACAGCAGGCCCATCTATCTTGGGCAGAAGTAGGCAGAGGTTCAGTATTTCACACACATCACTAGAAGACAGATAAATTTATCCTTCATGCTATTTTCCTAACCAAACCCAGGAGACCCATAGAAAGCTCCCAGAGTCCATAGGTACACATTCACACTTAAAGTTACCCATCATTATGAAAATGCTTGAGCTGAGGAAATAAAATTCCAGACACTCAAGTTTCTTTATCTGCAATTTGTTATTGGCAGGGCTAACAGTTGCCACGGCAACTCCAGATGCCTGTCACCAGAGTACCCACCCACAGCAAGAAGCAAGGCACAGCTGACACGAACAGCATGGTTTGAGTTCCAGTTGTTCCACATAACGAAAGCCTGACTGTATCATAAACAACATGCAAATTTCAGAATAATTGTGGCATTTTTGAGAACATTTACCTATCCTGTGTTACCCAGCACCGTTATTAACATACACAGCCTACAATACATATTAACAGTCCTTTTGACTAATGTAAATTTGGACTTTTAAAGTAAATATTTAGTTACACTAAAACAAAGCACCTCATCACTACAGTTCCAGGATAATGTTTACTTCTTGGTGATTTTTTTTGAGCTAGAAGTATGTACAGTAGCTCCCATAAAAGTCTTTAGAAAAACAGACACTAAGCACACTTCTGGAAATTTAAGTATTTTATTCATTGTCACTTAAGGAATTCGTACTTACAGTTTCCAAGGAGAGGTGATAGAGACTGACATCTTTTATCTATACTAGGGACAGGAAGGAATAAAGGAATTCTTTACAGCATAAGAACAATTTTCAAAGGAAATCTAAAGCTGAAAAGTTACAGACAAATCTGATGGAACTCTTGGCTGTTGCAGTGACACCAATAAAGAAAAATGGATCATACAAAGGAAAAATCTGTTGGTCAGTGTTTAGGGGTATTTAATTTAATATGCTAACTGACTGAAAAAAGAGACAGAAAGCCTCCTAACCAAGGTGCTCTGAATGAATCCCTGAGGCAATTTCTCTTCCTCCATTAATCATCTAGATAAACAACTCCTAAAACAGGCATCTCTAGTAGGTGCCTCAAGTTAGGATGGACCCCTGTCCATATCTGCATATACGCATATTACACAACCATAATTCTTCTATTATTCTGATTTAGCATTACTTTGTATCCCTCTATCTAAACAGAACCTGGAAATAAACCTGGTGTTGGACAGATATGGGATCTGCGGCCCTTTGCCTACCCCACCCCAGAATCTAAGGTTTGTAATTTCCAGTTAACAGGACTTACATTAAGCATGAGCAAACACATTTAGAAGTTTATTGTATGTAAGTTTGTTTACAGAAAATTAGGGGCAATCTAAATATATTTTCATTCTTGTCTCATCCCAGTGCTTATCACTTCCCTTTTTTACTAAGGGAAAAACAGACATAGACATTTTAATTTAAAAATCAGAGCCTCTGCGGGGAAAGAGCAGCAGATTCTAATTCCCTAAGGCCAGGTGGCAAAGTCCTGAACAGCAGTCAATAAAAGAGCATTTTTAAAAAAAGAAAAAAAAAAGAAATTACCAAGCATCAGTGCACCCAGAGGTTGAGATGAAGTGCTTTGCCTAAATTCTGTCCCCGTGTGAACACCTGGGAGTAGTATGAACACTGGCAGACAAACCATTTTCAATCTGCACCAGAGAACTGAAGAGAATCTGAACCTTAACCACCAGCCTGGTTCCCCAGGTCTTTGCCTTGGCCTGGGCATAGCATCAAGCTACATCATAACTCATGCTAATTATCTTTTTTTTTTTTTTTACCAGGATATTAATCATCCCCTAGAAAGAGCAGATTCATCTGGAGTGCTGACTTTTCTGCCTCTGTACCCCAGACACAGCCTGCACACAAGCACCTACAGTTGGGCAGACATGTCACAACCAGCAAGAACAGGCTGATGCCCACTGTGGAAATACCAGCTAGGGATTTCATAAGCTCTTGACACCACTCATTGGTGAACATTCTTCTATGATTGGCTATAGCCCTTAAATATTTTGAAGCACTGCCTTTATCTCCCAAGCTCAAATAGATTAGTTACCATTGGTCAAAAGTGCTTTTGGAATAACTTTTTGTACACTTTTAATGAAAAGGAGAAAAATTAAAATGTATCAACTTTTTCCATGGATACAAAATCTGGGACCTGTATTCAAATATCAATGAGAAGTTATTAAACCGCACAGACTGACCACGCTCTTTAAAAAAACCCCAACAAACAGAAAAAAAGAAAAGAAAAAAAAAAAAGACAAACTTCCAGAGAAGAAATTATTCATATAATATACAACTGACATAAAACAAAGGGAGGAAACATGGTTTAGAATTTGTTTCAGTGATATGTTTCCATGACAATTAAAATATGATAAACGGCTTTACTCATACATGAGGTCTGGTCATGCCTCATCATGGTTTTACAAGACACATAACATTTTGAGATACAAGCAAATTAGAATTAGAGACATATTTGGAACAGTGGGCTACATGTATCTGTATATGATGGCCTACTGAAGTAGAAACCAAATTATAAAGTGATATTGAAAGCCTTTACATAGAAGGTCCAGATTTGATAGCACCAAACTGAAAATTCAGAAAGGCAGTAATAATCTACAGTGTATTAGCAGAGGCTTTTCAGAGGCTAAAACTGTTATTCTAATATTGTCTTTGCACCAGTTATAATTCATTTTCTCTCAAAATCATAGAACTGAAATCAATTTAAAATTTGGTTGTATGTGGCAAGTCTGCAGTTCATTTACATTTTTCATTACCAGAAAAAAACCCTCAAATCTTTCACTGTACAAGACTTCATACTGCAACAGGAATACTCAAGATGCAAACATTTGCTTCCCATCCGCAGTGCACAGTAAAGCTACAGACACTCTACTGCCACTGAATGTTACACCTATCTCTTAAGTCCTTATCTAGCAAGAACTCCAGAGTTTCCCACAAGAAAAAAGGAAACAAAATTTGAAGAAGAATATGTGAGAATAAAGGGTCCATAACCATTTGGTAAATGCATTTGTGATGTCCATGGGATAACTATAGTGAATGCTTCATTCTGTTGCTACTACCCAGCATATGAGAAATGTTTACGATGTGCAATTAAAAGGCTTAAAAATAAATGGGAAAGTCAGGAACTGTATCAGCCCAGGTGTGCAGTGGCTGCAAAACCACAGGAACTGGAATGGAATAGCCATTACAGCCTTTATAGCCATGGCACATGAAGACAGACAACAGCATACAAAGAACAAACCAGTTAGACACAAAATAACATTTGGCCAAAAACCTGTTTTACATCTAATAGTTCTTGCAGCAAAAAGCCAGTTATATTTGGTGATTAAGTATGAGCAATCTTTCAGTAGAAAGATGCACAATATGCAAATGCCTAATAGTAGCCGTGGTTATCATACTTTATTATATTTTTTAATATTGTAATATCATTTGGTCCAAATATATGTATTAATGTTATTATTTTTTTATTAGTAAAAGTTAAAAGTGCAAAAAATTCATTGCTTCTTTCTGTGCTGGAAGACAAAACCTAATTAAACCAGTATATTTCCAGCACACATTTCTCACAAGATGCCCAAATTAACTTCATTTTTCATGATACAGCAATTGCCAGCAGAAAACAACACTTGCTCACACATCCCATACAGTAACCTACATAAAATCAGTTTAAATGTCAGAAGACTTGAGTATTTTATGTAACACTGCCATTGAGAACTGTTGTAAAGTAGCACTTGTATACAAAATAGGTTTAACATTGAAATAGGAGAAGCTTCCAAAGATAAAGGGCAATTCTTTTTTACCAAATCACCTGAAAATTTTGACTCAGACCCAAGAAAGTATCTGAAAGGATCCCATTATCAAAATAATCAGAGAAGTGTCCTTCAAACAAATTTGGAAAACTGTTTTGGAAAATGTTTTACTGACTTGTACACTTAAAACTGCATTACAAGATCTAAGTTAAGACCTTACCAAGACTGAGTACTAACTAGTACTAACTAGTCAGCCTTTTTATTTAAAAATTGATAGTGTATGAGATTATAAATTTAAAAACAGAATTAGGTTTTAAAATAATAATAACTGGCAAGAGCTTCTTCATTTGGTCTACTGAACAAAATGGTGAATCAATTATACCAGTACTACAGCCCTTGTTAAGCTTTATTTTCCTGTATTACAACTAAAATAAACTTTAATCATGGATGAAGGTCATCTTCCCCAACTCTCAGGAACGAGCTGTAATATATGTATTTGAAATTTAAAGCCAAGAAATTTCTTACAAACTTTGACTGAATCTTGTCTTAAAGCAGTTTTGAGGTGGGGCTTTTTGTGGGGATCAAATCCTTTGTCTTTCCTTACATATGGAAAAGCGCAAGCTTATATTGTAGCAGTATCAGTCTAATTTACCCTCAGCTTCACATTAAAATTTCAACACTAATTGCTGAGACCTTGATTCAACAGCTTTCCCCAATTTTTGTCCAAGCATAGTAAGCCAAAACCATGTAACCAAAGCAAAAGGAGTTTTTTTCTCCTTTTTTTTTTCTTTTTTTTTAAGTTCAAATCCTGATTATCCTGAAGAGCTTCTGGTCTACCATAGTCATATTCTTCTCTGATTCCCTTCTGAGGATGTCAGAGCCAGGCCTGCAGCAGGCACACAAATGTGAGGCTTATTTAATATAACTTTATTTCATCAGCTACCAAAGAGCATACTAACCACAGCATAATATATTGGAGCATTTACAGAGAGGGAAACTTAAGCTTTCCCTACTTCAATTTACTATTTCTAAATGCAAATACTGAAACGTAATCAAGGCAGGTAGAACGGACAGTGAGTTTCCTGTAAAACAACTCTGAGTGAACCACTGCCTTTCAACACAGATCACAGCACCTCCATACACTAGTGAAAACCTGTTCTTTGTGCACCCACGCTGAGACTGAAGAAAGCTTTACCTTCCTTGGGGCCAAAGACCTCTTCGATATCTGCAGAAAACAGGAAACTTTCCTTCCCATTGTTTCTGTCCGGCCTGACTGTTGTAGCAGCCCCGTATAACTAAACATAGGAAAAAGTCCCTTTATTTCCTGTCAGGACAACCTTGTAGCATATGGGAAGAAATTAACACACTCATACGGAATATAACTGCCAACTTCCAGGCATTATTCTTAATAAACAGGATCTCACACAGTGTCAAAGAGATAAATGAATGAAGAGTAACTGTAAAGTAAATAAAATAAAAAAAGAAAAATGTTGTTGCTATCAGGTCTTTGCTTTCCTGCCTCTGCCCACATTAAGAATGCTTCCAGGTATATCACAATGTATTTAAATATGGTAACCATATCCAACCGATTTTGTCATTTCTAATAATCCCAATATTAATATTAATGGCAGTTTTGTATTGTATTGTGTAGCTGAACTATAAAATCATCATCTTATTAGAAACTGAACCTTTCTACTTAGGGAAAACAGCCGATGCCATGCTTCTGTTTAAGAGGTCTCCCCTGTAATTCTAACCCACAGAAAGATCTCAATTCTGCCAAGAATATTTCCAATGTTGTGAAGCAACCTACAACTTGAAACTTGTAAAATGTGCTATCAGTTGCATCAGCATAAAACCCCGGCAGTCTTTTTTACTGGGAAGCTTGAGATCAACCAAAGCGAGCTCATATTTTGCTCTCTTCAGTAACAAAATTCTCAATTGCCTCTCAATAATTATTGAAACTTCACATTTTATCACTAAATTAATGAAAATAACTAGACAAGAACCAAATGCAAAGGTAACAGCATTCTCACACCTCAAGCTGACTGTATTTGAAGGTATTTATGAAACTGCATTTCTACATTATTGCTAGCTACACACACTTCAACCACCCACCACCACAGGTAACTTCTGGGACCATGAGTGGTATGTAATTTAACCCTGCAAAAGCCATTGATGCTTGTCCTATTAACACAGATACTATAGAATGAGAAAATCTCATCACATACTTGACATGCTTCAAAGGGAGGGGGATGCTTCTTAGAACAAGTAACCATTCCCTTTTCCTTTCTTCTCTTGCTCATGAACATTTATCTTCATTTCCGCCTCCTATTTCACTCTTTCCATACCTTTTCCACATACACCACTTCACACTGCAGAACAGAATGGTAAGAAGGAGCAGCAAACTGCAGCTGCAGCTCATACTTCAAGTATTTTCCCCAACCTCTAAAAATATTACTTCAAATAAAGATAGGAAAGCAGGGCCTAAGTAAGGTGCTAACTACACTTTGCAATAGAAGGACAAGCAGAATTCTCTAACATCTTCTGGCAGAAGAAAAATCATAATTCAGTACCTCAAACATCTATTACACACATGTGAGGGCTTTAATTTTCACCCTTTGAAAACTGTCATGCAAAAGATGTTAAGGCAGGTTGAAGATCAATGATACTGACACCAGAAGAATTCATCCCAAAGAAGGCTGAAAGCTGATCAGAAGTATGAAAGAGCTTTCATAACAGGAATAATTAGACTTGGACTTTAAACAAGAAAAATAGTGACGCAAGTGCTTAGTGAATTTTTCAGGCAGGACACTTGAAATGAGCAAAAGGAATTATTTTGTGGGAAGCACATTCAGAAGTTACTGGTGCCAAAAAAATACACACTGTACAAAAATAAAGTAGGCAAACTCAGAGATTACTTAGTTTGCATGCAGGCCCTACATCCACAATCACCAGTACAGACAGCTCCAAAACCACTGGTGCCTGAAGTTAGGAAAGATAAAGCCTCCTAACCTAACACTACGAACCACCATTATGAAAAAAATTTTTAAGAAAATTTTAAAAATGTTTAAGAAAATTTTAAAAATACTATGATAGACCTATTATTAAATCTATCACAGCAATTCACAGGTTCCTTTCAACACCTCATTTTAGGTCTCTATCCTCTATTGCAGTTTCATTTCTCAGTGGTATTTTATAAGCTTTCAGAAACAACAACAAAAAAATCAGCAGACATTAGAAGGAAGGAAGCAGCTATCATTGTAAGTTTAAGGTGGCCATTTTTACAAAGGCATTCTGTGAATCAGGACGCATTCATTGTCTGCCTGCTTTATATGCATCTGCAAAATATCTCTCCCCCACTGACAATAAAATGATAAATAGCAACTAACCAGCAGTGAACATTTTACAAGAGACAAGACACTAACTCTACTAGTATCTGCCACTTTCCCTTCCCTCCCCTCCACCTTGTATGGCTTTGGTACTGTTTTAAGCATCTTACACACTGCAGAGCATTGGTTGCTTCCACATCTGTTTAAGTCCCAAATGCCTCCATAACCCTGACAGCTAAGTAAGTCTCTTTACCATGCTCACACTACAGAATCCAAGGATGTTGTCTCAAAGCATCCTATCGTATATGCTATTTCATCTAGGCATCTGGATACACCATATGCTTAAATTCCTTGGGCAAGGTAACTTAGCACATACTAAACAATAAAATGAAGTGATTTACCAGTCTGGTTACACAAATTCATAACATCCCAGAGATCAATCACTTTGTTATATAGTTCATCATTTCCACTTTATAGCTTTGTGGGTTTAGTGCCCTCTCCCTCCTCACCTTTTTTTTTCCAAAATGTCACCATAGGGATTAAAAACATGGACAGTTAAGTTTACAGAAGAACCTGAGAACATCCTGAAAGAGTATAAAGGGCCAGGGAATAGAAATCTTTGTTTAGCATTCTTCCATTTTTTTATCTAGTACTTTCTAGCCTATTTCAATAACATAAAATGGGAAGTTGATGATTCTTATGTTATCTTTTGTTAAAGAACACACAAACTAATTTACTATTTTAGGGGTATTTCACTTTCATGCTGTTACCTAGTAATCAGTGTTTAACAATCCCCAATCTGGAATTTTTAGCTGAGTAGTAACATAAAACCAGCTTTGTTTTAGATACACTTTTTGAACTGTCATGCTTTTGGGGGTGAAGGGCAGTGAGGACACAAATACAGATGATAAAGGGCTCGCCACTGGACATGTATGAAAATGTCTCATCTACTTCACCAGTTTGTGCCCATCAGGAGGCAGTCTTTCTAAAACATACACTTGGCTACTGAACTCGCCTTTCACTGCTTGCCAGCAAACTCTTCCTAGATAAGCCCCAAGACACATGTTTCTGAAGGCTATCTGTAAGTAAAACTCCATTAAATTAGTAAGGCTAAGAAATTAAACTTTTCAAAAAAAATAGACATTTACAACAAGTATAAACACAATCCCAGCCCAAGTGAGAAAACTTTTCTGGTTTAGCCTTTCTGGCTTGCATTTCATTAGCTATGTCCAGCCATTTTCAGATGGGGACTCACAGGTCACAGACATATATTCCAAGTGTCAACTTCAGATTTGTTCCTCCAACTGCTGAGTACATGACACTAGCCACTGTCCCTCAGCCAGGCAGACCTGGCCAGCCTGTAAACTCTGGCCAGCCACTACCCAATTATATTTTCTCAATTGCTTTTTGTGATGTAAATAAAGACAACCTTATTATCTACCAAAAGGCTGAAGTCCCAAGTACAGAGAATTTCCTATGACATAGCTCATACCTAACCAGCTACAATGAGGATTAACTGCATAAATCTCATGGATAACCTCCCGGCCTAGATATTCTCCCTGTCTGCAGCCTGTTTCTCCTTTTCTGTTCAGCCTGCCAGCTGACTGCTCTTGCCTAACCCACATTATTCAAAATGGTTTCTATCCCTGATGAAGATCTTAACATCTTATCTCTAAATATCACAGAAGACATTGTGTACACACCTCAAGCAACTCAGCTCTCCCATACATGACCAGATTCCTGCTGGGATCACCTATAACACGTCACTAACACGGATACTCAGCAGGGCAACAAGTTATTTTCTGAGACTTGCCTCCACAGAAGCTCCTCTGTCACACCATGTTTGATTTAGGCATAAGGAGGCCGGGATTGTTAGGTCAACATGTAGCAACACATTCATCCCTCACTCTAAGAGTTACTCCATTTAAACAGCCTGAGAGCAGTCTTTTCCCCATCACTAAACTCATGCTCTTCAGCCTTGAACTTGAGAGCTCATGAGGTATGCCAGATGACTTAGCAGCCAGGCTGCCAAAAGCATAATGAAGAATCAGGAGGTCTCACAGGACCTAAAATAAATGTCAATCCCTAATATCTCAGTTCTTTTCCTACAACAGGATAAATTCATCTGTGAAGAGTCTGTGAGAGAATCACAGGAGGAATAAAGCTTGCACAAAATAAAGCTGGCTTTGAAGAATGATCCTTGCAGTTTCTCAGACATATTAAGTAGACAACTATTCTTCTAACATCAATTATATATAAAGAAAAAGGGCTGATTTGCTGTCAGAGTACTGAACTGGGAATCAAGACATCAAATTATATTTCTGGCTCTGCCACAAGCTTCCACTGGGACCCAAAAATCAAGATCTGACTCTCAGGTTCCCATTTGTAGAACTACTCAGATTTGATTTATTAATGACAGCAATACACTGAGAGATCTCTGAACAGAAAATATTACAGGAGTGCCAGGTTATCTGTTTCCTGAGTAAATATAATACTGTTGGAAAAAAAAAAAATCTGAGTTTCCTCTTGGATTTTGAATATTTGTTTGCTGAGCAGTATAGCCTGGCCATCCACACTGCTATTTCAGAAGATAAAGGAAACAAAGTAGCAATGCAATCCTGAAAAGTCAGCTCTCCTTGAGAGCTGAAAAGTCAAGGCAGTTGTGTATTTCCCCATCATATCAATAAATTTCAAAATTAATGAGTTTAGAAGGGATCTCAAGGGGTCATTTAGCCCCACTACTTGAGCAAACCAGTGTCAACTAGAACAGGTTGCCCAATCTTGCCCAGTTGAGCATTGAACAAAATAAAGATACTTCACAGCCTGGGCAACACGCTTCAGTTTTTTACCATCCTCATGATAATATTTTTTCCTCTTATACTGAGTTGGAATTTCCTCTTTTCCATTATATCTCCTGATTCCACTCTGCACCTCTGAGTATATTCCATCTTTTCCATATCTACCCATCAGGGATTTGTAAACAATAATAAAAACTCCACTGAGCCTTCTCTTAAGGTTGCAGAAACCTCGTTCTCTCTTTGCAGCAGTATGTTCCAGAGCCTTCCTCACCTTGCTGGCCCTCCACTAGACCTGCTCCAGTAGCTAAATTTATTTCTTGAACTAGGGAGCCCAAAATTTGAGTCACAAATGTCTCACAACTGTAGAGTAGATGGTAAGAGTAATTTCACTTGACCTTCTGGTGACAACCTTGCTAAAACAGTCCATTGCTGATTGTTTCTGCACTGCAAGAGTGCCATGTTGACTCATGTGTCAGCTCTTGTCCACAAGCACTCCCAGAACCCTCTCTGTAAGCTGCTTTCTAGACACCAGCTTGTACTGGTACACAGGGTTATTCCATCCCACGTGCACGACTCTAGGTTTGCCTTCACTGAACTTCATGAGGGTCCCATCAGTACTTCAACCTGTTGAGATCCCTCTTACCACTCAAAGTGCACCTTACTATTCCACCAGTAATCCAGAACGATACAGAAGACATGCTACAGTACTGGTTCTTGAGGGACACCACTAACTGGTCACTACTTGTACTTTGTGCTGTTGAACTGTCCCTTGGGTCTAACAGATCCACCAATTTCCCAGCCACCTTGCTGCCTATTTATCCAGTACAAACTGATGAGATCTAGATTTAAGGATACTATGCAAGATCACGCCAAAGACACTGGTTAAATCAAGGTAAATAATAAGATGGCAGACAGGCCTCATATTGGTATCAGCCAGCTTCCTCAGATGCACCCCACCTGATCTCAGACTGGTGTATATCCAATTGTCTTCAGTACTTTGTAACTGTGCCTTCTTCTACTGTAGGCAATTCTCATAAAATTTTCAAGTAAGCTTTGAGGGGCCTGTGGTGAAAACTCAGTCCATGGAGTACCTCAACCTCTTCTATGTCCCCTATGGCTCCCTGTCCCACTGAGCAGTGGGCACACATCCCCCGTAACTTTCCTTTTGCTACCAATGGACTTACGAAAGTTCTTTCTGTTGCTCTTCACATCCTCAATTTCAATGCCAGCTGAGCGTTGATGTTACTATCTCCATTCCCGTGTGTCTTTACATTCCTCCCGAATAGCCTGTCCCCAAAGCTCGCTCTAGAGTCCCAAAGTAAGGCACACAACCTATTCACCAAGGACACCAAATCCTTCTCAGTTCAACGCAGAACACTGAATATGCACATAATTTAGAATTAAAGCAAAAACAGCTAAACAAAATTCCTGAAAACGAACATGCATGAGTACATAAGCACACAAAGTTATTCAAGGTACCTGTGTAAAAAGGTAGAGCCTAAATTTTTCTAGTTATTAATCTAAATTATTATCTTATTGAAGCCTATATTTCATTTATGGACAGCCCAATTCCATTCCAAACAGGGACGTACACTTAACATACAGACATACAGTTATAGCCTGCTACAGACTGTCTGGTTGCCCCCACCAGTACCTTAGGTCAACAATAGCCAGTTTGGATTTGTTTATTCTGGCCAAAATACAGTTCCTTTTGGTTTCCAATGCAAAGAACTTCTCAGTTTCTCCTATAGTGTAGTACTGTTACTAACTTTCACTCTATTTCTTCAACAAAATTGTTCTTCATGGTAACCCTTCCAAAAACACAAACCAACCTTGGAAGAAGAGTTTCAAAACCATTGGTAGTTTCAAATGGTGACAAAAATTACTACTAAAGAGGGTGGAAAAATATGTTTACATAAAAATTGGAAAGCACCACAAAGGGCATTCTATTCAACAACACCATTAGGTTTCACGGGATAACTTGAGTCTGGACATATTGATTGATAGTCCCCCACCAAGTAGTCTCTTCTAAACTAGCAGCTCACATTACAAAGTTGTGAAGTTTATGTGGCAGAAGAGTTAGGCTTGAGGTGTAAGACAGAGCAAATGAATAACTGGAACACTGCAAATACAATGCTATTTATAAATACAGATAAATCAAGATGTTGTACAACACCCCTAAGCATATCATGGTCTTCTTAGTTCATCTTAGTCAGTTTTGAGAAAAGTTTCTTAAATGCTATGAAACAATGATTCCTCCTTTCAGTATTTTAGCCTTTTCACTGAACAGTGAAACAAACCACATTTCTTCCTAATGAGCAGCTTTTCACAATACAGTCTAAGTGCATCTGAGAGCAGTAAGAGCAAATCCATTGAAAAGTACGAAACATCTGTCCAGGGTGTAGCGTAGTGTAATTCCCCACGCTTCCAAACAAGATAAGATACCTGCTTTAAAATCCTTCTGAAAAACTCTTTTTGCCATTGTCACATCTTGCATGAACTCTGTGCTTAGCTGGTAGAGATGGGAATAATCCCTCTTGCTAATCCATTCCATAAAGCAAGCATTCAACCTTGGGGGTGAGGGTTACAAAGACATAAACAGCTTTTAAGCAGTCACCCTTACTCTAATAAAGGCCGCAGGTGGTGCTATTGATACAGTCAGGCAAAGTCAAAAAAGAATAGAATTCCACATTCATGGGGGCTTTTTGTAACACCGAACCAAGAGCTAAAAACAGCAGAAATTGGAGGTGAATGGAAAAGATATTGACTTTCTATGGTAATTGTGTTTGCACTTCCTTTTGACTTTTTATGATGAAGTAGCCATAGAATGTTGTTTTTCTTTTCCTGAAGAGAAAGGAAATCACAGAACCTTATCAAAAATTGCAGCCAGCTAAACCCCTTCCCTTCCATTCATTTAAATCCCTTTTATTAAATATAAATGCAATTATGCAAAACATTGCAAAGTCACTAATCATCACTGCAATATCCGTGTAACATATTTAGGGAGTTAAACTCGATGATCCTTGTGGTTCCTTTCCAACTTGAGACTGTCTACGATGTATACACATACACACAACACACACACATTGTTATCAAACTACAGCCATCATTTTAAAATGGTTCTTTTGTGAAAGGCTCACCACCTAATTTCATCATCTAGGGTAACCGTTCAAGGAGTTTCAATCCAGGACACAAACCTCTATTGCCAGTCAGGGCTAGTTAACACTGAATTTGACTAAAGACGACCTGGAATCTCAATTACTATTGATAACCTGTCCAACTAATTAGCCTGCTCAGTAATCAAAGAGATACTTGCTGAGCCAAAAGAAAGGAAAGAGTCAGTGTGGCAGGGCAATACAGGCCCTGAGGACTCGCTGTCACTGGGAAGGCTGGGCAATAAACCTCAATGAACAAAATCTCTTTACACCCATTGAAAAGCAAGGATTCAGCTTCCCTTAGCAAGGCACATGCTTAAAGAAAACAAACTCTTCTTTCACTTTAGTGCAAGCAGATGAGAAGGGAGGAGACAGTGCAGTAGGATCTAATGGAATTAAACTGAGGTTTCAGATTTAACTGGCAGAAATGTATATATATTCACAGAAGAGGCTCTGTAAACCATACCGTGGTCTACATAATAAACTAGGGGTGAGGTGGGTTCCCCCAGTGGCTTGAGGATCTTACTAGTCACCCCAGCTGAGGCTGTGGGGTTTTGGAAGGTTTACAAAAATACCAACATCTGCTTCTATTCCCATCAACATACAATTTGCCAAAACACAGAAATGCACCAGAAAAATCCCTGTCACAGAAAAATAAACTCTACTTCCATGGATATCCCCTGAAGTACCAAGTGTAGCGGATCTATTACATTTCCAATTTCTATTGCAAAATAAAATTTCTTTCCCAAAAAATCTATACACATTTATATAATTTTATATACACATATTTACCTACTATTGTACCTATCCTAGTTCCCTGCAGTTTATCCATATCCTGAATCGCTTCACGGCTTGGTTTACCTTTACTGGCCAAACGGCGTAAAGCACAGTCATAAAAACTAAGCCTTATGCCAAGTTACAAGGTGACAAATTAGACCAGCTATTTTTTGGCAACTCTTTACTATTAAATGCTTTTTAATTTCTCACCAACATCTATTCACAGTTTTACTGGTCTCCTTACTACTGGTATGTTGAGAGTTCAGGTGAATATCCCGATTTATACAGTAAATGAAAACTTATATGAAAACATTAAGAAAATTAAGATAAAAATATTTTTAGAAATATTCATTACATCAAATACGTTCCCCAGCATAAAATCATGGACCAATGAGAATCTTGGAAAAGTTTATGTGATCATACTCTAGCTAGCTAATCAGGCTTATAGACTAAATAGGAAATGTTACACAGAGCAGAGCAAATATACATGCTTTGTCATCTGGTGTAAAGAATGAAATAGATAAGGTACATATTGATAAAGTCACAATTTATTTTTTAAAAACATCCTTACCATGAACACTTAAAAGTAATATTAGCTATTCAGTTACACAGTTACATGACACGTAATTATTTTAGACAAAGTAAATATTCACCAACGTTTGCTGTTTCTCCCCTCCAGAAAGTGCATTAAAAAAACCTTCCTCTATCCTGTCATGTACAGCTTATCTTTTACTAGAAAACAAAGATTTTGCCATAGGAAGATGATATGATGACCACAATGGTCACCCAGCAGGAAAAAAATGCCAACTGCTAATTTAGCCAGTAAACTATCAATAGTTTGTAACAGACAATTCATATTGTAGTTCATGGAAAACTCCATTTGTGGGTGGAATACACAAACCAAGGTGCTTCTCACTACACTGATGGTAACTGTAGAATGGAGAATTGCAGATGAGTTCGGGAACAAAAATACTTTGAATAACCATACAGAAATTTGTCCTCAATGAGCTCTTTAATGCCAATATAAACTGAAGAATCTAAATAAATCTAACATCTAATATAAATGTTTCCAGTGTCGGGAAACCAGCAGAACATTTCCCATGCTGACACACACCAGCAAGGTCACTTCCTCCTCATAATCTCTTCATTTCTGCAGCCAGCAGCAAGCTGTGCCAGGCAAAGCCCCATTTCCCCAACACAACCTCATAAGTAACTGGGGTCTCCTCTTCCCACCACTCAGATTAAGTCAGTCCCACACTTTACTTTCACACCTGTTTGTATTATATACTCCCCCTTGTGACTGCCAAAGTGCTCTAAGACATAATCAATTCACTTCTCACGGTGTCATGAAGTATTCAGGACAGTGAGTTAAGTGTGGCGTGATGTGTGCTACACTTCCATACAAATCCCACTTGCACACTGCCCCTTTCCTACACAAGAACAATCGATTGAAGAAAACTAAATTTTTCTGTAATTAAACTGCCTCCTTAACAGAGCATATAGACAAAATGGAAATCGCCATTCAGATGGGTAAAATGTTAGCTCTTGTGCCCATCATTACTACCCAAGAGCTGATGTCCTCTTCCATATGAATGATACACATGATAAGAGATTACATTCTGTAACCTTGGAGAAGCAGCAGACTCTAACCCTGAAACCACAAGGTTGTTTTTTTCCTAACAGAATACTCAGTTCTTATTAACTACAGTGAACACTGCAGGTACTCCGTGCAAACTGTTGAGAAGACTACAAATGGCTTCAGCTTCTCAGTCACAAAGGAAACATGGTTTCTATCACAGAAAGCTCCACTGAAGGTGATGAGGTGACCTGGAAGCCTAACTCTTAACTTTTATTGGACCTTTAACCCTTCAGGCTCACTCTACATTAACAAGATGTCCTAGAAAATAACATAGGGTTTAGTCAGAGAAACAGTCAGTGCTGGGACCTCATGCTTTTGGTTGGTGGGATTTACTTTAGATTAGCTCTAGTCTAGTCCCAGGAACTGCATGCTCATTAGCAGCCAATATGCTCCTACAGAGAACTTCCAAGTTCCATTCCATTCAAAAGGAACCCAGGCTATGTGCCCCAAGACAACCTCGTGATGTGAAACAGAGTAAACTGGGATAGTGTCTCTCAGAAGAGCTAGTCCTGGGACTGATAATAGTATTATGAAAAAGAAAGGGAAACATTGGCCTAGGACACCTAAATAAGAGGATATAGCCTCCAGATAAAGAAGTAATCATAGGAACAAGTACAATGCTGGTTTTGATCACCTTTGTAAAATAAACATGATGGTCTCCATATTGGCCCTAGGCTCATGGCCCTCATAAATCCACCACCACAGTTTTTCTCCACAGCAGTCCTATCAGGTAGGCCAAAGGAAAGCTCAGAAGTTGTTTCCTCAAATGCAGGCTGAGGTACAGTTACAACAAATTATATTTCCCTGTGAAGGATTTATGTCTCTGAACCATCACCTGAAACCTGTTCACAACCATTAACAAATACAAAAACCTTGATGCAGAACCGGGTATTTAACTCCAGCACTCCTCCCTTCCTCCATATGATTTATTTAGATTATCTCAACCCAAACTGCAAAAAGACTTATTACTGAATTCAGTATTAGAATACAACTAGAAACATGTACAGAGTCTGCTCTTAAGAAGGAGCTGAGCAATAACTGCTTGAACACCAATGTCTGTTATGCCTTAAATCATAGGGGTGAAAGATATTACCAGTTCTTTAAATTTGCTGAAATTATCTATGACTCTGACACACAACAGATTTGAGACTTAAGATAAAATATTGAAAAACATTCCCTTAGGAGAGATTTTTTTTTTAACAATAGATAAAATCTGACTGTTAAATGGAAGCAAGTAAAACACAGTCTCACAGCCACTGTCTCAAAGATGCATGTTAAACTTTTTTTTTAAAAAAAAAGGAAACACACTGGAGCGTTTACCATTTTTCATGGTTCTGCTGAGGACAAACATATGGAGAAAATAAGCTACTCCGTAGATCTTATTTCACTCCAGTGTCCATGCTTTTATTCCCCCTGTCACAGCCAAGTTGAGAATTTCCTCTTTCATGATAATAAGCAGAAAGTTCACAGATCTCAAGGCAGCAGTGCAGGAAGTTTGCAGTTTGAAGGATTTCCCCTCTTCAATGGGGCAGGGGAGGAGAGAAAAGTAAGAGGGGGCTACTGTGAAATCTTTTGCAAACTTAAGCAGCTGATTTGGACATACTTATCTCAGATGGGATGCTACCAACACCGTGAGGAAATTAAACACTGTCCACAAACTGTCCCTTTGGTTTTGAGAGACTGAACGCTCCTGGCTCTCTGATCAGGGTATTACCCGGCACAAGTAACCCTATCAGCAGTGATAGATGTAGAAGGAAGCTAGGAGTGCTGCAACACACCCTTCACCAGAACGCGTTACCTTCCCAGCTGACCCTGTATCACAAGACAGGAGTGAATGCCACATATGGCTTTAATGCCAAGCAGCTGCTGCACACCAGCACCCCCTGTGTCCTTCCCCTTACCCCCTGCACCGCCGTGTTTCACGGGATATGGCAAGCAGTGGAACTGCGGGGCCCTGTAAGGACCACAAGCTCCCACATCCAAGGCAGACCTGAACCCAAAGACGTTACTCCCCTTCGCCTCCGTGTCCCGAGAAGTGAGATCAACCGTGATGAAGTGAGTTCACCGGTACAGGCTCTCTGAGGAGGGCGGCTAGGGGGAGGGGGGAAGATACGACCCCTCTCCAGCCCTTTCAAAACCTGTTACTCTCCCTCCCTTCTAAGCAAGGGCGCTCGGGGCGGAAAACCCTCTCCCGGCTGCGAGTCCCGCCGTCCCGCCGCCGGCAGCCCGCCCGGCTCCCCGCGGTGAGCGCCGGCTCCCCGGAGCGGGGACGGCGGGCGAGGAGAGACGACGTCCCCCCTGTCCGGCCGGCTGTCCGTCCGTCCGTCGTCCCCCCCCCGCTCCGCACCCCCTCCGCTCACCGACACCAGGAACTCCAGCGTGCCCACGTAGTCCCGCTCGGTCTTGAGCAGCTCGTTGAGGACGCAGACGCGCAGGCGAAGCTGCTTCTCCAAATCCTTCCCGCTTTCCCCTTTGCCTTCCCCTTTGCTTTCCTCTGTCATGGTGCAGTGAGGAGGAGCGGTGCTCCCAGCCCGGCGCCTTTCCCTGCTGCAGGCAGCACTGCCTGAGCGCCCCGGCACTGTGGACAAGGACAACAAAAGACCCCGCTAAGTTACATAGCGGGACCGGGGTCCGGCCGATCCCCAGCCTCACAGCAGCTCCAGCCTCTTCTCACCCAGCTCCAGCAGCAGCCCGAGGTCCGGAGGCGAGGAGCCACCCCGGAGCGTTCTCCTTTCCCGTCAGGAAGGGGACACAGCCTGAAGGAAACGAGCAGTCACTGGTTCCCAGCTCGCCCTGTTAGCTGAGAGGGTGGAAAGCCTCCGCAGCAGCACAGACTTGGACATTAATCAAAAGCTTTGTATCCATGTGACTCCAACCTCCTTCCTCCCAACCCCACCCCCTCCCCCTTCGGCCCCCTCTTCGCTAAATCTCAGGAAAAAGGAAAGGAAACAACTTCAGGGAAGATTGCGTGCCAGCAGCTGCCTGTTTCACACACAAGCTGCGAGCTCCGGTTTGAGGCTAATTGGAGATCTCCAACAACAGAACACAAGAATTATAAAAATGTCCCAGCAAGCTGGCCGGCCAGGGAACCAGCAGTTGTTTTTGTTTTGGTTTAATCGTCAACAAAAGAGCCGTTCCAACTTCCCCTTCCACACCTTCCCACGAGACGTATATCACGATGTGTATCGCGACTGATGTGCATTACCAATACGTGCTTTGATACTCTTCTGAGCAAACACACACATGTACTAAGCAGGTACAAACAGTATATGCTACAGAAGAAACGACAAAGTTTTTCCAAGATAGGGTTTTTTTTTTTCCTAGGTTGGTTGGTTTGTTGAAGCGAGGTGCTATAAACACACACACACACCCCAGTTTTCCTGTCTGCAGAGGAAGTTCAGATTTGCATGATACACTAAAAGGGTAAAAAGGAATTCAGTAACCTTTTCAAAGAGTTGGCCAAAAAACCCAAAAAAAGTAGTATATAGCTACTTTATACAAGAGGCACCAGCTTCTTGAAAACATTAGGGCACTACTGTGGGAATTTTGAGACCACTGATGAAAGCTAGAAATTTCTCTGGTTAGGTCTTTGATTGTGACTGGAAAGAAAAAACAGGTCTTCAACCTCAAGATTCCATATCTTTCTAAACCTGCAACATCCTATGAGGAAGGAATAAAATAAAATCCAGAGTGTAACACTCATCTAGCTGCAGGACAAACTGAGGCAGTAAGAAGAACCCTTACTGGGAGAAAATAAGCAAAGTCATTTGCGTTTCGGTAACTAGACATCATTGAGCTGTCTGCTTCAGACATCTTTTAGGAAATGGAGAATACAGTTCCCACAGGATGTTTCTCAAAGAGTAGAAATAAAAAAGCCTGTTTCTTTCAATGAGTCCTATGTCCCTTGGTCTGCCCCTTCCCAAACACATAGCTCCCTCAAGTAAAACCTGGACAAGAAGCTGCAGCTGGTGGGACCAGTTCTGCTACATGTATCCTGCTCTGCCATTTATGCATGTGCAGACTAGCCTGTGAACTTGCCTACTGACCTCCCTGTAGCTCTTTCTTTGATGGGACCCTAGTCCATTCCAAAACTAGACACTGATTTGCATGAAAATCAGAACTTCATGTTTTTAATGATAAAATCCCCTGACAAATCTGGTTCAAATGGACTGATGGGTTGAAAACAGACTGAGGCAGAAAAAACAACAGAGTTCAATCACTGAAGCTCATTTCCATAGGAAACCTGTCTAAAATAGATGATATGTCTGATGATTAGCTCAAAACTTCACCCTCTCAGGTGGATTTCACCAGTGAGGCACAGCACCAAAAGTGGTATCTGCCCTGATCCTATGGAGGAGGTTAAGGGCTTCACTCTTGCTTACACTAGCACCAAGGGTGGTGGGGGGTAAATGATCCACTGAACCCTATGATGAACTTTCCTCAAGTGATAACCAGCACTGGAGGATCCAAGAGCACTGCACCAGAATGCCAAACTATAGCTTTCCCACCCCTGAATGCATGTGGGTGCCCTTTCTCAGGCAGGCAAGGCCAGATGCCTCCAAGTAGTTACATGTTCTGTGAGCCAGCACCCTCTCTTTCTTTTAGGAGAGCAGAAAAAAGTGACTGCTACAGTTTCTGATTTCAGGCATTCCCCTTTGCTACTGGCTTCAGCCACATGCCTTTAGTTGTCAAAACCCACATGCATGCTCACAGACCAAGGTGAAGGCTAAAAGAAGCAAGAGGACCAGCTTACTTTTACTTCTCCATCATCTATAGCAGTAAGAATCCCTTCCCTCCACATGTTCATCATCTTATGCCAGGAGACCTTAAAGATGAAGTGATTCTTGTCCCAGTTTACACTCTTGCTGCCCTCACACAACTGACTCTTGCTTCTTCACTCAGGCAGGCAACTCCAGAGATTTGGGCCAGCAAAAGCATTACTGACAGCATAGAAGAGATTTTTATGACTCACTTAAGACCACTGAACCCAGCAAAGCCCACAACACATGTGCAATGATAGGAAAAGTAGTTCTAAGTACCAGAAACAATCTATGAAAAACATACGTGCACAGAAGCTTAGCCAATTTTCCTGACAACCTACTTGAAGTACTAAAGACAAGGGCAAATTACTCTTTTCCCCTAGATTCAGAAAAAAGCTGAATTGCTGCAATTGTAGTTTTCACTGCACCAAAATTAGGGGGAAATAAAGTATAAAACAAAAGCAAGGTAGAGCATATACAGAAGATTAAAAATTTCAGCCTAAAAAAAATAAGCAACTAAAAAGCAGGTTTTACATTGTGATGTATCAGGGAACTTGACTATTAGATAGTATTACCTGTCTTAAACACAGAAACAAGTCATGTAAAAGTGTACTGAATATGTCAGCATGTGAAAGACAGCAAATCTTGCTCCCTATGGAAAAAGTCACAGGTTTGGAGAAACTGCAAAACCCAGATTGTCCCCATAGGATGCTCTAACTTTGGAATGCAACAAGAACTATTTCAGTCCAAGAGTACTTCAGGCCCAAATTTGAATAAATAGAGTCCTGTTGAAAAAATATGGCACCACACAACTTTTGTCCTAGTCACAAAACCACAGCATTGAGGATGGATCGGACCTCTCAAGATCAACCCTCCTGTCAAGCAGGGTCACCTACAGCAGTCTGCCCAGGGCAACAGGACAGGTTGTTCAGCCAGGTTTTGAGTATTTGCACAGACAGAGACTCCACAGCCTCTCTGTGAAACCAGTGACAGTGTTTGACAAATGTTCTACAGTAAAAAAAAAAAAACCCAAAAAAAAACCCCTTGCCTTGTGACCAAACAGAATTTCATGGGGTTTAATGTGTGCCCATTTCCTCTTGTCCTGTCAGCAGGCACTACTGAGAAGAATCTGGCTCCCCTTTCATTCTATCCCATTAAGCATTTAGAAACCTAGATAAGATTGCCCAGGAACCTTCTCTTCTCCAGGCTGAACATCCCCAGTTTTCTCAGCCCTCCTCATATGTAAGATCTTCCGTTCCCTTATTCATCTTTGTAGTCCTATCTGATGACCTGGGATGTGCTTCTGATATTAAAACCCTTATGCATGACAGATCTAGTAATTAAACTTCAACGATCTGCCATGACACTTGCCTTGTCTATGGGAAAACCACATGGATGTGCTTCTGTATTGTTACTGAACAATGGCTATCAGTGTAAGACAGCTCTAGTATCACATGTAAATGAAATCAAACATTCAGGAGGACGTGTTGTCTTGAATCACAGTGCTGTGAAGGACCCTTCAGTCCAGCCAGGAATTTCAAATTGTCATATTTTCGGAGAAAACTGAAATACCTTTCTGAAGCTGTAACACTACGTAGGACAGCTTACTTGGCAGGCTACTCACCAACATTGAAGGCTTTTCTCTCTCCAAGGTTACTCTTCCTCAAGTAAGAAAAACAGGGACAGACTAACACAAGCCAGCCATTTCTACTCCTTGTAGAAAGCTGTACTGGGGGTTCCTTTTTAAGCGGTCTGTGCAATGCAGAAATGGCTATCAAAGCTAGCACTAGCTGTTTTCCTGTAGCAATCTTCATTACCAGAATTTCACTGAAATTAAAAAACCAAAACAAACCAACGAAACGACATAAAAATTCTTCAGACACCCAGCAGAGAAACGTAATCAATGAACAACTCTAAAAATATTCACCTGACTAAAACCAGTTTGTTTACAGATGACTTTAATACCCTACTGAGCAATGAAAAGGTTAATAAGTACGGGACTAGCTGTAAACTCCTATGAAGTAAGTGTTTGAGGGTGAATAAATCGAGGAGCTCCCTTTTGACACATTGCTGTGTGCTCATTCACCACAGAGTTTACACAAGACCAGTTTTACAGCCACAGGTTTTAAAGAGAAGTCATTATTTGTACAGGATGGACCAAAAGAATCAGTTCTGTAATCTTCCTTTATGGCATTTCTGAAGGCAGATGGAGGTACTTGAACCACAAAGACATTTAAATGGTCCCAAGCACTTCAAGTTGTGGAGGCAATGTAATATCAACATAACACTGACAGTGAGCTCAGGTAATCAAAATATTTCTGCAGCTATTCTGAACACCAGCGGGTGTCCCCCCTCAAAAAAACAGACTTTTTAACCCCAAACTGCCACAATATTCCTTTCCACACTTTCACACCATGTTTTTTCCAGAAGCCTCTAATAATGGTGCATATCTACCTGCAAGGCTTTCAGCCATTTTATTCCCAGGAGCACAAGGGACACAGCAAATGTTTGCAGCAAACAAAGCCTTAACATTCAGCTTTACTTAGCATATAAAGAACTGCTGCATGATCCAAATCTGATTTATCCAAAAATAAATCTAACAGGATATATTATAACTGTTAAGAAAAGGGATGACTTGTAATTCACTTAAAGGACCACATTTGATTTTTCCCATGAGAATCAATTTTAAGAAATCCTGCAGCAAGAAGGTATTAGAGTTTTGTAACAAGTGCTCACTACAGATGGGTTTTTTTGAGAAGGCTATTGAGCATGAGCTACTACATCTCCAGAACCTCAAAACAGGAACACCATTAGTTCACATACCTTTTTAATTTAAATTGGTATTGAAAGAACATCAGCTAACACAAATGCATGGCAAGATCTCCTCAGGAAACTCTCATCAGCTGAGGAAGAAATAGACCTTACACGAAAACAGCATGACAAAGGTGAAAATGGTCTCTGTGAAGTTCAACACTAGCTTAGCGTACCTTGATGTAAGTTACCTTAACTAAACCCTCACCTTTTGTAGTACCTAAGCAGAAGAGCAGAATGGGCAGCTGTTGACAATTACCCCACCTCAGTTTTAAGAGAACATCTGATTATAACACCTTCACACAAGACATTTTGCAACCTTTATAAAAGCTGATAGGAAACTTAATCTAAACTAATTCTAAACCATGTGAACTGAAGTAAGCTGAATGCAATTTATGACAGTAATCTCCAAAAACCTCCCACATCTTAGTGAGAAATAAAACAAATTAACAGCAGAGAATGCGAGGTCTTCCATGTTGCTAGCCAGATTTTTGTCACTCTGGATTCTCCATGGGAAAGAAACCATAACTGATCAATTAAAGCACCTTTTTGATCTGCTCAATGGAGCTCTGCAGAAAAACCAAACAGAGAGTGAGGAGCAGTGCTTAATCTCGAAACAGTGACAGAAAAATAACCACTGCTTTGACTGTTGGATGACAGAGAGTAAAACACAACTCGATATGAAGAAATGTGTAATGAATATCCATTGGGTTTACTTTAAGGTGAAAAGAAAACCAGTCTTGTAATAGTAAGAACCTAATTATGAGCTTTCAGGAGAAAAGATACTTGACATACAGTGAGTTCTCCAAAGACAATAGCATGTTTGTTTGTTTATAGTTAATCAGAGGACAGTAACTCATCAATAGGTTTCCAGCATGAGTGGTTAAACTATTACAATTTTCTATCTTTCTTTAATTGCCGGATGAAGTCTTACAGGAGCCTTAAATATCAATCAAGTAAAAGCCCAATAAAAAAAACAACCAAACAAAACAAAACAAAACAAAACAAATAGAAACAAAAACCAACCCTTAATCCCTACTTTGTCAGAAATTATTTATGTTGCAAATGTGTTTGAGAGGGAGGGTGGGGAGCAGGCAAAGAGAGGTAACATCAAGCAGATGTCCAGAAGCAAGCTATACATACATGTAAGCAGAACAAAAAGCACGTTGGTAACATGGGCACAAAAGAAACAGCATTTGACCAGCCTCAGGATTTCCATTCTGCTTTAAGTAACTGATACTTGTACTATATCTCTTTGCCAAAGCAAGAGTAAATACAGGCTGTTCAAGTTATGATGTGCTATAAGGTACATGGCAGATGAGCTTCTTTTTTTCATCCTAGTTCCTTTTGCCCCGCAACAACATGCATAGATAATACAAAACAGCTGAGAGAGATACTGAGTTCACCAGTTAAAGTTGAAAGTACAGACCAAACTGCCATTATACTCCAGAGGTTTAACACTGATAATACCCAAAGCTGATATTTCATGTTTCCAACCCTTCGGAGAACACAACAGCAGAGAGAGGAGTATTTTGAAACCATTCTGAATTAGGGGTTCTTGCAAGACCTGCCAATGAAGAAAAGGTAAACTTTAAACTAAACTGAAAAATTAATTTGAATTTTATTATGTTTGACACATTTTCTTTATTAAGGAACTGAAAGAATGATAACTACTACAGAGAAATCTAAATATGTTCTTCCTTAGGTAAGATTGGTACTGTCAGAAGATGAAGCTTCTGCCAAAATGAATCCTTTAAAAATCTTTTTTTCCTATTAGAGATTATTACCAGAAAACCAGAGTAAGGCTAGAAATGCCCCAAAAGCATAACCAAGTACAGCACAGGATTACAGTATTCGTTTGGTAGAGGATTTTTATATGGAGGACTGAAACCATTCCACTTGTAAAAGTAGGATTTTTAAAAATCTGAACGGTATGTTTACCACTGTGGCAACTTACTTCTTTATAGCAAGTTATTTTACAAATTACAGTTTGCATGACCTGATAGTCTCTCTTCAGTTATCCAAACAGGGAACAAGCCTAGTCTCTGCAGCCCAAGCCATGTGCTTTAACCATGAAACAACATGACATAAGGTTAGACCATCAGCTGACATAAATCACCATCATTCCATTAATTTCACTGGCCATTAAAGACTCAAATGAAATATGGACTAGCAGCCTAACCCTACTTGAACTATCACCCATTTATTTTAACTGTGTATGTGAAAAAGAACAAACGCTGGACTTGTAGCCGTTACTGGGAGGCAGAAATGTTGCTGTTTCACAGTGTGTTCCTAATGGACTTCTCTTTGAGAAGCTGGGACAGAAAATGTTAGAAACAAAAGAGAAAATCACTGTCAAAAACTGTATGAACTAAACCACACAGATTCCTTCATAAATATGCTTTGTTCTTCAATCATAAAAGGGTTACACATTGATATTAAATGTTTGTACAATACTTAAATAAAGCACAATAATTTTCTCTGAGTCACTTTCTCATCAACCTTCCCTTTCACTTCTACCTATCATAATAACATATATGACATTATCAATAAATTCATATCATTTGCCCCCAGTGAGCTATAAAATGTCAACTATACCAGTACAAATTTCTTGCAGCAAGACTGATTGAACAAGGCTGTATAGCTTTTTTTTTTTAAAAAAGGCCAAACTTCTTCATTCAGCAACTCTGCCTGCCAGGATTTTGTTTCCATAACACAAACATTTTGATATATCACTTTAAAAACTGCAATTTACTTGCAAAAATGAAAATTTAAGGTAGAAACATGAAACAAATATTATACAGTAGAAAGATAAAAGATGACATTTTATGCTAATTTCTCTCTGAGTTTAACATAAACTTCTAGATCTAGTCATACTGACCAAACTCCAAAGTTTCTTCACTTTTTTCCCCCAGTTTGTTTGTATGTGTCACTACAAATCCAGGTCATATTGGGGGTAGAAGGATCTCAGACTATCAATAATCACAGCTGTCCTCGTTGGACAGGCTGGAAAAGTGGGCCCAGGTGAACCTCATGATGTTCAACAAAGCCAAGTTCAGGGTCCTGCACCTAGGTTAGGAAAATCCTTATTATCAGTACAGTTTAGGAGATTATGTGCTGGAAAGCAGCTCTGAGGAAAAGGACTTGGGGGTACTACTCATGGATTAAGAGCTGAAGATGAGCCATCAATGTGCATCTGCAGCCCAGAAGGCCAACCACACCCTGGGCTGCATCAAAAGAAGTGTGGCCAGCAGATCAAGAGGGTTATTCTGCCCCTCTAACCCTGCTCTGGTGAGACCTCACCTGGACTACTGTGTCCAGCTTTGGAGCCCTCAACACAAGAAGGACATGGACCTGTTGGAACACATCCAGAGGAGGGTCACAAAAATGATCAAAGGACTGGAGCACCTCTTCTATGAAGACAGGCTGAGAGAGTTGGGGTTGTTCAGCTTGGAGGAGGCTCCGGGGGACCTTGTAGCAGCCTTTCGGTACCTGAAAGGTGCCTATAAGAAAGCTGGGGAAGAACTGTTCACAAGGACATGTAGCAATAGGACGAATGGGTAGTGGATTTAAATTAGAAAAAGGTAGATTTAGGTTAGATGTTAGAAAAAAGTTTTTCAGTATGAGGGTGGTAGATCTCTAGCACAAGTTGCCCAGAGAGGTAAGGGAGGCCCCATTCTGGAGATATTCAAGGTCAGGCTTGATGGGGCTCTGAGCAACCTGACCTAGTAGAGACGTCCCTGCTTACTGCAGGGCAGTTGGCTTTAAAGGCCCCTTCCAACCTAACACATTCTATGATTCTATGTTCCTTCAGAAACCACTGATACATAAAACCATAAGTTTTTCCACTTTTCCCCAGTTTTCTGCACTGCCAACACACTTCTGAGACTACTGGGTTTGTGTTTTAGAAAACTCTTCTATCTAGGCTTTTGCCTGATCTTGGTGGTATGATGCAAGTGACGACCACTCAGGCGTTAAACAACATGACCGGGATCGAGTAGGCGCTTACTCTCTTACTTTGCCTTTAAGGGAAAAAGGCCTGTGCCTTTCATGTACCAGCACACTAATATTGCTAGTCATAATGGAGGAAGGACAGTCAAAGCAACAGCCCTTGCACTTCAGGCAGAAACTGGTTAAGAAAACAATAGTCCTTAATTTTGGGGCAAGTTAATTGCAGCCCTTTGAGACTATGACAAAATTTATATTTTTCACATGTACAACTAATAATACAAGTGCTTAAGAAATACTTTGGCCAGCTAAATCTAAACACTGAGGTTCTGTCTCTTTTCCCTGCACCATGGAACTGGATAATAACCAGCTCTGGATCTAGCCAAGTAAAAGAGACAGGTTTCCTCTAACCTGCATGTTTTTATCTACAGCTCTAAAATCTCTTTTGCCCAGTCCCTATACCGGGAGTAAAAGGAAGTACAAGAACTGTTACAGTAACATATAACCACTCATACAGGTGGAAGTGACCTCTGGAGCACTTCTAGATCATACATCCTACTCAAAGAAAGTACTGTTCAAGCAGGTTACGCAATCGAGTTTTTAATATCTACTAATCTGGGCAACCTGCTCCAGTATTTCACTGCTCCCGTGGGGTTTCTTTCCCTTATAGAGTCAGTATTTTCCATGTTACAACTTGTGTCTGTTGCCAATCATCCTTCCACTGTATGAATCTGAGAAGATTCTGTCTACATATCTGTAGACCTTGCTGCTTAGAGAGCTACAGAGAGCAGCACCACCACTGCCTGCTCTTCTAAAGGTTTCCTCAGTCCCCCCTCATACATCATGTTGTCCAGCCCTATAAGGTTCCTGTTGGCTTTCTGCTGGATTCATTCCAATATATCAGTGTCTCTTTGGTCCTGGGGAGCCCATAAATGGTTACAGTGCTCCAGCAGCAGTCTCTGAAGTGCTGCACACAGGGGAAGAATCACTTCCCTCAATCTGCTGGCTAAACTCTTGTTCTTATACTCAGTCCCGTATGACATCCGTCACTGAATAACTTCTCCTCATGGAGTAAATGCAGGACTTGCTGACTCTGATGATTTTAAAACACGTTTATTCTGCCAAGAAGCAATGCAACCTGAAAGAGAGCCAAGCAGTGTCTCAATATTAATCTCCCCTTGGTTATTAGCTAAGTTTAGCATCATTCTATGGCTAACAGAAGTGTTAAAGGTCAGCAGCAGTATAATGCCGCTCTGAGACAAAAGCTTACTAGAGGCAGGATATAAATGTGCCTGCCAGTGACAGCACACTGATTTATGAGTGCTGAAAAATCAGTAATTTGAATAAAACTTCGGTTTGGAACAGCAACCATTTACGGCCATCCATAAAGGCTGCGTAGCAATAAGTGCTGTAAGGCAGCCATGGGAATGGATGATGGGGAATTTCCTGTGGAAGTAGCATTTTTATGTTCCACAGTAAGAATTCCCACTTAGCTCCTATGACATTGTTTGGAATCTAGAAAGTTTCCTGTACAGGTGGTCTGTGAAAGCTGAGAGGAACTGCAGAAATGTTTGCGCAGCTCAACAGCACACAAACACATTCTATCAACAACATGAAATCACAATTTTAAAAAATGTTTTAAAAAGTTTCACTATACTGGTGAAGACACATGGCACACTGGCCAGGAACCAGTAAACTAAGAACTGAATATGGAGTGCATCACTAATTTGTTAAGTAAGCACCATGAAGTCATTCCACTGCATGCCCCTCTGGGTTCATAGCAGCTATTAGCTCCATTTACACACCTGACTACCACTAACCCTCAAATCAATATAGGTGGGTTGGGGGAGGGTGGGGTTTGGCAGCTGTTATGTTTTCATAGGCCTTTGTAACTCATGCTTCCTTGCTCACGTCATCTCAAAAATACCTTCTGGTATTTCCACAAAGTATCTTCCACAGAAAAAAGAAATAAATTTGCTGCTGTGTTAAGCTGGAAGTATTTTTCCCTTCTCAGACAACAGAATTTGTTAGAGTAATAATGTTTTCTCAATATTTATCCATTATTTTTCAAATACCTGCAATAAATAACATTTTATTTCTACTTTACAAAGGAGTTCATGTACAACAGTAGCACAGTTGTAAGATCTGCTGCCCCAGCAAGTTAACGCAGATTTGCGTACCACGACACATTTGGGTCTTTATCATTACTATACATATCTAGGACTATTTAGCCTAGGCTGAAACTCTATAGCCTGAAGAAAAGGTGTGAACTGGGAAGATCCTTCCTCCTGTGAAGAGTCCAGAGGAGGGCCACAAAGATGATTAGGGGCCTGGAGCATCTTCCCTACGAGGAAAGGCTGAGTGAACTGGGGCTGTTCAGCCTTGAGAAAAGAAGACTGAGAGGGGATCTTATTAATGTTTATAAATATCTGAAGTGGGGAAGACAAAGGGAAATGGTCACCTTCTTTTCAGTGGTCTGTGGGGACAGGAAAAGGGGCAATGGCCTCAAGTCAGAGCCCTGGAAGTTCTGCACCAATATGCAGAAGAACTTCACAGTGAGGGTGACAGAGCTCTGGGACAGGCTGCCCAGGGGGGTTGTGGAGTCTCCTTCTCTGGAGATATTCAAGACCCATCTGGATGCCTACCTGTGTGACCTGTCCTAGGGAATCTGCTTTGGCAGGGGTGTTGGACTTGATGATCTCTGGAGGTACCTTCCAACCCCTACAGTTCTGTGAATCTGTGATCTCATCAGCGTATTCACACCCATACAGGAGGACTCTAAAGAAGATAGGAGTCAGGCTCTTTTCAGTGGTGCCCAGTACCAGGACCAGAGGCAACGGGCATAGACTGACACACAGGAGGTTCCCTCTGAACATCAGAAAACACATTTTTTCACTGTGAGGATGAGTGAGTGCTGGAATGGGTTGCCCAAGGAGGTTGTGAAGTCTCCCTTCTTAGAGATTTACAAGAGACATCTGGTCACGGTACTGGGCAACCAGCTATAGATGGCCTTACTTGAGCAGGAGGATTGGACCTGATGACCTCTAGAGGTAC
Source organism: Hypotaenidia okinawae (assembly GCA_027925045.1). Taxonomy (NCBI): domain Eukaryota; kingdom Metazoa; phylum Chordata; class Aves; order Gruiformes; family Rallidae; genus Hypotaenidia; species Hypotaenidia okinawae. The sequence goes on along the minus strand of BSDF01000002.1, from coordinate 127,573,600 downwards.
TTTCCCACCTCAGCCATTCCGCGATTCTGTGAATTGCCAGAGTTGATCAGAGGGTTTTGATCACTGGCACAAAGTCCAGGTGGTGGCAAGTTATTAGGGGGTAACTAAAGGGTCCTAGAGGAAAGTGGGAGAGGGACTGTTCACCAGGGAGTATAGTGACAGCACAAGGGGTAATGGCTTCAAGCTGAAAGAGCACAGGTTTAGATTAGATGCTAGGAAGAAATTCTTTACTATGAGGGTTGCCCAGAGAGGTTGTGGCTGCCCCCTCCCTGGCAGTGTTCAAGGCCAGGTTGGATGAGGCTTTGGGCAGTCTAATCTAGCAGGGGGCGTCCCTGCCCATTGCAGGAAGGTTGGAACTTTGAGGTCCCTTCCAACCCAAAGCATTCTATGATTCTAATACAGTTCAACCAATATCTTCATTAATGATCTGGATGATGGGACACAGGTGCTTCCTCAGCAAGTTCACATACAACATAAAATCAGGAGGAGTTGTTGATATCCAAGATCATTGTGTTGCCATTCAGAAACACCTCAACAGGCTGAAGAAAATGGTAAAGAACCCATGATGTTCAAAAACAGGGAATATGAAGTTCTGTACCAGGGAAGAATTAACTCTATGCATCTGGCACACACTGGCAGGCAACCAGCTAGAAGACAGCTTTGCAGGGAAGGGCCTGGGAATTCTCTAATGGACAAGATTAACATGAGCCAACAATAAACTGCAGTCCCATGGATAAGACCAACATGGAGCAGAGGAAAAATGTAAGAAGGAAGCAGCAAAAGAAAAGAAACAAGGAGCAGAAGGAAACTCCTACAAACCGACCCCAACTGCTTGTGCCACCCATCACCACACAAAAGGGACTAGGAGTAACCAACAGCAATAACAAGGGGAGACAAGGAAGATGGAGGGAGAGGTATCTGAAGTGAAGTTAAGCCTCAGAAAATGAAATAAAAGGTGTTTTTGCCAAGTCTTTCAATGTTTATTTTCTTTCTTAATACCCACATCAGTAATTAAATGTCAGCTGGCAATAAATTCTCCAACTGGAGTCTGTCTTGCTAATGACTGCCTTTTGACTCCTTAATAGCCATACCCCATCTCAAGCCCCCCTTGACACTTCTCCCCACGTAAACACATGCAGCACCTACCCCCTCAGTGTCTTAGAAGTCTCACCCCACTGTTTCCTGCAGAACCTCAAAACTTCACTTGACCTTCACTCAAACTGCCCCAGCATCCCTAAATACACTTGCTCTGATTTTCACCTAGAATTTAACCACATTAACTGCAGCACTTCTGCAACCCAAACCCTACAGCTTCGCTCACATTTTAGCACAGAATCTCAAAAACTAAACATGACACAGCAGCTGTGTGACTTACCAGTACATCACCTACCTGAACAATTCCTCAGTCTAAAGCAACCAGAGAAAAAACTTTTTCTGAAGTAGCTTTACTATGAGAGCAATCATCAGCCTTTAGAATAAAGTACAGTGTCTGGTGTCTTCACCTAAAAATGCATGTAGATAATAAAAGCAGCTGTGATAAGAATTTAAAGAATAAAAATATATGTGGAATATAAGGTATTCCACAGAGAAAAAACCAACCACCAGATATACAGCAGCAAATCAATATCTGTATCAATTAGAGACTACATAGGAGACAGTGAGTAAAATAAGTGCCTGAAATGCAGTCTGAGGGTTGTCTCACAGCTTGAAACAGCCCAGTTAGTATTTTAGGGAGCACAGGATTCCTGAGGCAAAACAAAACCCCATCCAATATTCTTTTTTATTTGGAGGAAAGAAAGGTATAGTGTCCTCTTCTGGTTATTAGGCGTCTGGACACAGGCTTGGGCAGCTGGCTCTGGGTGATCCTGTCCAGGCAGGGGGCTGTACCCAAGGACCTCCAGAGGTCCCTTTCCACCTCAGCTGTTCTGTGATTCTGTGTGGCTGCCTTTGTAAAAACTCATGAGGACCCTACTTTGCAATTTAAATCTTAAAAAATTAACAGACAGCAACTTCAGGTTGACTATTCAAACAGATACATTTTCTGACAAGTATGGGCACAGAGATACTTTATCAGGGCCCTGGGACACTTACCACTTCTAAAAGCCTTGCCCTGTCTCCCCGAGTCTTCACTGGCCCTGCTCACAGCTCAGGACCATGTCAGCTCCCTAGGGCCATCAGCCCCTGCCCCAGTGATGCAGCTGCAGCATCCCACAGCTCCACCTGGCCATGGGCTCCATCAAGCTAGGCTCAGCTGTGCACTAACATCCCAGCCTGGCCTCTGCCCATCCCCATGGCACTGCCCAGCCATGTCTGATCCTTGTTCTTCAAACCAGGCCTGATCCTGACTCCCAGCTGCAGGCCTATGTCTCAGCTTGGCCCCAATCTGGCCCCCAGCACCATGGCCCTGCCTAGAGATCACCAGACTCAACTGCAGACGTCCTCTCCATACCTTTCTGTATCTGTGTCTGCACTATTCAAAACATCAGTGATGCTGCCACTGCAATGTGTTTTTCATGGGAGGGTCTGCATTTTCTTGAAAAGAAATCACTTCTCTCTTTTTATTCTGCACTGAGTAATCTGTGTCTGCTTAACAGCACTAGTCCAGATCACAGCAATTAACAGAAACCATTGAGAAGCTTAAAGTAATGCACAACATGGGTAAGACCGCTTGACTTGAAAGGTTCATTAAATGACTGCTTATCTCCAAGAGCTTTTTTGCCTTGCAATGATAATTTCTTTTTCTTTATCACCTTTTTCCCAGCCTAATTTCACACGGACACTCTACTTCACTGTTACCCATATTTCATCTTCTAGAAATCTTCTTTTCATAATTGCTACTTCTCCTGCCAGTCTTACATCTGCTAAAATGGTAACAATTTACCATTCTAAAAAAGTGACTGTACCTTGTATTTATAAACAAAGGTAAATGTCTTACTTTTTCCTTTTGGCTGCACCATAGCCATTCTGTGTACTACTGTTGTTCTCATGCAAGGAAATGGAAGAAAACAGGAATATCAGTTCGTATAGACACAGATCATCCTCCAGATCTCAGTTTTTATTTAAAATAGTCAATCAAGCATAATAAAAATAGCTCAAACCATACTAAAGAAAGAAACATAAAACTTCTAAATCAATACTTTTGTGATGTGCCTAACCATCATTCTTTAAAGTCAATAAGGACCCAGTCACACAACCTTCAGAACCATAGAATAATTTAGGTTAGAAAAGACTTTTAAGATTATGGAGTCCAGCCATTAACCTAACACTGCCACATCTACCCAATCACTAAACCATGTCCCTAAGCACCGCATCTACATGTCTCTTAATACTTCTGTGGATGGTGAGTCAACCAGTTCCCCAGGCAGCCTGTTTCAGTGCTTGACAACCCTCTGATGGGGTTCCTCTGCAGTGGAGGGGTAGTAAACCAATGGCTGTATGGTTGTTTTAACTGCCAGCTGGGTTAAACCAAAACAGATTAGCAACTAGGAGGTTTTTTAAGGCTTTGTCAAGATAAATCTTTGCAGTAGTTCCAGAGGCCATGGATTTTACCTGCATAACTCCCATTTACATATCTTAAGTATATTTCTAGAGGAGAAACAAAATTCAACTCCAATATTAAAGTGTTACACAATTTAAAATTATATAAATTGGTCTATATTGTAATTTTATAGAAGTATGGCCTATTTTATCACAGAGTTATGCTGAATACACTAATTTTCATTTTGATGGGAGTTTTTTCTTTGGAGTTGGGTTGTGTGTAGAGGGGAACATATTTTCATTCACAGAATCACAGAATGGCTGAGGTAGGAAGGTAACTCTGGAGGTCATCTGGTCTGCCTGCTTCTGCTCAAGCAGAGCCACCTAGAGCTGGTTGCCCAGTATCACGTCCAGGTGGCTTTTGAATATCTCCAAAGATGGAGATTCCACAACTTCTCTGGGCAACCTGTGCCAGTGCTCTGTCACCCTCACAGTAAAGAAGTTTTCACATAGTAGACAGCAGAAGAATTATTCTCTCTGTTCCATTGCTATACTGCCTTTTTTTTTCCCTCCTCTTGTCATTTATCAGCTAGCTGGCAAACAGCACTTCTTATAATGCAATTATTTTTATGCTTATTGAAAAATTTAAATATGACTCCCTTGTGTACACAAAATGTCTGGGGAAGTGGAAGCCCAGAGATTCTAATGTGGCACCATTGAGTGACAAAAGAGTAGATCTGAAGCAGAAACAGTTGTCATGATTACCAGCAAATTTCACAAAACTAAAAATACATGAGAACTATGAAAAATGTTCATGAGAAACATTTGAGCATATCACAGAACAAGTTGAGTCATATTGTGGTACACAACTGAAGGAACAAGAGCTCATTAATATGCCACTGGAAAATATGTCCTAAATGTAGTCGATCCACTGCCAGTATTGTAATATTGTCGTAGCAACTGTGATTAGGACAGAATAACATTTGAGGGCATTTTAAGTACTGAAAACAAGTGAAGTGATGATGACGCCTCTCTCTGGACTGATTTAAACTGTGTAGGAACTTAACCCACAGCATCGTAGGTATCAGTCATAGTCATCACAGCTCTTCAAAATGTATCTTAACATTACTTGATTTCCCAGTAGATGAACAGACACATCCAGTGTATTTATAGATCTTCCAGTGTTGTCTGGTCTAGGAAATGAACCATTTTTAAAAAATGTATTTGTTTTGGTTACATTTCCAAACTGATGACTACAACATTTTAAAGACCTAAATAACAAATGAACATTTTTTTCTTTTTCTCACAAAAAAACCCTGAGTTGTGTATAAATGTAAATTGATAGCAGAAACAGCTGAAGAGCAAGTAAAAGTAGACATTATCTGCAAGCTTTAGGTAAGTCCCTAAGTCCACATGTTTCATGACAGATAACAGTCAAGTTTTCAACATAAAAGCAAAATAAAACCATGAGCTCACATCTTCTCTCACGTATTTTATTTTTAAATGGCTAGGTCGTAGAGTCCTCATTAAGGACATAAATGCACAGGATCTGAAGCATTGACAGCTGTCAGCTTTTACAGGAGTACTGGGTCAGGCTGGGATGGAGTTAAATATCATCATAGCAACATGTATGGTGCAGTGGTTTAGATTGGGGACCGAAACAGTGTTGATAACAAACCATGCTTTAGCTATTGCTGAGCAGTGCTCACACAGCATCAAGGTTATCTCCTTTTCTCACTCTGTCCTTCAACAAGTGGGCTGGGGATGGGCAAGAGGCTGGGAGGGGACACAGCCAAGACAGCTGACCCCAACTGACCACAGAGCTATTCCTTACCATATGATGTCATGCTCAGCAATAAAACTGAGAGGGAGTTTTTCCAAAGTGGCTGTTGCTCAGGGACTGTCTGGTCATCAGTCTGTGTGATGAGAGATTGCTTTTACTTAGCCTGGGGTATTTTTCTTCTTCCCCTCCTCCCCTTATTAAACTGTCTTTATCTCAACTTATGAGTCATCTTCTTGCCTTTGCCATTCTGCCTTTCTCTCCCATCACACTAGGAGGGTGTATAGATTATGCGTGGCAAGCTTTCGGTAGCAGGGGAGCTACAGGGGTGGTTTCTGTGAGAAGCTGCTAGAAGTTTCTCCCATGTCCAATGGAACCAATGGCAGAGGGCTCCAAGATGGACTCACTGCTGGCCAAGGCTGAGCCCATTAGCAATGGTGATCACACCTCTGGGATAACATAGTTAAGAATGAGAAAAAAACCCACCAGGAGCAGAGCAAGTGCAGCGAGAGAGGAGTGAGAAAATACAAGAGGAACAATCCTGCAGACACCCAGGTCAATGAAGGAGTAGGAGGTGATTCAGACACTGAGGCAGACATTTCCCTGCAATCCCTGGAGAGCATGGTAGAAAAGCCTGTCCCCCTATAGCCCATGAAAAATGATGGGGAATAGAGATTCCACCTGCAGCCCATGGAGGACTCCACAATGGAGCAGGTGGAGACACCTGAAGGAGTCTGTGACCCCTGATGGGAAAATTCCAAATTGTACTTCTATAGTTCAAGGACATTAAGTTACAAAAACTGTAGAGATTTAGTTAAATATTTTTTATTCCAACACTTCAATTTGCAGAGACCATCTTGCTAGTTCTTCACTGTTTGGTTATTACAGTATTATGTCATGCAACATTCAAGGCCAGGTTGGATGGGGCCTTGTGCAGCCTGGTCTGGTGAGAGATGTCCCTGCCCGTGGCAAGGGGTATGGAACTTGGTTATCTTTAAGGTCCATTCCAACCCAAACCATTATATGACTGTCTTTTGAAGCATGCTTTCCATCTGAGTTGGAGGAGTCATGTTTTTATCTGTGGTTTTACACTGTTCAGTGTTGTCTTGGGGTCAAAGAACCCCTGCAGACTGATGCTTTGACTTTGCTTCCATACAGTTTTACCTCTGTCTCAAACAGTAGCACTACTGTTTTCTAAAAGTACTACTCACATCAGTAAAGTTCATTAGATACATAATTAGTAGCAGAATAGGAGATATGTTCAATTAATTTACAGTAAAATGTCTTTCAGACTGTATAGCTCACCCAACTAATTGAGCTCCTATGCCAAGCAAAGAATAACTGCTAATTCTGAAAGAAATCAAAAATGTTTTAATATGTTTTCCAGTACACCATCTCAAGGGGAAAAATAAAAGGAAAAAGCCCACACAAAACAAGAACAACAAATCTCTTGTGGAAAGTCTAAAAGGTTTAAGGGTGGAGGGCTGGCAAGTATTGGATTCTCCATCACTAACAAGGGAGAAAATTACATCACTCTCCAGTAGTTTTGATTACCCTGTATCTTATAAGCACTTGATTAGTTAAGTTTGGAGTTTCCTGTTGAAAATGAAAAGTAAGAGGAAGTAGCAGTGTGAGCCTTATAAATTTATGCTTTCTATAAATAATCTTTAGGTAAAGTAATTCATGAAGAAAAAGAGACGACTAAAGAAGGGAGAAAAATCAATGAAATCAGGGAAGGCTAACCAACCTGTAAGAAAACTCAATTTTAGTGATTGTAGGTGTTTACTGTATTTAATGTGTTAATCATCCTTTTCAACATGTGCCCTTTAATTATTGAAAAAGCACCAGGGACCTAGAAAGAACACAACAGATTAGTTAATTTTTGTATACTTTTAAGTTAGTCTCCTCACTCATGAAATTGGTTACAAGAATAGTAAAATTAATGTTTCTTGGCAGAAGATGGCTTTCTACTGTCTAGTCAGTCCTGGGTTTATAATTTTTTTCCTTTGAATTACTTTTCTTAGTATTCTGAAATGAAGCCCTGGCAAACTACAAAACAAGTCAGATTCAGATCTCACCAGGTAGGCTGTTTTTCCTGTGCTGAATTGCTAGTCACCAACAGTAAAAGGAGAACTCAGGGGGTTTGGTGCCTTTGATAAAGGATACAAAACTAACCAACGGGTGTGCCTATCTATAAACACAGGGAACACAATGTACTCACCGAGTTCCTTGCTAACCCCATTAAGAACGTTTTCTTTACCTTCACATCTTTATTAAGTCCATAATTATTCATTCAGCCCACAATTATCATTCATCCATTACACCAGCACTTATCCAATAAGCCATGAAGCTCCAGACTGTGCACCTACCAGCACTAGCAGACTCAGCTACTCTGTAGCTATTATATGCATCTGTAACCATATTATACAGTGTCACCTATGGTCCTTATATAGATTTAGGACTTCATTAAATCCATCATCTCTTACTTTAAGAGAAGAAAGTTCAAATTTACATCACAAACCACAAAAATAACAGTCAGTCTGATTTGAATGCAGTTCTAAATCTCTATTCACTTCCAGAGCCAACAACAGAACCCTACACTCCCCACGCCCAGAAAGGAATCACACAGATCTGCATAGCTGGAAAAACAGTTCCATCAAAGGAGATAGAAAACACCCTTTCATGCATAACTGCTGGAGGATTGATTTGTGTTATGAGTCTGAAGGGAGAGGTGTTTCTCCTGGAGAAAAACAAAACAATACAAAATTTCTGTTTACCATTTAGTGCAAGGGCCTTTAAGTAAAGTTCTTCACTTAATCTCTACCTAGAAGTGAATGGACTTCATAGTTCACAGCTGTAATGAAGGTTTTGTGGTTTTAGCTAGAGGTGCTGTTCCTTTCACCACAGAACAAAACAGCTGAAAAAAGCTCAGTACACCTGAATAAAAAAATTATTTACCTTTTCCAGCCATATCAGCCATTATATATTCTTTTCCTCTTCAACCATTGCTTCCTGATAGCCTGGATCGTCATTGATGCAACAGTTACTACAAGCATGGCATCAGAAGCTGTGGTCTCATTCCCCTCAGGTCCTGTCCTTGCTCCTGACTCTGCAAACGTAGGATCTGCCTTGGTTTCTGCTGTTATTCTTCTGTTGTTTTGTCTTGCCTGATGTGTGTTTTCTACAAACAGAAAGCATGATTAAAAACAACACTGGCACCTCAACACATTCACCCCCAGATACTAATTTCTTTACTCACTTCAAGTAGGATTGACTCAAAAAAAATGTTCTTCTGGAAGATGTTCCATCCATTCTACTAATAACGATTAGGAGAATTATTTCTATCAATGGTCTGTAGCTTAAACTATATGTATCAAAACAATACCATATCCTACTTTCGCTTCTGTATTATCTGATTTTCATCAGGACGTCTTAAATTAACTTATTTCTCCTTTACTGATAAAAATGTCACTCATTTAATGTCACTTACAGAGTTATTGAGGAAAAGGAGAAAGAAGCAAGTGTCATACATAATTTATCATTTCTTTTAATTAATCACCTTCTGTTGACGGAACTGCTCATCCTGCAAAAAGCTTGGATACATTAGGTAGTTCTACTGGACTGACACCATATTAAAGCTACTGGTCAGTTATTTATACAGAGATTAAAGTGAATTAAAACTGTAATCTTTGAAATAAATATAAAATTACCAAGGATTATTAATATAAGAAACTTCAAAGAAGTTAGAAGTAAAATTCTCCACTACAAGCCTACTGTTGACTTTTGGGTCAAAAAAAAAATCAAAGGAAAACTTACTTTTGTTTTTTAATAAGGTCATTCATTCTTTCCCAATTTCAATTAATTCTACCAAAGCTTTCAGAGAATCTTGTTCTAATTAAGGGAGACCATTTCTATGGAAAAATTGCAAAAGTACTTCACAGCAGCAATTCAGAGTTTTATGCTGACCTCAAGTCCTCAAGACACCTGGAGCTAAACACTTCCTTCTCAAGTCATGACATCTAGAAGCTGTAACATTTATGTCTTCAGTTCTGTCACAAACTAGAAAAAAGAAAGTAATTTAGCCTGGTACCCGGGAGCAACGTCATTCTGTAATAAGCACCCCAAAGAGCTGTCAAAGAGTCTAGCCATGCCTCACTCAATAAGTTCTGGTGCTCAGTAAGGCTGAGGATATTTAGAAAGTCCAGATAATGTACAGCCAGTCTCTCATCTGAGACTGTTTTGCACCAGGACATGCTGGTCTGTTATGAGCCCAGTAAGAAAGGCACTTGGCCTCTATAAGGTATCATTAAAGTTCTGTTTATTAGAGATAACGCTATAATGAGAGAAAATTAAAGGGAATCTTATGTATGTCTACATGCTGGAAACTCTGAATGGCACAGCACCGAATGCACCTCTGATCCATGTGTCATGCAGACCCCGTCCACAGAATTTTTGTCATTCAAGCTACTACAAGATTTTATTGCACGAAAACAACTCTATTCATCATTTCTACTGTCAAACAAAAAGGATGTTTTCCTGAGAGCTTCTTGCTGCTCTTTTACATAAAGGCAAAGCCTCACAAGTCCCTGGTACCCAGTGGGCGCTGCTGGCAGGCTTTCCTTTCACAGGGAGTCACCTGAGTCTGTCACAAAGCCAAGGGGCTCAGGCAGCACAGCACTAGCCTGAATGCAAGGCCACATGGGCAGCACAGCCCAGCCCTGGGCTGCTCAGGTTGACTGATCTGTGGATCGCTGACTCCTCAGTGTACAACGGACTTCTGGTCAGGGTCACTACACACATCCTTCAGTCTGTTTCCTCTGTAACGTTTGTGTGGCTGATGCTGGATTATTTTTTTTTTTTTTACAGAGGGATGGCATGGTTCTGAAAAGCACTGACATTTCTCCCTAAAGTTTAACGTGCCCATCCCAAAGGCTCCTTCCCCACTGCTGCTGTTCTACTGCAGAGAGCGCACAGGTCTCTTCATGCAGCTCACATTCAACTACCAAAACTTCTGTTTCCACCACCCCTTATCCTTCCCTGCAACTGTGTATCATTAAATACATCATGCATAAAATAGCACTAAGTCAATTTAATTGCACACACACACAGCTTTCTTCCTCTACTCAATAAATACACATACCCAGTAGCTGTGAAAACAGGAACCAAATATAACAACAAATTCCAACGTCAGAAGACAGTGTCAGCCTAAAATTACACCAAATATCACAGTTTTGCAGACCTGAGTCAAGATGCTGGGGACGGAACTCCTTATTCTTCTCTCGCGCCCTGGTGCAGCTGGAAGCATCCTGCTGCTGCGGCAGCAGCGCCCGCCGCTACCCTTGCTGTGCAGTGCCCTCCCGTGGGCTCGCTGGGGAAAGACACCCAAGGAGAAACACAGCCCGGGAATCCACACACTGGGTTGTTTCCCCAGGCCCTGTGAATGCTCTGTACGCGTTTCTGAAGTGGATTCACGGGAATTCTCACGTAGGCATACCTTTACCGAACTGTTCTTTAATTAAGCAGGGATAAAGGTATTAACAGCCACCCCTTTGCATTTTGTGGACTTTAAATTGAAACTGCAGCTCTTCAGGGCATCTCTCCTGTGAGGAAAGGCTGAGATCTGGATCTGCCTTACCCTGGAGAAGACTGAGAGGGGACCATCAGTGACAGGACCTGGGCAATGGGCACAAACTGGAACACGGGAAGTTCTGTCTGAACATGGGGAAAAACTTCTTCACCCTGAGGGCGACAGAGAGCTGGGACAGGCTGCCCAGAGAGGCTGTGGAGTCTCCTTCACTGGAGACATTCAAAAGCCACCCAGACAGGAATCCATGCAACCTGCTTGGAGTGTGGGGGGAGGAAAGGGGTTTGGACTAGATCTCTGGAGGTCCCTTCCAACCCCTACCATCCTGTGATTCTGCAGTTCTGTGCATACCTATTCATGTTTTTTATGTCAGAATATCTCATTGAGCGGAACTTGATAATCTCAACTACAAGTCTTTCACTTTGTAGCCATTAAAATTGAAAAACTTTAATTAATGAAGGCCTTAAGCTACTCCAGAATCAAGCCAAGCATTTTAAAATGAAATCCAAGTCTACAGAAGTTTAATAGTCATTTTTACGTAATGTAAATAATGTAGAACTCATGTAAATTTATGATATACACCATTTTAAACCAAGCCTGGCAAAACATCCAAATTTTGACTACCAGAAGGAACATTTTATACAAGCTGCAGAAAAGAGAGTCCTTTCAATACAGCTGACACATTGAGCAAGACAGATTTGCAAATATACTAAAAAAATAATCCTTTGAGCATCAACACTGTTCACTCCATGTGAAAATAGGAGTGTATTTACAACTCAGTCTGCTCCTGAAATTCACAAATTCCAGGATATTTTTTTAATCATTCAATCTAAGTTACTGATTTATGTCTGAATTTGAGGTTTAGTAGTTGGCTGAATTTTTTTTAAAGGCAAAATCAGGTGTACTCAAAGGCATGCCACAGGAAGGGTGCTTTAGTCTGCAACTTTATGACTAAAAGTCTGTCTCAAATGCATTCAGCCCAGTCCAAAGAAAATTGACATTCCCTTCTATCTCCTTCCCCAATTAACTGTTTTACAACTAAATCTGAAAGATCAGCAACTCTTAATTGGCATTGTTTACTACAGTATGACAACCCTGCCACTGATCAAGGAACATAATACACAGTTTCCACCATATTTAAAACCAAGACTTCACAACAGGGTCACTTAGTTTTACTTCTCCCCTATCAAAAAGTCTGCATTCCACAATGCACTCAACAGGCAGATGGACATTTGACAGGAAAATCAAATCCTGATAGTCTAGGATTTTAATCCACATAGTCAACACTGCTGTGACTCAAACCGAGGGATCTTTGTGAACAACTTTGACAAGAAATAAAGTCAAGCCTGTACTGGAGATGGGCAGTTACATTGCATGACTATTTCCACCACAATGAGGTATTAACACCATTCAGAGTTCAATCCTGTAATGAAACTGAAAATTTAACCCATAGTCTATCCATTGCCAACACCTATGGGCAGATCAAAGCTATTGATTGCCCCATGCAAGCAGCATGTCCTTCCTACAGTTCTGGAAACTGTAGCCCTTCTGTTACCCAGCTGAGCCTGCAGTCATTTCTTCTGACTCTCAGGAACCAGAATGCGCAGTGCTTTTCAGTCGCTTCACTGGAGAGTTAGCTTTTGTGGCATTGCCCATTTTTAAATACACACCAGAGAACAGATGGATAGGATGACAATTTTGCATGCCCATGCAGTATAATTCTTTATGGAGCAAGTTGACAGGTTTTAATATTTCTAATTTACAAGAACACTCTTACACCTTTTATCAGCATCAGACACTGAAGCTAACCTTCAGAAGCAGCTACAAGTAAATAGCTATAGATTTTAGAAGTGATAGGAAAGGAATGCACTTCAGGGAATTTCAAATTCAATAGAGCTCTATTTGAGCTTTCGGTTCTTCTATCCAGGCATCTTTTAGAGCCAACTAGGAACACTACAGAATGAGCACAGGAAAGTTTTCCTTCCCTAGTCATCCAATCAAATTGAGTAGGTCAGCTTCAGAAAGGAAAGCCTTCTTCTCTTTTCCTTTGAGACTCATACCCATGCACTGATGAGATATTCTGGTTTGTGCCTATTCTCTATCCTCCTATTAGCACAAGAGGTCCCAAAGCCCAAGAATACTGGTGGTTTTGTTTGATCTCTCAGTTGTAAAATCAGAGCAAAAGCAGGATTCAGCAGAAGAAAGGGTCCATAAAGAGCTTTACAGATTTGTGGATTCCACTGATTTCCATGGCAGTAGCTGAAAACAAGATCTGCTGTATTCATTCTTCTGTGGTGCATTGCTTCGTTCCTATGGTAGGTGGCACTGGAAGCACCGATTATGAAGTTTACCACTTTCCACCAAAACTGTTGGGTTTATTTGTTTGTATCTTTGCCAAGTATCAGTAGTTTGCCCACAGATATTGTTTCCAGGCCAAGTATCATGTCAGCTTGAAGTCTGGGGAGGAGAGACAAGAGAAGAACAGATTTCAATAAGAATAGTTCAGTTGGATAGTGAGAAACAGCTGAGGCTGGGTTTGCCTGTGTTTAAAAAAATCTTTTGTTAAAAGTGTCAGCAATTTGTTCTTTGAAGCAGGGACTTGAATTTCAGGTGGGCAAGAATGAGAAGGGGGTGTGCCAGCCACTCCATTAGGAATGTGGGTTTTTTCATCCTTTGGAAAAATCCACACAAATTTGTGTAGGTTTTACCTTCAGAGAACTGCAGTATGAAGATCCTGATCAGAGGCAAAAATCTCAGCATCTTATTTCCCCATCCAACTCACTTTTAACCACATGCTTTAAAAGCATTTCTGGAATAGCAGCAAGTGGCTGCCAAGGGCCCTGTTTGGTCTCAGTTCTGGTACACACACAGAGGTCAAGACACCCATTGCCTGGGTGCTTTCAGGAACACACATCCTGCAATCATCTTCTGCAGACAAGGAACACACAAAGAGTAGGAACAGTAGCCAGACATCCTCTCAGTGAGGGCCTTGAAGAATAAGGGGAAACCCAGAGGCAAAGGGAGAGCCAAAGGAATATGAGGTGGCCTATTCTACCGCAGACAGTAATGAACACCACTCGGCTGCTTGCATTGGAAGAAAATGGGGAAAAAAACCCTCATAAAGACAGTTTAACAGGAAGATAGTAACAATGATAATGATAGCAACAGTGAGTGATGCATAAATGCAATTGCTCACCACAAGTGAAAACGTACAGGGGGAAAACACGCTAATGCCCAGTCTGTCCAATCAGCAGGTCTGCATCACAGCTCACTTCCCCAGTTTTACAGGGAGCATGACATTCTGTGGTAAGGAATATTCCTTTGTCCAGTCTGGCTCAGCCCCCGGCTGTGCTTAATCAGCTCCTTTTGCACCTGGCAGGGCATGGGAAGCTGAAAAGTCCTTGATTTAGTGTAGACACTACAACTGTCTAGCAACAACTGAAAACATCCACGTGTTATCAACGTTATTCTCACACTAAATCCAATACACTGCACTAGAATAACTACTAGAAAGTTAGTTAACTCTATCTCAACCTAAACCAGGACATTTATCTGTGGGCAAGAGAAGAAAGTTGAATTCTGAGACCCAGAGGGTTCTGAAGGCAAGAACTAAAGAAGCATAGGTGCTAAGTACAGCAGTACATATTCAAATCTCAATATTCAGACAACTATCACTCAGCATTGGAGAGAGAAAAAACTATGTAGTTATCACAATGTTTGCTGCTTTAGTAGAGTACTGAGTACATAATTGCTTTTTAACCCTGTTTTGATACACAGACACCATCATCTTCATCCTTTCTCCAACAGTATCCCATTACTGACTAGCGAAGACCTTTTTCAGAGACAGGAAACTTTTCCTCTGAAGGAAATCAAGGACTGGTCAGGTGCACTCACCTCATGCCTGTAGGCAAAGCACACACAATGGCACTATCAAGTAGAAAACCAGATCAGAATAGCATGTGATGTTCCCAGGAGTTTTGAGAAAAGCAGGCTGCAACAAAAAAAATTGAGATCTGAGCATGCTACACAGGACAATTTATTAACTTTTGCCAAGTTTAACATGGCATCAAGGTTGATGCCATGGCTGAGAGCAGATCATTTTCATTTCAATCACACAGCTAAGAAAATTCAACCCCTTCTGCCAAGTGCCTGCTATTTACCAAGACTGCTCACACTGATTTTAAGAAAGCCCTCCTGCTTTGAAGTTGCTCTTCAAACACAATAGTCACTAGTACTAATGAACTAATACTTCATTTTTGACAAGGAAATGTAGGAACATCTTCAGGGGAGATATTAAAGAATGTGTTAGTTTTACACAACTACTGTGATTATTTCATTAAAAATGTATATCATATTATGTCCTGCTGGCAGATAAAAATTAATGGGGCTCTTTTTAAAGAACTGTTAATCCTCTTTTGTAAACATAAGCAAACCCTACATATTTGTCTGGCAATACTGCTCAGAGCAATAGAGATCTGCAGCCTTGTAAGGAAATATGA
Organism: Hypotaenidia okinawae; assembly: GCA_027925045.1. Classification (NCBI taxonomy): domain Eukaryota; kingdom Metazoa; phylum Chordata; class Aves; order Gruiformes; family Rallidae; genus Hypotaenidia; species Hypotaenidia okinawae. Next base: position 127,558,260 of record BSDF01000002.1, on the reverse strand, counting down.
AGTCCCACTGAGGTGAAAATATGGCAGGGTAAAAACAACTGCACATGTACCAGTAAATCAGCACCTATAAATGAAGTGAAGGGCATTCCAAGTGGGTATTTCACAAAAGTGCTGGAAGAGTGATCAGAATAGCATGTGATGTTCCCAGGAGTTTTGAGAAAAGCAGGCTGTGACAAAAATCTTGAGTGCTTTGCACAGATGAGAGCTCCAAGCAATTTGGAAAGTGTTAGCCAAAATATGGAAAACAGTGACTAAGCTATTTTCTATGAAGAGAAACAAACAAGCACACCAGAGAAATGAGGTTTACAGATTTACTGAGACTGAGTTGCTAATCCTCTACTTCATGTCATAAGAAAGCTCTGCTCCAAAACGCTAACTGGAAAGTTTTGTGGCAGCATTGTTAGATAAGCAAAGAAAAAGGTTCATATTGATGGCTTTTAAAAGTCAGATTAAACTGCTGTCTGGTTCACAGAATCACAGAATTGTTGAAGCTGGAAAGGACCTTTGCAAGTTATTGTATCCAAACCCTCCACTCAACAAGGGCTACATAGATAGAAGCTGCCCAGACAGCTTTTGAGTATCCACACCTCCCTGGACAACCTGTGCCAGTGCTCAGTGTTTCCTGATGTTCAGCAGGCACCTCCTGTGTTTCAGCTTGTGTCCATTGCTTCTAGTCCTGGCTCTGTGATCTTAACATCCTCTCTGTAGGTATTTATATAAATTGGTGAGAGCCTCCTGAGCCTTTGGTATTCCAGGCTGAACAGCCCCAGCTCCCAGTCTTTCCTCATATGAGATGCTCCAGTCCCTTAATCACCACAAGTGCCCTTTGTTGGGCTCTCCAGAATGCTCATGTCTCTTGTACTGGGGATCCCAGGCCCAGACTCAATACTCTGGCCTCCCCAGTACTGAGCAGAGGGGCAGGATAACCTCCCTCCACTTGCTGGCAATGCCTTTCCTAATGCAGCCCAGGACACCATTCTCTGTTGCAGGAATATGTTGCTGGCTCATGGTCAACTTTGTGTCCCACAAGACTCCAAGGGGCCTTTCTGTAGGTTCTCTGCTTTCTTTGCTATGCTCCCTCTTGTTCACACACCTCATTTCTTTCTTCCTCTTCATGAACTGAGAACTTCTGGGATTTCTACGAGGTCTTCAGTCAGAAGACAGGAAAATACTCATAGGAGCATTGAGGTGGTGCCTGTTTTCTAAAGTTGCATTTTTGAAGAACAGAGTATTTGTATGAGGCTTATACATGAAAAACAGTAGGAGAAATTTACATAGTAAGAGAAAGTCACAGGTCAGCAGCTGAAGACACAGGCTACACATCTGGCCCCATCATCCTTCTGTCTTTCTCCCACCCAGGACAAGGGTAGAGTGTGGGAGCAGTGAGACCTGGTACCAGACCCAGATCAACATTTCCTTTATCTCTTGGCCCAGCAGAGCCCCCTGTCTCTGTGACTGCTGCTACAAACTTGACTATAAGGCAGCCTTCATCTCCAGCTTTGCCCAGTCACATTACATGTTACTTCTCCAAACCTAACTCAGCCATGCTGGTCTGCACCCACCCCATGACGGCTAGGGGAAATGTCAGCTATCCTGTACACATCTCAATCACAGAATGGTTGAGGTTACTGATTACAGCAATCCAGCTAATATTTTCTCTATTTTTCCTAGAATATTAAATCTACAAATCTGGCCAGTATTGGGGAAAAAACAGCAAAGAAATATAAAATTTTAAGTTTTTAGTTCAGCTTCCGTTGAGGGGAAAAATACCTAATACTTCTGTTCTTTTAACACTTGGAGCAGAACCCAGTGAGACAGAGAAATCCAAATTAAAAAACAGCACGATGCACATTTGCACATATTCTGTGCAGATTTAGATCCTATGCAACCAGAGATACCAGTGATTCAGCACACAGTGTGAAGTAAAAAGAAAACTTTGCTCAAAACATAAATAAGGGTTGGGTTTTTTCCAAGGAACATTGCAGTTTAGTACATACCCTAGCTTACATTGTATACTCCAGGCACTTAAGTCTACAAGGTCAATGATTCAACTACACTGCCAGAAGTCTCCCTTGTGACAAGTCACCTTGTTCCCAGATGGTTATGAAACAAGAGCACTGACGCTCTCTCAGAAATCTGTTGGGTTTTTAAATCTGTTGGGTTTTTTTCCCCTCCATTTCTTCATGTTTAGTCAAGTTCAGATCAGACAAGAGTGTGAATGACAGCCCTGGTGACTAGACTCCTTTGTGAATTCACAAAAAGGTTCATCTTGAGCAAAACTGGCACCAACCTCCCAACACTGTCTTAACATCCATCAGCTCTGGCTTGCAGTGACCTCTTCCAACACTGACCTCCATTTAAACCCACTTTAGGCAGCAACTTCTGTGGTGGCCAAGGCTTGCAATGCTGACAGCTATGTTGATATGGCCAGCTGAATCAAGATCACCAGCACATTTCAACACAGCTCTCCAAACAGTAGATGGATGGTAATTGGTCATTATCTATCCAACCTGGAATGTGTTCTTAACTGATTTATGTCCATAATGATCATTATCTGCATCTATATTAGTATCTTTTTTTAAGACAGCTCAGGGAGCTATTCCTAGTAAGATGTTCAGGTCTTGATATTAGTAGATAAATTATTCCATAAAGCAATTAAACTCTGAAAACAGCAGGAAGGAATCCAAAGAGATTGCCTGAAACCTAAAATTATCCTGCAAAAATTACTGTTTGAGCTCCCTTGTTATTCAGCAGTGAAAAAAGTTTTCTTAGGCCATGAAAGGCCTAAGAAAAGGCCACACTTCATCTCCCCTAAAGGATTCCCTCTGGGTCTAGGGCTATTAATTTTAGGAGGCTTAAGTTAGCAGGATGTAAAAGACCCTTTTAGAGGCACTTTGTGGGGTAAAAACAGGGGCTTTATGGGATTTTTTTTTTACATTATTTTTGACTGCTTACAAATAATTCTCTAATTCTGCAGATCTGTAAAATTTTAATTCTGAATGATTAACACTGTCATTTTTAATAGAAGTTTCTAGGGAAAGATGTAACTTTTTATTGGATGTAGCCCAGGGTATGATGTTCCTGAGTTTCCCTCCATGATTTTGCTATTTCCCCTGGCATCAGCAGCCATTTCAGTCTGACAGCCCAACACATCTGCAGGGAAATGCAACAACAAGAGTTAGGGAACAAGGTAATACCTATTTTGACATGAACAGCATATTAATAAATAAGAGATCTGGTGTTTGGTTACAGGCATATGAGATTGTTGAGATTTAGCCCTGACCAGCAATTAAGCACCATGTGGCCACTCACTCCTGGCAAAGCAGGATGGGGGAGAGAACTGGAGCAATGAAAGTGAGAGAACACTTGCCTTGAGATAGAAACAGTTTAATAGAACACACAAAAAAGGATTATATTAATAATATATATACAAAACAAGTGATGAACAGCACAGTTTCTCTCCACCTAAAGTGGAATCCCCAGCCACTGCACAAGACTGCCAGCTGCCCACCCTTTCAGCCCAAAAGCGCAAAGCAGAACAATTCATTCCCCACTTCTCATTGGCAGGCAGGTGTTCAGCCACCACCCCAAAGTCAATGCTGCACAAGACCCCCTGCTGTCCCTCAGCCCCTCCCCCAGTTATAAACAGAACATGATGCCATATAATACAGAATATCTCTTCAGCCAGTTTGGGTCAGTTGCCCTGGCTGTGTCCCCTCCCAATTTCTTGGGTGCCCCCCACCTTGTTCACAGGGCAGCGTGAGCACCTGAAAAGTCCCAGGCTGCTCGTTAGCAACTAAGAACATCAGTGTGTTGTCCACAGGATTCTTGTCCTAACTCCCAAACACAGCTTGATACCAGCTACTAGAAAGGAAATTAAATCTATTGCTGCTGAAACCAGGACAGAATTATAGTTAGGTAAACTTAAGTCTTGGGCAAGAAACAAAGGAGAAGAGGAAGGAAAAGGACAGCATACCTGCACTCAGTAGTTCCACATGGATACTGCAGGCTCTGTGGGAGCCTTCATTTGGTAAGGTTCTACAAGTTTCCATTATTCCACTCTGTCACTTAATCACAATAAGTAATTAACCTCGTATTAAGCTGCAATAGCTTGATCATCAGAATATTTTGACTCAAAGTATAACGATACAACTAATATTCTTAGATCATCATGATTACAGCATGGAAGTTCCCATATATTTGGAGGGAGGAAAAAACAAAAACCAATTTAGAAATTACCAGAGATGCATGTAAAGAAATTGTATGATCTATAAAAAGGTTATTCATGAAACGCTTTACACTACTGAATGTTGCTAATTGAATCTCTCATAGCCATTTTATAATTAGTGGTATATAATTATTCATAGTTGTATAGGGTTTGCATTATGAGGTTTTGGCAGCAGGCAGGCTACTGGGGTAGTTCCTGTGAGAAGGTGCTAGACATCTCCCCCATGTCTGACAGAACCAATACCAGCTGGCTCCAAGATAGACCTGGCCAAGATCAAGCCCATCAGAGACAGTGGTAGCACCTCTGGAATAAATTTTAAAAGGCTGTGGGAAGGACTTATATTGGAGAAATCTGTCTCCTGTGGAAGGGGGGCTTTTATTTCTCATTACTCTGGTAATAAATTTCATTTTTCCAAATTGAGTGTGTTTTGCCATTTACCCTAATTGGTGAGCATCCTCTCCCTGTCCTTATCTCAACCCTTGAGGGTTTTTTCCACCTTATTTTTCTCCCCTCCCTATCCTGCTGAGGAGGGGAATGATAGAGCAGCTTGGTGGACACCTGAGATCTAGCCAAAGCCAACCCACCACAATAGTGGTGTGATTTTGGTAAATACCCGAGATAGAACTGGTTTTAATATTGGGGAATATAAAAAACATTTTCTAGTGCAAGTGCTTATAGTTAAAGAAATTAAGCATATTATAAAACCCAAAATGGATGTCATGATTTTGAAACAGTTCTTTATATATAAGTGACAAAAGTGGATGGAAACATTTAACCAATGTGTAATCACATTATTATAAAACATAGTTGACCAGATCCTAATCCCACTCATTCACCAAAGCTGACCCATGCAAGCCAGGATGGTATGCTACCACATCCTGATGCTCCAAACCCTGCACACACACACTTCAAGTTTCTCCATGAGAAGCATTTAATGTGATACAGAATCAAAATAGCTCTTACTGCAAAGTAGGCAGTACAAGATGTGCATGTCCACATAATATATTAATCATCTATGGAATGTAAGAACTTTTAGCTGTGGTCTGAGGGATTTTATGATAATGGCAGAGGTATTTACAGGAATATAAAATGGCTACTGCCTTAAAATATTCCCATGATGCTTAGAAATGTCCCCATATATACCAGAGTTAAGATATACTCCAGTTGTCAGGTGATAACCCATTATGCATTACAGAGCAAGAAGCAAGTTTAATTGATTCCTTCTAAGGGGAAAATCTTGGCCTTCATGTATAATTTGGGTTGTAATTCACTGGAAGCAGCCTAAAGTGGAATTTTTCTGTTATTTTCATCACCATGAGTTCAGTCAGACATAGCCTTCTTTCAGATCAAATTAATAATCCTATCTGGAAATACTCCATGCATTGACTCTAAACTTCCTAGACAACCAGCTCACTACAGAGGAATGCAAATTTGTAGTGTCATTGCAATGTTCTCCCTAGCTGTACCAGAACATAAAGCACAAGTCAGACAACTTTTCCTCATTTGGGTTCCTACTCATCCTATTCATACCACAAGAGGATTCCTAGGATCTCACACAGTGATTGCTTGTTTTTTCCTTTGTGATAAGCATTCAGCATGTGATAACATCTAGCTGTCTGTTCTCTTTGGCAGATCATTTGAAGTGATTGAACAGCTTAGCAAACTGATATTTCATCACTTTAAAGCTGAAGCAGGCTCCATCACTGTCAAAGATAAGATTACAAAGGTGCCAAGACATTAGTGACCTCTGAAGAAAAAAAATCTCTTCCATTCCCACCTTTCTCTGCTATTGCATTTCACATCTCTGCAAATCCCTTACCTTCAGTGATAGTGATGTCTCTTCTGGGGAAAAAATATATATGCAACCAACTATACAGACTAAGCTGGTGCTAAGAAACACTGGTAAATCCTGTTCCAACATCACTTACACTCCTATTTTTTTCCTGAATTTCAAGCTCCACTGTCCCTGTAAAAGTCCTACTCACGTTATCCCAACACCCTGTTAAGACACTTCAGTTATATGAAAAGTGTCCCATAAAAAGATAAATTAAAGGCATGGGGATTAATGCAACTACTCTACTCTCCAGCAAACCTTTTTAAGCAGCTAGCAAAAATTAATTTGACAGCTAGCAATGTGGTATAAAAGTATCACGATGCTGTTCCCTCCTCAGCACATGGTCTTTGGTTCTTACAGCAGCTGACAAGGTGATCTCCAGTGTAACGTAGTTTGGGCATTTTGTTTGCTTTGGTTTTGAGGATTTTCTTCCCAGTGTCACAAGGCTACTAAATACAGTTCAAGAAAAAAAATAGTTGCCAGAGGTGATTAGTGTAATCCCAGAACTACTTTTTTACCAACTCATTTCTCGCACACTAAAAGTCTGGATGTAGCAAGTACCACATACACAGAACTGAAACCAGCCTTCTGCTTAAAATTACACAGGGACTTCATCATATATAGGCTAAATCAGGTGCCAAGTACTCTTTGCCACCATCCTAATTTAAGGGAAATAGATTTATCTGCAGGTGCTTGGAAATTAACCAAAAGATTTAGTGGTACCTTGTCAGATGCTTGCTACGCCTTTTCCATAGAATTTATTCCAGAAATGTATCCTGTTTCTAAATGCCAGGCACTAGCTAACTAATGGGTCAATGTGAATGTAGTTTTATGTAAAAAAGGTGGGCAGAAGGTGTCAGAGTTCAGCCTGCCTGCTGCTAGACCAAGGGAATATCAAAAGAGTTCATCCTACTTCCATTTTCAAGGGACTTTGTGATTCTGAAGTTTAATTTGAACACACATGTTCATCCATGGCTGGAGGCCAGACACCCACCAAAGCTGCTCTATTACTCCCCTCCTCAGCTGCACATCAGAGAGAAGAGAGAGTGAAAGGCTCACTGTTGAAACTAAGGACAGGGAGGGATCATTCAACAGTTGCCATCACCAGCAAAACAGACAACTCACAGAAAATTAATCTGATTAATTATGCAAACAAAACAGATGAGGATAATGAGAAATAAAACCAAATCTTAAAACACCTCCTCCCACCCCTCCCATCCCAGGTTCAATTCCACACTTGATTTCTCTAACTATTCTTCCCACCACCCCCAGCAGCACAGGGGAAAGATAATGGGGGTTGGGGTCAGTTTATCAGACCTTGCTCCTTCCTCCTCAGGGGGAGGACTCATCACACTTACCCTGCTCCACCATGGGGTCCCTTCCACAGCAGGAAGTCCTCCAACATGAGTTCTTCCCACAGGCTGCAGTTCTTCACCAACTGCTCCAACACCGGTCCCTTCCGCAGGGTGCAGCCCTTCAGGACCAGACCACTCCAGTGTGGGTCCCCCACGGGGTCATAAGTCCTGACAACAAACCTGCTTTGGCGTGGGCTCCTCCCTCCACAGGCTGCAGGCTCTGCCAGGAGCATGCTCCAGAGCAGGCTTCCCACAGGGTTACAGCCTCCTTCAGATACTTCCACCTGGTCTAGCATGTGGCCCTCCATGGACTGCAGTGGTATAGCCTGCTTCACCATGGCCTTCTCTAGGGATTGCAGGGGAATCTCAGCTTTAGTGCCTGGAGCACCTCCTCCCCCTCCTCCTTCACTGACCTTGGTGTCCACAAACTCTCTCACATATTCTTACTCCTCTCTGGCAGGAAACAACTGCCATTGTTTTTTTCCTTCTTAAATGTGTTATCACATAGGCACTAGCACCATCACTGATTGGGTTAGCCAGCAGTTGGTCCATCATTGTGCCAGCAGCTACTGGCTCTATCAGACCTAGGGGAAGCTGCTCACAGAAGCCACACCTTTAGCTCCCCCCAAAAAAAATCTTGCCATACAAGCCCAAAACCCATCCATTTGCAGCTCAGTTCAAATAATACCTATTTGTCAAGCAGAGACTTAAGAGCACCTAAGAGTAACAGGCTAGAAACAACAGTGAGTGCTGATCATTTTTCCTACAGAGCTGCTCCTAATCTGTCTTTAGACAGTCTTGAGAAAGGACTTGAACATGAAATGTTTTTCAACAGCAGCCTGAGAAAGACTCTGTGGCTTTGTCTAGACACAAACCTCTTACAACTTCCCCTTGCTAAAGGGGAAGGAGTAATTTGTGGGTGATCTTTGCCTGTTATATAATCCATTCACCACAAGCATTGGTAAGATCCATGGCTCTTAGTTCTCCACTTTCCTTCCCACATTGCTTCCTTGACACAAAAGCACATTGACATCTGCCTACTCATCACAAGTGTCTTACTGGCTGGCATAAGTGTTAAAATGTAGTCTTAATCAAGATGTATATCAGTTTGTATGTATAAACCTGCAAAGTTCAAAAGGAGATAAAGATGTTAAAGAAAGGATGTTAAAGAAAGGAAACTATATGGTATTTGCCAGATAGCCAGGATTAGATGATCTCATGAGTGCAGCACTACTGTCAAAACTGTCTCTTTCCACTATGCTTGACCACCTTGCACCAAAATAAAATATATTCTTCAGGTCAGTTATATCAATCTGCCAACCCAAAGTCTAGCAAGTACACAAGGAATTAATAGCACATTAATACACATTAACAGCAGTGTAGGCAGTGATTATTCCCTTCTGCTGGGAACTCGCTAGACAGCATCTAGAATACAGAGTCTGGTTTGGGGGCACAATAAAGGAGAGCCATTAAAGCAGCACACATCCAGTGAAGGGCCACTTAGATACCTGAGGGCTAGACCACTCCTATGAGAAGAGGCTGAGATCTTAACCTTCAGCCTGACAGTAGGGACAGCCTTTGGGGAGACCAAATAATGCCCAGCCAGGAACTAAGAGGAGATCAAAGCCAGGCTAATACAGCAGTGCACTGTAGGAGCACAAGTAGTAACAGGCACATTGAAGCAAGAGAAGTTCAGGAAGAGATACTTTGAGCAACAACTGAGAACAGGAAGAGGACTAAGATGTAATACGTGACCAAGGCAGCAAACAGCATCTTTGCCTGTATAAGAAATAGTGTGAGCAGCCAGACCATGAAAGTGATCATCCCATCCCCTGGACTTGGCACAGGTGGGGCTGCACCTTGAGTACCACAATCAGTTTGGGTCCCCTCACTACAAGACAGACAGTGAGGGGCTGGAGCACATCCAAAAGAGTGCAATTAAGCTGGTGGAGGTTCTAAGAACTGGCCTTATGAGGAGCAGCTGAGGGAACTAGAGTGGTTTAGCCTGGAGAGGAGGCAGCTAAGGGGAGACCATATAACTCTCCACAGCTGCCCAAAAGGAGGTTGTATCCAGGTGGGTGTTGGTCTCTTCTCCCAAGACAAGAGGAAATGGCCTCAAGCTGTGCCAGGGAAGGTTCAGATTAGATGTTAAGAAAAAATTCTTCACCAAATAGGTCACCAGGAACTGGAACAGGCTGCCCTGGGAAGCAGTTAAGTCACCATCTCTGGAGATATTGAAGTCATGTAGATGTGGTCCTTAGGAACATTGTTTAGTAGTGGACTTGGCAGTGTTAGGTTAATGGTCAGACTCATCTTAATGCTCTTTCCAAACAAAGGATCCTGCCTCCCTTTCTCTGGGGCAGCCAAATCTTTCAGTGAGGGAACCAGTCTACAAGGAGCCTTCCAAAGCCTCCATCCAGGCTGCACAACAACAGACTGCCTCCAGCCACCACAAAGTCACAGAAGTTAGCAAAGTATGTATTTACTGGTTAATTTAGGTCATATTCTCCCCAAAAATAGACATTAAAACATGCATGCTCATGTGAATGATCATACAGGGTTTTCTTAAAGTATGCTATGCTCAGGCCACGTTTTAGTTCATACATTGGAACTGAAAAGTGCAGAAAAGATCTTTTTTCAGGGACAGACTCCTATTTTTCATCACACTAAGGTGCTTAACACCGACAAAAATAACTCACTAGCATTTTATGGTTCTTATTGTCACAGCTCAGCCCCATCTGAGCCCCACACACCCTCTGCTCAACCCTCCCCTAGGGCAGGGAACCAGACAGAAGCAGCCAGAGGCTGGGGCGAGGACAGCTACTGATCCAGCGCAGCGAGAGGGGAACGAGGGAACACACACAGGGGGATAACACGGAGCACTTAACCGACCCACTGACCGGACACGCAGACCGCTTACGGGCAGCGTGACGTCACGCGGTGCGGTGAACAGCCCCGGCCATCCGGGCCCACCTGCGGCGGGAGAGCGGGGCAGCCGGCGGAGCTGCAAGCGTTTGCTTCTGTCACTAGGTGGCAGGAGGTGGAAACAAATGATCTCCAGTGGGTCAGAGTCACCCTCCCAGGAAGGCAGCCTCAAACACAGGCGCCCGCCCGCCGGGTAATAAAATCCAGTTGAAAGACAGAGAAGACTCCGAAACAAAGCAGAGCCGGGGTTCGTGTTCGGAAAGCTAAGGTGCTTCTTGGAGAACGCCCGTGTTTAAATACGCACACCTAGTCTCAGTAATTAGACCGAGATCACCAGGGGTTAAAAGAACAGTGGAACTGAGTCTGCAGGTTTCCAAGCCCAGTGAAGCTTTCCCAGGTGCGATTAGAAGCCGGGGGTGCCTTTAGAAACTAAATTCCACGTGGGAAGAGTTGTGACACCTCAAACCTCAGAGTTCACGTTCGTTAGAAAGAGACATCAGGACAAAACCTGATGGGAAAGACAGACTGCTCCCCACCAATTAAAGGCTTTTTTATCTGGTACTCAGTGCAGCTAGGGGAAGTAAACTGGACTAGAGGGACTGGTGTTCTGAGGGACACTTCAGATAGGCTTACACCCACCATTTGCCCCCTCCTAAAACTTTATTCTTCATAGTATCTGGCTCAAGCCTTCATTACCTTTGGCAGGAATCTTCAGTGTTTTCAGTGCAAAGGGGTTTCTCATGATTTGACACATAGTGTCATGCTGACTAAGAAGGACAGAGGTACTACAACAGCCTTCCTACATCACTGGTAAGTTCTTTGGGCTGCAGAGAAGCACTCACCCCTTAGAGCAGCTCTTGCTTTAGCACTGGCCTTACAAATAGTCAGGGCTTCCTCTGTGCTGCAGGAAAGCACCCAAAAAACCCAGGTATTCCTTACAGGTGTTAATTTTTACAATTTTCCAGAGGTGCTGCTGACACTGGCAATTGAATCTCAGAAGACAAAAGAGAGATGACTATCATTCTTACTATGAAAGAGATTGTAATAAGGGAATATGGCATTTTTACTGAGAGGTTCTGATGATCAGAGTAAGTAATTCCTAGTCAGCTGCCAAAACAGGACCCTGAAGCTTGGTCTGCAATTACTTATCTCAGGCCATAAGTGCCCTGCACTAGCTAGAAAAACAGAATATGTCTCCACAGCTATAGGGGGCTAGTGTGCAAAAACCATCTGAGTGAGCTGTGGTGATGTATGGTCATGCTGATTCCATCAATGTTACTGAAGGATACAAGACCCCACACACAAAGGCTTAGTTAAGATCTAGCTGAGAGTAGTGTCCTCTAAAAAGGTGAGTATTGCTATACCTCTTGCCTAGACAGGGTAATTTGAACCAAGGAAGATGAGGCAATTTCTGCAGGGTCAAGTCAGAGAGTTAAGCTCCTCCAGACTCATGGCTGCAGATTCTGGCAACCATCCCCCAACAAAACAGTAAAAACCCAGAAACAGGTTTTCATTTGGACATGGTTCAGCCTCAGCTGAGCACCCCACACTGCTCCCTCACTCAGGGCAGGGAAACAGACCAAAGCCCCCAGGGGTTGGGAGAAGGACACATACTGACACAGCTCAGGGAGAAGAGAGCACGGACAGAGCCCAGGACCACACTCACCGACCCGTCGATCAATCACTCAGCCTCTCCCAACGCAGCAGAGAGACATCTTTCCTAAACTACCCCCTTTTATGGGGACCCTGACGTCACGTGGTGTGGTAAACAACCTCGGCCATCCCGGCTCACCTGTGCTGCCCCGGTGCGGGTTAACTCCGTCCTAGCCGGGACCGGCACAGGTTTCTTCCGTCATTTGGTAACTTCTGTGTTAATACTGACGGTTTGTATGTAGTGGGTGAGCAGGAGCTCAACTGCCCCCTGGTACTGGAAACAGCGTTCATCCCAATTTCCTACTAAACCACCTCGGCTGGTGGTCCCTTCCACGTTTGATGTCCCTTCCATCAAAGACAGGGTACTGTGTCTCAGATGGTAGGCATCACCGGTGTGCGAACAGGAGAAGCAGGTCGCACTGAGCTTACACCACCCCAATGATGCTCTGTAACTCACCGCTCTGCTTGCTGCACTGGTTCAATTCAGTTGGTAAGTATAACGCTTTCCAGGAACGACCACACTCACTTCCAAATCACAAGCGTAGGTCCTCTATCAAACTTAATACATGTATCTATGGAACCCTGATTAACTGCCTCCTATTAAGTACAATTTCCTAATAACTACCACTTTCTGTGTTTATCTGTCAGCTATGAAGTTGCACTTTATTGATATTGCCTAGAGATATTTTTGATTTGTGCTAATCAGAACATCAGGCAGTATGAAATCATGTACTATATTTCTCAAAAGTCGGAATATATTGCACGTATATGGCAATCAACCCAACTCCCAGAGGGGTAGCTTATATTTTGTGCACAAATGTCAAGCATGTTTGATTTCAATATTTTGAGCTCATGGGTTTTGTTGGGTTTTTTTCACAAAATATACCAACAGTATTACTTCCACTCCAACCCTCAGATTTTTCTTTCTAATTGCATCCTGTATAAAGCACTCCTCTGTCCTCTAGGACTTGTATCAGACCAACAAGCTTATGCTTACCTGGCTCAGCTACTTCACCTTTGTAATATATACTATGGAATGGTATTTAACCTTTCCAGAAATTTTTCAGAAATCCAGTATTTATTTACAGTCATGAAGGAACAGGGCACAGCTTCTCTGGCTATACTGATCAATATATTTTTATCCCTTGTTATATATTGTTTATGTTCCTACTTGATTACATGCTGAAATGATGCTCTTATGGTATAAGGATGTCATGTTGCTTCTTTCTTCTTTCCAAAGACAGAACAGATTTTCCTATTGAATACTTCTTCTATTTCTGCATTAGCAATAATAATAATAACAATAATATCAATTTACCCATCAAGTAGGGGCTCTTTTCTACTTCTTAGGATTTACACTGAACCCAATGTATTTAAATCCTTTTCTACTTAGTCTTGCCAGCCCTGAATTCCTTCCTGATAGTTTTATGTTCTCTTCTAATTTAATATTTGTGAAGTGTAGAAAATGTGTATCCATCGCTGTGTGTTTCCCATTCTTTCTTATTGCGTATTGCTTTGTTGTTGCTGCTTAATTGCTGCACCTATTTCACTACTGAAACAGGATGGGCTTTTATACAGTGCTGTCCTATTTCCTGGGAAATGGAAATCATTGAATTGTGTCTTCAGGCGATAAAATAACTTATTCTCAAAACACACTCTATTCAACACAGTTTTTGTTTTCATGTATTAGAGTGGTGTTTAAGAAATAACTAATCTTTTTCCTTTAGCCATTAATACATTCTGATCAGTGTGCTTCCTGGGCTTTGTTAATATATTGATCCCTAAGTATTCAAGATTCCACAATTCCTTCTTAATTAACTTTCAAACAGGTAACAGCATATTTAATGTGAAAGATGTTACCCTTCTTGTTTTTTACCTTCTTCCCCCTTGCTACACAAGCTAAAAGCAGTTTCTGTGCTGTAGGCTGGCCTTCTTGAAGTGTTACAGAGGAAGACTGTGTTGCAGATGTTCTAGAAAGGGATGCCACTAGTTATCTGTATTTCTGACAGGTAACTGAAAATATTGATAGAATATGCAAGTGGCTCTAAACCATTTCACAGCATTTTGAACACCAAAGATGTGTGGAATGGGAGGAAACAGCATGGTACTTCTCTCACTCTGGAGGGTAAGAATATATTCCAGTAGCTGTGTGGAAATTTCCTCTTAAGTATTGACCTTCCCAGCTGCTAAAGAAAGCTCTAGATTATCAGTCTGAAGCCTTGGATTTAATCCAGAGAGAACTGGCTTTGAGCTAAGAGATTTCTGCTATGGAAACAGTTTCCATGGTGCATGGATACTCTAATTCTGACTATCAGATATATCAACCAATGTGACAAAATTTGACCAAAGTACATGCAGATTTATTTTCCATTTTCTTGGAAACAACAGTATTCTCATCTGCAGTCTGTTGTTTATCCCCAGTGATAACTTTATTACAGGAAGCAAAATGGGATTCTGCCAAAAAACTAATGAAGACATTACTTGGATAGAGTATCCCTAACAGTTGTATGGATCTTCATGACTAATAGAGGGCAGCAAACTGTAATTCATTCCCAGGGAAAAGGTCCCACAGCTCTTCTTATCTGGTGTCTAGTAGAGTTTTCAGTCGATGGAGCCCAGGTTCAAAAACGTTAATTGCTTATCTAGTATGTCAGGTGCATGCTGTAAGCAGGAAAGCAGGACCTACCAGCTGGGCTGGGGAAAAAACCAAACAAAAACCAAACAACAAAAACCCAACTTTTAATGTTTAGCAACATATACAAATTGATAATTAATTGAACTGATAATTGATTCTGAATTTTTTCAGAAGTTACATACTATACTTCCTTAAGCTTCACAAAGAGCAGGTTAAATGTTAGCATAAAGGATTAGCCCACTTCTAGTGATGTAGAGATTACAGGATATGTGAAACACTTTTAATAGTGTTGAGGAACAGTGGAAAAAATCAACATTTACAGAGGTAACAAGTTGCCTTCCACTGACTGGTTACTCAGAGAAGTGAAAGACAGTTTAACAGGCTCCAAAGGGATAAAGGTATCTTCTACTCTGCTTGGCTGTTATTGGTCAGTGTCAGCTAGGCAGGGGCTGACATGGGACTGTGGGCAGGGTGGGGAGGAGGCTGATGGTACCCTCGGGGCACTAGCAATTCTCTATCTCCCAAGTGAAGCCATTTACTCTCGCGGCAGAGCTATCCGTGCATCCAGGGAGGTTTTAATGTTGATGGCAGACAGGTGGTATTGTCTCACTCCAGTGATGCCTGGTTGGAAAACACAAGGATGCTTGCATTAAATATACTTTTGGGGCCCTCTTGTTTTTGTCAGTTCTCTTTTCTGACATATCTCACTAGATCTAGACTTTATTCCCTGGATTTTTAACATTTCAGAACTGGAATGACAGAATCCTGTAATATCAGTATTTTTCACCATTTACATTTCCAGTCTTTTCAGCATTTTTCAGCATTCAAGTTGCATAAAGCTCTGAAGTACGTGGTACCTAATTATATATAGTTTCAAGCTATTGAGGCATCCAAATTTGAAAGAGGACAATCCAAATATCATTTCAGGCACAGATGGTAAAATGACCTGATAATTATCAGGCAGTGTTAAGGGTGAGAAAGGGAGGAGGAGGAAAGACACTTTTCACGCCAGTGCAGCTGACAGATAAATTAACAACTCAGTGGTTTCTGTTTCACCTGCCTCCAGTATGATATTCTGTGTAATGTTCCCTTTCCTCCCAGAAGATATAATGACAGTCCACTGCAGAACGCCTGCAGCTGGGAGCTGTTTGGGGAGTCACACACCATGCTATTCCACTCAACTTACTCTTTCCAAAATACCTTTTCCTTCTAAATATTTTCATATGTGCATTTCATATGTGTATTCATGATAAATGCTAGTTGATATAAACAAAACTTTGGCACCTGTTATCTTCTCTTCACAGTGGCTGCTCCAGAGCAGTTACTTTGCCAGCTCAGAAGTCACACAGATTCCTCAGTGTTTCAAAACAAACGTTGGTATTATTTTTTTCTTTCTGCTCAACATTGTTTAAAAAAAAAAAATCATCAGTGAGGATCAACTGATTGCAAATGATGTGTCTATTAAAACTAGATACCAAACATCTTTCATTGTGAATGTGTGGCTCCTCTTAGAGTAAAAGAAGTGGAACTGTATCTGAGTGTGCTCAGGCAAGTTTGGGACTTCGGGAACAAGTATGTCTGCCTTTTAAATTAAAAAATGCGATCTAATCAAATTCAGTAATGGCACATGTTCCTGTGGTTAGTGTGTTATTGTCAGAAGACCCAATTGTGAGTTGCCTGTGACTTGCTCTTTGACCTGGGACAAATCATTCAGAACCCCCATATCTCAGTATCCCATCTGCAAAGCAGCTTGAAAACACCGGTTACATGACGTCTGACACTTTTAATGACTTCAGAGCATAGAAGCTCAGAGAGAGCTGGAGGAACGTGTGTGCCCCCGTTCCGGCCAGGACAGAGTTAACCTCCCCAAGCAGCCAGCACAGGTGAGCCGAGTTAGCCCGGGTTGTTTCCTCACCAGGTGACACCACTCCCCCATAAAAGGGGCTGGGCGGGGAGGGCTGAGCCCCTACGGCGCTGGGACAGTCTGAGGGCAGTTGGTCGGGCGGTTACGGAGTCGGTAAGATCTCTCTGTTATCACTGTATGCGTATTCTGCCCTGGGCTTTGCTGTTATTCCTCTTGAGGTGCTGTGTAGGTGAGTGCCCTTACCCCAACCTGCGGGGCTTAGTCTGTCTCTCTGCCCAGGGGAGGGGTGAGCCGGGCCCGGTGCTCTGCCGCTGCTGCCTGGGGCTGAACCACGGGTCCGCTGTGTTACAAGGGACGTAGGAGGATTAAGAGAACTTTAAATTGACGCTCTTGTATTTTTCAGAGTAAACTTGCAAATGTGCAGAAAAGCTAGAGACACCACTAGCCTAGGGAAGACTGGCTTTTAATCCAAAAACCCTTCAGGTACTGGTAAAGGAATTCTTATTAAGTGCTAGCAAGTCTACGTATAGTCTCACTGCAGCTTGTTTATGCAGTTATATACAAGTGTCACTTTAAAAATGAAGGAAAAAAGCTTAAGAATTGTCACAAGCCATGCTTTTTCTCAGAACTCTTGGCTGAAAATTTGAAACCAAATGGCCGCATGAGTCTTAAGGCAAAATCAATAGACAGAACAGGCTTTCCTTAATGATGTTTCCTACCATTGATTCCTCAAAGAGGGTTTTTTCCCTAGGGGTAATTTTAAGAAGGAATTCCATATGTGTAAAGAAAACTGTGAACACAAGTATAGGAGTCTTTCCAAAACCAAAGGTACAGAATTCATCAGGTAATGTAATATTGTCACCTGATGTTATCTATCAGTAAGGATTCTAAAGACCCCTCTGGGGCATGGATCTGTTGATAGTTTGTCGAACATCTAATTTCCTTTAGATGCTTCTGAAGCATATCCATACCTAAAGATCTATAGTTCTACAAAACAGAAAAGAACATTTAACCTGTGTTCCTGTCCTTCTGTAGAATAACAGCAGAACAGAAAATTGCAATACTTTAAATGGAAGAGCTCTGCCCTTTCACTTAATTGAGCCATTTATGACGGTTGATTGCCATTGATATAAGTCTAAATAAAATGACTCAGCTATAGTAGTAGTGCACCATCCCCAAGGAAGCTGACTACTGAGTGTCAAGATTCTTAACTGTGTAGCTTGCCCCTTTTAAAAGGCACTTCTGACACATTTTGGGAATCTAATTACATCTGAACACCCACTAAAGCAATGCTCATTGTTCATTGTTTAAAAAAATAGCTGATGATCATGCATTAGGCCTCAGTGAGAGCATGGTGAAGGTGACTCCCTCACGAGTGAGCCAAGTTGTCAGCAGACAGGAAGAAGGACCACTGAGCTGTGTTAGCAGGCTGAGAAGGAGGTTGAAGCAACTTAAGAGATGGGAATTAGCATGGGGAACAATCTGCTGCTGTATGTATAGGTAGTAATACTACAAAATGGAAGTACAGACAACCCTGAGTGTCTTGCCTCTGCAGTGATCTAGTACCCCAACTAAGCTTAGACCCCAATAAGCTCAGGTACCAAGAGCAGCTTGTCCCTGACAGTACAAGTTTCAGGACAACCTGTATAATGGACTGCAGGAGTGGGTAAGTCCCAGGCTATCAGCTCTCTGGTGCTACAGTAACACTCCTGATTCTGCAAAGTGATTAAAGTTAACTCATGCATTGATTACTTGTTTTCATGTTCTTTTAGAGGACAAACTAAATCTAGCACAGAATTGGCAGAGCCACTTTCATTGCCCTATATCCCTTGAGGTCTCTGGGTGAATCAAAAGAAACAAGGCCAGATCTTAAAAAAGGACATTACACACAAACAACTTCAATCTCTTTTAACTAATTATGGTAGTGTAAATCCCAGCATTAACATGCTTGTTCCAATTCATTATTAACTGGTATGATTTAAACTAGAATGATGTAAACCTTTGTTTAAACTCCTGTTTCTGAACCATTACAGAATCGTAGGGGTTGGAAGGGACCTCTAGAGATCACCTAGTCCAACCCAAATGGCTCTGACAAAAGCACAGCAAGGATTACTCAAGCTAAAGCCACCTTCTCATGAAGGTGAGGGTTGGGACATAGATATGAAATGTGCTTAAGAAATGATTTTCATTCTTCTGCTCTTCTGTGCAATTACAGGCTTCTCAATAAATGGCATGTTCTCAAGTTCAGGTATCAAATGTAGGCTGCCTGCCCACTCACTTTACATGAAGCCTTTCTTGTTTTCATGCCATGTAGAATTGCCTCTGTTTCAGCAGTCTGGGTTACTTGTAAAGTGTAGCATGCTATGAGAAATCCCACCTCTTAATACATTAAGAGGGAAGCCATATCTTAGTCTTTTCTCCTGTTCCTTCACAGATTCTTATCACCTGCAAGTCAGAGCTGCACACCAGAACCTTGGTGTTGGCAATTCATCTCCTTGGCTCCAAGAAGTGGAGGACAAGCAACTCCTACTTTCTTTCTCCCAAATATTTTACTTAGCTGTGTGCAGGCTTTATAGCCCCATCTTGTCAGGAAAGTAGGCTTGCCACATGTGTTACATCCAGGCTCATACAGCATTTTCATATTTTCCTGGGGAGTTCCAGTCCTCCCTTCAGGCTACCTAGTTACCTACTGTGATTTAAACTGATGGACCAGAGAGAGACCAAGGGATCTTCATCCTCCTTGCTATCCCTATGTCTAAGCCATTTTTTTATATTTTTGAGCTATTTCTCTTTCCAGCTTCTTCACAGCTCTAAAGTTGCAGTTTTAAATTCATTTTAAAAGGGCAGAAATAGTGTATATATTAAAGATAGCAATACCTTTCTTTGAGTGCTTACTCCACATTCTGCTGTTTATTATACAGTTATGTTTGAACTCCCTTTCTTTCTCCTATCTTCTTGCATGTGACTTTCAAGGAATGTTGCAGAAAGGCAGGATTTAAGACTGAAATCTAGAGCCACAGAAGCCCATAATAAAATTCTCCCTAACTCCAACAGAGCCAAGTTTTCCTCTTGAAAGCAAAAATGTTAGAATAATAGCCAAACTATTTTGCAAACAGAAGACAATAGTAAAATTCTTCCTAACTCAGATGGAGCCAGGTTTTCACCCTAAAAGCAAATATTTTAGAGGAATAGCCAAACTATATTTTGTGAGCATTTCCACAAACACAGCAAGGAAAGTAACTGACAACAGTGTGTGAAATAAAGTACTGGGTCTTGCTCCAACATCCTACTCGTGCCCTCCAGAAGTCATTTACTCAACTTCACGACAGCTGGCTTTTTACTTTTGAAGTCACCTCTGAACATACAGCAGAGCTTCTATAAATAGGTGTATGTAAAGCTAAAGTGTTTACTAGGAGATTGAAGACTTGCAGAGAGGATTTGGGGGGGTTGCCTGTAGAACACTGTTTTCAACAAGAGATGTATGTCTTGTGCTGAATGCACATCTGTGTACAACCACACACACAAATTTGCATCTGGGTAGCCTCACCTGAAGAGGAGACTTTAAGCAGGGTATGTAATGGGCAGGTAGGCCAAACAGAAGGGAGTAATCCTGCCCTGAACTAAATCCTTTTTGTTTCCAGACCTCTATCACACAGCTAGTGCCACATTTGGTGCCAGTATGGAAAAGAGACAAAGGAAATTGTTTGCCTTTCAGCTGTATAATATGACGTGTGTGGTTTAATGCAGTCCTATTTCAAAAAGCTCCCTGTGTCCCTAAAACATTAACAGGGCTTTACAGTAGTTCTCACACATGTTCAAATGTCGGCTGGTTTTATTTGTCTACAGCCCACTCGTTCTTTTTGGTTCTCTGTCTGTTTTGAAGCAGTTCTTGCATATTTTTTTTAATGAAAGTCAACACAAAAAGTACTGAATGGCCTATCAATTTATTCCCTATTGGCACAATATTTTTACCTACATTTTCTTTAACAAGCACTCCATGTGTTTTCTATAAACTGTAGTTATTTGCAACAAAATTCTCTCCACTTTCCTCGCTGATCCTGCTGCTCCAGTGACTTATCTTTACGTGGGTCTCTCACCCTCATTGGTGTGGAAAAGACACAGCAAACCCACAGTTTAAAAAAAACCCAAAACCGCTGGGTTTGTCTTACAGTGTATTATAGCAGTCTCTGAGTAGTGGGAAACTACTCAGGCTCGAGACTTTTGGCAACACTGGTAACTTGAAATCCCACTTTTTCCTCCCTTCGTCGCTCCTAATGGACTCTCCGCCGCTTCTGGTCTGTGCAAGCGTATCTCTGCCCTCTCATCGCACGCAACGCTTTTGCCCGACCGGGAAAACCACGGCGATAATCCCCCCGCTGCCACTTGCTGCGCGCTAACCGGCCCTTGGCCGGCTGCCCCGGCGCAGCACCTGCAGGCGAAGCCCACCCCGCGGCATCCCTCTCCCCGGCGGAGCCGCCGTGCCTGCGGACTAAGGGGTGGGGGAAAACCTACTCGTCGCAGCCCGGCTCTTGCCGGCCCCGGCCCCCCGCCAGGGCAGGGCGGCGGCGGGGCCGCGCACACGCACACACCCCCACTCCAGCCCTCCCAGGCGGGCGGGCGCCGCCTCGTCCCGTCGCCGTCCCCCTTTGCCCGGCGGGGCTGCGGGCGACGTCTTCCCCCGACTTTCTCCCCTCGCCGCTGGACGACCGGCGACACCTCCGACCGCCCCGCTCCTCCCGGCCCCCGCCTCCGCGCCGGCTTTGTGTGCGCGGCAGCCGCCACCTGGGGCGGGCGCGACGGCGGCCCCGCACCATGCCGCTCCGCGGGCGTCCCGCCGGGCTCCTGCCCCTTTGTCTGCTCTGCCTCCAGGCTGCGCTGCCGCTCCGCGGCCACCGCGCCCGCTACGCCGGGTAAGTCCGCCCGCCGTCCCGCTCCGGCCGGGAGGGGCAGCTCCGCAGCCGCGCTCCCTCCGCTGCCTTCCCCAGCGCCGCCAGCAGGAACCGGCTTCTGCGTACGTGTTGGGGCTGTTCTTCCCGCTGCCGAGCTGCTTGTTTGCCTGTTTCTGTTCGGTTGTAGCATGTTCCGGGCTTTCTTGCAATAGATACTGCGAGTCTGTGCTAGTGATAGGAAGGATGCTATATTTTTTGGGGGGGGGGGGGGGGGGGAAGGGACGGTGCGTGTGGAAGTTTTAGTGTCTGTAGAAAGGAAAATTGGGATTACACCGGAAGGTAAAAGCTTTAAGAGCCTTCACCGTGCTCTGAAGTGAATGAAGGTTTGTGTTTTCCTTTGGGAAACAGACTTAATGAACTTTAAAGTGGTTTTATAAAAAGTTAAGCAATGTGCAGCCCTACCGACTGCGTAAAGAGCTCAAATAGAAGAGATCCTACCTCTGTAACCTCTCTCTAAGCAAGTGAAGATTTTTAAATGTATTTCAAACTAGGCTACCCCCCACCCCCCCCCCCCATGCTTTCATCTAAAGTTAAAATTTGTGTCAGAAACAGAACGACTGAACTAAGTAATAGTAAAAGGCAAACTGCGGTATCGTGGTTAGGCTTTGCCTCCAAAGCGTACGTTCTTCTCACCTGGTTTAGAGACTTGAGTTTTAGCAAGTGTTTAACAAAATAGTACCTGCAAAAAGATTTGTGATGTAAATGAAGAGTCAGCCAAACATAGGAGTCTTAGAAATCAGTGGCATCTTTTCACATACAGTGCAAAATCCATGCAAACTGACCAGTAAATTCCTCAGGATAAGCACACCTCCCTGTGGAAGCAGGAGTCATATTATTTTTTTTAATTTCATTAAAGTAGCCAAGCCAGGCATGTAAATTCCACTACTAAAATGATTTTTTTAAAAAAAACCCAAAACATTCCCTGAGCTTCAAGGATTTGGTAATGTGATATGCAGCCGTTCACCCCTGGATCACTATTAGCAATAGAAAGGAGTTAAAAAATTCATAGATGTTTCAGGATCTCTGTTCAGTTTTCAGGGTCCCGGTATCGATCCGCAGCGTGAAACCAAACCACCCCAGTCAAGAGCCCTCCTGGCCATGCCAGAGAGGATCAGGACAGCAAAGTAAACTGTGCTCTAAAGCCAGGGTCCCATCCTGAGTTTTGTGCAGCAGCACTCTCCTCTGCCTGGAGCCCATTGCACAGTCGTGATCTCAGTAAGACCCAGTTTTTATAAATTCAAGATTGCATTTGATTTGTTTCCAGATGACATTCAGATGAACAGATTCCCAGTGCCAGTACATAACTTTTTCTGAATACTAAATTACATGAGCTATCTACTGACCAGTGTATGGGATGTCAAAATACACATTTTAATATCCTGTAGGTGAGATTGTCAATTTGTAATCAAATTGGTTAAAATAGAAGAAAATGCAGGCAGATTCAAGTATAGTACATCTGCTCATTAATGTGATTCATCAATTCTGTTTAAAGTTTTAAAAATAATTTTCTTTGTTAAGCACTTTATGTGCCCTGGGTGGTGCGTGAAAGACCCAAGCAACCTCTCCCTGTTGGTCCCTGTCCTATAAGCTCTTGTACAGAGCCTAGCCAAGAAAAACAAGACATCTTGTCACCTTCCAGAATTTGGGCAAGCACAACAAAAAAAAAAAAAAAAAAAAAAAGGAAGAAAAAAAAAGGCTAGAGTTCATTATAAAAACTCTTGGTCAATAGGCAATTGTAGTAGGGAGCCAAGATACATTTACAAGCCCTGCTGAAAATGTGGTCGCATTTGTAACAGTAACCAGAACGGGTACCACATGTGTAACACAAACTGGAAAAACAACCTGGTATTTTTCCCAGTCTACTAACCTTTTCCATTTCTACTATTCTGGCATTATTTGTGTCAATAAAAGATGATGAAAAATTACTTTGAAGCGGGATGAAGGTTGCTTCAGAATTACGAATATATCTTGTCCTTCCGAGTCATCTGTCATCAGGCTGGTGTCCTGGGCAGGATCATTTCATTTCCTCTAAGTGTGCAATTGATTACAAACAGTTGAGCAGGTGTTGCCATCAGGACTGAACCAGGTTGTCACCCAAGGGGAAAAAAAAATAAAATTGGTGGGTTGTTTGTTGGTTTTTTTTCTGAGAAAGGGAATTGTGTGAATACAGTTTTCTCATGTTCACCATTAAAAGGGGTGTCCCAACCACCGGACTTCATTTTGTGCTAAGAAATGTGTGTCAATCCTAATCATTTCTATCATGTCAGAAGCTGTACCATGTAGGGGAAAGGCATAATTAGGGCAAAAGGATGAGAGAAAAAAGAATGAAGAAAGGAATGGAAAACATTTCTCATCAGCTAAGGGCATCACTAGGAGACACAGAGCAATTGTAGCTCTTGAGCTGAAGACTCTTACCTAAGACAATTAAGACTGCGTTCAGAGCAGCCCAGGTATGCATATTGGACACATCTTTAAGCAGATGTGTTTCACTTACCTTTAGGAAGCCTCATCAGAGGCAGGAGCTCTCATGCTTACTGAGTTTTCACAAAGACTGAGGAACAGGTAGGTGTATTTGCCTTCTGCCATTTCATACAACGTGCAGGAGTTCAACCAGCCTCTCTGCTCTTCTGCCTGTGGGAACTCAAGAGGCGCTTGGAGCTGCTGCCTTCTCCTCTAAGACATTGCTAATCAGCTGTCCTGCAGCAGACTCAAATCTATACTCACACCCAAGTATTTCTCCTTCTCCCATTTGCATGCTCTGTCTAAAGGTTCCAGGGGAGCTAGGCAAGGGGCAGGAATGCTGAATGCTCTCTCCTATGCAGAAAGAGATGGCTTTCCACTAGCAGGCCAAGATTTCTTAGGACACAAAGCATATCTCATTTGTTCTTTAAAAATCACTACTAAGATCTTTTTCCTCCAGCTCATCTACCTCCACCTATACGTGGCGGTGGGGCATGTTCCCACCATTATTTTACCTCCCTTCTGGTCTTCCAAAGCCTTTTCAGAAATGGGTCTTATCTCACCTCTGCTCTCACCTCAAACCACCAAATGCAGACAAAGGCTAAAAAACTTGGCCAGTTCTTCTCTAAGGTTTTTGCTGGAGGTTTTGGAGTGCTTTTAAGTATTTGATTGAGTTGTTAACTCCTCTAAAATGTTATTCCTCTGTGGGTTGCAGTGCTGCAGATAATTGACATGTCTCTTGGGCAGGTGAGGGCTATGGTACATGTTCACATTATTGCATAAAAAAAGCATAAAATAATCTGGGAGTGATGTTGAGGTGCATAACAAGGAAACCAAAACCAGTAAAGAAATGTTCTGTAATCCAATATATAATACGCCCTGGCTACTGAGATGTCAGATCCTGAAAATTAAATAACTCAACTGTTTGTAGATAAGCACAGATACCAAATCTGAGAACATTCAGCAAATTTCAAGTATTTTAATGCCTACTAATATCCCTACATACCATAGCTAAGTGCCTCTGATCCCACAATACCTTACACACAATAGATGCCAATTGTCCTGTCTCATGGAAAAAACACATGGGAGTGTGACGAAAATGAGTTGCCGAGGGAATTGAGAAGTGGAAAGGAACTCCTTCTCTGTTATTCACCTCTGCAGGTTTTTCCAAATGTTTTAATCAGGGACTAAGAGATCTCCTTTGCTGTGTAAAAAAAAAATAAAAATTAATGTTTCTCTCTGCTGCTCAGCTCTCCTTCCCCACCCCAAGTCAAAGTAAAATGTCATACACACAACTGGCAGAAAAAGCATTTGGAAAGCACACCACCTGCATTACTCATATTCATTCAGATGAAAACACACTTAGGGCTTCTCTGGATGGTGTCAGGGGGCTTCTAAAGGTGAAAAGCTGTGAGGTCTCTAGCACAAACAATTTTAAGTATCCTGTTTTCAAATAACCAGTAGTTCTGTAATCAAAACACCACAGATTCCTAAAACAAGCACAGATCAGTGAAATCCACATCATCTCTGGGACCAACACTTGTCCCAACACAGCAGCTCTAATTTTGTGCTTTCTCATCACCTGATATTCCCCCTGCACAATGGCATTTATGTTCTTCAAGCTGGGAAAAAAATACACTGCCAAATTGTAATTTTTTTTCTCCTCTTTGTCCAGGCATGGTAAACTTACCTTTGAAAGTTGCTCTGCCCTCCTCATTATAAATGAGAACCGTGATGTGTTTCAGTTGCTCCTTCTTTCCCTTTTGTTTTTTAAATAACTGGAACAACAGAGCACAAGCCATGTTTCACAGGTAAAGTGAATGCCAGGCAAGGAGGCTCCCACTTCATTCTGGCTGTGTCTAAACCTATTTCCAGGTTCCTGAAACCATGTGAGCCTGGCCCCATACTTGTCTGAATTGGGACCCCACTGGGGGCTTTTGTGGTTCCTGACTAGTCTCTGCAAGTGGAAAAGAAGGGTAGAAAGCATGGGCAGTGAGGGAAAACATAAGCAATCAGGGCGTGGGCGAAGGTTGTACCCATAGGGAGCTTTGAACCTTTCCTATGTTTCCTGCATTAGATGTGATCTGTGGTCTTCTAGTAGGAATGATTATTTGGGAAATGCAAACCAATTTCAGTAAACATTTACATGTTCCTCATTTTTAAAAGTATATATGATACCAATTGGAATGCAGTATATTATTAAAGAAAACTCAAGTTCAGGCTTGGTTTTGAGGCCAGAAATTATGTTCTGCAAAACCCAGGATACATTTTAGGTGTACTTAGTTAAAGACACTTTAAAAAAAAGGGGAATTCACATATCAACTCCATCTCGACCCTCACTCTAAAGTATCCACATTGAATCTACCAGCCTCACTCATGGAAACAAGCAGGCAAAGAAACACAGCTTTTCCCAGAGCTTCTGGGAGTAGTTGCAGTGAAGCTCCAGCTTCTATACTGTGCCCACTTCCAGCTGCTGCTGCTGTGAATTCATTCTTACAGAGATACTTGTGGGCTTCTTAAAATGGAGATCTCCAATCTGAACATTCTGTACAGGACTTTAACAAGCACTTAACAGGGGGCAGAAAAGTTACATACATACTGATTTTTTAATTTGGAAAAAAAAAAAAAAAAGGAATCTAAAACATATGGAACAATTCACATGAAAGAAAGTGGAAGTGTAGTCCACAAGGAAAATCACAGATCTGGAAGGAGCAAATTTGAAAAAGGGAAGCTAAAAATTGGCTTTTCTTGAATACATTGCTAATAATTTGTAGGGAACTCTAGTTTCATACATTGCATAGGACTTTATCCCACACTGCACAGTGAACAGAATCCCAAGGTCTCCTGAAATTCTAGTATCTGTAAAAATGTCATCCATATGTCTGAAACAGCCTTACATGGTCAAAATGCCATAGGAAACATTTATTGCTTTATCCATTTGGAGGTGAGTGGCCACCATTAATCATTGCTCACTATCTCCAGGAGGTAAACTCTGTCATCTCTGTTTTGCAGAACTGTCCTTCACTTACCTTTTCTCCTTAATTTTCCCACTGGATGCATAACAGAAACTGTACTCCCTCTTCTGTTGTAGAGCACAGTATTTAACAGTGCACTGAACGTTCAGGCAAAAGCCAAGAAAGAAGCAGGTATGTGGATCATATATTGGGCGTCTGTTCAGGAGTCCTGTAAGCGAACCCTGCTGTGAGTATGCATCGAGCCGTAAAAACTGAAAACAGGCAGTGTAGTTCTCCAGTCACTACTTTTACAGTTCCAGCAGTATGATTTTGCTCCCAGGCAGGAGATAAAGAGAATTTTCTTGCAGTTTGACTCTCTACACCAAAAAAACCCTCACCTCAAACCCCAGCATTGTTACTGTCCCCTGCCCACCTGGCTTACATATTGATGCTCTTGGTGTTACTTTTCATGCAGAAATCAACTTTCAATGAATCCTGTACCCTCTGTTACATTTAAAATTATAAGCAGGTTTGGTTGCAAAATGAGAGCCAATAATTGCAATTAAACCTTAGAACACTCTGAAAACCCTGCTGCAGGCAAAACTCCTTGCAGAACTTAACAGCACTTTTGCTGGTCTCAGTTCCACTGGAACAGACCTACAGTCGGCAAACTCCTGGAGACAATTAAGCCCAGTCCTATTTTTTTTTTCAGTAAATTTTGATTCTGATTTAAAGGGTTTGCTCACATGGCTAAGTACAAAGATGTGGTTCTGATCTGATACTGGTGTTAGAGCAAAACATGCACGGATTACAGGTTGCTCAGGGAGGTGGTGGCTGCCCTTTCCCTGGAGGTGTTCAAGGCCAGGCTGGATGGGGCCTTGAGCAGCCTGGTCTGGTGAGAAGTGTCTCTGCCCATGGCAGGGGAGTTGGAACTTGATCTTTAAGGTCCCTTCCAACCCAAACCAGCCTATGATTCTATTATTGCAAGGGTGCTACTAATGTACACCTCAGTGTATTAGTTCAGATTGAGAGCTTCAACAGATGCTGGTTGTAAGGAAAGCCTCTGCGAAGAAAACTCTAAAACTGCTTTTTGTGCCATGCATCTGAGAGTAGGTGAGCCAAAGTACTCTGAATTGAAAAGGTATTCAGAGCGACAAATGCATGGGGACAATGTATTCCATTTTTTTCTAGTTACATTGAACCTTTTGAGCTTGCCAAATGAGGAGGAAGATAAAACACCTCGTTGCTTTCTTGTGAAACTAAAAGCCAGGCATTGCACATCATCCCGGGGGAGCGAGGGCACCTGGTCTTTGGGAAGGGTGCTGACACAGGCTGGCATGCAGCAGCAGGCAGGGAGCAGGGACCTGTTCCCCCTGATGGTGTCTGAATGCTCTGGAGAAAAAGGTTCTGCTGAGCCCTGTCTTTCCTGGGGGAATGGTGAGACTTGCCAGTGTGCTTATTTAAAGAGAAGCCACACCATAAAGATACCAGCCAAAGCAATACACAAAACATCACTTGATAAGGAGATGATCTAGATTGCTTAAATTCAGCCATGAAAAAGAACAGAAGTTTCTTATCAAATCAAAACATATTTTATTTTTTTTATGTTCTGCAGCTTAGTTAGGGCCTCCCTCATGCCAAGGAAGCAGGACTTTGAAAATGAGTTTGTAGAGGGTTATTACAGTAAAGTTATTCTAAGGAAAACTTACTGGTTTTTGTATCATACCATATTTCAAATGCCTTCAGAAGAGTAATGATATAGTTCGCAGCACCTCATGGTTAACTCAGGGGGAGAAAAAGAAGCTCTTTTGTTTCTAATTTAGATTTCTGTGTTGAATTTGGATAATTACTCATTATTACAGTATCCTACAGGTTTGAAAGCTTCAGGTAAGCAACATTAAAGGTGGTACATCTTAAATACAAGGCAACATAACAGCTTGTTAGGACAGAAGACACGGTAAAACTGTGGTCTGTAGATGAATTTTAAACGTGAATGTTTTGGCCATTTTCTTTTTTTTCTGCCTTAGTTGACTTAGTTGAAATAAATGAACAGATCAGTGCATTGCAGTCAGTCATTGAATTATGTAAGGACTGGGTAGAAGCCTGAAAGAAAGTCAAGCCTCAAGGGCAGATGTAAGAAATTAGTTTAGCAGGCCTGATGAAAAACTGGTGGCTCTCTTTGATTTACTCCACCGTACTCCTACCAAGATTACCACCAGATGCTGCTGCTCTGAGGCTGCAGCACAGTGACAGGGCCAAACCTGGCTAACCCCCACTAATGGCTGGCCACAGCCAGAGCAGGCCCTTGTGGTCCTGCTGCTTCAGATGTGCAGCCCCTCCTGAGGGCCTGGCACTCCTCTGCCTAGAGCAAGCCAACTTCCCGAGCAAAGAGAGCAGAAAAGCACCTTTTTCTTTTTTTTTCCACTCCCCCCAGACTAAATTTCAGCTCATCAGGCTGTGATCTGGCTGCTGCAGGGCCTCTGGGGTGTTCATGTTGTCACAGGGAAAGGGTGGGAGTGGCTGATTTTTCAGTACTTGGCTGCATACCTCATGCCCCTCAGTTTCCCTGTGCACATATGCACCGAAGACGGCTGTCTGAAAGCAGTTAATTCCTGGTGTGAACTCTAAAGAGCCCACCATGGTTTTACCTCAGCAGAATTTGGCTTGCTGATCAGTCCCAACTGCCAGATTCCTCTCCAGACCGATGTCAATGGAACAATCCCAACTGAGTGTTTCAGGCTCACAGAGAGAATATCAGGATGATTAGTTTCCAATAAGCACCTTCCTGAAAGTGCAAAACCAAAGAAAAAGTTAACCTTGTGTGGTGGGCTGGCCCTGGCTGGAGGCCAGGTGCCCACCAAAGCTGCTCTGTGACTCACCTCCTCAGCTGAACAGGGGAGAGAATATAATAAAAGGCTCGTGGGTCGAGCTAAGGATGGGGAGAGATCATCCAGCAGTTGCCATCACAGGCAAAACAGACTCAACTCAGGAAAATTAATTCATAATCAAGTCGGAGTAGAGTAATGAGAAATAAAAGCAAATCTTAAACCACCTTCACCCCACCCCTCCCTTCTTTCCAGGCTCAATTTCACTCCTGATTTCTCTGCCTCCTCCTGAGCAGTACAGGGGGAAAGGAAATTGGGGTAGTGGTCAGTTCATCACACATCGTCTCTGCTGCTCCTTCCTCCTCAGGGGTAGAACTTCTCTCTTCCTTCTCCACCATGGGGTTCCTCTTACAGGAGACAGTCCTCCATGAACTTCTCCAACCTGAGGCCTTCCCATGGGGGCTTCAGTTCCTCACCAACTGGTCCAGCATGGGTCTCTTCCCTGGATGCAGGCTTTTCAGGACCAGACTGCTCCAGCATGGTTCCCCCAGAGGGTCACAAGACCTAACAGCAAACCTACTTCCAACCCGGGCTAGTCCCTCCGTGGGACTGCAGGTCCTGCCATGAGCTTGCTCCAGTGCAGACCTCCCACAGGGATCACAGCCTTCTTCAGGTGCCTCCACCTGCCCAGGTGTGGGTCCTCCATGTGCTGCAAGTGGAATCTCTGCTCCACCACAAACCTTCATGGGCGCCAGCCTGCTTCACCACGATCTTCTCCAGGGGTTGCAGAGGAATTGCAGCTCTGGTGCCTGGAGCATCTCTTCCCCCTTCTTCTTCACTGACATGGGTGTATGCAGGGTTATTTCTCTGACATCTTATCATTCCTCTCTCCAGTTGAAGCCTTCGCACTACCAAAACCTTGCCACACAAATCCAATAAACCTTGGTACTAGCCATCATCCCCTGTAGGTTTTTGAAGCTAAGAGACTTCACTATTCCTAATGTCTGAAGAATCTGTAAGTCCTTCTTTATGTAACACACAAGATGTGATACTGTCTACAGAAAAATAACCTCTATTAAACAGGTTGGTGTTAAGCAAAGAATAGCAATATTTGTCAAGGAAACAGGGAAGATGTTTAAATTAAGGACATTTTATTGGAAGCTCTGCCTTTTTTCACAGCACAGTTTCAACAGGGAAATAAAACCTTGGGTTCAGTTGAACTGTATAGGACAGGTAGCCAAGAACATACTCTGCCTAAAATCTATACCAAATAGTAAGAGTCACCATGTAAGCACACTGCCAGGTCTGGGCTGGTAAGCCAAGTGAGAATGAGCTCAGCAGAATGAGCTGGTGTCTTTGCCAGCAGCACACTGTGTAAACATAGTCTGTGGTACAAAGATAGAACGCCATGTCTTTATCCTACTCCTTATCAACAAGCTGGATCCCTGACCCATCTGCTGGTGGTAGTGATAATGTTAAAAAATAGAGAGAGAGATATCTTTCATAGAACATAAAAGCTAAGCAATATGCTTTCTTCGTGAAAAATTTAATAGTTTCACCTTCTGTCTGTTCACCTGAGGTTCTTTTTTTTTTTGCGTTTCCCAAAAGTAGTTACCTTAGTTTTGATACAGACTTACAGATTGTGGCTTATTCAAAAAGCTTCAGAGGAAATCAAAGCATTGGAATATAAAGGGTAAAAGCTTTTACAATCAGTATCCAACAGCATTAAAAATATGCTTGAAAGATGCTGATCTACTCTTGCTGGACAGTTCTGGAAACATGGAGACAAATGTGTGTATCTCAGCTTCACGCTTGGCGAGGAAGGACTCGGGTTTCAGCCTTTCCTCCCTTCTATGATGTATGCTGTCTGTCACATGAGATAATTATCTCTTTCAGGACCTTGCATCTAGCCTCACCTGCCAAAAATGTACATCAGATTAGGAAATAGGTGTCCTGTGAGTTCAAGTGCTTTTGCAGTTCAGAAGCAGGTTAACAGGTGTCACAGACCTGGAGACTTTAAGGCCATCAATGTCTTCCCCTAGCATCCAGGACCTCCATGTACACTTAGTCCTTAGACAGCGGGCAGCATGCAACCCATCAGTCTGTTACTTTTCGTATGTTTATCCCTCTTTCTTGGACCTATCTTCTCCATAAGGTAACTGACATTTTTTGTCTATATGATGAATGATGAACAAAAAAGGCACAAAAAAAGTTTGGTAGTGCCCCTGCATGACCAAAATGGAGACCAATTTGCAATGATTAGCACGTATCACCTGCAGGCAGATGGGAAACAGTACAAACCCATAGAAAGATTAATTAGTTTAAGCCTCTGGGAGATGACGGGAAAACGAAGTGAAGCCAATCTCCTACGTGGAGTCAGAATAGACTAGTGCTCAAGATGAGTAAAACCTTATGTCTCCTTTTTATGAGGGGCGACCTCTCCAAATGCTCTAAAAGCTCCACAGAGGAATACTGGGTGAAGGGATCCTGGGCCCACAAAAAACTGATCTTTTGCTTCTACAGAATGAAACCCTAAACGTGGGGAGAAAACCTGCAGATCTTACCTTGTGAGACCAGAGCAGTCCTACCGATTTGCAGGCAGCAAGACAATGCCATGAAGCAGTTCAGGGTACAGAACTGTAGAGAACAAGGGATCCACACTGTGCTCTGTGAAATCTGATCTTTCTGCATTGTTTTTCTTTAATCCAGCATCCATTATCTCTGCTGAAAAAAAAATACGTGTGAGCTTTTATGTACGGCAACTGCACCAGGGGTGGTCTTTGAATTAGAAGGCATTTTGCTTGTGGAGCCTACAGAAAGTCACGCCGGCTGCAGGCTGCACAGTTATACTGGGAAAGAAGAAACAAACAGGAGACAAAAAGCGTTCTCCTAGATGGTTAAAGAGGACAGGTCATGAAAACTAGGAGGTCTGGGGAAGAGAGAGACTCTATTATTCAAGAGTATTTACTCCAAAAAAGAGTATTTACTGTGAAGTGACATTAACTGAGGGAAGTGAGATACAACATTTTAAAGTTTTATTCTATAGGTAGTAAGTAGATCTACCAGATTCCAGTTGTCTTGTTGGAGCTAGGGAAATACAGTCTTAATGATGGAGTAGCTAATGGCTGGCCAATAAAAATGCTAAGTAATCATTCTGTTAAAATGTATAAGATAAACAAGGGACTTTATGCAGGAGGAAAATGCAGGGGTCTCACTGGGGGACCGGTTTTGCAGTGGTTGATGGAAAACAAAATCATTAGGGTGCATTTAGCAACTGACAGTCTCTCTGCCCCGAGTGTTACTTTTTTATTGAGAAAAGTAACACAAATTTAAAGCAAATGAAAACATTTTAAAATTAGTTATTGTAGAAAGAACTGTTTTCAAGAACAAATAAATGGGTGATTTTAAGGTAATATTTTCAAAGTTATCAAATCACATGCAGAGTATTTATTTTTAAACTGCATGGCTATAAAACACCAGATGTCATACGATGAAGTAATGTCAGAAGAAGACTGGACTCTGTTGTCTGTGAGGAATAGGCAGATGCTCACTTTTAGCAGTGACGTCTTGCTCATAAAGCAAGAAAGTTTACTTTCAGTGCAAGGACACCAAGTACTCCTCACTGCCTTCAAGGCTTGTGTCCCCATTGCCTATGAGGCTTTGTTGTTTTAAGCTTAATTATTACTCATGTGAAGGAGGGAAGGGGGAGTTTAAAATTAGTTTATGATTTTAGAAGTAGGAGTTATCTTGTGGTAGGGATTAACTGAAGGAAAGTGTGTTGGAAAGAAGTGTTGGATGAGCATGGCAGCCAAAGCCAAGAAGCCTTTGCTGTTTGGGCCACACGCCATCTTGATGTATAGCTTAGGTCACTCCACTCTGTTTTACAAAAGGAAAATGGAAGTTCCACAAAAAGGTGTATTTTTCATTTGAGATGGCAAACCCCAAATCTGATATAAACTCAAAGTATCACCTCATATATTGTGTTGCTACTTGTATAATGTAAGCTTCTGGCAGCTTATTCATAGCTGTGTGGCACGTCAACTCCGTTTTCCACGAAACTTTATGTAAGCATTGCTGGGCAGAAAAAGAGTATAACAAGGAAGAAGCAGCAGTAATGTGGAGCTGACAGTTTAATGGGTTTGTATAGCTCTAAGTTTGTGTGGTTTTAATTCACATAACACATCAAGTGTGGCTCAGTGTGCTCATATTTTGCACATTGCAGCTTTATGGACTGAAATAATTCCAAATGGAAATTAATTCACTTTAGGAATTTATTTCAGTGTGCAGTGTCAAAAAATTTTAATTGTGTGTATTCATATAAAAGCAGAGAATGTGATTTTAGCTGATCTTTTAAAAATTACCTAACAACAAATATAAACACAGCTGCGTAGCTTGGTTCTGTTTTTGGTGTGTAGTGGACGTGTACCATTGCTGCTGATTTCCAAAAATAAAACCTCTTCATTGTATAATGTTGCTAAATCCCATTTCTTCAGGCTAGGCAAAGCAGCTGCCCTCTTCTAGGACAAAATAATAGAGCCAGGATGAGGTTCAGTATTAATCACAGGTTTCAAAATTCGTGCACTCAAGATAGCATAAGACAATACAAACAGAATGCATTACTGCATGTGAAATTTCATCTCACCCTTCTAGTCCATTTCAGTCAAATTGATCTTCATCCTGTTTATCAACCAAAAACCTCAGCAAAATTAAATAGGCCAATTAAATCTTTTCCTTCCCTCGCTCCAGCATTTCACCTTTAGATGGGGAGCAAGTACATTAGAGGCTCTATCTGATAAAATCACTGGGTGCTACAGCAGCAGAAGCAGATTTTTAGTGAAAACGCTGCTTGGGGGCCACATCTTGGCAAGCAACATCTCCCTGATGGAAATAACATTTGGCATCAAAAGTACTTTCACAGAAGGCCTACATACATGGTTTCTCAGTTGTTGCTTTCAAAGGACCTTTCCTTTTGCTGTGTGTGCAGGTGCTGAGCTGAGATTACAGCCTGCTGTGTAAAAACCTGCTCCTTTCTCTCATACCTGCCTCTCACTTCTCACCCCCTGCCTTGCTCTTCTTCATTGTCCGCACATCTCCTCATAAACTGCCCCCAGACCCGCTCTGAGCAGGGACTGGTGTTTTACCACCTGCCTTGTGATCAGCTGATAACTCCAGGACTTTGTTGGTTGGTGTCTGCAGTATAATCAAGTAAGAGTAGTTTCAGCTCTTAACACAGGTCTTTTGGATCCAACCAGTCTGATAAAGAGCAGTCTTATACTGGTGAAAATAAGTTTTTGGTTTTTACCAGTATAGATGCTTTTGATTTAGGCATTTGCTTTCAGTTGGGCAGAGGGCAGCAAATGCTGATGAGATGATTTGCTTAAGGAGCTAGCAGCTCTCTTTGGCATTACATTATTCTTTGTGAATTATAATTGTGGGAAAGAACCCAAGCTGCATTTGTGACATAAACTGATCATTTCCATCAAGCATTAACAGACATCTTCATCTCTTAACATGTTGACATGAGCAAGTTTGAGAAATAGCTGGTACCTGAGTGCAAGACTCCACAGACACCCTCTGAACTTGGTGTCAGGTTCTTCTGGGTCCCTTTGGATTTTCTTGGTTTATTTGTTTGGTTTTAGTAGTTTTCTGGATGTGAGAGTTGGAAATTGTGATCAGTTAAGAGGCGAGTAAGACAGAGGTCATTAACAAGAGCTCTGTGAGACATTATCTACCCTGTTTATTTCAGTCCAAGGTAACTCACATCCTGGGTGAGGTTGGTAGCAACATCCTTTTCACTAAAAACTATACTATGTTTACACAGTCACACAGCTACAGGCATTGAGATTTCTGAAACAGGACAGACATCCATTATACCTCCAAACCTGTTAAAGCAACACACAGAAAGGTAACTGTCTCTCAAACTGAAAGTTTGAAGAGCATGATGTCATTCAGTAAGGTAGACTAAACAATCTGTCTTTTTTAGATAAAAACTGTAAAACCTTTAGAAACATTTACTGTATCAGGTATCTGATGAAAATTACAGTAATAAATCTGAGATGTTTTAGAAACCATATTCCCAGGACAATTACAGAAACCCCTAGGCATTTGCTGTCTGCCTGCAGTTAAGCAGAACATGTTTGCACCATGTTTCATAAATCCAGCTTTTGCAGTGTGGAGTGTTTTCTTCTCAGTGCACAGCAGTGAATTGTCTGTGCAAATGAATGACAGGAACTCCCAAATGGAGAGTTTGGCAACAAAGACATAATACTTAGAGGAGATATCTGCATTTGTGTTTTTTCTTGGTTTAGCAAACTAGATAACAGATGAATGTTTGAGGAGTAACCAGTGCAGTAAATGCCTTTTTAACAATCAAGTCATAAATGAATGTATAGGCATGTCTGAGGAAATCAGCTGTAGGTTGTTAGAGCAGTGTCAGTAAGGTCCACTCACTACCACGGATGCCATGGGATTCCAGTGCTGAGCATGGTGCTTGGCTGATTAACAGGACTTGCTGTGCTTTGTCAGTGGACTGAGTCTTTCAAAGTAGCACCTTCACCATCTTCCGTGCCTTCTGCCGGTAGAAGAGCCTGACTTACAACATGATGTTCAGCATGAATAGTCTGAGTCATAACTCAGTTGTAACTACACCTTGAGCTTGGAAAACACTGAGTCAACACGTTGCCAGGTAGGAGTTTCAAGAGGGCAGCCAAGGTGCTACTGCAGCGCAGCTGTGATGGAATTACAGCAGTGAAATCAGAGTCCAGCCAAAAGTGAAAGAACACTCCTTAATTTGAGCAAAAAGTGATTACTAGGAAAATAGGTGAGATTTTCACAAGTTTCAGGTCAGAGTATTATGCTGATTTTTTTTTTTTTTAACCTGAAAAACATTACCATCAGGTAAGAGCTCAGGCTTTCTTTGTTCATCAGAGTTCCCCAGAAGTAAATCATGTTTCTTTTCTTGGGAGAATAAGGGAATCCCAAACCCTACTGCATTAATACTCAAAGAACGTTTTTCAAGCCACGCTTTTAAAATAATAATATTATATCAACATATAATAAAATATTAAATTATTTTGTTTTGTTATTCCTTTAGATGACATAGATAACACTGCCACCTTATTTTCTGATTTTTTATTTACCTATTGAATTGCCAGGGAGAAATGTAGACATTGATTCAGGAATCTGAATAATTCCGGGCTTGGGAAGTTCACGTTTTGGACATTTGACAGTAAACAAGCTGTTTTCTACAAAAGTTACAAGATTTTTCAAAATGAATGAAGCTGCAATGTATTTTAATCCATGCTGTGACCAGAATTTCCAACCTTACCCCACATCTCTACACAAACATTTATATTATTTAGCCATAAACTGACTTTATTAAATGAAATAAAAAACTCCGTACCCCTTTTTACAAACATTTCTCCATAAATTAAGTCATATTGATAACAGATTCTAAGCCCACAGAAGTCAAAAGCACTATTTGAAGTAGTAAGATGAACTATCTAAAGGGTCATTTTCTTATGTTTTAAATTAGGGAGTATTTCGACCTTGTGTTTAAATAAAAAAAAAAAAAAAAAAAGCAAGTTCTTAGATGTGCCAGTACCTCACAGCAGATTGTGTACATTTTATGTTGTCCTTTTGGAATATCAATCATGGGACCCATAAGCTAAGAGTCAGTAAAGGAGAGTCTCCCAGGCGTAAGACATCTGGTTCTTTGGCAGCCTACGCAGACTTTATATCACCAGCTTTAAATTGGGCCTTTGAGTTTGCCACATGCTTTAGCTGACGATGGGCTGTCTGGACTGCCATGTGTTCCTGGTTGTGGTAGCTTTAACATTTAATGTTTAGTCTTATTCCCCTCCCTTCTCTCACTTGAGGATCTCCACATAGGTAAAACTTCAACCTCAGTCTCTAGGATTTATAACATTGCTTTTCTGAGCCTCTCAATATGTATTTCTAATCAGTTTTCTAAGGACTGGGGCAAATTTACAGTACTACAAGAATTATGATCCTAAATATTTCTGTGCATCACCTGAATTTCTACACTTGCAGGCATTCAAAAGAAGCAATTAGAAGATTTCCCAACCAAAAGACCATTAATTGTTCAGAAACATCTTGGTGACTTGCTGATTTTTTTTTTATAACTGTTTCTAGCTTGGTGTCAGACTTAATTGTCAGAAATCTTTTGCTAGAGGAAGTTAGATGGAGGAATTGTGTTGGTCAGTTGAAAATGAGGTCTAGGATCAAACTGAAACACAGCTGAAATACAGATTGTAAATAGTCCCATTTATGTATATTTATGTCAGGTATCCTCCAAAGAAGCCCCTTACTGATTGTAGAAGAAGCTGCTGTTAGGGAGAAAAAAAAATCCAGTAATTAATTTCTTGGATATTAAACCCTAATAAAAACATAAAATTGCCTGGAAGGCGCATTAGTAGTTTCCAGGTGAAGTGAGCTAGGAAATAGAGGAATCGAAATAGTTCACTCAATTTATTCCATTTGTGTACTGATTACAGATCTTAGTACTCTTGCATCTGACACATAAAGCTTGTTTGTGACAGCCCTGCTCTGCTGAATGGTCTCAGACCATCATATCACTAGGTTTTCAGGAGTCACGGAGCCAGTTTTGTGTTGGCTGGTTTTATTTTCTGATCAGATGATGCAATCAAGAGAATATCTAGTCACATAAAATGCATCTCCACTATGAACCTTTGTACTCAACCCCAGCAGATAAACAACGTAGTGCTTTTGCTTTCCTTTGCTTCTAATTCTTTTAACTTCTTTTCAAGTCTGTATGAAGTGTTTGAATACTCAAAGTCAGCAATGACTGGGAGGACAGAAGAGGACTGTGGTTAGCACTCCCCTCTGGCTCGATGTGCTATTTATCGCATGGGTCACTAACCTCCCAGAAAATGGCTGAACTCCAGTCTGTTGCACAGTTTGACAGTCAAGTGCTTTCATACAAATGCCTTCTGATGTCTCCAGATAGACCTTCCTCCCCAGTTGTACTTTCTATAAAGCTGTAAAACATTGTCTTTATGCCAGTCTCTGACTGTCTTTTCACCTCTCCGCGGCCAGATTTCCCGTCTCTGCTGCCTCACTTCTGGGGCTGCTGGGGTCTGCCGAGGCCTGCTGAGGCCTGCCCCAGCCTCTGACTTCTGTACTGCCTTCCCTGTACTTGGGATAATGCTGCTCCCACTTCTCTTCCAATTTAGTGCTCATTTGGAAATCGTGACTGCCCTTGAGCCTTAGATCAGCAATGGGCCACACAAGGGATTAGGCATCTTTCATGATTTGATATAAAAAACATTGTGGTGTGCTGTTATTAAGTAGGCTACTGAACTGACTTGAAAGCCATTAAGATAGTTTCACTTGTAATGCTGGTATCAAAGGGAACATAAATAAAATGGCTTCTGCTGCGTTTTTTCACTGCTAACAGCAGTGGGACAAGGGATGTCAGTGGCTACTCTGCTCTCTAGAAAGTGCCAAAAGCAAGTTTTAAGTGTTGCTTATAAAGTGTGAGCGTCAAGGAGACCTACAGCCTCAGGAATCCACATCCAAAGTGACAGCAAACGGCAAGCTAGCAGCTCCTCTGCTCTGCTCCCTCAACCAGCCACGGATCTGGTGCATTTCTGTGTTGTGCTGTATTTATCTGGTCATGTGTGATAGCATAGTCATTTACAACAGTGATAACACAGCACCAGGATGCCACTTACTGCTGCAGCAAACTGTATCAAGCTCTAGCAGATTACCAGGCTTCCTGTGGACAAATAGCACCTAAATATTCATCTACCCAGGGAATTAGGCATCTGTTCAATTTATCTACCAAACTGATAGCCTCCTTGTTACTCAGTTCGTTCTCGTGGCAATTGACCTTCAGAATAAATGTGAAACACAAAGCTCAGAGCATATAAAGAGCCTCTAAAATCTGTCAAATCGCTTAGTAAAATCCATCACTTTTGGCTCAGACAAAGTACTTCCTAATTTAAGGTTGACATTTATGTGTTACTCAAAAATAGCTAAACATGAATACTGAAGGAGGGAAAGAAGCTAGAAGCATCAGAATTAATAGTTAAACTTTTACAGCACTTAATTTTAAAAGTTAGGCTACTGGCATGAGATTCTAAAATCTGTAAGAACAGAGAATTTATGGTCGTGCAAAAGACCTTTAGAAAGCTATGTTCATGCGTAGCTGGATCATTAAAATATTTCATGGAGAAGTTTTGAAGAAGAGTGCTTTGATTTCACTGGCACTTGCTTAAAACTGTAATATTTCACATAAGAGCCTAATGAGGAACTGAGAAAGCTTATTTTACACATTTAAGTATGTACCGACTTTGACAGCGTTCAGATCTCGACACTTGTGGAGTATCGTGCCCCTGTAGGCAGAAAACATCTGTCAAGTAGAGGTGGTAAAATAAGTTACCCTGAGTGGGATTTTTGGTGAAATTGGCCTTCAACAGAATAGAAATTTCTGTGAGAGTTTTTCCATGCTTTCACTGATGTGAAAAGGAGGCAGCAGAGGTGTTCGAAATATATTTTAATAAAAATCTTCTGGAAGTTTAATAGAGTAGCTACCTTCTTAGTATTTCTTTGTAAATAAATAAATGCCCTGAGCAGTTATTGGCATATCAGGATTTACCTCAATTATGACAAAAGCCTGAAGGCAAAATGTCTCTCACCAGAAGGCAGTATGACTTGTAGCTCATATATTAATGACAGGGGTTTAAGTGAGGGAAAAAAGGTTTCTGCGGAAATACATCTGCACTCTCAAACGTGGTGGTCTTCCATAGGAAGAAATGCCCTCCAGTAGTTACACTACCTGTGGTAAATTTAAAGTATGGCTTTTGTTTATGTTTAAACCCAAGGAAAGATCTACTCCTAAGTCTTGGTATATTGAAACAAAATAGCCATCCTGCCAGGTTATGTGTGTGTTACCTCATGCAATGTAGACCTGTGAGTGAGTCTGGATCAGGTGGTGCTGATCTGGTTGGGTTTTTCTTTGGGCTGGCTAATCTGATCCCAGGGACTGAAAGCCCATTTGTGGTTGGGGCACATTACGTGCACCCCAGGTGCATCTCTTGGTCCATGTCCAATCCAGTTTGTGCACTCTCAGACCAGTCCATCATGTTTGAAGGGCGCTGCATCATAGTAGAACCACGTGTTGGTAGGAAGGGACACTCAGGTTCACTTTGGAAGTGCACTTCTGATCTGAATTACAATGTTTCTGTAGCTTCTATCCCCTCTCCCAGCACTAACACCTAAAGAATATGGTGTCTGAAATGCTGCAGCTGTTAAATAATGTGCTTGCAGCAAAGATTTCTTCCTAATCTCCACCATTTGTCATGGATAGAGAGAGACTGAAATCTCTGAGGTGTCCTGGAGGAGGATACGAAATTGGTGCATTTGTGATAAGTTGGTTTTGTAATTTGTGAGTATAATGGGCAGTAGTTTCCATCTGGAGTGATCCACGTTTCCTTTCCTTGTATGTTTTCAGAAAGCTTTACTCAGCCATTGGCTCCTTTTTCAGAAGACTACTTTCCCATTGTAATCAGATTTGTATTGCCTAAAAATGAAGTCACTACCTGCTCTGTACCAGCAGTATTTTTCCTTTGTGGGGCAGATACAGTAACTGTAGAAGAAGATGTACTTGATAGAAAGCATTGCCGTATACCTTCTGTTTGTTGGGACCTGTATGCTGAAGGACGTTGTGTCGGTAATTACCCAGATCACCTCAAATCACTGTCCTCAGAGATTAGAAATCAGCTGTCTGGCTGACTGCTGAAGCAGTTCGGGATCACCCACACCTTTTCTTCTGTTAGTTGAGGACCAAAGTGAGTCATATTTAGTGAACAGTGTGTGTCCTTCAGTATAAAATGACATGCCCGCATGGCACTGTCTGGCTGGGTGCTCTCTGCCTTCTCAGCTCCTGTGACAGCCACATACATATTAGCTATGTGCCCACCTCACCCAGCACTACAATAGCAAAGCATGAACTCTCGGTATCCATTTTTTTTCTTGAATCCACTTGCAAACGGTGTCTTTATGGAAACCAAGAAATCAGTAGCAAGAAATAAAACATGTCCAGTAACAGAAGTGGTTAATACCAGGCTTCCACTTGTGAAGTTCCTATAAATGGAGTCGTATTACCATGAGCAGGCATAAGAATTATAGAGCAAGTCCCAGCAGCCCTGGAGAGGGGCTGAGTCTGGGCTGGAGATTTAAGAGTAGACACCAACTTGTCTGGTGTCGTCAGCTTCCCTTGTAGTAAACTGTGAGCACAACAGTTCACAGCTTCTTGCCGGAGGGCAGAGGGGGAAACCTCCCCTTACACACCACACAGAGTTAGTCTCCACGTTATTTCGGTTTTATGGCTTCCTGAAAAACAACAAACAGAGTCTGTGAGAGCAACCCACG
Source organism: Hypotaenidia okinawae (assembly GCA_027925045.1). Classification (NCBI taxonomy): domain Eukaryota; kingdom Metazoa; phylum Chordata; class Aves; order Gruiformes; family Rallidae; genus Hypotaenidia; species Hypotaenidia okinawae. The sequence goes on along the minus strand of BSDF01000002.1, from coordinate 127,516,161 downwards.
GTGCTTCAGCACCGCACTGCTGCTCCTTGCGCAGGTGATGCTGTACAAGTGAGCAGCCGGCAGTCTGTCACCTACTGCAGGGACATCCTGATGACTCTGGCCTAGAACACTGATCCCAAATCAAGAGCTCTCCCTGAGATGCTTTGATAAAGATAACCAACATTTAACCCATGCTAACGTTCAGAGAATCTCAAAACCATTTTATATTACGTATGCCTTCTGGAAGCAAATCAAGAGATACTTAGGGAAATGAAAGTGCTTGAGGGATTAGGAAAGGAAAAGGGAAGTGTCCTGCTGTAGGCACTGTGGCAGAAATGGTTGCTGGAGGCAGGAAACTGGCTCTGCTCAGGGCAAGCAGGATTACTGTGGATATCTGAGGCAGGTGCACTATGGTTCTTCATACAGCCATGCTGGATGCTTCCCTAGAGCTGTAGTGTGGTTGTTGTTCATTTAATACCTATTTGTCCATTCAGTCATTCACTCGTGTTTCTTGACATTCGAGACTGTATCCATGAGCTTCAGAGTTTTCTGTTTACAAAAAAAAAAACAAAACCCCAAAAAACCCCAGTGCTTTTCTCCTTTTTCTTTCCAGTTTTTCAGCAGGTCCTTATTGTTGGGCTGAAACTGCCTTATCAGCCTCTGCTGGACATCATTTTGACATGAACATTTAAACTTGCTACTTCCTTGCATTGTTCACTTGTACTGTGCACTATTTTCTAGTTGAGTAGTATTTAAAAGTTTGGAAATCTACAAGTAAAAAATACTATCTTAATATTTATCAATTTTAATATTTAAATCTATTTAAAATATTAATATTATTTAATAACATAATCTTTGCTGTTCCTGTAAAAAGATAATAAAAAGCAGATGAGCTAACATCCTGTAATTTATTTTCCTGTACAGCTCTCAAAGGTTTGTCTGTACCAGGAAAGGAATTAGAAAAGACTAGCTTGACTTTTCACCATTGACACAAAATCAAAATGCTGAACGTGATAGATGAGCTAAATGTGAACAATGAGGTCTAAAAGTAGACCTTTTTTTTTCCTCACTCTGGGAAATGGGCCGATCTAAACAGCTTTACTGAAGCACTCACTACAAGCAGTTTATGCCTATATTAACAGACCATGTAGAATACATAACTGCCATTTTAGCACCACTATATGGATCTGTTACAAACAGGATACAAAGTCATTTGAGTTAGTTCCACATTCACAGTATAACCTGTTTGTCACTAATCATCACTGCAGTGGCCTCCTTTATGAGGATTCATAAACCTGCTACTCCTTATTTCATGCATACTACATGGATGATACCCAGTCCTAGGGCTCCTTTCTGCCACAGAGGAAGAGAGAAGCCAGCAAGGGGTTTCAAATTAAAACTGAACAGTGAAAACAAAAAACCAAAACAAAACAAAAACCAAAAACCCAAAATATCTTAAAATACACTGTACTTAGAACATTCCTGTGACTTCATGAACTCCCTTCACTATGTCATTATGACCAGGCAGATAAACGGGAGCTTTCACACACTGTCTGATTTACAACCATGCTGTTCAGGGCTACTGAGTCTTTCTGTTTGGTCTAAAAGAGTTTTCATTTTCTCTTCATGCAGAATGGAGAAGTTTCTGGGACCCCTCATCATTTCCCACTCGCTTAAAATTGTCATCATTGTCAAATGGTATTCTGGGTATAGACTATTATTCCAGTGTGCTTCAGCCCAGGAAACCTTCCAGTATCATGGGAGAACCTAGTTGTAGGCAGCATTGTTGGGTATTACACGTAACTCATCCTACAATCAGGATATTTTTAAACAAAAAAAACCAGAAAGCCATCAGGACTGAAAACGTTTTGAGGGCTGTGCTGCAGAAAGATTTATTTGCCCATGCAAGGTGGGTAACTTTTAAATGAGTACCAATAATGAACTAACAAATTGCAGTGCAATAAACAACCAGCAAGAAACATTTCACCCTAACATCTGCACATCACAGATGTCAGCAGATACGAAAACTCAAGACCAGATTCTCAGATCAGGCGAGCAGGCGTAACTCCATTGACTCGAATAAAACAGCAACAAATAAGAAAAGAACACCAAGTTCTTTCGGAAGATAATTTAAGAAACAGTTTGTTATTTAAATATGTGATATAAATCTTCCTCCTTACAGTCATAAACACAGATTGCCAAGAAGTTAAATATCAGCCTCACAACACAGCCGTAATATACGGACTACAACTCCTTAGTGAAGTATTTTACCTGACTCTGGTCAGGTAAATAATCTCACCAAGACTTGTTAATTGATTCATTACCTGTTAATCCTTATTTCTCACCCTTATTTTAAAAACAGATGTTTTTCTTGTGCTAATGAGTAACAGGAATCCTCAGCTGATTCAAGAAAGCATGTCTGTGTGCAGCATGGTTAGGTTATAGAGTCATAGAATGCTTTGGGTTGGAAGGGACCTTAAAGATCATCTAGTTCCACCCTCCCTGCCATAGACAGCGACACCTCTCACTAGACCAGGCTGCTCAAGGCCCCATGAAGGCTGCTATAAGATCTCCCCAGAGTCTTCTCTTCCCCAACTGTGTCAGCCTGAAAGGTACTCCAGCCCTCCAATCATAACATGCTCAAAGCAATCTTATCCCGGGAATAAGGGAACAAGAAGTTAGGGTTCCTTCAAGGGAGGGGAAAGGCAAACATATAGATAGCCCCAAGGTAAAGCAACCCGGGAGGGGGCAGGGGATATCAAACAGCTTAAATGTATTGTGCTCCGTACTCTAGTGGTTCTTCTGCAAAGATTTCACTGTGTAAGGGATGGAGAGAGGACTTCCAGAGCGTGACTTGCATCTTTAGCAGTCTGAGCAGTCTTGAGATGCCCACTTTTCATTATGGGCTATATATAGTTGAGTGGCCTAGCACGGCATGGAATGGACCCACGCCTGTAACACGGGTGCTGCAGATGCCTGCTAGAAGACATCTCTTCAAGAGATGCTTTGCCAAGACACCTGTCTAAAGCTAATTTGTTTTATGAAGTCCTTCCTCGCAGCAATTCAGAGTTTGGTTTTGTGGCTGGTGTATTCATGAATTCATGTTGGTGGAATGAGATACCCACAAACATCATCTCCATGTATCTTCAGGCTGGCACAATATAACAAAAGTATTCAGCCTATTCACTGCACTCTGCTAGCAGTTGTGGGAGTGTTATAGCACTGTTCAGGGAAGACCTCGGAGTTGGCCTCGTTTTTAATGGTATTGAAATTACAAGCTAGATAGGTGCAGTTAAGCTAAACTTCATTATTTTATACCACAAGCAGACTTTGCACATTTTTGGCTCAGGAAAATCTTACTATGGCATCCTCTAAGGTCAAGATATTAGTGAACTATGAGGCACAGACATTTCTTTAGGAATCCAAGTCTCCCCGCCCAAATGACTATTAATACAATAAAGAAGTAAATTCCAAGATATTACCTCCACAATTATGCAACATGTATCTCCAATATTCCCTTAAGTCAGAAGTGATTTTGTCGAGAACTGACACAGCATTAATCTAGTGGAGAAAAATTGTTTCTCAAGAAGCTTATGAGACTGGCAAAATATAATTGCCTTAATGGCTGGTGCAGTTGCCTTAGAGGAACTGTCTTCAGAGAATAAATGAATTTGTTGCCACTAAAATATTTATTTCCCTCCCTAAGCCTTCAGTTTGATTTTGCTTGTTTAATAGAATTCGTCTTTTGCTGTGCTTGGGTTTTCTTCAGCACTACAGGTTCCATTTTTCAATGACAGGCTACCAGGTCAGTGTTGTGTAAGATACTCTGGACTGGTCTGTGCCATGAGGGGAAAAAAAAAGAAAAGTCAGATTGCATATATGCCTATCAAAACTAAGTTCAAAGATTCAGACACATCAATTTATGCATAGCTATCTTGTTTATATGTGTGACTGTGTTATAGACTTCCTTCCCATTCGTTGCTGTTAAATGAGACTGCAAACTTGTAAACTAATATAAACACATTTAAATTTACCATCATGAAGTCTTTTTTATCACAACACGTAGTTAAGTATATGCAAAAACTGTGATTTATGTATTACAACATCATTAGGACTTGAGACTGTCTTATGTGCCTACACAGAGCTTCTCACAAGAAAATGCTACATGCCACTTGGAGAAATGCACTGCCCTGAGAAGCAGCTGCAATCACATCGTTAGCAGAGCTCTCTTGGGTCACCTTTCATTTTCTGGGGATCCTGGCCACGAACCCTGCCTGCTGTAATTCTTCCCTGCTACTTACTCTACATTATTTACAGTTCTGTTTGTGGTTTGGGTTTTTTTTTTTAAGCTTTCACTTTTGACACTAAAGACCAAAACATAAATAAATGAGCAATAAAATGTTCCTAATAAACAATAAATGTGCAATAAAATGTATGGCAGCCCATCTTAACAAGTAGTTGTCCAGCACAAATGTCAATCCTAGTCATTGCAATGTTGCATGGGTGGTCTGCCCCGAGAAATTTTGTGCCAGGTTGGAGACTGAATTTTTGGCTATAAAAAATACATGAGAAGCATAAAATGTAGTGTCCCAATGGGCTAGGCAGATGCAAAACTGTTGGAAGACTTGCACAGCCGTTATGAAGGGAGCCTTCCACATCCCAGCTCTTAAATACAGCTGACCTCAGGCTTTCCACGGGTGCATCTGAATGACTGTTACTGATACTTAAAACCACTTTACTTCTAAAACAAAAACCCCAAGCAACCAAAAAAAGGGCATTTTCCCCCTCTAAAACCAACCAACTAAAATCCAGGACGTTCAAAATGGAAGTTGTCAAAGAAAAGGCATTTCTGTGTCACCATTATGCTGATTTTTGCAGCCTATAAAATGAATAACAAAGAAGAAAATATTTATAATTGTTACATTAAGCAAACTTTTTGGCAGGGTTTTTTTTTTCCTAATCCAATGACATGCTGTGGTGGCTGAGTCCTGGCTAAATGCCAGATGCCCCCCAAAATCAGTCTATTACTCCCCTTCTTAGTTGGACAGGGGAGAAATAACATAATTGGGCGGCTCAAGAGGCAAACTCGTTAATGACGCGGGAAAAACAGACTCAACACAGAGTACTGAAGAGAAAGTTATCTAATTTATTACACTACACTAAAGAGAAAACAGTGAAAAAGAATCAGAGTCAGGAGTGCAACCAACAATCTTGAAACAAATGCAACCAGGCAAACACTTTTCCCCCCACCACTCCCTCCTTAGCAGGCTTTAGTTAGAAGTTTGCTCCCTTCTTCCCTCCTGGTCGCAGCCCAGGAGGGGCAGGGACTGGGGAAAATGGGGGTCTCGGTAACACCTTCCCCCCACCGCTCCATTCTAAAGCAGACTTCCCTTTCATCCATGATTTTGCTCCCTTCTTCCCCTCTCCTGCTCGCAGCACAGGACGAGGGTGTAGGGACTAAGATACGGGGGCTTTGGTCAGTCCCCTGCAAGATGGTTTCCTTCTCGGCCGGGATGGAGGCATCCATTCCACACACCCTCCCCCTGCTGCACCGTAGGATCTCACCCATAAGAGCCAGTCCTCCATGAACTTTCTCCAAGGCAAATCTCTTCCCGCCGGGCTTCATCTCTGCTATGGCAGGCAGCAACAAATCACAGTGTCTCTCAGTCCCAGCCCTCCACGGGGCTATGATGCCTCCTCCAGCAAACCTGTTTCGCTCATCTCTGTAGGTTGCTTGTGCTGGCAGGGGCTCATCCCAGTGTAAGTCACGGCATCTTCTCTATGCCTCCACCGGCTCCATCCAGCGTGGAGCCTCTCCACCGGGCAGGTCGGGTCTCTGCCTCCTCCATGGGTCCTTTCCTCCAGCTACTCCACGTGCTTCAGCTCGGTCTGCAGGGGCGTCTCTCCCCCGGGTTCCTGGGCGCACCTCCTCCCCCAGTCTTCCCGGCCTTTTGTGTCTGTCAACTGCTTACATTTATATGCAAATAAGCATCTCAATGCCCTTAACGGGCCAAAATTGCAGCCTTCCTGGCACTCCGTGTTCTGGTGGAGTCTTTGTCTCCTATATGTGATTCTCAGAGGCGCTATAAGCAAGCCTGCAGAAGACTCTAGCAGCCATTTTCTGTAGCACCCGGCCCTCTCTCTCAGTAGCCAACTATGCAAAACTGCGACACATGTACTAATACCTCCTAATGTTCAGATCCTGCAAGTGATTAGGTGTACTATTAATCTTACTGATATGTAAGACGACATGTGTATTTACATGCAGGTCCTGCATTCCATTCCATTGACATACCAATATATATTTTCTGTCTTTATTCTTATGTATCTTATTTATGCTTTTGACAAAATATTGATAGAAGTACTACAAGCAGTTATCTGCAGCACCAGCTTTCCAGAGGGGTCAGTTCCTCCCTTTGGGCAGATTATCACATAAGTCCTATGGTAAGAGAAACAAATGGGATGAGGTAGAAAAGGAGGTTTGTTCAGCCTAGAGAAGAGAAAGCTGGGGGAGGGGACTGACACACCTCATTGCAGCCTTCCAGTACCTGAAGGGAGCATATAAACAGGAGGGGAATCAACTTTTTAAAAGGGTAGACAATGGCAGGACAAGGGGGAAGAGATTGAAGCTAAAGGAGGGAAGGTTTAGATTAGATATTAGGGGGAAGTTTTTTACAGAGAGAGTGGTGAGGTGCTGGAACAGGCTGCCCAGAGAGGTGGTGGATGCCCCATCCCTGGAAGTGTTCAAGGCCAGGTTGGATGGGGCCCTGGGCAACCTTGTGTAGATCCAGGCGTGGAGGTTGGTGTCCCTGCCTATGGCAGGGGGATTGGAACTCTATGATCCTTGGGGTCCCTTCCAACCCAGACCATTCTTTGATTCTATCATGTAAACCACACATTTCCAAATAATAAATTACAGAGCCTTAAGCTACCTTAAATGTATGTATACACAAAAAGTCTGTATACATCCAGAAAGCAGTGTGGAGCAGCTGGGTGTTTTCATGTTTGTGTGCTAAAAATGTCCTGCTGTGGAAGGTTTCTAAACTTTCTCTATAAATTCATCACCATGGAAAAGTGGTCGTCAAGGGAGGACGTGCTACTGAGGCATGAGGCTTCTCTGTGTAATACTGTATCTGGTTCCAAAATGGTATTTTGAACTCTCCCATAAAAAAAAAAAATAACCTGACCTTTATCTGAAAATTATGAAAATGTGAACATTAAAAATCTGTTATATTTAGTAAAATAACACTTTTTACAGCAGACACATGCATAGTTAATTTGCCATCACAGGTAATTGGATTGATTTCAGTAAGGAGAGATAGTCCAGTAAATACACTGATTTGAGGTATACATGGTGCAGAGTAAGAATTGCACTTTTCAGTATAATTCTCTAAAGCTCTACATTTCTGTGACACAGCTAATTAGAAACCAAAAACTTTTCATGAAAATGATTTCTCTCCTCCTGCCTCACACATTTGGTTTCTGCGTTCACTGAAAATGTAACTAATTTTATTTTCATATTTCTTTGAAAAAAATACTTTTGAAAGGTGATTTAAAGAAACCCCATTATGTAATCATACAACTAAAACCACTCCAAATTTTCCCTAAGCATTTTATTGCACAAAAATCTGAGAATGCAGAATGGATAGCACATTTGGTGGGATTTGTGTATATTGGTTCCCCAGCGATGTCAGTTTTTTCCAGTGCATACACAGGCTCCCAGTGGAGACGTGCACCTTGCATCCTTTCACAGGGAAATAGTGGTGGTCACAGGTGATTCAACTTGAAGCCAAGATGTGTTGAGTATGTGCCTTAAACTGGAAAATGCTCCCAGATGTAGCTTGCTCAGGCAGCTTGACTTACTTCTAGGTTTGTCTCATTGGTTTCTTTGTTCAAGACAGTTGGTAGAGAGCAAAAATGACGCTATGTACCAGGGATAATGGAGACCAACTGGCTGGCATTTTTAATTCAAAGACTCTTATCATGCATCACTGCTTTATATATACGTAATCTGCTCCTTACCTGCAATATCATTTTCAGCTGATGGGAAGATACTCTGCTGTACAGACAAATCTGTAAATATTGTTTCACCTTGATCTAGGTGTTCCCTTGCCAAGGGACTCTCCTTGTCGCCCTTGTCAGAGACACTTCACCTGGGCGCAAAAATACCGACATCTCGGGTCAACATCATTACCTTGTTCATGTTCCTGCAGGAAAAATAAGAGACTCTCAGTCACCTGCTGTTGCAGGCTTTAACAGATAACATCATGTATTATTGTTCCTGGGCTTAGTGCTTCCACATTTACAATTTCTTCAAAATAGCATACTTAGTTAATGTACAGTTCAGCAACCAGGTCTCTATTACCCTTATCTGAACACAGGGATAACTGATTGTCCTGTTAATGGAAAAGAAAGTCTGCTGCTTTTTCTCTTGCTTAACCTAGTAAGAAGAAGTAACTCCTTTGAAATCAATGGAATTACACCAGCCTACTGCAGTAACACCAGCAAAAGAAGTAGCTCTAGGATTTTCCTTACTGTACTCAGTAAATTTGGTATATTCCCCAGCTTTGAAATCGATGGATCCTGTCCTCCTGCAAACCTGACACGTCCTGTTTGTCCTTTATTTGTACAGTCACATTAAAGGCATTCTTTCCATGAATTAAAATACATAATCAGTCTGTGGAAGGAGACTGGGTAATAAGTCATGATGGAATAGTTCAGGGAAACAACATGCTACAGACATCTCGATGCAAACAGTATTTCACGCTATAACGTGGGGTTTTTTACTCCATAAATATTTTCATCTTTCTTGCTGTAACTTGCATAAATGAATAAATACATAGAAAACAGTAATGATAACTCCTAAATTAAAACTCAGCTCACCATCTTGACATTTACTTTTTAAAATATGTATGAGGCAATTCCTCTGATCTCTTTTTTATACACTTACAAACTCACACTCTTCCGTTATTTGTGTTTCTGTGCCAAGTACAGTAATGAGTACAGATTTCCTCCTGCTAATGCTGAAGGCCCTTCTACATTCATGAGAGCTTGAGGTTCAGGATCTTAAATTGAGCTCGAGAGCTTGTCTATCAGGAATAACCAAATACTTCCAGACTGTGTCCCATTCAGCAACAGGAGTCGGTTCATGCTTTTATCCCCCATTCCCTATGCCTTGACTTATCATTACCCACAAAAAATGCAAAGAGCTTTTCTTTATCTCCAATTTATTTTTTCACGTTATTTACTCAAGGAAGGTTCTAGACATGTATGAGAAAAACTTACTGGACTTAACGACTGAATTAAAAGAAGTAGGATGAAATTTGATAGTTCAGTTTTAAAGATCATACACACAGGAATTTCTCCTGTAACTGCAAATCCTTGGGCTGGATGAAGGAGAAGAAAAAAAACAACAAACAATGTAGTATTCAGCCATAGGATGACTGTGAGCTCCAGTGTGGTCTGTTAGGACCATAAAATTGAGTTTGTAGGAGTGGAGATTTTTCAAAGGAGTAACAGTTTACACAGCACTTTTGGTCCATGTTCAAAAGAAAAGGAGGAACAGAGGAGAGCTACAATCGGTCTGATGACGTGATCGCCAGATACTGCATCAACCAAAATTATTCCGTTACTCTGTGAAATTACTTCTCCAAATATGGGAATTATTTTACTTCAAATTGATTACAAACAAGAGAGAAATAGAGTACAAGAAATGGCTTGTTGGTCATAAGAGCTTCCTCTTTGTTGATAAAGGAAACTATGTAATAAATTTGGCAAGTTTTTTATGGGCTTCTTATAGAGATTCTGTTTACATATAGAAAAGGAAAAATAAATACAAGTTTAAGTGAAGATCACGAGTCATGAAAAGTAACAATTTCTTCCTTTCTGTTTTTCAAAGATTGAAGTATTGTCTGGTCCTTGAGGAAAAAGTCATCAAGGCAGTTAAAGTACATGCCCTGTGCAGCGGCTGTCACACAGTTGTAAATGTGTAGGCGTTGGACTTGGAGGGTTCCTTCTTCACTTGGGGCAGGTCGAGTAAAGCCATAGCTCATAAAAAGTGAAACCCACACAGTGAACTATAAAGTGAGGTTGTTCAATGAACTTCAGACATTCTAAAGGAAAGTTTTGGATCTTACATTTGTGTGTGGTAAGCTCTTTATTAATATCAGAAAAAAATAGTTATTTTACTTACTTTGGGGTAAATGAGAATTTTAATATAAACTTTTTTTTTTAATAGTATATGGTAAATTTTTTTTCCTTTTTTTTCATGGTAAATTATTAGGGTTTAGTATGCAGTGGTGACAAATTAGAATCATAGAATCATAGAATGGTCTGGGTTGGAAGGGACCCCAAGGATCATAGAGTTCCAACCCCCCTGCCACAGGCAGGGACACCAACCTCAGGCCGGATCTACACAAGGTTGCCCAGGGACCCATCCAACCTGGCCTTGAACACCTCCAGGGACGGGGCATTCACCACCTCTCTGGGCAGCCTGTTCCAGCACCTCACCACTCTCTCTGTAAAAAACTTCCCCCTAATATCTAATCTAAACCTTCCCTCCTTTAGCTTCAATCCATTCCCTCTTGTCCTGCCATTGTCTACCCTTGTAAAAAGTTGATTCCCCTCCTGTTTATATGCTCCCTTCAGGTACGGGAAGGCTGCAATGAGGTCCCCCTGCAGCCTTCTCTAGTCTGTACAAGTCCAGCTGCCTCAGCCTGTCTTCATAGGGGAGGTACTCCAGCCCTCTAATCATCTTTGTGGCCCTCCTCTGAACCCTCTCCAACAGTTCTACATCTTGTGCAATTTCATCAGATAGCCACCAGTCTTTAAAATTTTAAAGACTGTAGAAGACTGCTTTCACTGAAAATGCCGTGCTTCATATTCTCCAGGTTTGTAACTTGCCTGAACAACCCAAAATGGTGGTAATTTCCAATCTTTGAGCATATTTCACAGTTATCTCCAAAGCAGGAGAATATGGACATCTCTTGTTTGGAGCCTTTGCTGTTAGTTACTTTACAAAAATCAATTAATTGTCTGTAGAAAAGCATAAAAGGAAAAGAAGTACTACACCACTAATTTTTCAGTGAATCATGAAAAGTAAAGATCCTCTGCACACCCTCTTTGCATACAGACAAGACTTTGGGAAATCATCCGTGTTACCAGGAGACCCATGTATATGGAAAAAGCTCAAGATATGGAAAATACTGGATTATTTGAAAAAAGGCTTTTATAGGATATTGAAAAAAGTATGAAATTGAAAAAAGGATGCAAAGGAGTGGCACCAAATAATAAATCATCGCTATTATGTTTAAAAAGAGGTTACTTGTAGCTTATCATTGCTTACCTTCTTTGTGCAGATTGGCCTTGATATTTTTCAGTCTCAGATAGATTTACTGGAAAAGCCAAATCCATGTTCACTTGGTGTGATGGCACTAGGGCTTTAATAAAAGCAAAAGTAATAGTGTGGTTTAGACTTCTGAAAAAGGGTGTAGTTTTCAGGGGACCAGTCAGAAATGCTGATGTTTTATTTCCCCACAATGACTGAATCACAAGCAATGACATTTACTGTCTTTCTGAAACATTAGAAGATCTGCTGGGCATGTGATGCCTTTGGCCAGTTTAATGAGTACAGTTCTTTGATAACTCTAGGTGAAAATATAACCATTAGAACAAATAATACATTCTTCTGCCTTGTGTGTGTGTGCATCTGTCATAGAAAACATGGCTTGAAGAAGCCTGGTCCATTTCTCAGCATTGTACATGTCCAGGTGTATCTGCTTCTCTCATCAAAGGCAAGCAGAGGAAACTGAGAGCCACATGGCACTCAGACCCATGGACCATTGGAGATGTCATATCTTTCTAGACTTAGAGATGATCTGTTGCAGTGCTTGTGACACCACTGAAGTCTATTGGGTAAAGCACAGTGTTTCAAGACTTAAAAAGAGTTGTAGAATTTTGTTCTTTAGCTTCTGTAAAATGTATATTTACTGCTTTCCATCTGTGGTCCCTGCATTGCTCCCATTACTGTGGCCATCTGGAAGCTTAAAACCATGAATTTATTTATTGTCTCAGTCCCACCACAAGATTAAAAGGTGCTATCATCCCCATTTATATAGGAGCTGAGTCATGTTCACACTGTCAGCTCAGCACAGCTCTAAGCCCAAGTGTGTCCATCACACTTCACAGGCAAGTGCGCACTCAGCTGCAAAGTCAGGCTGAATGTCATGCTTTTGCAAGTACCCATGCTTCAAGCACACCCACCAGGAGAGAGCTCAGGCTCTTGCTCAGGCCATTGGAGTGGATGGGGCAGAAAAGGGAGCAAACAAATGGATCCACCAGCAAATATATCTAGTCAAATACACACAGCGTATTGTTTTCACAACTGTGTGACAGCCAGCAGTGTGGTTATAAAGCATATGGAGCTCAGTATAGAAGTCTTCTCTCAAGCCTGCACTTAACCTCGCTTGTAGATGACCTGTGATGATTTGCTCGATGTCTTAAAGGAAGTTGGAGCACAGGAAGGCTAATGTAGACCTCTAACACTGAACCATTTGCCTCTTTAGCCTTCTGCTCTTGATATGTAAATGCTGTAACAACTCTCTCTCAGGCCTTATGTTCATTCTCTGATTTCAGTGAGATCAAGAGCAAAGCTGCTATGCAGAGTCCCGAGGTACTTAATTTGGAAATAGTTGCTGCGGTTATCTGAAAACGTACATGGGGCTTAGGATGAACTAAAGCAGTTTTGAAGTTCAGAAAAACACATGAGCTTTCATGTAGACCCTTAGCATGGAGGAGCGCTGGGCTTGCAGGCACATGAGGGCCATGGAGTAGGCAGTGGCAAGAGGTTAAGCTAACTGATCAGGATGTGAATAAACTATGGGTCATGACAATGTGAGAAGCTGATAAAAGTTTCAGATAGCACTGTGAAGGACTGCTGGATCTTGAAGGAGGTAGAAGATGAACTTGTGGGAAATGGTTGAATTTCATAGGTAATTGAAGGAGAGTGGTGGGGGACGTTTTCTCAGGCAACCATACCTCGATAATGCTATCAGTAATGCCATATAAGGCTGAGAATACCTAGAAATACTAAATTTGAGTACAGATGTAGCAAATCTGGGACCAATATGGAAAAATTGATTAGGGCTGGATGGGAGGAAACTTTCCTTTTGTAGCAGGGGAGCACCCAGAGCATCCTGGTACTGACAGGCCCATGCCAGGCCTGACAGCATCATCATCTACTCATCACTGCCTTACAAAGCACAGAGCAACTCACTGAAGAAATCATAGAATCATAGAATTGTAGGGGTTGGAAGGGACCTCGAGAAATCATCAGGTCCAACCCCCTGCCAAAGCAGCTCCCTAGGACATTTCACTCAGATAGACGTCCAGACGGGTCTTGAATATCTCCAAAGAAGGAGACTCCACCACCTCCCTGGGCAGCCTGTCCCAGGGCTCTGTCACCCTCACTGTGAAAAAGTTTCTCCGCATGTTGGTGCGGAACTTCCTGTGCTCCAACTTGCAGCCATTGCCCCTTGTCCTGTCTCCACAGACCACTGAAAAGGGGCTGGCTGATTCCCCCTGTATCCCCTGCTTAAGATAATTATAAACATTAATTAGGTCCCCCCTTAGTCTTCTCTTCTCAAGGCTGAACAGTCCAAACTTACTCAGCCTTTCCTCATAGGGGAGATGCTCCAGGCCCTTAATCATCTTCGTAGCCCTTCTTTGGACTCTCCCCAGGAGATCCCTGTCCTTTTTATACCAAGGCGCCCAGAACTGGACACAATACTCCAGGTGGGGCCTGACCAGGGCAGAGTAGAGGGGGAGGATCACCTCCTTTGACCTGCTGGCCACACTCCTCCGGATGCACCCCAGGATCCCATTGGCTCTCTTAGCCACCGAGGCACACTGCTGGCTCATGGCCAACCTGTCATCCACCAGGACCCCCAGGTCCTTCTCCACTGAGCTCTTCTCCAGCAGGTCATCCCCCAGCCTGTACTGATACAAACAGTTGTTAAATCTGTGAGCTGTGGGAATAAACAAGACAATGGGGTTAAAGCAGAAACTCCTTTCAATATTCTCTGTTACTGGAATAACAGTCCTTTCTTTAAAAGTGTCTGTGATTGCTATAAGGTCATTGGGAGGATTGCATCCAAGCTAAGAAGCCATCAGCTGTTTCATGCAAACATGCTACTATAATACAGTTCTTGGGAAGTGGATTCAAAGGAGTGTGCATGCTATTTAAGCAGACTACTGCAGCCTCACTCCTGTGTCAAAATGGGCATCTCCCAAGTTTTTGTATACCTTATTCCTGCACAGTTAGCACCGTGTCTTGTTGTCATCTACTTTCTTGCTTTGGCCTGTTTCTCTTGTATGTGCATTTGTCTTGTTACTTCTTAATTTATTTTCTGCCCTGAGTAACTGCCTTCTTTCTTTCCTATTTGCATATGCCTGGGTGACACCTGGTGAAGCGTGATGGTATCCATTACTGTACACACACTTTTTTCTGACTCATTCCTGCTTTCTGTATTTGAGTTAGATGATCATAAATGTAGTGTTCATAGGTCATTGGAGGCCAGCTTTCCTTGGAAAAACATTGGTTCTTAGTTGGAATGAGAACTGGAATTTCTGCAGACATCTACATTTCCAGACCATCTGTGTCTGGAATGAAGCTGTTTAAAGGAAGAGTGCTACTAAGAAATTCTTCCCTGTGAGGGTGGTGAGGCCCTGGCACAGGCTGCCCCGAGAAGCTGTGGCTGCCCCCTTCCTGACAGTGTTCAAGGCCAGGTTGGATGGGGCTCTGGGCAGCCTGGGTTAGTGGGGGAGTGTCTCTGTCCATGGCAGGAGTATTGGAACTAGATGATCTTTGAGGTCTCTTCCAACCCAAATCTTTCCATTATTTTATGATTCTAATGCAACATTGATTTAGTCCCTGAAGTTTTCTGCTTGGGTAACGTAGGAAAGCCTTTTTGCACCTGAAAAACATCTATGAAACTCAGATATCCCATGCCTGGGACTTAGCAGGCAACTTGCTTACAAATCCAGTTTTTAAAGAAGTCATCCATGCTACACTGATAAATATTGTGCAATAGCATATTTTGCCTCCTCAGCATTTCTGCTTACATTAGGCAAGCAAGTTTTTTCTCATTCAAAATTATAGATTAGCTAGCTCTTCCTTATACCAGGAATAGCGTCGATTTTCCTGCCTTAATAAAAGGAAGAAAAATATCTATAATGCTATCTAGAAAATACAAAGGGTGGTGTTTTCTGTTTGGATCAGCCTCTGCTGTAATACAGAAAATCATAACGAAGGGCTCAGGAATTTTTGTAAAGCTCCCTTTCCTGATATTCCCATCAGGTCTCAGGAAGGAACATTGAGTCCCCAGTTGAAACACTTCATCATTTCATCATTTCAGTGACACCGAAAGATTAAAAAATTAATTGTTTGGATATTTCTTAACATTTTGACTAGCAGAAGAGTTTAGCAGAGCAAAGGGTGTGAAATGATTGATCTTTCATCACAAATGATATCTGATGGCATATTGGGAGTCTTTCAAGCTGTAGGTTTTTTTCAGATGTGTCTTTAAGTGTGTAACTAGTTCCAAAACCCTAATGAACCACTTAAGTGTAGCAGCTATGGCAGTTTGTTGTCAAGATCTATAATCCCTCCTCTATCATTAAGAATGGATGCTTGTAAGTGGGGATTTATTTTCTTTCCAAATTTTCCTATATATATTTGATTTATAACATATAATTCCTCAAACTGTGTTTAAAATACTTGTAAAGCCTTTATAAACATACTTTAAGTGAATTCCATGGGAGAAGAGAGAGCTGATTAAGGTTCTCATTAGTCAGGAAAATACAACAATAACATGGATTTTCCTAAAGGAAATGAGGAATTTACATAAATGTAGTTCATGCCATGTGAAATCAGGAGGAAAGTTTCATGAAAGAGAACTACTAATTCCATCAGTAAAGAAGTTGTATATATGCTGCAGAATGGTTTCATTGAATCCATCTGCTCTGTTCATAGATGAGTATAACTATGAAGTAAATGGAAAAAAGTAAATTAAAAGAGCCAAAGAAATAAACCAATAGGTTTTAATTCCCACTGGTGGCCAGGAATATCACCCTTCCCCATCCCATGTCATATATTCTGTGTTTCAAAAGCAGCTGTGGCATTTTTCATGCTGTTCTTGAAAATATAAGGGGGTAATGAAGGAAAAGAAAAGTCATTGCACATCAGTGCTGGGCAGCAGCTGGTCACCGATTTTGCTCAGACATAAGGCTGCCCTGGGAACACCAGTGCTCTGGCTTCTACTCTTGGCTCACCATTCTCATCAGCTCATTTTCTAAAGCTTGTGTATTGCTTGTTGCAAAGGCTTTCAACTGTGTTTACACAAATCTCAAGTGATTTCACTAAGTCCTAGCTTTAAATTCCATTAGCCTAGTTGCTAGGGGTGTATTGAAAGTTTGTCCTGTTGCACATGACATTCTATATTAACTTCTACAAAATAATCCTATCTTACTGATTCTTTAGAAATTAAAAAAAAACAGACTTAAAAGAAAAAGTTCAGAGATATTATGGTTAGAAAAATAACCTTGCCTTCATAAATCAGCAGATTGCTGACATATGTCTGCAGGCAACACAACTTTCCCTAGATGTACGCATGATCACTCGCTTCTTTATCCTCAACAGCTAGACATGAGGGGTGGCAGGGGACCTCGCCACGGGGTAATTCTGAGTGCCTGGGGTACAAGCTGCTGTTTGTCAGCAACATTAGTCTGTGATCTGGTCAATGTTGCTGTTGGCTCTTAAATACCAGGTAGATGATTTGATTTCTGCCCTGAACTCAATGGATATTGCATAATGTTTAAGGTAATAATCTATTTGTTGTGAAATGTAAGTAGGAAAGCTGTAAAGCTGAAAAAATAACCTTAGGACTATGTTCTTTGACTAGTAGATGTCATGAGTAAAGCTGAATTTGGTATCGGTGTTTTTTTGTGAAGAACATATATATGATTACCCACTGCCTGCTAACCTATGGAAGTGGGTGTTAGCAGATAGATTTCAGGCATTCAGTGTACTCTTGCATCTTGCATGCACAAAAAAATGCAACTGCCTTGTCATACCAGCTTAACTGTCTTTTCATAAAATACTAACAGTACCAGGTATGCTAAACTGCTTGCTATGAGCTCCTTAGCAGCAGACCCAGCCACAGCTTGAGGCATTTCCCAACAATGTGTCAAGTGATCAATCTGTCACAGCACCAGTATTTTCCTTTTTAAGGTAGGTCTTTCATCACGTTGGAAATGACAGATCTGGTGAGCTAATCCGAGACAGTTTAGTGATGTGTGTTAATTCAAGACCGTACCTAAGTGATACCTACACCTTCAAAATTCCATTACAGCTGCGTAACGCATGCTTAGCTACTGATTTCATTTAAATCTGGTTTTGTATATGTTTGTTGTCCCAGTCCTTCCAGAAGTGTCCAAGGGATCTTTATTAGTTACTTCACTTTCCCATGTCCTGGGCAATCATTACTTCTTTTTACCCATTTCCTTCTTATTAGTGATTTAATAATCTGAAAGAAATGAGTCATGGGGAAAAATATTGCTTTTGTATGTATGAGAAATTAGAAACATCTATTTTCCTTGCCAAGTTGCAGTAGTTGTAGTACTCTAAGAGTACTCTCTGTGTAAGTTCCTATGCAGGAGGTTAAACTTGACTCAGAAGCATAATCATTTCCCCTTAATAATTTAGAGCTGCCAAATTATAACAGGAGTGCTTTCAGAAATCTTCCCCCTTAGGCACTGACCATTTATCAAGTAAGGTCAACAGCAGCCAAGCAGAATGGCCTAAGACCCACATCTCTTGGTACATCGGTGATACTGCAGCCGTAACCTGGAGTTTAGCTGGATCAAAAACATTAAGGCCGTGAAGCTGTTGGAAGACTTTAGGGGGTTTAGGACTTGGGATCCGGCCAAAGGGAAAGCTCAGTAGGGGTGAGAACTGAAGCTGCAGAGCTCAGACAGAATGAAGGATCAAAGGCTAGCCAAAGGGAGCAGATGTTGACTGTAGAGAAAAGACTGAAGAAGGATGGGGGAAGGGAAAGTGGCTGCCAGAAAGAGGCGGAGAAAGCAATTTCAAACTTCAGTGTTTATTAGTAGCACTGAACTGAACAACTAGTGCATTCTCCTGACAACTTTTAATGTTTACCTATATGTTCATTAAGGATTATTGCAACAAGAGTGAGTCCTACCAGAGCTGTAGCTGCAGTATACCAAAGGCAAGACATGGTGCCTGCTTGTTGAGAGCAGCAGCAGCTTGGGAGCAGTACTGAAACAGTAAGGTTGTTTCACTCACCAGTGTTGCTTCTACATGTCTCCTGAGCAGACTCAGAAGCTTCAGGAAAGTAGGAGAGTTCACAGTATATTTAAGGGACAAACTTCTCTCAATGTCAAGGGAAATTCTATTGCATAAAATTCACAGATAATTAGGAAACTGAAGACAAAGCAATGTTTTAAAAGGGCGGTTCAGTTAGTAGATGGAACTGTAGAAATAAAGGTATACATGACCTCCAAGGTACCTTTGTAGAGAAGAAGCACTGATTATCAACAGTAGAAATTAAAAACCTCAAAAGTTACAGACTTGGCATTGGCCAATTTATTTAATTCCTCTTGTGTACTGATTATGATGATTATGCCTTACTTCCATGATCACCCTCTGTATTTTCTACGGCCTCCAGCCTCCCACAGTTCATAACATGGATGGTGGTCATTGAACAGCTATTCATTTTATTGTTTCCTGTTACAAAGTTATGTTCATTGGGAACTACTAAACAAAGTTCATTAAATGAGCTGCTATTATCTAGAACCTTCTGAGCATGTATGAACAGCTCTTTACTTCCCAAAATTTGTGCAAGCTTTAATGGATAAAACAAAAGGCTTGCCCCTGACACAAAGGTCGCCTGTCTTCTAAAGTCAAGTTCCCTCTTTAACACATGAGAACACCGTATTTTTCAAAGTCTAAAAAATGTTTGAACATACAAAACCAATGTATCTTACCTAAGAAACAGATTCTTTCTTTTGGGAAAAAAAAAAGTAATTGTCTTGATCTGAGGCAGATATTAGTTATGGTAAGTATCAGCCTAAATAGTATAAATTAAAAGGAATTAACAAAAGAGTTTACATAGAAATCAAGCGTCAAGTTGACACCCTGATTTGTAAAGAGCTAATAATTTCTATGGAAATGTATAATCCAGGCAGGAAATTTAGAAGCAGAGATCTGATTCACCCAACACTTTGCAGCCCAGAAGGTCAATTGCATCCTAGGCTGCATCAAAAGAAGTGTGACCAGCAGATCAAGAGAGGTGATTCTGCCCCTCTACCCTGTTCTGGTGAGACCTCACATGGAGCACAAGCATGGTAGCTACCTGAACCTATGTGTTGTTGCCTTGTGCTGCTGCAAGGAGCCTCAAAGTGTCAATTCATTATTCTGTTATTTGCAGTGACAAAGTCATACGAGTTGTGCCTGAGAGCGAGAGGGACGCACGGATCCTGAGGGCTGCGTTTAACCAGCTAAAGGTGAGTTTTATTATTTCAATCTTCTTTTTCTGATCTTTGTTGACGATTCTAATGGGTTAACTAACGTGCCTTTCATCTAGCACTTCAAGCTATTTTATACTCTGGAAAGCAGCCTTTGCTCATTAAATTCCTAATTTCCCAATAAAATAGCGTAGGAATTAGATTCATCATGCCTGACCATTTTAACAAACACTTATTGCCTTAAAATAATATAGGTGCCACACTTGAGAATTTGCCTATTTTTTTGCTCTCCTTGCTAGCATACATAGCTGCATGCTTTGTTGTCTGGCTGATGTTTTTTTTAAAACACTGAGATAATTCAAGATGTGAACACAAACAGGAATGGGAAAAATGAAGGAGCTTCTGTTTGAGAACCTCTCTGGCAGAATAATATGCTAGCGGCAGGTGAGTGTCTGTGAGACTCACTAGCAAGCCAGCAAGTTTCTTCCCTGGCCTTTTCCTGCAGGTATAAATGAAAAGCCATGATGCCACTGTAGCAGCACAGTGCAAGATCACTCTGCAACATGCTGCTTTGCCAGCACATCTAACCCAGCTAACCAAGGCACGGGCAGTCTTTCCACAGCAGTGTGGCACTTTTTGCCAGAGGAGGGAGGAGAATACCTGTAAGCCAGGTCTCTGGTTCCTGGGAGAGTGTGGAAAGGACTGCACCATGCACAGCTTCTGCCCTCAGGCACTGGAGGAGGGACAAGCATCACTAATAGTCTCCAAAACAGAGCCTAACCAGAGCAGAACCAAGGAGGTAACAACTTGATTACTATGTTGAGTTTGTTCCAGGAGTTGAAAGCGAGTCCCAGGTTCTGCCTCATCCTCTGGGTCATACTCTGCTTGAGCCCAGCAGGCAAGAGTTGGCTTCTCCCTGTACCTATGAAGGCAGCACAGGCACAGGCCAGAGCCATTTGGCAGAACAAAGTCAAGCCTTTGTTTATGTCTGGCTGAAAAGAGCTGCGTGGACATAGACAAAGGAATATGTTGGTAACTTTGGGAGTCTTGTGACATAGACTTTTGGGTCACAGCAGAACATCAGTGCTACTGAGTGGTGGAGCATGTGCTGCTCACTGCCTTTTAAATCCAGAGAACTATTAGGCAGTCATCTCTCTGTCTCCACTGTTGAAACCTCATGTAAATGATGGTGTTCTCACTGAGGCAAGGAAGAGAGGCACATATAATTTTATAGTCCAGTAGTTAACATCTGGAATACAAGTAAATCAAATCTCAGTCTGCATAGCAAATCTTTTAAAAAATGAAGATTTTAGAAGAGCTCTTACACCCTCCTGACAAGCATTCCATCTTTCAGTTATGATGAAGCTCTCCTGCTACCATTTTTTATTAAAGTGGACAGTGCTACCTTAGGTAGCAGTACCTTCCAGTACCTGAGGTGGCCTACAGGGAGTGTAGTGATAGGACAAAGGGCTTTAAACTAAATGGATTTTAATGGTTTCAAAATAAAGGAGATTTAGATGAGATATTAGGAAGAAATTCTTCACTATAAGGGTGGTGAGACACTGGAACAGGTTACCCAGAGAAGCTGTGGCTGCTCCCTCCCTGTCAGTGTTCAAGGCCAGGCTGGATGGGGCTTTGGGCAGTCTGGTCTAGTGGAGGGTGTCCCTACCCATGGCAGGGCATTGGAACTAGAGGGTCTTTGAGGTCTCTTCCAACCCAAAACAGCTTGTGATTCTATTATTAGATACCCCAGCCCAGGAGAAGGCTTATTGCTGTGAATACCCCAGCAGTCAAGACATTGATGCCTTACTAGCTTTAAGTAGGAAGGCTGATGCTGTGGTCACCACTTCTGCATTTCTAAAAGATATGTTCAGTTAGTTCCCCACTTAAAATGCTATCTTTTGTAAGTCCCATTCTCAAGACATTCAACCTGTGGACACGTTGCATGAAGAATTTCAATATTCAACAGAGGCTGTGTCTCAATGTATTGGAGCACTTTGTACCATAATGCCCACCTCTCCTGAAGAATATTTTATGATATTTGTTATTACAGTGCTTACTAAGAGGCTGACCCTCAACAGTGAATGTTACTCTAGTCTTCAAAAAATGGATAATTGTTTTACTCCCAATTAGGAAAAAAAATCTAACCATAAACTAAAGAAATACACATGGAAGCTGGTTTTTGCATTAATTTCTTCCCCCTGGATGCTGGCACATAAAGAGAGAGCACACGTGGGTTTCTTTCCTTTCTCCTCATACTGCAAACCCTGCAAAGCAAAAGGGTTACTTACCTTCCTGCAACTGTTTCTCATTAGAGAGCTCTCTTAGGCTCCCAGAAACAGATTCCTTCACCCAACTCCATCAAAGTGGGAGAAGTAGAAACTTGAATAAGTAATTGCATGCTATAACTCTGAGAACAGGATAATAAAATTTTGGCAAGCTTCATCAGAATCTGCCTAGTTAATTAGAAAGTGATTGATTTTGAAGAGGTTGAAGGGAAGATTCAAAAGAGAGAGCGAGTATTGACACTCAGTTTCATGAAAACAGTTTGGGTTTGGCTGCATTTCAGGTCTCAGAGCTCTTCCAGCTGCATCTGCTTCACTGCCCATTTACATGGGGTCAGACAGAAAGAGACACCTGGGTGGCTAACATGTAATGGCTATGTTTAACATTACTTATCATTATCTTTTCCCAAAAAAACAACCTCAAGTTGTTTAGTCATGAAGGACTTGATCAACAATGACACTTTTTAGGAGGTGTCAAGGACTCACAATATCAGCAAAAGTCAGCAGCGGCTGCAAGCCATCAGCCCCTCTGAAGAACCATGTCTTTAGAGCCGTGCAACTTTTTAAGTCTTCACATTAGTCTTCCTTGTCCTTACCCTTCTCCAGACTTCCAGAGTTGGAAACCCAACTGATAGTCAATTTCCATTTAATTTTTTTTCACACGAGTCTTTAAGCACAATGCTGGTAACGTGCTGAGTTAAAAATAGAAGACAGTGCACCAAGCAGTAGTGCAAAATAAGCCACAAACAAGGCCAGCTGTAGTCCTGTTGTTGTCATAACACAGAATGCCCAACAAAAAATGGAGATATGGACAGGGAGATCAACAGAGATATATAAATTGCTATAATTACAAGCACTGGGCTTTTGGTGTGATCGGTAAATTAATACCAACATTTTACTCACATGTTCTGTTCCTCAAGGGAAGAATAAAGCTGGCAATAGGATCCTTTCAAGACACAACAGTTTTGTACGTAAACAACCATAGAATAGTACGAATTCCACCTTTTTTCAGATAAAGCATTTGGGATTAACTGCAAGTAGCTGGTCTATTAAAGAACATTAATGTTTTATTTAAACCATTTGCAGACTTCGACCTGAGTTACGATACAGTCTGATAGTACTCTCCACCATTGTCAGTATTAGAAGCAGATGAAAAGCCAAGGAAAATAAAAGTTACATCACACTTGTTCTTGAAGTGAGAGGGATACCTGCACATGGGGTTCAATTCAAATGTATGTTTGCCCACCCTGGAAAGTTGGTCTATTAGAGATGATGTATATTTCAAAGGTACCGAATGTTTTGTTCTCTGGTGATGTCAGGTTTAGTCCTCATTAGTAAAGACAAAGAAACACAGAAATTGCAGTGCAAAATTCAAGTTTGGGGAGACCAGTTTCCCCCCAGTGTGATCCATGCACACCTTAAAAGTTTTGAATAAATTCCCAGGGCAGTGCAAACACAGAGTAGGTTCTGCACACACAAGGATTTCCTTGCATACAACAGAGTATCCAGGGAGTGGCAAGGGAGAGAAGAGACAATCCCTCCTGTCCCAGGCTCCCTCCTCACTGTGTCTGGTGGAGGGAGGATTATCATGGTATCATGGTGTTCTGCATTTATTCCAGCAGTTTCCTTCTGCCTTTAAAATCCACACTTGTAAGGCAGAATCACTTAGCCTTTGTCCCTGGCCTATTTTCCATAATCAAAGCATTAAAAGGATGACTTATCTCTGTCCAGTTTAAATGAGTATATCCTTCTGAAGAGCTTTATCACAAACATGTTTGAGGAAATTGTCCTGATGGTCCTATTGCAGAGGAATGTATTTCAGTGTCAGGCAGAGACTAAGGCAAATGCAAAGATACCCCTTCCTATAGCCCACCAATTTCAACCAAGGAAAAACAATTGCGAGGAAAATAAACTAGAAAGAGTGGAAACGTATCTTTTCACTCATTTTGTTTTATCTATCTGTTTCTTAATGACCAGCCTTACCACTGATTTTTTCTGAGCAGATTTTGTCATTTAAAGTCTGCTCTAGCTGCCTGCTTTCTGGGGTCTGATAAGCTACAGGGATCTCTTTGACATCTAGGGACTGTATTTCTTGGTAATAATATAAATTGAGCCCACTGCCAAGAGGTTTGCTTAAGGAAAACCCATGGCAGATGCCATTTTAAAATGCCCTATGTAGAAAAGTGGTGGGAGAGTACTGAACTGCTACATCCTTCCAGAATGAAACTAGCTGTTGTTTGCCACACCTGATCTAGGGAAAAGAAGGAAACATCAGGGCAGCGGGGAATGAAGTGGGGAGAGCTGTGGCTTCTGCCATGCTGAAACCACCTCTGTAGAAGTCTGCAGGTTGCAAGGTCCTTCCCTTTTGAGGAAAGGATCTGACACAAAAGGAGTCCTTTTTTGAATGTGCATTTACAGAAAACTACACCTTGAAGGATTATCCTGGAATTGGCTGCATGTCTTGATGTATTTGAAGTGTCTTAGAATATGCCCTCACTAACTTGGGCAGCAGAGACAATTTAGCCACAGCATAAGTGACAGAACTCAGAGAAGGTGATGACTACGCAGGGGCTTTAGTCTGCATGGAAACCTCTGAAACAGGACTGCTCTACAACCAATACGTGAGCTGTAAGGCTAACTCATACACATTTACAGAAAATGTAGTCCCTTCAGACTTTTTAAACTTAGCATCTGGAGCTCCTTAGGAGGAATATTTGCCTTTTTTTAGAGGAAAAAAAATGTCCATACAATGTTTAGTGTAATAACCCCCTGAAACCTGTCTGAAGTGTATTGGTTCTGCTACAGTACAAATGCCATTGCCTATGCTGAGTGAATAATGGATAATGAATGTTTCATTCCACACATTTAACTTTTGGTTCATGAATTGCCCAAAGGCAAATCACATTAGTCATAATCACTTGCTGAGTAATTTCCACAAATTAGTTTTGGTCTGTAGCTCCATTGCCCACAGTGCTTTGTTATTAATCATTATTATAAATTGATTCCTTCATTGGCTGGTTCAATTAACTTGTAGGTGACAAAATACTGCTTTTTTTCCCTGACGGGGTGAACATAACATGTAAACTTGCTCTGCCAGTAAAAATACCCAGCCTTACAGATTTAAAATTTGTCTACTATGAGTTCTATAAAGCTGCTTAAACTTGCATGTATTCAGCCAACAAATTCATCTGCAGCGATGAAGCAAAAAGGAAGCACAAATGTGCTGACTGATCAGCCACCATCCCAGCCTGCAAAGCAGCAGGTGTCTCTGGCCCTGACCCCTCATGTCCCAGCCAGGCAGGACAGGGTTCCTAATGCTACCCCTGCCAGCTGCCCCCTCTGGGACCACAGTACCACTGTCTATCCAGATCAAGTTCTCAGAGAGCTCTTACACATTGCACTGCTGTGTCTGCAACTGTTTCTTAGGGCAATATGTGTCTGAGGTTGTAATAAATGAGACAGGTGGGGAACAGAGAGTCATGCTCTTTTTCAAGGCAGGAGACACTAGTTTCTGTTCCACCAAGGGACAAAGGTAGTAGGAGCTGGGAGATGCCATCAGTATGTGTCTCTTGTCTCCAGCATGTTCCTACATCAAGTTTCTTTCAGTTTCTCTGGAGAAAGAAAAATAAGAGCCTGATAATTCTGCTTCCCACCATCAGTACCACCCCACATCCTTGAATGCCTTTTGCACAGTCCCTGTGCCAAAGACCATGGGATCATGTATGGTGGTGACTATGGCAGGCGGTGAGTGTGACTGGGTTAATGATGGTAGAGCTCATCCTCCAACTTTCATGTAAGATGACAAGTATGTTGCATAGCAGTGTTAAGGAACATTTCTGTCTGGTTGGAAATTACTAAAATGCAGTAAATTCTTTAGCAATTCAAATGAAGATTCATGGAGTTCTTTATTTTTCTAGCTCTAGATCACTGTCATGGTTTCTGGATTAGCTGCTGCTCTAAAGCATCACAGACACCAATCTTACATCTTCAGGGTTCTACTGCAGCCCTTTGCTCTTACAATATTTTATAGATACAGTAAATATCTTTATACCTAACCCAGAAGGAAGAGAAATATGTATGATGAGAGTATCACAGTGATCAGTGTTACAGAGCTGCCAGCTTTCTGTCCCACAGGACCTCTCTTGTCTACCCATTGTCCCTCTGCCTCTTACACCTATGCAGTGATTGGCTATTGTCTCCTGCTTTTTCTTGTTTAGGAGACAATTTGAGGGGCCTTTTGCTGATTTATGAGTCTTTTTCATTTTTTAAATTCTGTTGGACCTGACTGCCAGAAACAAATATCACATTCCCATGTGCTTTGCAAAGAATCTGGGATTTGCTCGAGTCCTCAGACCCAGCAGATTCTGTTTATCTGCTCTGGAATTTTCCTTTGTAAGCATTATTTTTGAAGCACTACTTCATTTGAGCCTTGACTGATATCTTCTACTCCATCGGTGGTCTACAAGCACTTTTTGTCACATACGCCTGACTGGGATTGGGGCTGTTTGTATAGGTAGCAAAGAAGCTGCTGCTCTGTGAACATTCCTGGCATAATAGAGTTAGACCGCTCATTCTTCAGTAGCTTTTACAAAAGAAATTCCTGGGCACAGCCAGGCACTTTTTTAACTTTGGGAGGAGCCAGCCCAACAGGCCTCAGAAGCCACGACTCCATTCCCTTTTGTTTGTTTTCTAGCCCCTCAGCAGCTGCTTATCCATTGTAATCCCTGAATTGATCCTGTCATTGCAGTTCAAGGAATCAGAAAAATATCTCATAGGGGAAAAAGATCACTTGGCTATAAATCTGATAGTGTACAGCTCCATAAGCAAACACTGAAAAAGCCTTCAGAGAACAAAAGCCCATCTGAAAATGCAGTAAGAAAGCCTGTCAGCCCAAATGGAGCTATTCCTACTTTGCAGGAGGAGACAATTAACTCAATGGCCATGACTGTGTGCATTTTACTTTGCACTTAGAACAAATACATCTATATAACCAGGTGCTTTAGTCATCAGTCCAGACTGATAGTTAGGGTTCCAGTCAGATACGCATAGAATATTTCAGATGCAGAGGCAACATCAGGTGGCAATAGAGGCTATTCACCAGTACATCAGAATACATGTCTGTAAACCACTTTCCAGGTTCAAAAGGACAATGTTGTCCCAGGAAAACTTTAGCAGGAAGGTGAAAGATAAAACAGGAGAGCCCAGGTGGTGAGTGTATTGTTCTCAGAATCACAGAACTGTAGGGGTTGGAAGAGACCTCAAGACATCATTGAGTCCAACCCCCTACAAGTAGATGCAGCAGACCTGCCTGAGATGGGAGGAATATGCTTCCTCTTTTGCTGAGGAGGCTGCCCAAGTCTGAGCTCAGCAAAGTCATCAGCACAGCCCCAGTGGGAGCAGGATCAGGCTTATTTTTCCATTTCTCATGCAGTGCAGCAGCACCTACAAAATGAACCAAGCCATGAGTAGTTTAATAAGAAACAAAATAGGAGATCGTTTGTGTTTTTTTCTAACGAGTCTGTTACAGACTGCTTCACTTCTTTCAAATATACTTACCCAATGGCATCTGTACTTGTAAGAATGGATATTCAATTACTGCATAATTGTGTATGAGTCTTTCCTCAGTGACTCTCCTGAGGAATAACCTATGAATTCATTTTTGCAGTCGAGGACCCTGTGTAAAATTATACCAGTGCAAGTAGAGTGGCAAGAACATTACCATGTTATAGTTCCACAAAGATCTGCAGAAGTAAAAGCTCCAATCTTTGCATTGTTCGCATTCTGTTCCTGCCAGTGTTACAGCTGCTGCAACCCCCTGAATCAATCCCAATTTATTGGCACAATTACTCTTACCAGCCTCACTGAAAAGCAAATAAACACTGAAAAGTTAGACCCAATTAAATGTCTAGTGTGCTCAATCAGAAACTTAAATTACTTTGCACCAGCAACTAAGACTACCTTGTAAGTCCTTCTAGAAAGCACAGGGAATCCCACATTTAATTGCTACTGGATAGTTTTGCTGCATATAGAGGGCAGCTGAAGGAGATTTGCAGCCAGGACTGCCAATTAAATTCCTTAATTGGCAGAAGCAAATGAAGATGAAATCGGTCCTGATCCTGAAAACATTTGCAAGGGTGATGACATTAGAGAGGTGGAGTTCTACTCTTTCCAGGTGAACTACAGCACAGCTGTAATTATCCACCAGTGTTATGGTCAACCGACATCATTCCTTCTTCATTCTTTGCAAATATACCAACAGAAGCCAAAGATACACTGTGTATGTGCCAGCAAGGGGTGTTTGTGTACATACCTACCTGCA
Source organism: Hypotaenidia okinawae (assembly GCA_027925045.1). Classification (NCBI taxonomy): domain Eukaryota; kingdom Metazoa; phylum Chordata; class Aves; order Gruiformes; family Rallidae; genus Hypotaenidia; species Hypotaenidia okinawae. Next base: position 127,488,033 of record BSDF01000002.1, on the reverse strand, counting down.
TGTGGCTTTCTCATATGTTATGTGATGAAGCCTCTGATAATCAGACCTCTGACAGTATCAGTGAAACTACAGCAGTTTCTACTTCTGTTCCCTACCTTCTACTATCAGATTTCTAATTGAAAACATATTTAATGAGTTCCAGGAGTGCTTATGTGTCTACTCAGGAGCATATGGATGGAAATGGAAAACCCGTACATCCTGAAAGAGCCCATGACATGCTGATAGAGCTCATGAGCAAAGAGCATCACTGCTTGCATTACTGACTGCAAATTCCCTTTTACAAGAGCCTCAGAAATGCCAAAGCCACTTCATCTGATGGCATCATAGCAATAATTATATTCTGAACTTTACAGTCAACAGCATTTCTCAAAGAAATCTTTTCAGATATTAAGGGCAAGGACAAGCTTTGGCACATGTATTGCTGTATTCAACTCAGCAAGTATAAAAACTGGAATTGCTAGGTAATAAAGCATAACAAAATTACTGTCTTCAGGGGGTATAACACAGATAAATCATATAAACAATTTTGCCCAGATAGTAAATGTAAATTATGGCAGAGTTATTCTAGTTATTTTCAATGACAAGCATCAATCATCTCTTTTCATCGACACATGATCACAAGCTGATGAGAGCACTAAGCATCTTCCTTTCAGACTAAGCAGAAGAAATTAAATATCCATTTGTGAAAGGGTAGTGAGGAACAACTGGAGGCTAGTGCCCAAGAAAGTGGTTTTAATTACAAAGTACAAGCCAAACTAAGCCCTATGTCTGAAGAAACTAGAATTTTCTTTCAGTGACTTGAATGAAAATAAAAAGAATGTGGGATTTATGCAGCCAGGAGTGTGTTCCTGGGGAAAAGCAAGGCAGCTCCTTTCTTCTCATGCTTCCTTTCCACAGGCACAGAACAATCTGGAGGAAAACCTGGAACTAGTGAAGCAAATAACCCCCTTGCTCTGTTTTTTGTCTTGGCAGGGCAACAGAGCTTTGCGTACACGGTTTGTGATTTGTAGAATTATACCAACAAAATGTTTATATTCTTTGAAAATTATTTGCAATATTTTTAATTTTGGAAGAAATCCCCATTTCTCTTAACTCAGCACCCAAATCTTTTAAAAATATTTGTCCCTTTGCTTTGCACTGACTTTTCATCACCATTTGACCAAAAGCTAGGGATATGACTAATGAGTTCTGGGTTGCTGTAGCTTGGAAGGTGTCCAGGCAAGAGCTTATACATTTATAGTCTCAGCTGTCTTCAACACCTCAGTTTAAAAAGAAACTGTCTACAAGGAAATCCAAGGAGTGTTGGCTTTCCTAAGCACAACTTGAATCCCAGGGAATTTTATGGGACAACTGAGATTGAAAGGAGAATATGCAGTTAAAAAAGAATACTATATAATCATGATTAATATTCTCTTTTACCTTCTTTGTTAAATAAAGCAATAATGTGCTTAAATCCCTTAGGTAAAAGGGATTTTACATATGCTTTTACATACCACTTCTACTCATAAAGGGCAAGTCAGGATGCTCGTGTCTCCAGTGAGTTTCTGAGAAAGAGCATTCGCTGGGCATCTGTGGAGCCACTGCTGTCCCTGAGAACAGGTATCTAGAGTCACAGCTGCAGGTGCTGAGTAGTTGCTCTCCAGGTCACAAGTCTGAGCCTGATGAAAAATCTTGCCTGGGCTCTGCTTATTGTCCAGAGAGGCTTAAAACATCCCAAGACCCTCTAAAGGCAACCTGCTGCCTGACAGAAAAGATGAGCAAAGGAGACAGTTCTGCAAGGCCCAAAGGACACAACAGTATTTAGGTTTGCAGACATACTCCTAAGGCATATCTCTTTTCCTTTTAAGATACCAGGAGAAGTTTGAGGTTCAAATATTTGACTGAGCATTCAGGGGGTCCTGTAGGATATGTGCATAAGTATATTTTGGTAGCTGGAGAATCTTTACCCTATCGAGCAAATCCCATCAGCCACACAGCAAATAAATGTCCTTTGGCACTGATTGGTACACTGTCCATATTAGCTAACATTTAATGTATGGGGATAACAACACCCTGTCACAACTAGTAGATTGACTAGGAGAACAATAAATATCACTACCACTCACCAGCCAGCGGAGACCAGTGTGGAAATCTGAGGGATGCTTGCCAGAGGAATGAGCTGAAAGAAGAGCGATGACTCCGACGGAGCTCTCAGTATCCATGGGAGATGCAATAATGAAGTCTCATAAAGTTGACAGTGAGTAAAGGATAGCTGGATTTGCTCAGTCCAAACATGCCTGCTCTGAAATCCATCTTCTGTTTGTCAGTTTTCATGCGCTGCCTCTGTGTCACGCCAAGGACAAGCTGAAAGCTGCCCTATAAATAAGATGTCTGTTGGAGAAATGTGTTTCTTGTTATATGCTTTCTAAAGCAAAATCAAGTCAGCAGTTGAAGTGGTGCTTTGGACAGCACAGGTAACATCTCCCAGAGGAGCACTGAATGCTTTGTTTACATTGCAAAGCATAAGAAGTGGGAGTCAAATGAAACCAAACTACCCAAATAGGGACCTGAGCTGAAGAGGAGCCATTTGCAATCTAAAAATGGGACTTTTGTGTCTCACTTCCAGGACGATGCCAGTAGTGAAATATTACATTTTTGCCAAAAGAGGATAGTGGTGTGCAATATACAGTTGATTTTATTAGTTAAAAGAAGATTGCTTCTGCTTTCAATATTCCCTTGTAGCCAGTAATGTGAGGGACAGTTACAATACCTCAGAAATTAAAAAGCTCTGTGTTGTAGCCAATAGAGTGACTATTGGTTGGTTTATCCCCTCCACAGTGATGGAGAAACTCACCAAAATTAAATGAGTAACTATCAAGAACAAAAAAAAAAGTTTCAGGTGTATCTCAACTGTGATTTTCTTTCATTTTTGTAACTTTCATTTCCAATTATACATGCTTAGATAGTGCAGTTGGCCCGGAGACACTTCCCTTCAGTTGGTCTCAGCTTGTGTATAACAATTTGTTGTTATTTTTATAAAGATGGCTCAAGCTGAGCTGGTTGATATGCTGTTACTCCAAGAGCAACAAATTTACCCGCTGCGACATGTATTTTTAGGGATGATTTTTTAAAAGTCAAATACACATTTCTAATTAACCATGTGTGATATCAACCATGTTGAATTAGGGGGAATTTCACTGAATGCCTATAATTAATTAAAATACAAAAGATAGATAAAGTAACAAACATAAGGTGTTAGCACAGTGAGGGAATCTTTATTTATAAGCAGCATTTAGCACCATTTAATTCATGAGTTCGGTTTCTACTGACCATCTGTCATAGCTGCTGTCAGCTTCACAAGCCTCGTGAACTTTGCCAGTCCTGGTGTTAGACTTCAAAAGATGCTGCGCCCACCCACCGCTATCACACCGATCCACAGACCATATTGTGGCAGCGTGAAACAAAGAGGGGTTTTGGCAGGAATAGAAGGGGCTGCCCCTGTGTTTCACTTTTTCTCCTTCCAAAGTAGCAGGCATTTAATTGGATTAGCCGGACTAAAGTCACTACTGTTTGAAGAGGTAGCACCAGGTTCAGCGTTAGATGCCTTCTTGCTAATCAGAATGTTCTCACTCAGAGCCATTTGAGAAATGGTGGGAACTGATTCCCTATTGGAGGTTCACAGACCAGGTAAAACACCTTAGATGTTTCCAAAATAGCTCATATGGCATAGAAGGAGTTAGGAGCTTTTACATCTAGATCACAAAAACCTTATTAGAAACCTGGACAACAAGTAAGGCAAGGGACAGTCATGAGCTGTATCAGGGACGCAGCCTTGTGCAACTGATTGTAATAAACTTCAGAAAATGTTTACCAATTCCTTTAAAATTCTCTTTAAGAAATACAGGTGCACGTTAGTCCCTACTAAATGTCCTTCTTTGTGTTCAGATGAAAAACTTAATATTGACATGAATATTTGCCAGAGGCAGAGGTTAATGCTGAGGTTCTTTTCCTTAGTCTCCAGTGACTACCCAGCAGCTCTGGGAAGAGGTTTGTTAACTCAACTCGTGTTCTGGCCACTGGCTTTGCACTGGTGGAGGAGGAGGAGCTGCTCTCACTTCATGTTAAGAGTCTGTACATCTGGTGTTGGCATGGATGAGCAGTACAAGACCAATTTGCTACAGGGTGCAGAACACTGAGTTTCAAATCCCTGATTGCAAACTTTCTTGCTTTCTTATAAAATCATGTTCTGGGCTAAAATTTCCAAGTGTATCTTAGATTTGACAACCAAAGACTGTAAAAATGGACAAGAAGCATCTCTTAGCATGTTAATAATTGTGGTATCATTTAGTAGGTATCATTTTTTACAATATTGTAATAATTTTAGTATCTTAATCCTATTTTTTTGTCATTTCATATAAAATTATTGGGTACTTCACAGCTTCCTTCAGAGTCTTGGTGACTTGTTATTGACCTCCGGTCTGTACATTAACAAGACTAAAACTTGGGTACACTTTGGAAACAACACTGGTATATGCTATGCTTTCTACCCTTTAGTGTTCTTTTGCTGCCCTACTGAACATAGAAAATACCTTGTGAAAAAAATACTTATTGGCTCCATAGCAGCTAACATGTAGGGAGTTGTCTGAGGAGGTGCAGGAAGTTCGAGATCTTTTGGTTTGAGCTGTTTGAGGAGGCACATTCCTGAAAACTTTCTCTCTTCCCTTTGGCAAATGTCCCACGAGACTTGTGGTAAGCTGGATGCAATCATTCCTCAAAATCTGCTCCATTAGCATAGATGTCGAGCTGGACCAGCCAGTAGCTTTATTGCCTATACCACGCCTAGCATGTTTGCCTACATAGCTTCAAGCGTGCCATCTCCTGGATTTCCCCACCTCCACTGAATGCATGTGAATTACAGGTTGGTTCCTGCACTATAGGTGGACCTGTGGCAGCCCAGCAGCCCCACCCACATCGTCGAAGGTACAGTCACCGACGTGCGAGTACCGCAGAACACGTCCCGAAGCCTGCTGCCCTACCTCCAACAAGCCAACATCCCGTACACGTAAGCCTGTGCTTCGCTTCCTGTGCCTCGCTCCAGAGATCCGGCCTCCAAGGCAGGACTGCAGCTACCAAGCCAAGTGCACTTGAAAATACATTCCATATCATAGCAATTAGACTGGCAGACAGCTAGGCATTGCCAAGAAAACAACCATTTTAATGGGAGAACAGAAAATCTCCCACAGGCAGGCAGTTTTAATTAAATGTCCTCCTTTGGAGTCAAGCTGAAGTGTTTTCAATGTATATGAAATCACATCTGTTAAGAGAGGGATGGTAATTACTAATTCTACAGCCTGCTTTGTCTCTCTCTGTATTTAACAGGAGCTAGGTCTGTTTACAAGTGTGCTGCAAACGTGGAGGCAAGCCTTCTTCATGAATTATAGAGGAATGTACTAGTTTTATAACTCTGTTCCTCGTGACCCAATGCAAGTCATACAGAACAAATACATGCTAAGGAACACATATCGTTTATAGTGCTTCTTAAAAGCATTCAAGACAGTTTTGGAGTATACTTATCATTTCATATTTATAAATATGATATACTAGATGGGATGAATGATCTCGTCATTAAAGCCTTTTCAGTGAGATGCCGAAGCTTCTGAATAATCAACTGATGAGTTATTTGAATTCTCAAGCATTTGCTGAATAAAGCTCTACACGAGGCTATTTATACTTATTTCCCAGTGAGCAAAGGATAGTGCAAAGCATATTGTACGTTATATGTGCCATGAACCAGAATCTCCTTTTTATTGCAACTATCGTCTCTTACTAATTGTCTTTCTAGAAATACAAACCCAAACATTTGGAAATTAAATACACATGCCTGGTAGCTGAAGTTCAGAGACACTTTCATGTGGGCTCAACACTGCCTCAGTTTCGTTTGTGTTTAAAAATGAGATGGGGATTTCTGTAATTGTTTTCCTGTGCTTACACAAAACATGTCCCCTAATTACTGGGCCCTGACAGTTGTATTCACGTCTGCTGCTGTTCCTGCTCACAGTAATCACCTTTAATGAAATGACAGAAGGCCATTTTATATGCGTTATAAACACTCTCTGTACTTTGCGAACTTCACCTGGGGAGCAGAGCAGAGCAGAGCATGCAGGCTCTCCACGAGAGCGAAGGGTCTCTGCAGTTTAACTGAAATAAAGACAACATGACATTAATTTTGCTCAGGGAAAGTTTCCTCTCTGATGTTTGGCACACAGGTTGTGTGTGCTTAAAAGGAAGCTAGCTGGGCAGCATTTTGTCAGCTCCAGACTGTTTCATTGCTTTCCCCCTTCACCTCCCCACTGACTGTTTGGGACTCCTTGCCCGCTGGGTCCCAGCCATCAGAAGCAAAACACAGAAAGCCTCGCATAAACATGTGCTCATCCTGACAAAAACTCCTGCGATCTCTAACTCCACAAGAGCCAGGAGGATTCGTCATGAGATCAGCAACAGATGTAGCCAGGGAGCAGCAGGAGCAGGGCTGAGGAGGTGGCCGGGCACAGCGATGCCTACAGCACAGCTGGGGTGGGCACCAAAGCTCTGAGCTAAGGTGTAGCTCCACAGCCAAGGGGGTGAGGCATCAGACAAGGTTTCATACAGCTCTTTTTCTCATGGCTGTTTTTTCACAATATTCTCTTTCAGCTTTGAACAGACTATTTGGAAAGGCATAAAATTGCTACATCCCTTTTGGAACTGGAAAATCTGAGGCAAACACCATGTAAAACTTCACCCTGACAGAGTGACATTTGTCTAAATTACCACAAATTTCTAAAGACAGGAAGCATTAAGCAGCCCTTATAACGAACAAGGTGACCAGCTCTGCCCTGTGACAGGCTTATCTGTCCCAATGTTTGACTTAATGACAAGAAGACAGTCATGAGACAGTCGTAAACTCTTCCTGCACCAGCTTGTCTGGGTTATAATTCCCTGGAACAAAGCCCCTTAGGTTGAATTCAGACCTGAGGAACTTAAGAGTCTTTGTCTTACAAACACACACAGTACAAAGTCATTTAAGAGTAAAGAAAGATTGCTAAATCTCTTTTGGTATACAGATATATAAACAATCAAGAGTTGTGAAATTAAATCTATTATGGTAAAGCAGTCTGAACTTGATCCTGCTAAGTACTTAGACTAATCAGAATTCAGCAAAGCAGGAAAGTAGTTTTTTAACATATTAGATGCCTTAATGACTTGAGTAAAACCACTGCTTTCATGTAACTGCAGCCTTAAATGCTTTACAATACTGTATAGAGGACATCACAAGTCAAGGCTGTAAGTCCCTAGTTTGCTAATTAAAGTTGCTGTTGTAGGACAACCTAATTCATAATTATGTAATTACTTCACTAATACACTTGAAGATGAGAATAACGTTTACTTTGGTAATATATATAGAGAGATCTATCTAGATAGATACAAAGATCTAGACAGATCTTTAGGTATCTGCTGCACAGTTGAGTTAGGACCAGAGTGAATGCCATTTCTTTCCACCTTTTTCCAATCATTTGCAGCTAATGCCTGTAAAATTTGAAAAGGTTGAATGTAACCATCACTTTATGGGAATGCTGAATCAGTGGTAAGGTGATTATGCTTTGCCATGCTTTAGGATAAGGTGGTATACAAGGATGGCTTTCAGTTTTATAATGATATTACTGTTGTCAGTGACATCCCCAACTCCTACCACTGTGTGAGGGAAAGGATAGATGGTCCAACTTCTTCAATATAATTCTTTTAAAATGTATTCTATGTTGTATTTCTGAATTTGTATCATTATTTAGTTTTGCCATAAAATAGGAAAGTTCTCAGCTTCCATCACTGTTCCTGCATTCTCCTTTTAATGTGAAGAGTCTCTCACTTTTTATGTAAGCAGATTTAATTTCCACTTAGTTTTGTTTCACGCTTTTCCCGAGTGATTTTAAAATAACTGGCAAACAGCTATTGCAGAGAAGATAATTGTAAACAACAAACCACACGTAAGGTTTTTTTCTTTCTTTGTTGTTTGCTGTGTTTCAGACAGAATGATAATGCTGCCAAGTTCTTCATTTGTTTGTTTTGCCTCTACAACTTGTAGGTATATATGATGTTCCAAGCCAGTACAATAACTCCCAAAAGTATGTGCATGTTTTTCTAAGCCTAAAAAGATTTTTTTTATGGTTTTGAAATCAATTTTTGAAGATCCATGATGGTGTAGTGTAAGTGAATTATAGAAGAAGACAGCAAATGCTCCTCCATAAACAAGTGAATGTAGCTTCTTCTTCACATTGGCTACCTTATTTACATCATTCTCTTTCATTTGCTTAACAAGCACATTGTGATTTTTGAAGTCACCGTTACATTTCAAAGCAGCTGGAGTATTTATTTGGCAGCATATATTAAAATAAGCCCAAAGCACTCTATTGTCAAAATATAACAGACGAAGTAACATCGGGATGGTTTAACTCCTTCTATATTTCTTCTAAATGTAATTGTTGTTCTGCTTTAGCCTCTGAGTTCTACTAGTTTTTCAGTAATGCTGCTATCTTTTTTTTTTTTACCTAGGATTCTCATATCAGACTTACAGAAAACAATAGAAAACCAAACTGGACTGAGATCACATAGGAATCGAAGGTCCCTCTCTGGGTATAACTATGAAGTGTATCATCCCCTGGAAGAAGTATGTGAAAATTCATGTTGTTCCTCTTATCTGCTACACTGTTGTCTTTAATAAGGCCAAGATTTCGCTCTCTCTACACGTTATGGTTGCCTGATCATCTTCGTAGAATCATTTTAGTTGGAAAAGACCTTTAAGATCATCAAATTCAGAAATGTTATAAATGTTCCTTCTTCAAAAATAGGCACCTTCTTGAAAACAGGTGTATTCCAAGCTGATCTTTACCTGCAACTATCTTTGATAGCTTCTGAGTTTTGTTCTTAAAGTACAAAAATGGAATTGGATGGAATAAGAGTTTTCTGTGAGTGCAGTCTCACTGAATCATTTAAGTAAGCAATATGAGCAAATGTTCTTGTGCTCTATTTCTGCAAGAGGCCAAAAGACTTAAAAACTCTTAGATACAAACTCATATATAAGGGATACTATCCTGGATGATATCTGGATAAATGATTTCTGTTGATCGCAGTCTGCTCCCATATACAGTTTCAGTCTGCACAAAAACCATCACTAGGCTGAGCGTGGAGGGTGCTGCACCTCTAAGAGATCTGGTGCCCATGAAACAAACATTTCAGGTCAGTCTGTTCACCATTCTGTGTCCTGACAGGGAGACTCTGTGACCATTCCCTTAATATTTAGTGGGAATGGTGGATTAGCCCCATCCCCAGGTTTTCGATGAACAGCTACTGCATTCCTATAGTATCCAATAATAAAAGGGGAAAAAACCCTGGGTGACTGAAGGCTGAATCCAGCCTCTGGCAATAGAGCTATGAGAGAGAGCTTAATGATAGTCCAAGTGTAAAAACAAAACCAAAAACCCCCAAACCAACCAACCAAACCAGACAAACAAAAACCAAGCAAACAGAAAACAAAAATAAAACCTACAGGAAAATCCAAAAAGATACAGAGGACTGAGAACTGAGATCAATAAATAACAGTTGCTTTCTATGAAATGCAAAGATTAAAGCAATGATTTTATTTCTATATTTGCAGATCGAGAGTTGGATGTATCATCTAAATAAAACTCACTCAGATCTTGTTCATATGTTCTCTGTTGGAAAATCCTATGAAGGGCGACCACTGTTTGTACTCAAGGTAAAGATTGAATAGTCATTAATCAGACTCAAGTCTGGAATCGGGGACTTAGGTCATGGCATGTACACCACAGACAGGAGTTTTCAGTGTTTCCTAAGGATAAGTTGCTAAGATCTAAGTATCTTTCTGAATGTCATCTTTAATTAACAAAAAAATTAAAAACTGGTTAACTAAAAGCCAAATCCTATTCGCTTGGATTGGATATGCTTGGAGATAAATGGCAGGACATGGTCAAGTAGCAGGATTTGGATTTAAGGGAACTGGAAATGTTTGTGTTTATAGACAACTTGGAACGTAGTTATGCTGGAGAGGGACTCCAGAGGACTCTGGAACCCATCTCAGCACATGTTACATATGCATCCTCTTCAGCTATTGCCAAAATTTCAGGGCTGTGTGCCCTCAACTCCCATTATTAGGACCACAAATTAAAGGGTGCCAGCAAGGTGAAAAAAATTTTCTTTTCAATGTACTTGCTTTGCATGCACTGTTGGGGAGTTCTGAAAATTTGATTTTGGATCAGGCTATTCCTGTAGCATTGTTTTCCCACTGCCTGCTCCATGTCATACTTGAGGATATCATTCCTCATAAAAGAGGAACTGACAGATCTCATTTTCCTGTAATTTTCTATTTCATAGATCCACTTCATTATCTTGGTATCCCTGCATATCATTATCTCAGCCATACATTTCAATGTATTGAAAGCAATACGTTTCTGTTCCTTTACACAAAGAGATTCAAATTGGTTTAGTGTTTCTAATATTCTATTATTTTCTTACTATTGCGACTCACTAATGTCATGAGATATATTGATATTTCTATCAATATTCACACTTGAAGTTAGGTAAAAGGTCTCGGCCCTACAAGAAAGCTGTCTGGATGGACTGTGGGATCCATGCAAGAGAGTGGATTGGACCTGCCTTTTGCCAGTGGTTCGTCAAAGAAGTAAGTGTTTAATCATTTACAGTCATTCACTTCCTGCAGTTCAATAGACATCATGGCTTTGCTATGACCCATCTAACATATTATTAATAAGAACAGTAACTATCTTCTATACTGTTTTTTTAATTATTATTGTTATTTGTAGAACACTGAGTGCTTGATAAACGAAGCTGATCGCAAAAGCCAGACACAGCTAGGTACAGGACAAAAACATGCCAGACACATATTGGCAGAGATACAAAGTAGGAATTTACTCCAAGATCTGAAAATGTGGAAATTGTAAGTCTGGTGATTGTCCAGGTAAATCAGTGCCAGTGTGTATGGCTTCAGATCATTTCAGTGGTATCTTTGGTTTAAGGACTGAGATTAAGAAAGACCTTTCTTTTTTTTGGCAATTCCATAGGAATAGGAAACTAAAATCATAGACAGATTTCACCCAAAATGATGGATTTAATATTCTCTGAATATCAAGTGGTTTCCCCAATGTCTTTTTAGAAATCTTATCTTATTGGATTTATGCTCCCTTTATCTTTGATATCTAGGCTCTAGCCCATCCATCTGTCATTTTTCAGAACAGTTGGAATTTTATTTTCCACTGTCCAGTACATCATTTTTTGTAGATCAGTGCTTAAGCTCTTCTAATTTCAGATTCACCTCAGATGCACAATATGTTTGCAGGATTTTGACATTTCTCCTTGACCAACAAGCTTTTGTTCAAGAAGGAATATTAGCTGCACAGTGGAGATTATTTTCCAATGCAATTTACAGAAATCAAAGGCAGCTTCAAAAAAACCCAATAGATGTGCCTTGAGTATTTTGCATACCCTTTTTTTCCTTACCATAAGAGATGCAAAAGCTTTGTTTGCAAGGTTCTTCCTATAAATGCACAGTTTTCTCACTTCTCTCCTACTTCATCACTGTAGAATTCTGCAACGCTTTAATACATCCTCTGATTTAAAGGATCTACCTCTGATTTTCTGGGATCTCTCCAAATGGCAGAAAGATCTTGGCCCTGTAAGTCATTTCATGAGGGCATTACATCACCAACACACTAATGCATTAGCTGAGATGACTATATAACCTCGTGTAAACTTCCCTTAGAAGTCACAGCAGCATATAGGGCAAGTACAGAAACAATGAGGCTGCTGCAATTTGGGCGAGCCTGTCAGCATGGCTGCTGATGCATCGATAGGCTAAACCAGATCCAGGAGCTGATGATCTCCCAGGTTCAGTGTGTGATGATGGTGTGTCTTCCCATTAGGACTTACATTAGTGTAAAGATGAACAAACTTGCAGCTAATTCTGAACAGCTTTCCTACCCAGGAGGAAGGAAGGAAGATGTTTGGGACCAACAGGCACTTGAGGGAAAGCCTGTGATGTACATCTCCCTTACCAAGGTTTTCCCATAAAGCACTACCACATGGTAGCAAGGTAAAAATCACAAGGTTTTTCTGTAGGGCTCATGGCAAAATATGGGTTGTGTTGTTACTTGAGATCTTTGGTGAGTAACTTCCTAGTAAGACTCTCTCACTAAATTAAAGAAAGTTTCTGCAGAGTTCCTTAGAGCTACAAGAATGTGCAACCTTTGTCCACCTCAGTCATGCATTGCCTTTGTTCTCAAATGACATATATTTTCTTTCTAGAGCAATGTTACAACCCATCATTAGAGCATAAAGCATCAGGATAACAATACATTATGTTCAGAATCCTCATCATTATATTAAAAATGACTGGAACAGAAGGAGAGACAAGATATTTAGGTTCTTTGGTTTAGCATAGTGCTTTTATCATTAAATGAATTGGACATTTTCAGTAAAAATTCAGGAAAGCTGGAGGTCTCTCTGTGCTTCAAACTCTGCAATTCTCTTTTGCTGGCAAACTCCTCCCTTAAGGACCTCTGCAGCCTGCCAGCCCACTTTCCATCCTCCCTGGTGCTTACAGGCAGTTCTGAGAAAGGGCAGTCAGCTTGGAAACATATTTTTCCTGGCGTGTTGTTGACTCTAAGGAATAGCACCACAAGCTCATTTATTTAAGGCAAACAAAAGGAAATATTGGATTTCTGAGATGTTAGCTTCTTTTCTAGCAGGAGCAGCACATCCCTTCACTGTGCAGGCAGCCTGAAATATTTTATCAAGCTTTCACTTCACCTTGTGATCTCTGTCACTTGTTTTTATTGAAGTATCCATAATTCCATGTACAACTAGGCTTTTCAAGTGATTTAGCTTACAAAACAACCTCTATGTATTAATGTCACTTAATATTCAAGCTCAAGACTGGGAGCTGTAAACTTGACCAGATATTGCCATCCAGCTTGGGAGCTCTCAGTATCTTGCTTGCACCTCTGAAAGCAGCAGCTTCTGATTGCCAGTGAATTCACTGCAACTAATGGGAGACACCACCTCTCACAGAGCAGAGGTGCCACTGAGCAGCTGGCTTGCCAGGGTATGGGCAGCAGCTCCTCGCTTTCTACAAAGCATCTGGGATTGTTCAGCTGAGTAGAACCTCTCACAAGGAGAGAGGGCCTTCTCTTCTCCAGGCAAGACAGACACAGCTCTCTCAGCCTTTCCTCATATGAGAGATGCTCCAGTCCCCTCATCACCTTTGTAGCCCTCCACTGGACTCTCTTCGGTAAGCTCCCTGTCGTTCTTGAACTCTGGGGCCCTGAACTGGACACAGCACTCCACATGTGGCCTCACCAGGGCAGAGTAGAGGGGGAGGATAACCTCCCTGGACCTGCTGGCCAGGCTCCTCTTAATGCACCCCAGGTACCACTGGCCTTCTTGGCCATGAGAGCACACTGCTGGCTCATGGAGAGCTTGTTGCCCGTCAAGACTTCCATATCCTTCCCAGCAGGTCAAGAACTAACTTGTAATGATTCCTGGGGTTATTCCTCCTTAGATGCAGGACCCTACTATTGCCCTTGTTGAATTTTATTAGGTTCCTCTCTGCTGAACTGTATACCTTGTCCAGATCTCACTGAATGGCAGCATCAGCCTTCCGGTGTATTGACCACTCCTCCCATTTTTGAATCATTAGTGAATTTGTTGAGGGTACACTCTGTCCCTTTGTCCAGGTCATTGATGATTATGTTGAATAAGACTGGACCTAGTACTGACCCCTTGGGCACACACCTAGCTACAGGCCTTCAACTAGACTCTACACTGCTTGTCACAACCACATCAGACTTGGGAAGTGAGGATGTAAGGCTAGAGCTTGGGAAGGCAAGAGGCTGCCTGCTATGCAGGTTTGGTCTGTATTCAGGCAAGTACAATAGTCAGAGGAAAAGAACAGATGAACTAGAGAAAAAAGAAGATAAAGAAGTAGAAGTTAAAGATTAAAAAGGGAAAGAGAATGCACAGAAGAGAGTCTTGTGTCATGTGATAATAAAATTGAAAGTACAAACCCAGCCTACTCTTATTTTGAAACAAAAAGGGAGAGAAAGCTATTGTTTGGTTTAGGGGGTTGGGGTTTTTTGTGGGGTTTCTTATTATAATCTACTCCAACATAAGCTGTAGCATTGGTTCTGTATTCCATAGGTCTGGTATTAATAATGACATCACTGTTTCAGTAGAAAGTGCCCCTGATTGCCTGTAGTCTCTCAGCTAAAGATAGTCAGATGTTCTACCATAGTCAGCAATACTGGTGGCCTCTGACAAACCCTACCTCATGCTCATTGAATGTTGTAGTAGAATACCAGCTAGGTTACAGTGGAGTCCCACCCAACTTCAAGCCTTGCTCAGCTTGAAAGGGGAGGGGGAAAAAAGCCATGACAGTGGAAATGCTGAGACCTGCAGTGGAGCAGGGAAGCAAGTGGAACTGTAAAAGGAAACAGAACTGATTACATGTGGACTACTTTGAGGGCAGCCTGCAAAGATAAATGAATCTAATGTAAGCCAGAATCTGTGGCCCCAGAAAAAGTGTTAGGAAAAAAGAAAAATTGTTTATTAGCCTTACATTTTTGAAAAGACTGTATGGAAACTAATCATATATTAAAATGTATCAGTAAATATTACAAGCTGCAAAGCAATGGACTCTATTATGTATTACTATGTTGTAGACTTCAGAAACAAAATTTGTTTATCAGACATAACATGTATTTATCCAAAATTTAATAATCCTCATAGAAACAAAGAAAAAACCCCAGACTACAGCCTTCTAGCAAAAGTCAAATGATTTATGTATGTGTGTTAATTAAGAATATTAAACTCCTCTTCACTGGATGTGCAATTGTGAGAGGAGAAGCAGAATTCAGATATCAAATTATCCAGACCTCCAATTTAGGATTTTACCAGTGTTTTAAAAATCTGAAATGTGGTTCACAGGCTGCTATTCAAATTAACATCAAAACTAGATTTTGTTTCAGTTTTAGTGGAAGCAGATGAGGATTCCCATTACATCTGGTTCGACTTTCTTCCTTCTAATAAATGCTGCCATTTGATTCATGTCAATGATGTCATTCATACAACATTTTCAGAAAACAACAAGAGAAGTGACTTTAAGGTGCACTATCCTTTGTTTCTGATGCAAGAAGTTGTATTTCAAGATTAGAAATTTCAATAAATGTGATTAAAACCCTTTGTTCTGTTTCTGGTTTGGATAGTGGTAGTTTTCTTTCTAGCAGCTGGTGGAATGCCGTGCTTGGGAGTCAGGATGAGAGCAGTGCTGGTAACACCCTGAGGTTTCAGTTGTTCCCAGCGTCAGGGACTTTTCAGTTGTTCATATTGCCCTGCTAACAAGAAGGCAGGGGGCACCCAGGAAGCTGGGAGGGGACAGAGCCAGGACAGGTGACCCAAACTGCCCAAAGAGGGTAATCCATGCCAACTATGTCATGCTCAGTGTAAAGTGGGGCTGGTGGGGGGAAAGAAGGCATGGTTCCAGGATACGTGGTTTTGGGGACGGTCCAGTTTTGGGACAGTTCTGAGCTGTACAGCCTGAGTTGTGCAGTTCAGAGAGAAACTGCATTGTGTAGCATCAGTTCCATGCATTTTGCTATAAAGTCCTGTTATTATTATTGTATCTATCTCTCTGCTATCCCAGTAAACTGTCCTTATCCCAACCTGCAAGGTTTGGGGTTTTTTTTGTTTTCTCTTCCCTCCTTCCCCCTCCCCAATTCCTCTCCACATCCTCTTAGAGAGAGCAGCTGTGTGATGCTCAGCTCTCACCTGGGGAGAAACCACGACACCCTTCAAGATTGTACTTCCTGACAAAATGTTCCAAGAATCCAATGGCAACTGCAAGGGAAATGTCCATTAAGATCAAGTGCATCCCCCTAAGGGAATGACCTCATCAGGATCTCAAATAAAGGTGAAAACAGTCTCATACTTTGGAAATGCAGCAGGCTTCACCATCACCTTCTTCTCCCATCCTCAGAAGTGGGTCTTTTTAGGAAAAAAAGGAAAACTAACATATGTTGACTGGGTTCAGCATACCTGCATCTCAAGTGTGAACTGTGGCACGCTATTCCATGGACTCTGTAGGCTTTTATATTTTTCAAATCTTTAAATCTTGAGGACTTTCCTCAAAATAATATTACTGTTTGAATGTGGGTCAGCTTAAACTGCATTTCACACGCTTTTCTTTGTGCAACTGTTGTGGAGGGTTTTTTTACTGGATGAGCAGTGCTACCATCTGCTGCTTCTGGGACAGAACCTAGCCAATATCTAAGGTCTTTGCTGGAAAACTGTTTGTAACTACTTCTGAGCTTTCTGGATTTGATCAAGTTAACTTGACAAGTTTGGTTCAGGAATTGACCTTGCCAGATTATCCATGAATGTTCCCCCATCCCTTAAAGGATGCATGTAAAGGAGCTGTATAGTAGAGGAGTCCAAGACCGCACCTCTGAAGCCCTCCTCATCCTGCAGCATTGTATCATCCCTTAAAAATGGGCCATAATATCTGTCTCATCTCAGAAGAATCCCAAATGTGAAAAGAATATTAGTATTCTGTGTGTACTTCAATTTGTGAGATGCAGGGCTGAAAGTCCAAATTCTGAACTTTGGCTGTTCTATGATACCAATTTTACAAGGTCCCAAATTATTCAAGATGCTGTGTTTGTGCTTCATTGTGCACCCAGGGAGCAGACAGGTAACCCCAGACAAAGAAGTTAAATTCTGGGGCCATATTTGATTTTTTTTTTTAAATGTTGATTTTGGTATTGATTGCTGCCAAAACCAGTCCTGAATCCCATCTTTTCACCCCATAATAATGAGCTAAAAGAGACACAGGGATTGTCCAAGATGCAAAATGGCAACATCTGCCCTCACTATTCTGAGTTCAAGACTGAGTCACCTTGTGGAATGCAGATGGGATGCATACAGCCAATTATCCAGCCATTCAGCTAGGGCCCCAGGCCCCAGAGACCAGTCTTTACCAGGAATTTTGCATGGTTCAAGACTTCAGATTCTTCCTTAGAAATGTTTATGAAGTGCTCGACTGTAAAGACAAGGTACCTAAAATAACAGCACGTACACAGATACAGGGCTGAACAAGGACAATGGCACAATCAGACACAGGTCCAAGCAGGAGACCCAGACAGTCAGTGCTGAAAAGGGTTGGCTCTTCTGTGCTGTGCGGGCCGTGTGGTCAGAAGGCCATAAAGCTGTAAGTATTCCTACTTTAAGATCTGCTGAAAGGCAGTGTAGCATTTATTCTGCAAAATTCCATAGTCTGTGTCCTGATGGACAAAACATCTGCAACATGCTGCATCAACAGTCAGAGCAGCACTCACTCATTCATTCCAGTGCTGAAGTCCACTGTCAGGAAAACAGCTTCACATTCTGGATCATTTCTGGGTCTTGCTGTTACAGTCACCCTAATAAAATAGCTTAACTTCTAGGTGATTTTGGTTTTAGTTTAGAATATGATTTTGATTTTAAAGGAGTTACAGCAGCTATGGGCATATACAGCATGTTAAGGCTTTTAGGGACAAGATGGTGTGTGCCTTTGTCACTACGGAAAATTTCTATGGACTGTGAGTTAAAACAATGGGTACTGGTTATGGACCTTGAGTTAAAACAATAGGTACACGAAGAAACTGGCTGTGGTTACAAAACAGCAGCCGAAGACAAAGTAAGCTTGTGCAAGGACGGGGTTCACTCATGGACACAGCGAGGAAGACTATCGACAACCGCCAGAGGACCCCCGCTCAACTTAACTGAGCGTGTGTGGAGGACATTTACATATGATAATGATTTCCAGGAAGTAACATGAATATGCTAATCATTGCCCTCCCTCCTTTGTATTTAGAACTATCAGTATAGTTAACCAATGATTTTTATAGAATCAGAATATAGATAAAGTGAAGCAACCAAAAGCCATTCAGTGCAAAGGTCAAGCTAAGAAGTGAGCGTTTTTGCGCAATGATTTCACTAAAAATTGTATAAATGTGTTCTGCTTTGTACCTTTGGGCAAACACGTCTTTGGTGGAGCTATCCCCTGTGTTCCCCAGTGCTGGAATAAAGAAGTGCCTGCTTATCTGCTCTGTGTAGATAAGTTCTTCACGACTGCGACTGCTAACATGGCTGAGCTCCATCAAAACTGGTAATCCTTTAGGAGTCAGAAAATTTATTTTCCCTAGCTATCCATAACTACCAGAGCCTCAAAATACTGTCTGATTATGACATTTCACCCACTTCAGAAATAGTCTGATCTTGGGAGTGTGTAAGGTAGTTATGTGAAGCAACACACTAACGTTTCCTAAAAATTACACGCTTGACCTATCACTAGTCAACAGATGTCTTTTGAACAGGTACAGCTGAAATGCCACACTCCACAACCCAGCTTTTCAGACTACTACGAATTTAAAGGATGCTCATTACACCTGTATTAATTTATTCTTTGAGATGGTGTAGATAGTTCATCCTCCATGATAGGCTTTCCTTTTGTCTTTTTTGAAGTTCTCTGAGCAGAAGTTTTGAACGGTAAAGGAAAGCAAGCAAGGACTGACTTTCTCTCCCTATAAGGCATACATTTATGCCACTCCAGTTCCTGGAGACAGATGCATATGTCTTTGAGTGCTGGCTCTCAGAAACCTGAAGAGCTTTTGAAATAATCTGAAATGATTCAGAAGTGAATCAGAGGCATGCAAGGCCAAAACAAACACTGTACCTGCAGCTTTTTCCTTTCACCCTTCTTTCTGAGGTCCATTCCCTTCAGCTAAAGCTCTTTAAACGATGTTGGGTTTGACTTGAAAATTTTGTGGCTCTTTAAACCACTGCAACTTCTTGATCTGTGAAATTTTCCAACCCAGGTTTTCCTTCTGTTCATCAATTTTTAGTTCAACCTTGTTTCAGGAAGACCAGAAGTTTCTGAGGTCTGTAACTTGGCCCTCTGTAGTGATGATGGCACCACAAATACTGGGCTTTTTTCACCTTGAAGCACTAGTCACCTGGTGACAGATCTCTGCAGTTCTTTCAGTAAATACAATACAATCACTGCAGCTTAATTTTTATTGTTTGCCAGACTCTAGTGTCCCAGCTCTCTTTTCAGCCATCGAACCTCAGAAAAAAAAAAATGACTTCTCTGAGTGCTCCCTATATATCCATTATCTGGAGGAAAACTCCATCTGTTTCATCCTGCAGCATCTATATTTGAAACACTCAGCCTTACTTATCTTTAGCTAACTCATTCTTCTCTGTCAGGAGCTTCTGCCTGAAACGGTATTTATTTTTCTCCATCAGAGAGATCACCTCTTCCAGCCTCTTCACTCAATTCTTCATTCATCTGCCTTTCAACAGCAAGAGGCACTGGTGCAAATACAGAATCTGTTTTATCCTCTTGATTTTTATTTTTTTTTCCATTCTCCAAATGCTGTTCCTGCCATTTGAGTTTCTGTGGGGTAATCACACCTATGGGTATGTAGTTTCTGCTTCTGCACAACATCCCCCTTCCCCTCCCCAGCTTGTTCAGTTCTGAATGAGTTTGGTTATTTCAGCAGTCATCTTATATCCCACTTTGCTCTGAGTGTCTGCCTCTCTCCAGCACATCCTTGCTACTGAAAATAAGGTTACTAACGTGCACCACTTCTGAGAGGAAGGAAAATAAAGTGGCAGTGAACACTACCAGCAAGAGTTTTCCAGACTAGGCCTTCACTTGTGATGTTTTTTGTTTTGTTTTGTTTTCTTTTCTTTTAATGGAAAAAAATCTAAGCCAATGCCAAAAAGACAAGAGTGCAGTACCATGGTGTCACCACAACGAGGCATGTGATGCATTGATTTAAAAGCAGCTGTGGCAAACCATTTTTATACGGTGCAGTATTTCTCTTTTGGTGCATGGTGGATTTTCCCAGGTTCTATTCAACAGTAAGGCAGTTTAGAGAAAGCTCTTTCCTTTGCTGTGACATCTTCACAGTGACAAAAAATCCTACTTAAAATGCTTTCCAGTTTTACCCTTCCAAAAGGAAATAGGTACTACATTATTTCTCTCGTGGTTTCAACTACTCAGCTGCATCCTCCTGTGTATCCATGACCTTAGGAAGGTAAAAATTATTTTAATTTTGCTTGCAGGTATTAATTTTTCACACTGTGAATACAACTTGATAAAATAATGGTAACCCTGCAGCTGTATTGTACCTAGGGTAGGAATTCTTCAATGGCACTTGCTAGGGCAAACTCCTATACAAGTATTAATCACTAGGACATTCAAATCCTACCCTGTGAAGTCTTTTAAGCTGTTGGGTATGTTCTTCAAGGCATGAAGACAATTCACATTGTTGCTCCAGCATGTTACTTGCTCTAGGAAAGAAATTCTGCTTTATATTTTATTAGTCCACTCCTGTACAGTGATGCTGTGTAATTAGGGCCCCAGTAAAACTACTGACAGGCAGAAACACTTTTGAGCATGAGAAAGGTCAATGAAAGAAAATTCTGTGCTTTGGACAATTTAGTTGCTCCAGAAATTGAATTACAAGCAATAATTTGTGTCTTAATTATTTATCTGTGTCTCAACAATTTAATTAAATAGTGTATTCAAGTGAATTCTGTTGGGTTCCCCTCAATATGTAGTACCTTGGTCCAACTTAACTAGAATGTAAAATTCAATAATTATGTTTTCCTGTGGTAGATGTCTCAGGGGAATGTCTCCACCAACTTGGTGGGCTTTAGTATCATACAATTATTAGTAGATATATATTTGCGTTGCCCCTTTCAGAGAATTCACAGGGCCTCAGAATAGCTCAGGCCTTTCTTTGCCCTGCTAGGCAGTCCTTAACTGATTTGGGACCTATGAGGCTTTTTATGTATTGTGTCTCTGAGTGGCACAAAGAAGTTGTGTCTCCTATTTCCACTAAGATCTGTGTATCTCTAACCAGCTTCTTCCCCACAAGATCCTGCATTTGCGTGGGTGGTCGCAGCCTTGCTGGGACCCGCTCTTTGCTTTTGTAGCATGTAGATCATGCCATCATCCCTCTGCCTCTTCTCTGCTTCCACATCTTCTCCATTTGCATCCTTAAGTATCAACGTAAGCAAGCCTTCAGGATCCTTTTTGCAACTTCTTCTTTTCAGACTCTTTTTGTGGGCTCTCTTCTGAGGGTTGCAGAGTAATTGCAGCACACTGCATCTTTCTCAGTTGTTTCTGAGTTCCTCGGTTTCCTGTGGGAAATGCTCCCAATGAGGAACAAAAATGTTGCTTGGCAGAAAAAAAAAAATCAGACATGCTTCAGCCTTGAATATTTAACCCTTAGTTTTAAGCTATTTGGTTTTAGGTGTATCTTACCTTTAATATTGGGCTTACCACTCTGCTTGTGAATTGAGTGTCAAAGCAGGACATTAGCAGTAAAAGGGAAAATGGTGATAAAGAGATGTACTGCTTCCATGTACAGAGACAGAGCCAAACTGAGAGTGGCAGATCATAGTGTCACCCTGCTAAAGTGAATAGTAAAACACTGTATGTTTCCATCAGAAAGGATGCTTTAACTGGTATCTTAATAACTGCATGAGGGAGTTAGCCCTGTTCAGTCAGAAGCAGTTTTAGGTGATTTCTGGAAGAAAAGCAATGGAGTCAATTCCCTGTGCTAAAATAGTAACTGCTTAATCCAGTGTGGTTGTTTAATTCAAAACCAGGAACAAAACAAAACAAAACAAACAACAGCAAAAAAAAGCAAGCTGTTTCTTATCTTAAATTTGAAAATAATTATGGGACAGCAAATCATTGCTAAGCTCAACTGTAATTTCAGAGTTTCTCTCAACCCCGTCTCCTTGCTTTGTCCTTCTCAGTCATTCCTTTATTTTATAAAAAGCCCAACTGCATCTTAAATCCATTTTAAACTCTTGCTTTCTATTGCCTTGGCAGTTTACAATACAGCTCTTTTTTTTTTTCACTTTGTCCCTCAAATTAAATTTACTATGGACCAGATCCTCAGCCAGCCTAAGCTGGCATAGTTCTATCAACAACCACCACGCTGCTGATCCAGATGATCAAGCCCCCTCCTATTAATCATCGGTCTTTTCCCCCATCCTCCAGGCAGATTGTTTGCACGGTGTTGGCAGGGCTCCTGTATCATCTGTTCATTCACTAATAACGCTATTCAGCATTTATTGGGCCAGTCTGGCGCTCTGCACATTCAGCAGCAAAGCTGCTATTGATTGCATGATGGGGAAGCAGAATCAAGCTGTATGAAGTCGCATTACTTTGTATTCTGAGAGCTCTGGGCAAAATACAATGCAGTTAATTCACTAATGGTTTTTACATCTTGCTTGTGTCATAGTAAAGAGAAAATATTTCAACACTGCTGGTGGGGATGTCACACTGTATATTGTTCAGAGTATTTGAGAGTCATGTCACAAAAGGCAAGTAGTGGGCCTTGCTCCAGCAAGGACACCCCTTAGGAACTGCAAGGAACTTTGCCAAAGAACTCCCACTTAAGGGAGGTAAGACGATACAGCCTCTGTTGCCTGATTATATATTATCAAATAAAATTACCAGATAAAATCAGTATGAAGGACAAAATACTTTCAGCAGAAGGAATGAAAATGATCACACACCAGGTTACACCACCTATATACCTCTGGCTTTCCATGAATAAAAAAGCCACAGGAACTCCATTACATTTTAAATTAAATGGTACTCTCAAAGGGTAACTAAATTATTAAGGCAAAGCATATATGCTTTAAAGAACAGAATTGAATGATTGACATATTTGGCTCTAAAACAACTTTAGGAGTTGAAATTTTGAGTAGTATTTTGGGACACTGTAATGCTTTCCAAAGTTTCTCATAGTATTTCGTCAAAGACAGAAGACGTTAAAATAATACAGAGCAGCCTTAAAATGTGAAAGGGTGCATGACATCTTGCCATACGAGTTTGGTTACTGTTTTATAAACACTGGCACTTTTACCTAACAAGAGGAATATGTTGCCCATCAGTTGCCCATCAGATTTAAAACACAAAATCATAGAATCTCCTGAGTTGGAAGGGAACATCGAGTCCAACTCCTGGCTCCACACAGGGCCAGCGAGCTGGAGCATACTGAACATTAAAAATAATTAATTCAAATACTTTCATTATTTCACTTTTTACAAATTTGGAAAGGTTCTGAAAAATTTGCAAGACTCAGCCGTGCAGCTTTTAAGGAGATGACAGTAAAACTGTTTTTATTAAAGAGTTTAATGTTATAGCATTGCAGTTTAAAATGCAGTATATAACAGTGCGGTGTGACAAAATGCATAATTGCAGATGTAACTGACAGCAAAAGAATGGCATATTTAAATACACATACAAGTAAATATGCTAATCTCCTTATCACTGAGATGTAAATATCCACCAAGGGGACACAACCTAAACTTGAATCATTGATACTGCCTAACAAGAGAAAAGCATTTAAAAGTCCAGGAAGTGGTGCGTGGTGCCTTGTTTCCTCCCCACCCACATTACTTGTCCCTGAAATGAGCGTGCTAAAAATGTTCATTTTCCTTGGCTCACTTTTTGGAGCAGAACTTGGTTCTGTTTCCACTGTAAGAACAGTCTTACAAATTTAACATCCGTACTTCTCATATAGACTCTTAATTCTGTGGGATCTAAGTTCAGGGCTAGCTTGATGCACAGAGAAGCCCAGATACTTCAGTATGTGTCTTCCACATGTGGAACATCAATGAAACAGATGCCTTGTTTTCATGGTCATTACTTTTCAGTATCTATTGCTTTCTGTCTTGACAAAATTACTTTTTACTATAGATGCAGCTCCCTGAATACCAATATTTTTTATCCAGATGCATTTGTAGCCTTTATGTGTCTTCCTAATACAAGGACATGAATTTAAATGCTGTACTATTGCAGCTAATAATCTTAGGGAATTTCTGGAACATAGGCCAGGGGACCTGTGACCTCTGCATTGGCCAGAGACTTTTTCTCAGACAGCCCACGGCTCTGCAAAGCATCCCCTCAAAAGCCTGCCATTCCTCCTCTTGACCCTGTGATAACCCTACCCTCCTGCAGCATCTCATCCCACCTTGTGGTGCTCCACCCCATGCTGTCCCAGCTGCTGCTGAAGCCTCATTCAATCTGTGCAGTGCCCCCTCTATTTCTCACCTTCCCCTCTTCCTGCCTGGCTGAAATGGAAGAGGAGCTTGGTGGGGAGTAGCACTGGCTGACTCAGTGGATTTGCACAGGCATGCTGTGCTGCCTTGGGTCTGCAAGGGAGGCTGAAGGACCTGGGCAGGCAGCTGAGGCTGGGTGTGGAGAAAGTGCTGCATGACAGCTGTCAACAAATAGCTTAGAAAAGGCATTTTCAAGTGTTGCTGGGCCCTCAATAAAGATAAAAAATGTTCCAAATCCTCCATGAGTAAATTTGAGCCCCAGATGTGTTCAATTTTTGGGGTATTTCTTAAGGGTATTCCACAAAAAGCACCCAGTGGCAACTTCAATAATCCACAGCTGCATGGTTAGGAGCCCAGAAGTACCAAATTCGTGTGCACTGTTCCCTGGCATTTGCCAACTGAGAAGCTTTTAGCTTAGTTTATTTCAGAGCAAACATTTCCCTTTGTGTTGTGTCTGTCCCCATCATCGTGTGTGTGTGTGTGTGTGTGTGTGTATGTGTGTGTGTGTGTCCCACCCCCCAAATATATGTTACTTCTTGGATCTGGAGGGACAGAAATACAGCAGAACAGAAGGCTGTAATCACAGTACTAGGAGAAGAGGAGCCAGCCTCAGGCATCCCTTGCAACCCAGCATCAGTTGGGATAGAATATCTACCTGCCAGGTGAAAAACTTGACTCCTCACCTTACAGAATCAAGACTTAAACTTTGAAGGATGCAAGTTTCATGCCCAGCTATGATAAGGGACAGGCTTTGCCACAGCACGTGGAGTCCAAGCTTCCTGAAACTGGTAACGGACAATCTCCAGTACTAGCAACCTGAACTGCTGGGGAGCCTCTGGTTTGTTGCATTTTCCTAAGATGTAGAGTGGAAAAAGAAAATATTTTCCCTACCTAGACTTCCTCTACTAATCTTTATGTTTGGGGTAGAGAGTTTTCTAAATTATCAAGGAATAATCTGCCTGTATTGATGACTGTGCAAATAGCAAATTACTTTGAATACAACAAAAGCTTATGTAACGTGAACCTTAAACACTTTAAGACATACTCTGACCTCACCAAATCATCAGCTGGTAGAAATAATAGCACATTGTTGTCTTACAGGAAGTAAACTAGTTTTCTCAACTAAGAGTCTATTCCACTGACTTTTAGCTCCTACATCAAGAAACACTTTGTATGCATTTGCTGCTCTGTAATATGAGCTGTATTTTCTTGGCTACTGAAAGAAACTGAAAAGCAGGGAGAATGGGGTCCTTTGAACACCTCTCTAACATGTTCACCTGCTGCCTTTAATCCCATTTGCAGGAAGATCTTGGCCTTTCAAGTGCAGCTCTAAGGATCTCAGTGGTGCTGTGAGATCAGGTCTCTGTACTGCCAAAGGCCACGTGACTGTCTTACCCTGTCACAATGCTTAATGAGGAAATTATTTTTATTGTATAAACTAATTTATTTGGCTTTTCTCCTTTAGGCTCTTGAGACATACCAGACTGATCCTGCCATGAGGAAGATGCTAACTCAGCTGTATTTCTATATCATGCCTGTATTTAATGTGGATGGATACCATTTCAGCTGGACAAATGTAAGTAGTATCAGTAGTATTACTCAAAAAATTGTTCAGACAGGAAAGATCGAACGGGTGTTACATCATTCAAAGGTGATTGTCCATATAATCTGGTCCATCACCTTGTGGCATGCAAAATGGAAGCAAATTACACCAGTTAAAATGTAAATCTGAATATGTTCAGCAGAGTTGGATTGTTATGTGTAGAAACAGATTTTTGCCAAAGTATAGTAATATTGCTATTTGACTATTTTATAACTTATGTTAGGATCGATTTTGGAGAAAAACAAGATCAAAGAACACAAGGTTTCAGTGTCACGGTGTTGATGCTAATCGCAACTGGAAAGTCAAATGGTGTGGTAAGTCTGGAGATACTTTGGTCCACCAGTTCAGATTACCCTGTAATTAATTATCCAACAGAGTAAGTGGGTTAGATCACATGTGTTATGAAGCTTTCTCTTTTCCATAGTTAAAGTTGAAACTACTTTCACATAAAGCCACAAGCCAGGGCTCAAATCTTCCTTCTTACTTCTAAAAAGTAAAATTCCTGAACTTTGGAAAGATACATCTCATCACAGGTAAATAAGTTTTCATGGGGAGTTTTGCAAAAGTAAAAAAAAACCCTCCACAACCAGCTATTCTCTGTTTCTGCGATCACATAAAGAATTTGAAGCACAGTATTGAGCCTGGCTCATCACATTTCACAATGTACCCGGCTACAGCTTCAGGAACCATTTTAAACTTAATTTTATTTAATTTGTCATTTCTCTGAAATGCCTTTAGCTTTGGAAATGTCAGAGTTGCTTTGTTGACCTTGCAGAGAAATGCCTGAGAATATTTTAAGGCCATTACTATTAGCAATTTAATAAAGAACGAAGGTGCTTCTAAAGGCACGGAGAACCAATTTTAAACTCCCAGCACTTCTGTAAATACTTCCATAGAAATTGACCTCAATTCTGCATAGAGAATGCAGCAGTAATGAAATACTAGCAGAAGATTTGGAACGGATCCACTGAAGAAGAAATGGCATTTTATGAAATCCTACAGCAAAGACACCTCAATTTTCAGGCAGGAGGAAGCAGCCACACAAGTTCTGGTGCAGCAGCAAGTAACAGCAACTTGTTGTGAAATACGGTGAGAGAGATGTCACCGACCTAGATCTAGATCTGTCCCTGATATGACCTGCTCTCCCACCTTGAGCAACTTCCTTCACCCCCTGTGCAGCTGATTTCTCCTCCATCTGCCTTGCTTATTTACATTATAAACTTGTAAAGACAGAAACTGTGTTTGCATAGTGCTAGTACAATGGCCCTCCCTTCAGCCCATCCCTCTTCCACTAGAAGCCTCTAGATGTTTCCACAATGCTCAGACTGCTTGCAGTAGGAGCAAGCACTGTGCAGCCTGGCTTGCAGCAACCAGCTTCTTCAAGTAGATGTTTGAGAACCATAAGGATAAAAGTGAGCATGAAGAATCTGCCCAGGGTAATTACAGGTGAGGTGAGGGTGAACAGACACACACACTCAATACAGTATGGACTTGAGAAATAATGCTTCCGATTTCGTTCGGCTCCACTCGCAGTAAGGAGAGGCCTGACACGGAAGCAGTCACAGAAAGCCCGTGTTAGGTAACAATCTCTCCACTACAGAAGATAGTCCCAGGGCCGCTAACATCATCCTTAAGGCCATTCTATGCTCTAAAAATACTGTTACCATCTTTCATTTAAGTGCATAAATCAGAACCTCAGGTATTCTGAGGACTTTAATTTACTGCTCAGAAAACAGCCACTGGCATTGTTGGAATGAACAGCCCTCTTACATAAATCCCTTATGGTTTTCTCCAGAGCCACAGTATAGGTACCTATAGGTGCAGCGTTCATACTCACACACTGCATTTTCTTTCTAGTCCTAACGAATCTTTTTGCTCCTCCTTCTTCTTGCTCCCCAGCCACTTTGTACCCAGTCCTGAAAATGTTTGCTTAGTTTTCCGTAAAAAACATTTTTCTAGTCTGAGTGAGATTATAACAAAACACACACACATTGTGTGTTGTAATTCATTACTTGTTGGATTTCTCCCCTGCACTAAACATTAAAGACAGGTCCCTACCCCAAGATTAAAACATAAAAATTCATCCACGGTTGCTCATCATCCCACCAAGCACATGCTCCTCTTCCCACACCAGGCCCCAAACTCTATCTGATTCTCTGTTTTGCCAGAGAATAAAGAACTCTTTCATTAACTGGGCAGACCAGTGCTCAGAAGATCCTCACCCAGCACCCCATACTCTCATTAATCTGACACTAAATGAGGCAGAGAAGAATCTGGATCATATCACACTTTGAGGCTTGTATAACTGTGGTGTGTTTAATATTTAATACTGCCTATGCTTGTAAAAAACCTTTTACTTCAGTTCAGTAGCCCTTAGTAGTTGGCAGACAAGGCTTGAACTTCTCCATGGGGCTTCCAGGCAGGTATGTTGGGGCAGAATCTGGACCCAGTAAAACTAGCTGCAGTGAGCTAGTTGGTAAAGATAACACAGCATCCCTTCTGCTTTCCTCTTCCCTTCTAGTGTAGGACTTTGATGCAAGCTTTATGATGTTGGTTCTGTATTATTAGAGACTAAGAAAAGGGCCACATCATCAGTCGTGGCAGATTGCGCTTTGCTGTGCCCAAAATAGCACACGGAAATTGCACACAGATCCAGGTGAATACTGACAGATAGATCCCTGGGTAGAAATGCTCCCTCCAACATAGATATTTATGTGCAATAACTAGCACAACGGTTTAATGTTCATTAAATAAATAGAAACTTTAAAGCCAATGATGTGGTACTTAGAACTAAACTAGGTCACAGGGCAAATCCAGTTAAAGGGGTTGAATCTGAAGCGCCCAAGATAGCAGCAGTGGGACTTAAAATGTCCAGTGCATCCCAATTTCCAGTGAACCCCATTGCTCACTGAGGACAGTTCCCAATACTGGCAGAAGAAGTGGCTGCAAGGAAGCTTGAGAATCATGCTCTGGCTCACCTATCCTCCCAGTACACCTTCTGTATCAAAGGATTGGTTTTCTCAGACTCTGCACACATTTCCTTGTACATTTGATCTCACGATGGATGCTGGAAGATACTTGTCCTCCCTGGTATGCTGTCAGGTACAAAAATAAGGCAGCATGGTGACATTTTATGCAATTCCATTTTCTTCTCATGACTGTAACTCAGAAATTTCACAGGAGTAGATACGTACTGTATCTTTTTCTTTTCCTTCTTGTGTTACTTTAAAAGATCTTCCAGTGTGAAAATTGAGGATATCCTTACATTATCCGAGGCCACCATGGCAACCCTCTCTTTTTACTACTAGCCAGCTTCACTTATGAAAAAGCGTTAATTACAGCTGGGATTTCAAATTGCTCATGACAGTAGGCCGGACAGTTTAGAGAGTTTTTTCTTCACTGAAAGTCACTAAACTGAGTCATATTTTACCATTGGGTCATTTTACCATTAGCTTGTAGGGTTCTGCTGTTTACTAACAGTCAGGTCCATGTTCATGATTCAGTATACAACACTGTTACATGAGGTGAGGTATCCATAAAATATATTAAAAAAAGAAAAGGTAAAGGCTCTGGTGGCTCTGCTAAATAGCTCTCCTTTAGCTATATTGTCTGACAAGACATCGAGGCAGAGTGCTCTTGGGATTTGGATGAGTTGGTGGCCATCTGTTCTGTAGGGAGGAGACCATCTGCCCTCTATATAACCCTACCATATTCACTGCAATCTAAGCACTAATACCTTTCAAAATCCCCACCTGTGGCCATTGAATGGTAGACTCAATTTTCATATTATAAATGAAGATGCAGCATGACATTCTTCCACTTTTTTTGGCATTAGGTTGATTGCATAACCCTGGTTTAGTTCAGATTATTATGCCTTCTCACACACTGCTCTTTTCTTATTATTTGAAGATGGGAGTACTTACTATACAAAGGAAAGCTAATAAAACACTGCTTTTTAAAGTCCCTGATGACACTGGGGAATGTTGCATACAAACTATTCTTATTTTGCAGGTCAGTGTGAAACATGTGGCATTGTGCAATCACAGTGGATAAATGAGCGGAGTGGATTTGCATAAATATTGTTCTTTCAGACCCAGACCCTAAGCTGCAAATGAGACGGTGGCTTAGATCCAGAATTGCTAAATGATAAAGGAGCCACTACCACATCTTTTTCTGAGTCTCACCTTTCAATACCTCCTGGGATATTACATGCAGGCTACACTTCTGCAGCTTACTGCCACCTGAGCAGGTTGACGTGGTGAAAGATATCCTCACAACTGAACCCCTGCCCCAAACCTGAAGGAAAAATAAGCCCTGTACAAACTGAGATGATTTGTATTGTAGCTAACTGAGCAATCATCCTATGTGGCTTGTCATTTTTTTCCCCATAAGGTTTACAAGAGTAAAAATACCCAGTAGTCAGGGACTATTCTCATCTTTCAAACTAGTCTCTAAAATAATGCCTGTTGAGGTTACCTGTCTAGCACTGCAACCACCACTGTAGTAGCTAGTACATTAAAATGAAAGATTTGTCTTGGCAGCGACTAGTGAATGAGGTATAGCACTCTGATTTCAAATAGACCAACTGAGACCCTTTGATAGCTTTAATACTGGAATGCTACCATAAAATGTGCCACTCGTATGGAAAGCCAGGGAAGAAAATACAATGAAGCCAGGCTCTCCTTTTTCTGTTGGGTGAAAAACATTTCCTCTGGGGAGAACTGCATGTAGTTGGCCAGTTGGCAACTTGGTGTGTCTACTAGATGATGGAGCAGATTGCTGTACTGAGGTCCCTCTGGCTCATGCCCATCAGCCCCAAGAAAGCAATTTGTTCATTGCTTTTCACACTTCTACATACAGGTTCACACAGGCTGAGACAGAAGTTGATCCTTAAGAGTTCTCTGTGACCGCTTACCGTCAACTTTCTCTTTCGATCTCTAGATGAAGGTGCTTCATTCCACCCATGCGATGACACCTACTGTGGTCCCTTCCCTGAGTCTGAGCCTGAAGTAAAGGCTGTTGCTCACTTTCTCCGCAAACACCGGAAACAAATAAGAGCCTATTTGTCCTTCCACGCATATGCACAGATGCTGCTGTACCCTTACTCTTACAAATATGCAACCATTCCAAACTTCAGCTGCGTGGTAAGTGCATTAAAACTGGGGAGGATATGCCTTGATATGTTTTGTTTTGAGAGGACGCTTGTTTCTTCAATACTTTGCACATGTCTAATATCGAGCGGTATTTATTCTGGATCCGGTTGCAATCGCCTTTCTGGTTATATAACCTTCACTCAAAGTGAGTCAGCAGTAATTTGATTAAAATGGCATAGTGCCTTCCATCCATCAGGCCCTTTAAATTACTTTATAGGATAAATCCCTGGGGTTTAATTATGGTTATTAACATTTTATTTAATTAACTGTATTGGGAATTATGCAGTTAAGTCCTTGGGCATCTACCTGAAATTCTGTCTCTTCATGCTCAGAACTTAAACACTAGAAGCACAAAGAAGACTGTCATTTTAGGAAAAAAATAAAGTCTAAATGGTTTATATTTATCAATTAGAAGAGAAATCTCACAGATTTCACCAAAAGTAAAGCTTCTTTACCTTTGTGTATAATCCCATGCAGGCATAGTGGTTTTACCCCTTTAAGACAAGCAGTTAATTAACATCAGGTAATTTGGATCTTTGTCTATTAGAAGAATAAATTAATAAGAGTACAGGTTTTGAAACAAGCCTATTGATTTACAAATATGTGCATTTCATGTATTCCATGCTCATCCACCCTCCTGGCCATTTCTCTTACAGAAATGTGGCTCAAACTTCACTCTGTTTGCTCCTGCTCACAGAAACACATTGTAGCACCCAGTAGCAAGTTTCTTTCTTTTGCCCTCAGTTCCTGGTTTGTCCACACATCTATCATTTTGGTCTCAAAAGTTGCAGTGACATTTAATTTACTAGTTAAAGCTAGTTTACTCCAACAGGAGCTTAACTGCACCTTAGATTTATCCTATGCAGAATAAACAATGTTGTTAGACCTTGGAGCTTTGGTGAAGTTTCACTCAGCTGCTGAGCTGCCAGCACACCACAAACCAAACTCTCTTTGTGGGTTTATTTCTGTTAAGACACTTAATTTCAGCAGCTACTAAAAATTCTCCTGTCTGATGTCACTCTTGCAAAACACTGTAAATTAGAATTGAACTAAGCAGCCAGAGGAGTTAAAAATATGAAACTTGTGGGGACTGACCACCCAACCTTGCATCAACTGTGAATAAATCTGTGAGCCTTCTTTTTATTCTACCTTCTCCACCCGCTTTTGGGGCATGGCAAAGGGAAAAAAGAGCTCCCCGAGTGAATTGGTGACTGTTACTTACAAAAAAAACAAACCCATGTACTGAGAATTTAAAACCATGGGATCTCATTCCTTTGAAGATCAGGATCAAGCACATTATTTTAAGAACAGACAAGACAACAGAAGTTAAAGACATGGTCTTAGGAAGGATGACCATCAACTCTGCAAGGAGATGACTGTTGGGTATCTTGATGAAAATACCCAGAGTAATGTAAGGAATAGCAGGTGACTCATCCTAAAGAAAAGGGGTCTCAGAGTTTTCACACCTACCAGTAAATCTTCAGTACATGTTGTGCTTGTTACTCAAGGGCTATTTCAATTCTGAGACAGGGAGCAACTGCCCCTCAGCACACACCCTCTATCTTTCCATCCACAGCTTTTAGACCAAAGAAACACAGTTTTTCATGAGTAGTAGGTGTTCCCCAGGTTTGTGAGACCTTGGATCAGGCTTCTCATAAGAAAGTTGAACATCAACCTAAAGGGACAAAGAAAGACACTGTTTTAGATAACAGCCCTGGACAAATGGAAGCCAAATCCCAATTCTAAATATTTTGCCAGGGTTTGAATGTAATATGTATTTCTATTGCAGTGGGTAAAATAGAACAGGGAGGTCAGAATAAGAAACTGAAGTAATTTCCTGTTATTTAGAAAGCTCATTATAGGAATCATAATGAAAACAACCAGGATGGCGTTGCTTCCTTATTTGGGTTTTTTTTCATATTTGCCTACAGCCAAAGGCACCATCCCCTGGTGGCTCCAAAATGAATAGTGTTTAATATTCAAAGTGTTCAAAATGGTGACGTTTAGGCTGAGTTTTCAGATTCTCCAGTTCTCTTGGAGAATTACAGTGAGCTAACTCTGTTTCCTGCTGCTGATGGAACAACCTTTATTGATCTATACAGACTGTATACAGTGGACAACTGTAGGACTACATGTGCACAGCAGATAAATAACATTTGATATTAACAGGGGGCGCAATTAATCCTGCACAGAAGAAAGGATGTTTCTGTCTGACTTGTATCATTCTAGTGAGCTGTCAGTTACCATTCCGATTAAAGTGTTCAATTATTCAGAGTTGCTTTGAAACTGGAGAGCTGTGTACTGATCACAATATGCATATTCTGTTCTAATTTAGGCACAACTCTCTTACTAACACTCTCCTGAAATCTGTTCTTTTAAGATACTTAGAATGAAAGTACAGTTTTAGATTGAAAAGAAAAAAACAGCAGAAGCATTAATCCACCACATGAGTTTTAAATTTCACCTACTTGTAATCCCTTTTCTTCCTGTACAGTCATTTGCCTCAGTATTTGCAGTGAGCTTACATGGCACAGCTGAGTTTGTGTATGTCTTTGTAAAAATCTAGTAATTTTATGTGAACCTTTCTCCTTGAGTATGTTTGAAGACTGGTTGCCTGGATCTGTTCAGGATCCAAGCTGCATGGTGTGATGCAGCTGAGAACTGTCCCATGCCTTGGGCACAAAACTCTAATAGTGCAAGCAAGCAGCACTTCTCAAGGCTAAGAGCATCAAGCTGACAGTGCCCTGGGACACTTGCCTACATGGTGGGTGTGGACTTGAATCACTCATGGGTTGACCTTCAGAAAATTGTTGCCTTTGCTGCATCTGCACAGAACCCAGTACTGTTGTGCTGGTTTTAAATGGACATTGCCAAACTATTTCTTCAGAAAGATTTCAATAGGGCTTGTTTCTGCTGTCTCATTGCTGTACAATGAATAACTCATGCATGGGATATCTTCTCTTTTGTGACTAAGTCTGCCTTTGCGTAGCGCATTTACCAGGACACAGCTCTCCACCTATCTCAGCACCCTTACCTGAGCTTTGCTTCCCACTCCCCGGGCATCAGGCCTGTTGCCAGGCCATCCCAGCTCCACACCACAGCCCTGGGATGGTAAGTGCTGGGCATGGCTGCTTGTCAGATTTCTACTGAGCAACTGAACCTGGTACTTGGGGCTTCAGTGTAGGCAGCAGACAAGAAGCCTGGGCTGCAGCTGAAGTTGCCTGCTCCCCAGAGCCCTGTGAGGCCCTGCAACTGCTGTGGCCTTGCACCACCACCTCACTGCCCTCACAGAGTCTGATTTCTCTGACCCTGTGATGGGTCTTGTGTGTCATGAATCACAGAAACTGAGGCATCTATAAGAGGAGGAAGCGTCCAAGTGACAGCACTTTCTTTGGACCTCCTCCCCCTCCTCATCTTTGGTGTTAGGGTGAGTCAGGGTTACATCTCTGCATTGGCTGGCGACCATATCCCAACCTGGCAGAGGCTCTCAGCAATATTGACTTAAGTGGTCCCTGCCTCTGCACACTCTCTCATGGAGGTGGTAGGAGGAAGAGAAGGGATGGGCTGGAAATGTCAGTCTCTGGCACTGTCATCCCTGCAGTGAGAAACAAACAAACCAACCAAAGAATCTAATTGTGCCGCATGGATTTGTATAATGTAGTAAGAAAGTGCTCTTCCATTTGCTGACAGGAGCAATTCTTCTTGTAAAATAAACTCTCCAAAGTACTACTTGCTGATCAGTAAGTGAAAAAGCTGATCAGTAAGTGAAATGTCAATTCCTGACAATGGTAAACAAGTGGAAGGTTAGAGAAAGTGTATAAATGGAAAGACAAGTACAGAGCAATCCTTTTCCAGTGCATTCATCTAGTGCTTGATGAATAACAAGGTAAAGACCAAGTTCATGAAGACCTGAGTAAACGGAAACCTACAGCATTTCAGTTCACAGAAATAAAACAACTAAAACAACCATTGCAGTGGTTCAAAGTCCAGGAGCTTCTAGTTCCAATGACAGTAATTTCCTGCTCTCTGTAGGAAGATGTCTGTGTTTCCCCATGTTTTCCTGGCCTTCACTGTACCTTCTCCAGAGTCCTTTTCTTTGGGATCATAATACCCCTTTTCCTTTTGAAAAATAACATCCTTTCTCTGTGTTTGGATGCACTATCCATGTGTGACCCCCAGAATTTGCCATGGGCCAGGCCTTCTCACCCAGTTTCACATGATGCCACACACCTCCTAAACAGATTGCGTCCATATGGATGGTGAAATGTAGATGTTGATCTTCCTCATACAGTGCGGAAATCACATTTCTGCAATAGTGGAAAGAGTTCTCCAAGCCTACATCATCTGACTCCACAGAAAGTTAGACCAGCAGTGAACATTCATCTGTCCATCAGAGAGAATCAGGAGTTGAAATTTGTCCCCTTCCTTCTTCCCACTCTGCTCACTGAACCACTGTGGAGTGTCACTAAGAGATCAATTCCCCTTTACAAGCCTAGCAGAGATGAGGTTTAGTTGACTGGGAAATACATTCACAGGTACTGGCAGAAAATGCATGCATAGCTTTTAAACTGCAGAAAAAAATAGATTACTTCATCTCATGGTCTCACATGTTGCCTAAATTTGTTGTGTCACCAAGTTGGTATATATACTTAAAATTACAAGTAATTGTATGGTCATTCACAGTGCAGTGAGCTTTTTATGCCATGAAAATACCAAATCAAGTTTTTCAGGAAATTATGTCAATACAAATAAATAATGCATTTGTCCTTTAAAATAATTTTAAATTGGTTGCCACAGACTGACAGAACACAGCATTGCGCCAGAAGTCAATGATCCATAGCTCACAGTTCCAATCCCATTACAGTACTTAATTCAAACTCTAATTTATGTATTTGTTTTTCTCCCCCACACAGGAATTAGCAGCCTATAATGCTGTTAATGCTCTTCAGTCAGCCTATGGTATAAGATACAGATACGGTCCTGCGTCTAGCACTTTATGTAAGTTTTTTCTCTGGCACAGGTTTATGTTTGTGACTTTGACCTACCTATAGTAAGGTGGAGATTGCCCTTATTAAAACAAAGAAAGCAAACATTGTTTAAAGTGAACTTCGTTCCAGTTGTGAATGGCGAGGAAGGAGGAAGATGAAGTTTTGTAACCGATTCAGTCACTTGATTGCAGTAAGATTAACTCAATCTATGCAATAAAAGAGATTAAAATGCAATGCATTTGAGGGGCAAAATCCAGGAAATAGCATATAAAACCATATTTTTTAAAAAAGAAATATTAAAAAAGCATTATCTTTACCAAGTACTGTAAATGCACTAAGTTATAAAAAATTTGGGACAAAGCAGATTTCATTTTCCACCATTACTTTGCCTCTTCTTCCATGCAACTGTAATACATACAACTGTTCATAGAGCTCATTCTAAAATTTAGGACAACCACTTTAAAAGCCAGGTTTCAAGTGTCTCTCTGGATAGATGATGATAAATTATAGGAATGGTATCTTTATTTGGGCATCTTCAATTTCCCAGAGAGTGTTTTCAAATGCATTTTTCCCTATAAGAAAATATCTTTAAAATATACCTTTTAAATATCTAGCAACATTTGTCAGGTAAGCTCTCCACGTAGACAGGTAAGAGAATGAGAAATTAAATACTTTTCAACAAGATATTTTCTTTTTACTGAAACTATGAGGCCTGAATGCTCTCAGTAATGATAACAAACATTGAAAGAGTGAGAAGGTTATGTAAATAGCAAGGTTTTTCACAAGTAACCCCCTGCATCTTCTCTGCTGTGGCAGTGTTTTGGCTAGAGCTCCACTTTATTGTGGGCCTCACATCTCACAGCACAGTCATCCCCTTGCACTCATCACGGTACAGTTAGTTGCTATGTCAAAGGAAGAGCAGTGTGATTTAATGCCAGAATTGCACAGAAGAGAGATGGATCTTTATATGAATATAAGTGTCTTGGGTAATCAACATATGGAGATAATGAAAGCATAAGAAGCACACTTCCTCAGGAAGGTTTGTTAATATTAGACACCACCTATGCAAATGCTCTCCTGCTGTAAAGAAATGGTGAGAAAACAAGACAGAAATTAAGATAAAAGAAATTAAAAAGCACTTTGAAAAGGAGAATGTAGATTACTTTATCAACTTTCTCCATCCTCCCTGCAAAGGAATTGCTTAAAATTAAACCTAGGAGCGCACACAGCTCCAGTCCACATAGATTTTTATGGAAGCAAAGCTTTATACTGCTCCCACCTGGGGACAAGAGCAGCTTGAGCTTTATTCTCAATGTTCTCTTTTATTAAAGTTTTGCTTCACACACAAAAAAATCAATTATTAATTTTTTTCCTGTGAAAATTGAGAATCTAATCCTGTATTATGCTGAGCACTTTTCACCAGAGCCTGGGTGCCCATGTCCTTCTCTGAAGGCTGTTCAGGATCAGGGCAAGCAACAGCTGGAGTTGCAAGTATATTCACTGAGTCCTGGAGACAAAATGCCACAAGAACCCTCTGGTGCTTTCAACATGACTTGCATTTAATATATTAAAAATTTTTCTCCGAATTCCCTCTTTCAGATGTGAGTTCTGGTAGCTCTATGGACTGGGCCTATAAAAATGGCATCCCTTACGCGTTTGCATTTGAGCTGCGTGACACCGGCCATTTTGGATTTTTACTTCCCGAGACATTGATCAAACCAACCTGCACAGAGACCATGCTTGCAGTTAAAAATATAACTCTTCATCTGCTGAAGAAATGTCATTGAGAGCTATTTCCAGGAGCTGGAAGGGAGCGTTTTACTCCCAGTGCCGATGCCTTTCAGTGAGTTCAGTTGCCATTATAAGCTTGGCCACTTCAAAATTATAGAAGCTAGTGGGAAATATGGTATTGTTTCTACCAGATGTACGTGGTGGGAAATGGAATAAATAATTTAATATCTGCTATACAGAAGTCCATAAAGCTGATATACTAATTAATTACCAGTTTGGTTTAAATAGTCTGTTCTTTTTGCAATAAAACTTTGATTCCCCAACTTCAGTGGGGCAGGTTCAGGTACCTGAAAAAAACTCCACTTCCAGGCAGTCCCTGGCTTTACTTTTTTCCTACCAGGAGGACTTAGTGGGGTCTCTCGAACCAAGGGATAAAGTTTA
This sequence comes from Hypotaenidia okinawae, assembly GCA_027925045.1. Classification (NCBI taxonomy): domain Eukaryota; kingdom Metazoa; phylum Chordata; class Aves; order Gruiformes; family Rallidae; genus Hypotaenidia; species Hypotaenidia okinawae. Next base: position 127,449,883 of record BSDF01000002.1, on the reverse strand, counting down.
CATTCATGTGTATGTACCCTGTGACCTAACACAGGCCTGTGTCCAGAGCAGTAAAAGGTATAGCGTGCAGCTGGACACACTGCAAGTACCAATGTGTCTTCCATATGCATGTATACATTCGTATGTATATGCACTTTTGTGATTTTTTTTTTTCATGTAATGCATGAATTTGACCCAAGGTTTCCTTTACCTGTTCTGAGAAACCTAATTTCAAATGTACATATTGGGGTGGACTCAAAATCCACATACTGCCTTTGAAAAATGTATCTTTCCTAGAGCTGTGTAAGAATGATACAGAAATATTATTGCGATATACAATGCTCTGCTTTATGATGAGACTATAGCTGACAAAGCAACTTGCCATGACTTGGAACTCAGAAGCAGGCAGTCGCTGGTGCATCGGCATTCCGCTGTAGTCAGTGCCTGCCCATTCCCACCAGCTGAGGATCTAGCCTTAAACTGTAATTAACTGATGTTAACTGGTGTTTTGTGTATCAGTATTCTTGCAGTGAGTTCTGTAGCTCTGTGGCTGTGTGGCTGTTCATGGAAGTCGTATTTTTTGCATGTTTTAAAGGAATTAATAATAGATTCTTAAGCGAGCCGGAGGTGAAAGCAGAAGCTTTACATCTGAAATACAGTGAATAAACAGCATGTTTGAAAGAATAATAATCAAAGCACAGAGAATATAGCAACTTGTTGAGGGGTTTTTTGGTACTTTTAAAATGGTATTTTTAAAATCTTATTATATCTGCAAAAACATATATTTTCCTTTATTAATTTTGAGTTTAATCTTATGCTATAACATGTTAAATAAAGTATTTGTTAATAAAATAATCAAAAGCTTTTGAATTATTCATCCTATTTCATGCAATTGTAAAAGCTTCAGTTCAAGGATGAGACAGTTTTACCTGTTAAACGTTATTGACACCGAGGAAGTGCTATTAAAAAACTCTACATCCTCTCTAAGTAAGTACTTGAACTTAGCAAATGGGCAACCTTTAAAATGAGACTAGGGAACACTGTATTTAATCAAGAATCTATTGTTTTCAGGACTGAAAAAGGTAGTCAGTGTGCAAAGATGGCAGAATTGTGTTCTACATTTTGTTAATAAAAAGCATTTGTTTTAAATGCTTTATTTATTTTAAACAAGCTTTTTGAAAACTTGTTCAGGCATGTTTGATTAATGCTGGTTTCATCTAGGGGATGAAAAATCTCAAAATACCTCTCCACTGGTCATTTCCAATTGTTTATGACCATAATCATGAAATATTTTGAAGATGGCAATAGCTGTCCTTTGCTATGCACAGTATCTTGACCAGCGAGCTTGGCAGTACTGTCAATTAAATATTAGCACCAATTACTGAGTTATTCTGAATTTAGGTGACAGGTTTGAACTACTACAAGGACATAAGAGTCTGAAGTGAAGGACCGGAGGCATGAGGGATACCTAATGAGTTTGAGGCAAATTTACCTCTGGATTGCCACAGTACAAACCTTTGCAAGTATGGGCCAGGAGAAACAAGATGTTTTGACTCCTGTTTGTAGTCCATCAGTTCATCATATGAAGCATTTCAGCCTTTATCTCCATACAATCATATCTCCGCTGTACTGAAAAGTAATTTAGCTCTTGGAAAAAGAAAGGAAAAAACCACAAAAAACAACCCAAATTCTCTCTTTTAGTTATCAAAATAATCTAACATTGTAGATCTAGTTGACCTTCTTGGACAGGAATAATTGCAAGCATTCTTACATTTATCTAAGAAGCTCTGACATTTAGAAGTAGTTGATAACAGAAGTAGTCCATGAATGAGGCTACATCCTGGCACCCAGATGGACTTGGCCTGAATACTATGTATTGTGTGCAACTGAAAACTCTGAGCTGAGTTTGAAGCCCTGTGCAGGGTAATTTAGTGCCCCGTAGCTGAATACAAGTGTAAACAGTCTCTGAGCCCTTTAATTTCAGGGTCACTAAAGCTGATCAGAAAGACAGTCACTTGAAAAGAGCAACCCCTATTTCCTGAATTAAGAATTTGTAAGACAATTTATCAGCCAGAGTTACTCTAAATGGAGTCGTTTAGCCTAAGGAAAGAACAACTGGGAATCAGCTATTTGGATATGGAGTGACAGCCTTTGTGACATAGAAACGTTACTTCTCTGAACAGTTCTTTTTTATCTTCACAATTGCTTATTTCTGCTACCTTTGTACTTCTGTTCAGCAGTCTTTATTGACTGCAGGACAACAGAATCGATAACTGGTTTTGAGAAAAGTGAATCTATTTTATGATAGTAGGTATAGTTTATAATTTAACACAATAAAAAATATATGAACATCAAAACACTGGTTATTAACCCAGCAGTCAAAATCACATATATAATGATTATGTGAAATCCAGGAGTTACACTTCCATTGATTACTGATAGAAAAATTATAGCTGCTTCTCTAACTTGGAGAAGGTGCTCAGGCAAGGTTTTGTGAACATCTCTCCCTCTTTTTGATAGCTTTTATTTTTTTATAACAAAAATCTGTTTAATCTGAAGAAGAGGAAGTTGAGGGGAGACCTAATCACTCTAGAATGACCTGAAAGGAGGTAGGTTATGGAGAGGTGGGGGCTGACCTTTTCTCCCTAGTGACAAAGGATAGGACAAGAGAAAATGACGTCAAGTTACACCAGAGGAGGTTTAGATTGGATGTTAGGAAAAACTTCACAGGGTTGTTAGGCGTTAGAACTGGCTGCCCAGTGAAGTGGTGGAGTCTCCATCCCTGGAGGTATTAAAAAGAGGGTTAGATGTGGTGCTTAGTTTTAGTGGTGGTTGGCAGATTAGGGTGATGGTTGGTCTTGATGATCTAAAGGGTCCCTTCCAACTAAGACAATTCTATGATTGTATGCTTCTATGATTCATTTGTGTGAAGGAAACAGGCCTATGCCTCTGCAACTCACCCTTCCTGACAACAAAAAACTTACATATTTTCAAGTGACCTTGAATCATCATTAATAAATAGGTAAAATAGGTAACAATAGGTAATAATAGGTAATAACTAAAAAGGTATTGAGTTTGTTCGTCATCATTGAAGAAAGAGCACAGCTGATGGGTGAAGATCCAAATGCCTTTTCCAGAAGTTGCTTCTTTCAAAAGGCCACTGTATTGGGTCACACACACAACATGTAAAACCTATAAAACCTGACATTCTTTTTTTTTTTAATTTCTGAAATTTGAATAGAAAGAGTCCAAATAACCCTGAATGTCTCCATGCATTTACTTCAAAACATCCAGCACCACTCCTCTGGTCTATAACCACCTGCAGTGTGCAGGTTGTGCTGCCTGTTCCAGAACTGCACACAAGAACCGTCTTGAAAAGATTGCATCTAATTCAAGTTAAGCAGAAAGCATTATATTTCCTACCAAAACCAGGTTACTACTTAACTATTCTACTTTCATCATGTTAAATAGGCCCCTTCCTTTTTTATGTTTGCATTCAATTTAATGGCATCACTCAAAGAAGAAAATATTCATTAGCATAGGTACAGCCATTGTCTTTTGTGATTAAAAGCCAGACGTTACCATTTTCGTGCACTTCTTGATGGTAAAACACCAGAATAAGATCTCAGTTGTGCAGAGACACAACTACACCTCTGCTGTGGAAAACAGGACAAGAGAACAGAAATTCAAATAAATTACAGAGTTTTTAAATACAAAGCCTATGACATTAGCTATACTACTTTAAAAAAATTTTTTTAAAAAGAGGTGTAAATTTAAAAATCTTCTGTCCACTGAAAATGTAGACCACTTGGCATGCTTAAAGCACACCCAATTCTCATACTCATTCAGAATTAAAAAAAGGTCCAAAGAGCTGTAATTGCTTCCTCCTCCAGCTGTGTAGGAGGAAAGCTGAGTGCAGAGAGAGCTGCCTTCTGGCTGATTGCATCAAGAGGTTTCAAGCCTTATCAGCACCATGACATCAGGAGTACTGATGCTGTTGGCGGGTCTGTCTTGGGGTGGAGATGTACTTACTACTCCAGAGCAGTTTTCACAGTCCTCGGCTGAACAAGCCTATGGACAGAAGTGCAGAGCGCTGGGGGACCAGACTGTCAGAAATCCACAGCCTTAGGCTGCACATGGTGTCAAAAGGGCCTGCCTTAACGACAAGGTCCTCTGTTAATAGCTGCAAATTTGGGATACCCAGAGTCCCCCCAGAGCAGTGAGCTCACACATGGTTCTCCTTAGCAAATGATGTTGGGGGCAAGGACGTTTAGTATAGGTGAATCTTTGGCACCTGAACGCTTGTAATTGCCTGACAGGCAGGAGTGGTCAAGCAGAATGTCTCAGCTCTCTCTGCCTGCAGACTCTTTTGACACCCTCTCCTGAGAGACCGAGTCAAGCGCGGCAGGGCTTGCCCTTGGATTCAGACATCAGGGAATGCACTCATAAATAATAGATTCAAATGTTAATTAAAAAAAAAATCTGCCACCGTCCCCAGCCATGCAGAAAATGCACTTTGCCTGCCACAAAGAAAATCTATCCATAGCCATAAAGACACGGGGGTAATATATTTCATCCATCCTGGCTGCTCTGAGAGTCCACCGCTGCTCAGCATTACTGAGAGAGACACGCGGCAGAGTAGCCATAACAATGAAATATTTTAATCTGCCCCCAAGCCTGCAGAAGCATATACTTTATCTCAAATAATAGATAACCACTTCTGAAATAAATATTGTGCTACAACTGTGAGCAGGTGTTTTAGCCTTCCTTGCTGACTACTGTGTGCCAGGTTATCCCTCTGAATACCAGAATGGTTCAGTTGCTGTGAGGGCTGTCTCTTTTTTTAATTAAATAATGACTCCTTTATTTTTACCAGAATTTCAAGTTAGGTCTGAAGATACGTATATATATATATATGTATATGTATGTATGTATAAAAGACTGAGCAAGTTTCATTTTATAACAGAACTTTCAATTTTCTTGAAAATAAAGCATCTGTTGTTAAAATCCCAGCCCGAGATTTCAGGTGGCTTATTGTTTTCAGTGTGTCATGACTGAAAAACCCCCAGTATAGCAGCTTGAAAAGCTGAGCAGAAATGACTGAACTACCCGCTGTTTCATTTCCCTTATTTCATTTCACTTTGCTTCTAGATTGAGAAAAATCTGGGTTGATTGGGCTGAGTTGAAGGAATACAGTCAAAAAGCTGAGTGTAAAGGGTTCTTCCATGCTTAATGAGATAGAAATAGCTACTTTAAAAAAATAGGCAACTTGTTATATTTTAAGTTCTTTATACAGATTAATTGATTTACTCTGTTTGAACTAAATTATCACATTCACAGAACTTAGTATGGTTTGGAATGATGTATTGCCGTTTTCCTGGGAGCAAGCCAGTTTTCCAAGGGTTAAACGAGTGTAATGCCTGCTGGTGTGATAGGAGAACCAGAGCTGCTCTTTGGCCTTGTTAGCAGAGAATCTGCCAAAAAGGCTAAATACACTTGAGCCTTATCTAACAGGATAAATGTGCTATATCATGCTGCATGCATCTCCATTTCTCTTCCTCCATTTCAAGAAGTGCATGCTGTCTGCTGGTGACGACTTCAGGCTATAAAAGTGCCTAACTTTTGGTACTAAATTTAAATCATGAACCTGTTAAAATGTGTGAAATTTCCCACATACCTACGCAGACCCATTCACACACAAACAAGATGTCTGTCTGCACAATGTGTACTGTGTGATGGTTTACGTAATGGTGTAGCTGCAATACTTGGCAACCACAGGGCTGCTGATAGCAGGCAGCATGTGTTCCGCATCTCTCCTCTGCCTGCTGTAAGCACACACAAGTTCAGCTTGTTTGGCCAGTTCCCTAAAAGCCCTCCAAGCTATTTCATGGCTGCAAGGAAAGAAGTTCTCCTCCTGGGGTTGCTGCAGCTTATTTCTGTGGGTTACCTGCTACCACCATCAACACCACCTACATCACGGGCCAAGCCCTTAGTGTGTTTAACAGCACAGAGCTAAGAGGTCAGGTTTTGCTATTGTGAACACTTAGGGCAGAGGCTGTATGAAAGTGTTACACCCTCAACTCCCAATGCCAATCGCACCCCGGAGAGTCTTCATTATCTCATGGGTTCTGAAGAAAGCCTTACACCATTGCCCAGAGTGACCAAAGAGGTGTCTGAAGTTGTTCCTGGAAAGTCTGGTAGCACTAAGGAGAGCACTGGAGAACTACAGGCACTTACCAGCTCCCACCAAGATTCCTGGGCTGCTTCAGTCCATGAACACTTCTTCTATATATTAGCCATTTGCAGGAATACATTTTAAACCAAATCATTTTAGACAAAAAAAAAATCCACAACCCAACAAAACCCTTTCTTACACATTTTAAAGATCTTCTATTAAAGCTGCTGTCATTATTTTAACGAAGTTTCTTTTCCAAGAAATGAGCTCTCCTTTCAAAGAAGCTTAAGTAGAATTAACCTGAAGTTGCTGTCTCATGAAAGCTGCTTAGGGAGTCAATGGATATAGTCCACTACCTCTCAAACATACACCTACCAACACTGCAGATAATAAGTGCAACCTTCAGGAGATGTCTCAGCAGGGACCTCGCAGTAAACATGTCTGAAGACTAGGCTACTCTTCCAAGAGCAGTTTTGATGCAGACTAAGTAACAAATGTTAGGAAGCTTGTCTACATCTCTCTCCTCTTGAGCTGAGAGTAGAAACATTTCGTTTCCACAACTGTCAGGACTACACTTCTCAAAATAAAACATTAAAGTGTGTATCAGATATTTACCAGAGAAAGGAAGATATGTGTTTCTTTCAGAGCACAGCACCAGGGTAAGGGCCCCTTTGCTGGTGTGCCTGGCTGTGGACCCACTGGCACCCAACCCATCAGAAACTGCATTATTTAAAATTGCTGGAATCACCATCTTGCTTTTCTTTTGCCTCTATGAGAATCTGAAACAGCCCATCAGCGCTGAAGCCTGAACATGTGCAGTAAGTCTCCACCATTTAGGTGTCCACTGAAGGCCAAAGAAAGAGACAATTTCTTGAAAATTCCTTTTTGGATTCGGTGATTTCCATCCTGCTGAAAACCAACAGTTCATATGTACAGGGGAAATCTTGGAAGACAAATTATCTTTCTTAATTTTTTATCTGAAACTATACCAAGTACATTATGTATCATCTTCATCGGAAAAAAAAAAGGACAGATTCTAACTTGGAGTAGTGGAAAAAGTCCAAATTAAATAGCAAGACTCTAAGCCCCAAGAGCAGCAGGGATTTCTTGGACTAGTATAAAAAGGCATTTTTTATTTCTAACCAGGAATAAAATCACTAAAGCGCCAATACTTAAGAGAGATAAAAGACAAAACAACAGTGCTGAATAATTAGAGGACTTCTGGGTCAGATGTCCTCCTGTGAGAGCGAACAGCTATCTATGACTAAACAAACAGTTGGAAGAGCAAAAGTTAGAAAAATATTGGCAGACAAACAGAGACTAATCATTTTAGATTGAATGACGCTCTGTGAGAAGTATAAGGATATCTTCATCCTAAGTAAACAGATACCGCTGGGATTATTGCTAAAAGTAACAAGCATACAAGACCAGATGGGCACCAAAATCAAGAGAATCCCTTCTCCGTTCATCTGATGGTGTCAGAGCCCACAATCAATCTTCTGTTACCTAAAAATCACCTGCTTTTGCAGTACTCCCATGGGGAAAATCTAATCTAATATTCAGGAACCCTGTGACATAATTAATTTTTAGTGTATGTGGATATTAGTGAAGAGGGAAAGGTATCTAGTAATGCTTGCTACCTTCCCTAGCAATTACAGTGCTTCCCACTCCATGCAAGTTGACCCCTTTGTCTCCACCCCTCCAGCTGTATGTGTGGGTAAAGCCCGACCGGGCAAAACTGGACTGGTATCTGCTGTGTGAAGAAGCAAAGCAGCAGGTTACATACAGAGGTAGCAGAAATCATCTGCACTATATTCCAGCTGTCTTTCCACAAGAGAACGTATATAAGTGTAAAAAGCACCATATATCTGCTGAAGGATACTGGAGACTAAAAGGTAAAGCAGGTTAAGATTAACTTCCTTTAGGGAAAGCCTCATTTGTCACAAAATTCATCAAAATATTGATCCCAATGCCTGGTAGAAGTGCATTTCTTCTTCCACTTTTCATTAGACATCCACAGCACCAGGCAATGATGATTCTTCTCTATTCTTCTGCATCACCATGCATTTCATAAGTACACAGCTTTTAAAGAACAGATTGATACCACAGCTGAAAAGGATAAAGTTGCAGTACTACCAATATACAGCATGAAATTAGACGCGCAATAAATCCCAAGCAAAAAGCAGTAGTGGAACCCTGGAGATGAAATTTATATGGGAATGTTTCCAAGGAAGCCTCTCCTAGGCTTCACTAAATCTTGACAATGTGTATCTATTTAAACCACACTTTATGCTCCAATTCACTGGAGTACAGAAGTCAAGGCTGGAATGAAAGGGAAAACCATTGGGTATGTATCATTTTACTGGCCACTCAGTATGGGACATTATTTTAACACAGCCAGAGTCAGTCTATTTGCCTAGTATATATATATATTTTTTATCTTTTTTTTAAAGAACAATAAATTATCTTTAAACTCTGCCAATTCCTTTGTTATACAAAAGAGTATTGCTTATGAAGGCTCACACACATCAATTACAAGCCTCTCTGTGCTTTGCCTAGGTGTTCCCTGACAATTACATACACCACCATGATAAAGATCCAAACCTTGAACAGCCCACCCACTATTATGCAGCACATTGACAACAGGCAATAATCCTGCAGCCAAAAGCACTACTTGAGATTTCTGAGACATCCCAGTAAATCCTTCCATTCTTCCATGTCTGGAATTAAAAAATAAAAACCACCAAAACCAGGCAGCCCTTGTACCTTCTCCTGGGGGACAGTAATGCAGGGTACGGAGGAACAAGGAGGTGTCAGAGTTACAGTATTACCGATGCCGCCATTCACCACACGTTTTCATCCCCTGGGGTGGCAGGTCTCGACTTTCACCTGTCTGGGAGGAGAATTTCAGAGTCCTTCTGCTCTGAAGGTGAGATTTAACTCATCTGACTTCCAGTGTACGAAAGCTATTCATCTAAGCTAAATTGACTTGGATCTCTCTGTAGTCGGAAGAGAACAATAAAGGATGTAAAGGATGACAGATCACATCTATCTTAGACTCGGTACCATCAGTACTGCACGAGTTACTCATTAGAAGTTAGTCTTTTTGCAAGAGTCCAGATGACAATTTAGACTGGGTGCCTTTTATAGCTGTTAAAATTAAGACAAATTCCACCGTAGAATGAGACATATCCTCTAACTTCCAGTACATCATCCACACTTACATACCAGTTCTGGCTGCACTCAGGTGTCTGAAGTTCTTTCTCTCAGGGTTGCCCAGGGCACCTGGGATATTCAGGGAACAAACAGCCCTCTTAAAAATAAATGTTATTTATTTTAGCTGTACAAATTTGTCTAATAGAAACTAATGCACACCTAATCAGCAAACTGTCTGCATATATTTCTGCCATGTAACTTCAACCATAATTCAGGCAGACATAATCTCTTCAGCCACCACAAGTGAAGCCTGGCGTCTCTCAGGTGCCGTGGACCATGAAAGCTTCACATTTTCTGTCCCTCTCTCTCATGTCTCTTTTAATCCCACCAGTTATTTTTGTTACTCTGCCTTCCCATTTCATTTCTTGTCTTTGTAGTTTGCTGGAGACGGAGCCAAAAATACAAGAGCGTCCATTAATAACAACGAGCTGTCTAACTTTGAGTTAGCTGTTGGGTGCATCCTTTTTCTTCTTTTTTTCCTGCACAGTTTTTTTTACAAGTTTAACAGCTGTTACTATACAGCACACAGAAAAATATCAAAGACACAGAACATACCAATACGTGAATAATCAAGCAATATAGAGTATTCAAAAATCTATCATAGATAGGGTAGTTCCAAATCTGTCCCCAGAAATAGCCAAATCCAGGGTTGGTAAGACCCTGTGGGTTTACCCCAGCAGCTGACTGGCTGCCAGCTGCCTGCTGAATTAATAGGAGATGCCCCTTCAAGCAGCCAGTCTCCTCTGTCAATTGTATTTTCTTCCTGCTTCTAAGAGGCATTACATGATATTTAAATGCTACTGAGTTTAAAGCACTCCCTGCATTTAAAGTGAAAATGATATCTTATTTTTGTAAGAACATGTAAGAACTTCATGTTTGATGTAAATTATCAGTAATTGGGACTAGTAAACAAATTTTCAAAGTAAGCTATAGCCTCTTCAGCCTCCCACTGCAGAAACCAATCCTGTTCTTATAAAAGCCAATACCTTCATTAGAAAGAAAATCTGCTCTGAGCTTCTTATGAGCAAGAAAAACAAAATGCCACCACAGTTTCATGATCAAACATTTATTAGAATTATTGTATGAACAAAATAAATGCTCTAGTGAATGATGTAGTAAAAATAACCTCAGAATTTATGCACAGAAATAGTGACTTCTGTGTTCTGGGATTTATTTTTTTTTAATAAATGAATGTTTGCAATTATTGCAACAACATTTAGACTTGAAAATACACCAGAATGTTTTAATATTATATTTCACAGGGTGACCACATTTGCCAAATGTGCACAAATATGCAAAGCCTGGTTATAAGACGTTGCTGTTATCTCTCAGAATTTTAAAACAGAGCACTGTCAGCTTCCATAGAGGGCTCACACCTATTTCTAAGGACACAACTTCATTCTTACATGGTACACCATGAATTTCAAGTCAATGTGGATTTTAATCTTCTACCTTTGATCTGGCACAGTAATAAAAAGAAGCGAAACCATTCATTTAAACTTCCACAAGCTTGGGGAAAATTACGGTGGGGGTCTCACATCTTATGACATGAATACATCAAATTACCATTCTAAAATGATGCACAACTGTCTACCTTCCATCTAGGAAGCTATCTTGCAGGTGCCAAACAGACTGCTGCACAAAAAAAGAGGCAGAAATAGCAGTTGCCCATGCTGAGTCTTCTGGTTTGTAAGAATCCAGATTTGGGTTGACCTCATCCATGGGAGAGGGCTTACTACCAGCACACTTCATTTTGAAAAACTGTACCATATTGTGTCCTTCTTGCATCTGTGTTCTTGCCATTTGCTGCAATAATATCCCAAGTATTATTTCTGTTCTAAAATGGTGAGCAAAGGAAAAGCAATGTACTGACAGGAGTTTCACCCAAGAAATGTTAAAGAACAAGCTAATGAATAGAAGCTGTTTGTCAATTGAGTGTTTTAAGGATGACACCTGCAGCTATCCAGAGGTGTGACCTACGTCCCATGCATACACAACTAGACCAATTTAAGCTCCACCGCCAACCTTCTTTTAAATTCATGTAAGTAAGCTTTTACTGCAAAATTTATCTAGTCCTAGTGCCAGCCAAGAAAGCAAGTTTGGTCCAAATACCTATAAAACACCATAAAAATTACCATTAGTGTTGACTTGTATAATTATATATCTATTATAAGGGCCCTGCACAAAGCCTCCTCTCTACAGACTCCTAGTTTAAGCAAGAGCTGCAGTACTTGGTAAGCCCAACTTACCTCAAACCACATTTAATGGGAAGTGAAAACAGAAGCAGTCCCAGAAGTCAGCAGTGGCTCTATGGATTCGGAGGAACTTGGTCCTGTCAAATTATCTGCTGCACGTCCATAAGCTGTGATAAAGGAGATTTTTACCAGCACAGCAACAGTCCCACTGGTAGCACAGCAACATTTTCTGATAGCCACTGCCCCTACTCCTGGATGAGATGATCTAAAACTACAAAGCTTTTAGCAAGAAATAGCACATAATACACACTTTCAGATATCAAAACCAAACACTCCAGGTCTGCCTGGATCTGAACCCAGACAGCAGCACATCTGAATGTCATGAGAAACCATCCATCGTACATGCTGTGAACCAGTCAGTCCAGATGGCACATCTGCTCTGACACTTAAAACTTGAAACATCTTGGAAGTCTAATCAAGCGTCACAGGTGTTTCAAAATGTCTTGTAAAGATATTTGAGTGTATACACATCCAGTAAATATTTTCTGGGTTAACTGGGATACTAGAATGAATCACTACAGTGTTCCTTGAATGTCTGTCCTCTAGGCAAGAATATCCATAACTCCCATTCAATTCTACCTTTCCAGTGATTCATATTCAAAGTCTTTCACTCCTGCCATGAAACCCACAGTTTACAGCACATAAGCTGAAATACCAGGTATTGCATTTTTGACAGGAAATAACCCACCACAGTTGCTGGAGGAAACAATCAGGCAGATTCAAAGATCACTTCATGGCAGTTAATAGTGGTTATTGCTCCAGACTCATTGCTTCCCACATTAATTCACATGACTTTTATGACCTCTCTGTCTAAGCTTTTCAACACAGATATTAAAATACTTGGAAACCATCCTTGTTATTCATTTGACTTACCCTGCCCACAGATGAAAGGGATATTTTTCCCCAGCTGAATTCCATTCAATTTTTCCTCAGTTCTTTTTCATTTTCAGCCCTTCTTTTGTTATTATCAGCTTATTGAAAGAGATCTGCATAAACCTTTGAAAATACACAAGTTCCAAAGCAATACACTAAATTCACCTCAGATCAAGGGGAAGAGAGTCATCCACAGCATGTAAAAATTAGGTAGAAACTACTGCTTCATGCTCCCAATATCTATGCTATTTAATGCCTAATCTGTAAAACAACTCAGCATGCATTACACTGGTCACATCACATCAGTTACAAAGACCTGCAGGAGTTTTAAGCTGGGATTTAAAGGTAGAAGAGTCACCATTTTCAGTAAATGTTACTTCTCTAATTTGGCACAAGTCAGAACACTCCCATTCTATAAACTGTAACTGGAGTTTAAGAATTCAGAATAACCATACACTACGGTAGCCCTTCCTCTTGTAGGTGTCTGGGGAGATAACTAATTAACCAGGATCATATCCAAACAGTAACCTAGGAAAGCTATAACTGTAGGGACAGCACCTCCCAAGAAATGACAATAATATTGTGGCTCTCCTCACTTCAATAGTTTCTCCTTAAAATCCAAGAATAGTTCAAATAATAGCAATTTTATCTGCTACGTAAACTAGGAGAAGCAATAAATCAGTGGATCTTATTCCTAACCTTGCCATACATCCTCCATGTATCTCCTTTTGGATTGCAAGGCTCTCAGGAAATTGCCAGATTTTTGTATTGTTGGTATTCAGAGACAGAAATATTTGCCTTTATGAAGCAGTCACTACATAAAGTCACTGCCTTTATGAAGGAGTTGTGCATTTACACAACCTCTCATACAAAAGTAACTGCATGTTAGGTTCCTGGTTCAGGGTGAAGGTGTGCTATTCTTAAACTAAAAGAGGATAGATTTAGATTAGTTAGTACAGAAAGATTCTTCCCTGTGAGGGTGGTGAGGCCCTGGCACAGGCTGCCCAGAGAAGCTGTGGCTGCCCCCTCCCTGGCAGTGTTCAAGGTCAGGCTGGATGGGGCTTTGGGCAGCCTGGTCTAGTGGGGGGTGTCCCTGCCCATGGCAGGGGGTGGAACTAGATGGGCTTTGAGGTCTCTTCCAACCCAAACCAGTCTGTGGTTCTGTATCTTCTCTCAAACAGTGTATCTCAGAAAAATACTTTCAGAGACATCTGTGACTGACAGATCCATGTTTAAAAAACTACTAAAGAAACTTTTTTTAAAAAACCCTGTATAAGCAATTTTTTAAAAATATATATATTTCCTACTGTCTTTAAAATGGATAGTTGTATGCCTTTTTCATTGATAGTATTAGGAAATGGTATGCTGAGGTGCCTTGGAGGCTAGGAACTTAATTTCTCATGAGGAAGACATGGCTGAAGAAAGGAGCTCAAAACTCCTATAGGTAGGCTAGGAGAAAATATATTCCCACAGAAAAAGGCCTAGCAAAAAGGGATCACATTCCAGCAAATGCAGTGGTTTAAGCTTCCAGCTCATAAATGCAAGCTACAGCTGAGAATGTTTTATATCCTCCAGAGTTTCCAGCCACAATTCAAAACTTTATTCCATCAGCCAGGAGAGGTGGTTGTTTTTTCTCTCCACTGCTACCTGACATTTTTCCTGCAGCTCTCACCACCTGACAAATACCACGCTTTGCTAGGTATATGTATCCTCACTTAAGGGTAGTACTGAGAATGTATTTCAATACAGCAAGAGCCTGTAATTTTCTAGCTTTAAGGAATAAATTTGTCATCTTGCAAAAGCCTCCTCAAAGTGATGGATGTTTATTCCGTTACTTGTATGGTCACTCCAGGGCGTCATACAACTTTGTACAAACGTTTAGAAGCAACCTAGGAATTGCCTATTGATTAACATTCCCTGTGCTAACAAACATTTGCTCTTTGTGCTTTCAGTGCAGCACTAGATATACTGCAGCCTGTCTTAACCCCTTGAATACTTGCTCTTTGAACAAATTATGAACTCTTAACTTCTACTCCTGAATTTATCTAAGGAACCCCACCCCCCTTAAAAATATTAAGGCACATTTTTAGTGAATCTCTGTCTTGCAGTTTGGATGACAGATTGTGATCCTTTGCATAACGGGTACAGTGAATATTTTGACTTCAGTGACTTTGACTTCAGTTTCACTTATTTTTTTACAAGGGTGGCAGGCCAAGGAGTCCACAAAGAGACAGAGAGAAACGCCTTCTTTGTCCTTCAGTATTACATGACCAAGCACCACCAGCAGACCTGTTAAATCTTACGCATTCAGTAAGAGGCTCAGAAACTTCTCCACCGAGGTACCTACAGTTGCAGAACAGAATCACAGCTTCTCTCCTGTTCCAGGTTCCCATCTGCCAGATCCATCTGGACCCTGATCCATCACGCACTGATTATCTCTGTATCTGGTACATGGAGAAGAGAATCGGAGCAAATGCAGACTACTGTACTGCAGCTAAGGAAGGTGCCAACAAGTGAGACTCCACAATTAAAGGATCATATACACTGGCACTAACACACCGGTCCTACCTATTGGCCCATCCATCCTACAGATGGGGTCGCATACAGAGACAGGGCTGAGTGGCCTCTTGCACAGTGGAAATACTGAAGAGAATTTATACCAAAAGAAGTAGTTTAAACAATACTTGGAGTTGGCATAAACTGGTACTGTTGCCCAAAAAATGCAAGCGTGCCCTCTTCTTGCCCATTTTCTCGTTCCTGTCCTTGTGTTTATCCCCTCCCTTGAGCTAACACAAACCTTTACGAGGTTGCCTGATGAATCAGGATATAGAATATATCTGGATTAAAAATCCTCTGTTTCTTTTCAAGTTAATTTCCATCTAATTACATTCTGAATATAATTCAGCACATAATTTGCAACATGAAAATGCAAATGCTTATGCTGACCATGGAAGCAAGAAATATATGGGTAGGAGCAAGCAGAAGGATCGCTTCTTTTAGTGGCAGTTGTCTTATTCTAGCTCCAAGTTATCACAGTCTAACTATTACTGTGCTGTTTCAAAGCTAATCAAGACAATTTAAGAAGATAGTGCCCCCAGGAACAGTAGATCGGCTGCCCTCATCACCCCTGACCACATTCCCCTACTCTCCTTTTTTGTGTAAGACTTACTGAAGGTGCAGGTAAGTCTGGTCTAAAGTCTGCTCCCACTGAAAGCTAACTCTCTCCTAAGGCTGAGTTTTGGCTGGACCTCTGAGCTTAACCAACTCACTGCACAGCTACACAACTGCACCAAGGGGGTGTGAGATCATACAGGTGAAAGACTTCCCTTTGGGAGGCAGTGCAGCCATAGATCATCAGCTGGTTCCAAGCATGAAGCTGCACTTTCACTGTCACCTTTTACTGTCAATCAGAAGCAAAGGTTTAGAAGCCTTGGCTCTTCAGCGTTTTCAGACAAGCGCTACATCCAACTGTTGTACACAAACCCATCAGAAGCAGGTACTATTTTTTCCCTCTCACACAGAAAGTTCTCCAGTGTTTTACTAAGCAAGTATCCAAGAGTCCCTGAAAACATTTAAATATTTGAAACAGTATCAATGGCTTTTGGAATACTCCATTTAACTTGTGAATAAACAAAAAAAAAACAGTCAATTTTTGAGTGTTTTTCAAATACTTTTTTTTTCGCTTGTGCTGTTTTATGTTTAAACATAAAGGCTTCAACAAAGCAGTGATGCTTTTGTGCTTTAGCACATACAAACCAACATTTCCTTGAGGTTTATCAGAACACATTTCTCAGGTTTGATAGCACAACATACATACTGTCTGCAGACTTACCAGCTTGAGCAGAAAAAAACCCAATTATCAGTCCTTTTCCAGATCTTCAGGACTTCACCAGCAACCAAACAGGTATCTCTGCCACTATGAGGATTAGGTTTTTTGGGTCAGCCATTGACTCATGCTAATTACTGTCAAAGCAGAAATCTGCATGCTGAAACCAAATCACTACGGGCATTGAAATCACTGCATCTAACAAGCACTCTGGAATTCTTTGGAAGACACTGCTGTTGTATGGCACTATCTGTCCTCAGACCTCACACTAAGGCCACTTCTGTTTCGTATCTTTATCAGTGATCTAGACAAGGGGACCCAGTGCAACCTCAGTTTGCAGATAACACCAAGTTGTGTAGGAGTGCTTACCTGCTTGAGGGTAGGAAGGCTCTACAGAGGGATCTGGGCAGGCTGGATTGATGGGCCAAGGCCAACTGTATGAGGTACAACAGGGCCAGGTGCCAGGTCCTGCACATCAGTCACAACAACTCCAGGCAATTCTACAGGCTTGGGGAAGAGTGGCTGGAAAGCTGCCTGGCAGAAAAAGACCTGGGCATGCTGGTTGACAGCTAGCTGAGCATAAGCTGGCCGTGTGCCCAGGTGACCAAAGCAGCCAACAGCATCCTGGCTTGTATCAGAAATACTGTGGCCAGCAGGACTAGGGAAGTGGTTGTCCTCCTGGTATCTGGTGAGGCCACACCTCAAATACTATGTTCACTTTTAGGCCCTTCACTACAAGAAGGATATTGAGGTGCTGGAGCATGTCCAAAGAAGGGCAACAAAACTGGTGAAGGGTCTAGAGAACACATCTTATGGGGAGCAGCTGAGGGAACTGGGGTTGTTGAGAAAAGGAGGCTGAGGGGAGACCTTATCACTCTCTACAACTCCCTGAAAGGAAGTTGTAGCCAGGTGGTGATTGGTCTGCTAAGTAACAAGCAATAGGACAAGAAGAAATAGCTTCAAGTTGTGCCAGGGGAGGTTTAGATTGGGTATTAGGAAAAAATTAATCACCAAGGGGCTTGTCAAGCACTAGGCTGCCCAGGGAAGTGGTTGAGTTACCATCCCTGGAAGTACTGAAAAGACTTATAGATGTGGTGCTTAGGGACATGGTTCAGTGGTGGACTTGGCAGTGTTAGGTTAACTGTTGGACTCAATAATATTAAGGGTTTTTTCCAGCCTCAATGATTCAGTTACTCTGTCTTTAGTTAGAAACCCATGTAAGACAGAAATACCGTAAATCTTGACCCTTTCTTTCCTGTGAGTTTTCTTACTTCTAAAATAATGAGCAAATAGTTCTTTATGGTCTGTGGTCTCTGTAACAAAATGTCCCTAAAAATTCTTCCTCAAAGTCCATTAAATTCTTCCTAACTGACCAAACATTATTTTAATACATGGCTTCCCTACTAAATAAAGCTGACCTAACAACTGTCTCTATTCAAAGCACTGGGACCTAGCACACAAGCTGGCAACAATTCATATCTTGGCCCTAAATGAGGGCTTTTTATCTCTAATAGTTGTATCGTAATTCCCCTGTGATGTCCATCCTTACTGGCTCAACTCCTGGAAAGAAACTGGGTATCAGTGTGCTGTACGGATGATTTACAGTAAGATCTTCCCAAGCAATTTCAGAAGCAGTCCTTTCGTAACATACAGGCTCTACCCTGTTGACAGGTTTAGGCAGGGGTTGCCTTGTGGCCAGCATGTAGATGTACAGTACCAAGCTATAAATGTGGTGAACTGAGCGGCAGCTGTTTGAACCTGAGAACAAAAATTGAAGATTCAAAACACATGAAAAAAACCCAAACAAGCAACAAGAGAAAGGAAGGAAGTTTAATCTATTCATATTAGAGCAGGAATGAAAGATATGGATCTCAGTGTCTTTTTGACAGGTCCTTTCTTCCGGTAGCTTGACATTTCATCAGCAATGCTCAACTAAAACTTGTTTTACATGTAAAATCATCTTGTGTACAGCATATGAAAATAGACATTAATACGAACAAAACAGATAACTGCAGTCCTCAGTGCTCTTTACATACAGATACCCATTGTCTTCATGATACTGCAACTGCAAGTCTATTTCTGCCAAATGGACTGTGAAAATCAATAGCAAACTCCATTAGCTAAATAACACTTGCAAGCTCTGACTTGACTAAGGAAACTTGGACTCAGGTGGTTTGTGCAAAACTACCAGCAAAAACTCCATGGAAGTTCTTACTCGTGCCATGTGGTCACTAGTGGGCAGCTTTGAAAGACTGAAGTCATTTTGACATCAGAATTTCTGAACTTGTACCTGTGTATTAAAAAAATTTTAAAAATAAACTGAGATTTAATCAACAGGCAAAAGGTTGTTCCCTAAATGAACTACCAGAAAATTTTCAGTTCTGTTTAGTAATTGTGATGGAGTCTTTTGAACATACCAGCCCAACCTGAATATGGACATTAAAAAAAGCTATTTTTTTTTTCAACAATCAGTGTGGCTGGTGGTGTGACTTTTAACTCTCACAAAGCTATAAAAGGGCTAAAATCTGGTCTACCCTCTTAATGATTTAAGTAGTGTTTATCAGTTGGGTAATAGAATAGCCTTCAGGTTCTGACCATGACTAGCAAAAGCCCCTTGTGCCAATTAAGTAATTTCAGTGAAAAATGTGTTTTCCTTTGGCTATCAGGCACAGAATTCACCTACAGATTTAGTGGAATTCCCCTCAAGAATTCCTTTTAAAAGTCCAAATATAGATACCTATAATGCAACATGTCATTTTGGCATGAATCACTTTACATTTGGGAAAATGGTTAAAGCAATATTGGTCAGCATTAGTTACTCTTCATGAGCTTATTAATGCAACAACAACTACTCTGTTGCACAGAAAAAAAACCCAAGAGGTGCTCAAATAAACTATTCAGTGAAAGAAGTAAGGCTGCTCACGAAGCATGTGAGCAGCATGTTGACATGATAGCCTGGGTAAGAGCTCTCAAATTCTCCACTAGGAAATGATCAGGATTAACTTCTTTGGAAGGCTGTTGTCCTGACTGATGCAGCAGGACCAGACAGGAAAAGTTAGCAGAGGATAACCTCCTTCCTGTGTGCTGGCTTTACACCCTCTGAGGTCAGAGATGGCCCTTGGTTTCCACAGCCATCTCGGCCTTCTGCATGCAGGTGCTAGATATAGCCTTGCCCCACTCTGCCTGAAAGGTACACCTAGAAATTAATTTCCGTATTATTTTTTTGTTGTTTAAAATAGGAACTTTCTAAAACAGGCCTAACTTTAGTTAATGCCACATTCTACATTTAAATACTGGTGCACCGCCTCCAAGTCCAAAAACTTTCCCCATTATGTTTTTGGTGCTTACCAGTCAGCCACAGTGGACCAGAGCTTTTCTTGGCCTCGAGTGAAGCTTGAGGAAATCACCCCTCAGCACTCCGGGAGGGAAAAAAAGAAATAAAAACCCCAACCAAAGAAATCAATTTTACAAAAGTGCATTAACAACTTCATAAAATAAGAAAACACAAAAATTCAAGTGAAGGTGCAAGTATATTTTTTAATACTTTGCACTCCTGGAGCTCTATGATCCTTGGGATCCCTTCCAACCCATGCCATTCTATCATTCTATACACGTACAGTGGGGAAAAGTGTGGGGTGGCAGTATTTCACGGCAGAGGCTGCATGCGATAGGGAAGGGCGCCCGAGCAGAAAAGGCACCATGAGAAGGCTCAGCTGAAGCGTTCACCCAACACCCCGAGAGCGGCGGGGCCGGCGGTGAGGGCAGGCGGCTACAGAAGCCGCGCCGGCCGCTCCTCAGGGGAAGCGCGGCCCCAGCACGGCGAAGGCGAGGCCCTGCGCTCCCCGCCGGAGCGAGGCGGGGAAGGGGCTGAGGAAGCTCCCCCGCGGTCGGCACGGCGCTCCCTGTCTCCCTGTCAAGGGGCGCGGGGTGCACGGTCTCGTCTAACGCCCTCCTTCCTCCCTCGGCTCTGGAGAGCTGTTCTCCACTCGCCTCTCCCGGGAAGCAGAGCCCTGGGGCTTTCCTGTCAGGGAAGGCCGCAGACCTGAAAGAGAGGGCAGCTCCTGGACGAGCAGGTCCCTCGCCCTACCCCCGGCGGAGCACACGCGACCCCCCCGGGGCAGGTGGCGCTTCCAGGGGGAGCCTTCCTCCCCCTCCTAGCGCTGGTGGCCCGGAAGGGAAGCCCTGCCCCTCCTCCTCAGCCAGCTCCCTGGTGACAGCGGCCATCTCTGTACCTCCCCCTTCGCTACCTCCCGCGGGTCTACTCCACCTGTAGCGCGCCCACGGGGCGGGCAGAAGGCGAGCGCCCCTCCGCCTGCCTGCTTCCCTCCGCCCGCCTGGCCGGGCTACGGCAGCCGCTTCCTCCCGCTCCGCAGCCGTGCGGCCGCGGCCCTGACGTCGTTTCCTTCCAACATGGCGAGGGCAGGTTGTTACTGCTTCTGCTGCTACCACGGCTGCTGCTGCCGCCGCTAATGGAGGCGGGTGCGGGCCGGGGGTGGCTCAGGGACTGAGCGCGTCGCGGGCGCTGTCCGCGCACACACGCAGCAGGGGCGGGGGGAAGAAGAAGGAAGAAGGTTTCGTCCACCCTCAGCAGCGGCGGTTGGCTGCCGCCGCCGTCCGGGCCCACCCTAGTCTCCCCTCGCGGGGAGCCTCTGAGCGGGCGTCGGGACGCCACGGCCCTCCCTCTGAGGGAGCCCTTCCCCCGCGCCTGCCTCGGCCCGGCCCCGCGGCCTCGCCGCCTGCCCCGGCCCCTCGCAGCCCTCCCCCGGCGGGAGCGGCCGGTGACCCGCTCTCCTTTCCCCACCCCTCCTCCTCCTCCTTTCCCGGCTCGATCGCGCCCATGTATGAAGGGAAGAAGACGAAAAACATGTTCCTGACCCGGGCCCTGGAGAAGATCCTGGCCGACAAGGAGGTGAAGAAGGCGCATCACTCCCAGCTGCGCAAAGCCTGCGAGGTGGCCCTAGGTGAGGCACAGCTCGGGACGGGAAGGGGCGGCCGGCGGGGACTGCGCCGGGGGTCGGGGTGGTCGCCGGGCCCCCCTTTCCCCTTTGCTAACGTGTGTATGTGTATATGTGTGTGTGTGTTGCGGAGAGGGAGAAGAACCGCTTTGGGGCCTCTCAGGGGAAATGAGGCAGAGGGGGCTGGCCGGAGAGGAAGGGCTGGGGGAGGTGGGACTGCGGGCTGAGCCGTGGCACGGGTTTTGGGATCGAGTGGAGGATGTGGTTCGTTGTGTGAGGCTCGGTTGGGTGCGCAGAGAGGCCGAGGCCTGTCGTCGTCTGATCGCGAAGCCCTGTGGCAGCATGTGTGTGCCCCTGGGCTGAGGGGAGAGCTTTGCACCTTGCCGAGAGTGGTCCCTCCGCGCACTGGCCCTCGTTGACAGTGGTGGTGAGGGCGCTGCGGCGCCCGACGGGCTCTCCTCCTCCTCCTCCCCGCTTGTAGGATGAATAGGCAGAGAGACGGAGGCGCCGAGCTGTGCTGACCTGGAAGCAGACGGCCGGCGGGGAGGGAGCAGGTGACAGGCAGCGGTAAGGGAGGAGGGATGGGGGAGGAAGCGGGGGTGGTGGAAAGCAAGAGACAATGACACCAGGCCACGTCTGGAGTTGGTGACCTTTCGAGTCGGGACGCTGTCCTCTAGGAAGGAGGGCTGGAGAGGGTCCAGAAGATGTGCAAGAGAGATCCTCGGCCGTGTCGTTACAGTCGGAGAAACAGCTGATGGGGAAGGGGGCTTGCTCCATGCATGGCAGAGTCGGTGCAGCCTCGGAAGATGTGGGAATGTTTGCCTGTTTCAGGCTGAACAGAGGTGTTTGGTTTGTAGACCAGCTGTGTCAACACCACCTCGTCTCGAAGTGTGACAGGAGTACGGGGGGCTGGATAGTACAAGACATATGTACACAGGCGGCATAAAATGAGAACTTGGGCTTTAAAATTCTGGTACGATGAGTACAGTCAGGGTTTGAGCCCAAGTGGCAAAATATTGATGTATTTACTGAAAGACTTCTAGAGAAAGGCCTGCCGTATTTAAATAATGCATAAATCGATTATGTCCCTCCCATTCTTGTGTAATTGTTTCTGGGTTTGGAGGTGATTATCTTGGTTTTGTACAGTAATAATGTCAGTTTAAATGGAGTTTTTTGAACAGACAATACTAAACTGAAACTTGCTTGTTTTAAAAATTAATATAAGTAATTTAAAGTTTCCTGTTCTTTTGTCATCCTATTAGTCTTTTAAAATATTTTTCTTTAAAAAAACCCCAACACAATCCTTTGCTTGTTTTCTTTGTCTATGAAAGACCCTGACAAATGGAGGGGGAGAAAGGCAGTAGCTCAACTATTTATTCCTTAATAATTCAAATAGATTGGAAAGATTTTTTTTTCTTACATCTCTCATTTGTCACTAGAGTTATTAATCATGACAGTCTTATGATTTAGACAAATGGGATTAAACTGATAACCCTTTTGGCTTTTCTTTTGACTTTAGACTGCATATTCAAGTTGGAAATAAACCAGGAAAATGTTTTCTTGTTATTAAACTGAATTTATATCCAATCTATATGTCATCCATAGAATTAGACACTGTGAGTTTCTTCTGCACTTTATTTCAGTATCTAGATCTGTCTTAAGTGTCATCCAGATCCCTCCAAGCACAGCTCCATTGTGTCACACAGATTATAAAGCAAGTCTGCTAGACTCTACAGTCTGCATCTTTTATCTTGTGAACGGATTTGTGCAAGGAGACCCCCAAGCATACACCCCAGTGATTTCTCTGCTACAGCTTCATTGAAACCTCCCGTGGCTCCAATTGTATGATCGGGGCTTAAACAGCAAAACAATACGATGTGTGGGTATACAAAAAAGACAGTGAAGCTGGGAAAAAGAAGTACAAGATTATGTGTATTAGCTGATGTGTACAGAAGGGTTTCATGAACTTGAAACAAATCAGACATGATATTAATTACCATACCATAGACTCTTACTGAAATGAGTGTTCTTAGATTGTGGCACAAGGTAAGATAGTGATTGTTTATGTAGTGTGGTCCATTGTCTGTTTTTTCAGTGATGGACTCCTTATTAAATAGTGGCAATACCTGAGGAGAGTAAATATCCTCCTTAATTCACATGGAGGGCAACTGGGTGTTAAAGCTGAGCTGTGATAGCTGTAGCAGAACTAGAAATAGAATGCACATGTTGTGCTCTCTACGTCTAGCTCTTCATCTGTTGGAGAACACTTCAACTGGATGCTTCTTTGCCACCTTAAGCAAGGAGTACATACATTTTATTCCTGAGAAATCCCTGCATTATTTTAGAGAGCAACAATGTTAATGATAAAACATTAGTAAAATAATAATTTAGAGTTAAGTTCAATTTCTGGTTAACTCTGGCAGAGTCTAACTTTAAATTTTCATCAGATTTTTAAAAATTTTTATTAAGTAGAAGGTAGCTTTTAAAAATCATGTCAGTAATTACATATCTTCAAATCAACATTGTGGTTTTTTTCAGCCTGAATATTTAATTAATAGTCTTCATTGAAATTATCCGATGTAATACAAAACGCTGTCATTAAGATTTTTTTCCAATTGCATGACTGTAGTAAAATGTTGCTTACTATTAGTGTGTCAGACATTCTAACTGGTAGTTGTTACTAATCCAGACTTTCTTTGCTTCTTTTAAAAAATATTTTCCTTTTTTTTTCCCCCTAAATCCACTGTTCTTACATTGTTTGTATAAAATAAGCTGCTATCAAAGTGTTTCAGAAACAAGGAATCAATGACCAGAAATACAATATTCTTGTACAGTAAGCAAACAAATTAAAATTCTGCTTCTTAGATGAAGGTTGACAACCATTGTTTTAAGAATCTTCAGGAATGTGTATTTGTCACTTTTAATCCCTGTATATTTTCTTATAGACCCATGCTGTTGCATTCCATAAAGATGATACTTTATTATTTTAAATTCATGAATTCTGAGGGAGAAAAAGCCCCACAGCATTCCTGGTCTGGCAGTCTGACCTCTGAACAGGTGTTAAAATGAGGTTCTTCCAGGATGACCTGTTTTTGAGGGGTTTTTTTTGCTATTAGAAGATAAGAAAGCAAAATATGAATTAAATACTGCAAGTTGGATTGTAAATGTTCTTTGGTTTTTAAGAGGCATGAAATTAATCCTGATACTTGCATCCTGTATCTGATGATTCACCAGGTTATGTCTGGTTTAATACAGGATAGCTGACTCCAACTTTAATGTGGTTTTTTTGTGTAACTGCCCTTTCTGGAAGACATTCCCTGTATGTAAACAATGTAACATTTCTCTCTCTAGTCACCTAATGAAGTACAACTAATTTTATGACTTCCAAGTTGTTTACTTGCATAGCAGCTACTCTTAATCTGTGTAAAGAATGAGTTTATCTTTAAAATTGTCCACTTGCAGAGAGCATCAGACAGCAGGCTCACAGCAAGATTAGATTTAGAGGTTTCCTTCCCAGTCAGTTCTGCTGTTTTCTGTATTGGTTTTCAGCCATGTTATAGTCTAGGAACTTTACAGTAAATACACTGCGTTGTGCATAGTCCATAAAAAGTCTTGGGGAAAAACTAAAACTCTATAGCTGAATGTAAAGTTTTTAATAAACTGAACAAAAACTGCTCAGAGTTTTGTGTCAGAATACAGGTTGTGGATTTGCCTGCTTGGGAAGGTGGTTTATAGAAGGACCAAACTGAATGAACCAGAACTCCCTGCTTTATAAAGGCTGCTGGTTTCATTGCAAATCAGAAGTCAAGCAACTCTTCTGTAAAACTCTAAACCACAAATAATGTGAAGTGAGACATGTGCTGGTATGTAAAGTGAAGTGTGTGAGTGCTGTTTGGAATTCTGTGAGTACCGACTGAAGACTGGCTGAAACTTAGTTTTAAAGGGCTCTGGTGCTGCTTGGATTTGTTTGGTCTGTCATGCAGGGATCCTGCTGGGTGATGCAGGTTTCATGTAATGTGAAAGTAACAGCTCTGTTCCGTTTGTGCTGCCATTACATGCAGGCGTAGGATGATGAAGCAGCAGGATATAATTAAGCACTGAATCTTAGTTTTTTCTGAACACAGGTAATGTTTGCAGTAGAACTCACTTCTGAGGTGAGAAGATTCATCTGTATCTTTATTTATACAAATCTGTAAATGGCCTAGGAAAGTCTCACCTGCATAAATTTTTCTGTGTCTCTTTTTATCCTTCCTAGATTCATCTTCTTGTGTCCTTCACATATACAGATAATCATGTTCTGTTGTCAGTGTAAGCTAGGTTAACAGTCAGTACAGAAATGCATATATGTGTTGCAATGCTAAGTGTGTTGAAAAAAAACTGACCTAAATTAGCCCAAACAGCTAAAAATATATTTTGAGGATGAATATCATGTTACTCCTGGAATTCATTTTAGTGGAGAGGTGTTGGACAAGCTGAATTTCTGTTTGCATTTTGGATAATGCTGTTCTTGGTAGACTACCATCCATCTTTTATCAAAATTACTTGGCCCTTTCTAGAAGGCAAAGTCTTCTCTATGCTGAACAGAAAGAGATCGGTATCGTGCCACTGTCAGTTGTCTGCATGTGCTATAGGCATTTATTTTCACTATGTACAAGTCATCACTGTCCATCCAGAATTTATTTTCTGGTTGCAGTTACTCTTCTGCAACACTTATTTTGAAGTAAACAAGCAGGAGACATCGAGTATTTGTTTTTGGTTTTGTGGGGGGGTTTGTTTGTTTGTTTGTTTTGTGAGGGGTTTTGATACAAACTAAGATGTATATTTAAAAAAAAAATCCCTAGAAGTTGCAGCTGCCTTTCCTTTCTCTTGCGTTGCTAAGCATGAGCTTTAATTAGCAAGGCTTCAGTGTGGTTAAGAACTCATCTAGTTTTTAAATATTGAAAACTTGACTTGATAACAGTAAGGTTTCGTTGGCCCCATAAGCTGCTTTCCAGGTTGACTTTGGCATTTGAGGTCTTAAAGTGCTGTTTATGCTAAATTTTTGGGGCTAATTTAAGAGAAGTTGTGTATAGTGGGAATTTTTGGTTTAAATGTGATCAGTTCTTGGCTGTGTAGAATGGCAACACTGATGAGCTTTAATCTCCCTTGAGAAAGGGGGTGGTTGGCAGGGTGTGCATAAAAACACTTGCAGAAAACAACATCAGTTGTATTTGGGTTGGAAAAATGTTAATGGAGAATAAGTATCAAATACTTGCTTTTTGTTTTGAAAAAAGGAAAAAAAAAAGGGATTTTTTTAGGTGGAACTTTGACTTTATCATGAAATACATCCTTGGTTATGGCCATTGGTATTTTGAAAGCTTTAACATGGATTTTCTGTATCTGTTAAAATCTTATCTTGAAAGACTTCAACACGTCTTTGTGACTTTCAAATATGTCTGTTCTGCTGTGCACTTAGAGCACTAATTGGAATGTTGAAACTTAAATAAAAAGTTGTTGCCTTGTAACCAGAGTGCATCTATTTCTTATAATGAAGCATCTCTACTGTTTGGTGGGGTTTTGTTCTAGTTGATCTTTTTCTGTGCCCTCTTCCAGTATATTATTCTTGTAATTGTCATCTTTTTCTCTCTTCTCTTGGTTCTTGTCTCCAGTAAACCACAGTTTGATGTTTTTCAGGATGACAGCAGTTGCCATTCTTGTGCATCTTCTTCATATACAATTGAAAAAAAAAATTAGCTTGTCTGTTGCTGTCAGATGTACATTCCAAAGCTTTTCTAGAGTCTTTCAGAGAATACTTGGTATTCAGCTAGCATTTTGGTAATATGTTGTTAAATATGCTAACTTGTTTAGTTGTCAGAGAAGATTGTCACATGGGTGTTTATAGGGAGGGTGTTCTAGTCCTTAGTAATATTTTAGTCAGTTTCTCTTCTCAGTACTTGCTGAAACTCTTAGCTGGGATTATGGACTTGCAAAGCACTAGATGAGGAAGCCCTGTCTTCTTTTGGGGCATCTACCTGCCAGTTAGGGGTGTTTCCTTGGTGTTGATACTAGTATCAAGTTGCTGACTAGTTAGTACTTTAAAGCAAACAAATGTTACAAGGGAGCAAGACCACGAAACTTGTACATGACTCTCATTCAATTCTGCAACAGCCAGCAGTGGAATGGTGACTCTGACTTGACCAGGCGGGGAGAAGGGAGTTCTGTGTTTTCTGCATCAAGCTGGAGAGCTTTCCTGTGTGATGTGTAAATTGGTGGTTTGCTGGGAGAAAATATTTTTGTCTGGGAAAGACAGCTACTATGACTGGGGCATCAGAGGCTGAAGTGACTTGGGAAACGCCACTCTAGAGAGTTCAAGAAAGGAGAGGGGGTGTCAAGGAAATAGGATTGAGTAAGAAGCTCAATAGTTTTTATCTGTTAGAGGAGGCAAAACTCTACTATGTGTGTCTGAAAGCCAAAAATATGTGACCTAGATGTGTTGGTCAGATGGATACAGGCCTAGAAGTGTTCTGTGCATAGCCAGCAGTTATTACTCCTTTCCATGAGCAAATGGTAGAAGAAATTATAGGTTATTGCTAGGCAAACCAAACCTGTAAGAAAAATCACATACATGCAGAAAGTCTCTAGACAACCAGGGAAAACATAACACTTTTGTGGGGTTTTATAGAAAGACAGTATTGTACAAGGACAGTTGAACAAATGGCAACTGGTGTAGTTTGTTTCTATGAAAAAATACCCAGTGTCAGAACTTTAAAAACCCCCACCAAAATCTAAACAAACCCCAGCATATGAATATATCTACGTTTTAAAGATATATTAATGGAATGCAGGAGATTTTTAAATAAAAATACTTGTTTTGAGAGATAAGGTAGGTGATACCAGTTATATGATACTTCCCATTTTAAGTATAAATGTAAAAGAGCTGCCAAAAATAGACCTGTCAGATCCCAAGAGTTTGAAATACCTGGCAGAACTCTCTTATTGATTTCTAATCAGTCTTAAGACCCTGAAAAAATTCCAAAGGACTGGAAGACATGTAATGCTATGCCAACATAGTTATAAGGATGAGCAAAATGACCTAGGTAATTACTAGGGTATTGTCCTGGTGTTGATCCCAGGCACTGATATGTGATGTGAATGAGAACAATGCCAGCCAGATTTGAGAAAGATTTAAAAAAACCCAAACAACCAAACCCTCTATCAGTTTAATATTTTGGGGATAAATTATGAGACTTTTTTACCCCCATTTTGGTCTCCTATAACTCCTGTGTTCAGCAGTTCTTAATTTTACATTATGAGAAGTAAAAACTATCAATCTGGTAGGAAAAGCCTTAATGAAATTTCATTTGAATTGATAAATACAAATTTTGTTAAACCTCCTTTCTCATTTTTCACAATGCTTCTTTCTACTTTTTCTATGGTCTTAGCTTTTAGGTATTCTTCTTGGCATTGAGGATTTTGCTTGGATTTCTTTGTGGGTTTCTGGATTTGGTTATGTTTGGTTTTCTTTAATTTGAAGTTTTACATTTTAGTTTTCAGTGTGGAGGTATTAGATGATGGTGTTTTAGTTGGGAAGCAGGAGCTCTTAAAAGAATTTGAATTTGTGATGAATCCAAGGTCTTAATACTGTGCTGTAGTCAATAGCAGCTTTGAAGCTTGTGTAGGGAATGTGGACCTTATGCTACCTGTGCCTGATACAATTTTTAGAGTACTGTTACCTGTGGTTTCAGTAGCGTGTGGGCTTTATTATCAGCTTGAAGAGCTACACTAATTAGAGAATGAAAAAAACAGCACAAGAATCAGGATTAAGTGTGTTGCTTCTGTTTAGACACAGGTAGGGAAACAGTGGGCTGGCTTCATTCTCTGATGTTGCAAATCTTCATATCATAATCTTGTCCAAAAATGTGTTTTAATTTGAGCAGAAATTGTTTCAGAGATATCTTATACCTGGCTGTGTCTTTGAGGAGTTTGTAAAAGGCAGTCATGCTGGATGCTTCCTCTTAAACTGAAAAAAAGGTGATTCTGTTTTGAAAATTCCTTTCTCTTTAACAAAATGTCAAATTTGATTTTACAGGAATTTGAGTGAAACTATCTTTGTACTTTTAAACATTATACCAAGAAGCTAGTGTACATAGTGTGTTAAGGAAGTGCTGTTTGTGTGCCTGTGAAACCCAAAAGTACCAAATAGAGCTTCTATTTTGACAGGAAATTTCAATTCTTCTACCTCAGTCTCCTTTCCACTGATTGGGTTTTTTTATCTCTTTAGCAATGACAAATTGTCAAAATTTTCTGAACTGAGTGATCACTGCTTCATTCTGATGGTGTTTATTCTCTGAAGTGCCTACTTAAAGCTTTTCTCTAAGCTTTAGGATCAAATGTACTCCTGCTAGTGAAGGATCCCAAAGCAGTAATGTGTTTGGCTGCAATGGCTGATTAGATTCCCAAAATATCTTTTTGCTCAGTTGTTTTAATTTTTTTTTTCTTTTCCTCCTGGGATTTTTTTGAGATTGAACTAAGAAAAAAATTCAGTAGTATCTCTGGTGGATTTTTACAATAGAAAGATAAACCTAACCCTGAAAAGCAGATTTACACTTCACCAAAGTGGTCCCTGTCTCAGTTAATAAACCCAAATGGCTCAGATTTTGAGGTTTTGCACATAGGCTGTTATTGGATTATTTAATTTTTCTGCTAAATGAGTTTCATTCTAACTGTATTATCTAGCTACCTGTTCTGTTGTGCTTGCGTGTAGTGAGGTTTGTTTGTGTTTTATCCCAGCTTTTTTGGTTTAGAATTGTATATACTCTTAACAGCTTAGTAGCAAAACCCAAAGAGTTATTCTATAAAAACATGTAGGGCATGATTGCTGTGGACTTTTTTTTTTTAACAGTTAAATGTTGATTTCAGTTCAGAATGTTATACTTTTGTTTTTTCTTCCTCAACATAAATGTATTATCTATGCTAATATTTGCGCGATATTATTATCGATGTTATGCAATGTAATACTTATTTTTGTCCAGATATGGAGTTTCTGCTGTCTTGTGCTCCTCAATAGTTTTTTTCATTCCATGTGTTTCTTGTGTCAGAAAAAAAAAATGCCCATCCTTGACATAAGTGTTTCCTCTTAAACACAGAGGGAGATTGAGTGTTTAACATGAGTTCTGCACGCACTGACTTTAGCACTTGCTGTTCTAATAATCTTAACAGGTTTTATAATGTTATTCCTTCTTTTCATTTAGAAAAAAGAGTATAATTACGTTTGTAAATATTTCATGTCAAGAGATTTTAATCAGTGCGAGAGGTAGGGGTGGTTTACTGCTTTGTGCTTTTAGTCGATGTAAGTGTGGAAGTCTTGGGCGTCAGTTTGTATTGCACTTAGGTGTCAGGAATGCTTGAATGACCAACATGCTTCAACACTGACACGCTCAGCTTTGCAGCTTGAGGGAAGCTGGGGAGAACATATTTTTAGACTTTGAAATTGAGATTAAAATGTGGGGGTTTGCTGGAAATGTTAAATAGTATTTTATATTGCAGGACTGCTGTCCACTTGAATTGTACAAGTTCCAAATCTATAAATTAAAGTAGTGTGGCACAGGTTTGATTTCTTTGGTAGCTTCCCATCATATTTTAAATTTAAAACTGCAAACCAAACCAGCACAGATCCACTTGCACAAAACTGTACTTTCAGTGCAGGTAATAAGCATAAACTAATGGCAGTGCCCTTTCAAATGAGGATGGCTTTTGAAAAGGCGTGGTTCTGTTGTGTGTAAAACTAACACACCTCTGCATGCCTGGCAAGCAACCTTGCAGGTTCTAACTGCGTTTAAAGCTCTGGGTGGTACCGTTGCGTGGCCTGAATGCAGCAGCTGGCATAAAATCACAAGTTTTGTCCACAACTCAGGAAAGCTGGAAAATAGAGAGTCTTAGCTCACTGCATTTGGCTAATGGACTGTGACGTCTGCAAGAATGCTATCCTGGATCTTGTGCAGTATATGAGAAAGTGGATAGGAATAAATTAACCTCTGTTTTCATTATCCTGAAACGGAAATAAAGCTTTGTAACAGCTGTAAGTAAAATTGCTGGGATAGGACAGCTGCATTTGCATGAAAGTTTGAAATCTGGATAAAGACTGCCTAAGTGCCTGAGAAGTATGATTAAAATTTTCTTCACCTGCAGCGAAATGAGACGCTTGGATGTTTTCCACTTGTGATAAAAGACGTGACACTTTATTTTGTATGATTATGTGTGGGTAATTATGCATATAAATAGATCTTCAATGCCTTGAAATTTTGCTGTAAAAAGAATTTTTCTTCTTTATAATTCTCTGTGGGGCAAATGTTAGCAATGTTTGAAAGAGCTTTAGGCTTGTGTCTTAGATGCAGAAAGGAAGAGAAAAGGAGCTAAGCTTGACCTCCATCCCTCAGTCTTACCTTGTGTCATAAAGTTAGAAACAAAATCCAGCATTCGACTTTCTGACTTTTGCACTGAAGGAGAAGCAGCACTCAGGACATTCTTTCCTTGAGTGGGTCCTTTTCACATGGACGAAGAAACTGCTCTCTCTCTGCTTGGTTGCTCTCCAGGCCTTTCAGTGGTGAACTTGAGGGAGGTGCTATGGTAGTGAGATGTTTCTTACCTCTACCCTTTGAGTGCTTGTTTCTTTTGTGCTTCTGTGAGGCAGTTTGCTTTAACAACACTTTAATAACATCTAATAGGTGCCTAATGAGTACTAGCTAGTGGAAGATGCTTGCATAGAAGTAGCCACGGAGTTAATGTGAAGAGCCTTCCATTATTTTGATAACACCAAATAGAAAGGCCAATGTCCTGGTTCCAGCTAGGACAGAGTTAGTGTTTCCAAGCAGCCAGCACTGATGAGATGAGCTGGCAGAGGCTGTTTTCCACACCATTTGACATCATGCCCCATGAAAGGTGCTGGTTGGGGAGGGACGGGTCAGTGCCGCTCCAGGACAGTCTGAGGGTGGGCTGAGCATCCAGTCATAGGGTCAGTAAATGCTTTGTGTTATTACCATTGTGTATATTCTGTTCAAGGTCCTGTTGTTCTTTCCTCCTCAGTGTGCTGTCCCAGCAACCTGTCCTTACACCAACCCACACGGTTTGCCTTTGTTTTCCCACTCTCCTCTTCATCACAGGAGGTGGGGGAACAAGTGGCTGTGTGGTGCCCAGCTGCTGTCTGGGTCTAAACCCCGACACCTAAGTGTCCTTTTATAACAGCGAACAGCAGTTTGAAACTTCTTTGACTGTTGCAGTTTATAACAGCATTTATTTAATCATGCTTCTTAAAATGCTCAAGCAGGAGGGCACAGTCTCAGTGTCATAGGAAGTTTAAGTAATAACAGTTAAATAAAAATTGTGTGTGTGTGTGTGTGTATATATAAACACCCTTATTTCTGTAGTCAAGGCAAGTACACTTTTTTGTAATACTTTATTATCAACTCTTGGATACAGTAAGTACTGAACCGAACACCTTAATGGTTTTGCTCTTAAAAGCTTTGGTTAAGGAATGGTGAAAGAAGTGCTTCCTTGTAACACTGTGCAGCACAAGGGGGTTAACAATATTGTGTAGTGGTGACCTTTTTAAGGAGTCTTCTACTTGTCTTCTGATCAGTGCCTGAGAAAAGAAAGAGTAGTTGTTATATGGGTACTTGTCTTAATTTAAGCAGTCTGAACTTCCAAAAATATTTCTTTTGGATGTAAATAAAAGATAGGGCATGAAAAATAAAGGCTTCATTGACTTAATAATCTAGTGCATACGTGCGGTACTGAAGGTGACCATGCTGGAACTTTCAGAGTACCTTAATACTCATATTCTTATTTCTTGTGTTTCTTCAAACATCTCAGTCTCAGCATTTCTTCTGTATCAGAATCTACGGAAGAAATCTGGACTTTGGTAACAGTGTTACTGTTTTGCAAGCTTCATCTTGTAGTAGGGCTTCTGATGCAAAGTTTAGAGCTTTCAAACAAAAATTTGTATTTGTAATTGAATTAAAATTACAAAGTCAATATGACTGTAACCTTTTTTGGGGACATACTGTTGATGTAAAAATAAACTGAAGTCCACATTTTGTTTTCTGGTTGGTTTTTTTCCCTCTATCAAAGGCAGCTTGATTAATTTTATAGGCAATTATTAAATTCCAGTCTATCTTCCAGGCTATCTTCTTGTATCTGCAAAAGGTGATGATTTTCTTAGGATTCAGTGCTATGGCAAGAGGGAAGTGCAAGGCTTTTTTAATTAAAAGGTTACCAGTAGTAGAATTCATGCATAGACTTACATGTGACCTTTAAAGTTTAAGTGCTTGAAATGGGTAAAAGACTTGCAGTCATGTGTTTTGGTTCTTGTTTTTTCATCCCTACTTGCAGATAGCTTTGAAGTTACTGTCATGAGAAAGCTACTTAATGGGAATATGGGGTCTTGGTCATTTCTCAAGGTATCATGAATTTACAGGGATCTTGTATTAAAGTCTTATCTAAAGTTCAGTGATTTCCAACCTCTAAATTACTTCTAAATTGCCTTTTAAACTACCTGTCCCCAAAAGAACAAAAATAATAGCAGTGTGATATCTATAGCAAGGATGGAGGTTAAAAATAAAATGTAGATTTTCCCATATTACAAAAGCATCTTTTAATTTGCTTATAGCTGTTCTTAGAACTTCACACTGCACAGGAGCTTATTGTCCTTAGTTCTATCTAGTCAGAGCACTGACTACTTAACAGGAACGTGTGTGAAACCTTCTCACAGACATTGAACATTATATAGCAAACAGTTGCCCCTGTTGTCAGGTTGATAATGAAAAGGTATGAAGGTTCCCTTTTGGCAGAATGTGGGAAGGGTTACTACGTACATAGTTCGGTCATTTTTAATTCTGGATTTTATTTTGACTGCCAGACTATTTTTTTTATAAGCATCTACTTTGAGGTAATTTCACATGCTTGGCTTAGAATAATCATCATTATTATTTGCCAGGATTTATTTTATTCTGAGTCTGCTCAGTATGTGTATCTCAGATATTTAATATATTGCATGCTTGTGTTTGTGAAGGGGACAGTCAGGGTGTAATTGTGTTTCTTACCTCCAGTAAACTGTGAAACTTGTGTGACTTGTAAAGTTGTAAATCCAACAATGAGGTTGGATTTTAAAGTATGGAGTAAGGCTGCATTATCATTGCTGTGCATGTGTGCTTACATATGAAAAAAAGAAAAAGTAAGAGTGTTTGAAGGATCATGTTAGATGGCTAAGTATTACTGAAAAGGTGAGCTGTGTGAGGAGTGGACGTGTAGCTTTTGTTCATACTGCTAAATGATCCAGAAACAAGACTGAGAAACATAATGACAGTATTGTTCTGCAGCAGCAGTCTGTCCTTGCTAAGAATAAATACAGAGCATTAGCAAAACATTTGTTTCAGTCTTCAGTTGTTACCAACCGAGCAAATGAGCAAGGAGAACATAGTAGAACATAACAGAGAAGTCTCAAGAAATAGTTTTGTCAATAGGTAACTGTGTCAAAAAGAAATGTGTATTTGCTTCTATATGAATGCCAGAAGTCTTTAAAAGTGATCATCTGAAAATATCAGTGTTCTAAAATGAGGATGCTGTCATTAACAGGTCAGGAGTGAGGAGGGATAGTCTGTGGAAAAGACAATTCCATTGCATTAACTACATAGGTATGAATGTTTAATTTGCTCTACTCCACTGACAGTTTAGTTCTATTAGGTAAAGAAATAAGCTGTGTTGACAGGTAACTTTCAATTAAGATGTGTTTAGCAGTTCTTGAGTTCTTCTGGAGTGCAGCCCAGGAATTGATTTAAGGTGTAACAACTGTAGAGCTGCATTTTCATCATGCTCAAACATATCCTAAAATATGCTCAAATTCAGCTTCAAAGTAGTCATAGTCACGAGAGACTCATTAAAACACTGTTTGTATTATTTTTTTATCTCAAAAAGAGTAATACAGGATTGAGGACACTTGGAAGGGAGCAAATTGCTTGGAGCCGACGTGGTGATTCTTTGTCACGTGCTTTGTTAACGGTTAGAGTAGGTGTATACCAGCTATTGATAAAAGCTGTGGAAAGCCTGCGATAAAGTTGGAATGAACAAATAGCAGGGAAGAAAACATAGCCATATCTGCATGGCTTGTAGATGATAACAGTTTCACAGAAGCATTTGGGGAATATAAAGATACTTAAGGAGACCAAAAATATAGATGTTTCCTATAGGGGAATTAAAAGGAAGGAGTCTGAAAAAAAATCTCAATTTGCAGTTTAAACCACATTTAAACCAAAGTTTATATTATCTCATTAGGATTAGGAGTTTTTAAAGGTTCTCTAATGGGAAATTGCTAAACTGTTAAAAAACTTTAATAATAAAATTCCATTGATTGTTATTAAAGGATCGAAGGCATTAAATGTGAGTAGTGTCAGTCTTCTTTTTTGTTTAGGGTGGGGTGGTGTTGGGTGGTTGGGGGGGGGGGTGTTTTTATTTTTGGGGGGTGGTGGTTTTTATTTGGCTTTTTTAAACAGAAAGGTGCCAGGGGCATAAGGGATGGGGAAATGTTGAGAGCCTTGGACTGGCAAGTCTGTACAGTAGCAAAGAGTAAAGCTGGTAGAGAACAGAATGGATGCACATGTTATGTGGAGAAAGAGTTGACAAGGCCACACAGAAGGGAACTTACTGTCACAGATCTGTAAGGTAGAGTCGGTGAGAGTGTAGTTAAGCGTATCGTAATCCAGTTTTACAGTAAACCTCAAGCAGGTTACTCACCCAGGGTTCCCGAAGGTCTTGAGCTGTCAAAGAGTATGTTCTGCTTCCAATGGAGAGCTGTTTCAGCTCTGTAGGGGTTCATGGTGTTTTGGGGTGAATTGTGAGGTGATAAAAGAAAAATATATAAAAGACTGAAAACAAGCTGTTAAAGCCCATGTTTGTGCTATACTGACCAACTTCTTGATAAAATGGCAGAAATTGAGTGTTGATAAATGCAAATTAACCTGCCTGAGTAGGAGAGAGGAACTGATGGAGGAAAGCAGTGTAAATTGTGCATGTACAAACATGGGCTCTCAGTAAGACTTTAATCCATTGTGGGAATAAGAATGGGAGTTACTGTGAATGATTCCATTGGAATATTGATTCCTTTGTCAAAAAAGACAAATATAAAAACAACAGGAAAAAATGAAATTGTTAAACAACTTCATAAAGATACCGTGAATTCCATGGGTAGTTCTCCTCTCTGCAGCCTTCTAAAAGAAATAGCGGACTTGGAAATGATGCATTCCAAGTCAACAATGATGACTGAAAGTATGGAATGCTTTCCAGAAGAGATCAAGCAGACTATCCCTCTTGTTCCCTGGAGTGAAAAAGTATGAGGCAGATTGGCTTAAAGGAAGTTTGTAAGGTTGTAAGTGGCATAGACATGAAGAGAGAATAATTGATTGTCATTTCTTGTCATGCAGATCCAGAGGTTCTGTAGAGATTCAGCTTATTGAAAGTAAAGCAAAAAGTATTCTTTCCTGCAGCTTGTAATTACATTGATCATGAAAGTTTAAGTGCTTTAAAAAGTGATGAAATTAAAATTTAGCAAGAGTTGTCAGACCTGCAGAACAGTCTTTGAGCAGGGAGAGTATTAAGCCACAGATGGCCAGATGCTGATTGGTGAAGACTATTGTAGCATTCCTGTCCTGCTTTTATAATCTGAATTTACTTAAGGATATGCTTTTGGTCACTTGTGGAAGCAAAATACAGACTAGGTATCAAGGGTTTAAGGAAAAAAATGCCGTTCTTGTATCTTCTTGTCCAATAATCTTGTGTTTTTAGCTTTGCTTTCTGGGTTCGTTCCCCAGTTCTCAAAGTTTACATGAACTTTGTTTAAAAATTTGAAATAGGGATGCTTCGGTTTTGTTTGCATCTGGATACTGATCTGCTTATGGATTTTGTGGAGCATTCATAGTCTGTCAGGCTTGATTGAAGCCTTTGTGTCTCTTCTTTGAAATTTATTTTCACTTAATTCCATTATGTCTTTAGTCTGTGGTGAAATAGCTTTTGACAGGGGTAGTCAAAATGTTCAAAAATGTTTATGCTAAATTATCTTCTTTAATTATTTTTATTTTATGTATTAAAATGTATGTTTAACTACAAAGGAAATAAAAGTTTGTTTTCTTAACTAAGTAGACCAGAGGTACTGCATGTAAATCTCTGTCTTAGGACATGAAATGATGATGAAAATATTGGTTTTCTGGGAACAGCATCATGAACTAAAGATACAGTAATTGTGGAATTCAACTTTGCATGTAGATGTAAAAAGCAATGTTGTAGTAGGAAGATCAGAATGCTTCTATAACCCAAGAAGGGTTCAACTGCTGAAGCTTGATTTTTCCAATTTGTATTTGGATAGGCCTTAAAAATGATTCATAAATAACCCCAAGTACGTAAGAGAAAATATAATGGGTTTTTTTTGAGTTTCTGTGGTAACTTCTGTAAATACAATACTTTATGTTTACATCTGTACTACTGGTGTTAAAATATGAGAGTATCGGTGCTGAGGAAAAACAGAAACTGGCTTTTGGACCAAAATTGGTGTTTCCCATTTTGTTACTAGGTTGTTGATTCTGTGATAGGGGCATGAACTCTTGAAACAGGACTCAGATGCCTAAGCTTAGGGGCCTTCCTATGTGTCCTGGTTTCAGCAGGGATAGAGTTACTTTTCTTCCTAGCATCTGTTGTAGTGCTGTGAGAATCATGTAGATAATGCACTGATATTTTAGTTGTTGCCAAGCAGTCAGGGACTTTTCAGCTTCTTGTGCTGCACTGCCAACAGGGAGGCGGGGGCACCCAAGAAGCTGGGAGGGGACATGGCCAGGGCTGCTGACCCAAACTGGCCCAAGAGATACTCCGTACCCTGCAATGTCATGTTCTGTATGTAACTGAGGTTGGCTGGGGTGTGGCACAGCTCAGGGATTAGCTGAGCATTTGTTCTGGGTGGTGAGCCGTTGCGATGTGAATTACTTGGTTTGTATATTCTATGATGATGATGATTATTATTACTATAATCATCATTCCTTTTCTGTCCTATTAAACTGTCTTTATCTCAAGCCATGGGTTTGCCTTTTTTTTTTTTCCTTTTCCATTCTCTTCCCCATCCATCTAGGGGATGGGGCGGGGGGGGGGGGATGTGAGTGAGCGAACAGCTGTGTGGCTGGTTGTTCTACTTATCTGCTGGGTTAAATCACAACAGTATGTATCAGATATCTCTGATTATATTGATGAGGCTTGCCGGCTTTGGAGAACGCTCAGGCAAGTCCTGAAGCACACCTCCCTGCTGCTCTGCTACACAGCTTCCTCAGGTGTTGATTGCGTTGACAGCTTGCACTTACAAGAGGTCAGGCAGATGGCATGCATAAAAACACTCAGGTTGAAACATGTATCAAACTGAATCCTACCTCGAATGCAACACTTTGTGTTTCTAGATGCAGATGCTTTGGTCGCTTTTCTAGTTGTCAATGCAAACAATTAAAAATGTTAATTAAATTTTAAGAGTTACTCAGGTACTTTATAGACATGTTTCTGTTAAGCCGTTTATTTGTCACACTGTTTGACTGCAAGGGAACACTGAAGAGATGTTAGTGTGTAATAGAAGTCTTTTGGAAATGTATAGTCAAGTCATAGAGAAGTCTAGACTGAATGGGACCTTCTGTTGAAAGCAGGGCCTTTGAATCATAGAATCATAGAATTGCTTAGGTTGGAAAAGACCCTTAACATCATCAGGTCCAAATGTTGGATGAGGTTGAGAGCCATGTCAGGCAGTAGAGTAATTCCACTGAAGCAGACTACCACTTCTCTGTGTGGCCTGTTCATTTTTTAGGTATTGCCAAAGGTAATAAATGGGAAGTGGCACATCAGACTGTGTGGAAACTTCTCTCCTACTGGGATGGATATAGTGGAAGAATCCAGCAATTGCATTGCACAGGGATAGGAGAATTCAGGACACTACCATGTCTTTGGCTTTTTGAGTCAAGCTGCTCATGTTTGCCTGCTTTCAACTTAAAGGTCAGATTTAAAGATGATCTTCGGAGAGAAGTATGCTGTGTCCTTTCAGATTAATTACAAATTGCAGGATTTTGTTTCTAGAGATATTTAAGTTCAGATAGGCTTTATCAGACAGATGGAAATTATTTGATTTAAAATGCTTTCCCTCTTGTATCTGCAAAATCTGTTTCTTCTTCTGTCATGTTTGTATATTGGCAGAAACTCACACTTCTCCAAGCATAGTGTGAGGAATGTACTTGAGCTTCTGATCTGAAAAATGAGGGCAACAAGTAGAGTATGAGGAATGTGCTTGAGCTTCTGATGAGGCTCAAGGGCAATGGACCTACTTTCTTAAGCAGGGGGAGAAAGGCCCAACTTGACATGGAGGTACAATGTGCATTACCACGAGCTTCTTACCACAGTCTTACCTTCTTTGTACGAAAAGATGCTGCACTTCCATATCTGATAGTTTTCACTACAAATATCACACATAATCAATTCCTTTATTTGTTTGCATTCATGAGTTTAGCTATCGACTTTCCAATATAAAAAAGAAAACTATGTCATTTGAGTAGATAGTGCTTTTTATTAAAAGTTGATCAGGATATCTGAAACAGGGTAGAGTCTGGAAGTGTATTCTGACTGCAGTTTCAGTCATGACCTACCTTCTAAGTCAAACTATTAGTTAAATGATTGTCGTGTTTCCTACATTCTGGAGAGTTAAAACCTCCTCTTCAAGTTGTGAATTAGATCTAGGGAGTAAATAAAAATCACTTTGTATATGGAGATAGTGTGTGTGTGTGTAGATATAAAAAGACATTTTTGAGAGATATGGAATCTTAAATGTCAGCTTTCTACTGTGAATCCAAAATAGCTGTGTTGTATTCAGTTCTCAAAAGCAAAGATATAAAGACCTAGATCCAATTTAGTTTCTTAAAGGCTTCAGCAGAACTGAGACTGCTTTTGACTTCTCTGGATTTCGGAGGGCATCATATCAAGCTGCTGTGGCAAATGAAGAGTTACTAATATTTCACTGTCTCTAGAACTAGGGAAACATGTTTGCACATTTCACAATCTTAAACAACAGAGCTACTGGTTTCCTTGTGGCTTTGAGGAAGTGTAAAGCCACCATGTTCAGATAGTGTCTGCAGTCCCACTGTTACATGCAATGCAAGCTACAGTTCTGCTGACTGAAGCAAATTTTCACTTGAATGAGCTACTGAATATTGAAGAAAATAGCAGTTTGATAGAGTGGAGGACTGCATGTATTGAATCTCTGCTCAATGCATCCTATTAAGAATTTCTGTATGTCCCGATTTTTCACTCTTCCAATATGCAGAGAAACTAAAGTGTCCTGTCAGTTGAATCAAGTAACCAATGAAGGAGGGGGTAGAGGTGTTTTGCAGGAACTATTCTAGAGAAACCAGAGCCAGTCGCACGCATACCATTCCCCCCACCCTTAAATACGAAGCTTAATTCAGTGAGTAGATTCCTAACTCTTTCTAGTGGAGTTACAGGTACTTCAGGATCTTCACATAGAGTGCTTTGTAATGTTGGGTTGCAATTATTATGGATGTAAATGTCAGGTCTCATTTCTGTAAAGAATTATGCTGATTATAGTCCTTATTTGGTGGAATTTATAATCGGTAATTAGTTTATTTTACCATATTGTGGGTTACTTAGATGGAAGTTATGATTCTTGGCAAGAATATTTGAAAAATAAATTATTGAGGCAGAAAAGCTCCCTTTTTGTATCCAAAGACTTGCAGTGCTTTATAGTCCAGCCTGTTGGTATTTTCATGAGACAGCTGGTAACAGCCTTTTTGTATATTGATCTATTTACTTTATAGCATTGCGTTTGGTTGGTAAAATTGCTTTTTCTGTAAATTACAGTTATTCTGATCTGAATAATTGTATATCTTTTGATCAGATTCTTCTAGGGGGTCTGTCTTGATTTGGTTGTTCCTCTGTAGTGTTTTGTCCTTCCATATTCTTT
The DNA here is from genome assembly GCA_027925045.1 of Hypotaenidia okinawae. NCBI lineage: Eukaryota > Metazoa > Chordata > Aves > Gruiformes > Rallidae > Hypotaenidia > Hypotaenidia okinawae. Next base: position 127,408,590 of record BSDF01000002.1, on the reverse strand, counting down.
TGTAAAGAAATGAATGACACCCGCTTTCATGTTTCCATGTTGAATTTATTTTTTCTGTTCTTTCTGTGATTCCAGTCTGTTACAATTAACACCCCATATTTCCCCAGCAGAAGCAGTAATCCTGGCTAAAGATTTGTTCCCCATCCTACCCTTAACCACTTGGTAAAACTGGATAAAGGAACCAATGTGTTTGATTTCTTTTCAATATAAACTTTTAAGTTTAAATACTTCAACTTTTGCTTTTTCAATGCAGTGTTACTTTCTTACTTGTCAACTGGTAAGGTCCCTCTACAGTTTCATAGTAGATGTGCACAGGCAGTTGTACTGTCATAAAATAGATGGTGCAGTCAGGAGGAAAGGCATGTTGAGTAGCAAAAAGGTTTGTGCCATTTAACATATTGGACAACATTCTAAGTTTTTATTGCTGAGTAGTTCCTTGTTACGAGTATTAGTGACTTACCTGGCTGCAGAGGTTATATACACTCTTATCCCCACAACCCCCCAAAAAAGCACAATAAAAATATCTGGGTGAAGTTAGTTTATGTTGGTTTCAGGATGTTGTGCTACCAGTCTTTCTATTTGTGTAGCTATTGCCGTGTTTGTATGTTGGGGATCGGGGTTTGCACAATTGACAAGATCTTTAGCATAGGACATAAGAAAGAAGGGTGTCCTGGTTTGTGGCTGGGACAGAATTAACTTTCACAAGAAGTCTGGAAGGAGGAGAGCCAGGACAGCTGTTCCAAACTAGCCAAAGGAATATTCGATACCGTGTGACATCATGCTCAGTGTAGAAGGGGAGAGCTGGCTAGGGAGGAGGCTGGGCATCAGATCAGGTTCCAGGTGGTGAGCATCACCCACTTTGTATGTTATTTTTTTAGTACTGTTGTTGTTTTCTTCTTCCTTCACTTTCCCAGTAAATTGCCCATATCCCAGTGCACAAGCTTTACCTTTGCCCATTCTCCTTCCCATCACGCTGGGGCAGAGGGAGGAGTGAGTGAATAACTGCATGGTGCAGAGCTGCTGTCTAGGGCTAAACCATGACCAAGAGTCAGAATACTAGACACATTGTAAATAACAGGAGCAATATACAGCTGTGGGCTTCGCCAGCCCTCATCATATAGAATCATGTAATGTGTTAGGTTGGAAGAGACCTTTTAAAGGTCATCTAGTCCAACCACCCTGCAGTAAGCAGGAATGTCTTTACTAGATCAGGTTGCTCAGAGTCCCATCAAGCCTGATCTTGATTATCTCCAGGGATGGGGCCTCCACTGCTTCTCTGGGCAACCCTGTTCCAGAAATCTACCACCCTCAGATTGAAGAACTTTTTCCTAATATCCAGCCTAAATCTCCCCTTTTCTAATTTAAAATCATCACCCCCTTGTCCTATTGCTACACGCCCTCATGAACAGTTCTTCCCCAGCTTTCTTACAGGCACCTGATGTCATAAAGAAACATCGTTGCCTTTGCAGAACTTCATTACAAAAAATCCTAATGCAGATTTAGCATAGTAAGAAAACTTCATAGGGGTTTCAAGTATATTTATTGCAGTGCACCTGGAGGGATCCACTGCAATGGGCAGTTCTGTTCCTGCTCTTCCTTCCATAACGTGTGATGCCCGTGAGGTGTGGCAGCTCATGATCGTGCAGTGCTGCAGTGAGTTGAAATGGCTCATTGACCCAATGAAAACTAAAACTACCAAGCTATTTACAATTTGTGCCTTGGCAGTGATTGTGCAATGAGTGTGCAGATAAGCATGAAGAGACACATGGAATAAGAGGAAGCACCTTTTTCAGTGGTCACCTTAAATTGGACTGGATTTAAGCATATTAGAAAACAGTAACTCAAGGCAAGATCCTTTCTATAGTCTGTTTAGGTGACTGTGTATTTGGTAAGCAACTGTATTGCTTGTATATTAATACACCTTTTCAGCAACTTGTGCCATGAGTTCTGAGTGTGAAACCTCAGAAGCTGTGGGGTTAGTGGGAGAAAGTATCAAAAAAGGCAGGAACAAGGTATTTGGAAGGTATGCCCTGCTTCATTACAATAAATGTACATGGCAGTCCTCTTCTTGTAACTGTGTTTAAAGATGTATTAAATATAAAGTCTATTTTCATTCTTTGATTATGAAATTTCTTTAACGTGTGAAGACTCAACTTTGGATAGTGCTGGGAGTTTGCTGTAGATTTAATAAAGGATGGAGACTCATGTAATATTGAGGAGAAGCATAGGAATTTACTGCTGCAGAAAATTAGCTTTTCAGCCACGCATTGGAATATAAATGCTACTAATAATGACTGCAATTCAGTTATCTGTGGCAGTGTGTGGCCTGTATGTCTGTCACCCCTCCTCTTCTTCCCCAGTAGTCAGTGAAGCAGCTTGATAGTAGTCTCAACTTGGTTTAGCAAGTAGAAAGACTATTACAGAAAATCTAGTTATAAAACCCCATGGAACTGAATAATTCTGAATGGATTTTAAGCAGAATGAGGCCACTAGAGTAGTTTCTTGTGAGTAGCTTTGCCAACAATTATCTGTTTGAAAATGTCGTACCTAATGGGCTGAAGGAGCAAGGTAGTAAGACTGACTGAGCAGAGACAGGTTGTGCATTCAAGTTTCATATTCCCAAATGATGTAGTGTTGTGAGCAAGGGAGAAGCTGTAGCTCTGTATGAATAACTGTCTAAAAAAGAAAATCCCAGATAAAAAAGTAGATAAATACTTCAATATGGTTTGTTGCAAGCCTTTAGCATATCAGAAGTAACATGGGAAGTAACAACATACAACATTCCTTTCTTATATTAGCACTCTCTTCAGAGGATTAGTACCATCTAAAGTGGAAGATCTTCACCTGTATAAAGTTTATATTCGTTACTTTTGGGTTTTTCCTTTGTGTGTATGTACACAACAATATTTCTCTGCACATTTTAAGGCTTACTACTTTGTGTTTTTCTAAGCTACTAAGTATTTCAGTTGATCAGAGGGTTTCAGGGTTTTGTGGAGCTGGTTTCAGCTGGGATAGAGTTAAATTTTCTTCCTAGCATCTGGTATAGTGTAGGATGAGAATCGTTTTGGTAACCCACCAGGGGATATTTTAGTTGTTGCCAAGCAGTCAGGGACTTTACAGCTTCTTATGCTGGGCTGCCAACAGGAATGTGGGGGGCACCCAAGGAGCTGGGAGGGGACACAGTCAGGACAGCTGACCCAAACTAGCCAAAGGGATATTCCATACCACATGATGTCACACTCTCTATATAATTGGGGGACTTGGCCAGAGGTGACACACCCAAGAAACTAGCTGAGCATCAGTTCTGGGTAGTGACCAGTTGTGCCATGCATCACTCATTTTGTATATTCTTTTATCACTATTATTGTTGTTGTCATAATTATTTTCCTTTTCTGGTCTATTAAGCTGTCTTTACCATGAATTGTACCTTTTTCTTTTTGATTGTGTCCCCCATCCCACTGGGTCGGGGAGGAGGGAGCAAACGGCTGGGTGGATGTTTGAACTGCCTTCTGGATTAAACAAGAGCACAACAAGGAGGATCTAAAAAATATACCTGCTGTTTGTTTGGAATGCTGCCTCTTAAATAGTGCAATTAGACTGTGCTTCCTTAGTCACTCAATACCTGTAAACAGAAGTTGCAGCAGCATAATACATTGGAATGGAAAGGAAGTGGAAGTGTTCAAATATACTCTTAAGGTTGGGGGTTTTTTTTGTACAATAGTTTTTTGCTATTATGTAAATGCTACATGAAGGCCACAGCAGTGACATTCTGCACAGAGCTGGGCTCATTTCTGTCCATGTGCTGTAGCTTGTGAGTTTTGCAGAGAGAGGAAACTAGGTAAAGTGAAAGGTTAATTGACGCCAGGAAATATCAGCAGTGATAAGAGCAGATGTGTGAATACATTGTAACTGAGGGTCTGCACTAAATTTGAGCTCAGGAATTTTGAGGGGAAAGAAACACTCATGATATTCTACAGTAGGGAGTATCTACATAAGTGAAATTTACACTTTGATGCTATATGTGCTTGCACTTGCATCTGTTACTGCTTTCAATCCTGCTTCTCTTTGTTAGCTTCATGGATTAAAATAATCCATAAAGAATAAAAATGGCACCTGTAAAGGTCCACCACTGCTATCAACCTCTTTTTGGATTTCCACAAAAAGGATTTTTTTTGTCCATGTGTCAAGGAGGATTTGAGGGAAGGGAGGATAAATCTCTGTACATCGTAGAAGGTATGATGGAGAAAGCTGCTCACAGAGTCATAGAATATCCTGAGTTGGAAGATTTACAGGAAGGCACAGTGCTATGATGCATACATCTTGAGAATACCATTCAAGGAACAATTATAGCTTTCATAGTAAATGGTTTCTTCTGCAGACTTTGTAAAACACTGATCATTTCAATACCATCTTCCTGTAATGAATTTGCATACGCTATTACCAGTTTTAGGCAGGTCAACCTGATCTGCTAATCTAGGGGAAAACCAGTATTGTACTAAGCTGTTTAGTTATTCTATGGTAATTTGCCATCCTGGTGAGGCTTTTTATAAAAACTTTCAATTTTTGCCTATTTGCTATTTAGCAACACTGATGCAGATTAACATTGATGATGGGTGTAGTAAAAGTTACTGAAAGTTAATTACATTGCTATGGTTAAAAAGGAAATGGAAGAGGAAAAAATACCATGAGCTAAGTCTGCCAATTACTCTTCTCCATACATCTCTAGCATAAAACATTAAAACTGGAGTTGGTCGTTGTTTACTGAGTGAGGCAGAGGCTCTGTCAGAGCCTCTCAGCTGGAAGCCTGGAGAAAACTTCTGTGCTTGACACTCTTTGTCTCTTAGCAAATCCTCCGCTTTGAGAAAGACCTGTAAGGCATTTGGATGTTAGGTACGTTTGGCAAGAGCAACAGTAAGATTTGCTGCATGTGTTTTTACATAAACTCTCTATTTTTTCTTAGACATACTGACTTGGCAGAAGTTGCCTACAGAGGTCATCTCTAGATCATCGTCTGAATAAGGGACCCTGAGTTGAAAATGGCTGTGTGTTTCTCCAGTTCTGTTGTTTGGACTCCTTAGACCTAATTATTTCAGGGGTTTTTTTTCAAGTGACTTTCATGTGTTAATACTTACCTGTTTTAGCTGAATATGTAAAAGACTTTTTGGCACTGCTTGAAGCTAACAGATAGCAGATATCAAGAAACAAGTTTTGGATATTTATTTAGGAACACATTCAAAACCCCTTTTGGGCAAAAACTTACTTAGCATGATCTACTTAGAATTTTACCTCTTTGAGTGAGATACTCATTTTGGGATGCTTTTTATTCCTATCACATTTTATATGGCTTTACTTCTGCGAGTAGTAGTAATTTTTTTAATTAAACTATCACCATATATGTAATAATCTTATGACATAGTTGGGAATATAGTTAATTAAAGTTCTCTTCAAGTAAATATTTAATTTCTAGTTTTATATTACTTACAGCCCAGCTAACTTTATCTTAGAGTTTTAAATTGACAAGTACCTGAGTCTTTGGGGGTTTCCGTATACCTCGATATGGAGGACAGTTTCGCTATGGCTAAAGATGAAATAGTTGGGATTTTTTTAATCCCTTGGTTGCCACAGTGCTTTGTATGACTGGAGACAGTCACTAGAATACTTGGATGGAAGGAAGCAAGCCAATTCAATTCAAGCAAAACCTTTAATATTCTAATAGGATTTAGGGTTTTTTTAAAAATATATATAGATACCGATATAATTTAAATTAATCTTCACAGCGTGATCCTTGGATCTCATCCCCCTGCTTTGACTTGAAAGTATTGAATTCAAATTGCTTCCTTCTCACAGTAGTCTTCTATGGTATAAGTAATGTGAGCTCCAAATACTGACTTGTTTCTTTGGAGTACTGCAGCCTGTGCTGCTTTGGCTGGCTCTCCCTTCTGATTACTCAGGATGGTTACAAATCTTCAGAATGTTCCTGTTTACTAGCTTAAATCTGTTATGCATTTAATACTTTTTTATTATTATAATGGTGATGATTTTTAGTTACCTGCATACATTGTTGGCATTAAGAAAAGTTGGAAAATGCTATTTTGTTTTAATTTTTTCATTGCTAAGTGGAAGTGTAGCTTCTTCTGCCTCTCCTCCAGAAAGCGGAAGAACAGACATACACATTTCAGATGTAATTTTTATGAGGTAGGGGTTGGGTTCTTTTGCAGTTAAAATGTAGGAACTTTTATATTCCAATATATTTACTTTGTTACATAAATAAATTTTAATTCTGATGTTTACACTGAGTATGTCTTCAGATATGCAGAGCCTTGTAGAATTAAGGCCTGGGCATGTACTTCTCTGGCAGGCAGTGTGAGTTGTTAGGGATAAAATATTGCAGAAATATGATATGCTCTTGGTTTTGAATACAATTCTGATGCAAGAATGGAAAAAATATGTGAGATATGCATTAAATGCTTCTAAATGGTTCTAAGTTAGGGGTTTCTTTTACTAGCATCATACTGTGTAATGAGCTTGTATTTTTCCATTTTAAGGTAAATAGTTGGCCCTTTTCCCAATGGCAAGTTCCTTAAGAATTCTTTTCTCTACAGCCTAATGTATGATGATGCGCTGCTTCAGTAAAACTTAGATCAGTGTGCCATTCCTGAAGGTAACCATTTACTTCTGCCAGAGTATAACCATAGCATATTTTTACTCTACATGATCCTACAGCTTATTTAGGTAAGCAGAAGAACTATTGCCCAAGATAGACCCTCTTCTTCAGGTTGTTTCAGATGTAGGGTGATGTTGGCATAGAAGCCAAAGGAATAATCCAGTCATAAAGAAATTCAGAGTGGAAATTAGAAATACCATTCAGTGTAGTGAAAGTTTAAATCATCCTTGGAATTGGATTAGTGCAGCAAACAGTGAATTAGTTCTAAGTTGGAGTTTGATCAGCATTATAGACCAGTTAAGACAGTATTGCCCACAACACCTCCTTGACCTACTTGGCCTGTAATTGACCTTGCTGATTAGGTGTTACCTGCTGTCATTACAGAGACAGTTAATTTTATAGCCACAAATGAGATTAGCTGGTTATAAGGTGTTAAAGGGAGAAAAGAGAACAAGAAAGTTGGAGGTTTTTTTCATACTGGAAACTATAAGTACTCTGAAGAGGGTAAGGAGTGTTTAAATGACATGCTGTAAGAGTCAAGTAAAGTTGCAAAGGTGAGAATGGAGTTTTGGATGCCTGTTGTGATGTTTTACCTCTGGCCAGCAGCTAAGCCTCAGGCAGCCACTTGCTGGGTGGTATTGGGGAGAAAATTGGAAGGGTAAAAGTGAGAAAACTTGTGGGTTGAGATAAAGACAGGTTAATAATAAGAAAAAAAACTTAAACCAGTGTTTGTGTGGACATGACAAAAACAAAGGAAAAACCAAGAACCAGAAGCAGTGAAAAAAAAGCAATAGCTCACCAACAGAAAACCCATGCCCAGCCATTCCTCAAGCAACAGCACTCAAACTCCCTCTCCCACATTTTTATCACTGAGCAAAATGTATAATCTGGGACATCACTTTGACCAGTCGGCGTCAGCTGTCCCTGCTCTGCACCCTCAGCCTATGTGCTGGTGGGGTGGGGTGAGGAGCAGAAAAGCCCTTGGCTCTGTGTAAGCCCTGCTCAGCAGTAACAGAAACATCCCTGTGTTATTGATGCTGTTTTCAGCACAAATCCAAAACCCAGCCCCATACTAGCTGCCATGAAGAACATTAACTCCATCCCTGCCAAAAACTGGTTCACCTGTATAATAGAAGTCTTAGACCTTTTTCTGAAATTTCTTTGAAATGATGGCCTGTACAAGTGTAAATTAAACGAGAATCATGACACTAATGGACCTGATTTACTTACTCTACCTGCCTTGTGAAACAGCTGACACGGAGTGTTTAAAACCTGCAAAATAATGCATTTCGTTGGTTGGTTCTATCATTTCTGTGCAAGAGCCATGTAGATTTCCTTTAATTCTGTGATGGAGATATATAAAGAGGTCTTCTATAGCTGTGTAAGAAAATGAGAGTTCAGGAGGGATTTATTTTGTTAATTTTGCTGCACTTTATTTAAGAGTACTAAATATACCCCTATTAGTTCTATTTTAGGACACATCCTTTCAGTGCCATGGAACAATCTGAGCTATTTTCCACGGGAATTCTGTATTTACATCACAGATAACACGGCGAAAACCTCTGAAAGCTGTAGTCCTCATCTACAGTTGTCTTGCTCTTTTCCAGCATCTTGCATCCTCTCTTACTCTTCATTTGCAAAATGAATGATGATGGTGAGATAATAAGCTTTTCCAGACCATGGATGCTGTCCTTTGTGGTTTTCGGTGTGCAATTTGGAGAGGGGGAGAGCAAAACAGGGAAGTAGCTTGTGTTTTCAAGCCTGGCTTCATCTCCATTTTCTAGCTAATATTGTATAGGGAGTGCTCTTCCCTGTTTAAAAGAATTTATCCATCCGTGTTCTGGTTCATCTGTCTTTAACAGATTATTTATCTAGCATGACAATTGTTAGTTACCTTTACTGTAATCTGTTTTTTTGCTGATAATGCTTCTTGAATTTTTGTATGCTTCCCACTGGTTGTGGTTGTTACATGACCATGAAATTCTACTGTGATTAACTTGTGTTTTGGTGTGGAGAGCACAGGGAGCAATCAGAGAAGGAAATTAGGTTTTCTCTGTTCTCAAGGGTAAAAGTAAAGTTTAAGCCTGCTGTCTACCTCATTCCTTGTAATGGTACTATATCATGTGCTTATCTGCCATTTAAAATATTTTAGTCTTTTAAAATAATTGATATTGACCACTATATAAGAACCTTTATTTAACAAAGGTTATAAAATCTATACTTGCATATTAATAGGCTGAGTGTTGCTAGAAATGGTGGTAACATTTAATTGGGTTGACACTTGCATAAAGTCTTTCCTTGCATTTGTAGTATACTTTCTTCAATTACAAAAATGTCCTTTTTCTGATAGAAATGGTTGTGACCTATTCTGAAGACAATCTCTTGTATTTAAAGAAAGAATAGTGGTAATTTGTTTGACTATCAGCAGTGCAGTAAGGCCTCTAAGCAGCTCAGATTGGATTTTTAGTAGTAGTATTTTGGTAATCTTTGCAAGTGCTGTTATAATTTACAGAGCAGAGAATAAATTCAGGGATCTGATGTAGTATCAAGATGACAGCTAGCTGGGTTTGATACATTTTTTTAGTTAAGAATAAAATTAATTAGTGCAAAACAGAGCCACTGTTTCAGATCTTTCTTTTCCCTCCTGCTGTTTCATGTTTGTCTGTTTCCCATGTCCATTTTTGTTTCTGCAGTACTTTCAGCTCTAGAAATTTGCTTAAACATAAAGTTTAACCACTGGTTTGGAACCTGTAAAATTGACTGAGGGTGTCTGAACACTCCTGGTGTCACATCTGCTTTAAGTACTTCCTGCCTGAAGAATATTTGTGCTGCCTTTTACTTGAAAAATCCTGTTCAGGTAGAAAGGGAGAGGGTGGGGAACTGAGTGCTGCTCTTGTACTTCCTTAGGCAATTTTCACACTAATTCAGTACTCACAACTGTTTCTGTTCTCCACAGTGAACCCATTCCACTATAATTTGCACCCTCCCTATGGGGGGAGTAGGCTGCCTGAGGGGCTTTCCAGTCGCATGGTGCAAGGGCAACCAGAGTTGTACATGAAGTGGAGCTTCACATTTTCTTGTTTAATTTATAGCAATAGTCTGAAATCATTCTTTTTCTAGGTTGGTTTGTTTTTCCCCTAGCCAAAAGAGAAATTAACTTGAAATACACTAATCTTTGTATTGTCAGTAGAGTAGTTGGCTCCTGTTTCAGGTTACTAAAATGCGGTAAGATTGTAAACTCAAAGCTGTGTTACAAGTTGATGTTGATTTAAATACAGTTGGTTATAGTCTTGAATTATAACTTAGTAGAAATGTTAACATCACTTAAGCTCAAATTTTATAGCAAAGTGGTTTCTAACTTTGTTAATAAATTTAAACAACTACTTAATATATAGAAAAAGAGAATTTAAAGGAGTTCTAGTAACTCAACAAATTCAAGCTCGGTAAGACATCTACTTTTTCTGTTGGGCATTGTCCCTCCTACCCCCCTGTTTTAAATGACACTACTCTAGCACCTTGTGTCATCATACTGGCAAAATTATTTCTTATTTCATTGTCATTAATGGGATTACTATCCAAGCAGGGCATTAGGATTCCCTTGGTTTCTGTAGTCTACTCATACTTCATTCTGTGTTTAAAATAGTTGGGGAAAAATCCACTCGTTCTTGTTGCTTTAGTTGGAAACTTTGAACTTAGAAACCATTGTGCAGTTATGTCTGTTGGTTGGCAATGTTTGTTGGACAGACTTGAGAGCACCTCAGGGAGGAGAGTTCCTGAGTGTGTGTGCTGAGGTAGGAGGTAAAATAATGAAAGGTGTGATGCTGCTGGAAGGGAGGAAGAGAGATTCTTTTTCCTGTTGGTCAGGAATTTGTCTTTAGGCAAGTAAATTGGTCTAACACCATAACCTGATAGGTGGGCATACTTTCCCGAGACGTTGTTGACAATAAAACTTGTTGGTATTGTTGTTACGCTGAGGAATATTGAATATCCAGAATATGGAATCATTTCAGTGTTTTTTTTAGACTTGGGTAACTCAGATTTGCATCACTCCTGGACTGGCTCTTTCTCAGATGAACCACTGACATGCTGACCTCTGGGTTTACTGGGGGTGAACAGGAGCATCAGTCATACCAGAAATTAAACGTAGTTTTTAGATGCACATGCACTCCTTATGGTCACTTTTCTTGACGCTGAACAAGTCTAAGAGTAAACCTATTTAATACTAGTGTTTTATGATAAAATACCAAACTTGGGAAGTTGTGTTGTGTAAGTGAACCTGTAGGACTGTGTGAAATGGTAATTGAGGGGATAGGACACAGACAAAGTGTGCTTTTGCTTCATGGGAGTTTAGTTTAAAACATTACATTCTTTTTTCTTTGGTCAAAATCAATCCATTCCACTAGTTTAAAGCTTATACACAAAAATCAAAGTAAAGTGTTGGTTTATTTGATTGTGGTTTTGCATGCTTGAGCAGGAATTAATGTTCGAATGGATTTCCTGAGGTAACTTCTTAAAGTGTGTGGTTTTGTATGTGTATTTGTACTTGATCTTGTACATTTTATTGCATGACTGTATTCCTACAATATAGGGAATCCTAATCTTTATATTATCCCACGTGATTTAAGTGTGCTAAATTATTAGAGTACAGACAAAAGAACAATTGAAATTGAGGTTTCAAAAAAATAGTTTCAGTAATTTTAAATTACTTATAAAATGTATCATAAAACATTATTTAAACTGCCCGTCGTCAGCATTAAACTATTAGTCCTCCTGCATTAATACATCTTAAAATATTATGAAATGGAAGCACTATAGGCTTTTTCTTCCTGCCCTCTAGTCATTACTGTGGCTTCTAACACTGTTTAAAACCACTGTTATTAACCACCAAGGTTTCATGTAAAAAATCAGCAATCATGGTTTCTGTGTTGTTTTTCTGTACAGTCTACATTTAACAAGCAGTATATCCTTTATTGATAAATTAATAGCTTTAATAATATTTGTGTTGTCCTTGTTATTTCTCTATATATGAGCTATGAAAAGAGCTTAGCAGTGCCTTAGCAGAAACAGCCTAGGAATGTGATGCTTATCCAGCATGACTAGATAAAAATTTAAGTATTGAATATAGATGTGTAAAGTAATATTGATAGAGTTTGCAACCAGCACAGGTAAAGAGTAGAATCTTTTACAAACCTGATTATCTAAATTTGTGGTTTCAGTTTTAAACTAATCCTGGTTTCAAATGTTTGCCTGAATAGTTTTGCTTTCCCATCATATTAAATTACTTAATTTTATATTTGTGGTGATTATACCATTTCCATAACTTTGCCTTTGTTTCATTTTACAGAGGAAATAAAGGCTGAAACAGAAAAGCAAAGGTATGTGATAGCTTATCATATTAAGCAGTGCTTTTAACTTCCTAAAATGTGTGCCATATTTACTCTGCAGCGGGAGCGCGGGCTCTCACTGAAAACTATTTTCAGTGTATTTTGTGGGTTGGTGGTATCTGAAAACGTGCTACAGATGCAGCTTCTGTGGCTGGCTGCTGTGGTGCAAGGCATGGGGCCTGAGCAGAGGCAGAAGATTGCTTAGAGGCCCACGTTGTCTGCCCAGGCAGGGTGGCAATGGGGAGCAAGATCAGAACAGCCGTTTCTGGAGGCACAGAAAGACACAGTATGTGTGAAGGGGTCTGAGGATAAAAGGCTCTTGAAGTGGCTTCAAAGGAGGGGAATTTTGGAATGCAAATAAAAAGACTTGAACTGTGAGTGAGCAAGGGGAGCTGGTTGGGGTCAGGAAGCAGGAACGGGTAGAGAAAACTAGTGTAATTTGAAAAGGTAATGTCTGGAAAGGACCTGCCTAAGGAATAGGTGTAGATTTCTGGAGACTTCTGCAAAGTGAAGGTAGAAGCCAAAATTGACGTTCAGCACTCTTCTACTAGCTACAAGTAAATTTTTTTAGTATTAGTAAACTGTGGAATCCATTATTAGTATTTAATTGCATGATCCACAGGATCTTCTTCCTCATTCAGTGTAGGCTGCTAACCATGAGTCAGGGCTGTGTGGTGAAGACTGTTTATACCACTTGTCGAAAGAATTGGATCAGTGGGTGAAACTGATGATGAAAGTGTTCTTATGGTTTAAGCAAATGAGTGCTGCTTGGGGGCCTGCATTCTGCCCTGTAACTGAATTTCTGGGTTAGGCAAGTAATTTAAACTGCTGCTGTCAAAATACCTGCTAAAAATTTCTGCTTTGTCTCCTGAGTATTTGAGCTGGAATCTAGAAGTTTTGCTTTGAAAGATACAAGCAGTTCTAGCCAGAAAGGCAGCCAGGGTGAACTTTTGGTTTAGAAGATGTAAAGGACAATGTAACAGCAAATATGCTGAACAATTCAGTCTTGTGACTTTTCAGATTTGGCACAGAAAAATTAGTGGATACATCTGACTGAGTTGCTGTATGTCAGTTTGCACCAGCGCATAGTAAGGTTGTAAAATAAAATTTTATTGTGTTGCTCAGAAAATGTTGCACTAAGCACCACAAGACAGTCTCAGACAGAAAGTAATGATGTGGTTTCATAACAGGTTTTACTTATGATAGTATAAATAAAGCAGAAATCCATATTATGAAGCTTTATAAGAACAAAATGCTGAATTTTAAATATTCTTTGAGGAATATTTGTTCTGGGCACCAAACAGAGAAAAGTACTATCTCATCCTATAGTTAAATACCATGCTAAAACTAATAAGAGTGCTGAATTATAATGATTCATACAAGCATGGTAAATCTGTTTCTGAACTTTGGCTGCTTAAACTCTGTCCAATTAATATCAGAAGTTGAGGGTTTTGGGGTAGAATGTGTATGCCTTACCTATGTACATTTTCTTAATAGGTTTTGGTTTCTTTTCTTCAGTGGTGTCTCTCTTTTGTACCTAGCCTTCTGAGGCTATGAAGACTTTGCAGGTCTTGGAAACTATGAAACTATTCTTACTGTAGAGTCAAATATTTAGGTGCAGTAAAAAATATTTTTCTCTAAGCCTTAGAATAGATAATCCTCTTAGTTGATCACATTATTTACAGTTTCTTGTTTCTGTAATTAATATTGGAATATTCTAACAAAGGACTTCTTACAATAATTCTTAAAATTTTTCCAGTCTGTGTTCAAGGAAACTGATCTTACAGTTAACCTGGAATGCATTGAAAAACAGATCATTTCCAGCTCCCAGAAATTTTGCATGGAAAGCTGCTTCTTTTGTTTCCTTGATTGTTTCATTTTTAAACAGAACTGGTGTTTGGTAGTGGGGCGGAGAGGAATGGAATAGAAAAGGACAGGCTGATTTATATAACCATTGCACAACAAAATCATTTTAAAAATTCATTGTTTGCTACACACCTTAGCCTGCTTCTACGGCTGATAAATATCAGCATAATTCATAATTTGCATGCTTGGTAGATCCCTCAGTGAAAGAAAGTTTTGTAAGGAACAGTTTCTGTTTTTACTGTGTGTTGGGAAAATAAAGCAAAACACCAAACAAAACCCAACCAAACACCACCCCCAACCCCCCCAAAAAACCTAACCAACCCCCCCAAAAAACCCAACAAACAAAAAAAACCAATCAGCCAAAGTAATTTCTTTGCTGCCAAGAAGAAAAAAATCTTTTGTGCCCTACTATCCCCTTCCCTTCCATAAGCAGCAAAGGGATGAACTTACTGAATTCTCTTTTCAGAGACAAATGGAGCATCATCTTCTATATATATTATTTTGGGCATTTTAAATAGCTTTCAATTAAGAGAAGCTTCAGGTTTTTGCAGTTGTTTGCTGTGGCATGGGTTCTTCTTTTTTGGAATTGTATTATGGTGTGCTCCTTGTTTCTGGAAAATTCTGATTTTATTCCTGAACTGCTTTTTTAACCTAATTTCAGTGGTTTCAATAGACATAATCACTAGATGAAGAACAGTCTTGTCATAAGACATAAGCAAGAGATACTACTCTTCCATTCCTCAGAGAAAAGCTTTTATGCATCCCACATAAAAACCTTTGCTGTACTCTAGGGGAATTTAAAAAATAAAAGGTAGGGAGAACCTTCAAAAAAAAAAGTTCTTTAGTGGAAAGTAGAATCTTAACACTAATTATTCACTATTAGACTTTAGGTGCCCTTTTTAAGGAGCCTAAATGTTGAAATGTGGCACCAAACCATCTTCCCAAGGAAAATCCAGCTTGTTCCTTGAAAAGCTGAAGTTACTAATTTGTTGTATTGGTTAGCTTAAGGCTCTCTGTGATGCATGGGCCTACATTCATTCTTTGGATTGATAATAAACTCTTCAACAGTTCATTCTTCTACTACAGCAACATGAAAAACATCTATTTTCTACCATCTGCATTACTTGAAGCATCTAATTTAATTTCCAGCAAATGCATGGGGCCTGGATTTGAAATCAGTTGTTCTGGAAACATATATTTGAATTACTGCAAGAACTTCTGTAATTCTTCACCACAGAATACAAAGTTATGTTCTTTTTTTATATATATATATACCATTTATCAAGATTGTCTAAGATGGTGCAGTTTACCTTTTATGTAATGATAGGTGTACACAGAAAAGGTCAGGAATCCTTTATATAAAGATGGTGAAGTGTTCTGTGAATTGAAAAAATCTCAACATCTTGCTTTGAGTCAAAGGCAAGCTACATTGATGCACACAGATTAAGGAAAAATTACTCATTCTTAATTGTCCTAGGGGTTGATAAGCATGCCCTTTCTAAAAGCAGTAGGACTTCAACAGCTACTAATTTTCTCAGTTTTTGTACAGTTAGTCATTTTAGATACATTGCCCAGGAGGTACATTCATAACCACTGAACTTAAATTCTGTGGTGCCATCTGAAGCACAGAGAGAGCAAAGTTTTGGGTTTTGTTTTTGTTGGTGGTTTTTGTTTGTTTGTTTTTCCCCTGAGCGTGTCGGGGATTGAAGATCAGATATGATTTAATCTCCAGAATTAGATGTACTTTCTCTAAAGTACTGAACCAAATTCATGTCATAATAGAGTAGTTGAGTTGTTCTTAACTCTCAGAGTCATGAAAATTTTTTTCAAGTTGCATTTTCATCTGTTCTGGTAGTAACAGATGCAGTTTCTCCCAGAGGTGTCATTTAATAGGGAAATTATATTGAATGGATTTTCCTTCTTTTTCCTCTTCCTTCACCAACCGATTAAGGGGAATCTTTTCCTATTTTCAGAGGAGACAAGTCTTTATGCCTTCAAACTGTCAGGGACCACTGACTATCTACTTAGTGTGCAAATGGGTCGATTTGCCTGATCCATAAAGGAGAAAGATAAAGTATAAATTAGTTAAGAATATTTAATGACCACATTACCATAGTGATGATATTTATATGACCATATTACCATATTACTCTGTGGAAGTTACTCTTTTCTAATGTTGATTTTCTTGATACTTTATTTCATGCTTATAAGCATCGTGGTGGGTGAGAACTGTTTGTGTGATCACATAGAGCGTTCTAACACAGTCATTCTGTTTAGTCCCCCTCATGGAGAAGCAAAGCCTGGTTCAAGCACTCTTCCACCTGTGAAATCAAAGACAAGCTTCATTGAAGCGGACAAATACTTCCTGCCATTTGAACTGGCATGCCAGTCGAAGTGCCCCAGGATTGTCAGTACATCCCTCGACTGTTTACAGGTCGGTATGACTTTAAGTTAAATTAGCTGGCAGCTATAACTTTCTGTTGGTTTGGAGGGGAACTGCAGTTGTATGTAACAAATCCTGTCATTGTTTTTCTACTATTTTACTTTATCACACATACAAGCAAATTGAATGTATTTCTCACAAAAGGTCATTGTATGTCTTACTTATTATGCAGTGCGTTTATTCCTGTATGTACTCTTTACAACAGTTACACGCTTGGCTCAGTTTTATTATCTTAGTGTACAACTGCCTATTTTCATGTGTAGATCTACGTGTTGAACTA
Source organism: Hypotaenidia okinawae (assembly GCA_027925045.1). NCBI lineage: Eukaryota > Metazoa > Chordata > Aves > Gruiformes > Rallidae > Hypotaenidia > Hypotaenidia okinawae. The sequence continues at coordinate 127,391,953 of BSDF01000002.1, read as the reverse complement.
ACACAGCAGGTACAGCATTATGAAGTTCAACAAAAGCAAGTGTAAAGTTTTGCACCTGGGAAGGAACAACCCTTTCTATCAGTACAGGCTGGGGGATGACCTGCTGGAGAAGAGCTCAGTGGAGAAGGACCTGGGGGTCCTGGTGGATGACAGGTTGGCCATGAGCCAGCAGTGTGCCCTGGTGGCTAAGAGAGCCAATGGGATCCTGGGGTGCATCAGGAGGAGTGTGGCCAGCAGGTCAAAGGAGGTGATCCTCCCCCTCTACTCTGCCCTGGTCAGGCCCCACCTGGAGTATTGTGTCCAGTTCTGGGCTCCCTGGTATAAAAAGGACAGGGATCTCCTGGAAAGAGTCCAGAGAAGGGCTATGAAGATGTTTAAGGGCCTGGAACATCTCCCCTATGAGGAAAGGCAGAGTGAGCTGGGACTGTTCAGCCTTGAGAAGAGAAGACTAAGGGGGGACCTAATTAATTTTTATAAATATCTTAAGCAGGGGATGCAGGGGGAATCAGCCAGCCCCTTTTCAGTGGTCTGTGGAGACAGGACAAGGGGCAATGGCTGCAAGCTGGAGCACAGGAAGTTCCACACCAACATGCAGAGGAACTTTTTCCCAGTGAGGGTGACAGAGCCCTGGGACAGGCTGCCCAGGGAGGTGGTGGAGTCTCCTTCTTTGGAGGTATTCAAGACCCGTCTGGACGCCTATCTGAGTGAAATGTCCTAGGGAGCTGCTTTGGCAGGGGGTTGGACCCGATGATCTCTCGAGGTCCCTTCCAACCCCTACGATTCTATGATTCTATGAAATGTGTTTTATCCCCTTTATAATTGCAGTAAAATATTTTCCATTTGAGATGTTTAGTCTCTGTAAGCTCATAGGCTCCTGTAACATGTTTGAAACAAATTCTGCAGCATGGAATTTAGCCATTCGCTTCTCCTGAGGGGCTCAACAGTGAACTCAATGAAGGTATTTGTGTTGTCAGGCACATCCAGGCCTGGCACGCTGTTGCAGTATGATGCTTTGCTACTCTGTGTTTGTTTTAAGTAGGTGCACCATGGAAATACACAAATACTCTCATACCTGAAGTGTTTGGAAGAGGGTTTTTAAAATTTTGTAGTAAATTCCATTTCAGACTATCACAGAGAGAAGGGAATAATAGAATGCTTAAGCCAGAAGACTAGCAAGTTGCTTAAATAGAAATAATTTGCAGCTGGCTTATCTGGTATTAAAAACATCTGTGTGCTGACTACATTTACAAACTGGTGTGTTAAGAGTTAGTTTTTAGAATCCTGCTTGTTTTAAATGATTATTAACTGATGAACAACAGTTTTGGTGTTGAGCTCACTGAAAAACTTTTCATTGCAGTTGCTGAGTGAAAATTTAATAAATCTGGAGGATATTTTTTAAAAATCCTTGATGTTTTATTGGACTTGGGGTAAAATGTACACAAGTTAATTTATTATAACAAAAAACTGACTTTATTTTTTAAGTTCTTATTTATGTGTGTTTTTTTCTCCTCTCCAGAAACTTATAGCATATGGGCACTTGACGGGGAATGCTCCAGACAGTACTGCTCCAGGCAAAAAATTAATTGATAGAATTATTGAGACAATATGTGGCTGTTTTCAAGGGCCTCAGACAGACGAAGGAGTTCAGCTACAAATAATAAAGGTAATACAAATAATACTTCCAATATTTGTAGTGGTGACAGCAAGAAGACCTCCGGCCTCAGAGGTCAAAAGCAGAAATGTTTAATTTGTAAAGGTAACAGTAATTTTAAAATATTTTCCTGATCTTGTTTCTTTGAGATGGAAACACTCTGTCCTTTCCCTATTCACTCTCACTGCATTTTGGGTGTGAGAGTTCATGGTTGTGACCTGAAATCTTGTGCACAGACCGCTGGGTGAAATTTCATTTACAGCAGATCAGTAGAGCTCTCTAATTGTGAGGAATTACTGTCAAATAATCCTGCATTCCTAGTGGGGAAGATGATAATTAAGCAGCAGATTTTAAAATCCATTTTGGAATTATTTTATGGAGTGCAGTTAGACCTGGCAGTCAGGCATTACCACAGTAGCTTTGTGCTGCTCTGTCACAGACTTTTGTTTGAAGGAAGTCTGGGGTTTCTTTCCATAGCTTATGTAAGCATTGCAGATGGAGTTTGTACAAATAAGTGGTTCTGGGGAACTTGAGAAGTTTCCTGGTTCCACCTATTAATTATGCATATTTATTATGGGAAATTTTTATGCCAACTTACAGAACTTAGCCATCTACTGGGAATAACATACCTTCCTCCTGTTAGCAGTAGTCTTCACATGGTTGTGGTCATGAGCAGTAGTAGTGAAGAATACAATTCAAGTTAGTTATGAAGAATGGAGTATTTGATACCTCATATTTTTGTGTATATATGTTATGAGGTGTTGACATGTCTTGTAGATCACGTTCACTTGTTTTAATGCAAAGAATAGCTCAAATCTTCTGCCTTCTTAACACTGCAATTCTCCATGGGCAGTTGTTATAAATGTTGGTTTATGCTGCTGGTGTCAGGTTTGTTGTGTTGCTTTGGTGGAACATTTAGGACATTTTTCATCTTGCAGAGGGAAGTTTTTGTTGATGCTGAAACAATTTTATGTTCTCTCAGAGATACAAGGTCCTGTGTGCCCTTGATCAAGATGTTGAAGAGATAATGTCCTGCCTGATAGGGGGTATCTGTGAGCTGAAATTCCTGCTGTCCAAGAAAATGGTTGAGAAAGTACACTCTTCAGCAATTGTGAAGTGCATTAAGTGTGTAAATTCATTTAGTGGCTTCATTTTTTTGACTGACTTAGCTAATTGCCATGTTGGAATGCCTGGGAAAGTGGAGAGTACTGTTTTGGTTGTGACACCATGCTTGTCCAGTGTATTATACAAGACACTACAAAAAGCAGCAAAAATAGAAAACTTAGCACAGACCAGAAAGTTTGACTATGGGGTAGTAATGAAACTGACAAGTCGGTTGGATTCTCTAAGGCTTCATAACTCTTCAGTTCTGGGCTGAGTGTGGACCCCACTTCTTCAGTATGATATGAAGGATGGATCACGTTTCTTTTTAAACTTTTCTGTGGTTCTGGTGATTAGTAAGTACGTTCTCTGAAGAATTTTAATTCCATCAGGAAGATACAAGGCAGGCAGTCCCACTTTCAGTTCTGGGACTCCCAGGCTGTTGCTCAGAACATGAGCAGTGCTCTTGCAGGGCAACTGCATCACCAACACCACATAACATCTGAGAACCTTGATCACTCAGACACTTTTCTCCCTGGAGGGCTATCTGCTCTGCATGCTGAATGGATGGCCTTCACGTAGTGTGCTGCCCTCAGTTTAAGATCTGGGAGGCAGCCTTGACTAAGAGTTAACACGTGGTGCTGTTTGCTAGTTACTATGTGACATTCCGGTGGTGAAATCATCTTGAGCAGGTTCCCAGCAACTGGAGTGGCTGTTCAGGTGTTCTGAAAATAACTTTTCTGCTGACTACCAAGGAAATAATCTTGCTGAGACTGAGGAGTGTAATTTACCTCTTGTTAGGTATCTAAGCTTAGAGGTGTGTCTGGTGGTGGTTCACATAGTGGTGGCCAGTTTTAACTTTTCTGCTCCTATTTCTGCTTGCATGGTCCCATCTCTGTAATCCCTTTGTTCTCCATCTGCAGATTCTGTGATAAACCAGACTGGGAAATTGGTGTTTTCCTTCCTTCCACTTGTAGTTTAGTTTGATTTGGTGTAATTTCTTGTTCTGTTATGGTGGGGATTGCTGGGGCAGGAAAAAAAGCAAGTGATAAGGCTACTGCTGCCATGGAAAATTATTTATTCAAATTATGTTTAATTCGGCCTCCCTTGAACCTAATTTTGCTAGTCAGGCTTGCTCTGCTAGGGCATTTACAGTGTGCATGCAAACTACCTGTTGGCACCTGGAGAGGTTTTGGTTGAAGTTCTGTTTACATTTCTGTCTGGCCTTTCTGTTCCTAAATAAATATAATTATGACAAAAAAATAATACTAAGCTTTTTAAATCTATAAAGAAAGATCAGGGATGAGGAAGAAGGGTGGGACACGGGATCAACTGTTTATCCTCATTGATGTTTTCTTTCCTTGGACTGCTGTATAGTAAGTATTTGTTAGTACAAAGGTGCTGTTACAGCTTAACTTGCTTGCATTTGGCAAACAACAATTTTTATGTGCTCAACAGTTGAAGTTTGAAAAGTTGAATGTTATTTTAGTGACCACTTTTTGAGTCTTCCATGTGCAACAGACTGTTCATAAGGTCAACTCCTGTATGTCTTTTTACAACCTGTTGTGGTGTCAGTATGACCGGTGTCCGTTGGTCTCACAAATCAAGATACTTCCTGTACTATTCCAATACCTCATTTTACATGATAAGAAATTCACTAAATAGGCAATCATACTTCTGGCTAATTATGGGTGTCATACAAAGATACAGTAATCTGTAACTTGAGAAATGATCCTGAAGATTCTTCTCCTTTCCCAAACCCATCTGATGGTTGGTTGTAAAAACAAATAAGCTTGCTTTATAGTAACTAGGTAGAAGCACAGAGCAACTGGGTATTTCTCAAATACAGAGCAATAGGTGTGAAGGACTGCAAGGAAAAGAAAACAGTTCCAGTCAGGATGATACGCAGAAGTTTCAGGACAAGGAAAGTTTGATGGCTGTTGGTATTTTTGCAGGCTTTGTGATAAAGCTTTTGTGGAAGGACTTCAAGTATGATGTAGTAGTGCTAACAGTCTTTTTACAAAGGTTTCTTTCTGTGCCTGAAGAACAGCAAAGGGGAGGAGTACAGAAAAGTAGGCGGTTTTATTTTGCTTTTTTTTTTTAAAATCATCTCCCTTTAGGTGGTACTGAAGATACTGGATGAAAACAGATGAACTAAGTGTGACCAGAAGGAGTGGGAATTCAGCTACAAACAGCCTTGAACAGCAAATATTTACCATGGTAGAAAAGAGCAACCTAATGCTTGTGACTCCATAGTCAGTAGAGCCACTGGAGTAGCTTGCTGTTCTTACCTCTGCAGAGGCATTTTTCTCTCCAGGCTTTTCTCACAGATGTTGTGCTACCCCATCCCTTGTCCTGACATGCATGTAATACTCTCTCTGAATCAACTATTGAGACTTTGTGTAATCCTGCTTAACTGAGGAGTGTTGCTGAGGTAGTTGTCTTAAAATCATTGAATGTATTAGGTTGGAACGGACCTTCAGGTCATCTAGATCAACCCCCCTGCAGTAAGTAGGGACACCTTTAACTAGATCAGGTTGCTCAGAGGTTCATTAGGCCTGACTTTGAATGTCTTTAGGGATAAAGCCTCTACCACTTCTGGGCAACCTGTTTCAGTGTCACACCACCCTCAGAGCAAAGAACTTCTTCCTAATGCCTGAACTAAACCTACGCTGCTCTAGTTTAAAACCATTGCCTCTCCTCCTATTGCTACATGGTCTTATAGACAGTCCCTTCGCAGCTTCCCTGTAGGTCCCCTTCAGGTACTGAAGGGAGCCTTCTACTCATCTCTCTTCCTTATCTTCCTCCTTGGATTGTACCTAATAGCTGTTTGACCACAGAGTAAAGTTGGGGAGTAACCTGTTGAAAACTGATAAAGTGAGCAAGGGAAAGATTAGCTTTCTAACATCTGAGTTGACAAGGGTTTCAGAGGGGCAGGGTTGCCACTTCTGATTGTGACCTGTGGTTTCTTGAGGTTTAACTGTCATGCCAGTTGCGGTAATGATGTAGTGTTTTGTGTTACAGAGTGAGATGATATTGGTGCATGCTGTCAAATTGAGCCCTAAATGGAAGCTGCCAAGAGAGAAGGATGTTCTCAGAAAGCACTTGTAAAATATTTCCTGCCTTGTGCCTGTTCATGTATTCCTGCTAAATTGTGATAGTAGAGGAGAGAAATGGGATTGAGACATGAAGCGAGCATGACGAATAGCCTGAGGATAGCTCTGAATTGGAAGGAATATGAAACATATTAGCAAAATATCAAAGTTAAAAATGCTTATCAGTTTAGAAACATGTCTAGTAGTCATTAGGGTTTGCCGTCTCTAGTGCCTGAGACGGAAAGAAACCCAAAGAACTGACTGTCAGGAGCTCCACAGCCAAGTTGAACTCTTTAATGTCTGCAAGGAGATGCCCTGCTGGAAAGACTAATTTCTCAGTCTGCGTAGAAGTTGTAGTAATCCAGAGAATTTGGATTAATATGTTAAGGAGGTGTGTGTGTAAACATTTCTTTGCCTCCACACCCCCTTATCAGGTGGTGTGGAAAGAACCAAGCTCTAGTAGTCATAACAAGCATATTGAAGAAACTTTGAAATTCAGTCTGTCAAGCCAATTAAAACAAAAGATCTCATAATCCATCCATAGTCTTGTCACCTTATTCTACTATTAGACATTGTCTCCCATTATACCTAAAGGAGGCCTACAAGAAAGCTGGAGAGGGACTGTTCTCAAAGGCATGGAGTGACAGGACAAGGGGTAGTGGCTTTAAGCTGAAATAAGGTAGGTTTAGCTGTAAGGAGGGCATTTTTTTTTTTTTTTACAATGATGGTGGTGAGACACTGGAACAGGTTGCCCAGAGAAGCTGTGGCTGCCCCCTCCCCTTCATCAGTGTCCTAAATGCTAGGCTGCAAGAGACCTTATCTGCCAAGCAAGAAATTTTAGGTGTTTCTTGAGTATTGTTAAGTGTATGTGTCTCTGTTATCTTTTGGTATTGGGTGAAAGAAATCTTAACTAACTCTAAATACTTACTGTATTTAGACAGAAACAGTTGGACTTTGGAAAAAATATCCATCTGTTTATGCCTGGGCTCCACTGGTTTGGCTTGTATTCAAAAGTTACTAATTTTATTTTTTAAACTAACTTTGTAGACAAAGTTCTTAGAGGTTCATTCTGTTAAAGAAGTCACTTGGACTTGTCAAACCTCATTGGGGTTCACAGGAGCCCACTCCAAACTTGTCCCTCTGGCTGACATCCCATCCCTCAGGCGCATCAACCATACCACACAGCTTGGTGTCATCTGCAGATCTGCTGAGGGTGCACTCAGTCCTTCTGTCTATCACTGAACATGTTAAACACAACTGGTGCCAGTACGGACCCTGAGGGATACCACTTGTCACTGGTCTCCATCTAGATAAGTTACTGGGCTTTGTTACAGCTTTTCTATGTCCTCTTCCCTGCATGGTGTTTCCACTGGCAGGAGCAGGGTATTGGTACGTTCTGCAGAGGTACTGGATCACTGCACAGAGCGGGAAGGTGAGTTAAGGATAGTGGTATTAATTTCAGCTTAGCACGTCTTGATTTTTAGAAAACTGATGACATGTAAACTGAATTTTGGGAAGAAAAAAGAGCAGTACCAGGCCAGAATGTATACTCTCAGTAACAAATGTAAGTACAGTCATCTATGTATGTACACCTCTGTGCTCACTGACGAGAGAACTGAGGCACCACAGGAAAAATAAGAAGGACCCTTAAGCAAACTACTTATTTAGGCCTCTTGAGCAGCAGCTCAGTGAGATGTGTTGTTGATTTTCCTGTTAAATTGTACAGTGATTTGAGTGAACAATGAACACTCTTTGTCCACTTGTTGGTGACATGTGGGCAGAGGCACTGACAATGTCAGTAAGAAAAATGAGGCATGGTTTAATGAAGAAATTACACAGTGCTTAAAATAACTTTTGTTTTTAACTACGATAAACTTTTCAGTGCTTCTAGTTGGTTCTTACTTGCCCTAAATGTCTCATGAAGTCATTAACTTTGTCAGAGCTGTTAATGTGTAAAATTCCCTGATTTAGTCATCTGGAGTACAATGTATCAGTATAAACAGGTTTCTGTTGCAGACCAGGCCCTTCCCTTTTCCTTCCACTCTCCAACGAGCACCTCTGACAGTGCCTTCACTCCCAGTGAAGACACAGCTTTCATCTGCCTCTATTTCTGCTCTTTAATCCAGCCTGCCTCTACCTCATGTAAAGATAACGTGTTCCTTACTTCTGTGTTACCTTACCTTTTAGAGGCTTATTTGCATGGGGTTTGGGTTGTGTTTTGTTTTTAAAAAGAAGCAAATACTAACTGAAATGGAAAAAGAGTTAATTTGTACAGAGAGGAGCACCACAGTATTCTAGCATCTAATCAGAGAGTGTTTAGAAAGGGTCATTGTCCCACTTAGAGCTACATAAAGTCATCCTCAGTCCTTGTTCTTCACATTACAGTTTTTTGTAAAATAACTGTTTGACACTTTGGATTGTTCTCCAGATTTGAACGGGTAGGTTGTTGTTCATGTTTTGTGTCTAGAAAATTCTAGGATGACTTTTATTAACTACTGTCTGATAACTCTGTTGGTTACTTCTTGCTGTTATATGCTATGAAGCACGTATTTCCTAGATATGTGGATTAAAAAACACTTTCCTGTAACTGGTATGTGTGATGTTCTGATAAGTCTGCAAGATTACGTTAAGAACTGCAGTTCAAGATGTGTACTTAGCTGTATTTTAAAAGTAATCCAATGGTTATGTTCATGTGCAAACTATTTGATTGATACAAAAAGGTTTCTGTTTGTTTATTCAGGCTTTGCTCACTGCAGTAACATCTCAACACATAGAAATCCACGAAGGAACAGTACTACAGGCTGTAAGAACATGTTACAATATCTATCTAGCAAGCAAAAACCTCATAAATCAAACCACAGCCAAGGCCACTCTAACACAAATGCTGAATGTCATTTTTGCACGTATGGAAAATCAAGCAGTGAGTATCTCATTATCTTTATATAGAAACTAGCTCTTAAAAGCAAACCAGCTTGAGGGATTTGTTTTGTCATTATGAAAACCTTTTTAGTCTTTTCAACATGTGCTTTGAAAAGAATAATAATAATAAAAAAGAATCTGGTATCTTACATTGTTCTTTTTTTGCTTTGCACTCTGAAATAGGTGTGAAATGTGGTTCTGGTGAATGGTGGTAGTGTATAGAGTTTAAAACTTCCCTATATTTAATGGATGTATTCAAATTCAGTTTCTATTGTCAGGCCGTGCTACCTGCATAGGAGAGAGTGTGAATGGAGTACATTAGTGTTAGTGAAATGCTCTAATGTTGTTGTGATGGTAACACCAAAGAAGCCATGATTAATCTCCCCCAACTTTCTAGTCATGTAATCATTTCCATTTTTTAATATTTTAATGTGTAGTAGTCACTAACAGATGCTTATCTATCATGGAATTACTGTTGTGAGTTGTCAGCAGGGACCCCAGCATATGCCCGGTGCATGATGATAAAGATCAGTAAAACAAAGTAATTGGCCTAATTTCTATTTAAAAACCAAAAATAAAACAAAAACTCAAGCCAACAACAAACCAACACAAAACCCAAACAAGAAAAAGATGCCCAGATTTGAGAACTGGTTGAATTCCTAGCAATTTCTACAAGTAATTCTGCTGTATTACTACAAACTCTTTAAGTTTTCTCTAAAATTATGTAGTGCTTTCTTACTTGGCTTTCTCTCAGAAGCAACTGCCCATTGGTACATGATATATCACAGTCATTACTTCTATGATTTCATAGAAGTCATGCATTTTCTGAGTGCTTTGAGAAATCTGTGCAGTTACTGACCTTTTAAGCAACTTAATATAGAAGAGGATGATGATGATGATGATTATTATACTACATTGGAAGGCTTTAATTTTGCCAGATTATAAGTCTAGTCTTTATGCAAGTTGATAAACAGTTCTGCTTGTTTTCCACAATCAGGGCAATTCTTTTAATTTGACTGCTAACAAGTGCTAGAAGGAATTATTTGAGCTGTAATTTGGAAGGTAGTATCTACTCAGGGATCTATAGCACACCAAAAGACGCAGCATAGAAAGGTTTAAGTGGAAGAATAAAGAGTTGAGATCATAGTAGTGAAAATAAGAGTATAAAAAGTTATAAAACTTTTAATAAACACTGGTCTCTGCAGGGATAGAATGCCAGCTCTTAGAGCATCGCCTCAATGGACACCCTACTTTGGTTTGACTTTAATGGATTCAGACAACAGCCATTAGACAAGTTACAGAAATTGTTCCCTTTCCAGGGATTCCAGATCAAGGAACTATGAATCTAAAATAGTCTTTGTCTTACAGTTTTACCCATGATGATATCTTACTGAGGGTCTGTATCCCGTAGTGCTTTGGAAGTTCTGCTCCTTTCAGTTTTAACTCCCATTTCTGGTTTTGGATTTTTGGGGGTGTTTTTTTCTAGTTTTTCCCTTAATACCACACACTTGTAGGGTACCAGGAGACACCTGAGTTCTCCAATACGTTTCTCTTTGTGAGAGCTTTCAAAAAAAGGAAAAAAAGTTGCTTTGATGTTTCTCCATGCAGCCCTTGTATATTGTCACATCTAGTGGTTGAACTTTATCAGTGCAGGTCCTGTAACAGGTGTAGTTTAGTGATTGCTCTTCCACAGTGAAGGTATGGTTAAGTGCAATGAGCATAGCTTGGAAGCAGCTCTCTCACAAAGATTTATCCTGTAATGTTAAAATAATTTATAATGATGCATTTTCTTAAACTGTTACAGCTTTAGGAAGGCACTGTGCAAGCAGAGACAATAGAGATTTCATGTTTATAAAATAATGCATACAATATGTATAGAGTTCATTGTTTTGATAGTGAAAGTCTTGTGTGGTTGCAATGTCTTTGTAGCTTCAGGAAGCCAAACAGATGGAAAAGGAAAGACACAGACAGCAACATCATCTACAGCAGTCTCCAGTAAGCCATCATGAGCCTGAGTCACCTCAATTGAGACATATTCCAACACAGATTGATCAGCTGTCCAAAGAACACGAGAGAGAGCTTGACCACAGCACAAATGATGTGGACAAGAACCTTCAAGAAGATGTAGAGGCAGAAAATGGATCTGATCTTTCTAGTGCTGAAAACGAACAGACAGAAGCTGACCAAGCCACAGCAGCAGAAAGTAATCAGTGTGTATTTCTGTTTCATGGAGGGAGGGAAAAGGTCTGTAAAAAGAAAGGCTTGAGGATTTTCTTATTTTACCTCTCCAAAATCTGGAGTTGGCCATAAATTTTCAAATAGTTCACTAATGCAGAAATGCCTGTTGTCCTTGTTGCCACTGTTAAACTTTATCACAGGTATCCTTTATTCTTACACTCTCTTGTAGTCACTGCAGCAAAGGTTCCTCTTTGCACCTATGTAATATTATATCAGTATTTGAGAATAGCATCTCAATACCAGTAAGTTTTCAGTGTTTAATGTATGTGAATATACAACATTGATGTCTTTTGGTGGCATAGGTTTGTGGATTAATTACCATTTACAGGTTAGATGCTGGAATACTTATGTATTGCAAATAATGTTTTCAAAGCATCCAAACATGTTGGTTTTTTAAAAAACATATAATCTCCTATTAATAGGTCTGTAATAAATACAAAATTCAAGTAAAATTATCTCCTTAATCTCCAAGTATCTCATTATGTGTTTGGGTTTTTCTTTTTAAAGATCTTTCTAAAGCTGATGGAGGAACATATGATGGTGAAAGCAATGAGTGTGAAGAGAAGGCACAAGAAATTGTAGAAAGCATTGTGCAGGAAATGGTGAACATAGTAGTTGGAGGTATTATAGTAATATCTGTCCAGTCAACAGCAACTGCAGTCTGAATCTTTGCATTAAAATGAACTTAACCCTTCTGAATATTTAACTAAAATATGTCATTATATAAATAACACTTATATGCTGAAGAAAATATTTTCATTTGTTTGACTTTAGCTGTGCAGTATTTAGCAGTAAAATGGGGAAGATTTCATACATTAATTTACACTCCTTATATTTGAGACAAATGTTGTTTTTAAAATACAAAATCTTGGGTTGTTTTTTTAATTATTATTATTATTGTTTTCCTCTTTTATCTCCACAAATGGGCCTGGCTCTGTAGTAGCAGTGTAGCACTACATTTTTCAGTTTTCTGGAATGTGTATATCAACTTACCTCTCTTCCCCCACCCCAGTACTTCTCAGAAATTTGGCAGAATGGTTATAAAGTTTTAAGTATTTTTTAATTGTAATTTTCATTAGTAGGACTTAGGAGTATTTGAAATTTTTTTAAGGTATATAATAAAATATAAATTTTGCCTTAGGCTCTTCCTTGCTTATGATTGCTTTAATATTTAATCATCAGATTTAAAAGCACTTTTTAATTTGCATTCTTATGTAGTACTTATTTGTAATTTTTATATGTTTTCTGATAGATGTGGAAGGGACTGCTGAAAATGCAAGTGGTGATGGCACAATTGTTACGTTAGAGGATGGCAGCGACAGTGAAAACATTCAGGCAAATGGAATTCCAGGGACTCCAATTTCTGTTGCTTACACACCATCTTTACCTGATGACAGATTATCTGTCTCTTCCAACGATACTCAGGTACAGGCAGTAATAAATTAGGAAATACTGAAAAAAAAAAGTTATATGCTTCAAATGTTGCACACACACTTGTGCAGACTGTTTAGTATAATAGTATAAAAGAAGTTGTTCAGATGCCTTCCAAGTAGTAAGTTGTGCTCTCAGCATTATTCTATTTTAATGGACCATTCAAATTAAATTTTTGTGATTTTGCATTTGATGCACTTTTTATTCTGGCGCATTTTCAGTTCCCTGTTTTACAGGTGCTCCTGAGAAACTACAAAGCTGGCATTCACTATATAATCAGTGAAGAATATGGAAATTATAGACATACTTGTATAATTTTAGTGTGTTCTTTTCAAATGATAAATAGAAATTTCAAGCCTATAGCATGACCTTATTTCAGTGATTTCAGATAAAAATTGGCATTTCTGAGAGGATTTGATTTTCCTTAATACAAAAAGATATGAAAATACTTCCTCTGTTGTGTTGGATATCTGCACAAATGTGGATAGAGGGTATCTGCAATCAAAGTTCACTGACTAATGAGGTTTGGGAATAATAGATTTTAAGCTTTAAAAGCTGTGGTCACGTACACCATACAATAGAAGATTAACATGAAACACTTCTTACACGGCAATACAGAATTGCAAGAACTTAGTAATAGGGATGATTATTGTACCATAGAAATTCTAGCAAATGTATCTTTTCACAGATGTTTAATTACTCCCATTCTATTAAAATGTCAAGGTGTTGTTGGGGTTTGGGGTTTTTTTTTTTTTAAAACTAGTTATCCACTGAAAACACCTGAAGGCAATTGACTGCAAGTTACCTTACTTAAATTTGACCTACCTAATTTCTTGACAGTCTTTAATTAATTCTGAATTTTACCAAGGTGGCAGTTTATTAGCGAGCTTGTACATTTTAACTGGACTGGTTTAGTTTTGTCTTGAGACCATAAAGCCATAGTGAATTGGTCATATTTGTATAATATGTTAACTTCTTGTTGCTAGGAGGTGGGGATTTCCCTACACACCCTGCTAATGCAAAATGGAATACTGAAATATGTTAACTTCTTTAGGAATCTGGAAATTCTTCAGGACCTACCCCTGGTGCTAAGTTTTCCCACATTTTACAAAAGGATGCCTTCCTTGTATTCAGGTCACTGTGTAAACTCTCCATGAAGCCCCTGTCGGATGGACCGCCAGATCCCAAGTAAGTACAATTAAGAGTTCTCATAATTAAGTTTTTCTATTTGAAAATTTATTTGAATATTTTTGAGAATCCTCAGTTGTTCAGGAGAAATGATAGGGTAAAAAGAACCTAGACATTTTGAAAAGGTTGTTTTCTGCTTTAATGCAACTTTTGTATGTTAAATTAAAGGAACTGCTGCTACCCATCTACCTGTTTAGAAGTGTCTTACTACCTGTGCTTTTTCTTCTTCCTAGCTGATCTTTATAAAGTTTTTCAGAAGGGTTTGTAAAGGTGGTATTCAGGTATTTTTGATCCCCACTAATGTTGGCTTGTTTTTAAGCAACTGCTGTTTATGTCCCACAGTTTCTTACATCTCTTGTGTATTGGGTAGCCAGTACACATACCCTGCTGTAGTTAATCTTAATATAAGCTCCTACTGGTTATGATAAATGCATGGTTTCATTCTTTTGCTCTGGTGGAACAGTTTTCACAGCCTCTTTAATCAGAACACAAATGTTTTGAAAACCAAGTCTTTAACTGGATTTTTTGGAAACTTTGTCCTCTGACTGAAGATACCAAGTTTTCAGTTTGGCTTAGAGAATTTTTTGTTGTAACCCAAAATGTACAGAAGGGGGCCTAATACATAGTTGTGAGTGTTGGCAAAGAACTTTGCTTTTCTGACCTTGGATAAAATTTATATGCGTTCTGGTTTTGCATTATTTAGGAATAATTGGTAATAATTTTAATGAGGAATGGTTTTTTGTTCCTAAGATACTAAAACTGTAGTGTGACTTCTCATGACAGTCAAAGGCCTGGGATTCTTCACAATTAAATCAGCTTTACTGTTCCAAGGCCTGACTTTTACAGCAGGTAACTTTAAGATAGTTTAACTTAAACACTGATATTTGTCGTGGATTTAATAATAATTTTTAAAAAAGAAAAGTAGTAGTAGGAAGGCGTTTGAAGAGTTAGTGTAGAACTCTCTTTAAATTGTGATGCACTGTGGAAAGACAGGACATTCAAGGATGATGACTGAGGCATGAGGTTTTTCTTCACAATTTTTGAGAATTTATCTCCTAGGAAATACTGTGTAAATTCCGTGATTTTAGTCAGCTCTCTGAGACTAAGAATGTCCATTTATTAAAGGCTTTAATGGATTAACTGCTTCTGGAAGAGCAGCAATAGCTGGTGAGGCACTTGGAGCATCTCATCTGAATCCGTGGAGTCCTTGATGTTCGTATTGGAACCAATTAAGCTCTTCATATAGAACAAATTGGAGGAAATGTCATTTAGGGCAACAAGAATTAGCTGCAAAGGCATTCGAAGGCATCCTGTATTTGGAGATGTGCCTAGAATTTATTACTGGTTCTGAGGCATTGATGGCTTTTTGAACTATCACAAACATGCTGTAATTGAAAGAAGAGGCATAATATATCTACAGCAATTTTTAAAAGTCCTATCACCCTCCTTAAAAAAATGTTCCCAGTAAAATCAGCTGTGAAGTCTGTAATGAAAATAATCTAAATTTTAGGTAACTGAATGAGGCTGGGATTTGAGATCAAGGTTATACTTACTGGGAACCTGCTTAATGTCTTCACCTCCTTTTTCCCTGGAATGAAATGAGAGAGAAACATCTTGAAGGTTCACTTATTTAGTCCTTAAACTTGTTTTAAATTAAGTGGGCTTACGGAATAGGTAAGACCAGCAAGTTAGGACTTCAGTTATGTGCTGACACTTGCTGGAAGTAGGCAACATTGAATATTTTATTTAAATTCTTCCCTTTTTTAGCAAAGTATGAGATCTAGTCAGGTGCTGTCTACACACCTGATACATGCAAAAGGTTTGCATCAAAGGACATTGTTGTGTTAGATTCCCATGCAGCTGTGCATGTGTTCGCAGCGAGGCATTTTCTTGAAGAACCCTACAGCAAGCTGTCTGGGGACATTTACTTTCACCTGCAGCTGACTAGGAGGGAACAAGCTCCTTGCTCAGTTTGACTGGCTATGTTTTGCTTCTCAAAAGCATCTTCAAACAAAAAGTCTAATCTTGGGATTATATTCTGTAAGTTTTGAAATGTTTGCAGATTGATTTCCACCTTCATCCCCCTTTGTTTGCCAGCAGAAGTCACTGAGTTCATTTGCAACATCGGTGTTACTAATTTTTGGTAAGGTTTTTTTCAGCTAGACTGGAATTACTTTTTTATTTCATAAGCTCATAGTGTTGCTTGTTGACTCGAAGCGCTTCTTACCTTGCCTGGGCCCTACTGTCTGAAAAGGTTCCTGTGGCTGTTCCTTGTATTTCATAACTGTCTTCTGTCAGGGGTGGTTGCTCAGTGAAAGCTGTGGACTGTCTGGTTGAGAAAGCCAGTTGTGTCTATACCTACTCTCCAGAAGAGCCAGAGTCTTCTGAGATAGGAAGAAGCATCACGAGTCTGAGGAGTGAATGGTTTCACCCAGAATGCTATTTAAATTGTATTATATTGTCATAGATATGGATACCCTTACACTTCTGTGTATGTGTGGTTTGGGTTAGGGGGTTTTTTTGGCTGTTTTTTTTTAAAGCATAAGTAGTAGCACTGTTCTGACGTGAATTCTAGCTTACTTCAGTCTGTAAGAAGCATGGTGTTACCGTGGAACACTTGACAATGCTGCAGTTGCCTGGCTTTGCTATTGCCATGCTGAAAATAGGCAGAGCTGCTCTTGGAGTGGGGTGGGGCCAGTGACTGATAACTGCATTTGAGAAGATATTTCAGTTGGGAGAAGTAGGCCAGGCAGTACAGAAAACTGTTGTCTTCATGCCCCTTCAATTTTCCATGCTAATGGAAATAGAGGAGGAATTTCAGTGTTTTGATAGTCAGGGATCCATAGCTGGGCTGGATATTTTAGATGGAATCTTCAAAAAATCCATTAAAAGGAGAGAATTTTCTCTTCATCCTCTGGCAGATACAAACTGAGTTGTCTGCTGTTGCTGCTGGTCCGTGGTGCCGTGCTGAAGAGGAGAGAGTGGCACAATGGTAATGGAGAGAAACAGTCACTGGAAAAGGTTATTATTGCCAAATTCTTGGCTGAGGAGTGACCATTTCAACAAAGATGATCAACAACTTTTTGTAACTCTTTTTTTATACTAGGTTGTGTCAAATTTCATGAACATTCCACACAGAAAATCAGTGGTGCATATTGACTTTTCAAGAGAGTGTTTGAATTTTTATGACTTAAACTGAGCTGCATTTTTTATTCTAGATCTCATGAACTGCGATCGAAGATTCTTTCATTGCAGTTGCTTCTGTCCATTCTGCAAAATGCAGGACCTGTCTTCAGGACAAATGAGATGTTTATTAATGCTATTAAGCAGTACCTTTGTGTTGCACTGTCAAAAAATGGAGTCTCATCAGTTCCAGAAGTTTTTGAACTTTCACTTTCCATATTTCTTACCCTCCTCTCAAACTTTAAGACTCATCTAAAGATGCAGATCGAGGTATGTTGTGTATTTTTAATTTAAGGGTCAGGGAGGGGAGGGTGTTGTAAGGGGACATTTGTTTATACTTTTGTGTAGTTTGGTGTTGCTTTGGTAAATCTGTCTCCCTTGCTGAATTCCGGCTTTTGTGGAAGACTTGCCAGATGTTCCCATGCATAGAAGCTTCTTTTCACCCAGTGGCAATGGACTTACTTGCAACAATGCCCTTGAAACCCCCTTCAAATAAAATAGCAGCATTTCCTTTGGAATACTTACAGGTTAAATAAAATTTGCTCTGAAGAATCAGAAGTAGCGTGACACTTTAGTATGGGGTTTACCATAAAGCTGCTTTGAAAAAATTCCATTGTACTTTAACTAGAATGTGGAACAAAATACCTATTAAAGAAGTAGGTCATTGCATCACTTGATAATAGACATTAACATAAACTAAGAAATTTGATAGTGCAAAACATGCTTTGATGTACTCTCTGATTGAGGTGAATTTTTACAGCTCTCATTTATTATGCCCACACTCACTACTATTACTCTATGAACTTACTTAAAAGCAAAGTTCTGTGTTGGCTCTTGCATTGTATTACTGCAGAATGGTGCTGAAACTCAGATGTGAGGAGATTTGTGAGTAAGATCTGTCAACCAGTGTTCAATAATGTGATCAGGAAGTTTTAGCTCTGCACTACAGAAATCAAGAAAGCTAGTACATTTATGAAAAGACTACTTAATATATGGTTTTGCAAAGGAATTTTAGAATAAAAATTAATGACTTGAAATGCATTGTGGATTCTCGTTGAGGTTAGTTGAACAGATTTCTTTCCCTAGGGAAATCCCAGCTATTTGATTATTGTAGCCACTTCCCTTTGTATATCAGGGCCAACACAAATACGTATCTTGAGTAAAATAGTCTCATTTCCTGAGGTCTCAAAAGGTGTACGCGCTATTTAACTCCTTGGGCCCTAAGTAGAGATCTGAGTCCATATTCCTGGCAATGAGAATTATCCAAGTCCTGACAGACAGTGTGAATTTTCTCACTGAACAGATATATTCTGAAGTCACAGTGGAAAAGCAAGACACACGTTGAGGCTTTGTTCTTGACTGCCAATTACTGTGCCATAGGGTATGAGCAGCTTCTTGGTGCAATTCGGTCTGAACCACATGGATACCCTCTTTTGTGTCCCATGAGATCTTAATTCCATGGTGGATAGTGTGTGTTCATAGTGTTCATTTCAGTAACTTTGTTTTGGGATGTGAATACTGAAGCCTACAGCTTGCTCCATAAGTGTAGAGGTTTAGTACATGAAAAGATGCAGAGAAATTATAACGTTGCTGTTACAAGGACCGTGAATTCAGGGGTTTCTTCATCTGTGGATGTCACTGTTTAAGTTGATATGTTGTGGCAGCTTTGGAGGAAGAACCTCACTTTGCCAGTATCTCTGTGTTCTCATCGCTTACCAGCTTATTGTGACACCTTTTGGGAGAAGAAATAGTAGCATTTCCAGTATTGCCTTGAGCATAGCATGGGTAGAAACGCAGGCTTGGTGTTTGATGGAATGTGCCTTGAAAATATGATGCCTTTTGAAGACTCTGAAGACAAACTGTGCACATGCACTACAGTCTTGTTGAGCACACAGTGTTCATCACATCAGACAGACTGGGCTGAGCTGCTCTTCAGTCACACAGCCTGCTTCCCAGAAAGTGTTGGGCTTGCTGTGTGTTCTCAGAGCTCACAAGTCAGTGTGTAGGTGGTAAACGCATGGCAATCCGGCTTCCCTGACAGAAATGTGATGAGCTTCCGTCGCTGCCATCTCCCCAAATTCCAAACAGAAAATGAAGACATAGATGAAGAAAATTGGATATAGGGTACTCTATGCTATTGTAGTTGCTTCTAGAATATGCTAAATTTAGATCATCACCAAACAGTGGGGCTGCATTTTCCCCTCATAAATACGGAAGCTAAGAACTTCATACTGCCAAAGTATCCATCTCTTACAAAGTATGGGGGGCAGCAGTTTCTAGAAACTTAGTCTTTTTCCTGGTTGTGAGCTAAGAAGAATTCTTCTGTCAGCTACTGATCCTAAAGGTTATTCAGAAGGTGTGGGTAGATAACTTCACATTCAGTTTGTGTCTTGGAGCTGTAAGGAGAGCCATATGCTCTGATTTATAATATGCAAAATCTATATATTTTGGGATTGAGGCTGCATTCTTCATCTGTGTAAGAAATCTTTAGCATATTTTAAAATAATAGTTTCATACTCTGTTGAAAGTGACCTTCTCTTGGTCCTCTGACTTAAATATTCAACTAATTCTGCCCTCTGACAGTTAAAATAGTTTAAGTCATACCTTAGTTGTACTGTATTTCCAAATGGGTCAGTGAATATATTTGCCGCAAATCTAGGCCTAGATATCAGGGGATTTGGGGTGTCGTATAGCTAGACTTATCATTAACAACCTTTGATAAATGCAAATAAGCTATCTTAAACCTCTTATTTTTAGTTGACCAAACTAAATAATTAGCTTTTATCTGGTTTACATTTCTAATATCCTAGGAATTAAAGTGTCAACTCTGTGACAACTGCAATAAGTAAAACAGTGCTAGCGTTTTATAATATCTGAAATGTCAGTAATCAGTATGATTTTGAAAAGGTGTTCAAGTCCAAAGTTGACACCAGAAGCAATGTCAGCCCTATCTCAGAAGCACAAAGATCTAAAATGTCTTCATAGTATGCAGACCATCCAGCTACTTCATCTTCTTGCTTAGATTTGTGTTTAATTTTGTGCTGGAAACTTTATTCTCTGCTCCATCAGAGACTTCTTTTTTTAAAATTGCCTACCAGAAAAAAATAATTCCCAATTCCAGAGGGTATATAACATTACTGTCTTTCAGTAAAAAATCAGAAAACAGCAAATATGTAACTAAGGATTGCTTGTAGCGTGACCTTTATTAAAATTTTATGTCTTCCTCTGTTTGGATTACATAAAGTTGTGGCTGAAATTAGTCTAATACTCTTGAGTATATTTAAACACTTGAAAGTCTTTGATCTGTTTTGTGTTGAACTCCTTATGTTTGGTAGAGATGCTTTTTAAGGCTAGTAACTGGGATGGTGCTGTGTGTCTCTGTCTCTAAAGAGGCCAATAAAATGGAAATATCATTAGTGTGTTTCGCTTGAAGGGAATAGCTTACCATCAAAGTTGCTTAAAAATCAGCAGTGCTGTTTTTCCCCAAACATGTGACTTAAAGTGAATTTACCCTTATGCTCATCTCTACCTGGCTAATAGCATAAAAAAACCCTCTAAAAATTCTGTGGTATAAGCAATTATCTAATATTAAAAACCAGGGCAGTTTATCTATGTGGATATTTGTGTGTTGCTATTGAAGAAGAGGTACTTGATGGCTTGAGATTATCAGCAGTGTTCCAGAAAAAAACAATATGCTGGTGATTTTGGTTGCCACATCTGGCTATGAAGAGGTGAGCTCTCAGAAGTGCAGAACGGTGATGTAATGCTGCGTAGGATGGTGATGTAATGCCATGCAGCAGTTCACATTTTGAGTTTATATGCTGTTAAGCAGTTGCTGCTGTTTAGGGAAGAAGTGAGAAAAAGCCTGCCCTAGCTAAAGCATGTTCAGCTGAAATACTCAGCCTGTAATACTAATGGAATTAATTGAGAGGGGATGAAATAGTCTCTGTTCCAAGCAAGAGCATCATCTTACTAAAGGGATTTCTGAGAAAACATATCCCTCTTCTAGGGAAGCATAACTTTCCTGTTAATAGATCTGCTGCATGTTTTATGCTGTGCCTGACCAGTACCCTACTTCCAATAATGTAATACCCCAGAGCGATTGTTGTGCATCAAGATGTTTCCCTTCTAATGAAGGTCAGACACTTCAGATTGGTCTAAGTGGCTGTTCTTTACGTTTGTGCCATAACAGTCATCTGGGAGAAAATCTTTGGTGGTGAGGTGATACCTCTCTTTTGAAAATTTCAAATGAACTCTTAGCAGCATCAGACCTCTTGTTAGGCTAAATTGGCCTTCAGGACTTCACATCGTTCATGGCTCTGCTTTTGAGTGATGAAATTATAAACCAAATTTTTTCAGCTGGACAAAACACCAGAAGTACATAATTAATAATTTTAATTTCTGATTTGAATGTATCAAGCATAAATTGTGTTTTCTCATGTCTTCCTTTCTTTTTTCTAATCTCCTGTACCTCTGAAGTGCTGCTTTCAGAATTATGTCAGAATATTGGCCATCACATTTAGTGAATGTGTTTGTAATAGGTTTTAACTTTTTCTCCCTCTTTCTCAAATATTTGTTAGGTTTTCTTCAAAGAAATTTTCCTGTACATCTTGGAAACTTCTACTAGCTCATTCGATCATAAATGGATGGTTATACAAACGCTGACAAGGATATGTGCAGGTACTAAGCACCATTTGGTTCTAGCTTTTACATATTGATGTTAAAGAACAAAGCCATACTTGCCCTTCATTGAATGATCTAATTTTTGTTCCAAGTTTGACAATGTCACTCTGTTTATAGATGCCCAGAGTGTAGTGGACATCTACGTGAACTATGATTGTGATTTAAATGCAGCGAACATATTTGAAAGGCTGGTTAATGACCTATCAAAGATTGCTCAAGGAAGGGGTAGCCAGGAACTTGGCATGTCCAATATTCAGGTAAAAATTCCACCAAACTTGGTGAAGCTTCTTGTTTCTTGTCACAATAGGTTAAGGCTCCATTCCACTAATATATTGCTTTTGAAATCTTTTCTAGGAGTTAAGCTTGAGAAAAAAAGGATTGGAATGCTTAGTGTCAATCTTGAAGTGCATGGTGGAGTGGAGCAAGGATCAATATGTAAACCCCAATTCTCAGACAACACTTGGTAAGACACGAGATGTGTGTCTTGTGGCTTTAGGAAACAGATGGTGCTGCAGGAGTTCAGGGCCATTTTCCAGTATTTGGATACTGTTGGTGTCCAGATTGGTAAAACCACTTGCATTAAAAGAGGAGAGAGAATAATACCTTTTTTTTTTCTTTGGTAGAAATATGGGTGAGTTTGCACTGCTGTCATTTGAACAAGTTGTCTAAGTCATCTTTTCTTAATTGTATGAATTTCTAGAAAGTTACTGCAATGAAAATGACTAAACCATATAATTTTCTGTATTTCTAGCTTTAAAAAGATTGCAGAACTTACTTTGAAGCTCCCCTACTTTCATCTAACTTCATATTGATTAAATTACTACTGAAGCTACCTGGATGGAGAACTTTTATAAATTAATTTATTAATATATAGCTATAGAACTTTTAGTGTTGTAAGCACAATGAAATCATTACTTGTTTTAATCTTGTTTCTATCTGACCTGAGATGAAAAGCACTAAGGTTATTCTAGAATTTTCAGATTAAGCACTTAAAATCAGTAGCTGAAATAGTAAACTTTTTTCTAAATTCTTATCGCAACATGCCTCTGTGAACTGAGAGCACTAGCTCCTTGACATGTCTCATCACAAACCCTTTTAGACTGGCTGTTTCAAAGACTTAGAATATTGTGATTTCTTTAGGTCAAAAGTGACATTGACCTTGAAAAAAAAAGGAAAGACCTGTATTTGGTTTTCTGTAGTAGTGTGTATTTTTATCCCAATGCTTACAAATTACAGTCCTAATTTAAGGCTTGAATTCCAGGTACGTGATGGACTTGAAAGAATCCTCCCTGATATGTTGTAGTCATCTTTTTTCGGGGAGGAGAAGGGGGGTATTTTCCCAACCAAAACAAAACCAGAATTTTTATATAAAAATAAGTAGATCGGGTTTGATAACCCCAGTAAGATGTAGAAACCTTCAGAGAGGATTTGGAGAATGACCTGTGATTTCTTTTCACTATATGTATTTTGTGTGTGTGTAACCCTTTCCAATTTATAGGCCAAGAAAAACCCACAGAACAGGACAGCAATGAAACCAAACACCCTGAGACAATTAACAGATATGGAAGCTTAAATTCCTTGGATTCTACTGCTTCATCGGGAATTGGCAGTTACAGCACACAGATGTCTGGCACTGACAACCCAGAGCAGTTTGAGGTCCTAAAGCAACAAAAGGAAATAATAGAACAAGGAATAGACTTGTGAGTGCCCTTTTATCGCCCATGGGAGGGTGGATTCTTTTGGAGCTATGAAGATTCCTGGGTTTTTCTTCCTTCTCCTCATAGATACTCATCTTGTGTTAGGAAAAAAACTGGATGTAACAGCACTTCCTCTGGTGAAAGAGTGCTGAATGGTGTCCCCTTTGGAGCCTGTCAACAGTGTTTTGTGTTAACCTAATTCCTCACAGCTAGAAGATGAGTACTCTGAATGTTTGTTCTTTTTTTTTCTCCAGACCTGCTTGTCTAAAAATAAGATTTTTGTATTTGGATAAAAAGAACGTTGAATTCATGTGATCAGTTGAATACAACCAGTTTTAGTGTACACAGTACTGATGAAAGTGCCTACATGCTTAAGCTGATGCTTCCTTCTGATTGATGAACTTGTCATAATTAGAAGTCAAGGATAGCATAATGTCTCACTGCAGCCTGACATGAATCTTCTATGTGATTTCAGCCTTGTCACCTTACCTCCTCAGTGAGGTCACTTCATGCAAAAGTAAATTTTCTGTAGTATGTATCTCAGACCCTGAACAAACATGCTTTAGGGTTTCAGTTTCTATCAGTTACCAGGTTCCTTATCTTATACATTTCTGTTTTTACAGGCAGCTCCTGGATTTCTTGATTGTTTAATACAGATAAAACAAAAAGAAACAGAGCATAATTGTTCTTTTCCAAGCCAAGACTTGCCATTTCTCGGGAATATTTAAATTTTTTTGAGTGACAAAGTAATTGATAGTGTTTAGCTCTCTTTATTGGGAGCTCCTTGGATGCCATGTTGGCAGTTATGTAACAAAAGGGTAAGAGGAGGCTGTTTGCTGGGGCAAAGAACCCCGTAAAATCATCCGATGATGAAGAGGATGATCATAGAAAGGAATAGGTCATTCCTGTCTAATGTACAGTTTGATAAAGGAAAAGTTTTTAATACATGGAGTTGCAATATCTCATCCAAAATTATTGAATCTTTCTACTTAAGCTGGTAAGGCTTTGTGTGCAGATAAAAGAATTAACTCTTCATTACATTCTGATCTTGATTGTATAGATTCAATAAGAAGCCAAAGAGGGGAATTCAGTACCTGCAAGAACAAGGAATGCTTGGCACTACCCCTGAAGATATTGCTCAGTTCTTGCATCAAGAAGAAAGATTAGATTCAGTAAGAAAGCTATTTTCCTGATGGTTAATTCTGTCCATGCTCATGATTTTATGCTAATTTCAGATCACATGATAGTGTTTTGAAGTGTTTGACATTGTACAATGAAGAAAATGGAACTTCTCTCTCTCCTGAAATTTATAAGCTCAAGGAATTTGGAGTATGCATTAGAACTATACACTGTACTGCATGCATCCTGCAGTTCAGCAAAGTATAAAGGAAAAGCCTGGCCTACTTGAGCTGACTCAAAACTTTTCCTTAGTTGCCTGTATAGCTAAAATCAGCTTACTCAGCTTTAGTCCAGTAAGGGACTGCCAGAAGTAACTTTCAGAGATGGCTAAAAAATAACATGGTGCAACAGCATTTTTGCTGCTTTCCAACAGAAGGTTAGTTATCTAGATAGTTCTTTGGTATTATTTGCAGCTAGCAGCTGTTGCTGGACTTGCAAGAGTCCTGCAATAACTATCTGGGGAGGATGGGAATATCTCATGTTGGTATTGTCATGAAGAACTTCGCTTTCTGAAACAGCACTCACAGAGTCATAGAACCATAGTGTGGTTGTGGTTGGAAGGAACCTCAAAGATCATCTAGTTCCAGCCTCCCTGCCATGGGCAGGGACACCCTCCACTCGGCCAGGTTGCCCAGAGTCTGCACTGGTGTGCTTAGTAGCCATCCCTGTTGTTTCCTAAGGAAAGGCTTGCATATGCCTGTGCCTGCAGCTGTGACTGCAGGCACAAATTTCAGTATTAGAACCTAGAGTCAATCATCAAAACACATTTTTAACCTGGATTTACATGCACAGGCATCTTTATCTGAATGTAGAGCATTTTTCACTGTACAGTGTTGCATTGGTAGAGGTCAACCTGGATGTATTTTAATACCAGCTATTTATATTTGAGCACCACTTGCATCTGTTTGAGATCTGCACTTCAGTGGGACTGAAGTTCAGCTTAGTAAGCTTTTCGTTCCTGTAGTAAATTTCCTGACTACAAAAATCATTACAGCAGAGAATAAACAATTTTTTGTAATATTAACTGTGTCCTGTGCACCTGTAGAATTCATCTAGTAAAGAAGGTACAGGAGTAAAACCAGAGAAGGAGGAAAGTAAGCAGATATGGGCATGTAAGATGGAATATGTGACCGAAATACTTTGCTTTAGAGAGTGGAGAAGAAGGAATAAGTCTTAAGTTAACTGCATAGAGACCTCTCTCTTTGTGGAGACGTATGAGCAGTGTGACTCTGTTGTTCTTATTTGCTATTTTTTTTCCAGTGTAAATACACTAGTTTGTCTTTTCTTATTTTAGACTCAGGTTGGGGAGTTCCTGGGAGACAATGACAAATTTAACAAAGAAGTCATGTATGCATATGTAGACCAACACGACTTCTCAGGAAAGGATTTTGTTTCAGCTCTGCGCATGTTTCTAGAGGGATTTCGTCTTCCAGGAGAGGCTCAAAAAATTGATCGCCTAATGGAGAAATTTGCTGCTAGATATTTAGAATGTAACCAAGGGTAAGCCATACTTTGTCTTCAGAACTTTAGAAAGCTGAATTATAAGTAAAAAATACCAATATATTAAGTTTACTGTTTTTTTTTCTCCTTTTCCCCTTCAGGCAAACTCTCTTTGCTAGTGCAGATACTGCATATGTTTTAGCTTACTCAATTATCATGTTGACGACAGATCTTCACAGTCCGCAGGTATGTTGCTAGAAAAGTATTTGTTTTATCATAGACATGTAACTTTCAGTGACAACATATTTTTAAAAGCTTAGTGTTCAATTTAACACCAATACATGAGTAAGAAATACGGTAGCTTATGTTTGTGCGTCCTTTCGGTAACAGTGCTGTGTTTCATGGGTGTTGAATTTCCAAGTGGTTTTGGTTAGACCTTTCTGTAAGGTACAATTTCTTTACTCTGTGTTGAAGAGGAATTGTATGGATTTGCTTTCATATCACAGCACTCTCAGTAGTCAGCTAACATACAGTCAAGGCCAGAACTTGTGTATTTATTTACAGATTGATTTTAACACAAATCTGCTCCTGCAGTCTGAAAAAATAACAAACCCATTCTGGGTTGATAAATGCTAACGTGCATAATATTCAAAGTTGCAGTAATTAGCCATCATCATTTATTTAAGCAAAATTAGGAAAGAGTATTCAATTCTTATGAGATTAGGATATTGTGTTTAAAATACTTTGCTTGGTCTGTGTGATAAAATAACACATTTTTTTTTTTTTTAAAATGATCCCACTGAATGTTTGGGTGGTATAGAACACGTCCATGTGGCCTTGTGTTATTTCGTAGATTTGACAGTGTAGTCTTGCATATGTTCCGTACTTTAAAATGTCTTGAATTAGCAAGCTTGTCCTCCTTTTCACCTGTTAGGCTGGTTTGTCACTGCTATGAACTTGCCTCATTTGTTTATGTTAATGGGTTGTTTCTGGGTTTCAGGTTAAGAATAAAATGACAAAAGAACAGTATATTAAAATGAACAGAGGTATCAATGACAGTAAAGATCTCCCTGAAGAATATTTGTCTGCCATCTATAACGAAATAGCTGGAAAGAAGATTTCGATGAAAGAAACAAAAGAATTAACAATACCCACAAAATCCAGTAAACAAAGTAAGTAGTTGCAATGTTAGCTTCCTTCAGAGTGTGGCTCATCAGTGTCATGAAGCTATCTCCCTGTTAAAATGAGATGGATGAAGCAAGCATGATTTACTGAACTCAGAACGAATGCTAACTCATATCCTTTTCCTTTTAACATAATCATGTGATGTTGAACAAATCTGTGTTAAATGCTGCTGCTTATTTTCACTTCCTTTTTCATCTGAATCCCTGGTATTCAGTGCAGGTTTTGCTGTTAAACAGCAACATGGGGAAATGCATTTGAGGGCTTTATGAAGGAACAGTTGCTGATAAGCATAGTACAGAACAAACACAGTAGTTGTACCTTCTATTTCTAAGGTAGCTGTTGTGTTTTTCTGCAATAATTAGCCTGTCCTCTTTGAAAAAATTTGCACTATTTTGTTTGTAGGTCCCTAATTTATGCACTGTCAAAATTCATTCTCTTTTCCTTTCTGAAATCACAGAAAAATGTTTTTGTGTTTTGGGCAGTGTGAAGATTCAGATGTTACCTGTCTTAGGTTTTCTACAGAGAAGACAGAGAAACTTGAATTTTTCCCAATTTGTATGCTTTTAAGTCCTAGGTTAGTCTTCATGAACAGACTGCTTGGAGGAAATTTGCCCCTGGAAAATAGTATCCCTCTTATTCAATTAACACAGTGCTTTCATTGTAATTTAAAGGAAGCTGATTATTACACTCTGCCTGGGTTTCACTTTCTTGGTGAGATGAAGGTTCTATTGCTGAAATGAAAAGGTGATTAAAAGGATGTCCACTTATTTTTACTGGTTTTTTTCTGTGCTGATGGATTGTTATGAAACCTCCATTCACTTTGAATTTAGTGGAGTGGATGTGATATTTAAGCTGTCAGTTGAGGTGATGGACAAGGAATGTTTGTTGTGCAAAACTTAAAATTCTGTAAGTTTAAAATAAGGTTACATTTTATACATAAGTTTGCCTTAAGCTAAATTTTATCTATATCATGAAAGAAACACATTACTGGTGTGATAATTTCTGAAAGTAACAAGAATACAAAGATGCAGTGGTGTATGGCACTTCATGAAAAAATTAAAATCATTATATTCCTGATGATTCTACTGCTACAGATGCACAAATGAGGACAAAAATGTGTTTACAGGTGTTGCTAGCGAGAAGCAGAGAAGACTCCTATATAATTTGGAAATGGAACAAATGGCTAAAACAGCTAAAGCTCTTATGGAGGCAGTGAGCCACGTTCAGGCACCTTTTACTAGTGCAACACACCTGGAGCACGTAAGACCCATGTTTAAGGTGAGAAACATGTTTAGATATTTACCTAGAATACCACATAGTTTCTTAATATAAAATACTCTGACTGGCAGAGTTTGTTGACAGTAGTGAAGATTTGTGTCTGCCATATTTTGATCATTTAGTAAATTACTTAACTTCCTAGGAAAGAAGGGATTTTGAGCCTTCAGCACCAGTTTCATTTTCCTTGGGATTTAAGACGTTTTTCTGCTGTAGAAGCAGCATCTCGATACATTGGATGAGTTATGAGGAGCACATTGGGGACAAAAGTATTTAAGACAGTATTTAAGTATTTAAGAACTTGAACTTTTTATTTCAGGGATAGAGGTGCAGTCAAAAGAATAGATTTATAAAAGTTAGAAATTAGTAATCCCAGTTGATAGTTTGAGTCCCTCCTACTGCTTTGACGGGAGGTTATTTCAACGCATTTTGGGGGAACAATTATCAGAACAAACTTCTGTTCAATGTTGTCTGTTGCAAATGAGTATTTCAGAAAGCCTAGGACTGTCATCTAGTTGTGGGGGAGGTAGCAGGACCTGTATTAAACCATTACTGTAAACACCTGTGTTCCCTTTTGTGTAGGTGCAAAGCTACCTTCATCCCAAATGCCTTTTCTGTACCAGTGATTCGGATTTGTAGATCCTAGAGTATGTGCAGTAGTGCTTTATGCCTCGGTATACTACTGGATATGCTCTTTGTCATGCCTAACTCATTACAGTTAACTGCCACTGAAATAAATTGTTGCATCCTCAACATGCACTCTCATTTGCTGCTGTTGTGCAGGTAGTGCTCCTTATGACCTCTTAGTGAACTGCTCCAGGAAGGTAAAGTCTCAGAGCACTACCATTACAGTAAACAAATGGTTCCCTGGAGCGATGTGCTGGGAGGTCAGGTTGAGCTCTAGGTCCAGGCTCAAGAACCACAGAATCATTCAGGTTGGAAAAGATCTTTAAGATCACCAAGTCCAACTGTTAACCTAGCACTGCCAAGTCCATCACTGAACCATGTCCCTGAGGACCACATCTACGCATCTTTTCAATACCTCCAGAGATGGTGACCTAACCAGCATCCCTATGCAGCCTGTTCCAGTGCTTGACAACCCTTTTGGTGAAGACACTTTTTCTAATATCCAGTCTAACTTGGGAGAAGAGACCAACCCCCACCTGGCTACAGCTTCCTTTCAGATAGTCATAGAAAGCAATAAGGTCTCCCCTCAGTTTCCTTTTCTCCAGACTAAACAACCTCAGTTCCCTCAGCTGCTCCTCATAAGACCTGTTCTCTAGACCCTTCACCACCTTCATTGCCTCCAGTCTCTGGATGCTCTTCATGTAGTGAGGGGCCCAAAACTGAACACAGCACTTGAAGTGCAGCCTCACCAGTCTGAGTGCAGGAGGACAATCACTTCCCTAGTCCTGCTGGCCACATTTTTGTGATACAAGCCAGGATGCTGTTGGCCCTCTTGTCAACCTGTGTACGCTGTAAGAATGCTGTCCATGAGGCAAACTTGTGAGATTTTTATCACCATATTAATGAAAGTAGGATAGAACTTGTCTTTGTACAGAGTAATACTAAAGAAGCACTTGTTTAAGATCTACTTTCAGGTTATGATGGTGTCACTTAGCAGTAGTTACTGTACATGCTTCTCTTTGATTTTAAAGCTGAAATGAAATAATTCGTGTGCAGTATCTGTAAAATTCAGAGACTAGTTTGGCTTAAAATGCCAGCCCTATTACTCTGTAACATTCTTAGCCTTTAGTGTCTGAAAAGTACATTTGCAAAATCCATTTTCAGAGGAGCAAAATAAGAAGCATCACGGTAAATTAACACCCTAAATGTGTTTTATGAAGGTGCTAAGAGTTAGAAAACTTTTTACTTGAGGACATGCATTGGATTAAAGTACTGGGGGCAATTTAGTGTGTTGAACAAAGAGCTATCTTCTCCAAAAAGTGAGAATAGAAATATTTAATTTCACATCTTTTATTCAGATTTTTTAATTTTTATTTGAGCAGAACTTGATACATTTCTGGGTATGTCTTTCACCTCTTGATGCCAGTGTAAGATTTATCATTATAACTGTATTTACAGATAGATTTGTAAAACTATTAAACCAAAACACAGATTTGCTTTATGCATACAGCTAAGCAGTTTAAAATGGATTGCCTATTTTAGGGGCTTAATTTTCACCTTTAATGACCAAACAGTCTATCATAAGTAACTGTAAATCTAGTTATAAAGCATACTATATATAACTCTAGATGGTTCTGAATAAAGTATTTCAGTTTTGTGGTTTTGAAGGTTAGTTTTGGTTTCAGTAGGAATGAAAAATTAGGAAGGCTGAAAGGAGAAGCATACATTTCTAAAGCATAAAATCATAGAATAATTTGGTTTGGAAAGGACCTTTAAAGGTCATGCAATAGGGAATTAATTCCTGGATCTAGGAATTCATCTGATGCTTTTAATACTGTCCCAGAGTTACGGTTTGGTGTGTGCAAGTGTTAAATGCTTTTCTGAGGTAGTGCTTTTGGAATTGCTGACTTCAATGAAACCAAAGCTCTGTGGTGCATCATTTTATTATTAAATTAAGTGTGAAATCTGCTGCTCCCTGCTGTGCCCTTTGATTCCGTATCTCATCTCAGGTGACTTCAGGTAGAATTAGTTCTAAAATCATTCTGGATAACCTGGGGTTTCCTCTCCAGAACCACATGTGGTTACGGCAGGATCCTCTGCATCTTCGGATGGGTTTTTCTGCCTGTGGAGAGAGAGCTTTGACTATAGGACCATAGGACTGTGTGGAGTCTCCTGCAGTAATTTGGAGAGTATTAAATTCTCAGTCCCACCTGAGGCAAGAGGAATGGGAAACATCAACAGTGGCTTAGATGCAAAAAAAGTGGAGGCCAAGGCTATCAAAATTAAGAGCAGAGAGATCAAGCAGAGTCATGTCCTGTCTCTTATTGTTGTTGTCTTACCATGATTTTAGTGGAATTAATTACGTCTGCTACCCTATTTCACCCTACTTTTTTTTTCTGACTGGTGTTTTCAGGACAAACCTACTTTATTTAAGCATATTCTTTTCATCATAAAAGAATCTGTTATACGCTGTGTTGGTTCTTGCAATAGCTATAGACTCTCTTTCTCACTGTGCAAAGGTAAAGTTTATCCTAGGAGCTCCAAAACTCCAGTACACATTTAATTGACATAGCTGTGGGGTTTGTCTTTTTCTAGCTCCCTGAAGATGGTTGTGTGTGTTGAGTGCTGAAAGTGAGTGCTGTGCGTCAGTCTGAACTTTCTAAAGTTCTGAGAGGAGCGTCAGTCTGCACTACTTCCATGTCTCATTTCTGTTCCATTCCCTTTCCTTTTTGGCAATAGGAACTCCAAGGTTAATGATATAAGGATGGAATTTACACTTTAGCAAGATGTCAAAGCTACAGCTTTCCCTTCAAGTACTAACGACTGCTAACATAACTGTTCTTCTGCCTGTGTTCCAGTTGGCATGGACACCTTTTCTGGCTGCATTCAGTGTGGGGCTGCAGGACTGCGATGACACCGAAGTCGCCTCCCTTTGTTTGGAGGGCATACGGTGTGCAATCAGGATCGCTTGCATTTTCAACATTCAGGTAAAAACAACTAAGACTGAGGTAATACTTTGATTTATGTACCAGCAAAATGTGAGTGAGATTCTAAGAGTCCTTGTTGCTGAAGCTATGCACTGCAACGCCTAGAGGCTGCCTGCTTCTGCAATTATTATTTCATCTGATATTTGACTGGAAGTGTTTTAAATAAAGCAAGCTTTTATTTTTCCTGGTGCTTTGTGGTGAGTGCTGCTGTGCCTTTGTGCTGAATTTTTGTTTCCCCACAAGTTGACTACTTGTATGTCAAAGTACTTTCTTTCTATCTCTCTTGCAAAGCTGTTTAGCTTTGTTGTGATGTTTCCTAAAATGAGTCTTTCTGTCCTGTTTTGTAAGTTAAATCATATCTCTGTGAACTGTGTTAGAAATACTGTTCTTGACTTTGGAGAGATTATACTAATCTGAGATGTCTATAATTGGATACCATTTTAACAGTTGTGGCACTGGAAATGTCATTCCTGATGTAATGCATGAATGTATCTTGCATTAAGCACAATGTCAAGAATTCCAGACAGTCTGGCTCCAGAGGGTAATTCTGATTAAACTTGGGCGCTTCTTTTTCTTTTTTTTTTTTTTTTTTGCCTTTTTTCCCCCATTTATAAAATAATTGGTAGTGAGCATGCTGTTATGTTATTGGAGAGTGTGAGTTAATAAATGGATTACTGATCTGCCCTAAGTCTGTTGTATGCATAGTTGGAGAGGAGCAAGCAAAGTTCCTATGTTTGACATTGCATTAGTTCATGCATATGTCAGAAACATTAAAAAAAAAAACCAAAACACTGAAAAAACCCAAACACATTGTAAAACTAACTTAATAAAAACTCTTGAACTATAATATAATAGGGAATGCTTGTCTTCCCTTTCCCCTTGCACTTGTATTTAACAACTTAGGTCACTAAGGTGGAAGGGTATCTCTGATACAGCTGTTTCGAAAAACCCATTTGAGATCACGTAAGGTTTCCTTCCTCTTTCCTTCCACTTCCATCCCTCTCCTGCATCCCTCCACCCTGAACAGACTTAAAAATTTGATTAAAAAAGCCTTCCCTAGAGCCTGCATCTGTTCAATGAAATTCACATACCCATTATGTTTCTAAGCCGCAGAAGTGGAACTGGTGCAAACATCAGTTTCAGCAGCTGAAGAATTTAGCTCCCAGTCCAGCAATGGTCTGCCTTGAGTGGCAAGGGCAAGAACACCATTTGCTCTAAGAGTTTATCAGAATCAGTCATACCCTTCTGTTGCCCTGGGACAAACTTGATTGACCTCGAAGAGTTTCAAAAACAACACTCCTAATTTGCTGAAATTTAAAAACTTGGTTTTGTATTTTCAGTATGAGTGGTAGTCCTTGTTGGTTTCCTCTGGGAGTTCTGTTTTGTTGATATTGTTAAGAGCAGTACTGGTTTGTTGATGATTTCAGTATGTTACAAGCTGATTCCATTGCACAAGGCCATGATAAGATGGCAGCGTTGTCTGACTTCAGACACCAGACTGTTCTGGTGGTTTGAAGGAGACTGACAAGTCTGTACTTGAGCTGAGTTGGGGATCTTTTCCATTGGAGGCAGGTTTTTCCCTTTGTGCTACAACCTTTCTGTTTTGTTGAATAAATATACAGAAAATAAAATTGGTGTCTAAGAGCAGCTAACGTTACTTTACACACCCTGAGAGACAATGGAGAGGCTTGGAGGCTGTTAGTTCTAAGGAAATTCCTCAAGTACACAAGGAAGTTTAAACTATGCATGTTCACCTCTGAAACCTCAATTAAAGATTCTGGTTTTAATTATTTATGCCTTTAATCTTACACTGTCACACAGTCTCACCTTTGTCTTTAAGTATCTGGGATAAGATAATGCATCAAAAGAATGTACTTAATTTGCTTGTATCATCTGGTTTTACTTTCTGGTTGATGGACACATTGTAATCAGTCATGGGTTTATATGAGATCTG
Organism: Hypotaenidia okinawae; assembly: GCA_027925045.1. Lineage (NCBI taxonomy): Eukaryota > Metazoa > Chordata > Aves > Gruiformes > Rallidae > Hypotaenidia > Hypotaenidia okinawae. The sequence goes on along the minus strand of BSDF01000002.1, from coordinate 127,358,120 downwards.
AGGAGTTTTCCTTTGGTGTTTGTAGATACACTATACATAAAGATCAGGTACCTACATATGGAACATTCTTTTTTTTGTGAGGTTGGTTTCATCTGCCTAGGTTATACGTCACTTGTTGTTTACCCACCCGTTACAGTCTCGCTTCACAAGCTTCTGAGGTGCTCCCAACGGCGCAGATTAAATCACATGCATTTTGAGCAGATTTGGGGAATTGGCAAAACAGGCCTTTTAGATATATTACTTAGATTCTGTTGCCAAAACCAAATCTTACAACTAGAGAGAGTGTGCTAAGGCAGCGCTTTTCAGAGTAGGTCCAGGTGTAGTACAAGAATATTAAAAGCTTAGCTACCAAGCCACATTTCTTCTGAAACAGCATTCTGTTTCCAAAAAAAGTCCCCCAGGAATCAAAAAAAGATCAAACCCAGAAACCTACAACAACCTATGTGTTCTATACTGTCAGACATTACACTTCATGTTCCTGAACAGAGGGAGCCTGGTTTTTATCCTACAGCTTACTACAGAAGAATAGAGATATTTTACCATGTAGAATGCTTTGGAAATTCAGTTCTAGGAGGAGAATGGTAAACAGTATGACTGCTGGACTCACACAGACTGTACTAAGAACAAGAAACTGAGAAAAATACTTACAACTTTTTTTCCCCTCCCATTTATAGCTTGAAAGAGATGCCTATGTGCAAGCATTAGCAAGATTTACGTTACTTACAGTGAGTTCTGGTATTACTGAAATGAAGCAGAAGAATATTGACACAATTAAAACTCTCATCACAGTGGCTCACACGGATGGAAACTATTTAGGGAATTCCTGGCATGAGGTATGAGAGTCATTTGTACTTAAACCCTAAGGAAGTGCATGTACCGATTTTGAATGCAGCAGTATACTTGTTTGTGCATAAATACAGCAGGTTTTAGTGCTAAAGTACATACTTTTGTACGTACATTAGATAGAATTGCACATTATACAGCCATCTAAAGCAGCAAAGCATGTCCAAGTGAGAAAGGAAACTGAGAGCCTAATCCAGTGATACTGAAATTAACATTCATTTTAGACAGAAGAACAGAAATACTTGTGTGACCCTGAGTGTTTAGAATTTTATTTATAAAGATCTGTGTGAATTATTTCCTTTTTTTTACTATTTCCAACTGCTTTTTGTTGATAAACATCTTTGTTCTCTGGAATAGATTCTGAAATGCATCAGTCAACTTGAACTGGCACAGTTAATAGGAACTGGAGTAAAACCTCGCTACATCTCAGGGACAGTGCGTGGCAGGGAAGGTTCTTTTACTGGAACAAAAGATCAGGCACCTGACGAATTTGTAGGGCTGGGACTGGGTAAGTAATGCAGGCTTGAAGTATTTCCTTCAACTGGCTTTGTTCAGGGCAGATACTAAAGTTTGTCCTTGGTTTTCATTGTAGTTGACTGTGAGGTTTGGAGACAAGACCGTGAAGCAGTCCATGTAAAACTGTTGTAGGCTTTGAATAGACTTACTCCTATTTCCAGAATATTTGTTTTGCTCTGCTAAGTCTTATTGCTAGGATGGGAGAGTGGGAAATGTAAGAAAATTATACATTATTAACTTCTGTTAAAGTATAGCTGACCAAGTAAGAATGTATTGCTGATGGTATGACCGGGTTTTACTAGTGCACCATGTATTTTACCAAACAGGTAAATGAATATGTGTTTGTTAAGCATCCCCTTATGAAATTTTGATAAAAATACTCAGTATTGAAACCAAGATGGATATTACTTTAGCTTAAATTCTGCTTCCTCCTCTTTGGTTACTTTGTTACTGAATAAATGCCTTTTTTAGGTTGTCCTGAGAATCAAATTTTACTCCATGAATGAGATTTGTTTCCTATCCTCTGAAAAAAGTACAGCAGTCTTACCTTAAATTATCTTTTAAAAGGTTGATTTATTTTGTTTTTAGTAGGAACACAATTAATGACCTACAGGTGTAGGGTATTGGGAAAGTATGAAAGCGTGTCAAGGAAGTATATATAACTCCATTTGACTGTTAGGAAGTTTCAGTGTTAGTATGATGCTTACTGTCTCCTGCCTTTTGAACATGAGCAAAAGCTTTGTGTTCCCTCAATTTTTAACTTTTTTTTTTTTTTTTTTTTGAGAAGTAATGATTCATTTACTAGTTTCCCTAATCTTAGCCCTCAGCCACTCCTAATCATCCAGGTTTGGTTCTCCTCAGATTTTTTTTTTTCTTACTCTGCAGTAAGTCAGACCTTTTCTTTCCATTGTGCTCTCCTTTGGCCTGCCTCTATGTACTCCCCTCACCTTGCCAGGAGTTGCTGAAGGGAAACCTTATGTCTGGAAATTAATCCATCTGCCAACATCTCATATACAGAGCTTCTTCCTGCCCTTTTAATATGCATCTTTCAGTTTTAGTGTTCCCCGATGACCTATCCAACTTTGCTATTTCCAAATGCTGGCAGTTTCTCTACACTGAAGTGACTGGCTTTTAAAAATTTTAAGTCCTAATAGCTCAAGAATGTAAATTGTAGTCAGGTGTCTCTAAATCATACTTGCTAGTTATTGGTGAAGATCCAGCTCATAAAGGCTTTTTCCCTCGCTGTCTACCACATTTCTAAGGACAATAGTTTGTGCCCAAATGCATAAAACGTTTCTGTCTGAATTGAATTTTTGGAATGCTTGTTACAGTCCACATACAGAAACTTAACCTTTTTTTTTTTTTTGCTTTTAAAATATCACTTTGGTCTTATGGGAAAATGCTTAACTCAAATGAATTTGGGTTTTATGCACATGGAGGATCACCTCCTTTGACCTGCTGGCCACACTCCTCCTGATGCACCCCAGGATCCCATTGGCTCTCTTAGCCACCAAGGCATGCTGCTGGCTCATGGCACATGCCTTAGTGGAACACTTCAGATAGGTGCCTTTATCTAGATTTGCCAGCCAGTCACCTCTCCAACCAGCTCCAGGTATGCAAGACTCAAAGGCAGACTTCTGAGAGGCAGTCTGAAGCCTTTTGCCTCTCCAGAACTCGGAGAATAGATCTGTCTGAGATAGAAGTCTGTCAGCCTTCCCTTCTCCCCTATCTTTCTGATAGGCTGCCTAAGAAAGAAAGAGAAGGGGGGAAAAAAAAAAAGGCCTACAGAAAACCCCCCACCAAACCAAACCTCACACAGGGCAGGTGTGATTACCCAGAATGGTTGCAAAGTTCTTGCTCTTTTTTATTTTTTATGGGTTTGAAAGGTGTCATCCAGATAGCCAGAATTTTCAGACATTTGCTCACTGTGAAGTTAGCATTGTCTTAACATGAGCACACCTTAACTCAGGTGTGGGTTACACTTCCTAGCTTACAAAATAAATAGTGCTATTTTTGTTTACAGATTTTTCTCACTGTTGTTAGGTGATAATTTTGCTGTACTTTAGATGTTGCTTTAAGATGGAGTTTTGGTGGGAGCTCTTTTCTGTTAATGATTAATAAGGAAACCTACCACAATGGATTTACTCACTTGCTGCTAATAAAGTGTGATGAGTTCTCTTCTGTGCAGTATTCTCTGTCCCATGTTACGTATTTTCAGTAGCTGAAAGATCCATTGAAAGATGGAGAGAAAAAAGCAGTTCATGTGCTTTTTATTTTTTATCTACTTGTATCTATTCATACAGTTGTTCCCAATCTGGGCAATTTTCTGGGACTAATATAGTTTATACATGGATAGAAAATCTAGGTAATAAGGCATCAGACCAACACACAAATGTTTGCAAAGATGCCCAGCCCATGCAAGGGAAATGCATCATGTACTTCTATTTTGTGAATTAAAAATATATTTAATTATAGTGGTAGTGGCACGACTTCCCTTCCTCTTTCTTCCCCAGCCTTTCTGTGCTCTCTCTCACTCATTTTTCAAATTTTGTTCATTGCAGTTGGTGGAAACGTGGATTGGAAGCAGATAGCAAGTATTCAGGAGTCCATTGGTGAAACTAGCTCCCAAAGTGTTGTCGTTGCTGTAGACAGGTATAGTATTAAATTTGCTGTTGCCACCTCAAGCTTTTTAAGCATTATTTTAATACCTGTAGGACATTGTTAGACTTTATATATATTAGCATATTTAAGTGCTTTTCAGTTTTGTGGGGGTTTATCCTTTTTGTTTTTTGTTTTTTTTTGTTTTTTTAAATGGAGCAGAAGTATTTTGCAAGAAGGACCAGAACAAAGATTAGGCAAGAAGCCTTTTTACTGATACAGAATTACCACGGGAGAGTTGCAGTACTGTCTGGTAGATCTTGATTTGCTATATATAGTAACATACAGTAAATCTCATTTGGCCTTAGTACAGGGAGCATTATTGACAGACCCTTTTTCTCCTAAATGTAATTATTGACTCCTGCTTTCCTCTAGGTTATGTAGATGTTGTCTGAAATTACCAAAATTATTATTCCAGTCTTCCTTTCTATGAATCATATCTAAACTAACAGGATTTGATCAGGCATAATACTTATCATAAACATTCTCTGCTTATATCGTCAAGTACTGGTTGGACTGGAGTGTTAATGGATCTTGCTCTCAGGACATAAGAATTCAGAAAACATAATTCTCTTGATGGTTGTCAGAATTGACAGTTGCAAAGGGATATCATTCTGAAGCCTTACAGGCATTTCTCTGATTGAGTATAGGCAACAAGACCGATGTCAGTTCAGTGCAAGGTGCTTTGCAGTAAAGTCACATCAAGCGAACTGGAGGCTTGATGGTCAGACACTTAACAGCCCTTTAGGTTTGCACTGTTTCTCCTCACTTCATAATGGGAAGCGTTTCAGGTATCTGTTTGTCAATGCAAATAGGAATTGTGCACTCTGGAGAAGTTTGATTTCTGCATTGGAGCAAGGCTGAACAGTTTATAAACCGCTGATGTTATCAGTCACTGTCAGTAAGCAGGTAGTATTAGAAACAGTGCTTGCTTAGTCATTTCCATGCTTATGAAAATTAGTTTTAAATATTAGAAATAATTGAAATATTTCTGATTTTATTTTCAAAGCTCACTATTTTTTCCACAATCGCTAATTGTTTTTTTAATAAATCAAAGTAGTCAGGGAGTGTCTAAATACATTTTTTTAAAAGAACTTGAATGCATGTTTAATGGATGCTTTTTAAAGAAATTGTAACAATGTCTTAAACTGCACTTTGCAGAATATTTACGGGATCTACAAGGTTGGATGGAAATGCTATTGGTAGGTTTTATCATCCCCTCCTTCCACCCCCAAACTACAAAGCCTTAAACCTGTGCAAAATACTGCATTAAAACGTGGTCGTTTTAACAGTGGATTTCGTTCGCTGGCTTTGTGCTGTGTCTATGGATGAGCTGCTGTCTGCTACCCACCCGCGGATGTTCAGTCTGCAGAAGATAGTAGAGATTTCGTATTACAACATGGGCCGGATAAGGCTACAGTGGTCTCGAATCTGGGAAGTTATTGGAGATCATTTTAATAAGGTATGCCTGTTAATGATTATACTGCATACTCCTTCAGTTACCAATGCAAAGAAATTTCATTTAGAGATTTGTTGGAGAAGCGTGTGCTCTGTTTTTTCTCTCCTTCTGTATAAGTAGCTTAAAACACAACAACAATTGTAAAGCTGGAAAGGCCTGCAAAAAGGCAGAAGTAAACTATATAATACATGAAAAAAACAGAAGTATAAATTAAGTTATTGATCATGCCTTGGGTCTAGAACTGGCTGCCTTTAGTTGTGTGTTCTAATTTTTGTGGGTGCTTTATGAATCTTGAGATAAGAGGATGTTTTCTGTTCAAGTCTAAATTGACTAGCAGGTGAATATTTGACATTTTTAATACAGATTGTTGAAGTCTTTGTAGGCAGCTTGCTTATCTTTATATTCTAGCATTTAAAACTTTATGTAATGTAGAAAATAGCTGGAATTGGTTGATTATTTAGTCGCATTAGCAGTGTGATGTATGGAATTGGCTACTGTTTAATTTTGTTAATTTTCCAGTGCTGCTTAGTTCTCCATTACCAAATGTAAAGGTGGCTGGGGCTGAATCCCTAAGAATTCTGCAAGCTTACTATGCATTTCTATTTTTGTTATCAGGTTGGCTGTAATCCCAATGAAGATGTAGCTATTTTTGCAGTAGACTCATTAAGGCAATTATCAATGAAGTTTTTAGAGAAAGGAGAACTTGCTAATTTCCGATTCCAGAAGGATTTTCTAAGGCCATTTGAACATATCATGAAGAGAAACAGGTAATAACATACAATTAACTGAACTGCCTGGGATCGTAAGCACCAACTTCTGCACGAAATGTTTTGAATGGCTTTTGTAAAACCAGTCGCTGGAGAATTTGACTATTCTAATTGATTATGTAATTTAGTTGAAACAATTATGGTTTATTATCTTAATTTAGGTCTCCTACTATCCGAGACATGGTTGTACGGTGTATCGCACAGATGGTAAATTCCCAGGCTGCTAACATTCGTTCTGGCTGGAAAAACATTTTTTCAGTATTTCATCTGGCAGCCTCAGATCAGGATGAAAGTATAGTGGAACTTGCATTCCAGACTACAGGACACATTGTCAGTGAGTATCAATGATATTCGGGCATCGTGAAAAGTGTGTGTGACTCCAGACACTGAGAAGGTTGATTTGTCTGTTGGATCTACAGCCTACATAGATAAAGCCCGCTTCACGCTAAGGTTTTACACTTTTCAACCAATCCTCTGGGAAAATACCTCAGAAAATAATTCAATAAGACTATAGTTACTTGTCTTCTTGTATGCAACTTTAAAAAAAACAATAGCATTCTGTAGTAAATCTTCTTTTAAGTGAGCAATCCTTCCCCCACCGCCCCCTGAGAAAGAAACATCGTGTAGTCATTTTACTATTATGTTGTTTGCTTATAGCTTTCCTTGCTTCTGAACTGTGCTTGTCTTCGTCCCTGTTTAGGAGAAAGTGCTGGTTATGGCAGCACTGTAATGTTGAGTTGGGGGTTTTTCCCCATTCTAATCTAGATCTTGGGCTTTAAGTGCCATAAGTGATCTCTTAATTCTGTCTCATGCTCTGCAAGTTCCTAAAAGTCTTCCAGGATCATTGAAGAACTTTTATTTTTCTTCCCTCAAAAGTGACTATTAAAGGTAACAAGATCACATTGCTGAGGGAAGTTCTTTTGTAAATTTAACTCCATGCTTTATGTAGCCCTCTTCATCTCTGATCACACAGACTAGTGTTAAGCAGTAAGCCTACTGTTCTGTTTGTGCTTAAGTCTTAGATTTCTCTCCTTTAGACTAGAGCCTACCTCGATTTATTTTAGACACTTAATTACTGTCAAAATGGAATGCCCTCTAGGTGACTTTTTTCTGTTGAGCACTCATTTTTTAGTTTTGATTACTACTCAAGCATGTGACAGCACCAATCAATGGAGCAGTCTCTCATGGCTTCTGTTGCGATCAGTTCATATTAGAATTAATAAATTTTAAAGCATGACACTTTTTTTTTTTCCTCTGTTCACACTTTTCTCCCAGCAATTGTGTTTGAAAAACACTTCCCAGCAACCATAGATTCTTTCCAGGATGCAGTAAAGTGCTTGTCTGAATTTGCCTGCAATGCAGCATTTCCAGATACCAGTATGGAAGCGATCCGCCTCATTCGTCACTGTGCAAAATACGTATCCGATAGACCTCAGGTATAGTCTGTATTAACTAAATTATAAATGCTTTAATCAACAGTGCTTTTATAAAGGAAAAAAGTACTCATGCTTACTGGCTTCTCTTCAAGTTTCAAAGCTGAATGAGAAATGTACTTGATTCAGAAGCAATAGAGGTATAAAATGCCACAGGTTTTGAAAGCATCAGCAAGTACTTTTTTTCCTTTTTATTCCCCCCTCACTGCCCATCCCTGCTCACCCAGGTCAGCTGCTGGCTAGCTTTCCTGAGAGCTGCTCAGGATCTGCTCTCTACTGAGAAACGTGGTAAAGAATAGATAATGGCAGAAGCAAAAACGCTTGGTACATTGAAGTGTTATGGTAGATCCTCACTTTCAGTGCTGTCTTTGTAAAAAGAGAGACTCAGACTGAACTGCAAGAAAACCTGATGCTTGAATGCATCACTTCATTTGTTTAGTTTATTTTTTTCATAATATACCAAGCATTACTGTGAAAACCACTTGATTTTCTCAGTATTACTGATTTGATTGCCAGCTCACCTGAGGTATGAGGGTGTAATACAGCAGCGATTGTTTCTTACAGTCCAAGTTGTGTTTTACTCTAAAGAATCTCCCTCTTACGACTCTGTATAACCCTGTGTTTTCTTCTACAGGCATTCAAGGAATATACAAGTGATGATATGAATGTAGCTCCTGAAGACAGAGTATGGGTGCGAGGATGGTTCCCAATTCTGTTTGAGTTGTCCTGTATCATCAATAGATGCAAATTAGATGTAAGAACCAGGTAACAATCAGTATTTGTAATTCAAATTTTAAAAGGCTTGTTTTATGCTTTCAAAATACAAACAGCTCTTTTAGTAAATGTAACTGTGGTAGAATGACTTAAGTATTTAATTTAGGTGATGCCATTGTGGGAACACCAGACTTCTTAAAGGCACCTTTTAAGTAGAAATTAAGTCTGTGTTCTTTACATGTGAAATGTTTATCTGCCATTATAATAAATAGTGAAGTTACATGGCTGTGGTTGCATTATGTTAAATATGTAAGTATCACACTTCCTTTAATATTCAAATTGTGCCTGTTTAGGATGAATAGCCATGAAATTGCAAAGGTAGGAACTATTTAAATAGTTCATTTGAAAATAAATTAAAGATTAGGAAAATGAAAATAGAGTGACTGTTTTCCGTTTATTATAGAACCTGTAAACTATTCAAAACAGCTCAGTCAGGTGCAATTGAGGCAGTTTCTGCCTGGAACACAGTAGAATGTAAGAGTTAACTTCTAACTTTCCTAACATAGAAGCAACATGATCTTAACGTGGAACCTCAACTCCAAATGGCCAATATGCATTAAGCCCCCCTCCCCTTAAAATGAGGTCTTACATTGGATTCCATATCCAGATCTGTATCTTTTCCAGTGGCAATACTGATCCTCTCTGTTCACTAGCAAATATAAATATGATGATTGATTCCATCATATGGGCCTATTACTTACTCTATTTTAATGATCTCATAGTGCTATTGTGGTTTAACCCCAGCCAGCAGCTAAGCAACAAACAGTCTCACTCCCCTAAGCTGGAGGGATGGGGGAGAGAATCAAAAGGGTAAAAGTGAGAAAATCCATGAGTTGGGATAAGAACAGTTTAATAATTGAAATATAATGATTGTATTAACAAGGGTGATTAAAAAAAAACCCATAAAACTGCAGAAAAACAAGTAACACACATAAAACCAGTTGCACAGCACCTGCAGATCAATGCCCAGCCAGGCACCAAGCACCAATTGCTACCCCCTAGCAAACTCTCCTCAGTTTATATGCTGAGCATGACACCATATGGTATGGAATATCACCTTGGCTGGTTTGGGTCAGCTATCCTGGCTGTGTCCTCTCCCAGCTTCTTGTGCCCCTTCGGCCACCTCACTTGGCAGGGCAATGCGGGAAAGCTGAAAAATCCTTGACCTAGTTTAAGCATTGTTTATCAATAGCTAACACATCAGTATGTTATCAACATTATTTTCATCCTAAATTCAAAACACAGCACTACACCTGTCTTGCCCTTTATACTTACTTTGAGGATTTTGTAACCGGTGTTATGCTGTAATTAATTAACTGGAAGGATTGCAGAAATGATTGAAAAAGCAAAGCAGTAGTCTGATTTCATGTAAAACCTGCTTATTTTCCTGGAATATGGCTTTTCCTTTATAAAGTGTATTCTTTTATAGTTCTGGTGCTAAATATGAGAGGTTTTAAATTTACACATCTACAAGCGAGCTGTGCCTCTGGACTCCCTTTATAGCTGTTGAAGATTAATACTCATTTCTAGACCTTTTTTTCTTACCGGGAAACACTTGTTCCTTTATTTTTGTGGTCCTTTGTGTAGAAGTTGTTTCCCTATTTTAATTTGAAATTACCACAGTTTTCAAAAGTATTTTCTGCCTATTGCCTGTGACTTGCAAGTGCTTTTTAAACAAAACTGATTTTCTGCTTAATTTTAGTGTATTAGTGTGACAGATCCACATCCGATCAATGGATAATGTTCTGATTCATACTTGAGTTTGTTATTGCTGTAGGACATATTTGGTCTGGTGTGTGTATCTGTGTAACTCCTAATACATGTTGTTCTTTCTTCATTTCAGGGGCTTAACAGTCATGTTTGAAATAATGAAGACTTACGGCCATACTTATGAAAAACACTGGTGGCAAGATTTGTTTCGTATTGTCTTCAGGATATTTGACAACATGAAACTGCCAGAACAGCAGACTGAGGTGAAAAAAGTGGGGGAAGATAATTTGCCATGAAATCTGTATTTACAGTAGAAAACCTGATTAGTAATACAGCTTATCCAGTAATAGAAGGCAAGCCTCAAAACTTGCATGGTCGACCTGTGGTTCTAGTAACATTATTAACATCTTACTGGGAGCTGTTGTCACTTTCCTCACTGTTTTTTTTAAATTGTGTATGTAAAAGACCTAGTAGTTTGCACTCAGGCAGCTGAGGAATAGCATAGATCTGGGTTTGTAAGAAGAACTGCATCTTGTACACATGATGGCTGGAATCTGAGCGTCATCATTTCATGGCAGCCTGCTCATTGAAATGAGGCTTGTAAGCAGCAGTGAAATCAGAGATAGGAGAAATAAATTCTGCTAGTTCAAAACTTTTTGTTCACTGAAGAAATAAACCACAAACCCCCTCAAAAAACAGCACTGTGCTTTTCACTACACCCTTTTAAGCAGCCAAACAAATTTTGACATGCCAGTCGAGGACCAGGTACTGTCCTGACAAGGAAGTGAAACAGAAATGTGCTTAAATTGCATGTTAATTCTTAATATTAGAAGTTTGATCAAAATTGTAAACTGTGTGGGAGGTTCTGGCTATTCGTAGAAGGACATTTCTCATTTATTAACTTTTATTCCCTGGAAAATATTTAGAAGAAACAAAGAAAACTTAGCTTCATGTTAAACCCATGAACTAGAATTCAGTGCTAAGTTTAATGTTGAACTCAGTATCTCATGATGGTAATGGCTTGTCAGTCCTATAATCTGGTCTACAAGAATAGTTGTCTGTCTGTAGTTTTTTAAACCTGCTGGTTAGCAAAACAAAAGTTGGGGCTCCAAGTTTTGGTGTTCTTTTGATATAGAAAGAAATTTCATGTCACTGTAAAGCAATTCAAATTGAGTAAATAAACCTATCCTTCTGCCTGCAAGGGTGTATATCCTAAAAGTTTCACCTTAAACAAAGTTGTCATTTCTTTTTTCTCCTCCTAGAAAGCTGAATGGATGACAACTACTTGCAACCATGCACTTTATGCAATATGTGATGTGTTCACACAGTATTTAGAAGTACTTAGTGATGTTCTGTTGGATGATATATTTGCACAGCTGTACTGGTGTGTGCAGCAAGGTAGGACTGTACCAAATTATGCTAAACAATGTTAACATTTTACTGTGGGGAATGTGAATAAACAAATGCACTGTTTGTCTTTTCCAGACAATGAACAACTGGCACGGTCTGGTACAAACTGCTTGGAGAATGTTGTCATCCTAAATGGTGAAAAGTTTACCCTAGAAATCTGGGATAAAACTTGTACTTGCATGCTGGATATTTTCAAGACTACAATCCCTCATGCGTAAGATGACTGTTGATATTTATACTTTGTGAAACAGTTTGGCCTAGGTGGCTTACTGATTGCAGCCTGTTAGATACCTAATAGGTGGGATGAACAAAAAGTGGTTATGTGTGAACTAAACAGATGCAGATTTTCTTGGAGCATAATGATAAATTAGGTGCTACATATGCTGCTTTCGTGTTGTAAATGATGAATTGTTAAAAACTAGAAATACCATATGAGAGGTAAGCTGAAAAAAACCCAACCCAAAACTGTGACTTCTTTTTTTTTTTGAGAAGTACTGTCTGATCTTCTGGTCATTTCCTTTTTGTAATAGAAGATAGGAAGGAAAGGAAGCCATCCAGAGGGATTTTGACAGGCTGGAAAGGTGGGCCCCGGTGAACCTAATGTGGTGCAATACTGTGAAGTGTCAGGTGTTGCACTTGGGCTGGAAGAATCCCAGACACAGATACAGACTGGGACAAGAGCTCCTTGAGAGTAGCCCTGCTGAGAAGGACCTGGGTGTCATGGTGGATGAGAAACTTACCATGAGCCAGCAGTGTGCTCTTGCAGCTCCAAACGCCAATGGTATCCTGGGCTCCATCAGGAGAGGGGTGGCCAGCAGGGACAGGGAGGTGATTGTCCCTCTCCACTCTGCCCTCGTGAGGCCCCATCTGGAGTCTTGTGTCCAGATCTGGGGGCCTCAATACAAGAAAGATGTAGAAATGTTGGAGAGGGTTCAGAGGAGGGCCACAAAGAGAATTACAGGGCTGGAACACCTACCCTACGAGGAGAGGCTGAGGGAGCTGGACTTGTTCAGCCTGGAGGAGAGAAGGCTGCAGGGGGACCTCATTGCAGCCATCCAGTACCTGAAGGGAGCATATAAACAGGAGGTGAATCAACTTTTTAAAAGGGTAGACGATGACAGGACAAGGGGGAATGGATTAAAGCTAAAGGAGGGAAGGTTTATATTAGATATTAGGGGGAAGTTCTTTACAGAGAGAGTGGTGAGGTGCTGGAACAGGCTGCCCAGAGAGGTGGTGGATGCCCCGTCCCTGGAGGTGTTGAAGGCCAGGTTGGATGAGGCCCTGAGCAACCTTGTGTAGATCCAGGCGTGGAGGTTGGTGGCCCTGCCTGTGGCAGGGGGATTGGAACTCTATGATCCTTGGGGTCCCTTCCAACCCAGACCATTCTATGATTGTTGGAATGAGATTGTACTATTCTGAGTAGCATGACATAGATCATAGAGCAAAATAACCAGAAATTGCATCCAGCATTATACCAAAGATGAGGAGGTGTTTTCCCACTGTACCCTACCAACACGGAGGTGAAACAGTGCTTGGTCTCAAATCTGATAGTCTTAATGCTGAATTGTATTATTATTGTTATTGTTATTATTATTACTACTTGTCCTGTGTCTGTCAGCTGGTTCATAGCCCTGGCTTCTGGGTGTTGCCTAGTTCAGTCCTGAAGAAAACTGAAGCAAAAGGGAATCTTCTGCACATCAGTCTTTCCAAAATTTTGGAACTGTGTGTCAGATAGCACTGTGAGAGAGCCTCATGCTTAAAGGATAAGTTTCCATCTGTCACTACCTCGCCTAGTTTTCTGTATGAATTAATTGCATCCCCAAAATAATACTAAAATTAAGCTGACACATCTGGGAGCTAGCAAGATGGTTTGCATTTTGGTGTCTGCCAAAAATAAAATTTGAAACCAAATCTCTGGATATAAAAATCTCAATTAAATTATTCCTGACTTACTATGTCCTGTGCTTGGAAAGGTTTTGAAGTGAATGCTCATTAGCAGAACATTTGCTTTGGTTTCCATATATGATCAAAACTTAAGTTTTGGGGTATTCTTATAGTTGAATACTAGAAGCTCTTCTAGAATGGTATTTTGGATGCTCCTGTTGCCTGTAGCTATATCTGATTTGAAATGTTTGTATTATTTCTTTTGATGTCTTTGGTGCTTCAGCTCTTCAGATGAGTTATTTTTCTAGGATAGTATCTGACTATCTGATAGATTTCCATTCTTTGCTTTCCATCTCCTTTTTTAATCTTTTTGTGCCACCTTTGAGAATGTCATTATATCATTCCTTCTTATATTTCTGGGATGTTCCCAACTTTTTCAGGGTAAAGTAAACCTTACTTGGATTTTACGCAGGAGTAATCCCTTGAGCATATGTAATTAGTGTGCCTGCTCTTTTCCAAGCAGTCACTGATTGACATAAAACTGCTCAAAACAGGCTTTTCACTTGACCATGTTTGAGTAAAGCTTTTTAGATAGGTAAGAAAAATGCTTTAAGATTTTTAGTGGATAATTTGTACTCATTTTTTCCCTATCTCTTTCTGAACCCTAAGAGGATACTTTTCTCCTCTCTTTTTATGAGATCTGGCTCTTTTTCTGTGGCTTTTGGCTTGGCTGACATTTCACATAGGTATTTTCTCATCCCTTGATTAGCCTTATTTTTGCATCAGGTTTTTTCTGGCTTCCTGGTCTTAAATTTGTTTTGGCAACACAGTTTTAATCCCCAGCTTGTTGTGGAGGTCACCACAGTACTTAGAGAAGGCAGCAAATGCGCCTTTTACCTTTTGTTTTCCTCTGCCTGGGAGTAACACAATAGTTAATATTGAAATTAAGACAATGAAGACAGAGGCAAATTGCACAGTGGTACACATCAAAGTTTTATGAGCAAGCGCTGCGTTGCTAATTGTGTTGAAATAGTCAGGTGCTTTGAATCTCTGGAGGGTAAAGTATCTTCTGGCAAGGTTTTTATTCATCTGATCAGGTAGGGGATATTAATCTGATCAGGTAGGATTACATCTTTTCTTTCTTAGCATTCATATAAGTTGTTGTCCAGGTGTTGTGTAACGTCCTCCTTCAGTTTAAGAGTGGCAGCCTTGACTCCAGGAGTTCCTAGCTGCAGTACTAGCCTCTGCTGGTTCTTGACCAGTTTCCTTTTTGCAAAGAAAGGTGATCATAGTACTTCCCTGTTTGGAAAACTTGCCACTGGAATGTTTAGTCAGCCACCAGTTTCATTCAGCAAGGAACATTTACTAGAAAAGCCCAAACTGAACTCCTGCCATGCTTCCACACAATCACTGAGGTGCAGAATGGCTGAGGTTGGAAGGTTCAAACCCCTTCCAAGGAGGGAAGCTCCACAGCCTGTCTGGACAACCCGTGCCAGTGCTCAGTCACCCTCACAGGGAAAAAGTGTTTCCTGATGTTAGAGGGAACCTCCTGTGTGTGAGTGTGTACCCATTGCCTCTGGTCCTGGCACTACTGAAAAGAGCCTGACTCAGTCTTCGCGCACTCCCTGTGGGTATTGGTGAGATCCTCCTGAGCCTTCCCTTCTCCAGGCTGAACAGTCCCAGTTCTCTCAGCCTTTCCTTACGGGAGAGATGCTTCCATCACTTTGGTTGCCCTTGGCTGGATTCTCTCCAGTATATCCATGTTTCTCTTATATTGGGAAGCCCAGGACTGGACACAGTGCTGAGCAGAGGGGCAGGACCACCTGCCTCCACCTGCTGGCAGTGCTTCTCCAAATACAGCCCAGGAGACACCATTAGCTTTCTTTACAGCAAGAGCACATTCCTGGCCCATGTCCAACCTGGTGTTCACCAGGACCCCCAGAGCTTTCTCTGCCAAGCTGCTTTCCAGCTGGGTGGCCTTCAGCATGTACTGGGTATGGGGGGTTGTTCCTCTCCAGGAGAGGAACTTTGCACTTCCCCATGTGGAACTGCCCAAAGTTTCTGTCAGTTCTTTTCTCCAGCCTGTGAAGGTTCCTCTGGGGTGGGAGATTGAATGGCCCTGATCACCACCCTCGTGGCTGTTCAGCGAATTTTCAATCTACTTCAGTGTTTGCTCATTCAGACTGTACTTCATTAGCTCATGTTAATAGTTTTCTTAATTCTTTTTTTAAAATTTAATTTCAATTAAATTATTCTGTTTATAACTGAAGCTTCATGAGAGCAAGTCTTGGCTTGCTGGCACTGAGAAAGCCAGGATGAATGCCCTCTTGTCCTCATGAAATTCAGCTGGCTCGTAATGGCTCATTATTCCAATACTTCTGTTGGCAGGTGGAAGCTTAGGACTTTATAGCCCCAAATAAATTACACTGTATTTAACAAACTCTAATCCAGAGTAATCTGCAATTTGTGTGCTGGTAGCTTTCAAGAGTCAGTTTTCTACTTTACTTCATTTGTTGTCTCATTATATGGCTCAAGATTTTATCTTTTCTTATCTCTGATTTGTCTTTTTAGTTACATGGAGATCATGGATATGTTACTGTAGGATCCTTATCACAATGGGAAAGATTTCGTTTAGGATACACAGAGAGGGATGTCTGCAGAGCCGTTAAATATTTTGAGATTTTAAATATTTTAAGTTAAATATTTTGTTAGATATTTTGATATCTTACCAGTGACAAATAACTTTAATCTTACTTTGTAGCAATATGTTTGATAGAACAAGAGATGATGGGACCACTTAGGTTTTTCAGTCTACTTTCCCTCAGTTCTTGGCAGGCACAACCAGCCTCAATAAGTTATGATTAATGTAGCCTTTTTTTAGTGCTAAAGTTGAAGATCCTCAAGACAAAAAAGCTTGAGCTTGCTGTAGGAAAACAGAAGGAGTGAGATCAGAAGTATTGTCAGTGACTTGGTACCTTATAGCAGCAAGGAGTCTTAAGTGGAAGTATTGAATCCTGGGTACACTTAGAACTGCAATGCTGTTCTACCCCAGATGGAGAACACAAAACATCTTCAGGAATTCATGCTGATTTGTCCTGGGGTAGGTTCATTCCTTATTCCAGGTAATGCTTAAGGCAGTGTGATAGACCACAGGCTGCTTAATGGCACGAGAGCACTGCCTAAAGCCAAATCCAGTACTTCTGAGAACGAATCCACCTCCCTCCCCATAATCCAGTTTTCCATCCAAGGCAATTGGCAGAAACATTGAAGTTAAAATACACAATACTTCAATTTTATATTATGTATGAAGAATATGATGTATACTTACAGCTGAAATGAATGTATTAATTTATGGAAGTAGCTATATGTTTGTACTCCATTAATTTAAATTAAACCAAACCTCCACCATAGTGAAGGGAACTTTTTAGAATATCAGGCTGACTGAACTTTCAAACTTAATAAAATTGGTACTGGTTTTGTGTTTTCAAGGCTGCTGACCTGGCGACCAGTGAGTGGTGAGTTTGGCTCTGGATCTCCCTCTGATGCAAAAGAGAAGCTGGTAAGCTGCTGAAATTAATAAAAAAAATAAAATTCTGTAAGAGTCTGGTACAAACTGGTTATGATGTAGAATAAGTGAGAAGTATGCTTAGTTTAAACACATTTTTCAATTTTAGTTCACTTCTTTTCCAGATAAAGTGCTATTTAATGCTTAAAAATGTCAAGGACTTAATTGAGAAAGGGATAGTATGTATTTATTTGCAGCCAAGGTGGCTTCCCCAAGTGGGCTGTAGGTCATCACCTGTGTGTGCTTTAGGTAATGCCCTGTGTCTGGTAGGTTTTCTGCTCTGGGGCGTGGGTCTGGTTTCCTTTTCCTCGGTGCAGGTAGGTGGGAGGAGGGAGCGAGCGAGCGCGCGTAGCCGCCTTACTGCTGCTGAGAATTAGCTCAGCTTTTGGACGTCCTCACAAGCCTGCTGCATCAAGCTCTTTGGAGGTTAACGAAGCATTTGATAAAACTTGCTGGAGGATATGATCCCACATGTGTTCTACTAAGAGAGGCCAGCTCCCTCCATTCATGTTTATGCAGTGCTAGCACAAGCTACCTACAACAGGGTGGAAATGTTTGTGATGGCCAGTTCTCGTTATGCCATATTTTCTATCTGTGTGCCTGAATGTGCTTGCTATGTCTGGCTTCATTTGTAGTGGTTTGATGGATAAAACATTTACTCTAAATGTTGGCTATGGTTTTGATCCATTTATATCAAATATAATAATAGCATGCAGAAATGGGAAATATATTGAATGTCTTAGTCATGAATATGCAGAAGTATCTTTTCTCTTTGAAAGAGCTTAACGTGAACGTTTTCAAAAATCTGTCTCCAGTGTAAAAAGGCACTTTGCAGCTTCATACTTAACTCATATGAGCTGGTATAAGAGATTTTTTTGCAGCCTTTAGATATTTCCATCTAATTTTTCTTCAGGTAGTTCAAATACAAGGACGCGTTCTACTATCTGTAGGCATAGTATCTATTAAAAGTATGTTTATACTTAATAGAGATTAAAACATTGGTTATTTAGTGGTATGAGAAGGTGATGTTGTCTTCACAGGAACTGTATGTGTAGATTTGAACCTTGCTGACAACACAATACTGGGAAATGTGGTGTGGCTGCCTGTGGGCCTTACAGAACAAATGCCAATAGAAACACTGGGCTGCTGAAAGGGACAGAAATGGCTCAGTGTAACTGCTCTGCAGTTACTGCTAACATCTTTTGCTATTAATTCTGCTATGTTTCCTTCTTTAAAGGAGTGCTTTCTGAAATTAAAACAATAGGTGTTAGTATTGATTTTAATAGTTCAGTTGATCAAGAAGAAATGTATTTATTAAAAATAAAACAACCGCCCAAGAATTCATCTTCCAAAGTCATTGGGTTCCATCTCGCAAGATAAGTGTGCAGTGTGGAGGATCAGAACACATTGCAGGCATCAGCTGAAGCAGCTGTCTGGCAAAAGGATTTTAAATTAGAGCATTTTCTTGGTATGTGTGTGTTGTCCTCCTCCATCATTTTAGTGTGGTCAAGTCCCATAGCACCTACAAACAGGTTAGTAGGAGCGTGTAATTCAGAACATCCAAGGGAGTAAAGGCGAGTCAAGATTAAAGTCTGATGATAACTCATCGTTTGGGCTTGTCATGTAAGAACTGCGTGTTCACATCTTCACTTGTTGTAAAATGAATACAAATTCTCAGAGAAACTGTTAGAGGTTTTGATTGTAGATCAAGGTAGAGGCAGCATTTCCCAGTATCAGAACCTTGCAGCAAACCGCCTACGCTTAATCTGGTAAAAGTCAAACTGACTGTGGGCTGACATACCTAAATACTTGGAAGGCATACAGAAAACCTGTGTGCAGAATACTACTCGTTGACTTTGCTGTGTAACTAAGTATTTGTTGCTTGGTAAATTTTTGATTCTTTCTTAGTAGGTCATCTTTTTAGTCCATCTTTTTTGAATGTTAATATCAACCTTTGCTGAAGCAAATGAAATAGTGCAGTGCTGAACTGGCAGATTTATTAAGCTCTGAAGAGCACAGCACTACTGGCAGTTAGCTCACAGAAGTTTTCTGCAAGTTAATTTTTTTAATTTCTTTTTTTTTTGTTTTCTTTTCAGGATACAATCTCACAGAAGTCAGTAGATATTCATGATTCTATTCAGCCTAGATCTTCAGATGGACGTCCATATCAACCCAGTGCAGGGTCCACAGTAGGTGAAGAAATGAGTAAAACCAGGCCAACAGCAAGTGCGTGTCTTGTAGTGATTTGGGGTTTTATATCTGTTTGGGGTAGCATTTAGCAGATGTCTGATACCTCTAGTTACAGCCCCAGCTATAACTTTGGAAACATGATGTGAAGAAAATTACATTGGTTAGATTTTTGTCTTTGTGTACTATGACAGGATTCTGTGGGTCCCCTGTGGGTTGACATTTTTGACCTGTGCTTTAAAAAAATAAGGAGTTCTGCTGCTAGCTTGCAGGCTTTATACCCAAAGCAGAGTATTAAAGGTAGTACTCACCTTACAGTGCTGTGTAAATGAGTAATTTACTTTTTCTTAAGAGTAAAGTTCTCCCTGTGCAGAACGCAACAGAAGCAGTAGCTGGGGGGCTGGAAATAAATGTATTTAGACTGATTTGAAGAGAGTTTATCTAACCCTTAGGATACTTGTGCAGAGTTACATGTTGGTGCTTCAGATACTCATGCCCGGTGGTGGTAGTACTTGCCACGAGTACAAACAAGCAGCAGGAATACCGACGCTACCCTGAGGCCCCTCCGTCTGCAGGTGGTCTCAGCCTCTGGTTCTTGCTGTTGCACTGGTGCTAACAACAAGGGTGCTCACATCGGGGATTTTCATGTGACATTGAATATTTGACCAATATGTGGCAGGGTTTGTTAAAGCCTGCCAGTTTGTCAGCATGGTGATCAGCCCAGGGTTTTAGAGGAGTCATTCAGATGGGTGGATTCCAGGTTTGGTTTATGAATGTGCCTGAAGCTAAGTTCACCTGAACCCAAAAATAGCTTTTTAAAGATAAATAAAGAAAGAAAATACTGCAGTTCTTTAGTTAACAAGGAATTTTTGTTCTCTTTGAAAGAATTTCCAGAACAGAAGTTATTTGCTGCTCTCTTGATCAAATGCGTGGTACAACTGGAACTCATTCAGACGATAGACAATATTGTGTTCTTCCCAGCAACTAGCAAAAAGAGGATGCAGAAAATCTAGCAGCAGCACAAGTAAGTAGAGGTGATAGGTATCTCTCTTTTTAAACAGCTCTTTCTCTAGTGGATGAAATTTCCTAAATTCCTGTACCTTTTTCTAACTTACAATTTTTAGAAGCACTTGAGAACTTCGAGTGGGCTGTTGAGATCTTTTACATCCTCTGTTCAGTGCCTGGGCTGTGCTGGGGCAGCACATGGGGGAGAGAAATCCCTTTGGACAGTACAGGTTTTCATGTAACTGGGATGTGGATACAACTTTTAATGCAGTTTAAATGCAAGTGCAGATGAAGACAGGGTAGCGTTGAGTCACCGCAAGAGCCTGCTGAAGACAGCTGTGGATTTGTACTTGAAATCTCATTTCTTTTTTGTTTTTGGTAATAGAGAGATGCAGTGGACTTTGATGTCCATGTGGATACCCAAGATCAAGGGATGTATCGTTTTCTAACATCACAGCAGCTTTTCAAACTCCTTGACTGTCTGCTGGAATCTCACAGATTTGCTAAAGCCTTTAATTCAAACAATGAACAAAGAACTGCTCTCTGGAAAGCGGGTGAGTTGGTCACCTTAGAGAAGTGTTTTGGGAGAATGTGTTACTGGGTTTTGAATTGACCCAAAATTAGGACAAAAGAACTTTGATGCTGAATGCAAAATCAGGCTGTGACTTGAAAACCCTCGAAGCCCTAAGGGGAGGAGGAGATCTTACCTGCACAGGTGCAAATATTTTTTTGATTTCCTGAAATTTCAGGTTTCAGGGGGCTGCAGCTGCCAAGCTGGTCCCTGGCTGTAAGTGTGAGCCCCGTGCTTGAAAGTCACAGGTGCAAAAACCCCAAAACTTGTTCAGGGGGGTTGTTTTACATACGGTGTGTAAGTGAAACACACATCCTGTTCTGAAACACCATGTTACTCTGTTCCTTGCACCAGTCAGCTGCATCAGTGTTGTATCAGCTGCATTAGAAGGCAGAGCATGAAAATCCAGTTCTGGGCTCCTTGGTACAAAAAAGACAGGGATCTCCTGGACAGAGTCCAGCGGAGGGCTATGAAGGTGATTAAGGGCCTGGAGCATCTCCCCTGTGAGGAAAGGCTGAGTGAGCTGGGGCTGTTCAGCCTTGAGAAAAGAAGACCGAGAGGGGATCTGATTAATGTTTATAAATATCTTAAGTGTGGGACACAAGGGGAAATGGACAGCCTCTTCTCAGTGGTCTGTGGAGACAGGACAAGGGGCAATGGCCTCAAGTTGGAGCACAGTAAGTTCCACACCAACATGTGGAAGAACTTTTACACGGTGAGGGTGACAGAGCCCTGGGACAGGCTGCCCAGGGGGTTGTGGAGTCTCCTTCTCTGAAGATACTCAAGACCCATCTGGACACCTACCTGTGTGATCTGTCCTAAGGAACCTGCTTTGGCAGGGGGTTGGACCCGATGATCCCTGGAGGTCCCTTCCAACCCCTACAGTTCTGTGAATCTGTGAACATGCAGCAGGTTGCTCTGTGTGCTGCTGTATGAGTACACAGAACCACTGCAGCTGGAGGGTCATGGTATTCATACTCCTGGTATGCTTGTTGCTGGTGTGGACCTCCACTGGCCAACTGAGCTTAATTACGAAGAGCAGCTTTGGAAACAGTGCTCTTGTAAACATTTGCATCAAAGCCAAGCAGCAAACCAGTTTACGCTGAGATACATGCTGGAGAGAGAACGGTCCCTTGTTTGGGTGGTTAGAATGCATATTACCCCTACACCCAGGTGTCACATCTATGTAGAAGTGTATATAAAAATTGGTGCCAACCACAGTTACGGTGTGTGTATACTGAGGTTAAGTTTGAGCAGCACTCCACTGTACTGTGCTGTGAGGAACAAACTGCATAAGGAGGTGGTTTCAGTTGTTGTGCAGAAGATGCTTAGAAGAAATGAGGGGACTGTAAGGAAAAATGCCAGGTGAAACAGAAGCCTAAATGGATGTTTGGGATTTCTCCAGGTTTCAAAGGCAAATCAAAGCCCAACCTCCTGAAACAGGAGACCAGCAGCCTTGCCTGCGGGCTGCGCATTCTGTTCCGTATGTACATGGACGAAAGCCGTACCAGTGCATGGGAGGAAGTCCAGCAACGACTGCTCAAGTAAGGTCCACGTAGCTGAACCTCCTGATGGTATTTCTGATGTTAAAGAAAGCTTATTTTTATGCAAAAGGACAGACCTCCTCTGTTTGGAGTAAACTTCCTGGAGCTGACGTGGTATGGTGGAGGCTCTACGCTGTGTGGAGAGTGCAGTGCCTTCAGCTACTAACGCTGCCTCTGCTCTTGGTTCTCACCGCATGTTTTGCAGGAGAGAACAATGGTTTTGTCACCTTCTTTTGTGGTAGCATGTGGGTACCTGGGGGGATAGTTAGAGCTCCTCTTTAAAAAGAAAAGCAGCTGTCACCTAAACCCTGCTTTTCTCTTCCAGTAACCTCAGATGTTTTAGGGAGCCGGTGCTGTTGGTTCTCATCTGCAGGAACGAGCGCTGGGCTTTGGGAGAAGCTTTTGGCTTTTCGGTTACTTGTCACCATGAACGCGAGGGCTCACCTGACTGTTTCAGGCTTATGAAGTTGTTTGAGCAGGTGTTGGGATAACAGAGGTCTGAAGATCATGGCAGTAACACGGTGAAATTATTTTAAGATTTATAGACCGAGGAGCAGAGCTGAAAACTACCTGGTTACATCAGCATGAGATTAAACTTTAAGGCCCACGTATCATTTTGTCCCCTGCATTTTAGTGCCTATCAAAGAGCACTTGATGCACTGTAAATACCGGCACTAACAAGCGTGGTCACGTTGTGTCAGCATATTCAGTACCCGAGTCCCAGGGCTGCGGTTCTGAGTCAAAGAAAATCACCGCTTTCTGTTACTAATCAGGCTTACAGTAGCTTTCAGGAAACGATGCTGCTCTGTACCAGGGCTCAGCACTGATACAGTTGCAAAGCTCCTTGTCTGCTGTAGAGCTCAAAATAAATCGTCAGTTACTATTTTTTGCCTTTTCTCTCTAGTGTCTGCAGTGAGGCCCTGAGTTATTTCCTGACTCTTACATCAGAAAGTCATCGGGAAGCCTGGACTAACCTATTGCTCTTATTTTTGACTAAAGTCCTGAAGATAAGCGACGAAAGGGTAAGTAACTGTTTGGACTGGTATTGACGAGGTTCATGGGAAGGAGTAGTGCCAGGCCTGCTCTTCCCCTGCAGTCACGTGCTGGGCTGTGCAAGCACCTGCCGCTCTGCAGGGAATGCGCGCGTCGGAACCGCACTTGACAGAGACTGACAGGAAATGCAGCGTGAGGAAGCAGTGAGTGATAAAACATGACACAGGAAATGTAAAAGATGCCAAAAATCCTGTAGCAATGTGGTGTTAAGTTACTTTTACCCCTCTCCTGCCGAGGAAGAGTGATACTTTAGTCAAAGAACCCACTCCTGTTCTGCTTTCAGTGCAGCGTGTATGTACACCCCCATGACCTTCTCCTAAGAAATTCCACAGTGAATAAATCTGTATTTAGGTCTCCCCCGTCTCTAACAAAGCTTGACTGAAGTATTACATGAAAGGGGCCAGTGACAACAAAAAAACTCTAACTAGTAGCAAAATTCTTCCTCTTGAAGAAAAAGCATTAGCATGGGGCTGTGAGTAGCTAGTGAGCATCTGCCAGCGTACGTCACAGCCTTACTCTGGTGCTGCTGCCTTCAGTTACAAAGGTGTTCCTGCTCGTGACACTGTGGGTTCCTAACCTTGGCTTTGGGGGCGTATTTAAATGTTCTCTGGGGTGGGATGACGCCTAATAGAATAATTCCTTGTGTTTTCTCCTCAGTTCAAGGCTCATGCCTCATTCTACTATCCTCTGCTGTGTGAAATCATGCAGTTTGACCTTATTCCTGAACTTCGAGCTGTTCTACGAAGGTTCTTCCTGCGGATTGGTGTGGTTTTCCAAATATCCCAACCTCCAGAACAGGAGCCCGGCGGCAGCAAGCAGTAGCAGCGAGTGACCGAGCACTGCTCCCTCTCAAAGCTCGTACTCCTCAGCTGAAGGGCAGGACTGGGTAGCTGAGCCGCTCTGTCTGGATATCCATAAACCTGGTTTCTGTGTACGGCAGTGTGTATCCAAGGGTTAACGGTACAGATGCTTACAACTGTAATTAAGGCTTGCAACACTCCAGTCCCTTTACTTCCTGACGGATTATCTCTATCGGTTTCTCTTCCCTGGCTCGTGCTGAGCACAGAGCCAGTTTTTAGCACAGTCCTCTGGTCAGCACGGGCTGCGGTATCCTTTACTGTCCTAGGCAGCAGTATAGCAACAGATGTTTATGGCGGGTGTGAAAGTAAAGTGTACCCAAAGAACTATGTATGTAAAGGTGTGAGCTTCTGCGAGAAGTACAACTCAGGAGAGCTGTATTTTGAAGGATAAAATGTTTATAGTGAAAAAGAAAATGGAGATTATTGTTCATGGTAAGAGATATTTAGCAACTATGTCTGATATTCTTACTCTAAGATTTTTTGCACACTCAGGCTGTCTGAGACATCGGGAATCATCCTCCTGTGAAAAATGTACAGAGATGCAGGTCTGTAATATAAACTCTTTAACACTATACAGTTCTTCCTGGATTGTTTTATTTCTGTATTATTTGATTTGCTGAAAACCCGTAACACTTCATTGTTTACCAAATGCACTAGAAGTTTGGGGTTACTTTTTTTTTCTTTATTTATTTTTTGGGTTGTGATTTTTTTTTTCCTTTTTCTTTTCTTTTTCTTTCCTGTTTCGTTGTAGCCCAGAAGTTAGTGTTGCTGACTTTTGTCAAGAACAGAGGTAGTTATGTCAGTTGTGATATTTCTACCTGTAATATACTTGTTTTAGGGCTTTTCAATATAACGAGCCATTGAAATGATGATCCTTCAAGGACTGGAACTTGAATCACTGCAAACAAGTCTAGGTTGTGTCTGCTGTCACATGTTTTTCTGTTCGATGTAGATTTCACTCTTATGTACAGAATTTAATGTTGAATATATTCAAGTAACAAATCTGGCATGGTTTGGGGATGGTTAAATTTATTGGCAATGTATTCATACTGTGAATTGTGCTCCGATGGTTGAAAGACAAGGTTGTCAAGCATTCTGTATTACAATGGATGTAGAAATTTTTTTCAGATGGACAAAATGTATATGGTACAGATATGTAAAGTTTTCTATGTAAAAAAAAAATTCTGTACAACTTTCTGTACAATATTTGGTTCTCATCTGGCATATTCTAATCAGGTTATAGGTCAATAAAGTTTTTGAACTCTTTCATCAGTGCAATCAAAACCGGTCTAACCCACAGCTACTTGTTTTACAGTTTCCTTTGCCTCTCCCACAGACCCCAGCTCTCGGGGGGCAGGAAGGTGGGTGCCTTTCCGCTGACTAGGACGTGTCTGCTCACACAGGGGTGAGAGAGAGGGGCAAGTTCAAACAAGAACAACCAAAAAAGGAATAAAAAGGCTGCTTGTAGGTGAGCTCAGGTCCTTGGATTGCAGCTGCATTTATTTTGCAGATGAGTCTCTCATGGCTAAAGAGCTGTAGGAAGGCAGCAGAAAGGCCCTGCCTGCTGCTGCGCTCTGGGGGCCACAGGGGAACCTGAAGGGTAGGTTGGGAAAGAGATGAAGGACCAGGAGTACCCTGACCTAGCAGCTGAGGGGAGGGCAGCTGGAAGTAGGGGGCAACACCTGTGCATGCCTGGGCTGTCAGAGCTTCCCTGGTCCCTGCAGAAGTGAAGGAAAAGAACAGCTGGGGGCAGAGCTGGGCCAAAGCCCGGAACGGAGGGAAGGTCATTTTTCACACCACTTGTTTCAGTGACTGGGGCTGGGGGTCAGGGTGACGCACTCCAGGCTTCTACAGGGGGAGAACTTCGGTCAAAGCCAAGGAAATGAAAATGAATCACTGGATGCTGCTAGCAGAGGGAGAAGACAAGTTCTGCATCTAGCCCAGAGCTGGACCTAGACTGTCTCAGAGCATCCAACACCTGATGCAATCAAAAGGAGGTACTGGGCACCCCTTTTCCACGGTTTCCCTGCTGCTTGAAGGCAGCTGGAACATTCTGCTTCGTGTTTCCTCATGCACAAGCTGAAGCAAATGACAGATTAAGAAAGAAGGCGGCTGCATTCACAAGCTTAGTAACAAAATAATTTATTCACTCTTAAATCAGAACCATAAATTAAATATATGTAACATTCTATTTTCAGCACAGGAGGTAAGGAAATGTCAGAGACATGAAACCCTTCCCAGACACTGTTTGCTGAGCTTTCACAGGGGCAGCCTGCCCTCCTCCCTGTACGAAAGCCCAGTGCCCTTCTCCAAATTACTCTTTCGGTAAAAGCTTTAACTGCAGCTTGGCCATTGGGTCACTCCATTTCCAGCCAGTTTCTGAGGTCAGCTATAAACAAGGCTAATAATTAACCTATCACATTCATTAGCGCACACACACACTCTGTGCTAAGCCCAGTGCTGAGGCTGAAACTTGTATAAAAAGTGCAAAACCCACCAAAAGCTAGTCCTCCGCTTCCCGCATCACGTAGGCTCAGGCAGCCCCCTTACCCTGCAGCTCCTGTCACTTCATTATTGCTGTTTTAAGTCACGCAAAAGAGACCTAATCCTGAGAGGAGTCCCTGGAAAGCGTGGTAGTGCTGTGTCCATCATCCCCCGGCGCCACAAGGCCCAGCCGGCACGCGGGGGGCTCCGCTCAGCCGTGCGCTGTGGAGAGGCCGTGCCAGCTGAGGGGGAAGCTGCTCTCAGGTGAAAGCTTTGCTGGGCTCGACTGTTCGGCCAGGAATCTTTGGAGCGTCTCTGCAGTCCCTGGTCGCAGCCAGGGCTCCGTTGCGATTGTGTCAACAGAACTGGAGCGACCACCACTGTCCGACGGAGCGCGTCTCGACAGGTCATCTGCGTCTCCCAAGGAAAGGGTGTCACCTGAGAGAGGGGAGAGAGAGAGATGGAGTGCAGTGTGCACGTGTTTGTTAGAGGGGAAAAAAGCTTATGGCCTCTTACCACGCACTCAGTTACATGGAAGAGGTGGATGTGTCTGCAATAAAACCATAAACAATGCTGCTTAGTTAGGTTTGTTTCTACTTGACTCGTGGTTTTGATGTTCTGGGGAACTGGGCCAACCTACAGCCAACAGCTGAAGACCTGAGGCCTCTGATGCCCCATGCCACCAGCTCCTCCCCTACCAGCTCAACAAGGGGGTCGTACAGGCACCCCTGGGTGGGTGGAGTAGAAGGTCCTTGCTTTCCCAAGAGCCTCCAATTACAGCCACAAGTCACGTCTGTCCATGCGTGTAAAAGTAAGGCCACTAAGTCACAGCATCACAGCTGAACACCCTTCTGTAGCCTGTCCCTTCCCTAGCCAAGCTCTCAAGCAATCAATTACTTCCAACACTGGTAAACATTGTAACTCTGCAAGTGGGAGCAAGTGTCTGCCTCAGTCCCACTAAAAACTGTACCGCATGGCATTCTGAAACACTTACTGCCTGAATCCTCAGTGTCCAGCTACAGAAAAACCAACCAACTACAACAAACCCAGCCCTGCCCTTTTTAACTGGGCATCAGTATGGTTCTGTCCTCTACCCCTGGCTGGCTGAAATCAGTCAGCAATCACCCATACCTCATGTCTCACAGTGTGGAATACCAAGCAACAAAGGGGTTTTATATATTTTTATATATATATATGTGTGTGTGTGTGTATATATATAAAAATATATTTTTAAGAGGGGTTATATATATAGCACCCATATACATATATAAAACCCCTATATATATAAAAATATAGAAGGGTATAAATGTATAGTTTCTCAGTGCCACTCATTTTTTGGATTCATGGCCATTTTTACATATACAAACCAAAAACTAAAGCCAAAACTTCCTCCCTGCAGCTGGCCTCCAACCTCTGGCACTTTCTGCTCTGCAGCTGAGTGGTGTCCCATGTGGCGGTTCCCAGCTCAGGGTGTTTTCTGAAGCTGGGCAGAAAAGCTTTTGAACCCTCTGGATGTGCAGAGCACCTTGAAAAGCACAGAAGTTTGTAGAGAAACAAACTAATTCCAGGAAAACATATCTTTAATGATAAAACATTTGGCTTTAGTAATCTATGTCACATGTTGGATGAATTCTCCAAACTTCAGGGTTTAGTTCTGGAAGAAACGACTTTGTAAAACACTATTTTGAAGCCAAGCTTCTCTGAGAAACATTGTTTCTTCTGTAACAGGAAAATCGGGATTCCACCCAGCTCTGTCTGCCTGTGGTTTGGTTTAGGGTTTGGAGCCTGTAGTTAAAACAGAAAAATCAAAACAAAACTAGTAAGTTTCTTGTCAGTGACACTCAGAGACCTGGCTCGTTTTTACTCCCATTGTAATTAGAATCAGCAAAGGGATTGGAATTAATTCCTGCAGGTTCATCCTTGGAAGAGAAGGGTTTCTTCAGTATGTGTAAACGCATACATTCCATGTGAAAGCAGGTAAGGCAGTTCCTTGCTAAGGCACACAGCTGTAAGCCTGCTGAGGCCACCCCTTCTCTCCCTCTTGCTCAGGTGTGATCCAGGATTTTCCCATCCAAATGCTCAAGCAAGAACACCAAAAGAACTGTATTCCAGCAAGTTCCAGGCCTGGTTCCGCTTTGCCACATCGTAGGTGGTGGGTTCATCTGCCACAGGGATGCGCCCAAGTTCTGTCCCGGTCTCCTTTCTGTTCACAGCAGTTTCTCTGCTGGGCTCTTCTCCCCCATTCATCAGAACCTGGAAGCTGACGGTCTAACCGCGGGCGCGAGAACCCAGGTCCTGCAGAAGCAGCAGCCGGGTGTGCGGACGTGAAGGCACAAGATAGAGTTGGGCAGACAGGAACCAAATGGAATTCAACAAGGGCAAGTTTAAGGTCCTGCACCTGGGGAGGAATAACCCCAGGCACCAGCATGGGTCAGGGGCTGACCAGCTGGGAAGCGGTGCTGCAGAGAAGGAGCTGGGAGTCCTGGTGGACAAGAAGCTCTCCATGAGCCAGCAGCATGCCTTCATGGTCAGTGGTACCTGGGGTGCATTAAGAGGAGCGTGGCCAGCAGGCCAAGGGCAGTTATCCTCCCCCTACTCTGTCCTGATGAGGCCACATCTTGAGTCCTGTGTCCGGTTCTGGGCCCCCCAGTTCAGGAAAAACAGGGAACTACTGGAGAGAGTCCCGTGGAGGGCTGAAAGGATGATGAGGGGACTGGACCATCTCTCCTATGAGGAAAGGCCAAGAGATCTGGGCCTGTTTAGCCTGGAGAAGACTGAGAGGAGATCTCATCAATACTTGTAAATATCCAGAGGGTGGATGTCAAGAGGATCACACCAGACTTCTCAGTGGTGCCCAGTGACAGGACCAAGGGCAATGGGCACAAACTGGAACACGGGAAGTTCTGTCTCAACATGAGGAAAAACTTCTTTACCCTGAGGGCGGCAGAGCGCTGGGACAGGCTGCCCAGAGAGGCTGTGGAGTCTCCTTCGCTGGAGACATTCAAAAGCCACCCAGACAGGATCCTGCGCAGCCTGCTCTGGGAGATCCTGCTCCATCAGGTTGGACCAGATGATCTCCAGAGGTCCCTTCCAACCCCTGCCCTTCTGTGATTCCGTGACAGAAACTGCACAAACCCCCATACTGAAGGCTGAGTTTTCCTCTTGGTGCCCAAAGCAGGATGCAGCTTCTAAACCAAACTGCCAAATGCTTTTTGTTTAGTAAGAACTTGGCAGTGAATCCACAAGTCCTGTCACATCCTGCAGACTGTGATCTGATCCTCCTGCAAGCTGCCTCGGTCTGGTTAAAATAGAACTTCTCTGTAACACTCAAAGTGTAAACAGACCTCCCTCTCTGTAGGGCCTGTCATCTCCTTTGCTTAATGCTGGGTTTAAAGCTGGCAGAGTGAAACCTCCCTGTCTCCTAAATCTGGGGTCGGCTGAGCTCTCCCATGGGTTGGAACATGTGGTTTTTACAAACGTTACCTCTCGGTGGGGTTAACGACCCTACAGGGCAGGGAAAACAAAGCCTGAAGAACAAGAGTTTTCCTTCTGCTCTGCTTTTAAGAGAAACAAGAAAAGTAAGTGACTGTATCTGTTTCAAGACCAACAACCTGTGGGGCTTGTGGGCCAGAGGGCTACATTTCCCCGAGTTTAAACCTGGCTGCCTCCAAAGGGGAAGCCTTTAGATGTCCCAGCAGTGAGAGGCAGACTCTCAACCTTCCTGGCAGAGCTGAGATGGCAGCACACGTCACTGCAGCCACTCACTCGGTGCTGCCTTTTGGAAGCACAACAGACCAGCTACAGCACAAAACTTGCTTCATTGTGAACTTCAACGCTTTGTACGTGCCATAAAGTTCTTAATGGGGCTTCAGAGAAAGACTTGCCTTGGGAACTGCTGCTTGGCAATTCACAGTTTGTATCTGGAGGCTGGGAATGAGGAGACCCCTTCTCATGGAATACTGGTTAAGAAATGGAGCGGTGTCTGGTCTTCTGCTAAGGACTGACTGTGGCACGTCCTGCCCCTAGACGAGGGCAAACACCTCCTGTCAGCCTGCACTTAACCAGGAGGCAGGCAAAACCTGCAGGTTCTGGCATTCCTGTCCTCAGAGGCATGGAGGAACGCCTGACATGTCTCAAGCAATTTAGGCAAAACCTCTTACAGAGCACAGGGGCCTCAGCCACATCTCCAGCATGCTCGGTTCTCTCTTCTGCCCTGAGCCTGCTCTGGGTTACACAGTTGGGAGCACTGCAGACACTGCCCGCTGGAGAAAACAGCTACTGGCTTGCAGAGACTTCATCGCCCAAGGCGTGCAGGAAGCCTGTGTCAGTGGGAATGGGGGGCTGGATGGCTGAAAACAGGAGGAAGGGGAGGCCTGGCTCCAACAGGCACTCCTTTTGGAATTAAGAAAACCATTCTAGGGTGGCTTTAGGATTCCCACATCAAGCCCATAAAGGAAAGTGAACTACTGCACCAACAGGATCAGCTCTTAAAAATCTACCAAAGCCTGTAAATTGCCATCTCCTGGTTAAGTAAAGGGAAGAGAAAGAGTTAAGGTTCCTTAGTGATATACAGAGGTGTCTTCCCCCAGCAGTGTCTCTAAGGATGGAGGAGAAAAGTCCTAGCTGCTGGGAAAGCAAACAGATGCCACAAGGGTTCTAACAAACTGCTAGGGAAAAAGAATAAACCCACTGGGCTTCACTCTTGATTCTTTTTGTGTGTGTGTGACGTCGCTGAGCATGAGGAGGGAACAGGAGTGCAGGCAGCAGTGCAGCCACTGCTGAGCCAAAGGAGCTCCTGTTCCATTTCCAAGTGGCACATATGCCAAGGATGAGTGATGGTCCTCAAGTGTTCCAAAGAACAAGCTACACAGACATATAAATATATATACATATGCACACACACAGATATATAAAACTTATGTATATCTAAAGGCTGAAGCTCTAGAGACTGTGACAAACAGAAGGCAAACAAAAAGTGTTTGATGCAAGGTGAAATTATAAAGAGGGGAGACAGAACAAGGGCAGAGGGGTAAAAAATTCACACAGCAAAAATGTTTGGGTGGAGTAAAATTAGTGAAGCGTTTGTTTAGATTATAGAAATGAATATGAATGGGGTTTTTTTAGTGACTTAAAAATCACAGTGAGATGGTTAAAATAAACAAGAAAAGGATGAAGTGCTTGTAAGAGTACCCATAGCAACAGAACCAGAAAAACCATCAGCATCTGTACTCTCATTAGGTTTATAAAAAGGATACTGATACTGTAATTGCCTAGACAGCATAGCAACCGCCTCCTAAAAAAGGGAGATTTCACATCCCAAGTTTATCAACTGGGTCATAATCCCTGTGAGAAATTAAGGCTACTAATGGTTGTTGTAATTGGTCCCTCATACACACAAAGTGGATCTACATCAGGCAGTCAGCCTGTGGAGAAACTCCAAGAGAACTCCTGGAGTATGAAGTGTTATACGGTCATGGACAGACATAATAAATTCAAGCACGTGTCTGGTGACAGAGGTATTAGAACCAGCCTCAAGTACTGAATGATCATTCATGGTAACAAGCCAACAGAATATCCAAATTAACTAGAAACTCAAGTATTTCACACCCAATTTTTTGGCCTACATCCACGCTGGTTGTACCACAGACATCCAATTCCTATGTGAGCAAATAAACCCTCCCAGGCATCCCACCAGCATCCATCACTCTGGAGTTTCAGTTCTTTCCACTAAGGTTTCAGGTACCCAGCTGGGTCTCCCCATCCCACTGCCAGCAGCTACACATCGCAGTATTGAAAGCAGTGCAGACAGGACAAGCAGCTGATCAGACAGCGATTGGAGAATCTTTCCCTATCACCCCCCTCTAAACTTACTCTAGAAACCTGTGCTGGAGTTTGCTGGGGAACCTCTTGCACCAGCTACACAGCTCTATAAATTATTCCTGTGTTCAAAACAGTTGCTTACTGTGCAATATGAGCTAGGGAGCTGCTTTGGCAGGGGGTTGGACCCGATGATCTCTCGAGGTCCCTTCCAACCCCTACAATTCTGTGATTCTGTTCAATCTCCGTCAGTCTATTAATAATTACTGTAATTACTCTACATTGATATTCACTGCATCATCTCCACTACACCGAGCATACCCAAGTGAGCAGGTTTCTGCTGGAGCTCAGCCAGCCTGCGCAGTCGCTCCTCATTCCTCCCTTTCAGCTGAGCAACGTCGAGGCTGAAGTCGGAGTGCAGGGAAACGCCATCAGGCTGCAGCGACGGCGTCTGGTTCGGTGGAACATTCTCCTGCAGAAAACCCCAAAATGCAGGGGTCCTTCAGTTAAACAATGTCCTTTTTCAAAGGGGTAGTAGCTATGCATGTGCACCCTCTGGATCCGTGCCACCCAGCCACTCAGAAGCCATGGGGACTGTCCGACAGCATTAGAGCTGTCGTCTACCTTCGTATTTAAGCCACCCAGGTCTCATACATACAGCGCACTCCAAGGCTCGCTGCTTCAGGCGCCTCCTCTCCCTGGCAGACAGCGGAGGCTGCGGTGATAAATTAAGTTCCTTGAAGTCAAGAAACGTTTCCCCATTAGCACCTGGAAAAACAAGAGTGACATCCTTTTCAGGTCAATCAAAATACTAGACAGTGTTCAAACCTGTTACTGTTCCAAAACGAGCCAATATATGGTACTTGATTTAATCACAGGCATGTATTCAACTAGGACACCCTGCATGAAGTTTCCCTGCCCCGGTTTCACCAACGCTCTCACCACAACCCTTTCAAGTCAAGAAATCCCATCATCATTGTGAAACAGCATCTGGCTAGCAACCCGCTCACCAGGATGCCAGTGTCCTGGTTTCAGTCAGGATAGAGTTAACTTCATTTGCAGCAGCTGATGGAATGCTGTGTTTGGGAGTTAAAATGAGAGCAGTGCTGATAACACCCTGATGTTCTTAGTTGCAGTCAGACAGTCAAGGACTTTCTCAGCTTCTTCGTATTTCTCTATTCATGAGAAAGGAGGGGCGAAGCCAGGACAGGTGACCCAGATGGGCCAAAGAGAGTATTCCATGCCAATTACATCCTGCCCAGGATAACGGGGGGCTGAGGGGAGGGAGAAGAGGGGCGGTGGCGGGATGCGTGCTTCTTGGGGGGACGGTCGGTTCCGGGACAGCTCTGGGTGGTACGGCCTGAGTTGTGTGGTTCGGGGAGAAACTGCATTGGGTATCAATAGTTTCATATTCTTTTGCTCTAAAGTCCTGTTAGCATTGTTATATTTTATCTTTCTGTTATCTTAGTAAACTATCCTTATCCCAACCCACGGGCCTCTCAGTTTCTTGGTTTTGGAGTTATTTGCCCCTTCCTTTTCCCTTCCCTTGTTTCTCCCCTTTTTCCCTCTTCCCCTGCTCTTTTACTTTAAGGAGCAGGCAGCTGCGTGGATCTCGGCCCACAGCCGGGGTGAAACCACAACAGCCAGTTACAAGGCCAGCTGAACTTCCTTATATTCAAATTAGTGCTCTTACCTCAGGATACAACAAAAACGCTTAATCACATGGATTTATCAGGACAGAAACATAGTACAAGCTAAAGAAGAATTTATCTGTGCCTGTGGTGTTTCATCAGTGTGAGATGCCACCTGTTCCTCTAAACACCAATCATTCAGACACTGCTGCACAAGCAGGCTTTCAAATCACCATGTTAATTAAAATTCTAGGGGTTAAAGTGAGGCAAAAAAAGGGGGGATTGATAAAATTCTTTATTCCCAACTGCCTCTACTTTTTGACCCCCAGGAGGTAAAGACAAATATGTTTATAATACTGACATTTATCATAAAGTTGCTTTTAAAAAAATAAATGAAATGAGAAATTCAATGAAATTAAATCTATTAAAAAATAGATCTTACCCCTCCCCCCCCCCCGCCCCCAAATAAGACAGGGGGCAGCGTATTGTTAAAACACACCATGAGTATTTCCCAAAAGACCCTTGGACAATGCGAGCAGCACAATCCACAAAGAAGCCCACAGATAACCAGAGCTTTCATTTTTCATTTGTAAGGGATACAGCTTTGTATCCAGAATTTTAATAGCTATTTCTAATGCCCAGTTAATGCAAATGATACCAAAGTTTTAGTTAGTGCCTACAGCTCAGTATTGGGGAACACATTTTTCCCCACAGCCAATACATGAACTGGGGCAGAAAAGAAAAAGAAAGAGAGAGGCAGAAAGAGTAAATTCATCACCTAAGATGCAAGAATCAGCTGGATGGGAAGAAGGAGCTAGGAGAGAGAACTATAAGTATCAGGAACCCTGTGAGGGAGGTGAATCAAAGCAAGGAGCGCCCTGCCCTGTTACACAGGAGACAGATTCGCACCAGACGAAAGGAGATGGGTCACAGAAGGCACAGTGTGGAAATTTATCCACACAAAACTGCTGATGGTAAACAGAGGGATTCACAAGTTCCCATTCCTGAAAGACAACCCATGAGAGGCCTAGCTTTGCAAGACCTATTAAAGGCAAACCCACTGCACTTGGGAAGCCTCTGAGCTACAAGTCGACGGAGGCTGGATGAGCGCTCCACAGTGCTGCTGCATGTCTGCCCTCTGCATCATGTTCTCCCCCACGCGCCTATGCTGGCTGCAGCCAGACACAGGGAACTTGGCCAGACCACAGAAGGACAGAGGTTTGAAGGCACCTCTGGAGATCATCTAGTCCAACTCCCTGCCAGAGCAGGATCATTTAGAGCAGGTTGCATAGGATTGTGTCCAGGTAGGTCTTAAGTATCTCCAGAGAAGGAGACTCCACAGCCTGTTATGGTTGGACCTGATGATCTAAAGGCTCTTATGGCTGGACTCGATCTAAAGGGTCTCTTCCAACCCAGGTGACTTTTGATTCTCTGGGCAGCCTGTCCAGGTGCTCTGCCACCCTCACAGTGAAGAAGTTTTTCCTCATGTTGAGATGGAACTTCCTGTGCCTGTTGCCCCTGGTCCTGTCACTGGGCACCACTGAGAAGAGTCTGCCCCCTTCCTCTAGACATCTTCCCTTGAGATATTTGTAACTGTTGATGAGATCTTGTGTCAGTCTTCTCCAGGCCAAACAGACCCAGATTTTTCAGCCTTTCCTCATAGGAGAGATGCATCCCAGGTACCACTGGCCTTTCTGGCCACAAGGGCACACTGTGGGCTTATGGAGAGCTCACTGTTCACCAAACCCTTCTCAGTAGCACTGCTTCTCAGCAGGTCAGCCCCTCACCTGTACTGGAGTCTGGGGTTATTCCTCTCTAGGTGCAGAACCCTACACTTGCCCTTGTTGAATTTCATTTGGTTCCTCTCCACCCAATTCTCTAGCCTGTCCAGATCTTGCTGAATGGCAGTACAGCCTTCTGGTGTGTCAGCTACTCCTCCCAGCAAGTTTTCTGAGCATACACTCAGTCCCCCTGTTCAGATTACTAATGAATGCATGGATCAGACTGAGCTACTAGACTGATGGGCTCTCCTGAAGCACCCTTTGTCATTTGGGAAATCAAAACCTAATATGGAGCAATTGCTAACCTGAAGAAGAATGTATTGCAGACTACAAATCATACCAAATGCCCTGAACATGAAAGCCCTATCCTGTGCCCTTCCCAATGCCAGGCTCTATCCTCTACTCCAGAACCCAAGGCAGAGGTACCTAGTTTTGTTAAAAACCACTTGCAGGAACCCACTGCATCTCCCCTACAGCAAAGGATAAAACCTTGAAAGATGATTTCCCACAGATGCCTGAAGATAATTTCAAGGTACTGTAATGGCTACTAATGGAAATCAATGCCTAGAGGCCTTAGCTGGGTGAGTTCTTTTAAAAAAGAGAAGACAAATTCTAGCCTTATTACTCCTAGTGACCAGGAACAAACACATCTGAGATGGCACTTCTACATACATGCATGTAAAGGTTGAATAAAGAGACAGAAGTTGTAGAGCTGTAATCTGTACAAAAACCTTAAGACAACTAAAAATCACCTACTTCAGATGAGAAGAAGTGAAAGGGTTTATAAATATATTGCTGGAAGTTATGTGAGATGAAGTAATGTATGAGCAGCAGAAAAGTGAGTAATTTAGCATGAATCACTTTTACACCCATAGAATCACACCTAAAAACTGAACACGCTTCTAAAACAAAAGAATAAAAATGCAAAGAATCTCTGGTTGCCCAACAGTTATATTTCACTATGGACAGCTCAGAACTGTGAGCTGGGATGGCTAATACATTATTTTATTTGCTGCAGAACAACAGAAGGGCATTGCATATTCCACCACTGTAAAACATTTGTTGAACAAATGTTAGCTTTTCCTTACTCAAAGCTGGGAAAATGTCAAAGCCAGGTCCTTGAAAAGGCTAACACCCCAGCCTGGGAACAACGAGCATGGAAAGAAGCTTTTTCATGTGAAAGGGTGTAAGACAAGTGAGCAGCATCATTAATTTTAGGTGTGACCTACACAGATTTCATAGAATCATAGAATGGCATGGGTCGAAAGCGACCCCAAGGATCATAGAGCTCCAACCCCCCTGCCACAGGCAGGGACACCAACTTCCAGACCTGAGTCTACACAAGGTTGTCCAGGGCCCCATCCAACCTGGCATTCAACACTACCAATGATGGGGCATCCACCACCTCTCTGGGCAGCCTGTGCCAGCACCTCACTACTCTCTCTGTAAAGAGCTTCCCCCTAATATCTAATCTGAACCTTCCTTCCTTTAGCTTTAATCCATTCCCCCTTGTCCTGCCATTGTCTACCCTTTTAAAAAGTTGATTCACCTCCTGTTTCTCTGCTCCCTTCAGGTACTGGAAGGCTGCAATGAGGTCCCCCCACAGCCTTCTCTTCTCCAGGCTGAACAGCCCAGCTCCCTCAGCCTCTTCTCATAGGGGAGGTGTTCCAGCTCTCTAATCATCCTCGTGGCCCTCCTCTGAACCCTCTCCAACAGTTCCACATCTTTCTTGTATAGGGGCCCCCAAATCTGGACACAGGACTCCAGATGGGGCCTCAGGAGGGCAGAGTAGAGAGGGACAATCACCTCCCTGTCCCTGCTGGCCACCCCTCTCCTGATGGAGACTTATTGCAGTACAGCTCCATAAAGATCTGCATTTTAATTTGGAGGCATAGTTTTTTAATACTTTAAAGTACTCACCATCCATGGCAACTTTTAAACCAGCACTAATAACTTTAGAGACAGATCATGAGATGAAATGACATGTTTGTGTCTTCAGAACATGGTTAAAGGGAGGTATAAACTCACCGATAAAAGCGCTATCCGATTCCAACAGCGAGTTTTTCAGGAATTCATTAGATCCATTCCTGAACTACAAAAGTGAAACAGAAGACATGCAAATGCAGACACCTCAATAGCTTTCTGGGGCCAAATTAAAATTAATGTTAAAATAATTGCCAAAACTTCTGCTCTACAGCATTCTGCACTACTCATTATGGCTATAAAAATCCCCAAATACCCTTTTAACTAACACATGTTCTCTTTAAGGAGTAGGGTTTTCTCTTCTTTTCTGTAGTAATCCCTTGTAATGAAGTTGCCTACACATGGCAACCGTTGTGGTGATTCCTGTAACGCTGACATTACCACCAAGAAAGGCATCCTCATCGCTCTGCCTGAGTTTCAGAACAGCCAGCACTAGAAGTGCTTTGTTAAGCACCAAAATAACAGATTTTGTTCATACTTATAAACAAGCACTGAGAGTATTACTCCTACTTCACTGCATAACTGCAACCACTTGTTACAGAAATTCTAGCATGGATTAATTTATGTTGCAAACCACTCTGAAATCAAAGCAGCAGAAACTATAAGAGGAAACAGACCAAGAGAAAACAATTTTTTCACTCCAAAGCATTGTTCTGAAGAAGAATTTCAGGCAATAAATTACAACTATAAAATGTATTAAGGTGATTTTTTTTTAATTAAAATGTTTCATTTCTGTGTGTGGCTACAGTATTACCCCTGAGGCTAATGGCTCTGCTCTTGCACAGCCTTCTATTTTGTACGGTTTCACATTCCCTAGAGACACAACTGAACTCTGCTGCTCTGTAGTTGGGGTTAGTGTGGAATTCCAATTTAAGGGCACTTTATTTCCCTCGTTTCACCAAGTCAGAAAACAAGCATCCCTATTTTAGACAAGGGTTCTATATTACTGACTGCCACGTGCATCACCTAAAGTCACGTGAATTCAGAGAAACTGCTTCTGGCTTGGCTTTTTCTACTAATTCCCACCCCAGCAGCAAACTAACATCATATAATACAAATGCATATAAAAAGTAGTCAGTCAAAGAATCAAACTATATCCAAAGGTAAACAACTTGTACGTTAAGTTGAAAGAAGCTGTTACTCATTGTACTGACAAGCAAGAGAAGTAAATAAACTCACTGTCCTGTTACTTAAGTCTAACTCCTCTCTCCAACTCTGTGACACAATGTTTCTCACACTTGAAAAAGGCAAAGCAATATAATTTTAAAAAAAATGTTTTATTCTTACCTGTCCTGTGGTTTGTGGGTTATCGCCTGAAAAAGCATCATCTTGAGCGACAAAAACCACATGGACAAGGGACAAAATGACAGAATTAACATAAAACCAGTTAATGCTAAAAGATACTAAAAGTTTTATCATCATATTTGTTGTGGTTTAACCCAGCCAGCAGCAAAAACAACCATGCAGCTGTTTGCACACTCACCCCCCACCCCTGGTGGGATGGGGGAAAGAATTGAAAAGAAAAAAAACCAAAAAATAAAAACTTTTGGGCTGAGATAAAGATTCCTTAATAAGACAGAAAAGGGTAATAGCAATAACAGAATATCCAAATAGTAATAAAAATAATAGAATGTACAAAACAAGTGATGTCCAGCACAACTGCTCACCACCAGGGGAACCAATGCTCACCTAGCTGTCAAGCCAATCCGGTTCCCAGCCCACCCCCAAGTTATATGCTGAGCATGACATCATATAGAATGGAATATCCCTTTGGCCAGTTTGGGTCAGCTGTCACAGCTGTGTCCCCTCCCAGCTTCTTGGGCACCTCCTGCCTTCCCATTAGCATACAAAGCTGGAGGAAGCAGGGGGTGTGATTTGAAGTGATGTCATTTGTCTTCCCAAGTCAGTGTTATGTGTGATGGAGCCCTGCTTTTCTGGGGATGGCTGGACACCTGCCTGCCCATGGGAAGTGGGGAATTAATTCCTTGCCTTGCTCACGTGTGTGCTTTACCCATTAAACTGTCTTTATCTCAACCCACAAGTTCTCACTTTCTCACTCTTCTGATTCTCTCCCCCATCCCACTTGGGGAGAGTCAGCGAGCGGCTGCGTGGGGCTTAGTTGCCAGCTGGGGTTAAACCAAGGCAACACCACACATTTTAATTAATGTTTTTTAAACATTTGATTGCCGTGTTTATTTCAGTTCCCTTATGTCAATTTAAGTAGAAACAGAGAAATCAAACAGAACCCAGGAATATATCATTTCCAAAAGCATTGAGCATGAGCGAGCACTTCTTAAGACTGGATTCATCAGTCTCTCCCAAAGAACAAACATATTTTTCAGGCTAAAACTACATTGTTCATTTCAATCATTCCCCAGCTTATTCCAAACCTCATTTGTTACCCAGTAAGAAGCAGCATAACTATTTTTTTGACTACTGCACCCCAACCTTTTTAAGAAGATACCATCTCACTTCAGCAAACGCTAACAGTGCAGTAAACTGTGCTCAATTTTAAAGAAGTTCTCTGTAGGCAGCAGTCAGAACTCCTTCTCTGCTGTGTTCACATCACTGTTGTAAACACTCGTCACAGAAAGGCCACCTCCAAGTCTTGACTGAGTAACGTAAGAAATACCAATTTGTGAGAAGGCAGAGTGGTTTAAGCCATCAAAGCAACACATTAAGGC
Organism: Hypotaenidia okinawae; assembly: GCA_027925045.1. Lineage (NCBI taxonomy): Eukaryota > Metazoa > Chordata > Aves > Gruiformes > Rallidae > Hypotaenidia > Hypotaenidia okinawae. The sequence goes on along the minus strand of BSDF01000002.1, from coordinate 127,317,501 downwards.
ACAAAAGGTCACTGTATGAATACTTGGTTTCTCTCTTGTACACTCTTATCTTTCGTTTGTTGATACCTGAAGATCTTTATTATTTGAATTACTGTATCTTAAACAATATCCAGTCACACAGCTAGGGAGGAATGGGGTTTTTTATAATCTGATCTGCACACTGCTGAATCCTAATGAAACTGAAACGTGGTATGAAGAAAATACATCAGGTTAAGTCACTTCAGATGAAAAAACAGCTGAACAGAAACCTACTTTCCAAAGTGTACCAAAGAACTGAAAGTCCATGGCCTTCTTACTACAATACAAAGATTATCCTCCCTTCCCTAGCATAAGTATTTTGGTGTTCTTGCCATCATCATGCATTAAATTTTATATTTCACATTTTTCTTACATGAAAACACTTGTGCATTTAAAAAAGCCTAAAGAAATAGAAAAAATACTGTAGGAAATTTCAAAAACTGGAGAGCCAAAAATTATTTATTCCATAATTAGGGAACTATGTATTTCCTGACCCACTTTCACTTTTGCCATTATTTTTAGTGGTGTATCAACAGGTGGACCACAGGAGTCTGAAGACTCATTTATATGAGGTGAAGCTAAACATTGCAACAGTATTGTCATTAGAACTCATGGATACTCAAAGGAGTATTTATTCTGTATTCCAGACATCTGCTTGCAAAGAACAGGCACATTTGTGGCTACACAGCCACAGCTATACCAAGAGAACTCAAGACTCATGATGTTCTCCCCTAGGTGGGACATCTTAAAAACCAATTTGACTAGCAAGAAAGATTTCATGTCACAGTAAACTGATAGATGAAATCAGCTCTCTTGGCTCATCTCAGGGTGTAATGATCAAAGCAGAAGACTGCAGAAAGCCCCAAGAGTGAATGTATGCTCAACATGTTGAGCACACCATGCTTAGTGCTTTGAAATAGAGGCTGAACTAGGCAGTGATCATTTCAGAGAGGGAAGTACTTGTCTGAGGATAAAAACCTCAGCTCTGGAGAGCAGAGCGTTTCACATTCAGGATGGGTCTATCATCCCACACATGCTGGAAACACAAAGAAGCCAAACTGAAGTGACTCTTCTTATTTGGTTTAAGCCTTCAACTAAAATATTTACTAAGATACTTTTTATTTCTTGCACCTCTGTCTAGCAAACTTATTCAGCATGTGGACTTTCCATACAGCATTAAAAACCCAAAGCACATGGTCTGTCACTCCTCCTGGGCTGACAACTGGCCCATTCCAGATACGCTGCTCCAGCCAAGCAGAGCCCATCACTGCAGCACAATATGAAACCTGCTCCGCTCCTGCTCCTGTGTCTTTCCCTCCTATCACCCAAAATAATCATAGAATGGTCTGGGTTGAAAGGGACCCCAAGGATCACAGAGTTCCAATCCCCCTGCCACAGGCAGGGCCACCAACCTCAGGCCTGGATCTACACAAGGTTGCCCAGGGACCCATCCAAACTGGCATTCAACACTTCCAGGGATGGGGCATCCACCACCTCTCTGGGCAGCCTGTGCCAGCACCTCACCACTCTCTCTGTAAAAAATTTCCCCCTAATATCTAATCTAAACCTTCCTTCCTTTAGCTTTAGTCCATTCCCCCTTGTCCTGCCATTATCTACCCTTTTTAAAAGTTGAATCCCCTCCTGTTTCTCTGCTCCCTTCAGGTACCGGAAGGCTGCAATGAGGTCCCCCTGAAGCAGCCCAGCTCCCTCAGCCTCTCCTCCTAGGGGAGGTGCTCCAGCCCTCTAATCTTTGTGGCCCTCCTCTGAACCCTCTCCAACAGTTCTACATCTTTCTTGTATTGGGGCCCCAAGATCTGGACACAGTACTCCAGATGGGGCCTCATGAGGGCAGAGTAGAGGGACAATCACCTCCCTGTCCCTGTTGGCCACCCAATCATCCAGAAGCCTGCAAAAGACTGCCTTACAGGGACACAGCAAGCATTTTCAATAATTTGGCATGTTTAAAAATGGTAAGTCATTCATTTCTCAGGTTATAATTTCACTAATAGCCCACACATTTCTCTTCTACATTAAGAGGTAAAAAAAAAAAGAAATAAAAAGTCTGTAAGAGGGAAAACATTATATAAAGCATGTAAGGTAAAGAACACTTACATATAGTGTGGGAAAACAGGTAAGCCTTTGCCACTACAGCCTTTAATATCATACTTCATATATTTCTTTAATTAATCTTTCTTTCTGCCTTTAAATCAGACAATAAAACCACTCATCTATTTTTAGTGAGAAAAGGATGATGAACTTGTCTCTAAGGAAAATATATTGGAAATAGAGAGATGTACACCAGTGAATTAATTCTCTTGTTCAGTACACAGTGACAGACTATATACAAAGGTAAATGATGTTGTAAAGCAGTAGGGGAGAGAGAGAGAGAGAGAAAAAGCTGCTTAAGGATTCTCTATAAGCACCAGTGGAAAATCGCTTTTAAAATAAGCTGCATGTCTACCAACTAATCTAAATTGTCCAAGCAAATGCCTCTTTAGGTTGTCACCACATAAGCCTGCATTTTCCATTTAGCATTAGCATACATTTAAAATGACTGCTTGTCTTTAAAATTAATGAAGAAGGTAAATTTGCCTTCTAGCTGGTGGAGGTTCCTTTACAGACAACATCAAATTAAAGCATTCTCAGACAGGCCTATTGAAAACCATCCTAATGGCAGGAAACCAAAACCAAACCCCACACAGATCTTGGTTGAAGCTAGTGAATTATTTTTCATCTCTTCAGTCAATCTCACAAAGGGGAAGACAAGACAAGCCTATGCATTACTTTTAGGCATCAAATGAGATGTGGTACAGATGTGTTTCTCTGCAACCAGAATGTTATGTTATCCATTAGCACTGTTGAGCGCACATGGTCGCCTGAACACCAGTGCCTCTGTCCAAGATGGAACAGGAACAGTCTTTAACATTGAACAGGACACCAAACAAAACACCCTGCAAGTTAACTGTCACCCTTCACACCTTGATATCATTTTTGTTAATCTTGCATAATGGAGGGTGGGGAGAGAGCCTCAAAGCATGACCCGTGATAAGAGGCATTTGGTTTTTCCAAAGGAGTATGGAAAAGCGTAACTATTTTCCTTTCACCTCATCTCTCAGGCCAAGAAAGCATCTAAGCAGCAATCTGAAATTGTACTGGGTGTCTGTGTCAAAGTTGTGGCTGCTGCAAGAAGAGGCATGGGGCTGCCCCAGCCAGGCACAGTACCACAACAGACCAACTGTGGGACACAGCTAAACCAGCCCAGCTTCTGGTGCCTCTTTGAAAACATATTGAAGAAAGAGCACAAGGAAGCACAGGAGTGAGGACAAAATGAGAGGCAGCCCTGCAGACAACAAAGGCCAGAGCAGAAGGAGGGGAAGGAGGTGCTCCAGGTGCCAGAGAAAGAGTCCCCTGCAGCCTGTGGAGAAAAGCGTGGTGGAGCAAATGGGAAATTGCAAGACCATGGCCTGATGCCACACATTGCATCACTGAAGGGACTGAGTGTAACGTGGGGTGCTACCAAGGAAGGGGAGCAGGAGTGTCAGGAGTGAAGTGGTGAAGTTGAGCACAGGGAAGGGGGCAGAAGAGGTGTAGTTTTGATGTTTGTCCTTTTGTTTTCCACTATTCAAAATCAGTAATTAAATACTGAATTAAATTGATAATAATTATGTTAGTTGTCCCCAAGTCAAGTCTGTTTACCCCACATCAGCAATCAGCATGCAATCTCCCCGTCTTAACCCCTACAACAATGAACTTTATTCTTCCTATTTCCCTTATTTTTCCCCCAGTCTTGCCAACAAGCATGAATGAGGGGACACCAGCAGGTGGAAGTTTGGCTGCTGGCCAAAGCTAAGCAACCACAGAATTAAGGTTACTTTCTCTTAAAAAAAATAGGCCAGTCTGAATTAGAGACAGAAACACTCTTCTGAGAAGCCTGTTCATTTGTAGAGTTGCAACTGTAACTTCTGGAAGGGTTGAAGCAACTCTCATATAATATCTAATAATATCAATAATGTCTAAAATAACTGGAGATACTGCTCTTTCATGACTGTTTGGAAAAGATATCTGAATGAACATAACACCTGGAACTGAACGAGCATGCAAGAATATAAGCATTACATGAACTTTTCACTGCTTCTGCAGTGTGCAGCCAAAATATTTTACTGTGTTTGGATGTCAGTATTTCAGTATATCAGAACAATCTATGTTAAGCATTCCAAGCAACACTTTCATTCTGGAACCACAAACTAGTTATCTTCTATGTGGTTTCTAAAGCAAAGCCTGTTTATGGATATAGGTTTCTGAAGGTTTGAAATAGTCAGACCAAGACCATGACAATAAAAAAAATGTAATCCATTAAAAGCAGGCCAAGGTGAGGACAAACTACTTTCCTTTTAAACAAGTCACAGTTTCAAAGCCATCTACTTCCTCAGTGAAAACTGAAGAAACATCACAAAGAACTTACCTGCCGACGCTTTTATCACAAACCAGCTCAAGAGTTTTACTGCTTAGTAGTTTTCTTTAGGAAACAATAACTAAACTGCTTTTCTCTTGCATTTTTCTCAAGTGTGAAGCATTAGTTAAATTACTTTCAGAGAAAGAAAGAGGAACAATCACAGTAATACATAAATTGTATGGTTTACATTCTGACAGAATTTCAGCATTCCAGGGTCTTGTACTGCAGTGCAGACATCAAACTTGGAAGTTGTAGGACTAGAGCTGGTGTTAATTCTTATCAACCACAAAGCAAATCAACAAAAAAAAAAATCACTCAGTTATCTTAGACCATTCATTTCTTACCTTCCATTTGTCTCCTGATTCTCATTCTGTCGAGTTTCTTCTGCTGCTCCCTCAACAGTGCCTGTTGCTGAATCTCTAGAGTCTGGTCATCCTTTGGAGGACTGGGATACATTCTCCTCAAGCCCATACGTGTTTCAGAATCTAGAGCAAATATATGAAATTTAAATTTTCTCCTAAACCAACATTTCTGAAAAACATTTTTCAGGAACTAGCTAGAGATACAAAGTCTTAAAAAACTATTAAAAATAGTGGTGACAATGGTCAAAAGGATGAGCCACTTTAGCAATGATTTTACAATTTTACTGTATTAAAAAATATTTTCTGGTAAAGGAGAAAAGAAGTTTACATAGAATCAAAAGTGTTGTGGGTTAAAAGAATTAATTGAATTCACTCTACTTTCACTAGCATCATAATATCATAAGAAGTTTAAGCAGCAAGGACTGGGAGGTAGGAGAGTGCTCTGACTGGTAACTCAGCACTACAACACTGTGAATTGTCAGTGCTTGTAGAGGTGACCACACAGAGATGGAGATGTATACACATGCAAAGTATTGCCTGCAGAGTATGTTGTGTATGGCCAGTAGCTGTGAAGAGGCTGATTTTTGTTTTTGTCTTTAAAGCCCAAGTGGTATGGAAGGTGGAGATAAAGAACAGAAGTTTCACTTCCTTGCTTCATCAATAACAAGATCTACCTACCTTTGTATTTAAGTTCATTAAATTCCAATATGTTCTGTACATTGACAGGATCTTGTATCTCCTTTGATGAGCGTCGCCTTACTGGAGCCTGCAGACGAAGCCTGGCCATCTCAAATATGTCCTTTGGATTCTTCCCTCTCCTCCTTCTTGAAATATTTCTAAAACAAGCAGAATATAATTTAATATTGTAATATGGATGAGTTGCATGGAAATAGAACATTTTAAAGTCCCATCTTTTATCCTTAAAGCTATCAAAAGAGGAAAACAAATGTGAATGTAGTGACACCACATATTGTATTATAACAGGGAAAACCTACTTAAAATAAAAAAGAAAAACTTCATACTAACACTGATGATCATAGAATCATAGAATTGTAGGGGGTGGAAGGGACCTCGAGAGATCATCGGGTCCAACCCCCTGCCAAAGCAGCTCCCTAGGACATTTCACTCAGATAGGCGTCCAGATGGGTCTTGAATATCTCCAGAGAAGGAGACTCCACCACCTCCCTGGGCAGCCTGTCCCAGGGCTCTGTCACCCTCACTGGGAAAAAGTTTTTCCACATGTTGGTGCGGAACTTCCTATGCTCCAACTTGCAGCCATTGCCCCTTGTCCTGTCTCCACAGACCACTGAAAAGGGGCTGGCTGACTCCCCCTGCATCCCCTGCTTAAGATAATTATAAACATTAATTAGGTCCCCCCTTAGTCTTCTCTTCTCAAGGCTGAACAGTCCCAATCTTCTCAGCCTTTCCTCATAGGGGAGATGCTCCAGGCCCTTAATCATCTTCGTAGCCCTAATGAGTCCTTTCCAACTAATTGGTATGATTAACTAATAGATTATGGAATTTTTTTTTTCTGTTTAAAAGGATATGATTTCCAAGAAGAAAGGAAGGACTCCCACAGCACTACATCTTTCATAAGAATATTCATCAGCAGTAGTACTGCAATTTACAGGTACAAACTATGTTGTAGGGGAAAAGATAATGAGATAAAATTCTGCCTTGGACATCTGCTTTGGACCACTCTCCAAGACAGAGTATCACACCTTCCCATCTTACCAGTACGGCCATTCTTACACTACACTTTTCCAAGACTCTTGGGAAAAGCCCCAGACATATAAAAGAAAATGAAGGAAGTTTTATACACCAGTTCTATCTTTATAGTTTCATTTCACTCATGTTATTAGCCTAGCTAATGCTAGCTACTAATACACAGTAGCTCTGAGCTCTGTGCAAAATCCAACTTTTAAAACTGAAGATTAAATTCTCACCGTGTAATTGGAGCATCATCATCGCTGGTCACATTTCGCAGCTGTGCCTGCAGCCGCCTGTCTTCGCTGCGAAGCTGCTTCCTCATCTGTGATAATTCATTTATCACATTCTTTCTTTCCTCTGAAATGTAACACAAATAATTTAAAAATAAAGAATTCCAGTGACACTTTTCTGCCTACCCCATAAATTTAAGGTAAGGGGCGGGGGGGGGGGGGGGTAGAAGGATAATGAACTGTTAATGAAAACAAAGATTATACAAACACAAGGATTGCAGCATTTCATACACCAGAAATTAGGTCAGAGCTTGTATTGTGAGACAACAGAAGGACCAGATCCCCTGAACAGCAGAAAGCAGCCAAAATTTCAATGGCAGCATTTTGCTGTATTTAAACAACAGAAAAGCGATGAAGTACCAGAAAATGGATACTGCCAGTAAATAGCCTTATTTTGAAATCAGCTAATCTACACGGTCCTTCAAGTGAGGACTTGAAAAGGGGGTGGTAACAGCAAGCACACAACCTAATTTCTGTTTCTTGTCTCAAAAGAATGGTATCTGTCTGCTCAGTGAAGACTCTCTAAAGTGTTGGAGAGTTCAAACTTAAGCACATACTAAAAGTGTTTAAGTTGACTTTTTAGATCTACTATGTATCTAAGCTGTCATTTCTGGGATTTTTTGGTGGTCAGGACAGCAATCCTCCACAAGTTAAAACAGTGTCATAAATTCCTTATTTTCCAAATAACATGCTTAATAATTTGATATTCTACTGACTTCTTAGTCTTAGTCCAGAACCTAGCAGGCAGGCAACATTTACTACCTTGTATCCTCAAACACAAGATTTAATACGTATCTTTGTTTCTCTGAGCCAGCTGAAAACCACTCTGCCCTAACTCCCCAGAAAGGGCCCAGGTACTGAGTGCAAGGGGCTAGCACCTGCAGAACATCATTTACTGTTACTTTCCACGCATCATTTCTTTTATACTTATACAAAAGAATCAAAAGAAAAACTACTAACATGTAAAGAGCAAAGGAGATCCCTCCCAGAACGACTGAATTTTAAACCCACCAGTAAGCCAAGAGGAACAAGCAGAGGATTAGGCAGATTAACAGAGGAGAGCAGCATTTCAGAGTGCAATGCCCTACACACGGTTGGTTTAATCCACTACTCAGCCAATCCAAAACTCAGAGGTCACCACCATCCTGACTGAAACAATTCCCATGCAGACTACTCCAGTATCAGTGGGTAAAAAAAAAAAAAAAAAAAGAAAATCCTGATGAAGACTCATAATAATAGCATTTTGATCTTGTATTAATACTTCACCCATACCATGCTACTACACTGGTAATGCTGAGGCAGAGAGGACACCCACACAGAAACACAAACTTTGTAAAGACTACTCCCTTGCAGGCAAGGAAGAGAACTGTAACTGAGAAGAATTTCCTTGTAATAGAAAGCAAGCTTGCAATGAAGACACCACTTACCAGCTGCACGCAACTCGTTTCTTCTAGCAGGGACAGGTGGAGAAGGAACCCTTGGTTGTGGAGGATTCTGGTGATCATAACGAATATGAAATGTTAATATGTCAAAGGAAGAAAATATAGCACAAATAAGTACATGTTATCTCCTTATTTTATGTCCAATTTACTTTAATTACCAGTACTACTAGAAGACAGAATAGTGACCTTACAGGCTGCTAAGGCCTAAGTGTTTTTTTAAGTCTGGTCTTTAAATGTATAATCCAAATTCCTATGATACTACCAATAAATCATGGAGATCTAGACAAAGCTATACCATGTGCCGTGAAGACACATAAACAAACTGACCTTCCTCCAGAGCATCCTTAATGTTTAGGAAAAACAGTTTTAAATAAGGTTCAAGCTTTTACTTAAAACATTTCCTAAAACTGCACTGTATTTTGCCACATTGTGATTTACATGGCAAATTAATTTAAATTTGTACAGACAGTTGGCAAAAAACACTTTCAATAAAAAAGGCAGAAGTGTAGCCTGAGATTCAAATATCATAGGCAATTATATAGTCTACTATTCACAGGAGAAATTTACTTAAATTAAAAAAAAAAAAAAGGGAAGGTTAAATGAAGTGAAAGATATGAGCAGTCTTGGGACCACTACTGCTACTCATTTGTGATGCAGAGATGGAAGCAAAGAGTATTAGGAAATATGATCTTTTTGTATCTTCAAAAAGATAAGGATAAAACAATAATGTCTGTAGCTAGGAATCAAGATTAAACTTTGTGCCTGAGCTAAGCTCTTCTCTGAGTGAACACAATGAGCTGGTAGATTAGATGTAACCTTTCTTGTCCTAAACCTTCAGATCATTAGACCCTTGTAAGCCGGAGTATGTACACTCGAAAATGAGGTTCCCATCTCTACAGAAGATATGCTTGCACCCCAAAAACTTCTTCAGTACTTCAAATAAAATTGAACATTATATTTCAGAGCTACAAGACTCACTAATATAAAAAATGTCTCCAGTTATTGGCAGTATTCCAGTAATAATTGGCAAACATTAAAAGCCTGGTAGGATTTCATTACTGCACTGTGTTAAATAAAAAAGCATTGACTTTAAAAATCATACTTTTGCATAGGAAGATATCTGACTCTCAGCAGAAGGAATCCTTTCTTCTTTTCTTATCGATTTGTTCTGAGGAGCAGGAATGACAGGAGTAGGCTGCCTTGAAAACTGCAAAGAAGGCGGCAAGACTGAAACTACATTCCAACAGATTCTGAATAACGTATTATTTGGGCCAGGAAGAGTTTTGTGAATATTTCTGACAGAAAAATGCTTTTGTGTATCTTGAATTCTTTTTGTATCTAATTTGCTTTCAACTCTTAACCACATAAAATTATTGCAACAATTATTTCATGTGATTTTATTTTCTACCCATGGTAATTTCAATACTTTTCTACGATGTAGGGGTGTCTTTTAATTCATGGATAAGGTACATATCTTTTTTTTTCCTCTAGACATTTCCATTCTAGCTGTCCATTTTAGGGAAATGACACGTAAAAGTTCTAGAAGAGAAACTGTGCTATAATTTACTTAAAATTTTGACCATTAGAATTCTATGTGATGGACTTCTTACATCATCTGGGTCAAAGGAAAATAATTAATTACAAAGAACGTAATTGTTAAACAGTCCTCCACTCCTCTAAATTATATCCATTTTTATTTGTATTTGGACCTCTGCAAAAGCAGGCTGCAGTATTTCACAACAAACATACAAATCAACAGCAGAGTGCAGCTTGCTCTTATTTTATCTTGATTTTGCTACTTTTTAATGTGACTTTGATCAGCAAGAAAAGTTTCTGCTGTAGTAGATTTTCTATCAGCTGTTCTCTGTGTGCATTAAGCGTAGCATCACATGATAAACTAAGAGAGGAACAACGCTGTAAGCGGAGGTCTAAGAAATCATGCAATTTCTTTAAAATTGAGTTGTTTTTAAAAGCTGTGAAGTGTTTGTATCCTTGAAAGTCACTGAAACATACCGTCTTCTTCTCCTCTTCCGCCTTTTCTTTCTCTAAACGTTGTCTAAGTTGTTCCTCTTGCCTTTTTTCTGCTTTTCTTCTTTCTGCCTCTTTCTGCCTCTCTTCTTCTAATCGAATTATTTCTTCAGTTTTCAACCTCCGCTGTTAACATACACAGTACATAAACATGAGCCTCCATTATTAAAGTTCTGCCTTCTTCTTTGAGAAGTTAAACTTACACATCAAAGTGATTAGTACTAAATGAAAAGCATATTTCATTAGGCTGACTTCAAATATTCAAATTAAAAATTATGCCCTGCAAATATCAAACATCTGCAGTCCCAGCTCTGCTAACATCATTTAACAGAATTCCTAATAACTTCAATAAACACCAGTTTGTATTCCCAAATCTGCTGCCAGTTAAGGCTTAACTGTAGGAGTCATTTCCAAAGATTCAGATTCAAACAAAACACACTGCAACCATACACCACCCTAGCACAAGCCCACATAGAAAATTACCATCCAGTCTCAATTTCAGCCTTGGGTCAGTGTAAAGAGGTGATACTAGTTACCTTCCTACTCCATACTAGAGCAGCTCGATTATCCAGAAGATAAAGACTCTAACTTGCTCACACTAAAGAAGAGAATCTAGAATATAAACTGAGTGTTCTGTCTCAGAGATCTTGAAGTCTTACACCCTGAATTGATCTTTCATAATCCTGTCTCCCCTTGTGTCCTTCTCCTATAATTATTTACGAGAATCTGAATTATGCAAATACATTCAATTTTTCAAACCTGACAAATAAAGCTTCTGGGTTTGAATTAAATCCCAAATTTACGTCCATGAAAAGCATTCATTAGATTCACTTGGCAAATTAGCCATTTCTTTACCTCAAAAATCTATCCTGGCCAATTAAAAAAAAAAAAAAAGCTTTACAAAATCTTTCTGTATCACTATGTTGAGAATACAAATTCCATGAGAATTAGATCTAAGACACTAACAAAAAATAATATATATATTTAGACAAAGGTCTTTTATTGTCCTTACAATTTCTCTCAGAAAGGAGAGCACTGCTGTCAATTATAACACCACACAATTTTTCTTACACAAATTATCAGTATTTCAAGCTGGTAGTACACCATAAAGACTGAGAAGAATGCGCTAGCCAACACTATTTTCTACCTTTCCTCTGGCTAATGTAGGCCCATTTTAAAACAAAGACCAATTTGCAGGACATTTTTCAACTTAACTTTTTGATCTAGAGGACAAATATAACAAAGGATTAATTTAGGATGAACAAAGCCACAATGTCAAAATACTACACCTCCTCTTCTTTCCTCCTTCTCTCTTCTTGTTCATCTTCATACGCTTTCTGAATTTTCATCCTCTGTTCAGCTATTCGTTTCTCTTCTTTTTCTTCTTCCAGTCTCAATTTTTCTCGCTCTGCTTCTTCCCTACGTCTCTTTTCTTCAATCTACAAAATGAAGCAAAGAAGCATTCAACTGTCAATAGCCAGCAATAATCTGATGAACAACGTTTACCATCATCATCTTCCCTGGATTTTTGCAGTACCTACTTGTGCAGTCAAGAAACTGAAAGAATTCTAGGGCCAGTCTCACATCTCAGTCTCAGAATTCCTTTAAAATGGGCTGACATTTTACTATTTCTTTTCAGCCTCTCTTTATGAAGCCACTCTCCAGTAAGAACAACTATAAATGTTACTAATAAAATCAGAATATTCCCTAAAGCTTACCCTACTCCAGATGTGCTGGAGTAACGCTTTTTTCCCCCGATTAAACAATGGAAAAGGGGAAATGAAACAAAAGAAGACACAGCAATTATCTTTGTCCCTTCCACAATTATTTTTAGATACAGTGCTGCGTTACTGAAGCCAAAGGCCTGTCTTTTCTTTTGGCAACACTGTAAGTGGAAAAAACACTGATATTTTCTTTTCAAGAAATCCATATCAAATTACCATATGACATTCATACTCTTAAATTAAATGCTGGATTTCCCTGATATTGATATTTAGTTAAATTGACATTTAAATGTTGTAACATAAGATTATATGCAAATTATTATGTACACAAGACAGAAACTAGTAGAACAACAAATACATTTTACATATCCATCAATAAAGAACTAAATTATCACTGTCTCACTGACCACCATTTCATTCTGATGAACATGCTTTTGTATCCTGTAGCCTTCCATATCTAAATGTCTATTTCTTTATATATTTACGTAAAGCTTGTACCATATGCACAGTTTGAGAGCTCAATACCGCATTTAGAGAGCGGGGATCTAGATTAACAAAGCCAATTATTAATAGCATCACTTTTATAGGCATTTCTTATGTAAGACAAAAGTCTGAGATACAATAGCATAATAGCATACAGCTCTTTGTACACCTCTTCTGTACAGAATTATCTATGATTGGAGGTCTTTGATTCTATGATTGAAGGTCTTTGGTCAGCAGTATCTGATCATTTACTTTGATTGTAATCCCTCTTTTTTTTCCACATTTACTTAACAAGATGATAACCAGTGAGTGCACTCACCTGGAGACGAAGAAAGTTCTTGTATGACTCTTGCCGCTTAAGATGCTCTGGGGATGGTGGTTCACCAAACACATTTCCTCGAGCGAAAGGAGAGGTCTGTGCAACTGTAAAAGCCAAGGTGGGGCAGGGGGAGAGGAGGGGAGTTAACAAATAAAAAACCCCAGTGCAAATTTAAGACAGTAATCCAGAGTGAAGAAGCAGGAATCCAGAGTGAAGAAGCAGGAATTTGAGAGACTTATTTCAAAAGGTAGCTTATGACAGCCATAATTCAAGGCTACAGCCAGAAACAGCTGTGCCTGAAAGTTCTTATATTGTCTGTCTCAAATACTGTCAGGTTTTAACAGCTCAATTAGCAATGTTTAAGCCAGCCATCTTTTACAAAATAGCACCTACAAAAGCCATGTATTCTGCAGTCCAATTAACAGTTTAATATCTAATAATGTTACTTGTAAGTTAAATAGAATAGCAAAGATTTTTACATCTCACAATGTTGAGTCTCTTGACTGAGCATACATAGCTCTGTTTCTTAGGCTTATTTAATCTTTAAAACCAAAACAACCTAACAGAATAAATGTTTAGGTAAAGTAGCAACGCATGCTACAAACAAAAAGCAGCTCCAAACTGGCAAATCAAAGTCTAAGCAGTCAGAAAATGGAATTCTGCCAGCATAAGGTGCCTTCCATACTATGAAGCTTGAAGTGTCAGGTGTCTTCCAGACCTGAGTTACAAAAGCATCATAACCATACAGTCCCAAAGCTCTAGAAGGAGGACTGACTCAGATTCAGTACAGAGCAGCTTTTGCAGGACAGGATCCCTACAGGAAGTAGAGAAGGAAGGAAGCAAATAAAGGAAAAGTAGAATAAGTGGTGTTAACTTCTCAGAGCATGTTCTTCACGTCATGTCTGCTCCAAAGGACAGTGCAAGGACATGGCGAGAGCTATAGCTCCACTGAACTGAAATGAACACAGCTGTAGCTGCTCTCATGTCTCCCCTTTAGCCTTCCCTACACGGTGACATAGCACCCAAGTCAGATGAAAGCAGAAATAACACACACACTTACTCCTTAGGAATGAACATGCTTACTGCTGCAGTCTAGCCTTAGGAATATAAGCTTGCATATGCAAATAGCACACTTTGAGGTTCTAAATTTACATGTGGCTTTTTCAGGATAGATTTACTCCATGCGGGATACATACTATGCAAAGAGTCAGAATAAAGCTTATTTAAAGCTTTATTAAGCCATTTAAAAGGCATGGACCAAGACAAACACATTACTATGGAACACCCTGAGGAATTGACTTTGGGTTTACCAGCCACTATCCTGCAAGTTCCTCTTTAAGGGGAAGAGGAGGACAGAAAAGCAAAACCTACACTAAGCTACTTTGCTGCTCGACTACTCAACTGGAAGTGGCGAGACTATAAATTCTACATCCCTGATGTGCACCATCTCCTGACCCCAAAAAAGGTGATCTAACCAGAGGGCTCTTTGCTATTCTGCATCCCCCCCAGTCAGGAACAGGTGAGGAGTACCACAGCGCTCTCACTCAGATGTCTCAGAAAACATAAGATGAGAAAGCTGTGTTAGCTTTTAAATAGGAAATTAAAAATCCCTCAAATGTGGGGGCAGCGAACAGGGCTGCAGGTATACCTGATTTACCTGTAACTCCTTAGAACTCATTAACCTAATTACTGTACCAATTTCATCTTAGTTTACAACATCATTGGCCTGCAGAGCCACCTCCTCTTTTTATTCTATTCTCTTCCCTATTATACAGTTGTGTTTTACTGCCATTTAAAAGTAAAACACGTTATGTAGGAAGATTTGACTAGGTAACATTGAACCTGGAAAACTAATATTCTGATTGTGACTATTCAGTGCTAAACCAGTTATTATTTATCATTACTGAGAAGATAGATAAGAAAATACACTTTCAGTGAAGAAAGTGACAGAAATTAAGAAGTTTGAGAAAGAAGCACAATATGGACTTCTCAGGTAGAGAACACTAACTCTAGCATAGGACTACAAGAAAAGAGTAATGAAACTACAGAATTTTGATCACTAAAGCCTATAAATAGAGCTATAAAATACAGTCTTAAAAACCTGCTATTTTAGAAGTTTCTGTGTTCTCAGGTCTCAGGGAGGCCAAACTTGGGTCAACAGACACAACAGCCCTTTTATCTTCATTTAGGCTTGCCTGTGGGTTATGATATGCATTTTCATTTTGCTTGTGCATCATATTCAAGTCTGCTAAAGAAAGTGGAAATAACTGTTTATAATATTTGAGTCTCACAAAAGGCATATTCACCATAGATTCTGAAAAATACAGGGATTTTGGAGCAGACTCCACTTTTACTTGGCATATCGACAATGGAAACAAAGTATTTAAGCAAAGACAAGAATTTAGAGGCTATAGATAAAACAGTAATCATCACAAATTCCCTGAACAATTGGTTTACTTCATTGATTTTTCTTTTGCCAGGAACGATTCTTGACAGTGAACCTCCCCTCTCCCTCACCCAAAACCAGTATGAAATTGAAAGATAAAAAGCTCAAAGACAAATAAAGAAGGACAAGTCTGTGTTGACAAGTATGATGTCCTTTAAGGACATCCTTGATGTGCTTAAAGCTGCAATATCCTTTGGAGTTTAGTACTGGTATTTGAAGTACTGGGTCTATATCATGCCTTCAGTAGTGGTCCAAGTGCAAATTTCTGTATGTGAGCAAAACAATGTCATCCAACATTTTCACCAAAGTTTATGTGGCTCCTCTCAGTTACCATGACAGTCTTGATTCAATGCTGTTAATTTCAGCTCATATGGAAGTGTTCACCATACTACACCTAGAAGGTCTGTTTCAAAACAAAGTAGTACTACACCATTTTCAGATTCTTTTTAAATAGCATTTCTGATAATTATGAATTACTGTAGTCATTTAAGCACGGGGTTTCCAAGAACTTTAAATTACATCACTCTCTGTAAAGCAGCTTTTGCATACATTAGATTCTCAAAAGCTATTTACAGACATTTTCAAGAGGGTAAAAAGACAAGTCACACTGCATTTGACTCCTAGCTCATCCATCACACTGCTGAGCTATGGTGGGAAAAAGAACTTTACATGTGCAATTTGGGAAAACACAAAGCTTGTATATTCTTTGGGCACACAACTTGTAAAAAGCATTTAAGCTTTACTCTCTGCCCTCAAAGTACACTGTGAATTTAGCCTTGTGTTGCTCAGGTGTCATAAAACTGAAATAAACTATTTATATATGCACTGTTACCCAGTAAGTGTTCCATGCTTTGAAAATTCTCATATTTTATTACCAGAATACATTTTAAAAGTCTAATCAGAATTCATCATCATATTCAAGTAACAAGAAAATCAATTTGCTTCACATCAGGAATGAATTAGTTATAAAACAGTGACTCACTTTAAAAGTTACTGCTTCTGGTCATTTTGGACTAGTACTATCACTTCCACTGGTATATTCACCTTTCCTCAAGAAGAAATTGACTGACACCCCTGGATGTGTATGAGAAAGGCTTGTCTCAAAGATCCCACTTCACTTCCTTTGGGTAACACATTACATATTCTCTTTTTTCCCAGATTAACTGGAAGTATTCAAATTTCCAGGGGTGGGAGAAAGAGTAAAAACTTTCAAATTCATTTGACTTAGCTGAAATAAAACAGTCACCATTAAAGGGGTTAAAACTCTTCTGTAGGTTATGTGGGAGAGCATTCAACAAGAGGACCTGTGGCATTTCAGTGAATTTAGTGTTAATGATTTTGAAATACACAAATCTAATTGTGCCTACTGAGTACTGTTTTTATTTTAGATAAAATATTGCTGTATGTTTTAGTAGGAACCAGAATCAGGAATGTGGGTTTTAAAATTACATCTAACTCAGATATACTGGAGGGGTGGATGAACAACATGCTCCAATCATAGCTATCTCCCAGCTCACTACAGTCCCATCTTTCATAAAACAGCACTTGGAAAAAAAATGAATCTTAAAAATTATTACTGCTGCCTGACTGCTATTTATAGAAGCATTTACCAGCAGTATTACTTAGGGAAATTTAAATATTCCATTTAGCTTTATATATTTATTCAAACATACTTCCATTTTCCTTGTCACAAATAGAGTTTTCTAAACCTAGAAGTGATTTAAAATATAAAAACAATAAAAAACCCTGTCCCTGGAAGGTGTTTAAATGCAAGTCTTCACAACAAACTTTAGGATATTTGTAATGCAGATGATTATAACAGCTTGTTTTCCCCTTTTTCTCTTTATTATTATAATTGGCATTCACTTACAGTTGACATATCCTGTGTTTCCCATGTTGTTTAACTTGTATTCTTTGCACAGTTCTAGCAAAACCAAAATAATTACTCACTTAAATATTCCTACAGTGCATCTGCTTGAAATAAGTACTTCTCTCTGCCAATAAAGGACTACCAGTGTAGGTATAACATATCTGAATAGAGCCTTTACAAGAGCAAGAACACATCAATCTTAAACAGAGAACTCAAACATACCTATCAGATTTCCTTTTGCATCTCTGAGAGGAGCACCACCACCACCTTTTCCCCAGGGATTATAATTCCTCATCTCTGCTTCTAACTTGGCTTCATAACGTTCCCTCTCCTCTCTCTCTTGTCTCCGCCGTTCCTCTCTCTCTCTTATCTAAAAACAAACAAATCCAAGCCAGTTGCATGAACATATCACATTAAGCATGTAGCTCTAATCAAACGTTAATGGAGCAAGCTGAATGCTATCATTACCCATTCCCCTCACCTATATCAAGCACATTACAAACATTTCATTGCTCACACTGCAGACAGTACGTTGAATACTGCTCTCAAAATGTGCAAGTACAGTTGTGCATAATCACAGAGAGACATACAGACACACATTTTAAGACTTCCAATTTCCAGAAATGCACTCATCAGATACTTGCAATAGATCAAGGATGACTTGATCTACTTTGGATCTTGTGATACAGAACTTTACAGTGCCTAAAGATTAAACAGGCAAAAATCTACAATATTGCAGCACTTGCTTCTCTCAACCTGGTATATTTTAACTAAACTTACTCTAGAGATGACATGAGATAAAGAAACACCCTTAACAGTAAATACCTTAGTAGAATGTTACACAATTCTTTCACAATTCATTAAATAGTTTTCTGTGCTAATACATGATGATACATGCACATATCACAGAATTGCTCACATAGTTTGTTCGTCCTTTTCTACAACATCAGGTTACATTTATATAACTGTCTCCTAATAATTTAATGTAGCATTCATAAAGGGAACAGTTGTTTAAAAAGGTCCCCATTATTTTCAAAGCTTTTAAAGCATTAACTACTGCTTATGTAGCTGAAATATATTGATTTATTTTTGTTAAGTTTATTTCTTCTGTGCATTAAATAAACATTTCTCCTTTATCAAATAGTCAGACGATTTTGCAAAAGACACAATGCATCAACACAATGGACCATCTGACCCCTTCAACTGTTCACAAAAACAGTCAGTCAGGTTTGTCTATGGAGGGGGAAGGGGGAAGCAGAATACATTTGGTTCAGTGTAATAACTTCGTGTGTAATAACTTTGAAAAGTGTAATAACTTTGAAAGACTGTATTGTGCTACGTTTATTAGACCTTTATGTCAAATTGTGCAGTCTCTCTTATAGCAAGATAAAATTTACTTCTTATGACTATAGTGAAAAAATGCCTTCAGAAAGGCCTAAGTGTAATACCAGACACTATTCCTAAACAATCGTTTTATTCTTAACTTGACCTTGATTGGCAGCCTCTCCTTTATCACTATGCACAATAATAATTAGAACTAGAATATTTTTATAGCAATTATTTACCTCCACTGAAGAAATACATAAAGAAGAATAAGAAAATGTTAATGCCACTGAACTGGTCTCCAGCAAAATCTCTCCTGAAATTATATGTCTATAATCACAGTCAAGTACATTTATAAATACAAACTCCAACACGGTACAGCGGTGAAAGGCCCCTAAGAGGAGGGGACTAGGAAGTCTACTGGAAGCCAGTAGACTCAAGAAATTTCTCTAGTCTATCAAAAAGGAAGCTGAAAAGACAACACCTACAAAGACACACCGCAATAAAGTATAAGGGAAGCTCTGGAAATAGTATCCAAATGATCATGAAGATCTTCTTAAGGTTACAGCATTCCCAGTAATTATAGGAATAATGCTCTAAAGCCATCTTTCCATAGGAATTTCAGTGCAGTATGACTTAACTGCTTTTAAGATGCAGGTTCTTATGTTTATGGAAATTATTTATACAATGTATGGAACCAACCTGCTGTCAGGTTTAACAATCTCATTGCCTCTGACAAAAAAAACCCAAAACCAAAACCCCAAGAACTTACTGTCCACCCAAAGCGTTAAAATAAGCTAAAGCAGGGCCAGAGGAGTGGGAGGATGGAAGCAATGAAGGGAGATCTAGGAAAGCTTTATACTTCTAACCTAAGTAAGTATGTTTGAGGAGTACTACAGTTATATGTTGAAAAGTGAAAGAAGAAAGCGCCAGAAGCTTTATCACTCAGTACCTGCTGTTGTAATTCCTGTTGATAAAATAATGTTGCCTCTTTGGAAGGCTTTGTTTTTTCTTCAGAAAATAGTCCTATGCTTCTTTGTCTGTCTCCTGTATTCCTCCGTCCAATGTTACTTCTGAATTAGAAAACCATACATATGAAAGGAAAACATCATTGGGGCCAGACAGGGAGGAATTTAAAAAAATTTTCAAAATTCCTGCCTGAAATATTTAAGAGCAATTGCTTTCCACAGTCTGGCAGTTTATAATCTCAAACATTTTCATAAATCCATATAAGAGTTACTGTTTAGATAGAAATTCTTAATTAGAAGTTTGAAGAGTTGTCTTTAACACACATATCAAAAGCATGTCTGTTGTGAGCAAAGTACTCCCAACATGACAAGCATATCAAAACTGATAAATATAAACAAAGAATAGGAATACAGATAATACTTACACAGATTGCTCTACTGGGGCTGGGCCTAAAGGAGGATCCAGATTAGGTGTGCGTTGCATTCCCATCATGCCTATACCACCTAAACAGTAAAAAGCCTGTTATTTTAAATTTTGAATGCAATAATATAAACATTTGCCATTACTTAATAGAACAGAGCTCACTGCTCAAACTCTGTGAGTGTAGAATTACAACTTCTATAACAAATGCCCTCTAAAGAAAGAAACAGAATCATAGAATCTTTAAGGTTGTAAAAGATCATCAGGTCCAACCACCAACACAACACAACCATGCCTACTAAACCATTCCCTTAAGTGCAACATCTTCATGCTTTTTGAACACACCCAGGGATGGTGACTCCACCACCTCCCTGGGCAGCCAGATCACTCTTTCACTGAAGAAATTTTTCCTAATAGTCTATCTAAACCTCCCCTGATGCAACTTGAGGCCATTTCCTCTTGTCCTTTCACTAGTTACTTGGAAGAACAGAACAACCCTCATCTCACTACAATCTCCTTTCAGGTAGTTACAGGGAGCAATAAGGTCTCCCCTCAGCCTCCTCTTCTCCAGGCTACACAACCCCAGTTCCCTCAGCTGCCCCTCATAAGACTTGTGCTCCAAACCAGCTTCACTGCCCTTCTTTGGGCCCACTGCAGCCCTTCAATATGCTTCTTGTAGCGAAGGATCCAAACATGAACACAGCACTCAAGCTGCAGCCTCACCAGAACCAAGTCCAGGGGGCCAAACACTTCCCTAGTTCTGCTGGCCACACTGCTTCTGACACAAGCCAAGATGCCATAGGCTGCCTTGGCCACTTGGGCACACTGCTGGCTCATGTTCAGCCAGGTGTCAACCAATACCCTCAAGTCCTTTTCTGCCAAGCAGCTTTGCAGCCACTCTTCTCTGAGCCTGTAGCGTGTCCTGGGGTTGTTGTGATGCAAGTGCAGGACCTGTCACTGATCCCTGTTGAACCTCATACAGTTGACCTTGACCCATAGATGCAACCTGTCCAGACCCCAATACAGAGCCTGTATTTTAATACAATGCCGTGGTACAGCTCTATTTCATAAATTCAACAAAAACTCCTTTAAAGTTTACAAATGTCCTAATTAACCTATTTTACAATGAACTAACAAAAAAAAAAAAACCAAAACAACCCACTCTCTTGATGTAGCCCTTGAATCTCATGCTTTCCCAGTGTGTCTTCTTCTGTGAGGGAAGCCTGATTGTCTCCTTCAGTACACCTAGCATCTGGCCTCTTCCTGATAGGGGAGCGGCAGGACTCTGCCACGGAGGGTTTGGAATTACTGTGCATACAACTGCTTGTGTTCGACAGCAAGAGGCCCATCTCTCAAACGACTTCACACTCTCAGGTTTTAAGCACTACCAATATTCCAGTTTGTGACAAGAAGCTCCAAGACAGCCTAACTGTCACACCTGAGTTTTAAATATTAGCTTCTTTAATACTCTAAACTAGAAGTCCTCTTAGTTATATTGATACAAGGGTAAAACAAATAATGAAACATAAAGTTAAAGCACACCAAAAAAACCAAACTGCATCAAACAACCCCCCACCAAAGTCAAAAACTTCTGAAAATAAGATTACAAAGAGAAGGTAAACAAGGTGCCTGCAATTAAAACAAAAAATTTTAAAATCTCAAAGCAAGATAGGGAGAAATTTACACTAGAGAAAATAAAATCTAAAGATTTTTGCTCTTAAATGCTGCCCAGCATGCCTGAAGTTCCCCTGTGGATACAAATCTGATTCAAATCAACCAGTAAAAAGGTTATTACTGCAGAGGGTTTTTTTTTCTCCTTTAACCTTCTATGAAGGTCACACAACAACTTCAAGTATTTCTGTTTTTTCCATATAAAAGAAAAATAACAGACACCACACAATCCAGCCCCTCCCTACACATCAAAATTGCTTCACTCAAAATCATGAAGCAGTCAAAGGGTAGAGTAAAAAACATTCTTAAAATACAATTTTAGTCCTTCATACAGTTCCTTTAAAAATATTTTAAAATACATCTGAAATTATAACAATACCTAACTATCTACTCAACTATGATCTAAGCAAACATAGAAAATAATATTTTGATTATAAAAACTATAAAGAAAAATATCTGGGAAGAGTAATGGCCAAGTAACTGAGATAAGAACTTGTTCTAGTGATGAACAAAGATTTTTGGAAGCCATAGCCCCATTTCCAGCTGGAGAAAACTACTTCATTCAAACCAGTACTGAAAAAAGCCTATGAACATCTATGAAATGGGTTGGGATTGTTGTTACTACTTCCACATTATTCACCACTTAACTACATTGAGAGGAGTCATCTGAACTGCTCTAATGACCGATCCACCTAAAATCATCAACTTACAATAGGCAAGATTGGGATCCAAAGGATTTCTCACGCCGTAAAAGGAGTACGCGTCATCATAAGGCGTTTTGCAGTTCTCTGTCAAAACGGGAGGCGGTGGCGGTGGGATTGGTGGAAGCCTTCAAGAAAAGAGGAACAGAATTCTTTGTTTTGTTGTACAATGGAAAAGATAACATCAAAAGGAGAAGGGAAAAAAATTTAAAAGAAGAGGGAGAATTCACTATGGGAAAATTCTAGATATAGCTCAGCCCAAGACTGCTCATTAGTGCCTTGCAGAAACAAGATACAATAAGCCTCAGCAGGGAATGAACTTTCCCTTAGGGAGTATTATATGAAGCCGCCCTTTTCCAGAGATCTGAAAAACATAAACCAAGCACACCTTCTGTAACTGGTTCAGTTAATGATACTTACTGGTTACATCAGTAACAGCAAATAAAACATGCCGGAGATTAGTCCCTGGTCAAACAGCAAGTGGCACAGCACAGCTTCAGCCACATGCCTGAAGCTCCTTCTCTCTCCCTCAACAGTTTAATCTCAGTCACATCTAATGGAAGCTGTCCTTGCCTAAACTGTACTCCTGAGTTTAGACCTGGGAGAACGCTTAACTGTCAGAAGCCAAGCTCATGCCGTACCAGCCTTTTAACAACATGGACACCGTTGGGCACATGCCCAAGCATCCTCATAACATGGTATGGACATCATTTCTACAGCATAAGCCTTATTCTTCACAAAGATACACCAAGAGATAGCTGCCTTCACAGACAATCCAGTCTCCCCAGATCTTTCAAAAGAGACTGTGAAAAAATAGACATTAAAAGTGTATCTCAGTGCAACACAGTTCAGTTTTCTATTAATGGATAAAATATTATTTCTTCCTTCATTATTTCCTTGGAGAAGGATCGACAGCATCACTAAGCCCTACCTTAGCAGTAATAACATGGTTACTAACAATCTTATTTAATACACAAAATCAACATGATGGTGAAGCACCTGGGAGCTGCTATTTCACCAAGAGTGCTGGCTATCCCCCTGTGAAATTCCTCATTCACTGTGGAGGCTGAAGATAAGGGCACCGGAGTTTGGAAAGCCACCCTAGGCCTTTCGGGAGGTGTTTTTTCTCCAGGAGCTCGTGCTGTCAAGCCAAACTGCTTCAATCTATTTGGCTAAAAAAAAAAAAAAAAAAAAAGTAGAAAAAGAGATGAAAAAATTGTAGAACAGTTACCTTGTTAGTACTAGGAAATATTCTTAACCTCCATTTAGGCTGCCACTTCACTGGGTGCCAAGTAGCTGTTTGAATTTCTAGTAATCGCATTTTTTCCTCCCATGGAAATCTAATATTGTCCAAAAGACATATTTCCATGGGTAGTGGAACACATAGTACAGGTTATCTACAGCTGTCAGGTTCCTATATGGACAGTATTCTCACATTATGCACGAGAAAAATTTCTGAAATCTCTTCCCCTGGCCCCTAGATTAAACTAGCTCATAGTCAGTAAAAACCAAAACCAAACACATTCTGAGGCTTTTTCCAATAAACATTTCTTTGCCATTATCATCAGTTTATAAAGTTTCTTTGACTGTATTGAGTTTTTTCAAACACAGCAAGTACAAAATTTGGGGGGGGGGGGGGGGTGTTCTTTTTTTAAAATAAAAATATCAAATGTTTATTGATAACTGGCAGCCTCAGAATCAAAAAGTGAAAGGCAACATGCAATTAATGCAAAGGCATGCAAGTCAGTTTCTGAACTACCCCATAACACCCAGAAAGCCCTTACACCAGCAGCTATGCATACATATTTTAACATCTGTTTAAATGAGTCAGTATAATAAAAGACCAGAAAAAATTAATACATTGTATAAGTAAAACAGATTTGAATTTACTGGTCCTAATGGTGTAGTGGTTTGGTGAACATGCATTCAGACAAAGTAATACCAGCAACCAGCTAAATACTAAATATCTAACAGCAAACCATGTACCCTTCAATACAGAAGTGTTTCAGCAAAATATTAAATGTTTACCTCCTCATCACTTAGCTGCAAGACAGTATATACAAGGCAGTTAGTACTCACCAATCATGAACTACAGCATTAAGATTAAAACTCTCAAAATCTACTAGACATGAATGTTTGCAACACAACTTCACATTTCTAGCTGGGAATATGAAATTAAATAGCTACAGCAATTGAAAATTATAAAGTGGTCTGTAGCCTTTTTTAAAAATTATTATTTGCCTTTTCAAATCCAATGTCTTGAGCAGGAGAACATCCGAAAGAGCCTCTCTCACTAACCAGTTTAATGTGAACTGCTCCCAAAGCCCTCCAGATTTCAGCTCTGTAGCTAATTTCAGATGTGACTGTGGCACTCAGTTCATCTTGGGGATTGTTTTCTTTTAAACAAGCTGTATACACAGTCTACATTTATAGATTCTTAAGCAGGCATTGCTATTTAACCAACCTGTAATTAATCAAGAAATCCACCTAATTAGAATCTCTCCCTGAGAGGCAATTTAAAGCTAACAGTGACTGATGCTTAATGAATGTAGCAATTCTACTTAATTGAAGGCTTTCAGCTAAATTAATGGTTTTAAAACATTATACATGCCCTGGACTTGCTCTGGATGTAATTTTGTTCCTATAACAGGCACTTTTCAGTCCCTGACTGAGATGCATACAGTATAGAGAGTGCTGCAGCACAGCATGCTTCTGCCTAGTCAGCTTGGATTAGACAAAACTGTTTACACTGACCTTACAGCCTGCTGTGCCAGAAGAGCCAGCATCCTCTGCTCAATTTTACCTCGTTTCCCACCTGGCTCCCAGCTGTATGCTCCATCCCTCTCCCTTTCAGCAATATCAGAACTCCCCATCAGCCAACTGACTTCTTTAAATCAACTAAACCAGCAAAAACGATTCAGATTTTTGCCAGCTAACCAAGCTGAATCAGCTCACAAAAGGGATCAAACAAGCACCACAGATATTTTAAGTGGAGAGGGCTGAAACATGGAGTCACAGCACTTGTCAGTGTTCCCCATCCCCACTTAAGAGTAAGAATTTTGATTCAGCTTTGTTGCTTGTCTAGGTGCATTCTCAGGCTCCTGCCTCACACGCTAACTAATAGCATCCTTCAGCTATTTATTCATCTTCATTTTCTAGAAAATAAGAACTCTTTTCTCCTCTGAACTCTCCAGAAATGGCATAAGGTTCTTTCTGTGGTTGTAGCCTCTCCAAAAAACAACACTATCAACAACTTAAACCAGTAACCAGTTAAATTAAGAACTGGTTCATTCAAGCTTAAGAAAGTTACCCAGCCTACCTTTCCAACAACAGATCTCTACTGCACACAAGATGCAATGACTTTGGGCACTTAGCAAAGACACACACACAAATAAATCACACTAGCTCTGTGAAAATCAGTCACCTACCAATGTTACTAATGGCGACAACATACCCCTCTGTATATGCTAATGAAAATTCTTAGTACAATAATGACCTTACTAAGGAAGTGGAGACAGTAGTAACTGGATGAAGTGTTACAAGCAGCACGATATTAAACATCTTGCTTTTTTTTTGAAACTAAAATTTGCTACAATGAGATCAACTTGGCTGCAAAACAACTAGATTTTTTTATTTTGATTGAAAAAGCAAAAACTTTCTGAAACATACTTTACGTTCCCCATGAAAGGTTACTAATGTGGGCAGGTACAGGCTACTACTGGACAGTTAAGTATTTTTTCCACAATAACCACTGCTTGTACAAAATATCTACTTGGCCACAGCTAAAGAAAATATTCCATGCAAATATTTTCCTCTTGGAGCTGAAATTATGTGCCTTGTCTTTGACTTCTGTTTAATTTTATGCTAATACCGTATTAGAAAAAAAACACCATTCGTGATTTATTAAAAGCCTTACAGAATTTTATGCCTGAGCAACCACAGTTTAAAAAAGCCTATATAGGTGTAAGAAAATCCAAATTCCTTACCTGCTTTTCTGGGTCCTGAGCTCCAGAAGCAGCAACTAAGAGCTCAAGTTCCTTTTCACTGTTTTTGTTTTAAAAAAGAGAAAAAGTATCAAACGAGAAAACAACAAGACCATGCGTCCTCTTCCAAAGCACAGACTTTACAACTCTGTAGCTAAACTGACTCTGAAAGTACAGGATAACAGAAGCCATGACTCCACTTGATTTCTTCTGGAGTCAGGGAAGGATACTGTATATTATTTGTAAATAAACAGAATTCTCAAGAAGAACATGCCTATCATCTCTTCCACCTAATAAAAATCCAACTAACATAAAACACAAACATGAACCCTGCTTTTTACTACAACCTTTCTGGATATTTCTTAAAATTCATCTTTATTCACATTACAGCAGGAAATTTATAATAAGCATACTGAAATGAATGTTTCAGCAGTACAGCAATAAGTACTACACTGTAATTTCAGGACTCAGGCTTGTTCAGTATGTACAAATTTTTATCACAGTGAAACCATTAATTGTAACTTATTTTTAGTTCCTTATCCCTTCACCAGTATCACTGTGTGCTTTTAGGTATTCATCTATCATTCAGCAAGCAGCTACTGATAAGGGAAGCCAGAAATTTACATTTTATTATTCTGCGTAAGCCAGGTGGTCAAGTGCTTTGAAAGTGAAAGGTTACTTTCCTAAATTAGAGGGCAAAACAAAATTGATTTTCAGCTTTGCAAAGGAATCAGACACTCATTTACCAGCAAAAAAAATGGTTTAAAAAAAGCTCTAACTGGAGTTAAGACACGACATATCATTTTTTTAAATGAAAAAAAAAAATCCGTTTTGTTTCCTTAGTTTCACTGAAAATTGGTGAGTTTGTTTATTAAAATAATAAAGCTCTCATGCCCATAAGTTTAATTAGATGCAGTATTACCTAGCTAGTTGGAATTCTTTACTTATGAAAGTCATTCTTACCATATTGAACACACAGATTTCCTTTCAGCCACTATCTTTTAAAAATACAGGAATTTGGCATTACCGGCTCTTATTTCGCCGCTGCTCAGCCATCTGCTCTATTAGTTCCTGCCTGTACTTCTCTTTTCTCCTCTGGAGAAGTTCTCGGTCCTGACCACCTAATGGAAATGACCACACATCTGTGTAAATGCTCCTCAAAAACTTACAGGACAAAAACATCCCATTTCAGTCAATTTAAAAGATGAAACACAGCATAGTATACAATCTGGGAATGTGCATAAGAATATTAGATTTTTACCAACTAGGACAAATTATCTAGTTTTAATACACTGTTTGTTTGGAGTATGATAATCAAAACTACTAAAATTTTCTTTATAATTTTCCTAGTTTGCCTGGTTTTGTATAATCAGGAAGCTGCAAATTTCAAAGCCATGTGATATATCAGCAACTACAAAAAGTTATGGGTTGGGTTTGTTTTTTTTCCTTAATGTTTAATTAAGGAAGATACCCTATGGCACTCCACAATTAATCATGTACTGCTCTGGAGAAAAGTGGAAGTTAAAACTAAGAGTCAAACTCACAGGTCAGAAAGCAAATTGCTCCACTATTTAGGATGGTTTCCATGACTATTAAGAATTAGCGAATTATTGGCAGATATATATATAATAAAAGGAAACTGAAAATATATCACATGGATTTTTAAGGAACCCAAGATATCTTCTAACTTGTGGTAGTTCCCCCACAATAAAAAAACAAAACAAAAAAATCACTACTTTCTGTATTGTTTATCAGACACAAAGTCTCCTGTAATTTCCATCCACAAGGTCACGGTGGTTCCCCAGAGAAGCACATGTGAACAGTAGAGTGAAGGAAATGGCAAAGAAATTAAAACCAAAACCATGATGCATGACCAACCAATATTTTTTTATCCAATTTCTGTGCTGGGACTGTAGAGTCACCAAAAACGTGCAAGACACCCTCGTGGTTTGTGATTTTTGGTGAGTCCAAAATCACTTCTCATTTCCAAAAATTTCAAGTTTTAATTTACCTAATCTTTATGCAAGATAGTTAGTAATATTCTTTTCCTAGCCAGAACTCCTAGGAACACAGCTTCACAATTTTGCACACTCAAATTACTACAAATGAGATGACTGAACAGATCAGAGATACTGACATTACAGCATCATACAGCATCACCTGCCACATATAGCACTGAAGATCAGTTAATTTCAAATGGAAAATTTAAATAGAAATTCTTCTCACAGCCATGAGTGAATTTTTCCATGATTCAAACTTAGCTTGCCTTCAAAAGCTCCCATCTGAAGAACTACTACAGTTCTTTTTATTCTCCTGCCTTATAATTTTCGGAATTTAGTTGTTTACTGTTTTCAATAGCATTTCTTTCTGCTACACTCAATAATATTCTTCCCTGCCAACTTTTATAGCTACATTTAAGCAGTAAGAGATGATCAGAAGCATTTGCTCTTGCACAAAGCTGTTAAGAGTACCATTTCCCATATTTCTACAGTTAAAATTCAATACCAAGTTGTGCCTTTAGAAATGCAGAGGTTAATATTTCTCCTAGACTTCATTAAAAAAAAAACCAAAAACCTTAAGAATTTATCTTGACCTGGAACTGCTAATGGAATCTAAGAAGAAACTTGGGCTCTTCAAAATTAAGTACAAAGCACTCTAACATTAACAGGGAAAAGGAACACGATTTTCTTTTTTTATTTTTCCTCCTGTATGGAAATAATATTTATTTACAAGTCTTGGGGACAACTAGCACATAGAAAAAGCTATTTTTTTCTCAAATTATTACCAAAGAAAAATAAAATATGCAACAAAAAGGCTAACTCAGTGTCAATAGTTAGGTTTTTAGACATACCAACAACAAGGCCTGTTGCATATGGCACTTCAGCTGCAGACTTGGCCTGTTCGTTAGCTGCAGAACTAATTTGTACCTGATTTCTGGCAAAAAACAAGAAGAGAAAACAGAAAGATCAAACTCAAGAATTTACTTGCAGTCTGTGTGAAACATGACAGCGGCACTTCCATCACTACGTGATATATTCATGACAAATGGCTTTCCTAAAATCAAAATAAGTATCATAAGCAAAAGAAGAAACCTGACCAAAAATACTGGAGTTTCTCACAGTTCTCATGTGCCTGTGGTCTCAGAGGCCATCAGAAACTCTGACTCAATGGAACACTTCAACAGTGTTGACAGACTGAGTGGTGCCAGTCAAGAGTTTATGTTTTTACAAGGGTTTTACAAGAGTTCAGCTTCTCCCCCATCCAATTGGATGGCTTCTGGGACTTGCAAAACCAAGGTAAGAGGGGGAAAAAAGGACTTTCAAAACTAGTATGAGAAAAGGACTCTGTGTTATTCTAATCTCTGAGTTAAAAGTCTTCAGTCAGAGAGCAGGTGATCTAACGTTTCAAAAAGAAAACCGGCACACAAGCTTCAATAGCTGTTCTCACAGGAAACATGGTTTTCTTATTCTGCTGTATCTTTGCTGCAGGGAAAACTCTCAGTCATTTCAGACAATGTATTAGGGAATTTAAACAAACATTCTCCTTTCACCACGGTTTTGTAGTGCAATTATCAGAAATACACACTGCATATCACACCTAGAATTCCCAGTTCTTGAGTTCTGCTGCACAGGTGCTCTCTCCTTTAAGCTGTCTTCATAATTTACAGGTGGATCTTGTACTCTTCTGTCCAGATATGGCCTTAAAGAAAGAGAAGACATTCAGCCACACTTGCCTAAAAACATCCAACCTGAAATAGAAAGCCTAGCAGTTTTGTGCCAGTGGGTCCTTAGCCTGATTGCACACTGGATGGCAGAACCATTTCCGAAAATATCACGCAACACTTCTAGAAACAGTTCACATTGCTGGCACTGTCAGTGCAGCTCTCTGTCTGGAGTGTGAGCTCCCAAGCCAGCGTTCATGCAACCTTTACCTAGTGAGCCTGGTTAAGAGTTTGAAGAGCACTCAGACAGCATTAAGTGAAACAGACCTTGCTGCTCTTAATCCTGAGGAACCAAAGTCTACAACAGATTTCAGCACATAGCTACTGGGTGAGCCTGGTGAAACAGTTAATTCATGTATGAAAAGTTTCTTTAATGACAACCTACCCTTCCCTGGGCACTTGGTATCCTTGAAAAGAGAGAGGTGACTTTTGATCAAGACAGAAGACAAGTAACATGGTTAATACAAAAAATCAGGAGCTAAAATTTGAATAGTCTACATATGAAGTAATATAACTGAAATTTCAAATAAATCCAAAAATGCCAAAATTTGCATGGACACAGGGGAGCTTGTCCTGAAAAGATCTGGGGTAGCTGAATTTACAGGCCTTTCTTGCTTTGCAAATGAACTACTCTTTTATGAGGGCTTCAAGTTATCTGGATAAAATAAGTCAAGAATAGTTATTAGATTAAAATTAAGGACCCAATAGATGCTAACAAATGCATGTATTTTCCAGAGCTGGACAGAGGAACAGATATCCTACTAAGGAAGTAAACAAACAAAAAACCGAAAACATAGGTAAATATTTAAAAACCCATCTTATTCTTTTATGTAATAAAAATCAGCTCTGCCCATCTCTGCAATCAAAATGAAAGCCAATAATCAAAAGGCAAAAGGATGCAAGCAGATTGTTAAACATTGACTTGGCATCTTAACAACCTACAAGAACAGCATGAAAGAACAACATCTATCCTCTTGGCATAACATGATCATCTTTCACGATCAGGTTTTTGATAACAATCAATCTGCTCCTTACAAGGCTGGTCACGTAAGACTGAAACACAGCCAGGAAATGGCAAGCCTAGTCTATAGCATGATGAAAGGATGCAGGGAGGAAGCAAAGAAAAAAACCTGGGGATTCAAGAGGCAACCTTTTTTGTAAAAAGCAGCAAGCTTAGCATGGCAGGCCCAGACATGTCAGCCCAATTCAATCAAGAAGCTGTTGTATCCTGTTTATAGGATAGACCTGGCTGCTGGGGATGACTAAAGCATTCCACTAACAAGAACGCAAACATTTTGCACTTCCTCTCACTTGCCTGTCACCTTTTCTACTTGCTGAGACATGCCACAGTCCTTGTCCCTCTGTCAAAACAGAAAGCTTTCTGAGAAGTCCTGTTTTTACAAACACCTGCCTCTGCAAATTAACAAAGCCCACTAAAAAACATTTAAAAATTCAGCACAGCAAATAAAAATATTCCTCCTTATGAACTTAGTTTCTGTCATGAATCAAATATGTTCTGGAAAAGTTGACTTTGCCTGAAATGAAGAAGAAACCAAAAAACCTGACTCTTCTGAAGCCTAGCTGTCATTATCGAATATACGTGTTTCTCCTTCTTGAAGAAAGAATTAATACAGTTTATAAAAGGTAAATGGAGCTCCTTGTAAAGGAAAAAAAGTAGTAGACTACAAAGCGTGTTTAATAAAGAAATAGTTAGAACTAATTTTCAATAAAAACTCAGCAATGTAGAAAATACACACAAACCCCCCTAAACCTTAATTTTACAGGCAAAGTTAAGTTCAGGCAATTCAGGTGACGGCCCAGCAGCTTCTTTTAAGAAGATGCACCAAGTTTGCCAATAACAAAGATAAAAATCTTCTGTACTTCCTTCTAAAAGAAAACTGGAACTAGAACTGTACCAGAAGCCTCCCCAAATAAGCAATGAATTGCCGAGTGATATATTGATCACAGACATTTATATAAGCACCAGGTGTGTCTTCTGGAACAAAAAGGGCAAGTACCCTTCTATTCAACATGACAGTGTATAGCATTTGTTCAAACACCATCCCTGTTGATATTTTACATGTGTAATTCTGTATGTGTCCTTTGATCCATTTATTCAGTCTGCATCTTCCAAATACTTCCAGACATTTCATTTCATACATAGTTACTTAATTCCTTTATGATTATTATATTTTTGTTAAGGAATGAGAGAGTATCAAAAGCTATTTTTGTAGAGAAGTTATTTTCACTCTACTGGCATTTGAAACTGGAAAAGAAGCATGACCTCTTCCAATTCAGAAAACACCTTGGGAGTAGAAAAGCATTTCAGGGTTTGTTTTTCCCAGTTATTAATTTGCAGTGCTATTCAGAAAATTATCCCTGTAAACAGTGACTCAGAAGATCATATAACCAGTCCACCAACAATTAACAATGAAACATGATTGCAATATTTAACACTATAAGGAGTAGTACAATTTGCTTTCTGTTTTTTCTAGAAGTGTTAATTCTAAGGGGGAAAAGTGGTTATTTTGCCCAACATGAGAAAGAGCCTCCACTGAAGCAGCTGCAGTAAAATTCTGGCAACAAAGGCAAAAAAAAAAAAGGCATCTACAAGACTCATGTTCCCAAGATCTGTATAGAGAATATACATTCTTCAAGCACCATATTAAAATTTATTTACCAGAAACTTTACTGCTTTATCTGATTTGAATTTAGCTGCATTTAGTTTGGTACTACTTCACACCACAAAGCATCTGTTTTCAAAAGCTTTTTCCCCCCAACACTTAAAAGTGAGCTAGGAGAGAAAAAATAATGACTTATGTCAGTTACCAAACTGACTTATCAGTTTAACACAGTAAAGACTATTCAATAATGAATGGTATCTAGTATCAGTTTTCTTCCTGAAAAAAACACACACCCTTCTGTTTGGTTTGAGTTTTCTTAATACTTATTCAAAGTGTGTAGCTGTTGCTGAGATTAGCACCTCTTAACACCATCAGGATTTGGTTCAACTGTGCATATGTTTAAAGTTGGTCATTTTACAAGACAAGAGGATTTTTTTTTTAATATAGTTTTACATTTCTAACATGTAGCAGCACTTATCAAAAACTGATAAACCAATTCTGGAATCTGAATTGAAAGTGGACTTGCTATAACTATTATAGGCTAAGAAGATATGTATAATCTTGGATTCCCAGCACAGGGGTTTGCTCTCAAATACTAAGATGTTTTCTGGCAAACTCCTCTTCATAAAAAAGAATTATGTGCTGCTTTTTGTGGGATAATTTCTCTAGTACCCTTGGTTTGCCATAAGATATAAAATGTTCCTTAATGTATGATGACCAGTCTTGGGTACTGGTCCAATTTTAAAAAATTTTTTTCTAAAAATTACTGCAAAGTTTCTCTTTAAAGTAAGTATAAAAATCCCAGTTTCACATGTGATTCTTGTCTGATTTTCAGCGAGAGCTATCAAAAAGCACTATAGAAATATCAAAGAAAGCAGAATTAAGAATACCTTTCAGCATAAAAAACCCATGGGGTTTTCCTGTCATAAGTACTTTCACATCTAAATCTGGGGTCCATTTCTTCACTTAGCTCAGGATCACAGTCCATTCTATAATATCTTCTACGAAAATCACGATCCTCATAGAGTCTGTGATGCCTCCTAACAGGAATTCCAGATTGGCTTGCAAATCCATAAGGTCTTCCATTTGGAACATCCAAATCTTCATCAAGTCTTTTATTTAATAGTCGACTTCTTAATTCAACCTCATCACCTATCCTATGATGCCTGTCTTCCTCCAGCCATCTCTTATTTAGCAGCTCTTCATAACCTTCTGTAGAAGTAAAGACATCCTTCTTGGAATGTTCTGCACCTGTGTTACAGGGTTGTACTTCTGTATATCTTTCTGGCTGGAGCCCAGTAGCAGCAATAGGCTTTTTATTCTTCTCCATCTCATTCTGTTTAAAGGAAAAGAAAATATTAAGAGATCTGAATATAAACAAACCCCACTGAGCAAAAACTTGTGTTTCTATTTCTTCAAACAATCCCTAAACAGGTACTGAAGAAAAGGTAGGAAGCAAGCAAGAAAAATACTTCAGGGAGGACTCAAAAGCTAGAAGTGTGGGGTTTTTTTTCTTGAGGGGAAAAAACCCACACTGTTTCTCCTATCTATCAATATCTTGTCAATCCTGTACAGGCCTGTTATAAACTTCAATCTGACCTTCAGATTCAGAGGTGCAAAGAATCAAAAGACAATTTGAACTTCATATCTCATCAAGAGACCAGATAACTTTATTTTATCCAGATTCTGGCAAGTCTGTAATACTTCTTACCTACGAGCACAACCTTTTACTTTGATGATTTCTTAATCTATTTCGTTGCTTCTCAGGAGACATCACGATGAGGAAGGGCAGTTTAGTGGATAAACAACAACCCTCTAACATGCTGGACCAGTGTTCGACACAACGTAGTTTTGAGTAAGTCCTGTACTATTTCTGTGCACTACTCTCACATGTGAAACAAAGAACAGTAACTCATACTTTACAAAATGTAATGGAAAAATAAATTTAATATGCAAATGGCATATCCCTCTGGGAAGAGGGATCAATATACTAGACAGTGCAACTGCCACTCAGAAGGGTCTTGACAAACCAGAGAAATATGCTGACAAAAAGCTCCTGAAGATCAACAAATACACATGCAAAATTTTGCATCTAAGAAAGAATAACCCATCCAGACTGGGTACTGACCACCCAGGAAGTGTTTTTTTCAGAAACAGGCCTGGGTTAGTGGTGGACATCTAGCTGAACATGAGTCAGCACAGTACACTTGCAGTGATGATGGCCTATCACAACCTGGGCTGCATTAGCAACAGCATCATGATCCAGCAGGTCAAAGGAAGTGATCCTTCTCCACTGTTTAGTATTTATTCAGTATTCAGTTTCTGGTGTAGTGGGCCCTGTTTCACCCCCTCCCCACGGATATTGATGAACTGGAGAAAGTGCAGAGGATGGCTACTGAGATAGCTAACACACTTGAGCTCATAAAGGAGAAGCAAACAGAGCTAGTTTGTTCATTCAGCCTGGAAAAAGAAGGTTAAGGAGGGTATGTATGGGGGTAGGAGGAACTAGTAATTGCAGTCTTTACTTCATGGGTGGTTAAAGAGATGACAGAGTCATGATTTTCAAAGAACCAATGGTCACTGATTGCATCAAAGGAAATTCCAATGGGATACAGGTGAAATAAAAATTCAGATTAAGAGGTTAAAGCAGAAAAAGTGGACCAGAATAATTGCATTATTAATCCTTTCAAAACTTAACTGGATAAGGCCTGACCAACCTGATCTACTGTGAAGTTAACCCCGGTCTGAGCAGGGGATGGTACTGCATTCCAGAATTTCCTTGAAACTGAAGTTTATCCTATTACCTAAACCATTGGATCAAAGTTCTGAGGTCAAGTACATTAACGAGACCCATTCATTTGACTCTCACTCCAAGTCAAATATCCCTCAGGACTGGAAGAATCTCAACAAATCCTCACCAGGTTGGGTTTTTTTTTTTTCCTCTTATACTTCTACAATGGCAAAATTCTTTCTACACAAGAATAAAAAAAAAAAATAAAACTTAAATGTCCAATGGGATGGTAAACAAAACAGAAAGAAAAAAATTACTCCCTAAGTAGATTTGTTTAGGTAAGTCAGTTAAGGAAACATTAATTCCCGAACATGTAGTATATATTTATATTTATATTTATGTAGTATATCTTTAGAGATTTATAGACTCAGTTACACAAACAAGCTGCATTTTTGCCAGGTATTTCCTAGGGATCACTGTTTAGTGCTCCAATCCTTGAAGAACCCAGTAAGAATCAGATACTGAATTCCACCATCTAAAGGATGCCGGAATACTGCCTTATAGCTTCACAGTTTTAAATAGTTTTCAGCTATATGACACTCCAGTGCACTTACAGGAAAAGATCTTTCTCATACGGAAACAATCCTTCCAGAGGCAGACAAGAAACACTCTTCTAGATAGAACTTATCCATACATAGGTATTCGTAAAGTGGAAGACCTTCTTAAATCAAACCTCTATTAGAGAAGAATTGCAAATTATTGCAGACCATCACTAAATTAAGGCAACAACATTGAAAACAGAAAGTTCACCCAAGATTTTACAATTAACAAGCAGTAGAGAGGCTCTCTCAGATCAATGTATTGTTTCCAGATGACTAAAATAAAGGGTTTCACAACAGTGCCCATCAAACCTAAAAACCTCCAATTGAGTGTTGTACTGGTTTTGGCTGGGATAGAGTTAAATTTCTTTATAGTAACTAATACTAGTTTTAGGTTCGTGATGAAAACAGCATTGGTAACACAGGGATGTTTTCGTTACTGCTGAGCAGTGCTTACACAGAGACAAGGCCTTTTCTGCTCCTCTGCCCACCCCACCAGTGAGTAGGCTGGGGATGCACAAGGAGTTGGGAGGGGACACAGATGGGACAGCTGACCCCAACTGACCTTAGGGCTATGCCATACCATGTGATGTCATACTCAACAGATAAAGATGGGGGAAAAAGAAAGAGGAAGGTGAGTATTGGGAGTGATGGTGTTTGTCACCCCAAGTAATCATTACGCATGACAGAACCCTGCTTTTCTGGGGCTGGCTGAACACCTGCCTGCCCATGAGAAGTGGGGAATGAATTCCTTGTTTTGCTTGTATGAGCAGCTTTTGCTTTATCTATGAAACTGTCTTTAACTCAACCCACAAGTTTTCTCACTTTTACCCTTCTGAATTTCTCCCTCATCCCACCAGAGGCAGGGAACAAGCAAGCAAGCAGCTGCATGGTGCTTAGCTGCCTACTACCATACAAATCAAAGACCTCAGCTCAGAAATGGAGTTCAGTTATGAATATATCTAGCTCACTTTTGGTAGCAGTCTTTTTTTTTTTTATTTTACAAATGCACAGTACTATATACTGAACAACTGCCTGCACTTGCCTTGGCTTTCTCATGAACTGGACACACACTAAGGAAAAAGCTGCTACAAATAAAACTAAGAAGACTCTGTGGAGCTCACATTTTGTCCAAAGAACCAGGTTTTTTTTGGCCACCATTTTTATCACCAAGAATAATCCAGGGACTTACTTCAGACATACAGAAGAATGAAAGCATCCTTCTACCAGACAGACATGACTGAAGTTGCAATCTAGAACTGCACTGTAGGATTCATAAGCAGGACTTCCTAGAGTATCAGTAAAACTGTGGCCTAACTGAACAATATTTTTTACTTAATTTGTCTTACTTCATTTATCTTCGTCAATGATAAAACAATTGACAAGATCATTTATGTTGTCCTTTGTATCAGCTTCAGCAAAACTATATTACCTCTGTGTTTTTCTTTCCTAATTTCCTTAGCCTTTCATTCCATTCTTCTTTATCCCTGAGATACTGATTGTACTCCTTGTTTCTTTCAAGCCGTAGTTTCTCCTAGAACAGGCATTGAAAAGGGCATCAGCATTTTGCATTCCTGAGCAGCTTTTCACTTCATAGAAGCGCAGTATTAAATGAATACATGCGAGCTGTGTGCCTGCCCTCCCACTTTGCCTGTGGGATCTCTTATACTACCTCATTCCAACCACCTTTTCAATTAAAACAAGGGAATTATATTACAGTGCTATGAATCATGCTCTGCTCCACTGCAGTGTTTTCCAATAAAAAAGCAAAAAATATTAGAAAACCTGAATGCTATATATAAATTTACTTTCCCATGAACAAAGTTAAAACAAAAATAATTTATACCTCAATCACCATGAAAATACCAGCTTAGTAATAGTTTTGCAAACAAGACCAATGCTCCCCAAAAATGTTTTTTTTTTCCCTAAAATTTGTGTCTATACGTTTTCTGACAGTGGCAATACAAAAACTGCAGACAGCTATGAAAGCTGCCTGAGGGGTATTTTCCAAAGCTGAGAAATTAGTATTGCTTTAACAGGTGGCAGAATGCTCAGCAGAAAATTCAATATGCTCTGTGACTGCACATTTTACCTAATAGAGGAAACCAAAATGCAAATGTTAACCTTTAATCATTATCTGC
Organism: Hypotaenidia okinawae; assembly: GCA_027925045.1. NCBI lineage: Eukaryota > Metazoa > Chordata > Aves > Gruiformes > Rallidae > Hypotaenidia > Hypotaenidia okinawae. The sequence goes on along the minus strand of BSDF01000002.1, from coordinate 127,279,473 downwards.
CCAGAGGCTAACTGTTTAGCAGGGCACAGTGTGACATCTTCTGGCAGCTTTTAGGTTCTGCAATAGCAATAAATAGGTAAAAGGGATGCAATGCACTTATATAGAAAATCTCAACAGATGTTGAGTTACTATGATATAAACCCATCAATGATCAGACGTGCTCCCAGTTCAACATCTTTAACTGCCACAGAATTAATGAAAGATACTTCATCTTTCAATGTTTCAGCACACATAATATCAAGGGTTAACACAAAGGTTGTGCAAACTTGAAGCTAACAGACTCAGCACAAACAACATGCTGCCAGTGAGGAGAAGTCCTTCCCCGTTCCCATTTTGCTTCCTCCCTTGCTTTTAACGAAAGTATAATTTGGAGTTTGGTGCTTTTTCTTAGTATCAGTTTTCACTAATTTGAATTCTCACCTGGTTCCTCATATGGCCAAACATTATTGCCAGCACAAGAGAGAAGAAAGCATAAGCACACACTGCAAGGGCAAGAACAACACATTCCACAGCCAAAGTCTTGCACCAGATTACAATTACAGCGTAGCCCAAAACACAGAGCAACACTGCAACTCCATGGCAACATAGGTTAAAAAACCCAAAAAAGTAGTAAAAAACCCCAAAGGTGCAACAGTCTAGTTCTCCTCCAACTACACAGTTTCTCCTGCCTCACCTCCCCACTGGAGCTTGGCTGAGCCTACCAACCTCACAACTGTTAGCCTACCTTCTCACAACTGTTAGCCTACCTACTCAACAACTGTTTCTTGATTCAGCAAAAGCCCTTCCTAAATTACAATGTTTCTGCTGATTCCACTTCCTACATCTATTAACAGGCAAAACCAACAAAGCAACTGGAAATATAAAGCCAACAGCAAGAGGAGAGGTGACCCCTGTAAAACTGATTTAGCTTTTCACAGAATCATACTATGCATCAGAATAAAGCATCAGAGGCTAGGAAAATCACCTATGCATGTTGCACCTTCATATCCTAACTTCCATGAACCTCCAATAGTGGAGAGATGTACAGCTGGTATCTTTCTCCCACGTATGAAAGGAAGAGCACAAACCAGTAAGAAACCTCAGGGAGATCAAAGAAGCTAAACACAGAGAGACAACGTTTACTCCTTTCACAAAACACATCAGTGTCTGTGCTCTCAAAGAAAGACTGGACGTTGGGAAGATTCCTACATTAACACTAGGGAAACTGTGGAATACCACATCAGCTTTTATTTAGATTCATGGATTTATCTGTTAAAAAAACAAAAGTCACAAGGATAAGCAGGTAGATTAAGTGTACACAAAGACATCAGAACAAACTGTGTACAGCAGAAAGCACACTGCCTTTGGTTCTGACAGGAACTGATAAGAATGTCATCATAGAAACAACTACAAGCAAACATTTTCAAAGTTATCCCCAGAGTGAAGTAAGAAGAGTAATATATTAGAAAAAGCATTTGTATTATTGTAAGAAAACAAATGTTCTTTATTAGCTCAATATTTATTTCTGAACAAAACCCAAGCACAACCACTAGAGCTTCTGAACACACCAAGTGCCCTGAAGGTGTGAATTACAAGTAGCAAACCTCAAACTAGTCTCAGTATAGAATTACACATCTCAGTATCTAAAAGTCAAGAGCACAGGTAACCTAGGATTAAAAAAATTAAAAACAAAACCAGAATTTAAAGATTTCACTTTTCTGAAAATTATTCTTACCACCACCTCCAAAAATGTTCATTTGTAAGCACTGTAAAAAAACCCAACCAACCAAAAAAAAAAAAGTTGAAATAATTTTTACACAACAGTTTAAACAACCAGGTCCATTTTTAAGTTATACACCACTTAGTCAATTTGCTCCTGCTATTTACCTTGGCAGATCTTCGCTCATCAATCGGAAGAGATAATCCCTGAGTATATGGATCTACTTCACCAGTAGTCAGATAATTTTTCTACATTAAAAACAAAAATATTTTAAAATACCAAAACTTACTTGCTAAATAGTTGCTAGGAATTACATTTTCTGAAACAAATGTGATCAATTTAGTGAAATAAAGACTGAAGACAACCTTCACATTTTGAAAATGTAGGATGTTCTTGGAGCACACAAATGAAAGAATGCAGAAAGTAAAAAGCTTTGTCAAGATTTAGCTTCAGTTTGAAAGTGTTTGTCACTTGTTCCCTGTTACATTATTTCAAGGATTACATGAGTTGGCTTCTACATATTAAAAAATACGGTTTTATTTTCAACAACCCATCATTCCACAACTATTCTGTAAACAAGTAGCATAAGCCCAAGCATCTGTACAAGCATAAGTGGAATTTTCCAAGACACTAACTTACTTGAGATGAAAAAATGCTTTTTTTTTTAACTGCAAAAAATGTATGTATGTCTACCTCTTATTTTAACAGATGGAATCCATGCTAACACTAGCACAGGCATCGCTGCATCTCAGCACTGTCTTCTACAAAAGCAGTCCCCAAGACTTTCAGGATAAGGACCCACCACCAAATCCTGTAATTCCTTAAGCACCACCTGTCACTTTCAGGACAAAACTTTCCATTGAAAACACTATGTTGTCCCTCCACACAGCTCCCTGGGCCACAGCTTGAGAACTGGGCTGTGCAGCAGAAGTACTAGCCTTTCAAATCAAACTCCAGTGCTGAAACAGCGGGTCCTTAGCTTCCAGATCTAGCAGCTTCTACATACATCACTCATTTACTAAAAGCATTCCCAGGCCATTCTCAGTTCCCTATGTTTTATAAATCTAATTATCATCAATAAAAAGATAATATATTCCTCTCATGCTCTCATGAGAGGAATGGGTTCGATAAGGTATTTCAACTGTATTGTTTCCTTTCATTATCTATGTCACATGGCTTAAAAGCTTAGAGGCATGTTAGCAGGTAAGAGCTCTACCCATTCCAGTACAAAACCCTCATCATTATGAATTATATTTCACAAGTACACATTAAAAGATGCAAGGGATTGAAAAACCATGCAAACATTCAAGCACTGAGACTAGACTAATATGGACAATCACGTATTTTTGCTGGAAAAACTAAATAATTTGTAATCCTCATTATGAAATAATACTTTTCAAAGTTTGAATACATCTGTAGAGATTACCTCTGATCTTAAAAAAACCCTGCTATATGCCAAAAATTAGAAGTTCATATGGAAAGGGCATTTTCTACATCAGCAAGACTGAATGAGTTATTAACCAAAATACTGTGACAATGAGAGCTCCTAAAAGTTGCACTATCTGTTTATGTGGGGAAAAGAAATTAGACTGCTATCCTATCTCTTCTTCTAGTCATACAAGCTAACACATACTATATTAAAAAAACAAACACCTTGCAAACCTAAATTTGTAAAACTGAAGTTCAAGTGAGACTAAAACACTAGAAGTTAATGTAAAAATTCTATTATTTTGAGTACTTCAGTGAGAGTTATGAAACTTAGAAGTTATAACCCAATATTCTAACTTTTAAAATACTCAGATGATTAAACAAGAAGCAACAAGTATATAATCATCATTTTCAGGAGAGGTTAATAAGCCAGTTAATTCTGCTGTTGCTATTGTTATTCAGGAATGCCAGTGCAAGCTAACATCATTAATTTATATCACATGCATGTTGTTCAAAGCCTCAGAAGAAAACACAAGCTTGTTTCTGGTAGGTTGCTTCCAACCCCTTCACTGAAGCTGCTTCACACAAACAACCAGAATGGACAGTATTTAATTCAAAAAGTATGTGACTGTGTAATTATATAATTAAAAGTTACTGTAATTGAACAAAATGTTCAAAAAATGTGCCTCTAGTATTATTTTTTTCCTTGCACTCAAGCCACTAGGTACTGAATAACTGGCTCTACTCTTTTCCACTGATGAGACTTCACAGTGACAAGGGAAGAAAAAAGCTGACTCTGGTTCCAATTACATACTATAATAAGTTTATGATTTCATTCCAGCTTTATAAAGTATGTGTACCAAGAAAAAAAAATCTGTATTCATAACATTTATGTAACTGATAAGCCTTGAAGCAAATGTCTACAAAAAGAAAAACTTTTGTGGAGCCAGCATTAGACAGTAACAATAGCAACTGCCAAGGAAAAAAAAAAGAAATTAGAAACTATTTTAAAGTCTTATTAATGGAAAACAAGAAATACAAGCACAAAGCAAACAAGGGCTGTTAGTCACAACTGATCACTACAGCATGCACAAACACAGAAAGCGCAAAATGAGTAATGATTTTGTTAAATTCAAAGAGCACAAAGCTTTCAAACAAAACAAAAAGCAACTATTTTAAGGGAAAAAAAAATATTGCAAGCACCCTACCTTTCTTTTTGCCTGTGAAATACCCTAAAAGTCAGGGAAAAGATAATTTACAAAAAGAGTTTTCATTCAAAAATATCGGACTTAACAAAAAAGACTTTTCTTAATGTCAATCCATTCTTTCATTTTAAGAACTAATTACGCTGATAATTAGCATTTTCAGATAACAGAAATTAGTTGGTTCCTGACTTTTTTCCAGTTAGACTGAGAAGGGATACAAAAGATTGCAAGGTTTTGTACATACCGTTTCAATTTCTCATGACACATAGTAAGGAATGCTAAGGAGAACAAAGTTGTTTTATTTCTAAAATTGAAACGACACTGCTGAATGGAGTCACTCTTATTAACCTGAATTACAAGTCATAGAATACATAAGTACTTAATAAAGTAACAGATGATATTTTAAATTCTTAAGAAACTAAAAAAGAAGTAAAAACAAATAAGAATTCAGAATAAAACATAATAAGTAACGTGTAGTCTCACTGGAGTGAGACCTGTAGAAGCCTAAAATACATAACCCTTCCTAGCTGTGACACGTTAAAATTACTTTTACTTGAATCTTTGCAATCAGCCATTGCTCATAATTAATGGCTTCCTATAAATATTTTCATTTCTGTCACAGATTCTATCTTCATTCAACAAAAATGAGCGTCATTTTAAGACTCACTAAACTCAACCAGACAAGAAGCGTTACCTGAGAAAGATATTGCTTGTAATCTTGTCGAAGTTCCTCTCTGAGCCTATGCTTTTTTTGTTCATATTCTTCTCCAAGAGGTAAACTCAACCCATAGTCACCTGAAAGTTTAACACCATTAAATATTACTCTACTATTATGCATGAATACAAAGCACATCCTGCAAAAGCTACATCTGGATTTTTATCAGACACCAGCAATAAAAAAGAAAGAAATTAAAAAGAACTACCCAAACAGTTATTACAGAACACCTGAAATAAAAAACAGTTTCACTGTATGACTAGTTGGGTGGAAAGCATAGAAAAATGGATCAGGTTTTAGATGTTAGTTTTCCTCTAGTCCTCACAATTTTTTGCCCCACTAGAAAAAAAAAAAAGCAACATAAACTGAATTTATTTGGATAGTTTGACAAACAGTCTAGAAGTGTTGTATGTAGTTCTTTTGTCAATGCATGTGTCAAAGGAAATCTCCTTCAACATGTTACTTTTCAAATTACTCTGCTATTTTAAGCTGTGCTTAACGCACAATAGAAAACATACTTTAACACTAGAAAGCAACAATCATTTAGTTTAACGAAAAACATGTGTTTTTTACTTTCCACCTCATTGTTTTTAATTGTAGTAGACCCAAAACACACATTTAGTATTTTTCCAAGACTACTGTCAGGTCCATAACAGCTGCACTCTTAAAATTTAATGCTGTGCAAGTTGGTTGTTGTTCCCAAAATACATTTTAAAATACTTCATAAGAAATATCGTATCCTCTGCCCCAGAAGCCCACCTCCACAGTCACTTGCACCACTCTGCACAGAGAGCTAGTGAATGCCACAAAACCACACAGCAAGAGACTCAGATTGTAACTGTTTTTTTTAAATTTCCTATTCTTTCTCTGAAAGCATTGCTACATCTTGTGGTCTATGTAAAATGAGTAGTGAGGCACAAGAGAATTTACTCTTTCATCAGTTTCAATTTATTGCATGGTACTTAGTTTGACTCCAGTATTTTAAATATTTAGGGCACTACTAGGTGTCTGTATAGTAAAAATTATTATATAAATGCTGACAATTACTAACTTGGTATCCTAGTTTCAGCTGGGATAAAGTTAACTTTCTTCCTAGCAGCTGGCATAGTGCTGAGTTAAAGATTTAGTATGAAAGTAATGTTGATAACATACTGAAGCTTTAGCTGTTGCCAAGCAGCACTTAAAATTACATGAAGCTTTCAGCTTCCCAGGCCCTGCCAGCAAGAAGGCATGAGCCTTCTGCAGGAGATGCAGAAGCAGCTGGCAGAGGACACAACCAGAACAGCTGACCCAAACCAGCCAAAGGGATATTCCATACCGTATGATGTCATGCTCAGTATATAAGCTGGGGGAGTCAGCTGGGAGGGAAGTGCCACATCTCTGGAACTAGCTGGGCATCCGTCAGCAGGTGGCAAGTGACTGTGTGGTGAATCACGGAGTTTGTATATTCTTTTATCATTATCTTCCTTTGCTGTCCTATTAAACTGTCTTTATCTCAACCCACTAGTTCTACCTTTTCTTCTCTCCCCAATTCTCTCTCATCCACTGGAGTGGAGGGTGTGAGCAAAGGGCTGAGTCTTTGCTTTAGCTGCCTTCTGGGTTAAACCACAACACTTGGGAATCACTCTGGTACCAAAACAAATGAAAGGCTGAAATATACTTAGTAAAAATACATTTAGCTGGCTTGGCTTGACATAGTTTTAGCTAAGTCAGAATGTATCCTCACAAGCCAAAACAGGAGTCAGCCTGATGTTCTGAAGAACCAGAGGACCTAATACCTCATTAAATATGTCATATGCTATTTTGAAACAGCTAGCAGAGTTCAACTGCTAAGCAAAGTTGGAGCCTCTTCTCCAACCTTCAAGATATGTTTCTCCTAATTTTGCACATAAGCTAAGTGGGAATTCTAGTAAATAACATACTATTTCAACCCAAAAAAAGGGGCAAGTGGAAAGAGGAATACAGTAGAAGATTAAAGGTTTGTTTCAGCTACTTACTCTTGCCTTTTATTTTCATATGGCATTACTGTTGGATTAACTATAGGAAACCAATGCAAAGAAAATAAAAATATCAAAAGCAACTAACATATAGAGTGAAGATTCATTCAGTAACTTCACAGAAGTCACCAAAACCACTGAGAATCAAGTGCTTTGATTCAAATATGTCAAATACTTAAACATCAATAACACAGGGATGTTTCTGTTACTGCTGAGCAGGGCTTACACACAGCCAAGGGCTTTTCTGCTCCTCACCCCACCAGCAAGTAGGCTGGGGGTGCACAAGGATTTGGGAGGGAACATAACCAGGACCCAAGGGATATTTCATTCCATATGATGTTGTGCTCAGCCATAAAACTAGGGGAAGCTTGCTGGGGGAGGCCAATGCTCAGGGGTTGGTTGAACATCAGTAAGTTGACAGTGAGGAATTGGTTTCATTTGTATCACTTGTCTTTCTTGGATTTTATTTCTCTTATTTCCTTTTTATTATTATTATTATTATTATTGTTGTTGTTGTTATTATTATTATTGATGTTGCTGTTATTGTTATGGTGATGATGATGATGATGATGTTTCAATCATTAAACTGTTTTTATCTTAACCCAGGAGTTCTCTCACATCCTGCTGGGAGAATGTGAGTGACTGGTTGCATGGTACCCAGTGGCCAGCCAAGGTTAAGCCACAGCTCAGCAATACCTACTTGTCACTTTTCAATTTAGACCACCTGAATGCCCCTCATCTGCAATATTTCATTATGTGTGTAACATATTTAGGTGACAACAGTTAAGTCCAGTTCATAATAATAAATACAACATGGCATGTGCTATTATAGCTCTCCAAGAGAAAATCTATTTCAATGTTAAAATAGCTTAACAGTTACACAGTGGTCTGTTACAGCCACTGGGATATTACCTACTCTGTTTTATTCTCTGTATCATGTTTCCACAGTTAAGGAAAGAACTAGAAGACCAGAACTAACCTGCTGCTCACAATAATACCACCAAAAACTTTAGGCAGATAATTATTCAAGTGCTGTCCTGTAGCCATGTTTTTCCATTATGAATATTCAGTTATCACTTCAGGTAATTTTTAGTGAAGTCTTCATGTAAAGGTTTTATAGGAGCTTGCCTTGCTGATGGTTGGAACTTCTATTTATACAACATCCTTATAAAAAAACATTTTTATTTATGCAGCTAAGAGCAGTTCAGGTGCCCAGATTCTGAGAAGCTCAGTCTCCATTTTTTTAATTCAAGACGTGCACATTTCTGGTCACAAATTCTGGTAAAATTATATAGGGGGCACAACACTGAGGGAAGCCTACTTATTTAAAAGACAGATTAGATTGGCATGATACAAAAACCAGTCAATATGCATAGATACATCTTCTTTAAACTAAAAGGACAGCTTCCACACCCACTGGAAGCTGCAGAATTATACCCGAATTACATCAAGCACAGTATGAAAATTAATGAGGTACAAACCCAAAGTGCCTACACATGAAAGAATAGAGTTACTTATCAACATCAAGTAGGTCACAGAAAATCTCTAAAGCTGTCATGACAAACCCAAGCTACACAAGCCTAACTAAGGAAAAACAGTAGCAGTGCCAACAGAAAGGAGATAGTAGGACAAGTAAGGGGAGGTGGCATATTACAGATACAGTAATATGGAGAAAGGAACACTGTAACACATTTTCAAACAGAAATCACAATGAGCACAGAGAAAAGAATAAAATAGGACAATATATATTTTTAAAGAAAACAATGATTAAAGTGATAGGGACAGCAAAACAAATCTAGCCATTTCACTTGGTTAAGATTTCAACCGAAGCTAAGGGCTTATTATTTCCCTAAATAATAGATGACTACATTATAATGAGATTACAGAAGCAATACAACCAGTTTAGTACTCTATGTCTAAATATTTAAAAGACACTTAGAATTTAGAAGAAAAATTAGTTTAAAAGGTGTGCATTTTAGCCAAGTCAGACTAGGACTCAATACTGAGAGGACAGGCATCCTTACTTCCCTGGCACAAACTACAGGGAATGCATCTTTCTGCAGTAAAGTCCAGATGAAAGGTGGACTTCCAAAGCTTTTGCTCCACCCAAATACAACGGGAAGGGGCAGATAATCTATCAAGAACTGGCAAGAAGTTTGGTTGGGATTTTTTCCTGTTTTGTTGTTTGTTTTTAATGGAGCTGCTTTAACAAGAAGAAAGTGACTAACATATTTTCCTTATTCAAAAAAGCATAACTACAAAAAAATCCTAAGACATTTGGAAGGCTGAAGAATTGGTATGCATTTGAATTATAACAGTCATCTTATAATTAAAAATCCAAAGCAGTAATTCCCTTCCAAAAATTCTCAAAGGCAATTAAATGCTACTTAAATCTAGAAGACATAAAGAAAAACATATATATACTATACCTGAAGAATACTTCTGTTGATTATTTGGAGGTATATTTTCTTTAGCCATGGATATTAACATTTTGCTAGTCTCAGAAAGCTCCTCTGATTCCTTATTCTGAAAACAAAACAAAACATTTTGCTGTATCAAAAGATCAAAGAAATATCACATATAAGAACATCTTTATTATTCTAATTATTAGCACTGGAGAATAGATTGGAAGCAATGCTGGATTAACACATTAAACAAATTATATTTTGCTAATAGTACCAAAAAAAGTAGTCCTCCTCAACAATACACAAATTATTAATGTATTTCATTTCACTATATTTCAATGTATTGAACTAATATTCAATATTAGTTCAATACTAATATATTGTGATTTATGTCATGAACCATGCGTCATTCTCTGCAATTATTTCAGTTTGGACATATCCTCCCTGAATTTTTGTGGGGGATGAATTACAGGGTATTACAGGACAAATTTAATGCACCCATTCCCTCTAATTAAGACTTTCACCATACGGCTTAGGGCTTTATCAAACTACAGGCTGGAAACATTCTCCTCCTCTTTAAGCTTGCTCTGAGCAGAGGAGTCAAAAATAAAAGAAGCCAAACTTCTCACAGCTTCCTAAGAATTTGCTTTCTGGAGGGAGTTAAAAAAAAAAAAAAAAAAAAGGTGAGTTATAAAATCTTTATAGCTTTAGAATTAGGTACTAAAATCTCTAATATGAAAATTGTGATATGAACATATTATGTTTAACTGATTGGATTTTTATATTATTAGTTTGACTTTTATATTTCCTAGTTTCCATAATATAAATTTTGAGGATATTTGTACCTTCCACCCCCATCCCAACACCCATGCTCTGGAGCAGGTAGAGCAGATCCCTGCTAGTCAGCTTCCCTAGGGAAGGGGAAAGTACCAATGATAACCATTTACAAGAGATTTCCAACTTGTAACATACAAATGTCACTGTGTGCACCTGGTGGGAAACAGATTTTAAAAATCTACATCAATACAAAGCTAGAAATTACTTTGAATAGGCAAATCTTTAACATTTAACATATTGTTAACATACTTTAACAATAAATACAGTTTTAAGAGCACAATAAAAGCAAGCATAAATCAATAGCAGCATTTAAGTTCAGGAAAGCTAATACTCTTACCCTCATTTCCATGTAAGGTGGATCATTTTCAAGTTCTGCCTTATCTTGTGCCAATTTGATCTTCTGTTCTTCAATAAATTTGTCTATATCATCAGCCATCATTTCTAAGATTCTAGAAAAGACAGAGAACATTGCCTGTATGTCAGAACCTCAAAATTTAGAACTCGATTACCGTTGCTTAAGGAAATAGTTTATATTTGAGGTACTCCTACAAAACTACAAGCCTTAAGATATTTGCTGGTCAACAAAACACTGGACTGATGAATCCCATCCACACAGGAGATCTCATCAGAGAGAAAATTCAAAGATTCCAGATTAGAAAACTGAAGATATTTCTCTAATCCTTTTTCTAACTTGGTTGAGTTGTTCTGTGTTTGTTTTTGTTAACTGCAACTCTGCCAATGGCCCTCTACTACACAAGCTTGTTGTTAGTGAATTATAAAAAAAAAAATCAAAGTTAGACAACATAAAAAATAAACAGGATAAAGTAATCATTAGACAAGTACAAAGAGTGGACTCAAAATAATGACCAAATCATACAGTCAATTCTGTTCTTAACTTACTATCATGAGAAGTCTTAAAAATCACTAAGCTTATTCAAAACAAAAATAAAACAAAATCAAAATATCACACACACACAAAAAAGCTACTACAAAGCATGCATAGCTGGAGCCAATGGTGTATCATCACCTCCTGTACCAATAACATGGCAGAGGCAATAAGAACAGCCACAATTCTGCAATAATTGTAAGATTTTGGCTATTGGGCAGTATTGTCTTGGAATCAGACAAGCCACTCATCTGCAAGAAGACAAATACCGAGAATATGCTGATGACCTCTCTTCCTTTAGTCCCACATCTTGCTATTTACTGAAAGCCCTTCAGAGCAGAAATTTTATCATCTTATTTGTGCAGTTTATTGTTTACTGCTGCTCCTAGGTAGCCTCATAATAAAAACCACAGTGAAATTCATGACAATGGAACTGTACAGAAGCTAAGGTGCACAATCAGCCTTTAAATACTCCTTGTTAGGCTAGTCTTATCAGAACTAAAAATACTGGAAAGCTGCATACTAGGTAGCCACAGAAAGAAGACAGACAAAATCAGTGACTGCATACAAGCCTATTCATCCTAATCTCCACTCAGTTTTGCAAAACCAAGCCTACAGACAGAAAGTCTACACAGTATAGTCCATGCTCAAAGGAAGCATGAAACTGAGAAGAAAATTTGGACCCTCAGATCCTTCTAATGCTACCCACACAACTTCAGCAGTATGATTTCTTAGGCAGGCTCCTAAGCAATCCCGGTACCTAAACTCAGATGGTACAGCAGTTTTATAGAGGCTGATTCAGTATCCCTCTAAAGCCTACACACTGTACAAAGTAAACAAGAGGCCAATGATAAAAGTGTGTTAGAAAAAATTTTCAGGAAGAGGATCAAAGAACTAAAAAAAAAAAAAGGCAACCAAACCAAACAAAACCCACCTCAAAGACCAGAGGAATAAGATACTATCTAGGTAAACATAAAATGAAGTGTCCAGAGAGGCTGCGATAAATGCTTACCAGAAGTATGATAAAGATGGAAAAAAAAGGTCAAAATCCCATCAGATAAATTCAAATAATTGCATACTAACTGAAGGAATACATCAGCATGATAAATGCATTCCTCTGAACTTTTTCTCCTACATTAATGTCATTTTTTGACTCATAATATAAAATAATAACACTGTTAGAAAGGAGACGGAACTAGGACAAACCTATTTACAACTCCTAGTGGTAACAGAGGACAATCAATTCCAAATATAAATTCCCCATCTGATTTGTCCTAAATCTCTAATCTCATTAGTTCTGCACACTGATAAAGGAGAAAAGTAATCTAAAAGAGGGTAAGTTTCCAGGCACTGATAAATTTTATTTATCTTATTAGGTTACATAAGAATAATGAAAAAAAAAAAATGTTCTGTATGGGTGAAACAACTTGTCATATTAAAGGATTTAAAAGTTGGTCTCATCACTTACCCAGTGCCACAAGGCCACCAAAACCAAAGTTACCACATGTAGAGGTTACCACATGACAAGCCTTTCCAAAAGCTCCCAGACAGTAACATCTGCATTTCTTACCTCTATTGACAATAACTTTTATAAAGTCTAGAACTGTCTCCACTGTACTGAAATGGTACCAAACCTATTCTGAGAGTAAGTGTAAGCAAAGGAATATTTGCAGTGTATTTTCTAACTAGCACGAGGAACAAATGCATATTTTAGCACTCAGCACTCCTATCATACTGCTCTTTTGAACAATATAATAAATTTAAAAAACAAAGACAAAACAATTAGAGTTGAACTACACAGGTAATTCAGTCAATGTGAGGGAAGCTCACAACTCCAGGGCTTGGAGAACACCAAGACAACTAATGCTACAGCATAGGTTTCATAGAGCTAAATGGCCAGAAAAAGTAGCCAAATGCTTCTTAGAAAACAGCTAGACATTTCTGTCTTACAGCCTTCTGCTTGAATTGATCTTCTTGAAATATCCACAACAGCAAACTTTGTAAGATAAGCAAAGAGAATATATTACACTGAAAGAAAAAAATGAAAATGCTATATTCTAAGCAAAAGACTAATAATTTGAAGGTGATGAATACACTGCTGAGTTCAGAAAATATACCAGTACTCAAGCAAATATCTTACTGAATATTAATCAATTTTATCATCTACTGTTTCAAGTGAAGAGGACATAACTAATCACAATAAAGAAACAATGTTTCTATCTGAAGACCAGGCTATGACAGTCCCCCACAACACAGAGATGGGGGCACTAAACTCAGAGCAAACCACTAACTTCAAACTGGCTTCAGGTGACTACACAAATGTACTGAGGGAAAGCCTTCCACGACAGAACTACTACAATCCAAACCAAAATAATCTATTTTCTCTTGAGCAACGTGTATGGATGCATTCTGTGCATCTCTAGACCCTTGCAATTAGTAGTAAAAGCAGCAGTTTCAAAATTAGGCTGGGAGACATTTTGTCATGGGCATGTCCACAGAATCACAGAGGTTGGAAAGGATCTCTGGAGATCATCTGGTCCGACCTCCCCGACAGAACAGGATCACCCAGAGCAGGCTGCACAGGACAGCGTCCAGGCAGGGTCTGAACTTCTACCTCCAGAGAAGGAGACTCCACAACCTGTCTGGGCAGCCTGTCCCAGTGCTCTGACACCCTCACAGTAAAGGTCCTCCTCATGCTTATGTGGGGCTTCCTGTGTTCCAGTTTGTGCCCATTGCCTCTTGTCCTGTCACTGTGCACCACTGAAAAAAAGACTGACCCCATCCTCCTGACACCCACCCCTCAAGTATTTATAAGCATTAATAAGATTCCCCTTCAGTCTTCTCTTCTCTAGGCTAAAAAGTCCCAAGTCTCTCAGCCTCTCTTTGTAAGAGAGATGTTCTAGTCCCCTAATCATCTTTGTAGCTGTTTTGTACCATCTCCAGAACAAAATGGAAAGTCAGAACATGCTGCAAACGTTTGAAAACCCAAGGATATAACACAAAGTGCAAACAACATAATATTTATGTTTTTTGGAAAACAGAATATTTTGTAAATACTATTTTTAAAAAAAATGTTTGATAGCTTGATCTGACAGCTCTTCCTGTAGCTCTTGCATCTTTAAATTTTGGATGTATTTTTATTCTCAAAACATTGCAGTATTCAATTCAAAATTCCATTAAACTTACTGCTGCCATATACTCAGCCATGGTCTGAAAATGTCCCACAAAAATACGTTTTCTATATCTTTACCTTCAAGGAGACTTTAGTCTTTTATAACCTTTTCTTCTCCTCCTTTTAAACTAGAAGTTTTCACAAAAGCAATTCTGAATAATTAGTCAGCTAAGCTGATTTCCACTTTCTCAAACACTTTATGAGACAACTGAAATCGTGTATATATATTCCAGCAAATCAGTCAACTTTGAACATGAGCTGTTAATTCTGTCTATGCGGAGAGCTAATAGTGCACATCTCTGTATCGAAGGCATTCGAAAGGCCCATACGCATATGCATTGTGTCACATGCACAATAGCTAGCTGTGTAGTATGTATCTACTTTATCACCTAAAGCAATATTTACTGTGTTCCTTTTTTACTCTTACCTTTCTCAGAATCACAGAATCACAAGGTTGGAAAAGACCTCTGAAGATCATCAAGTCCAACCGTTCCCAGCCTAAGCTAAACCATATCCCTAAGTACCTCATCTACCCTTTTTTTAAAACACATCCAGAGAAGGTGACTCAACCACATCCCTGGGCAGCCTGTTCCAGGTCCTAACAACTCTTTCAGTAAAAAATTTTTTTCTAATGTTCAGGTGAAGAGGCTGAAGAGGTGACAGGAGATAGGACAAGAGGAAATGGCAAGAAGCTGCACCAGGGCAGGTTTAGATTGGACATTAGAAAAAGAGGCTATTTGTTCAGGAAAATGGATCATAACATTTTATATGAGCATGTGAAAGTAGAAAGCCTTCGCTTCCCTGGGCTACCACATTAAAAAAATATCAGGGAACCTGTCAAAGTGGCAATTCCCATCCATGTGAACTGCAACAAGGGTAGCAAGGAGCAAAGTGCTTTAAAAGAAGCGACTATACACCATGTTTAGTAAACGTATTTACAGGTCACCTGTAAACACATTTTATTAAGAAGAAAGCTTCACCCCAGATTTTCTAAGGTCTCATAACAGCCAGTACTGGCATCTTCTCTACCCCTGTGAATGGCACCCAGAATAAGCTCCTGCTGTCAGACACGCTTCCAGGGCTTTTCACTTTCCTTTCTTCCAAAACCTTGTCTGAAAAAGCACACACAACTCCGGGGCCTGCACACTCACAGCTAATAAAGCTCCGACTGAAACAACACAACTTTTCCATAACCATGAAGGCAATTAACCCTCACAAAGACCACCCAGAAAGTTTCGCGAGTTCCTTCCCCCTGCCCTATGGGCTCATCTGCTTTTCCAGAGCGCGTACTCCGATCCGAAAAGCCGTTAATTTCAGAAAACCCTTCAGAGCCAGGAGACCGTTTACTCCGAGCTCAGGGAAGCGTCTCTCCCCTCAGCCCCGGCCTGCAGCGCCCTCCCGGGCCGCCCCCGCCTACCAACCTCCCTCTCCGGCAGCGTTTCCCAAGCAGCCCGACAGCACCGAGACCCCCGGGCCAGACGCGGGGCGCCGGTTACCACCCGAGACGCCAGAGCCCACCCGAGACGCCGGAGCTCCGGCCTCAGGAGCTGTTCCGGAGTGCGACGCCGTTGTCAAGCAACGCCGCACAACAATCGGCTCGGGCCGCAAGGCCTCACGGACCCCAAGGGACGCCCTGATTGGACGCCGTGGTTCAGATTCCGCCCGGCGCGCCCCCAACCCCGGCCCTCTCCCTCTGCAGCCTCCGGCACCCGTCCCGCTCCCCGCTCTGGGCTGTAAAGAAGGTGACCGCCCGGCCCCCGCGCGGCGGAGCCGGTAGACCGGGGTTCGCGTGGAGGGTTCCCGGGGAGGGTTCCCGGGGAGGGTTCCCGAGCGCCGTCCCGCCGCCCTGCTCACCGGCAGCCGTAGCTCTCTCCGCGTCCCGCGCGCGTTACCGCCTCCCCGGAAAGCGGCGGGCGGCACCGAGCGACGCCCCCTGCTGCCTCGGAGGGCGGCGCGAAGCGGTCCTACTATGCCCGCCCCCCAGGCGAGAGCAGGCGGGGCTGAGCTGCCGCGGCTTTAGCCGGTGAAAGAGAGGGAGGGGGAGGGAGGTGGCGGCGGTGGTCTTCCCTCGTTGGGGACCTTCGCGAGCTGGTACCCGTGAAACACCGCTCGGCCGCCCGACTGGCCCAGGCGGAGAACGCACCGCAGCACCCGAACACGCCTGTCAGACCCGCGGCCCCCAGCAGTTGCCCTAGTGACCGGGCCGAGGCGCAGCGCCCAGGGCCCCCGCTGGGGGCGCAGCGCCGCCCGCCCCGGGCCTGCGCGGACCGTACCACCTTCTCCTGCAGCCCCCTCCACCGTGGGTCGCTTAGTTCCGCCGGCGGCCCGGTGCAGCGGTGAAGTGGGCCAGGGCCAGGGCCAGGGCCAGGGCCGGGCCCGGTGAACGGGGCAATGGCGGCGGCGGGGAGCGGCGCCTCCGGGAGCGGGATGGCGCAGAAGACGTGGGAGTTGGCCAACAACATGCAAGAGGCGCAGAGCATCGACGAGATCTACAAGTACGACCGCAGGCAGCAGCAGGAGATCCTGGCGGCCAAGCCCTGGACCAAAGAGTGAGCGAGAGGGGCCGGGCCGGGCCGGGCGGCGGGGCCGGAGGGCCGGGCGGGCGGGCGGGCAGCGAGGGCCTGAGGTGCGGGCCGGGTGGCGGGGCCGGCCCTGATGGCTTCCGCGGCCTCTTCTCTTCCAGCCACCATTACTTCAAGTACTGCAAGATCTCGGCGCTGGCACTCCTGAAGATGGTGATGCACGCCAGGTCAGGGGGCAACCTGGAGGTGATGGGGCTCATGCTGGGCAAGGTGGATGGGGAAACCATGATCATTATGGACAGCTTCGCACTGCCGGTGGAGGGCACCGAGACTCGCGTCAACGCTCAGGCAGCCGCCTACGAGTACATGGCTGCATACATTGAAAACGCAAAGCAGGTAAGGAGGAGTGCCAGAGTGTGTTTCCCTCCGTGGTGTAGCTGCGGTTCTTGTTTAGCTAATCGTGCAGAAGTACCTACTGGAGTTTGCAGGCTTCCCTGCCACCCCCTCCCACTCGCCACCACGATAAAGTGGCTGTCCAGCTGCCCTGTTTTTTCTCAAACGTGTCTAAGAGAACTCTGTCAGTAGCAAAGAACACAGACCTCTGTAAATATTTTCATATACATATTTCCAAGCCTTACAGTAGGTCATAAAGTACTGGATTCTCTTTTCCTTTGTAAATGTTTTTTATTGCTCAGGAAGCGTTTTTGTGGCTGCAGCTGGTGGCTTGTGTGTTTCTAAAATAACTGATAAAATGCGTGTTTCTAAAAACAGTATGCAAAATTAAATATGCATGTGTCAGAGATACTACTTAGAGATCAGCAATACATTGTTTGTTCTTACCTTCTGGCTTTATGAAGTTTTATTGCATAGCTATGCTGCTGCTTTCCTTAAAAATAAAGAAAATACATTTAAGAAGAAAATGCCAATGAAGAAATAATCAAGTTTCAGTACAACTTAATTATTCATTCCAAATTTATAATTTGGAAATACACTAGGTGAACTGAGAGGTCTGTTCCCCTTCTTCATCACCCTGCATTCATTGATCATGTTATACCAAGCCTGACTATGCAGTACAATTCTCACATGCAGAAGGATGACAGAAACACCAGTCTGCTCTGTGCCTGATGTAGAGACCAGCATGGCATGTTAGGGAACCTGCTGACATGTTTCTTCCAAAACAGGACAATCCTATACTACAAATAAGCATTGAAGTATCTCTAAATCTCCAAGCTCAAATACTTTTGAGGCCCAGTTTACCCTTTGTCTTTTCTTTAATTCTTGAAGTATTTTACACCAGCTAAAATTAGAGGCCCCTACACTGGAGATACCAGAACAGTATTTGGGTTATTTTGGAGAGTTGTACTTCTATTCACAACTTGAGTTAGAGGTATTCAAATAGGTGTGAATTAGACTAGATCGTAACATCCGAAAAGAGTGAATACAATCCAAGAGTAGGTATATCTGGAACTTTTTTATTAATAATTCATCCCTGTTTATGAGACCACTTAGAAATTATTTAATCCAGTTCCTTTTATCTGGAAGCTGGTAATGTCATTCTGTTCTTAAAGATAGGCAATTTGAAGACAGGCCTTTCCCTACGGGTGTATCCATGCTATCCAGTCCTTAGGTAGAAATAATAAGTTTCAAAATAGTACGTATGTAGCATAAAATTAGTATTTTTTAATATGCAGTTAGTTTGTCTGTTTAAAACAGTCCAGGTTTGTGTAGGAGTACTGGTATGATAGGATGTTTTTTCTGGTTGCTGCACTGTACATTTTTTCTCTGTGGCTGGTTCAATCTTGAAATTGAACTCATGTGCAGATGCAGTCACTCACCTTTACTGGTGCTGTGGCAGAGTTTGCATGGTGGCTGTTCCACATTTGGTTTTGGCAAGCAGTTGTTCCTGAAATAACTTGTTTTAATATTAGATTGCAAGTTGATCCATTCTCCTGCATAAGTACTTTACAGATCCCAACGTTCCAGTTGTTTGCTTCTCCACGGGCAGGATCTGATGTTAATACAGATAAAATGTGTAGTTTGGCTTTGAAAAATAACTCATGTTCTCTAGTGTTTTGTTAGTCTCCCCTCTATTATGGATCATGTAAAGAAAATATGTGTTTCATTCAGTAAGCAATTTCTGTATTCTGACTTAACATTTTTCTGATGTAACCTTTCTGACCTATTCAGTATTTAGCAAAACCAAGCAGGTGATGTATCCAAACACACAATTTTTAGTTAAGAACTCGAATATAGGGCTGTACCAAAATTACTCATCTCTGTATGGAGCAGCCAGTAAGCAGTTCATGAGAGAGGCTAACAAAATTGGGGTTTTTTGGTTTTGCTTGTTTGTTTTTCTTCCAGTATTTGTAAAGATGGCAAGGATTATTATTTGGAAACTCCTATTTTAAGATTTTTCTGATTCTGATGATCTCAAAAGTTAATGTTTTGGCTTTCACAGCATGCTCTGGCAATAAATTCTGAGATGTGTTACTGTACTAAATAATGAACGTTCACTCTCTACATACAGCACATACTCTTTAAGATTTTATATATATATATATAAAACATACTACTTATGTCATATCTACCCTAAGAAATTTCTCTTCTGCAATGAAGAGTCACAGCTTGCTTACCACCTCAACACGTGGCATCTCTTCAGTTCTTCAGCTGTCATTGAAGAAGGAGCTCCTTGAAGTTCTTTCTTCTGTGGTAGTAGCTCTAACAGAGAACACTACTACTGCAGGTTGTATGGTTTATAGAAAATAGTCTGTCAAAATAAGGTGAATGTTTAGTAAATTAGCATGGTGAGCTGTGTGTGTATTCCTTTTCCTATCTCCGTGTTGTAGTATGCTGGAAGACCCAACAGAGGGCAGCTGATACTTTCGAATGGAGATTGACACTGGATTTATTTTCCTTCCCTGCTGTTAGGTTGGTCGTCTAGAAAATGCCATTGGCTGGTATCACAGTCACCCTGGCTATGGCTGCTGGCTCTCGGGGATCGACGTCAGTACCCAGATGCTTAACCAGCAGTTTCAGGAACCCTTTGTAGCAGTGGTTGTAAGTACCGGCTGATAGTTGGTAAAGCCACATAACAGATGATGTTGGGAGGGCAGTAATTGTTCAATTTTTGTCTGTTGGCATTCTAATAATGTTCATTTTGCATGGTGGAAGCATTAGATCCAAATTCTAAATTGGTAGCGTTACTTGTGCTTTGTTAGACACATACTGGTCAAACCAGTAGTGTTGCTCACCAAGGCCATTTTCCCTGCACTGTTCCAGGTATGGTTCCTGCTCCATCTATTACTCTGAAAGTTCTACTTGCTGCTTTTGCAAAAAAATGTATTGAGTGATCCATGTTCAACCTCTTGCAACAGAAAAGCATCTATTTCTTTTGTTCTCTTTGATGCTTTTTCTGTCAAAATAGAACAAAGCATGCACGCTGAGTTCTGTTACATTGCATCTAAAGTGCCTTTTAAATTAGATCAGTGACGTAGTGCAAGGTAGGAGATAATAGGAAATGTAGCGTCTTTGAAGAAAAAAAGAATTTCTTCTGGCCCTTCAGGACCTTCCAGGCTTCAGATCATATTTGACATCAAAAAAAACCCCTTATTTTAGATATTACATGTACAAGGATTGCTACTGAAGGAAATAAAAGACAGGGAAAAAGAAAGGAAAAATTAGTCAGGAAGAAGCAATCTAACTCTGACAGACAGGATATATAACTCAGTTGGAAAGGATAAATGACCATTAAGTATTTCCACCATGTGAGTTCTCCTATGTAATGACATAAAGTTACCATTTTGGAATGGTTTCCTTGGGACTGCTTTTTTCTTTTTTTTTTTTTTTCCTTTTTTAAATTAATTTGAAAATTAAACAGGGTGTTAGTACATATCTTAGTAAGGAGATTTCCTCATCTGTTTCCTGTATTTTCAACCAAAATACATCAGATCACTGCACTGTTTTTCTTACCTCTAGTGTTTGTAAGATTAAACTGCAGGGGTTTACTGTGGTTTATTGATTGTTCTCAAGTGAAATATCTTCAAAATATTTGGGAAATGAGGAAAAAAGAGTTTGGAAAAAATGTTCAACAGAAGGCTATTGATAATCTCGTCTTCTAGAGTCTCATACCAACAGATGCTAACTGAAAAACCACTGTTTATGACAAAACTGATACCATTTGTGCTGATTACATTTCTGAAATGTAATTATTACACAATAGTAATTATGTATACAGTATTATTCAATACAGTTAATTTATTCCTGTAATAACTTATAACATGCAGATAACAAACATTACCTGTATTTCTACAGATTGATCCAACAAGAACAATATCTGCAGGAAAAGTAAATCTTGGAGCATTTAGGACATATCCTAAGGTAAATAGTTAAAATTATCTAGGGTGTGATCACTAAACTGTCTTAAATAATGCATTGGTTCTAAAGATGACTGCAGTTTGATCTTCTGACAGTTTGAGCTGCTGTGCATTGTTCATTCTAAAAGACGTGGTGATATACTGGTTATTGCATGTCTTTGGATATTGATTACATTTAGAAAGGTTGACTTATAGCTTGGCTTTCATAGATTTTTGGCAGTGTTAAATGAAATAGGCCATGTAGATAATGGAGCTTTCCTAAAATTACATAGCTCCATGTAGCCGTTTTTAATGGATATAGTTACAGGTAGCATTTATCACAATAGATTTATGTTCATTCTCTATCAATTTTTAGTCCTAAACCTAAATGTTAATAGCATGTTTAATATGTTGTAATCTGCTTTTCATTTTAGACATGGAAGGTTCAAAACAATCTACTTAATTCTTTCAAGTATTATTAATCTTTACAAAATAATGTATTAAAAAATCAAGTTAATTAAACAACAATGAAGGGTTAAGATAAAAAAACCCCTAGAAAATCACATAAATATTGGAGATCTAAATCTCCCAATACAGTCTTTCCTTTATACATGAAATTATATATTATACAGAGATTATAACTGCTATTTGATTTCAGTATTACAAAATTCAGGCATATCCTTCAAATTTTCAGTGTTTTGACTATAATCAAGTACATTAGAGTGTCATCCAGTAAAACTGTAATTAACAAAGATGCTTGTGAGAGGTTCCTAGTTGCTTTCAAGCATTATTTTTCTATTGACAAATATATGAGAGATCTTAGAACAATTTCTGATTCAGATGAATATTCAGTTCTGTAGGCAAAACCACTTCATAAATGCTTTCAGAATTTTGAGCAGGAAGAGAAATCCTGCACCTGAAAACCAAACTGTATATAGAAAATGCGTATTGTAAGAGTATTTTTAGTGAGACCTCACAGTGGTGTGTGGGCAGTTCTTGCCTAGTCAGTACCTGTGAGTGGCACCATCTTACCTAAAACTTCAGTTATTTATTTAGCCATCCTGAAGGTATATCCAAGCCATGGATGTTTCTTCCCTCTTCTTATGCCTTCTGCCTTCCCTTAAAAAAGGATTGAAATAGCTTCCAAGAGTAGGTGGCTCTGGCTTGCCATCTGAGTTTGAAAAAGTCTCAACTATGACAACTAGTTTGCTTCCAACGTGCTTTTTTGATAGACCTGCAGACGTAATGACTGCTAGAAAAGCCAAGTGTAAACCTGAGATCCAAGAAAATTCCAAATTTCAGGCTACTGGGGGAAATTTCATTCTTCATAGGGAAAATAAACAAGAATTGCATAAGCTAGGTATTTTGTGAAGTGCTTTCAAAGAGTTGAGGCATTTTTAAAAGTCCCAAAATTACTGTGTCCAAAAACTACCATGTCATCTTTGACCTTTGTTCAATTTTTAGGGTTATAAACCTCCAGATGAAGGTCCCTCTGAATACCAGACTATTCCACTTAACAAAATAGAAGACTTTGGAGTACACTGTAAACAGTAAGTAATGTAAAAACTACAAACTAGCACACATTCTCTTTGTGTGTGTGTGTGTGTGTGTATGTTCAGGTCAGTGATTGAGTACAAGAAGGTACCTGTCTTGGAGTGTTTCAGATCTTGAAATCCTTTGCTGCTTTAGTGCTGTTGGTTTTGTGAAAAAGTGTTACTGTCATTTATCAGGAGATATTTTAAGGAGAAATGTTATGGAGGTGAAGGTGAACCTGGTTAAAAGCTTTAGCACTTGGTTCCTGGACACCTTTAAGAAGTGGCACTTCCTTAGCACAAGGAGGAAAGGGTCAGGTGTAGATCTAGCAGCAGGGTTAGGGAGGCTGAGGTGTGTCTGCTCTTCTGAGTAGTGGCAAGTGCTGTGGGTCTTTATCCTGTGTCACTGAGCATGTTAAGCTTCTGTCTTTGGCAAGAGTGGAAAGTGGAGCTGCTGCGAGGGTAATATCAATATAAAGAATTACTGCTAGTTTCCTTTCCATGAATTAGAGAGGTAGTTGAGTTTTAACCATCCTTTAGCTGTTCTGTCCCTTAGCCACATGCTCATCACCTCATATCTACATTTGCTTAGTTGTTGAGCATTTGTTTTGCCACATCAGTCCCCTGATCTAATACAACTTGTGGGAGCACACATTCTTGCTGGTTAAGCTAAGTTTGGGTGGAAAAGAGACAGTGTTTGCAAAGAACAGCTAAGGAAACATTGGACTGCTTCTTTCAATCACAGCCTGGTTTCAATTCTACCTTCAAATGGTTGACAAGCACTACAACATAAGCACCTGTGTACAGACAACTTGCATATCTCATTGACATCAGTGTGTCCTGTAGGCTGTTGCATAGTCTTTTCACATTTTTGGTACATGGATGTCAGTGCATTATAGTTGCGTGCAAAGTCTGACCCTGAAGATGAAGAAATTTTAACAGTTGGAATTTGTCTTCTCATGCCATTTGAGGAAAAATCTAGAACAGTAGCTACACAGAAATCTATGTAGAACTGTAATTTCTAGACTTTCTAGTCCTTTTAAGTCTAGCATTGGCCATTAACCCGTGCTTTCAATTGTGAAAGGGAGGATAAGTTTTATCCTTTCTGGTTTAGAGGCAGTCAGTTTGTGAGAGCTCATTTAGTGTGGGCTTTTTTGAAGTTGGAAGTTATTAATAGTTATCATTATAATCTCCATCTCAGGAAGTTTGCTTCTTGTACAAGCCATTTTTTTCCATCCAAAACAAGAAAATATTTTCCATCCTTTCTGAGAAGGAAAGAGCAGTTTGGTGAACAGAGGGAACTAAAACTGGAAATTTGTCATGCTACTGAATTATTGATAGTACAAAAGACTGGAGTAGTGGTGTCCTCTCAATAGTATGGGTAGTAGGAGTAAGAATTGGGACTTTAGAGAACTTAACGATTCTGTGGTTTATTCTAGTTTGGCAGAGACCTTTAAGATACTGCCAAGTCCACCACTAACTCATGTCCCTAAGCACATCTTTTAAATACTTTCAGAGGTAGTGACAACTCCTTCCTTGGACAGCCTGTTCCAATGTTTGACAACACTTTTGGTGCAGAAGTGTTTCCTAATATCCAATCTAAACCTCCTCTGGCACAACTTGAGGCCATTTCCTCTTGTTCTATCACTTGTTACTTGGGAGAAGAGACCAACCCCCCACTTGGTTACAACCTTCTTTCACGTAGTTGTAAAAAGTGGTAACATCTCCCCTCAGCCTCCCAGTTCCCTCAGCCACTCCTCTAGGCTTCATATCTAGACCCTTAATGATACTGGCTGTTTGGGAAGCCAGTGACTACTGATTGTCATAGTAGCAGTCTGGATTATCTTGGTCAAATTTCTCTCCGTAATTTGTGGTGAGTGTCCAATGTGAAACTGTTTCCATTTAATCTTTTTAAGTGGCTTTGTAATTCTTTGCATTTCTAATTCTCCATCTGCCATACGTCTCTCTGAAGAACTGACTTGGCACCTTGTTTTTCTAAGCATATGTGAAATAAGGGTACTTGTTCTATCACAGAAATAGTTAAGTGTGGTATGTTGGTAGATTTTTAGAGCACGTTTATCTTGGATGGAATTTCTTACAGAAATGCCAAGCAAAATAACTTTCCAGAGAACCCAAGAGATTATTGATAATCTGCTCAAGAATTTCCTCATCAAAATAAAGTTTAATACAGCTCTTTAACGTTGCTGTAATTCACCTACACTAATGACTTTGCACAGCTCAGCTTTCTATCTGCTTTACCATCGCCGTGAATTCTGTGGCGCCAGTAGAGCCTGGCTTTCAAAGTAGGTGTGGTGGAACACATGATTGTTTGTCTGTTTGCAATATTTACTGCTTTGGAACAGTCCTAATTGAATTAGAGGTGATAACTGTTACTTAGAGATGATTGCAGTTTTGCATTTATCACAGGATTGAAGATCCCAAGCATGGACAAGGCACCATCGTGTTGCAGAAGCTGTTAAGAGAATAATTTAAAGGATTTTGCAGTCTCATTAAATAGACCACAGCAGTATGTGAGGGGATTATGTATATCTGTATTAAAGCTATATATGAAATACTTATGGCAAATCTTTTTAGAGATAAAATTGGAACTGGGGGTGACTTTTTCTTGTTCAGTGCTTCAAATTTTTGAAGATATTTGCCACTAATAAGGGGGTTTTGAGTGGCATATACTGTGGGCTTCTCAGCCAAATAACATGTATTTAGATGGAAGCTTATTTTTCTCTGCATGTTTGTTTTTAAAGGTATTATGCTTTAGAAGTCTCATACTTTAAATCATCTTTGGATCGTAAATTGCTTGAGCTTTTGTGGAACAAGTACTGGGTGAACACTCTCAGTTCTTCTAGTTTGCTTACTGTAAGTACTGCGGTGTGCTATTGTGTGCATAGATTGATTCATTAGTGCTGAAATCCAGGGCTCCTACTGTAAAAATATATTTGCTTTTTAAAAGTAGAAGGTGGGAATAACTTGTTGCACTGTAATGAATAGTATACCTTAATACCTAAATTAGCACTAAAAAAAACTTCAACCCCAGAACACCAACAGAACTGTTAAAATGAGGTTTCAACAGAAATGCTGCAGGTGGACCTTCAGTGTAACAGCTCAGCATCAAAACCTGCCTTCTGCAAAAGCCAATTTTATAGCTTTTCTCTCGGTCAAAATCATCTGAGTTTTACTTACTCTTTCATAACTCAGGGCTCGAGCAGAAAGTAATAGAGTGCCTCTTTCAGGCCTTGGGTATTGAGCATTTATTTGTCAGATGTTCACCTTCTGCTCTCTCGGCCACCACTCCTGTGCTACTCCTGTACTTCATGACACCAACTGTAGAAAAGGGTTAAAATGTGCAGCACCTTACCTATGGTCTTAAAGGCTCTTTTCAGATCTTGTTTGTTTTGCGCGTAAATGCTTGAATGTATACCTTAGATTTCAGTATGTTTGTTGCCTTTTTCTCCTAAGAATGCTGACTACACCACTGGCCAAGTCTTTGATTTGTCTGAAAAATTAGAACAGTCAGAAGCTCAGCTTGGAAGGGGCAGTTTCATGCTGGGTTTAGAGACTCATGATAAGAAATCAGAAGACAAGCTTGCAAAAGCAACAAGAGACAGGTAAGAGAACGTATCGTGGTGTCCTTCCCTGTAAGAAGTGTTAATTTTGTTCTAAACTTCTATTTTGCCTTTAATTGTAGCCTACCAGCTAAACTGTAACCTATGAAGATTAACTCGAATATAGATAGAAATGAGAGACTCCAAATATCACTAGTTCTTTTTGAAGGTTTAAGAAAATCTTGCCTTTATTAAACCTACAATGTTTTTCCAGTATTTGTTTCTGGAATAAATTCAACTCTAGTTTATATTTATTAAACAAAAAAGTCCTGTTAAATTGCATCAGTGTACAACAGAGAAAAGAGAGATCTTCTGTCAAGTACAGAATGGTAGCATTGCTGGAAAAGAGCACATTTTAATGTAATTAATTTGGTTTAACCTAACAGTAAATAAAATTATTATCTAGAACATGATTTTAAGAACTGGTGCTTACAGTCCAGTGAGTTTTGATTACACTGGTGCAATACTTTCATTCACTTAAAAATTAAGAACTCTATTTTTTTTTCATACTTCTTAATTATTGCATCCTCTTTTCTGTGAATGAGGATTTTGTTGTTGTTTTGTGGGTTTTTTTGTTTTCTAAGGAGTAGGTTACAGACATTCTGGCCTTTAACTGATTTTTTTTTTTTTCAATACCAGATGAATGATGAATTTAATGATAGGTGAAAAAAATCAAGAAGTCTTGTGTGAAGAGACCAGCTTATAAATCAATTATTTATATCTTTCTCGGTATGATTCAGGTGAACATGGCCTTAATGTTCAGAGGAGTCAGGTTGTGTTGGACAGACCCTTGTTCCACAGCAGGGGATACCTGCACATGCATCTGTGTATTTGTGTCCTTGTTAGGGAGCGTTCACAGCTCTTATGTGTGAGCGAGCTGGAGGGGGGAATGACTTTATAGAAGATGATACAGACTATTTCAGTTGCAGAATCCATTTGCAGTGGAGTTAAGGCTGTTGCTAGCTCACAACAGCCAGATTAAGTGATACCTCCCAGTTCCTTTAGTGACACAGTTACAACAGGAAGCCTTTAAAGACGTGAGGAGGATGGTAGTTGCTGACAAGTTTGCTTGGATTTTGATCCCTGTTTGGTGCCCCGTAACACTGATCACATTTTACTTTCACATTATTCTCATGTGCTTACAGCTGTTCTAAGAAATAACAACTCCTCTGATCACCCCGCTGTGTTATTTCTTGCAGAGTTTCTAAGCACTTTTTCTTTCCTATTTTCATTTAGTCATCATCAGAAGTTAGTTTATAAATTGCAGGACTGGAAAGGATTGTTGTTGTCATCAGTTCTGCTTTCCTCTGTAACAGAGGCTACTGTAGTTCCCAAAATGAACTGTAACACTTTTACAGATGCATGTTTTTCTTTATCCAATAATCTTTCCTGTGAAAAGACAGTAGAAAACTCCTACAGACACAAGGAGAATTGATTCAGTGGCACCCAAATTACTATCAAGAAATAAGGTTGCAAAGTTAGCTACAGTTGGTGTACCTGTTTTTAGGAAAAATTATACTGTAAGACATTAGCATAAAGATCTGTACACTTGCCTGTATGGTTGCTTCTGTTTCTGCCCATACACATCTTTTAAGAGCCATTTCTCAAGAGTACATGACACATTAGGCAAACTCTGCTCCAAGCTGGCTTCCTTTGCTTAGGATTTCTTTATCTGTCTAGTAGTTTGTCCCTATTCTCCTCTATGCCTTCAGGGCTGATTCATCATCTGCATTTGTATATTCTGTTTTGAGGTGTTTTGATTTCTTGCTTGATGGTACATCTACCTAAGCCAGGCACACTGGATGAAACTTGGAACCACAGGAATCTTCTCAGCGGTTTTGCGTGTTACGCATTTTGAACTAATAACCGATGAGCTCTGTAAACTCTTCCTTTAATATTCTCTGTAAAGTTGGTTTTTTAGAGGTGCTCTGGTTATTGTGCACTTGCTGACCTGGGGTTGGGCAATGGAGATAAGGTAGAGAATAGCATGAGCCTTCAGGCACTGATAACAGCTGGTAGCTCCATACCTCCAGGGATTTAATTTTTCTTATTTTCGGTCCAGGTGACCACAGAGCTCCCTTGCTGTTTTTAATGCAAAATCTGTGAAATTCCCAGATAAATAAGTTTTCTGGAATTGGTCTTTCTGTGCACAGTGCTAGGCAGTTTGCTTTAGAAGTAACAAAAAGTTACTGGCAACAATGGCTGAATTGTGTGTGTGACTTTTTCCTTTCTGGACAGTTGAGATTCATGGGGTTGTGGGCACCCTGAACTTCCAAAACAGCTGAGTATCTTCAGATAAAACGACAGTTCAGTTTTTGGCCAACATTGAATTTATGCTTGTTTTTCAGCTGCAAGACCACCATAGAAGCTATACATGGATTGATGTCTCAGGTTATTAAGGATAAACTTTTTAATCAAATTAATATAGCTTGAAGTGCATCACCAGCTGATACACATCTCCAAAGCAGGAAAAAAAAAGTCATGGTTTCTTCTGTAGTACTTCAATATTTCCCACCTGTCTGAGCAGTTTTAAAGAACAAAATGTTCTGAAATGTAGTGCAACATTTTGTTCTTTATCATAAAACACAACCAGTGTGGAGAATTGTTCCAAAAGAAAAATAAACGTGACTTACTGGATCTTGCTTTTGGGTATTTATCTCTATTATCCAACTGCAATAAAACAATTTTGAAAATGAGTGTTTTGGGGCTTGATTATTATTTTTTTTTTGCAGACATTCATCTCTTTCTTATTATTCTGGCCACTCAAGTTAGGTAGGTAACCTACACAATATAAGAAGTTTGTTTCTCAGATTTTCACTTCCATGCTTATCTTTTAACAAGTTATTAAATCTAATGGAGCCTTTCCTCATTTAGTTTTTCTGGTCCACCCAGAAATGGTGCCTTTTCACAGTGATGAAACATTCATGCATGATGCTACAGCATTTTCCTTCTAGCAAACAGGCAATGGACATTTAATATTTCTAATTAGTCAACAACCAGTTCCAGAGTGAAACTAATACTATGGCTCTATACCGTTATTATTCTCTTGCTCACTTCCTATTGCTTGTCATAGTCACTTCTTGCATGCAAAAGAACAAAATGAAAAATTATCTCTGAAATACACATTAGGCTCATTTAGGGCCACAGATAGTAAAGTGCATTAATCATCATTGCTGGCTTACAACAGGGTGCTGCTGCAGGGCTGATCTTAAGTTTGTTTTGGAGGCTTTCATACTGCATTTCAATAATTCAAGATGTTTGGATTTCAGGTTTTTATCCTTAATTCTGAGTTTCCTGGGGGTTTTGGAATGTTGACTTCTGGGATAATTTATGCTTTATGCAATATGCCATTATGCCTTATACCTTAAGTAACTGATACTCCTTTTCAACCTTAATTCTGCCTTGATGTGGGTTTTGCTTTTGTTTTGGTCTGGAAATTTTAATAGCTATTACTCATTTGGGGCTTTTCAGCCAAATGGATTCCAGTGGATTTGAAGCTCAGATACAAGTTATACCACAGAAAGTTGTTATTCTGTGGGGAAATGCAGATAGCCTGCAGAAATTCATAAAGAGTTTTAAAGCAGCAGCATCCAACAGTATAGGGCATACACATTTAACCAGAGGTAGTAAAGTTGAGCTAGGTAACAGATGTACAGTTTGATAGAACAATTTTATGCTGCTTCCAGCATGGTCATGGTGGTGGGGAGGCAGGAGAAGCAAGCTGTGGTATTTTAATATTCAAAGCTATTGATTTTTGCAGCAATATACTTCTTTACAAGCAAGCATGGTACCTAAGTTCCAGGAAGATACCACAAGTATACCTGGCAAGTAACTGCCTGCTTACTTTCTTCCATGGGTGTTTGTGAGACTTCAAATTTTAGCACACAGCTGTTGTCCCACTCCACATGTGTTTACACTCAGAAGTACATTACTTTTGTGAGATAAATGCCTGTTAAAAAATATAACGTGTTGCTACTTTACAGACCTGGCATAACATGATCCAAAAGTTTTGGATGTCCTGTATTACCAGAAATAGAAAACAATAGTTTAATCTCTCATTAGTCTGTTTAAATTGTCCTTATTTGTTATAGCAACAAGCTGCAATTTCTGTGCATGCAAGCCTACAATGAATATTTTTGGTCCAGGTTGATTTAAAAAAACAAGCTGTTTTATAAACTGTAGCAGGATAAATGGTGTGGTAAATAGTTGTCCACTGAGCTGTGTATGGTGTCACTTGCTGAGCATACAGGGTCAGAACTCAGTTTAAAACCGTACTTGCCGTGTGGCTGTATCTGAGGCCTCTGTAGGATCCTTTCTGCGGTGTTGAGGAACCAAAACAACAGCATCCTTGTCTTTGATCAACAATTTTTAATGCTAGCATTACTCCAAATTCTGCCTTAATGGAGATCAGAGTGTGTTGAAGGTGATTACCACAAAGTACTCATCGGGTATGAGCGTACCTGCACACAACTTTATCCTAAATGGCAGAGCATCGTTAAGGGAGAGAAAGTTTGCTGTAATCCTACCAATTGATTCTGAGATTTTACTATGAGTAAAGGTATTGTTGAGAACAGTACGTGTTGTGCATCAACAAATACATGAATTCACTCTTAAACATTTACATCCACTTTTTATTTAGAAATGGTGCACGAGTACCACGTAGCAGGTAATTATTTGGTCAGGTGATTCAGTACATACAAAAGCATATGTAAATGGGTTCTCTTTATTTAGATTTCTGAGACAATTCTGAGTGCCTTTGACATTTTAATAAATGAAAATCCAATGACCACAATTAATTTCTTCATCTAACTATTTTCCAGCAGATGTTCAAGTTACAGTGTGTTGAAAATGCTCGGTTCTAGTTGTCCTGTACACTCACCTTGCTCACTCGTGCAAATGAGGCTATGCATTTTAATCTCAACAAAATCAAAATAAATACATGAATATTTATAACAATCCAATACCAGGGACTAAGCTGTAAATCCTGACAGAGTTCCGGTTTGGCTTTATTGTGCACGGGCTTTTAAGAAGAGCCTTTCAGATTTAATTCTGTGGTTACAGGGACATCAAAGATGCTTCATTGTCCTATCAGACTTCCTTCTCCTTTGAAGTTCCCTTCAAACATTCAGTAAGAACTGGAATGGCAGCACCTATAAATTCATTTTCTTGCCTGAATATGGAGTGGTTGTGCCTCAGTTGCCACGTGGAAACACAAAAAAAAGACATCCTTTTTCTTGCCTTTTCCATTTTTAGATTTAATGTGGCTGTGAGAGAACAGCTCCTATTTCTGTTCACCTGTCTATCTGTCGGGCTCCTTAAAATGCAAATAGGTGAGAGAAGGTGGAAGGGGCTAGGGCAGACACCCCTGAAAGCCCCAAGAGTGCTGTAAGGGAAGAGCACCTGAACCTGTTCTGAACATGTCTCATAGCTTTATGGAGTCTGTCGATTTCTAATAGCTTGGGATATGCTGACAACAGTTTTGTGTGCCTTACCCCCACCTCAATGGAAAGCTCTCTCTGCCACCATTAGCCACCAGCATCTAGGTTTTGTTTCAGACTCTGTCACGTTGACTCATGAGCAATCTTTGTACGAGCAACCTCACAGAAGCCAAGAAATTTTTGCTTTAGAAAAAGCTAATAGAAAGGGTCACCTTAATCTTTTGCTTTTAAGCAGCATCACAAGTTCCTCAGTTGTCTCTTACTTCACACTCAGGCTTGCCTTACCTCACTGTGTCTCTGCTTCAGATCCTATTTTACGAGGGACTGTCTTGTTTTGATTGTGCCCCTGTACTCAGCATTGGTGAGGCCCCACCTTGAGTGCTGTGTCCAGTTCTGGGCCCGACTACAAGACAGACATAGAGGTCCTCGAGCGAGTCTGGAGAAGGGCAACCTGGCTGGTGAAGGGGCTGGAGAGCAAACCTTAGGAGGAGTGGCTGAGGGACCTGGGGTTGTTTAGCCTGGAGAAGGGGAGGCTGAGGGGAGACCTTATCACAGCCTACAACTACCTGAAAGGAGGTTGTAGAGAGGTGGGCAGTGGTCTCTACACAACTGACAGGTGGTAATAGGACAAGGGGGAATGGACTCAAGCTGCGCCAGGGCAGGTTCAGATTAGGTATCAGGAACAAGTTCTTGAAAGGAAGGATTGCCCAGATCTTCACCTGGGCATTGGAACAGGCTGCCCAGGGAGGTGGTTGAGTCACCATCCCTGGATGTGTTTAAAAGATGGGTAGATGAGGAGCTCAGGGATATGGTTTAGTAGAGGACAGGTATGGTTGGATTCAATGATCTCAACGGTCTTTTCCAACCTTGTGATTCTGATTGTGTTTTCCTTGCCTTCAGTGGCAGTTCGTGCACACAAGCTCAGATCAAACACAGCGCCCTCTCTCAAATTTACTGTTTAGTATGAACTCTAACGCCAGTCAACTATTTACTGTTGGTTATTAAAAAACATGAATCCAAGATGTAAAGGTGATTGCTGACGTTACTATTTTGTTTACAAGGTTAAAAAGATAACAAATACAATTAAACATTAATTACCTTACTTATTTTCTGCCCTTTGCTAAATTTCTGAGATCTAAAAATTTTCAGTTACCAGTTTAAAATAAGCTTGGTACGTTACTTTGGTAAACATACTACTTTATCTATTGTGATGGCTACACCCCAAACTGCCCAAATCAGGACTGGACTCTTCTTATGCTACTATAATTTAATTAACTAATTTCTATACAATATTTATTGAAATCCCAATGCAAAATATTTACATATTGTACAATAAACTAAATTAAGATAAAATGATAAAAACAAACCATTTGAAAGTACAAAACCAGACAAAATTTAAACACTACAGAGTTGAGCTAACAGCATTTCAAGGGTGCAATTCCCTAAGAAGTGAAAATGATTAAAATATGGGGTGATAATACATAAGATTAATTACATGTACATAGATATTTTTTTGTGTGTGTCAAGTCTTAAAGAACTGACATCAGAGTCTCCAGTTAGTTGAAGGATTTTTCTGGAGTTGAAAACAATTATGCTAAACCTTTAAGGAATTAATGAAGTATCTTGTTCCTTAGGGTGTATTTTTTATGAGCTGTAGTTTTGCTTTTCAGAGCCTAGGAATAATATCCATGAGGAAATATGTAATTTAGGAAAGTTAATTTTGACCCTCAGATGAAACTTATAACATATGAAATATTTGCTGCGACGTTTGGTTTGTTTTTAATTATGAAAAATTGCTTCATACAGGGCTTTCTGAAAACTACAGTATTCTGGGAAGTAGCATGGTCCAGTGGATAGGTCACAGGACTGCATCTCTAGAGAATTGGATTTTCTTCCTGACTTTTCACACAGCAGGAGTGCATAAACTTTAGCAAGGCATTTTTGCCAGAGCAAGTGTCTGTCTTCTTCTATGAAATAAGATTGATCGTTAGCCTTTTAAAAATACAGAGGAAAAAGGATATTTAAGTATTACCAGTTTTATGCACTAAAAAGTCATGGTTACATCTCCAGTTTGTCAGACATTACCACCTTAAATAACAATTGTTAATCATGCTGTTAGCAAAGAATGTTTATTCTGTTTTGCATAGTTTGTCTGTTTAGATCATGGCAGATAGGAGGAAATGCCTAAGCCCTTTGAGGGGATTAGAACTAGATTGTTTCAGGAACTCTGTTTTCAGCTGAAACATGCATTCAACTCCTATGTAATTTGTCCATCATTTCCTGCGTGAATTTCTGTTTGCTTTAGATCCGATTTCCTTAGGGCTTGTCTATAACTGCAGTGGCATTACTTTATTTAAAAAGGAAATTAATTTATGTGCCTGCATCTAATAGCATGTAATCTTTAGTAATTACAACCATCTGAACTTCTTCCCCAGCTAAAGACTAGTTGCACTCACTTTATCATTTGAGGTTAGAATTCAGCTTGTATTTTTCATCTGTGGGAGGCATTTTCAGTCTGATTTCCACAAAGCTGGAGATCCAACTGGAGAAACTTAAGGGGTACTAAAAGAGCAGATATTCTTCCAGCTTAAATGAGATGTACGTATTGTATATGGTGATACAAACTCCAGGCTAGTTCCTCATTATACCAAGGTTTTGTGGAACATTTTCCTTTTCCACTTCAAAAAATTCTTGTAACAACTAGCTAAAACTCTGAAAACGGCAAACAACAGTTAAGCACAAATATTTATGTAAAACATCAGCCAGGGACAAACAACATGTAAATAACATCTTACATCTATTTAAGAACAAAGAAGAATGACTTTGTGAATACTCAGATTTCTCTCACTGTACAGTGTTTGAGAAAATAAAGCCAAGGTACCAGATCATTGTCTGTTTCTGAACAATAGCAGCATATAGTAATTTTTACCTTCTCTTGGTTCATCTGTCAAACTTTATTACAGTATTTGGAAAGTTGTGAATTTTCCTATGGTGAAAATTTGAAAGTTTGGTTTGAATTATTTATTGCTCATCTTTGGAGACAGAATCCTACACTTCCCCAGTCAGCACTGTAGTCTCTGCTGGAGAAAAGAGAAGATGTTCATTAATAAAACCATTGCAAACACTATAAAGATAAAATGTTTGTTCTAAACCAGATAGTTTTCTACTAACTTTTACTTCCAGGCTCTAACGGATTTTAATGCTGGGAGATACAGACAGGGCATGTCGCTTTTTGCCATCTGCCAATAATATCAATTATGCTAACAGTTTTGGAGTAGTAACAAGCCTTCAAGTTTTATAATAGTTACTCCTCTTGGGCTTCAGGCCTCATCTGATACTGGACATATCTTAACTTGATTTTCATTGTATTTGTAGAAATAATTCCAGGGAGTTTTGTAACAGCCAGCCTGTTATCTGTCTCATTTTAATCATGTTAGTGGTTTTCTGGCTTATCCCCAGTTTTGCTTAAGCTGGCACAGTTCTGTCCGTATCAGCAGTTGGAATGAGGAAGTGTTAATCCACCCAAGGAATAAGTGACAGAGTAGAACCAGGGAGGCAGCAGTAGCGTGAGCCATGAACCATGCATGGTCCCTGAGGAGAAGGGGGCATGTGTTAATACTTACTTGGGAAGACAAACCACATCACATGCCCTCCCCCCCATTTCCTCCTCTTTCTCCCAGCTTTATATGCTGAGCATGACATCATATGGAATGGAATATCCCTTGGGTCAGTTGGGGTCAGCTATCCTGGCTGCATCACCTCCCAACTCCTTGTGCATACCCAGCCTACTTGCTGGTGGGGTGGGGTGAGGAGCAGAAAAGGTCTAGGCTCTGTGTAAGCCCTACTTAGCAGTAGCAAAAGCAGCTGTGTTTTATAAACACTGTTTCAGCACAAATCCCCACCCCAGCCACATACTAGCTACCATGAAGAAAATTAACTCTATCCCAGCACACCGACAGAGGCAGGCTAATGCCCACCATGTGAGCAGGTAACTGTTTGGGCCACGTTTCAACTCCTCCCTCAAATGAGGACACTAGGCTAGGAATCTTTTTTTTTTAACCAGATGTTGAATTTTGTAAAAAATAGTAGAACTTAGAACCTTCCTATGCCTGTCTCTTCTGGCAGTTTTAGCGAGGGTTTGCTTGATGGGTTTAAAAGCCAGTAGGCAGTGTATACACGCAGAAACATCAAGAACAGGTAAGCACCATGTCCTCAAGAATCCAGGCTGGCAACATCTGACTTAATGGATTACAGCTTTATTCTTCAAAGACTTTTCAATACAGCTCTCAGCAAATTTATTGAAATCAAAGCACTATTTGCTCTGCACTATGTTTTTGAGAAGCTTTTATTTGCTAACTTTGAAAATATAAAAACCAACACAAATTTGTTTCAGACATATTTTACATATTAAAACAGCTATACTGAAGCAAAGGTGTTGAATCCAGTTTATATAGCTGTCTAGCCACAAAAGAGAAAGGCAAGAGATACTCAGGAAAAAGTCTGATGGAATAAAATGTTTGAAACCCTGGAAAGGATTGTCAGAAATTGTTAGGCTTCAACCTAATGTTTTACAATTAGAAGCATGAATATCTTCTAAGGATGTTTGTCTTACTTGTTATATGACTGACATACAGAATCCATACACACAGAACTAGCTCTGTGCAAAACACATGGTAATGCTTATGCAAGGGAGGCTCTTGAGGTGTTTCATGTCCTTACAAGTAAATTTGAGTTCAATGTTCCAATCTGGAATGCTAAGAAATATAGCCATCGATGGGTTTACACAGGTATTTCCAAAAGCTTGTTTGAAGACAAGGACTTTGTGTACTCAGCCAAATTACTGCCGTCCTGGAGAGTACACAGATG
The DNA here is from genome assembly GCA_027925045.1 of Hypotaenidia okinawae. Classification (NCBI taxonomy): domain Eukaryota; kingdom Metazoa; phylum Chordata; class Aves; order Gruiformes; family Rallidae; genus Hypotaenidia; species Hypotaenidia okinawae. Next base: position 127,242,799 of record BSDF01000002.1, on the reverse strand, counting down.
ATGTTTAAGACTCTGTGCCACCAGATGAGAATCTTATTTCAAATCTTAATGAATAAATTACTCTCTCTGAAACTCCTCATTGCTTTTTCTGCCTTTAAATCAGATTACTAACGGACAGCATTAGACACCTGCAAAATCTACTGCCATGAGGGAGAACAAACTGAGTCCAAAATTAACTTTGAAAATATTACCATACTTTTTTTACGGAAACATTTTCCAGAACAAGCAGCTCCAGGGCATGCTCAGTTTGGATTCCACCACAGAAACAAGGACATCTTACAATCATTGTATTCTCAGCAAGAAGGATAGAGGAAATTTGAGGTTGGAAGGATAGGACTCTTCATACCTTATCTGTATTTCTAACAAAGGTCAAAGTGGACCATGCTTGCTCATTTTTCCTGTAAGAGAAATAAAGTCCAAATCTTGGTTTCATCAGAAGCAACATAGTCACTGACCAGCTTATGCACTTTTATGTTGCAACATGGCAAGCACATAACATGTATAAAATATAATTAACTTCAGTGAGTTATTCATAGGTTTCACTGATAAAATCACAGAATGGACGAGGTGGGAAGGGACCTCTGGAGGTCATAAGGTCCAACATACGCTCTGACACAGGGCTCTCTACAGCCAGGAAACATTTTTGCCATGTGTCCAGGCAGCTTTCGAGTACCTCCAAAGATGAAGATTCCACTACCTCTCTGGGCAACCTGTGCCAGTGCTTGGTCACCCTCACAGGGAAAAAGTGTTTCCTGATGTTTGGAGGGAACCTCCTGTGTGTCAGTTTGTGCCCGTTGCCTCTGGTCCTGTCATGGGCACCACTGAAAACAGCCTGGCTCCATCTTCTTAATTCCTTCCCATCCATTGATGGGATCCGCCTGAGCCTTCTCTTCTCCAGGCTGAACAGTCTCAGCTCTCTCAGCCTTTTCTCAAAGGAGACGTGCTCTTGTCCCTCCCTCACCTTAATTGCCTTTTTCTGGGCTCTCCAATATGTCCATGTTTCTCTTGTCCTGGGGAGCCCAGACCTGGACCAGGCACTCCAGACATGGCCTTACCAGTGCTGAATAAAGGGGCAGGATCACCTCCGTCCACAACTGGCAACGCTTCCCTAATGCAGCCCAAAACACCATTAGCTTTCTTTGCAGCAAGGACACATTTCTGGTCCACATCTAACCCGGTGTCCACCAGGACCCCCAAGTCCTTCTCTGCCCAGCTGTTTTCCAGCTGGTCAGCCCCAGCCTGTGCAGGGGCAGGGATTTGCACTTCGCACTGTTGAACTTCATGATGGTTTTAGTCAGCCCACTTCTCCGGCCTGTAGAAGTCCCTCTGGGGTGACAGCATGATCCTCTGACCTATCAGCCACTCCTCCCACTTTATGTCATCAGCAATTAATTCCTTTTAAAAATCACTAAAAAAAGTTGATATAATACTTACCTAAAAAAACCCCACCCAAACAAAACCACCTCCAAATTCAAATGTTTCATCACAGAAAAGAATACTAAACCTTTGCTGAACTTTTTTTAATAGAACACTGCTGTTAAATACAGTACCTGTCCAATTCATTAAGCTGTTAGCCCTTCTAATTTAAGCATGGGGGAAATGAACCATATCATTTCCATGCCACCATTAACTCATGCACAATGCTGACCAACATGAAGGAAGAAGTGATAACACCAGATGGAAAACCTGCAGGTAAATAAAACTTAAGCTTACCCAGCATTATTAAGGTACTAGTACAGCAGCAAGCTCTTCACAGGGGAGACATTCAAATTCCATTTGCACTATCAGGTTTCAGAGTTTTGTTCCGGGAAACTCCCATTGTGTTTCCTGGAAATTCCCATCATGCTATTTGGACTTGTGTAAGGCCTTTGACATGGTCCCCCACCACATCCTTATCTCTAAATTGGAGAGATGTGGATTTGACGGGTGGATCATCTACTGGATAAGAAACTGGTTGACAGAACGTAGACAAAGAGTGGTGGTCAATGGGTCTATATCCAGGTGGTGGCAAGTGGTGTCCCCCAGGGGTCTGTCTTGGGACCGGTACTCTTTAACATCTTTATCAATGACATCGATGATGGAATTCAGTGCACTCTCATCAAGTGTGCGGATGACACCAAGCTGAGTGGTGTGGTTGACATAAAACAGAAGGAAAGGAAGCCATCCAGAGAGATCTTGACAGGCTGCTAAGGTGGGCCGGGGTGAACCTAATGAGGTTCAACACTGCAAAGTGTAAGGTCTTGCACTTGGGCCAGAAGAATCCCAGACATAGATACAGACTGGGAGAAGAGCTCCTTGAGAGTAGCCCTGCTGAGAAGGATCTGGGTGTCATGGTGGATGAGAAACTTAACATGAGCCAGCACTGTGCTCTTGCAGCTCAGAAGACCAATGGTATCCTGGGCTCCATCAGGAGAAGGGTGGCCAGCAGAGACAGAACGATCACTACCAAGCCCAACCAACCCTCTCCCCTCAGCCCCGTCACGGGCCAGCTCAGGCCACCTCCCAGGGCCACTGGCGCCAAGACATCGAAGAACCCGGTCCGCCCCTGCCCGCCCCTCCCGAGGCCGCAGGCGCGGCTCCCGCCCTCTCCCGGAGCCCGTGCTCTCTCCTCAACGCTGATTGGATGCGGACGGCGCGCGCCGCAGCCGGCGGTGGGGCCCTTCTGCCTCCTCGGCTGTTGGCGTGTGGTTGCCGCGGCAACCAGGGGCGGCTGAGGCGGGAACGGCTCCTCTCTGTCCGCAGTCCCGCGGCCGGGAGGTGAGGGTGAGAGGGGGGCAGGTGTTTTTCTGGGGTGGGAGTTGGGAGCCGATCCTGACCTCTACCCGCCCCTCTTCGCTGGCGGGCTGGGGCGTTAAAGCCGCCTTCCCAGACGCTGTGCCGTGCGAGGTGGGGGGGTTGCTGGCGAAGTCACCCGGCGCTGGGGATCGAGGCGGGCCTGCCTCAGGCAGAGGCCCTGCGCTGGCAGTCTGTCTCTGGCGGCTCGTTTGTAAGGAAGGCGTAAGTAGGGGCTCTGAGAGGGCTCTTAATTTTAAAAAGCAACAGATAAACACGCTTCTCAGTTACAAAAAATCCCACAAACCCAAACCAAACCAACCGGTATCCTTTCAGCTTTCTTTTATCCCCACCTTTAAAACAAAACCCCAAAACCTGCGTGGGTAAGGGGGAATTACTGAGCTTCTTACTTAGTAAGGACGTCTTTTTGTCTTAACAGTTTCAGTCTTCCACTTCTCATGTAAAGCTTGCTAACGAGAGTGATGTGTTTTCTAACTAACAGGGTAGGAGCTGCCATTGGTTACTTCTTTATGCGTGAGAATTCCTTCTGTTGTGCTCATATTTCTATGTGAAAAAGATAAAGCCTAGGGTAAAACCTTCTTAACCCCACTGAAACAGCAAATCAAATATAACAGTGCTTTTAAAATGTTATTTAATACACTAAAAGTTCCAAAAAATGACAGCAAGAAAGGAGTTTTATAAGCAGCAATAGATGATACTTAAATGTGTCACTAAGCAGAAAGGGAATTGATGGAGAAACATCAGATATGAAGTACAAAAGCAAGCTTTGCTGAAGATCTGTGGTACAAATAGAATAACATTTTCCTTTTTGTTTTTTAAGGCATTTTACAAAACTACTTATAAGAGCGTGTGAAATACACCATTAAATGAAGCACTAGAGCAGTTTGGCCTGTTACAGAATTATGGTTCGACTGACAGTGGACCTAATTGCTAAAAGCATCAGTCACAAGAATCGCAATGAAGAGGACTTTGGGCAGTATCTGCGAAAAATAACTCACCTGAATTTATCAGATAAAAATATAGGTGCAATTGTAAGATTTATTTTTCTTTATTCCTTTTAACCTGGTGTCCTGGTTTCAGTCAGGATAGAGTTAACTTCATTTGTAGCAGCTGATGGAATGCTGTGTTTGGGAGTTAAAATGAAAGCAGTGCTGATAACACCCTGATGTTCTTAGTTGCAGTCAGACAGTCAAGGACTTTCTCAGCTTCTTCCTATTTCTCTATTCATGAGAAAGGAGGGGCGAAGCCAGGACAGGTGACCCAGATGGGCCAAAGAGAGTATTCCATGCCAATTACGTCCGGCCCAGGATAACGGGGGGCTGTTGGGAGGAAGAAGAGGGGCGGTGGCGGGACGCGTGCTTCTTGGGGGGGACGGTCGGGTTCCGGGACAGCTCTGGGTGGTACGGCCTGAGTTGTGTGGGTCGGGGAGAAACTGCATTGGGTATCAATAGTTTCATATTCTTTTGCTCTAAAGTCCTGTTAGCATTGTTATATTTTATCTTTCTGTTATCTTAGTAAACTATCCTTATCCCAACCCACAGGCCTCTTAGTTTCTTGGTTTGGAGTTATTTGCCCCTTCCTTTTCCCTTCCCTTGTTTCCCCCTTTTTCCCTCTTCCCCTGCTCTTTTACTTTAAGGAGCAGGCAGCTGCGTGGATCTCGGCCCACAGCCGGGCTGAAACCACGACACCATGACACCTGGCCACTCAAATCTTTTGTAGTTACGATGAGTTGTTTATAGTTGTGGAGACAAACAAGCAAAACTGAGTTTCTATGTTATAACAGCATTGACTTGCAATTAAGCCTTAATCTGTTTGGAAACATGCATCAGCATTCGCTGCTGCTGTTGTGTGGAACAGTGCTTGTACGTCAAAGTGTTTAAATGGATTTTAAATGTGTGGCATTGGAAATGTGAAAATAATCTCTCAGTTGTAATTTGACACATAAGACATCAAAATGGGTGATTGCAGCTCCATCAGTCTGCAGGGTTTCTTATTATCACCCAGACACCTTTTGCTTTATGTGGCAAAAATCTTGAAGTATTTTTCTTACCTGAAACCATGTAAATATATATCACCTGTATAGCAGACAAGAATACTAACAGTACATTATTTTTGCCATTAATTTAGAAAATCCATGTAAGCAGTTACACAAGAGATGAACTGAAGTGTCAAATTGAAATAATTTTTGCAGTATTTCACAGAAGTATTATTGAAATCTGCAGCTCCTAAAAAAAGGGAAAACAAACCCATTTGCTCTTTTGATTGTTTTGTACAGTGGTTACCTTGTAAAAGAGGTTACAGGAAATCACCAGAATGGAAATGATTACTCCACTTGCTCACCCCTTTAGCCACTTAAGAAAGAGAGTATTTCAAATGAATCAATTAGACCTGACACATTTTCTATAGAATATAGCCAGGGTGTTGCCACTGAATCACTAGGGGCAGGGTTTTGACAGCAATGCTCCGGCCCTTTTGAAATCTAGCTAGTGTTCTTGGAGACTTTAAGTCTGGAGCTAAAAAAGCAAAGTTTGTATTTTGAGCAACAGCTTGGGGTTTTTTATTTGAAGGCTTGCATTTATTGATGGTTACCTTTTAAAGACTGCAAACTGTAGAAAAGGTGATATAAGGAATCTTGCAGATGAGATTTTATTTTTTAAAGGAAGCAGTAATGATATTACATGCTATTAAGTGCAGCACTTTATTCTCGTTAATGATGTTAATTTTTCTAATCTTGGGAATTTTACAAGGAGTTGTTAACTTGCAGCACAATCTTTTCAATCTATCTGTGATTTAGTCCTTAGATTTCAGAGGAAGTCTGAGAGAGGAAAGGGGAGTTCAGGAACAGGATATAAGCCAAGTGAGGTTAACAAATTTGGATTGGCATAGTGGCTTTTTCAAATTAGTCAGGTTAAAATCTACATTTTTTTTTAAATTGCTCCCTGGGGTTTATTCATTTAAGAATAATCTGTGACCTTTTCATTTTCAAAGACCAGACCTGCAAACTTATCCCAGTCCTTCTTCCTTTGAATTTAATAATAGGAAATTTATATGGGTTTCAGTAAGTCCTGAGTTAATTCAAATCCCCTCAAGATACTGAGCGCATTTTGAAACTGCTGAACCCTGAACAACTGAACTGTTGTGTGTGGTGGATTTCTGCTTTAAAATTGTGATTTCAGTCAAGATTAAATTGCTTGTTCTATGTGAACAGATCCATGCAAAAAAAGTAAGGGGGAGAAGGGGGTATTCAGCCCACTCCTAGGAATGTGCACAGCCACAGCGAGTTACTAATTTGATCAGCCCATTTGATTAAGACCAGCTCGTCAGATGCCACAGAGAAGTTTTACAGAAACCCTCTTAAGAACATGTGACCTTTTAGTCATACAAGAGGAATATGTTCAAAGAAACTCAATATTTGTGTGGAATCTCCAATTTGGAAGGGTACTAAAACACACTGAAGTGTATGATTTTATATAAATCAATATTCTTTTCCCAAGAACTGGTTTCCATTACATCACTGAGGTTTGACGGAGGCAACTACACCAACAATTGTCGTTTTCTTAAATCAATCAGATGAAGGCAGGGAAGGGAATGAAGTCATACAGGATGTAATGTACCTGCTGATGTACTCAGGTTCTGTATGGGAGAATAGTAAGCACAGACTGCAGTCTTAAATCCGATGATTACTAATCCTAACTCAGTTTTTCTAGGAGAAATAGTTGTTACAAGTGTTTGTTAAGGGTGAACGTGTATGAACTGTGCAGCAGAACTTAAATATAAAAACAATCAACAGCTTCTAGAAGCAGGCAGTGAGTGAACTCTATACATAGCATTAATTTGTTGTTGTTTATTTCAGGGTGACCTGTCCTTGTGTAAGAACCTTAGAGTTCTATACTTATATGATAACCGAATCAGTCAGATCCAGAACTTGAACTTTGCTTCAAATATAACACACCTTTACCTTCAGAACAATTTTATTACATGCATAGAAAATCTCTCGTCGCTGAAAAACCTTGAAAAACTGTAAGTTGCAAATAATGTCTTTATTTTGCTAGTAAAGAATAATTACTACACAAAGAAATTTTAAAAAGAAGGTAGCCAGTAAGGTCCTTTCAACTCTTAAATGTTGCTTTTCAAATAAAACTAATTACTTATGTTTAAATAAAACCAAACAAAACAAAGTGCTCTATGATGCAAGGAAAGTATCATCTTAACATATTTACTTGCTTTTAAATAATTTTCCTTTTTTCAGCCATTTAATAATAATAGTAGCAATATATAAATCCTTAGAAACTTGGATTTGTTAGCTGCATGTTCTACTTGCTTGCTAAGTTAGTCACTTTCCTAATTTCCAAGTATTATTCAGTAATAGTTAAGTTTTCTTTGCTTGTATACTGAGGCCTTGTTTTAGCTTTTGCTTTCAAGGAATAAAATCTCTTGCATTCGATTCTGCAGGTATCTGGGAGGCAACTGCATCACTGTAGTGGAGGGTTTGGATAAATTAGAAGATATAAGGGAGCTACATATTGAAAGTCAACACCTCCCTCTTGGTGAAAAGCTTCTATTTGATCCAAGATCTCTTAGGTCCCTGGCAGTAAGTACATTTTGAGAATTTCAATGAGGCATTACTCAGTAGGTCAGCATTTTTAAGGGAAGTGATTAGGACTTGATAACTACATGGTTTTATTTTTTCAAATTCTACCAAGGGACTCCCATCACAGTTCTCACGTAGGGCCCAGGAGATTCTATGTCATTATTTCTTTTTCTGTGAAGGATGGAAAGAAGAATAAAGACAGAAAGGACTAAGGAAATGTGTGGATGCCCTGTACCAGCAGAATATGAATAAACTAAAAAAGGAATTTGTCCCAATTAGTCTACTTAGTTTGTAGTGAATTAGTTTGTTGATACCTCTCTATTTGTGACATGAGTTTATTTGCTGCCTCCTGTATTTCTTTAGAGAATGCAGCGGTACAAGGTGCAAACAGCTTTTTTCCCCTGGATATTAAGAGCAACACAATCAAAAGCATTCCGTTTTAGTTCTGCATTTTTTCTGTGTTGTGGTATGTCAAGATTTTGGGAAGGTCAGCTTTTGCAGTTTTCTTTCAACGTGCTAATTGCTCAGTAAGCATCAAATGTATGGTTGTAGTGGTTAAAAAAATAGACTTTATTTACTAATAGATGTAGTTACATAGTAAAAAAAAAAAAAATCATCTTGCTTTGTCTCCCAAAGTATAGTCAGGGCTTGATGAGTTTGGCTTCTTTTGAAGATGAAGCACTCACTGAAAAGTAAAATCTTTTGTTCATACATTTACCATAAACATTTGACCTAGCTCTGATTCTTGCTGTTTTGAGATGCAGTAATCCAAGGCATGTACTGCCATTTTCCTTTAAGAGAAACAAGCTGTTCCTTTGAGAGCACTTTTACTTTGTTCCTTCTGTGTCAGAGAAATGATGAAAGTAGAGGGGGGTTACATAGTTATAATCTTCCCAGGATAACTCATAACCTTCAGTGGTTTTCACCATCCTGGCCTAGAGTCACTAGCATTTTTTCCTTCATGGCTTTTATTTAAGGTCTGTTGGTGTGATGAAGTTTTGGTGCTTTTGGCATGTTTTTTTTTTTAAGAAACACTTTGTATTCACGACCATGTGACAACTTTGTGGAAGCTACACATAAACATTCTGGTTTTGTCCTTTGAGTGCTAAGTGTTTAGTCCCTCTTCAACACACCATTTCTTGCTTCATCTTCTACCTGTTTCTGCCTCTGAATGCTGCCACAGATGAAAGATCCTAAAACATGGGACCATATAGCTCTCCGTGTACCACAAGCAAACGTTTTGATGGTGACAATATCACAGATCTTTTGAGTGAGGAGACAGCTTTATCCACTGTGTGTATCAGGATGATACTGTTAACTTCTGCCTGCAGTATAGATCTTGGTCAGATTTTAGAAGGGGTGAAACAGACATTTTCTGACTAATGGTGAATCCCATATTTAAACTCACTGGATAAGGTGTCCTTTTTCATCTTCTAGAGATATAAGCTTCTTGCTCCTTTTAGCTGAAACTGCATTAAGCATTTCTTGAGATAAATACCTGAAACAGATTTACTTTTATCTAGGATGTAAAGATCTCTCTAACGATTGTCTGTTACAAAAGAAAAACCATGTTTCATGATTCACTAGTAATCCAACGAAGGAGCAAGACACAGGAATGCACACAGAGAGGTTTGTAGGATCAAGTGTGAAAGAAGAGCAGCACAGTCCAGCTGTTAAAGGAGACAGCGTGAGTTTTGGATATGGATTACAGCTCTATGCAGTTCAGCTGTAACCCTGGAAAAGGCAGTCAATTGCTGTCTTTGTTTCATACTTCAAATGTAGAGTTAGTAGCACTTGCAAATCTCTGTAAAGCATTTAAACATGTTTGGAGAAAACAAGAATTTCTCTATTTACTAAGAGTTCCTGAAGTAATTGAGAAATCCTCTTTGGCTTGACTTTAAAACCAAAATAAACAGCATTTTAGGACAAGATGCAAAGCCAACATAAAATAATAACGTAAGGTATGTGATAGCTGTATTTGCATTTTCTGCCTCATGCTTGCTCTTTAACAGAATTTTCTGTAAGAATTTACAGCTTGACTCACGCATGCCATAAAAAAAAAATTCCTTTTCTGCTTTTCTTCCTCCAGAAATCTTTGTCTGTGTTGAATATCAGCAATAACAACATCGATGAATTAGAAGAACTGGCAGTTTTGGGAAATCTTTCTTATCTTAGAGCAGTTGACAATCAACTTCAGCATATGAAGGTATTAAATATTTGCTGTGTTTGGAGATCGGATCATCTACCTGATTTTGCCACTGTTCTAACATCAGAATGACTTTTTTACTATTGTTTCTGGTGCATGCATAAGAAGTACTAGTCAAGAAAGTATACACTGAATTTCTTTCATTAATTTCTGCTAAGGAAAAACATGTCTTAACAAGGTAGAGGTCTAACTTCTACAGTAGCAGCTAAAACAAGTTAAATAAATAGAAGTATTTTTGCTCTTCCTTTTTCAGTAGTAAATATTGTTCAAACAGAATGTTCTAGGGTTACAGTTTCTACCTTACCTGCTCAAAAAGGAACAGGAGTATTGGCCTTGTCACTTCTCATTATTTTTATAAGTTATGATGTCTTCTATTTTATATAAAGAGCAGTTACAAAAATAATTTTGGTGGTGTGGTAGTAACAGAGTATCATATTTAAGTTGAACAGTGTGCTGACACCATCATTTCACAGTCAAAGCATGGAACAAACTTTCTAAATTACTTCATAAACACTGTTTTCATTTAGGTATTACTGTTCTTTTTTAAGATTAAGATTTGCATTGATATATACTAAAAGGAATTGTCTTAAATCGTAATCCAAATCACCAAGGCAAGGCCTTGATTGAAGTAAACTCTTTCATTACTTGTTTGCATATACATTCTATTTCCTTAGAAAAGTTAACTTTCATTGGTTAGTAATTATGAGAATAATTATTCTCATTACTTCTTAGAACACTTAATAGCATTTACACTAAATCTCGCAGTTCTGTTAACTAATGAGATTCCAGGACTTTGCATAATCCAGTAATTTTCTAGGTCAATATACTTTATTTAGACTGATTTTTTTTTTAATATTTTAATATTAAACAATGTAGAACCATGCATTGTATTTTTACTGAGGATTATTAATGTATTGTATTTCAAGCTGTGTTTCTGTCTGGCAGTTGTGACTGAATTCATATTGAAATACAATTCATGTAGGCTTTTGCTGGTTAATTAAAACCATATTGAATGTGTTCATTTCATCAAAATAACAGTAAGCTGTATTTAAATAGGTAGTCTCTCAAAAGCTTCCCTTTTGAAAAGCATTCATTTTCTAAGTAAAACATATTGCAGTGATTTTTTTTTAATTGTCTTTTTTTCTTTCTTACAAATACAAAAGACTTCAGTTGTGATGATCTTAAAATAACATTGTCATAGTCAAAGAACCAATTATTTTTAGGAGTGGGGATGCCAGTTCAGAAACAGTGCTTTCAGTACCTCAGAGGATAAAACAGTATCTTCTGAAAGAGAGTAAGAGGAGCACAAAAAGACTTCATTATTCACTAACTGCCTGTATGTTATTTAATCATTATTAAATTTCATTATTTCATCATCAGGAAGACCAGAGTTAATATTTACCTAAGTCAATTAGACATTTAGATTTCCATGCTACGCGGGTTTTGAAAAATTATGTGGTTAGCACTGAGTTAGCTGCTGCTGCCAGTTACACTTGGATCAAGCTCTGGTAGATTCTGAAAGTGTCTGTCCCATGTCTTTTCTAAACAATCTCCAAGTTTTGACAAAATGGAGGGAGCAGATAGGGTATTTCTACTCATATCTTTGCAGACCTGTAGAATTAATGACCACACTGAATCTGTCTTAACATACAGTGTAGTGCAGCAGCATTCCAAATTTTCCAGCTCAAATTACTGTGGTTTAGAGATTACCTTTTAGTAGGCTCTACTTATCACTAATATAAATCCTTACTTAAATTTAAACAAAACAACACGCTGTTTAAAAAGCGGTAAGCCATGCAAAGTATATTTTAAAAAGAAGTCAGTTTTAGCTCTGTTTAAGAGGCTTTGATTTACAGTGAACTTGTAGCAGGAGAACAAGCTTACATATCCACTAACTTTAAAAAAGATGCTGAGAGAAGCTTTGAGTATGTATCAATTTTTTTCACAACCCTGGATTTCGGGATTCCATAGCTTACATTACTATCCTAGTGTGATAGCTGAAAGGATTTTAGGGTGGGGATACAATGATACTGTATCTCTCTAATTTCTTCTGCTGGCAGAAGCAGCAAAGGCTCTTTCATTCCCACACAAGCTGCCTCCATTCTCCTCCCTCTTGCCCCTCTGTTTTCCAAACTCTGATTCATACCTCCTTTTCATGCCAAAAGCTCTATGTCCCCTGTTTTCCCATTCCTGCTTCCCCATCACTGCCATCAGGATCATCCCCAAGAATGACTGATCAGAGACCGTGGCAGTGCTGCCCGACAGAGAGGTGTCAGAGGGCTCTGTATCCAGCCCTGCTTCGTCCAGTGGGAAGAGAAGCTGTAGAGGAGTCATCCGTGACAGAGCAGGGGTGGGCAACAGCAGGGACCTGTGTAGCAGAGGTCGATGGCAGCAGGAGTCATATGGAATATTTGGAAAAGAGTGAAATGGGAAAAGCATAAGATAAACATGAAATGCTATCTTCTCATGTAGACTTTTCTTGCTTTTATGTAGTTTGGACTAGATGATCTTGGAGATCTTTTCCAACCTTAATGATTTTATGATTCCTTGATTAATATAGTTATTTTATACCTAAACATTATCTTTGTTTTTCCACATTATTATGAAAATCCAGACTCCCTTGCTTTTTAATAATACCAGATTGATTTCAGTATAGCTGAAAATTAGGGCTAGTCAATTCAAGCACTTAAGGTTCTGGCTAATTCAGGGTATTGTTAGCATAATTAACAGACATCAAGGCATATGACCTTGTTTCACATGACTGAAGTTTATGCAATGCAGTCTGAACAGCAGACAGAGGAAAAATTGAGTAATTTTTCTCAATTCATGCAAAAGGACTTACTCTGCCGAGCTACCATATATACAAAGCATGTCTTAGCTCAGTTATCAGGAATATAATTGATTTTAATAGAATTGGCTTTTCTTTGTTTTCTATTGCTTGCTACTTTATTTATTTATACTATGGAGCTTCTCATTTATTTCAGTCAGGTTCACGTGGTCTTGTAGGCTGCAGTGTATTTGGGTTGGAATGCTAAGGGATTTTTTAAAAACTAGCTATTCCTATTAGAAAAGCCCACAATAATTCCTGTTTGCAAAAAGCCAGAATATTATTTATTTATCAATCACATTAGTTTGGGGAAGATTGTGACTTTTGTGAGTATTTGGATAGACAGAGAAAATGTAGCTAGAAATACCTATGAAAATCTGTATTTCCTGAATCTTTAATTTATTCAACCTCTGCCCAGTATTGATTATGACAAGAGGATATCACAAAAGATGAATTCATTTGCTTCAGAATCGAGTCAGGAACAAGAGAAAAATTATAGATTTTCTCAAATAGATTATGACAGGTAGTCAAAATGGTGACAAATTGCTGTCTGTAGATGTAGTTAGGGCAGTTGGACTAGACATTTCAAATAAAAACTGGAGGATGCTGGTCAAATACCAATTCTTAAATGGCCGTCATCAATTGGCAAGAACGTTACTGCTGGCACTACAGCTGCCTACTAAGGTACTTGCCCTTCCCCCTCTTTCCCCCTCTCCCCCCAACGTGGAATATAATTTGCTCGTCAGTATTTTGTGGCAGACCTCAAAGTGATAGCATGACATGATCATTTATCAAGCGGAGACTGCCCAGAAGAGTGTCTGGTCCCTTTAGTACAGCTTATTGAAAGGCTGGGAAGTGAAAGCACTTTATTAGAGACAGGAAGGCAATGAACAACTAGAGCGTATCGAAAGGGTAATCATATTTCAGCACAGGATTAGTGTGCTCTTAGATAAACATACACTGGAGTAAGCATGTTCTGGGTCATTTATCAAGTAAGTAACAGCTAACAAAAAACTACAGGGCTCTTTGTATACATTCATCAAAGTTAGACTGTACGCATTTTATTTCAGTCATAGACAATTGCGTGTTGACAAACTGTTACTTGAAAAAATGCTAATGAAATCTAGAACACATTACAGATGTCAATGACAATGCCTGAATGCTCAGGTAAGGGGACATAAATTGACTTGCTAAATGCTATGCCTTTTTTGATACGCCTAGCCTAAAAAAATAATTCCCCAACATTTTGTTTGGGATTGTTAGCATCTCAACCATGGGTGTAAGCATATTGCTGTTCTGATACATGCTGAAAAAGCTTTGCCATATAATGAAATTTATCAACATTTCTTCACGTGGTGTGGTCCTCAGAGTTTCCTGCATCGTTTTATCAGACTTGTTTCTCACAGAACCAGACTTGTGCTCTCTCCTAAAACACGACATTATCATCACTGGATAACAACAGAAATCACCATCATCAACAGACAAAAAATTCTATGCTTTGGATGTGTGAGGCTGAGCTGCCACTTCCTCTTCCCTGTGATTTTTTTTTAAACATATATAACCCATAGAAAATCCTCCTGGGTATATTCTACTAGGGGAGCAGAGCCTCCAAAACCAGAATTCTCCCTGCTTGTGTTACCCAGGTGGTTTTCTAAGTTTGAAGGAGCTAAGAGATGTCTTCATCACCAGATGCCTCATTATTGGCATCAAGCTACAAAATTCTACAGACTGCCATTTAGAATCTGTCACACGGTGACTGGTGGGTTTTTTCCAAATTATTACAACCACAGAACATAAATTCTCCCTCCTGTTGTATTCACTCAGATTGTTTTGAGTCTCTTCTTAAGCTTTTAACCTATTGAGAATGACACTAAAGTATTTCAGAAAGTAGGGTGTCGGAGTAGTAAGGACCAGTCTGCTAAGCGTTGCATGCTTTTACCTTCAATTTATTGTATTTGAAAGACACAAGGAGTTTTATCCAGGTCATACTGCCCTTGGATAACCAGACAGAAACGCAGATGGAGAAAGGTATATTTCAAAAATTTCACTATTTGGGCCAGTACTGTAACTGGCCACCCACAGTTATGTAGGGGAGAGTTACTGTTTTTCCTGCAAAATACAGGTTACTTATCTAGAGAGAGGCAGTCTTCTGTGGTTTGCATGATTTTTAGCTTTTCCTAGGCTGTTCTTTCTCTGTAAAGTATTTATTCTTCCACAATTTTTTCCACAATCTAGTCAGCCACTGAGATCCTTAAGGGCTCTGTGAGACCATGGGGATGCATTAACAGACATTGCCTATCATGCAGATTTTCTGGCTGGCAATTCTGCAGCTTTAGGTGCTTAGAAGAGAGACTGTAGTGGTAATTTTCCATAACTGGCATTACTGTATCTTTAAAACCACAGTCTTCCAACTGCATCACCATTTCTTTTGTACAATTATGATGTATTCAGGGAATGCTACACACCACTCTATTTGAAAATGCACATTCTTCCTTCATGTGCATATTAATACATGAATAGTCTCACTGAAGTTATTTCTGTGTGCAGGATTTGGGCCAGCCTGGCTGAACAAATCACACTCCTTTCAAATTTGGATCTGGAAGGGGAAAGATAATCACAAGGTTCTGTTCTTGTCTCAATTACAGGATTTGGAGGTTGTGCTAAACAAATGGACAAAGCTACGCAGAATGGATCTCACAGGAAACCCCATCTGCTGCAAACCCAAGTACAGGGACAGGATTGTAGTACAGTCACAAACTTTAGGTAAAAAATAAAACCAAGAGCCAGCCTCAAAAACCACCCATAACCCTCACTGTTTTAAAAAATACCTGATATGTTAATCATTCCTGAATTGCACTATGTATGTAAAGAAATATTAATGCCACAGATACCTTGTCAAGGGATAAATTTTTTATTTATGTACAGGTAATGTGGCTAAAACTGCTGTGGTAATCAACTGCAAACCCACAGTGCTTAGCTTTTGCTATTAGTAGTAGCAATCATTCGTTTCACCTTACATGATTGGTGAGATTGTCATAAGACTGTTAAGACTTTTTTGTGTTCATATTTCAGATGTTGTGTAAAGATGTGATTTTCAAAGATGAGTTTAGTCTACTCTCCTGTCACCCTGTAGTAGCTGCTTTAGTTGTACAGATGCAGTTGTACAGATCCTACCTTACCATGTTCAAATTGGTTATATAATGTTTCTCCTTAAAACTGTCCTTAAGCTTACACTTAGCATATGAATGTATTTGTTAATCTTAACCTTACTGTGAGGAAGCTTGAACTATTATTTTGAGATAATTTTAGCACAGCAGGAAGTAACTTAGTCTTTATACACAAGTATTCATACTGCAGAAACAAGTAAAAACTGTCTGCTCGTTTTTTACTTTTTTGGAAAGGTGGCAGTTATCTATAAAAGTTGTAATTGCAGAACTTGTTTTTCTTTTTTCTGGCCAAAATGTAATGGCCATTGAGAAAAATCAAAAGCCCATCTGCACAATAAAAACAACAGTGCCTTAGGACACTTCTAATGCAACTAAATCTGTGGTGAAATGCAGAGACAACCAAGGAAACGTGCTTCGTGGCACTCAAGTGAGTGAAGTTGACCTTAAGAGCCAAATCTGTCTGTCTTCATGTTCAGTAGGATTCATTGATTGCAAAGACATGCAGTTTCTCTCTCTTAACCTGAATTTCTGCATCAGTATATATAGCTTGTGTTAGAGCATAGCTTTTCTTCAGAGCTTTCTGTAATGTGTTGCATGTTACCTGAATGTGAAATAGATAGATTTCCCTCAAAAGTTCTAAAATAATAGATGCTTTCTTTTGTAATTAAGATGTGTCAGCTCACTCTCATAGCTTGAATATGAATATCAAGCTGTAGTATGTATTTTTTTCACCAAAAGACTAAAAAGGAAAAAAAAAAAAAAGATTTGAAGAGAGCAAATCCAGAACCAGAACACATTACATACAGCTTTGTGACGCCTTTTAGTTAACTTTGGGTGTCACAGAAAATGTTCTCTTCTCTTTGACAGAATCCCTTGATGGGAAGGAAATTAAAGAAATGGAAAGACAGTTCCTAATGAATTGGAAAGCCTCCAAAGCTGCCAGGAAAAAAAGCAAAGAAAGAATGACAAATGAACATGCAGCCTATCTACATTTTTGTAAGCAAGCTAATCAATTACTTCATGCTTATTTGCAATATTAGAGAAACAACAAAATAGCAACTAACAGTAAATATACTAAAAATGAGACTTGTACTGGTGGTGAGAACAGAGCACAGGAGTGGAAATTGAACTTTCACAATAGAAAATTTCATTTTAGCACTGTTCCTGTGGTATTTTTTTCTTCCCATCCCAATCTCACAGAATTCAGGAAATGAGTAACTAGTACATTCTTAATGTTTGTAAATACTCATGATTACTTTCCATATTTAATAAAAAAAAATAAAGTCCTGGGAATTCTAGAATAAATATGCATGAAATACATCAGACTTTTAAAATCTATTCGTTGATACTTACTTGTTCTGTGTTAATTGCCTGTCCTTTTAAAGGCCTTCTCAAGATACACATCTAGCAGAAGTGACAAGTCCGTTTTATACTTGGAAAGGAGAAAGTCTTGGAGGGAAAAAAAGCCTTAAATCTAAAAAAAAAAAAAGCCAACGTATTCTTGAAGGATGAAAACAAATTAGTTTTGAAACTCAAGCAAAACTTGAAATAAATTGAGATTGTTATTGTTATAGAGCTGACTGCAGGTTAAAACATAAATGACTTACCAGCATATCTTGCCATCTTGCAGGATTTGGACACAGACATTAGACTTCAAATTACTCAAAATTATTTGAATTGCTGTGTTTATAAGATAAAATTGTTGGTGGTTACACCATTGCTTTCAGAAGATAAATTGTGATGTGTAAGGTGGGGGAGAGAGCATGTTCTTTATAGCCAAACTATCTCCAGTTACTCGTTCATGAAGAAGAGTTATTTGTGAAGATGTGAAAAGCACTCTGCCTGTCAGCCTCAGCCCCAGGAAAGCTGCTTTCTGCCCAGTGTTTGGAGGCCATCTGTGAATGGCAGTGGTTCTGAAGGCAGCATTCTGTCTTCTGAATACACTGCCCATACAGGCAGGTGATACGTAATTGAATTTGCTCCCCCTCAAATAACTCCACCTCACTGGGAATACCTGCTTTGATATTCACCTTCATCAGTGTTTGCAGCACTTTCTATAATATGATATGAAGTTTTCCATTCTCAGTTATCAAATTTGAGGCATTTTAAGGCTTATTATACTGTTATAAGTATACCTTCTATAAGTTACATTGGAACCTGTGTTCAATCATACCAAGTATTAAAATAGATGTGGTTTGACTCGGGATATTGAACGAATCCCTTTTCCGTTGTTTTCTGCAGGTGACTTTGAAACACCTTATCCTGTTCTGCCCTTTCACTATAGTCACTCTGCAAAAGAAAACCCAATGTTTTCCATTTTGCCTGAGATGCACAAAGTTAAAAAAAACATCTCTGCTAAGAATCCTGGGAAATTCAGGCAGAAAAGTCAGACAGAAACTCAGGTATGTTCCTCAGACATCTTCTTAGTTCTGTTGGTTATTGCTTGTATGGCTCTTACTGAAGCAGTTGGAAACAAGTACACTAAGGTAGAATTTCATCTGAAACAACTTTTAGGGGGTTTTAATCTTATTGGATTTATTGTCTTTATTTCTTTGGAAGACAGGCAACAAGATTTCAGTTTATGGTTATAAATCAGCAGGCTAGCTGAGAGTAATAACTTTACTCCGGCGTTACTAGTTCCTGTCACATGCATTTGATTACAATCTTCCACAAAGGCACAATATTATCAAAAGTTTATTCTTGGAAGTGCAGTTACAGTCAACAACAGTGGTGAAGTTTAATCCTGTGCATACAATGATATGCAGAGGGAGAAACTACCACTTTTCATCATTATAGCTTACTTCTAATAGACATGTTCCAGTGTATTATGTACTTGATTAGCATTTCCCTGTAGCATCAGCTCAAGATCATCAAGACAATCAAGAAAGAAAATCTGATGTGTGTGCCTTACAGACATTCAGACATTTTAGACTGTTTGTGGAAATAAAATCTGCTTGTAGGGTGTTCCAGTTTGGGACCTATAGTTATTCCATTTTTACCTGTAGTAACAGTTTAGTTTGGTATTTGGGACCTAGTATCAATCCTTTCAGATTTTTAATGCTATTTTAACCTGGTTTATTATTTATTAGCTGTACTGGCCAACAACAAAAAAAAATTTATAGAATGCTGTAGATAAATCAACTGACATGGGTGTTCTTTTGTAACTAAATTACTAATGTAGTGTTTTATTTTACATTCAAATCAGAATTATTAGCATGCCTGAAAATTTAACTGAGCAATACTATTTTGTTTAATACTATTTTGTTCTTGACTGCTTACAACTTCCCATTCCAGTGATTTTGTTCCTACTGATTATTTGTTCTGATTAAAAATAGCTGCCTTTCCCTTGAGGAGGGAAGAAGTACAAATCACAGAACTGCTCTCTTCCAAAGTATCATCTTTGTTCTTCATATGACAATGGATATTGATTCCAGCCTAGAAAGAAACTGAACTTGTCATACACATGGCCATTCTTGATTTTTTTTTCCCCTCTGCAGAAGGCAGATAGCAGTGGAGAACTTTAAAAACTGAACTGCAGGAAAAATCCACTAGTTCTCACAAAATAGCACTGCTATGTCCCAGTGCATAGTCTAGGTTTGTGAAATTTAGAGGGGTACATGCCAGACAAACATGCATTTTTTTCCCTTTAATTCCACTGTAAAATGAGTTTACCCACATGCCCACTGTTCTGTCAGCTTCCATTTCATCTTTAGTAGCACTCTGTCACTTGGGCCAGGCTGAATTCAATCTCTGCTTTTCATTTACCATTCCTTCATTTACCATTCCCCTTCTAGTAAAGGATGAAACATGAGTGTACAGCACGTCCCAGGAAGTTATTTTCTTCAGCACAAGACCTTCCGCTCCCTCCTTTGAAATAAACCATCCTGATTCTACTCAGCTGTGTTAAAAGTCTGTCCAATTGTTCAGCTGCTTTGCTTGGCAAAAACTTTCCCAGTATTTAGGAGCTGAAGTATAATCCTGGTCAAATCCCTTCTGACCCCAGAAAGGGGAAGATTGCATCTTCCTCACTTCAGTGGAATAAAATGTCTATATTTGTATTAATTTGCATTTGCAGGATTTGAGTGATTTAATTTTATTTTTTTTTACTATTAGTCTAGAAGATTTTACTCTGATTCTTATAAAGGATAGAAAAAAACCAGATGCCATGGATTTAATATTTTCAAAAAAAGTGGGGCTTTTGCCTTGGGCACTGAAGGTTGCTGTACATTACAGTTTCATGTGGAATCACTGATCTTGAGATGTATTCTGACCTTATTACTAGTGGTAACTAAAGTTCCATGGTAACTAGAGAGTCTTGGGATTTAGTTAAAGGTTTGTGAATTCTTTATAATGTTTGGGTTTGGGTTGGTTTTTTTTTTTGGGGGGTGGGCACTCAAACTACAGAAATACTCATTCTCAGAGTATGTGGAGAAATGAAATAATGACAAATCACAGTATTCCCTTGCCAGATGCATTAATTAGGAACATGCATAAATGTGCCCACATGGAAAGAGAGGAAATATTGTCAAACTGAACAAATACCTGTACTGTTTAATTGAAATTCAGTATCAAACCAAAGAAATTAGTGAATTTTAATCCTACCCTCTGTG
The DNA here is from genome assembly GCA_027925045.1 of Hypotaenidia okinawae. Lineage (NCBI taxonomy): Eukaryota > Metazoa > Chordata > Aves > Gruiformes > Rallidae > Hypotaenidia > Hypotaenidia okinawae. The sequence continues at coordinate 127,222,605 of BSDF01000002.1, read as the reverse complement.
TTAGCCAAATAAATTATTCCAACAGATGTTTCCTCTTTCCCAATACATGCTAGGTGATGTTTGACCTTGGCAACTGAAAAACAGGCACTGAATACCTTTTTAACCTACATCTAAGATCCACAGAGGATTACATACAGCTTGAACAATGAAAAAAGCCAGTCTTTACTAGATTACTGAAATATGTCATTAATCTCTCTTTTTTGAAGATAGAAAAACAATAGCAATTTTATATTGTATTTTATGTTAGTTTTGAACGTTAAGAGAGAGTTATGGATATTGGCAGGAAGTAATTAAAACAAAACAAATCACTTAACTATTTTAAGGATACCTAATACCTTCCAATGGGATTCATTATTATTAATTGTCCCTGAGTAGAGAAGCTGTTGAAATTTTGATGTTGTAAACTTAAACTCTAACCAGCACTTTCTGCCCACATTTCCTTACTCGTGGAATTAAATACTGTGGTAGGTTTGCACTTCAGGATTTGGTGGGAAAGTCACCTTCTGTCTCTCTTGGTGCATGTTATGTGATTGGCCTTTAAATTGTAATAGTCAGCATGTAAGAGGTGCACTGGGTTGGGCCACCGAACCATAAGCCGCTCCCCTAGTCCCCGTGCACATATTCTGTAGCTCAAGTTCTAGTTCAAATGGAAGGAACTTGCAGAGGGCAATGTTAGTTCTCCCTCTCCTTAGCTCATCCACAGGTGCTCTTATCAACATTGTATTTACCTGTTTATTAAATATTTACAAATGCCTCGAGTTTAGGTTACTTGTATGGTCTTAAATCTATTTAAATTACATGGGTGTTTGGTAACAGGTAAGAATGTAAATGTTCTGCGTGTACCCTGGGCTTTAGTTTGCACAAACCAAACTGGCAATACAATAAAAAGAATTTTTAAGGCCTATAATATGGCAGGTTTTGGGGGAGGGCATACTCAAAACATAACTTTTACGAACATACGTTTATTTCATACTACAGAAGGTAGTTCTTTTATTTGAGAGGCATTTGAGAGATTAACAAGGGCAAGTGCAGGGTCTTGCATCTAGGGAAGAACAACCCCAGGTACCAGTATAGGCTGGGTACTGGCCTGTTGGAGAGCAGTGTAGCTGAGAGGGACCTGGGGGTGCTGGTGGACAGCAGGATGACCATGAGCCAGCAATGTGCCCTCATGGCTAAGAAGGCAGATGGCATCTTGGGGTGTGTTAGAAGGGGTGGGGTTAGTAGGTCAGGAGAGGTCCCCCTCTACTCTGCCCTGGTGACACCACACCTGGAATATTGTGTCCAGTTCTGGGCCCCTCAGTTCAAGAAGGACACAGAACTCCTTGACAGAGTCCAGCGCAGGGACACCAAGATGAAGGGAGTGGAGCACCTTCCTTATGAGGACAGGCTGAGGGAGCTGGGCCTCTTTAGCTTGGAGGAGACTGAGGGGTGACCTTATTAGTGTTTATAAATATGTAAAGGGTGAGAGTCAGAAGGATGGAGCCAGGCTCTTCTCAGTGATGGCCAGCAACAGGACAAGGGGCAAACTGGAGCATAGGAAGTTCCATGTGAATGTAAGGAGAAACTTTCACTGTGAGGGTGATGGAGCACTGGAACAGGCTGCCCAGAGAAGTTGTGGAGTCTCCTTCTCTGGAGACATTCAAAACCCGACTGGACACATTCCTGTGTGATTTAGACTGGGTGATCCTGCTCTGGCAGGGGGTTGGACTAGATGATCTTCCGAGGTCCCTTCCAACTCCTAACCTTCTGTGATTCTGTGACTGCAGATTCTGTAGAAATTTGTGTGGTCCTGGGAGGTGTTAATGAAGACAGGAAAGATAGGGGCTTTGGTGTGGTTCTGATGTTCTCATCTGTCTTTTCTGATCTCTCTGATGTAGGTTGTGAAGGAATCAATCAGAACTAACAGCAGAAGTTCTGTTGTGTAAGCCATCTAGAGCATGACCGACTTACCGTACGACCCGAGTATTTCCAGCTTTAAGATTTTCATTGATTGTACATTAAACATTTAAGACCCAGATGAATTATTCCCCATGCACAGTGCTGGCCACGGGGTTTCAGAGAGATTCCAAGCAGCTCAGGTCTAGCTGAAAAAAACCCTTATCCAAATCTTCCACTGGCAAAACAGCAGAGTGGGTCTTGCTCCCTCTGGATCTACTCTCCCTCTTGCTCTGCCTGTTCTGCAGTAGCTTGGCTCCATCCCAGCCACATACATGCGTGTCCAGTCCCGTTCTTCGGCCTGCTGTAACCCCTGCAGTTCCCCTTGAGTGCCACCCTTCGTGCCGTCATTTGATGTGTACATATTCCCACTTGAGCTCCAGCGAAGCCAGCCCTTCCACTGCTCGGCTCCCACTCTGCCCACTCTGCCCCCCAGCCCTTCTCACGTGGCTGCCAGCTCAGGAGAGCTGCGTGCGGGATCTCCCAGGGCTCTCCAGCTTTACCTCTTTGCCCTCTCTCTCCTCTTAGAGCTAGAGCAACTGAGCTAACAGAGACCCTTCCACGGCAGCCACCTTCCTTCTGACCTAGAACAGAGCAGGTCTGAAGTATTTCCTTAAACACCTCAGGTATGAAATGGAATTACGGCTGATCCCAGGGTTTCTAAGGCTTTAAAAGACACAAGTCTTTTTAAATACTGTGAGACCAAGTCTTAATATTATTCTCTAGCACTTACATAGACACACAAGTGGAGCCCTGCTGATACATATTTGGGATAGATTTTAAAGCTAATTACTAAGAAAGGTGGACATCTGCTTCTTGGTGGTAGCTGGGAGGATGAAATACTAAACTCACTCAGGCTTCCCTTTTGCAACTTGCATCTGAAAATGTGATTTTAAAAACTTTCTTTTTAAATATTTGGATTTATAGCTGTGGATAGAAAAACCTGGAAGACAATTTTTAAGGGGGTAAAAGAAGGAATTGGAGATTGTTTTAGGGTCTTTCATGAAAATGTTCATCAAAAGTCATTTAAAATGGAATTTTGATTAAAACAACATCTTTGGAAGCTAAACTGCTTCCATCAGCAAATTCAGATGGAGGGATCTTTATTTTCTTTTTCAGTGTTAAAATCTGTCTTGCAGCACACAGGAGAGGCACTGATGTGTTCTGCTACTCCAGCATTAAGGGCAGCTCTACCTTTAGGAATTTAGCAAATGCAATTAGAGCCATTTTGCTACACAGTAACATACTGGAGGTAACTGCAGAGTATGCTGCGGGCCTTCGCTGCACTAATAACGGCGCCTGAAGCACGGGAGAGAAGCTCTCAAAGTATTTGTTGAGGGTCTGGGATGTGCTCCCATCAGGAATGAGCCGTCGGGATTTCCCCACGACGCCGAAGTTGCGAACTTCAACCCGTTTCGTCTCTCCCGGGGCTGTGCCTCGCCTTGGACTTGCCCCCAGGCCGCAGCTGGAACCGGCCACCGCCCCCGCCTGGCTCTGCGCCGCAGCTGTTGTACAGGGGTGAGTGAGATCCTGCCAGCCGGCCGGCGGTGCCCGTGCCGGTGCTTCACCTGGCCCGAGGCAGGCAGGCAGGCAGGCAGGCTCCTTACGCCCTTACACAGAAACGGGAATGGGAGAAAATGAGCGAACTCGGAAGAAATACCAGGAATGGCCACGCTGAACGGCAGCTGTAAAACCAGAGAACAGTTTGATGGGAAGGGAACAGAGCGTACCTGGAAAAACCTCGCTCTGTCTCTGGTAGAACTTCTTCTTACCTAAATCACAGTGGAAATTTGGCTCTTCTGCGGCTCTGGTGGCTCTCCGATGTGAAATAAACCGTGGAAGGTGAGGCAGTAAAGCAATTCCCAGGCACGTATCTGGGGAAGAAGAAACAGCTGCAGCAGCTTGTTGCAGCTTTACACTTAAATAATGGGTTGATAGAAGAAAATAATCACTGGATCTCTTTTCATGGTTACAGTGGAGGAGGAGTCTTACAGTGGGAGAAAGTCTTGATGGGACACAGAGCAAGTGTCTCTACCTTTGTATCTGGTTGGTTGGGTTGGTTTTGGGGGTTGGTTTGGGGGGTTTAATATATCTAAAGCACCTCTTCTTTGGTAGCAGTGTAAGCAGCCAGGCTGGTGTCTGCAAGCACCGCTCCCAGAGCTCACTACACAATCCGTCTAACCACACTCTTGCCTTGAGCTGGGTTTGGAGCTGTCAAAAGATGGAAATGGGGGTTCCACCACTTCTCTGCCAACTCTTCACTGGAGTTCCTGCGCTGCGGCTGAACAGTGTGTGTGCAGTGGGGAAGTGAAATGAAAGCAGGTGTTTGTGTGTCATTATTGACATTAGAACAGGTATGAGCACAGCACTCATGATCTGCTCATGCAGGGTGGCTGGGAAGTCTCAGGCAGCTGGGGCACTTACCCTTAAGTCCTCTGTCTCTCACTGGCATCACTTCGAGGGTCCCACACTCTAGTTAAAGCCCTTTTGCAGTACACATTTCTTGTGTGGGCGGACAGAGGACATACCTACATCCAGACCTCCTTGGGGTGTGGGACAGCTGAGCCCCAAGCTCCTGTGCTGGACCCAGTCAGTGCAATCACAAAGCCAAAGAGGAATCCCGGGAGAACCAGGGTGGAAGGGGGAGTCTCCCTGCACCCTGGGCAGACCGCACATCGGTTCTCTCGCATCACACCATGCTGTCAGCAAGGGTGTTTTCGCCGCAAATTTGAAGATGTGTTGAAGAACTGCTTGTGAAGCCCCGGAGCCTGGCTGAGCAGAGCTGTGTCTGTTGAGTGAATTTCTAAAATTTCTTAATATCTAAAATTTAAATTCTAAAATTTTAGCTGCAGAAAGGTTTCTGCAATGCTCACACACATGGAGGCAGACATGGAAACCTCAGGGCTGCAACACAGCCCCAGGAGACAAGGCTGGCTCAGCAGAGCTGCTTGGAGCTGTCTCCACAAGCCTCCAAGGAGCAGCAGCGTTCATTCTCCTGAGCACCAGGAGGCTGAAGGGTGGTCCTTGGGGCAGGTGAAGCCCATTATCGTGGCCTCATAAATACTGACGGAATAGCTTTTGTCAAAGTAACCCCTGACGGGAGAAGGGAAATCCTGCCAGAGACACATGTAGACGCTGCGACAGCGTGTCGGCATTAGGAATTAAAGCCATCCCCCACAGCACCCGCTGCCATCCAGCCCTCTCCGCCCTGGCAAAGGCGGCTCCGCGGGCCTGCGGCCACCACCGCAGCCCGTGGGCGGGAAGGCCGGCGGAGCCAGGCGGGGCGGCTGCTGCTCGTCCCCTCGCCACGGGACGGGGCCCGCTCGGGCCGTACCGTTCTGCGGGGACGGGCTCCCCGCTTTCTGCCGCAACCGGGCCCCCGGCTACGGCGGCAGCAGCCCCACCGGAGAGGGCCGAGACAGGTACCCGGCTCTCCCTGCGCGGCCGCTCCCCCGTCGGGTCCTCTCCGGCCTCGTCCCTCCCGCCCGTAAATCATCCCTTCCCGGGACATCAGTCCCCGCAGCGGAGCTAGTCCTTCATTTTCTTGGCTGCAAAACCGGCAACGAACAGCTCAAACTTTATCTTCCGCGCCCGAGGCGTGATTTATTGTGTCTCTGTTATCGCGCAATCGGGCTCCGCTCAGACCGCTCCGCTGGGCCGGCCCCGTGCCCGAGCTGTTTGTTTGGCCTGTCCCTTCTCGTTAGCGTGACCGCTTTCTAACCGCTCCCTGTTCGCTTCGAAGTCACCCCTCGGGCTCACCTCATCCCGCTCGTGTCTGCATCCACGCGTGCCCCCGCCAGAGCTGCCCGGGCAGGCAGGGCACGCTCCGCCCGCCGCTGCGGGACGGCGCCTCGCCCGGGCCCCGCGCCCACTCCCCGCCAAGGGAGCCTCCGCGACCCTGAGGCGCGGCGATGGAGCGGCGGGAACGAACTCGCGTGTAACCAACCCCCGCCTGAGCTCCAGCCCAGCGATTAAATTACTCTCCCCCAGCCACACCGTTACTTTATCCCAAGAAAAACATCGTGTGCAGTGGGAGAGGCGGCGCGGCGGCTCCCTCCGGCCCGGCCCGCTGCCTCCGCCGATGGGGCCCGCACGGGCGTTCCCGGCAGCCGGTGCCGAGCGAAGGAAAAGAGGAGGGGGGGGGGGGGGGGGGGTGGGGCGCACACGTCAAGCGATGCTGCCCCCCGACAGTTCCGTGATTAATGACCGACCGACAAACCTACCCACCCGCCCGGGAAGGGGCGGTCGCTGCCGTCCGGGATGACAAGGGGAGCCCAGCGGCCAGGTGCGGCCCGGCGTCGCCGCACCCACCGGCCACGCCGTTTTATAAGCAGCGCCGCGGGGCCGGGCGCGACGGGACACTGCGGGCGGGGACTGAGCCGCTGCGGGTCGGTAAGTTCATCCCCGGGCTGGGGACCGTGGGGTTGGGTCTCCCCGAGGCGGCGGGGGGGCGGACTCGCTCATCGGGGCCGCGGGACGGGGCCGCGGCAGCCACGGTCGCGCGTCTCCGCGCAGCCGGCGGGGGTCCCCGGGGCTGTGCGGGCTGGCGCCCGGGCGGCCTTCGCACCCCTGCGGGCAAGAGCCGCCTTCGCTGCCCCGGAAAAGCGTCTTAATTAGCCGTTACCGGAGTTACGCGGAGGGCAAGGCCTTTCGAAAGGAAGCGAAATAGCGGGTGTTCGCGGTACTTTCCCCCCACGGGGCAGCCGCAGAGGCCGCGAACAAGCTTCCCTCAGGCTGGCGGCCGTTTCTGTGCAACCTGCGTGCTGGGCTCTGCGCTTTGGAGCGCTCCTTGCCGCGGGGCCGGCTGCCTTCCCCGCCGGCCGGTCACACGGGACGTACGGCCGAAGTAAGCGGTGCGCTGCCTGCGTCGCGAGGTTCGTCAGGTTTCAAACCGATTGTGCCTTTGGGGTGCCACCTAAAAGCACGAACACGCCTGCCCGCATTAGAAACCCCGCAGTAGAGGTGCTGTAGGAAGAATAGAAATACTTTTACTTCTTATCGCGCTCCCGTTTGCGGGTCTCTGAGCAACGGGCAGCCAGTGGGTGTTGGCTGAAACCTTAAAACCCGAACCTCTTTCTTTAAACTTTTAAGGAGGAACCTGTCGCCCAGAACCATCTTATTTAGTTTCCAATCAGGCTTTTTTTTGGACCACGAGGGTTTTGGGTGAACTCCTGGGTTTATGGGCGCAGCACCCTGACCACACCGGCGTGAGGAGTGATGCTGCCCAGCCGCAGCGCATAGCAAAGGCAGTCCCAGCCCCGGCATCGCTGCGTACCTGCAGTACATCCTCCCGTGTCTCTGTGCCGTGGGCTTTCCTGGGCCGGTGGGTGTTGCTGCGTGTGCTGCATGGGGGAATTTGGTAGTGAAGCTGCTAATTCGGAGGGAAATCTGTCCCTTCCTCAGCTGAAATTCTGCCTTTCCCCCCACACTAGGCTCACAATTTCATCCGATGTAGAGGTGAAGCATCTAAAACGAAACCTCCTACTTCAAGGTGTGCCTAAGGAAATGAGGTTTTCAGGTATTTGCGTTTCTACCTACGGTATGTCGCGCCACATCGCTCTAGTGCTAACTTTGGCTGTGCACCCACACGGCAAAATCAAAGCTGCAGGTAAACCAGGCTCGGGTGAGCGGGTGTTCCTGCTGACGCTGCCTGTATCCTTACCTCAGTCGGGGAAGAGTTCCTCCTTTCAGTGCGGTTTTGATGGGATGGTAAACGAGAAATCCTGCTGATGAACCCGAACCGGTAAGACTTCTGCCGTGTTTCATGATGCTGTTGACTCCGCAGTGGCAATAGGGATGACTTACTTTGCCACTAAAATGTATCTACATCCGACTGTGACATGATACAGGAAGAAAATACCGGGGAGGGGGTTGGGAAGCACTTAGAGCCTTTTAATTTATTTTGAGTTAAAGGAAGCAGACAATTTAAGGACTGGTCTTTTCAGCCCTCACTCAAGACGAGCTCACGTAGGCTTAACATGGGGTTTATTTTATACAGGGGACAGTTACCACAAGAGGAAAAAAGGGTTTTTTCCCTGTGGTTTAAGTTGTGATGCACACAGAGTACTTCACAAATAACGTCAGTCTGAGCTGTACTGCTCTGTAGGAGAACACATAAAACTCTCGAGTCAGATTACCAGCAAATTAATCACAGTAAAACACAGAAAATAATAATGTCTTCTGAATACCATCAATTGGAGCACTGCAAAAAAAGATTCTTTAGAAACCTTTCCTCTTCTCTGCTGGAAATCTTTGGTTTGGTTCATTGTCTTGGGTTTTTTGCTGTTACCAGCTGCAATTACACAGGGACACACACATGAATGTAATTGAAATTTTTTAAATTATGTGGTATTCGAATGGAATTTGAAGTTTTAATAACTCGTTCTTGCCCTTGCTGTCTAGCTGGGCCATCACAGAGCCAGCCGTTCCCACCAGGTGGAAGCTGGGATCTGCCTGAGGCACATAGAAGCACTGCTTGACCAAGGACAGCTGATCAGGTAGTACTGTATCTAAGCTCTGCTGTGCTTTGGAGAACACCGACTGAATTGCACTTGACCGCAGAGCTGAAGGAATGAGAGGGATGTGAGTTTTATTACAGGCAGAGCTGACTGACCTCTCTTCTCAAAGCTGGGAAGAGACCTGTCCATCATTATTTGCAGCTTTGCTCAAAAGGAGCTTTGTGCTGTTGTTTTCGAAGGGTTCTTTTGCCCCCCAGCCCCTCCCCCCCCCCCCCCCCCCCCCCCGGCAAATACCCAGTTTACAAGATGCCTTTTACATTTGGAAAAGTAGAAGCTACAGGATAAGCATGGGAATCCTGTAGCGTTAGGGGTGGGAGGATAGAAGCCAGTTCCTGAGCCTTTACAACAGTGAGCCAAGCTTTGCCATTCAATAACTCAGGGCTGTGCTCACGGTTCCGTTTCCTGCTGCATCTGAAAATGGGGTTTTATTTCTGTAACCCACAGAGCACTTATCACTTCAAAGACCATCCACAAAGTAATGGCAGGTAAATAGGAAATATACACACAGTCCCACATCCCAAACTATACAAATAAGGTGTATTTAAAAAAAAAACAACTAGCCTCACTTTTTACTTGGTTGTAAATGGAAAGCACTGTGGCCGTGCTGCTCAGCATTGCTTGGAGGGTTCTGTTAGAAGCACCAGGTGATCTTTGGGCTACGAGTGATTCAAAGAAACTGCTCTGTGTAAAGCTGTCCGTCCCCCCATCCCATCGCCCCCCACCCCCAAAATGAAATACCAAACATTATTTAGCTTCTGTTTCTGCCCCTGTGTGTGATACCACATTTAAAAGCAGTGAGCAGAAGAGCAGCTGGCACAGCTGCACAGAGCCGTTCTGGCTTTTCCGGGCATGGGCGGCACTCCTATTTCCAATTATCCTCGGGCTTAGAAAGCATTTACTTTGGCACAGCAGCCCGGCAGCCGGCTTTAGGGATGCTCTTGTTGGTTGCAGGACCCACCGTGCTGGGGGAAGTCACCAATGGACTGTGGTCACTTGGCTGAGAGCAGCGAGGAAATCTCCAGCCCCAGTGCAGAGCCCGATTCCCTGCTGCCTTCTGCTGCCGGCAGCCATTCCTGCCCACCCTCGGCAGTGGTGGGGCAGCGGGCTGGGGCACCTCCGGGTAGACCTGCTGCTGCCAATGCCGCTCGAGAGCGCAGTCGGGTTCAGACCCTGCGCCATGCCTTCCTCGAGCTGCAGAAGACTCTTCCCTCCGTGCCGCCTGACACCAAGCTCTCCAAGCTGGATGTGCTCCTCCTGGCCACCACCTACATCGCACACCTCACTCGCAGCCTTCAGGATGAGGAAGAGTCACCGGGAGAGGGCTTAGGTACCCTCCGAGGGGATGGATACCTCCACCCTGTCAAGGTAGGACAGCTGAGGAGCAGCTACCACCCTCCCTTGGTGCAGAAGTAACTTAGTGTTAAAGGTACTTAGATGAAGCTAAAGCTTTCAGGCTTATTTACCTTGCGAGAGTGAATGCATGAGAAGGCTGCCTAAACTAAGGGCAGTATCTAGGTGCTCAGGGCCTGACAGAAATGTCCCAGAGCTTTGTCCCTCTGGCATTGGGACTTTGCACAAAACCATCAAATACAGGGTAGGTCTGAACCCAGTGGGACTTGGTCCCTTGGAATCGAAGGCAGAGAGCAGCACCGGAGGAGTACCAGCACCTCCTTAATGCGTGTATGGAGACCTTGGTGATCCTCCAGCAATGCCACTGGAAGCAGCCGTAGGGGATGCGTGTGGTTGAGGTGGTGGGCTGTCCCATAGCAGTGACCTCAGCCACAGTTGGTCCTGCTCTGCTTCTCATGCTGAGGTAGCTGAGGTGTGGAAAGGTGGCATTTGTTACTGGCCACCTGTTAATTCCTTCTATGAAGGCACTTTTCTGATGCATTCGTTTCATCTAGTTGTGTATGTTGTTTTTCTTCCCTTTGTCAAAAAATATCAGGGCAACACAGAAGGGGAACTGCTGTGGGGGTTGACCTGGGGCTGGAAATGGGTTTCAAAGGCACTGCTCAGTGACTGACAGGGCTCTTAAATGCCATAGCTGTCTTCTTGGCTGCGGTCTCAGGGAGTGAGACAAAGTGCTGGGGTGTTTGGGCTTCTTCCTTCTCCCCCCACCCGAAATCTGGTGGATTCAGAATGATTTACTTGAAATTACTTCACAAATTAATCTTTAATTCCTATAAAGTGGCTAACTCAAGAGTTTCTTGTTCATATTGTTGATCACTGTAAAGTGTGAGATGAACTTAGGCTTCTGAGGCCATTTAAATGATTAGCAGGCTCATTAAGAAAGCAAAACCTTTACATCAGTTAGAAGATGGCAATAATTTAAGAAACAAATACTACCGTGATGTATTTCAAAATAAGCTTCTGTTAGTTCCCTTGGGCTGAGTAAAAGGACACAGGTCTTCTGTGGGACTTGCCATCAGTTGCCAACTAAGACTGGAAGAAAAATACTTGTAAATAGTTATTACAGTGGTTAGATGATCCAGATGCTCATTTCCCCGGCTGCCAGAATGCAGCAATACTGGATTCATCTAGTGATTATTTTTTAAATAATCTTTATTTATGTGCTATTTACCTGTATTTAATTTTGTAAGGATTCCATAAGTCTAACCAATTTTTCTAATATTCCTGGTAGTAAATTCATTTTTCAGTAGGCACTACAACAGAAGTGTCACAGATAAATGGTAGTATACGCTTCACAACCCCCCCAAAATCAACCCTGAAGTGCAGGGGATGAGACAACTGGTACAGACACGGATTTTAACTACCTTCAGGCAGAATAAATGCATGTAGTGAGGAAAGTAAAACACTTGTGTACAGTTGCATGTACACTGGGGAAAAAAAAAACCAAGCCAGTAGTTAATGACTTTAAAGTCAGATGTCTCACTAGTGATGAACTCATGACTCTTGACATAAAGATACTGAGTGAGACTGTACGGTCTTTCCAACTGAGAAGATGCTGCTGCTTTGTCTTCAAATAGAACAGCAGAGATGTAATTGCAGTATTGAGTCCCTCTAGTTTTTTAGAGCTCCTTCATTACCCACAGGAAAGGTGCCAGTCTGTTCCCAAGAGGATCTTAAAAACCATTGTATTCTTTAACAACATGCTGGCTGTGTTTCGGGGTATTTTGCACCCAATGTGTATGACAAGTCGTGTCTTCAAACACCCACCTCTCTCATAACGAGCTCAGTACATCAAGCCGGAGCTGAATGCTTCCTCCCATGAGAAGGGCACCCGGCTGCTCTTGCCCTCACTGCAGGGCTGCTCTTGCCCTCACTGCAGGGCTGCTCCAGTAACTTGCTTGAGTTCACAAACCCGAGCTGTAAGAACAAGTATTTATCACTGACGTAACTCACTATTCCAATAATCAGTGACGGAAAGATGGATCGTCCCAGCTGAAGTTGTTGGAGCTGCTGAAGACCAAGAAACTGTCCATGCTGAAGGCAGCCAAGGAGCAGTGATGTTAAATTCCCTTTAGCACAGTCGCAGTGGCCCTGTGCTGTGGTCAGTGCTGTGGGGGCTGGCCGGCATGGATGTGTAGCCACAGGGGGCTGTGATCTCCGCAGGTGTGGGTGTATCTCCATAGTATCACTGGCACTGCCAGAGGAATGCTTGGGTTTAATGCTACCAACAGAGCAGCTACTACACAGGCTGTGGTAGGATAGCTGCTTGGCATGACTTACTCCTATGGGATGGGTCCTTGGGGGATTAGGAGCTCTGCCTCACCCTTAAGTACCAAATACACTGGTTCCCTTACCAGCTTCTAATGACATGTTCAACAAATGACAGCGGTTTCCTGCTTTCTCGCGCTGTGATTTCATCAGCCTGTAAAGCTGCGCCAAGAGCTGCGTTCAGGCTGCGGGGTGCCTGGGTGTCTCAGTGCTGTGCTTCTCTCTTCTCTTGCAGAAGTGGCCGATGCGTTCCAGGTTATACATAGGAGCTACGGGACAGTTTTTGACTCACTCAGCACAAGGAGACAGCACAAACCAAGGAGAGACATCAGCAGCTTCACAACTCTAATCACCCTTCTTGCTTCAAAAAAATCATTATTTATTACACCTTATACATATTTAAGTTAAAAAAGAATATCTACAGACAAACCATAATTCCCAACATACTGTTTGTAGAAGAGAAGGAATTGACTCTTAGGTATAATTAATACCTCATTAAGTTAATGTGACGCATGATTGGTTTCTGTTGTAGAGGACATTGCTGGGACCTGAGCTGGGGGATGAGGAGAAGGTGACTGTGGTCATTGCCAACATGAGGGCAGCCAGAAGGGCAGAGCAGGTACCAGGCAGAACAGGTAACCTCATCTGTCCACTGCCAGAGAAGTGAATGGGCATGCTGCAGGACGGTGGGGAGAAGGAGCGATGATGTACTCGTTAAGGGAGAGAGAAGAAGCGATGCCATACTGGTTAAGTACACAGCCACAGGGGCTTGGCCAAAAAGCGAAGGGCAAGTCTTCAACCAGGAGTGGAAATAGGGCACTGCAGGAAGCTGATGGCAAAATCCCCACTAACTACAGTCGTCAGGTCAGGGCTTCATCCTCCAATAGTCTTAAATGCATGTAGTTATTTGTGACAGCGTGGATGCATGTTCCCTTCATGTAAGGATGTGCCAAGATCTGTCTTGTGTACGCACAGCGCCACATACCCCAGACACAAACTGCTCTAAAGTATTGCTCGTATTGATCCATATGACTGTGTTGCATGTTGCAGAGTTTAAAATGTGTTGAAGTGTTACAGCTACTTGCCTGCTCGACATACCGGGGTTCTTTTCTCTTTGGGTTCATGCACTCAAGGAAAAAAGCCTTAAGAGCTGGCTCATTCATAGCATTTTTTCACTGACAGCAAGAAAAGCAGAACCTAAATGCACAACTGCCACCTGATGTATCTGTTCTGTAAAACACTGTACTTCTCATATAGTTTGTTACTGCTGATGTGCACATCTTATTAAATATTATTTGGTGGATGTCCTGTATTAATTCTGACTTGCAGTATCTCTGCAGGGCTGATAGTTTCTAACAGTGATATTCTGCATTTGTAGTAACTTCTTTCTGAAGGCTTCACTGTTTAAATTATAAAACTCCATTTAGGCAGAAGGAAAACAAAAATATGAGCAAGAACAACTGTTATATATAATTAAAAAAACCCCAACATGTTACTGCTTTTGTTCCTGAGTTAAACGTGTGCTGCCTTTCAGAGCATGTTGTTGTGAATGGAGTGTCCAGTCCCACAGTGTAAGAACGTGGGTGAAAACAAGTAGAGACAACAGAGGGAGTTGGGACAAGCCATGGAGGGTAGGGGAGAGCTTTAAAGCAGGGCGAACTCTGGAACTCCCCTCCACCCCTGCAGGTTTCTAAGCTTTTAAAAAGATTATTCTTTCAAACAGTAAAAATAAGAAACAGGGATAGGAGTAAGGGTTAGAAATGGGGGAAGTCATGAATGGTTTGAGAAAACATCATTAAACTAAATGAGTATGAACTTAAGAAGAAATTCTCCCCTGAGGGCAGTGAGGCCCTGGCACAGGCTGCCCAGAGAAGCTGTGGCTGCCCCCTCCCTGGCAGTGTTCAGGGCCAGGTTGGATGGGGCTTTGGGCAGGCTGGGCTAGTGGGGGTGTCCCTGCCCATGGCAGAGGTTGGAACTAGATGGGCTTTGAGGTCTCTTCCAACCCAAAGCATTTGGTGGTTCTGTGACAGCACCAAAAAAGGTAAACTTTGCACAGCTTTGACTTGGGAGCAGTGAGACCTGTGGCATTTTAAGGGTGAAAAGCCTGAGGTTCGCTAAGGATACTGCTGTAAACAGGACCGGGCAGAAAGCAAGTGCTCCCACCGGAGGTGGTCTCGTTAACTCCTGTACCGCACCTGCGATAAACCCTCCCGTTTTCTCCTCCTGCATCCCACCAACGCAGCCCGCCGCCTTCGCGGCCAGCCCCCGCGGGCGGAGAGGCGGCTGTCAGCCGCGGCAGGGCACGCAGCCAAACGGGCCGGCTTCCCCTCAGGGCTTCCGGGCCTCGGGGACGAGACCTGCTGTGGCGGCGGCGGCCAGAGGGCGGGAAGCCACGGCGCCGGGATGCCTGTGCCGCCGGGGAGCTGACAGGACACAGCCAGGACGGGCACAGAATCCCCCGCGGTGCCGGGGCCACCTCCCCCGTCCCGCCTCACGCGTGCGCAAGCGCACACAGCCCCGCCCAGGGCCCCAACGGAGGCACCGCCCCGCCGGAAAGTGCCGCGCGCTTTCCCCGCCCCTGGCGCGCGGCTTATTTAATGGAATCCCGGGGGGGCGCTTGTTCCTTCCGCGTGCCCAGCGGCTACGAGGAGCTGCTTGCGGACACTCCCCGGCGGGAAAGGGAAGGACACCGAGACATGGTGCCTGCGGCGGGGCGCCTCGGGCCCGTCCTTTCCGCCGCCGTGCCGCGGGAGCACCGCTCGTCGTTGGCGGGAGCCGCTGGTAGCCGCGTGGCTCGCGAGCTGTTCCATGAACGCCTCGGCCTCCGGTGTGGGAGCGGCACCTCGGGCCGCCGGGACCCATCCCGCTGCGCCGGGGCGGCCATGCGGGCCCTGCGGCAGCGGCACGCCGCGGGTTTGCTTCCCCCGGGGCCTCGGGAGCGGCCGGCTCAGCTCAGCCCGGACTTAGTGCCGCGGCTTCTCGCTCCTCTCCCACGCTCGCCAGAACAGCGGAGTGATCCCCGGTTGGTTTCTTCCCGGCGGAACGGAGGCTGCCCCCCGCCGTATGATGTAAGAAACCCCCTTCTGACGCTTTAAGTCAGTTAGCGTGATCTCGAGGGTTGAAGGAAAGGCTTGTTGACGCTGTATCTCAGCAGCGTGAGCCATCGCTTAAAGACAAGCGGTTTGCGGCAGCGTGGTGCTGCTGTGCCCGGTTTCGGCTGCCGGGCGTAGCTGCAGCGTACCGACAGCTGCCTCAGCCCGTGTGCTGGAGTTGCTTGGATCACGCTGACGCCTGCCAGCCACGCAGGCTTTCCAGGGGAGTGGGTACGTCTTCTGAGGCCAAGACGCACCTAATGAGCGTGGCACTTCACTGTCCAGCCGTGGTGGCTACTTCTGTTTATTCGTGGCTCATCAAGCCTTCAAAGTAAGGACAGCTCGGACAGCCGCAGGCACTTGGTTTTGCTGATAAATGACTTACCGGCCAAAACATGTCCTAATTCTAAAGATAAATTACCTCTTTGCCTTTAGGGAGTTAGGCAGGTGCTGTATGGTGACCCTGGCCGTGCCCTTTTTGGGTTGTAAACGCTGATCCAAAATGGTGGGTTCGGGCAGGGACAGAGCCCCAGGGGCCTGGGCAGGCTGTGGTGATGCTCTGGCAGTGACCAGTCCTGACCTTCAGTTCAGCCTCTAGGAAGACGTGTCAGCGAGTTCCCTGTGTGTGAACTCGGGCTGAAGGCTGTACCCTGCTGGGGTACTCCTCTCCCTGGCGATAGCTGTTCGTTTTGAAAGCTGTAATTGTGCTGCCATCAGTCATTCTTCATACTGGGGCTTGCTTTAGGTAAAGGGTCATGCCTCTCTTTAACTTTGACCTCAGCTGGTGCTGCCTGTACTCTCCTCCCCAGGTGACCCGCAGCACCAGCAGTGAGGCTGCCCAGCACGTTCCTCCTTAACGCTGGATTACATTCCCCGAGGAAACATGCTCTGGGCTGCTGACTCAGCAGAGGAGCTCTTCGAATCAGATGCCTTTTATCTCTCTATTGTTTCAGGCAGCAAGTGAAGTTGAGAGATGAGTTTGTTTCCAGCTTTGGAATCTTCAATGTCAATGCTGCCATGCCGTTACTTTGCAAGCAGAAAGATGTCACGTGAATTCTGGAGCTAAAGAAGTAATTATTTCCTACTGTACTTAAAAATGTTGAGGAAAGCCTCCTGAACTACACACCTGCATTTCTGAAGCTGTTCTAGGGCTTGCAGATTCCCTTACAGATGGAACAAGGAGGTCTGACCGTTTGCATGTAGAGTTAAGAAGGTGAAATTTTAATGAAAGGTATTAGGACAGCTATGAAACCTTGAAGACTTGCTCCCCACAACAAAGCAGGTGCAGTCCAAGAATCCTGAAGAAAGAGGAGGCAGGTTTGTGAAAGGATCAGTGAACAGAGTTTTTAACTGGGGAGAAAACTAAGGCTTCTGTTTTTAAGAATTAGCAAGAGACGAGGTGAAAGAAGTGCATACAAATCACTGTACCTGCTGGCACATACCTCTGTCAGTCTGTTGGAGTATATTCCAGAGGGAAGGGCAACAATGGCAGTGGCCTTTGCCGCTAGAAAGACAGTTGGCATCCGAAGCCTGGATGTAACAACAGGGAGGGGCTGGCATTTTTGTACCCAAGGAGCTGCTTTTCCCCCCTCTTGTTCCTGGCAACCCCAAACCCATTCTGTGCCTAACCATTAAATGAGGTTCTGCTCTGGTGTGTAGGAGTACATCTCTTGAGAGACACTGAGCAGTCCCCTTCTGTTTGATACCTGGATAGAGTCACAGCACTTGTGTTGCAGGCAGGAGCCTGCTGCTGGCATAGTGATGATAACTCTTTGCCGTTTACCCAGCTGAATTTTGTGATGAGCAATGTTGTATCTGATGTGCCAGCTAATTAGTAAGGCTTTACCAATTTGATTTGCTACCATCATTTCTGATCTTGCCTATTATTTTAAAGCTACTATGACAGATCAGATGACCTTATCCACTGTCCTCGAGCCTCCTGTATGCACACACAGCCAACACCAGACTCCCTCTGCTTCTGGAAGCACGTGTGTTGAAGGTAAGCTGCTTTTTTACTGTGATACTCTGTCTCCAGTGAGCTAGGCTGGCTGGTGAAGGTCCCAACTGGCCCTATTTGCTGCTTCCTGGAGCAGAACTGGTTTACAGCAGGTGAAGGTGTGGCTGGTCAATTAAGGACACCAACGTGGACTAGTGACTGACTTTGCTGCCCTTTGCTTGTGGTACTGCTGCCAGTCTTCTAGTTTTTACTTAAAACATCATGGGAGGAACTGGAGAGGAGGGATAAAACTGAGGAGGAAGGGTAAAAAGCTGTGGTTTTTCAGGATTGTTTTCCATAAGGGTGTGTACTCCTTTATAAGGCTTGTCAAAAATTGTGATTTGTAAAGAATTCTGTTTAAACCTGTTCTAGAAGTAATTTTGCTGGCATAATGATGAAATCTTTGCCGTTTACCCATCTGACTTTTTTGATGAGTATCTTTAAATCTGAAATGCCAGTAAATTTAATAACTTTGCATAAGATTGATTAAACATACAGAAATCTGACTATTTTTAATTTTTATTTTGGCTTCAAAACAGCAGCCTGAAACGTGGTGCTCTAATGTACTGGAAATGCTTTCATGGCCTTTCTGGCTCCCAGAAATACTGCTTGGTTCACTTGTAAAGCAGAGGAGCAGCTGTTTACTGGAAATCTGTGGATACTCCTCAAATGAAGTTCAGGTAAGAGTGTTGCTTTAGAAAGGGAAGCAGCCTTGTGGGGACACTTAGAACTTGGTATGAATATTTAGGTGTATCAAACTGAGCAAGTCAAGGGTTAAAACGTGTAGAAAAACTATGTCACCTTGTCTAAAGGGAGTGTTACAGTGTTAGTGGTGGCAGCTTTTCTGCTTATTTCCAAGGCAGTGTGTGTAGAAATAAAACCTTAGATTCTGTTTTCAGTGATGTGGGTTGTTTTTGTTGAGGCTACAGCAGTATCACCACGATCCTGCTGGATGGCATTCTGGGTAGGAGTTCACACCAGACCTTCAGTATTCAGCTTGTCCAGATCTGACAGGAAGCCTGTACATTTTTTCCTGCTTTTTTTATGAACACAGACCTTCTGGATGTAAAACTTGCTCAGTGTTCTGCCTACTGTCATGTCCTTACTGGGCTGATAAAATAGAAGGTCCGTAGTTAGAGCAACAGACTATCTTACCTACCTTGCCACTCTTACTTGGTTTTGCAGTGAGGTAGAGTAGAACTCACTGAGCTGCCTACCTACCAGGTTGTCTAGTAACATTTCCTTTGTGGTTCCTGTAGGGTTCTGCTATCCCCTGCAGTCTGTACAAAGTACTGCTGAGGTACTGACTTATTTTCAGATAGCAGGAGCACACAGGCTTTCTGGTCTATTACTATGTTCCTGTCATGTAAAACTAAGATGTAGAACATCAAGGAGTATGGTGATACTTGCATACCTTTTAGAACATGAATAATAATTTAAGAAAGCTGACTCAACACAAAAAAACCCCCAACTTCTAATGTACTTTCAAACTATTAACACTCAGGTGATACATTAGAAAAACAACAGCAGGAGAAATAACACAGAGTTAATGTAGTTTAAATCAAACAGTAGATTCTAAGGTGGTTTAATTATTACTTGTAGTTGTCTCAAAACCTGTCACTTAAACTGTGGGTGAACAGTGGTAGCCAGGAAGAGTTCAGGTTGTAGCTGTGTTCTGAAGCCATGGCTTTCCATGATGAAGGTATCACTCCTGCCTCCAAACACCACTCCCCAAACCTTGCGATTGAACCTCACCAGCTTCATTCCTTCACAGAACACCACTGCACTCTTGAAAATACTGAAAACTTCCAGGTGTGTATTTTAAACTGCAGCCTCTCAAAAAGCTTAAGTAGAAGCTTCAAGCTTTACTTATGAGTGGAATTTTCACTCCTCATTAGTGTTAGTGTGAATTCCTGGGCCATATGCACCAATAAACTTCAGGAGCTGATCGTGACACTGCTGTAGGTAACTATCTCTCTGTTGCAGGGTGTGCTCATCACTGAGGTCAAATGGAAAGACAGGATTTGGTGCTATGCATAATACAGACTTGCCTAGGCAGAGAAGAAACCAAGACATTCTAAAAGACTTGATAAACTGTTGCCACAACTTCGAAGGAGAAAAACCTGACATAATGTAATTCAACCTTGTATGTTACCATTGAAATCTTGCCTCATTGTCTCACTGCAAAGTCTGTGTGTGAGCAAATGTGATTGGGGTGCTAGATAAACAAAAAAAACACACCCTCAACCTGTGTCCTCCCTTTCCTTCTGGAAGGAAATCTGTTTTTTGTTGAACCTGGACTAATGTTAGAGGAGCAGTACCACACAAACAAGCATAAAGCATGGGGGCTTGGTGCTGGCCTGTGGCCTGGTTACATACAGCACTGAGAATTGCTGCAGTCAAGTCATCTGAAAGGCTTTTCTGATACTGGTCTTAAACAGTGGAAATCCTGGACTTTGATCTAAAATGAACTGTTACTGCAAGCAACTGCCAAAATATGAAAATAATGTACCCAAGACTAAAGGTTGGCTTATGCTACTTACCGTGCTTTAGGGTAAGGGATGATTCGAGCAACAAGATGGCAATCAATGCGTCTTCCTCAAGTACTTTCCTCCTTAAACTTAGTTTGGTATGAGCCTTAGACAGTGAAATCCTGAGAGGAACAGAAGTGGGTCAGAAATAAATACTGCAGGCAGGAATGCAGTATGTAGTGCCCTGTTTGAAGCACTTCTGTAAACTGAAGCTAACACTGGAATTGGTTTTCACCATACTTAAAGTGTGCAGTTACACTTGTCACTGACAAAGTCCATGTTGTTATGCATGACTTGTCCTGTGAAAGCTGTGGAACTTGGCATGTTAGTGGTAATACATTTGTGGCTTGCATGACACAAAGCTGTGATAAATCTGATTTTTGTTTTATAGATAGCTTTAATAGGGATAATTGTGAATTAAATAATTTCTTTTGCCTGGCAGAGTTATTAATACTTTAACAACATCAATATACAAAATAAGTGGTATTTATAAATGGTAAATAAGATTCTTTATGCTTGAACTTTTCAAAACTTAAGACTTGTCTAGATTTCTATGTAACAAGCTCTTGAGCAGGTTAGCACAATTTCTATTTGAAATGTAAACGTTTGCCATGAAAAGTAGGACCTACAGAATTTTTAGTGCAGATGCTGATAGTGTTGGTCCATGAACAGTATCTCTTCTCACTCTGCGACTGGCAAGATAGTAGCCCTGAATGAGGCTCTCTGCTTCTGAGCTCAGCTCAACATGAAGATTCTTAGCAAACAAAATAAACTAGAGAGAGGACATACACTTTTAATATATAAAGCAAGTTGTCACTGTTAGCTATACATAAGGATAGTTCTCAGGTACTAAACAGGATCACTGTTAATTCTATGAGAGATACTGATAGTTTATTTAGAATGGAATATAAACTTTTACTACTGATAAACTGTTCTTGTCAAAAGCGTGTATTGGAGATCCATTCTGGATGTTCTGTTTTTCAGAAAAAACAATTTATTATGCTGGCTTTTTTAAAGAACTAAAGCTAACTGTATCAGTGATCCTGTGAGTGCTACTGGGAATACGGAGGGGAAAGGGTGTGAAGTGGGTATTAACAGGTTTAAAAATAAGCAATTGCAAAGTGATTCCAGAAATAATATGATATTCCCAAGTATAGTGTAGTTCTGAGTTACTGGGTAGTATCTCTACCTCCTCATAATCCTGCATTCTGAACTGCTGTGAGACTTCATACAGCATGGCTTCAGGATTAACTGCTTTTTTCAAGATGTGATGCACCAGAGAGAGCTGACACGAAGGGATCTCATTGTATATCAAAAGTCCAAAAACATCTAGAAGGTTAGGTGGAATCAAGTTCATATCCTAAAGGGAAGATGCAGAGAAACAAAACTGGTGAGGCCCTGGCCCAGGCTGCCCAGAGAAGCTGTGGCTGCCCCCTCCCTGGCAGTGTTCAAGGCCGGGTTGGATGGGGCTTTGGGCAGTGTCCTAGTGGGGGGTGTCCCTGCCTGTGGCAGGGTTGTGGAACTAGATGATCTCTTAAGGACCCTTCCAACCCAAGTCAGCCTATGATTCTTTGATTATTCTATGAAACAATTATTTTGGCCTTCTGACTTGTAGAAACATCGGGGGGAAAATGCAATCTGAGTTGTCTTGATATCCATAGATCTGGAGTCCTGTAAGATTATCTAATGAATTATCTGTAATATATGCAGTAAAACTTGGTTTCAATATTATTTGTCAAAAGCTATTCTGAAGATAATAATTGCCACCTCCTCTTGGGAAGCTAGCTTATTTGAGGAGGTAAGTGACTTTAAATCAAGTAAGCTGTGACTTGGGGAATTACTAACACTGTTTTCATTATTTCCTAAGTTGAAATAACCATAAACACAAATGACTGCAACAGTGTACAGTTACTGGCATAATGAGGCCTGTGCATTACCATCTGTCCAATTAAAAAATTATCCTTTTGTATGTGTTTCTTTGAGGAAGAATCCACATCTACAAAAGACCAAAAATTGGTCTGAACAGAAATAGTAACTTGTTGGTCAGCCTCTTCTCCATACTTCTTCCCGGGAATGAATACTGTTGTTGCTCTGCTCTCCAGCACTAGGATAGGACAAAATAAGTCAATCATGTCATTGATCTTGTGTATAAATTCTAGTTCCCATGTTGTCATAATAAACACATAATCCTGACTTTTTGCATGACTCTGGCACTTCCACACTGGCAGACCTGAGGAATGTATATGTGAGTGGCTGAATCCTATGATTTATGATCTAGCTGCCTAAAGGAGTGTGGCAAATAAGCCTATACTGCTGTCTAGTAATTGTACTGTCAATCAGTAGATCGCTGTAGTGTAGCAAACCTAAGCTGACAGGACCTTTTTTGTCCTTGTTTCTTACATGGACTTGTTAAAAATAACTAATAGATTTTCCCTGCATTTGAGGAACAAGCCCAGCCATCATCTTGCTCATTTTTGTTCTGTGCCCTCACTGGTTAGTAGGTCTGAAATTACCAGACTGCAGGAGCTCAAGTTTATCCTTTTTATATGAAGCTAAGTCTCCTATGTAACAGACACCGCCCTTAGCCAGCACAGCGCTGCAAGCCTGGATACTAGCGCTTCCAGTTCCGTGTGTATCTTTGGACACAGGAGGGAAGATCTCGCTGGAAGGTGGGTGTCGTACGCCACGAGGCAGCAGACATAAGCTGTAGTTCAGAAGCCTAGAGGAGTAAATAATTCTGTCAGTCATAAATTACTATTCAGCTTGAAAAATGACAATACTATACTTAATGGTACTTGTCTGTGTTAACGCTCACTTGGAAATTACAAAAAGCCCTTAACATAAAACTAGTGTCAAACCCAATAAAATAACTTGGAGTACACAGGTAAAAGCCCCAGAGCTCTGTCCAGCCACTGCTAACAGGACTCTTTCACAGACTGAACGTGTGAGGCAATCACAGTTTGCAACAGGAGTAATCCAAGTAGTCTAGTGTTTTAACCCCATGCTGTTAAGGCCTATCTATTCTAGAGAAACAGTGATTTGAAAGGGTAGAGGATTAGTAATCCTGGGCATCTGGGGAAAAACAAAAGGCTGGGAACCAGCAAGCTCTGCCTGCCTGTGTTACATAACACCCAGTTCTTTCTGAGAAAGTGGATACAGGATTCCTTTTCATCCCCTGGCCTGTGCTCTTCAGCAGCAAGTTGTCGGGTTCCACAGTTAAAGGCTCCTGATGTTTTTAAGACCTCTGAGCATGATTTATCCTATTATTAATAACTGGGAGGCAATTATTAATTAAAACCAGTATTAATAAATAGGCTATCATGCCAAGATGAATATGATGTAGGAAATACCTACAGGCTACTAACAATAAAATACATGCAAGACAGCACTGACCAAGTTTTACAGTGGGCAACTGTACTATTAGTAACCAGATGTTTTGATTCTCAAAGCACTCAGACTTCCTATGATTTCTCTTACAAATTCTTATATTTAACCTGGGAAAAAAAAACTCTGCAGCACACCTTTTTTCAAATTTGAGTTTCTACAGCTACATTTTGCAATTGTTAAGAAAGTATTTTTTCCACAACAAAAAATATTAATGAATCCAGGCTGAGAGATTTGGGCTTGTTCAGCCTGCAGAAGAGAAGGCTGCATGGGAGACCTAATTATGGCCTACTGATACCTAAAGGAGTCCTACAGGAAAGTTGGGGAGGGATTGTTCACCAAGAGATGTAGTGATAGGACAAGGGATAATGGCTTCAAGCTGGAAGAGGGCAGGTTTAGGTTAGAAGTTAGGAAGTAATTCTTCCCTGTGAGGGCAATGAGGCCCTGGCACAGGCTGCCCACAGAAGCTGTGGCTGTCCCCTCCCTGGCAGTGTTCAAGGCCAGGTTGGATGGGGCTTTGGGCA
This sequence comes from Hypotaenidia okinawae, assembly GCA_027925045.1. Lineage (NCBI taxonomy): Eukaryota > Metazoa > Chordata > Aves > Gruiformes > Rallidae > Hypotaenidia > Hypotaenidia okinawae. The sequence continues at coordinate 127,198,947 of BSDF01000002.1, read as the reverse complement.
ATCTGGTCTAGTGGGGGGTGTCCCTGTCCATGGCAGGGGGTTGGAACTAGATGGACTTTAAAGTTCCTTCCAAGACAAACCAGCCTGTGGTTCTGTGATTTGTTGAAGAACTCAAACAAAAATAAAATACATGCTACTTTCAAATAACTTTTTCAAAAACAAAAATCCTGGTGTTGAGCTGAAGAAGAGCAACACAATATTGTTTACATTAATGTAAATTTAAAGCCCAGCATCTTGTACTTCAGTATATTTGAAAGTGTTGTATGAGGGGGTAAGTACACAAAATGCCTCAATACAAAAATGTTTTGTTAAAGGCAACAACAGCCATATTTAGGACCTACATGTAAAGATGCAGATGACTTGGTACCTCATCAATGTAGTTTTTATGACAAAGAGTGACAAAGTGCTAACTATTCACACTGTTTATTAACTGAAAATGCTGATAGCTGGGAATTGGTGATGAAAAGGCTTAAAGTGACACAGGATGAGAAAAGCAGAGTTGTTTGCTTTTGTCATTAGCAGGTTCTGGGACGGTCTTCAGGTTTGATTTGAGAAGAATGCTTTGTCTGAGCTCTGCTAAACAGCAATCATTATAAGAGTGTTCAAGAGTTTATTTTTAGTGAAGTTCTGATCTGATCTAAATTTATCACTTGAAAGAAATAAAAATGTCACAGGGATATAAATGGTGTTTTTATTAAGTCAGAGCCCTGTTATTCTAAAATACCATATCTTTAATGTAATACAGATCCTATTATCTTTATAAATACTTGCATGTTTAATTCTAAGTTACATAAAAAAATAAGGCATCTCCTTACCTATCAATTACTAGTGTGTCACTTGTCACAATCAACAGATCCAGATAATCTGCATTTTCTTTTTCACATGTCTGCACTAGACTCAGCAATATTGCAAGTTTAAGAGTATTGTAAGTGCCTGGTGGGACAACTTGAGAAGCAAAGATACTGGCAAGGATGGCAGTAAACCTCCAGCATGAATTTGAAGTCAGTGAGAACAGATACTTAAAATTTTCACCAACAAAAGAAGGACCTAAGAAAAACAAAGTACAGGTTAAACACTTAGAAGCAAGTGTATGAGTTGCAGCTGAGGGGACTGGGACTGTTTAGTCTGGAGAAGCCGAGGCTCATGGGAGACTTTACTGTTTTCTACAACTACCTGAAAGGAGGTCGTGATGAGCTAGGGGTCATCCTCTTCTCCTAGATAACTAGCAACAGGACAAGAGGGAATGGCTACAAGTTGTGCCAGGGGAAGTTCAGGTTAGAAATTAGGAGAAATTTCTTATGAGAAAGAGTGGTTGGGCATTGAAACGGGTTGCCCAGGGAAGTGGTGGAGTCACTGTCCCTCAGGGTGTTCAAGGGAGGTTTGGATAAGGTACTTAGGGACATGGTTTAGTTAGTAATACAGGTGGTAGGGGGACAGTTGGACTAGATGATCTGGGAGGTCTTTTCCAACCTTAATGATTCTGCGATAAAGCTATGCAGGTGTATTAGAACAAATCACCATTCTAGTCTTGATGCAAATACTACAAAGAACTAAAATGTTTATGTAGTAAGCACAAATTCAGAACATAAACACCTGACACTACTAATTTCACTACTATGAAAGTATCAGACACAATCTGCTAAAACTGATGGACTAAGAAAGGAGTAACAGACTGAAATGTCAGGTTCACATAACGTAGGACTTCCAGATACCTTCCAACATACAGGAGAGGTTGGAAAGAGAGGTTGAAGTGCAATTAATAACTGCAGTTTCCCAGTGCAGGAGATTGGGCAAAATCCCATATTCTCCAATAGCAGCAAGCATACATTTCACACTGTTAGAGCCAAGTCCCAGAGTGGTTTTGTAATCTGGACCTCCAGGTAATAGAATACTAATTCTCAAAATTTTGTTCTAGAACATTTTCCAACTCTTTTAGTCCATTTTTAATGAAAAATTCTTACCATTTGACTTACAGAGCTGTATACTATTGACTTCTATACATGCTGTAGCTTGTAAGCCATGCTGTACACAAGCTGGAATTCCTATAATCTTGTAGTGGCTTCCCATTTTCATTTTATTAGCCAGTTCATCTAGAAATTAAAAAAAAAAAGGGGGAGGGGAGAGGTAAAGGGAGAGAAGGGGAGAGAATAACCTGCAGCAACTGGGTTAGGGCATAAACCCAGTTTTAAAGAGAAGGTCAGAAGACTTTTCTTCACATTGTGAAAAAAAAACTATTTTCTTAAAATTTTATTGCAATTTTATTAATAAATTGCAGAAAACAGCAGTTGGATGTCAGGTTCACTGTAAGGGACTAGAGTAAAATGAAGCATGCCATTCTAATTAGTGCAAAACGTAAAGGCAGCACGCTGGCTGAGGAGAAGTAAATTCCTGATAAAGAGAAAAGGATGATTCAATGCACTTAGTTCTGCATTGAAAAGAAAATGGACAGTTGCTTGCAAGTACATGTTCCTGCACCAAAACCTGTGGTGACACCATTGTCTGTTACTGCCCTATAGAATGTAGGAGAGAGAAAAAAAAACAACCCACAATAAAAAGCAGATCCAAACTAATGAGATTTCAAGAGGATGCATAAAGAGCTTTGGAAACCTTTGTATTTCAGTGCATCTTATTTTTAAAAACCTCACTTTCTTCAGGAATTAGAATTGAGCCCAACCAAATTTGAATCTCAACCACGAGACCCTGCCTAACACCTCACCAATCACTGAAGCCAGTGGAAATTGAGGGCATGCACATCCCATAGATTCTGGCTAACAATGAAACACACATAGTGTTGGTTTTCCAGTGTTTTGCATTATCTCGGAGCTGTTTAGTTTTCCAGACATGAACCACATATAATTCCATAGACTTTTGGAAAGGCAGGGCTGGAGGAGTGGAGAGAATTCATGGAAGTATGTTGGTGAGTTGTGAGTTTAGTTGGGCATTCACATTAGAAATCATCTGATGATTGCAGCAGAAGGTGGTGGTAGAAGCCAAAAATCCTGATGGAATGAGGGAAATGGCTAAATTGAGGAAGGATGTTGAAAATGCATGAAGTCAGTACAGAACGGTACAGCTAAAGGAAGGAGGAAAAAACAAGCGTTGCCATGTGTCCTCTCCCACCGCTCTTTTGTCACCTAGCTAATTTTATGTATTTTTCCTACTGAACCACAGTGCAGATGATGACTTTCACCATTTTACCCAGAGAAACGGACCCCACAAGGAAAATGCAAGGGATTCTTTCAGTTCAATGTAAAATATTTTTGACAAAGCTCTGGAATTCAGCTTACCTCGCAAGAAAACTGTAAATGCCTGAATCCTCAAGTGGGATTTATCACTGGAATATCCTTTCAAAGTGTTAAGAACTTTTGCATCAATCATTTCAACAATTTGTTTATCTTTCAAAATAAAGGCAAAGAAGAGGTTAGTTCTCTTGAAGACAGTACAGCTTTTTAATTTGGTTTTTTTTTAATGACTATTTTGGGGCTTTTTTCACTTAAACATTTTCTTTTACTTACCGGGTAACAGAACTAGGAGAGTTTTGACAGATGTAAAAATACATTTACCAGATGTAAAAATAAAACTACATAGGCCCTACCACCAAGTACTCTAAACTTCATGTCTTCCTGCAGCGGCGAAGAACACAAACTGCACACAAAGTCATTCCTCACTGTGGCAGATTCTGTAGCTCCAGGCAGGTGCACTCTTATGTATCTAAACCCTAAAAAAAGAATTCAAGAGTAATTTACCAAACACAAAAGGAGTACATGGATTTCAATTTACATTTCCCATGAAGAACAGAAGAGAATAAAATACTGGGCAGTGAAATTCTAAGTTTATCATGTGTTTCTTCAGACGAGCCCTATGTTGATACAGGCTTCCACTAATTTCTAAGACCACGAGGTGGCAAAATTCCCTAGTGCACATTTCCACGTGGAACAGCTTGGCCTGGCTTTGAGAGCAGCAGGGAGTAAGCCACAGCTGCTTCTGCTTTGCATGTAAATGACATGGAATATGGATATTCACTACTAGAGGTGCGTGCCCTCAGAAAGATGGCATTGTAATTTATTTCACAGACTACTAACGTTGGGATTTCACTCCTCTTTTATGATGTTACAGCCAATATTACAGGAAGGGGCAAACAAAACGGCCTAATTCTGCAACGATACTAGCACTTCAGTGGTGTTACTCAAAGAAGTAGTTCCACAGCAGCAGGCTACTCATTAAAGTAAACTTACTCTATGCTAGCAGCTTTTGCCACACACTGAAGTGTACTGTGCTGTGATATTTTTATATAAACAGAAACAGTTTCCAAGGGAAAAATAAGAGGTATGCCACTAGCTTAGGTTTTTTTCCTTTCAGATAACTTACTAAATTATATTGGTGACACATCTTTTCTCATATAAACTAGGTTCAGCATTAGGAAAATTAGTTGCTGGCATAGCTATGCTCCCAAAACATTTAAGACTGCTGAGCAACCACTGATGAGGGCCATTGCTTTCAATTAATAAAAATGCCTCTTTCACACTAAGTTTCTCATCTTTGTTAGGTCATGAAAACTATTAAAGAGCTGTTGTTGATTTTCTTTTTTTAACTACCTTCAGAGAACGGACAGGTTTCCTCAGTACAAAGAAATCTTGCTCCTTGTGTGTATTTTGTTACAGTTCCCATTGCAATCACTATTCCTTCAGACATAAAAAATCTTTGAGATGTGTAATTAAAGGGAAATGCAGAAAGACTCAGAACGTAACTTGGTAAAGGTGGTAAATGTGTTGGCTTCAGCAGCACACTAACCTAACAAGAGACACAATTACCTTAGTACTGTAAATATTTTTATTGAAAGCGACTTTACTTCACTAGACAAACACACAATGTGACATATAGGTATTAAAAATAAACCTAAGCAGAAAGGCATGAAGTATCAAGAGTAATTAGGTTTCATATTAATTATCTTGAAAGTCTCAAGATAGGGTTGGGTGAGACTTTGAGCTATTTTAATTACAAATAATACTACAACCAGAGGGAAAATGGAAAGTTAATATAAACATAGCACTTGTTAATACTTCACCATACTTTAAACATTTAAGATCTAAGTGGAGAAAAACAACGCAGGCTCACCTGGGCCTCTGTCTGCAGTTGTTCAATTAATGATAATGTCTTAATAGCTATGAAACATACCTGTAATTGAAAAAGCATTCTGTTTTAGAAAAGAAAATCTAGTGGAGATAAGGGGTAACTTTTGCCTGCTCTGGGCTGTAAGTATATACTTACTGACTGAAAAATCTGTGCAGCCTGCATGGGACTGTGAAGAATGCAGTTCCCAAGAGTCGCATCCAGCTCAGTAATATCAGAAGGATTTATTGAAATAACAAAACGATAAACAGCGTAACTTTGCTTGGAGTCTGTAGGAGAAGAAAGCATCTTAAATAGCAGAGATGTAAGGTTACTTCTCAGTTTAAGAGGCTACCTACTGAGTAAGTAATACCGTTGTATCTTCTGCAGTCATGCACAAATTTCTGAAGGCCACCACTTCTGTCAAGGTACACAAGGGCTGTTTCCCTCATTTTCTGTATTTCACGATGCATCTTCCACGAAAGAGTCTTTGCAGTCTTTATCAAAACTTTGGAATAAGCTGTGAAGGAATTACATTAGAACTGGCCATGTTACAGTTCTAATAAAGGTATACATTAACGAGGCCATACACTCCTCCAAACCATGCAATTAAGTATTTTTGAAATTCAATGGAAGGTGCTTTCCAGTGGCTGAAGCATGCTATGTTCCCAAAGTAAATTCCTGAGGAATGCTCTAGTGTTTTCTTTTCTCAGTGAATTACTTCACTGCCCAATTCCCTAACCATGAAGTTAAAGCTTGCATTTAATTTAACCTTCCCTTTCTATTTTATTGGCATATTCAGCCTATCAAAATTAAGACTTAAATTTGACAAGTCTGTTACAGCAATTGAAAGCGTTAATCCAGGAAACATTATTGCCTTTTTCCAAATCTGATTTTTCTACATGGTGTTACCTCCTGTAGCACCTGCTTAAGGTGTTGATCTTGCAAACATTTATTTCCATCCATGTACAGATAAGACCAGTTCTGATTCCCCAAGACAAAACTTCCACAGCTACAGTTAAGGATTGGAGGCTGACCATGCTCTTCAGTGCTGTTTTCATTTGTCTTTTATCCACAAGTCTGCCTTTTAAAATTTTTTTAAAAGTAGAATCTTGTACCATGAAGCAGTACTTTGCTGAACTTAGAAAGAGAACTACTAAGGACAAAATACAGTATTCTGTACATACGTATCTGTTTTGCTCTCTTACAGATTTTCTTCTCTATTAAGCTTCCTTTGTTCTCTCTGTAGATGACCTATATGAAATACCACTTAAATCTTCAAAACCAGACTTAGCTACCTGGTGAAGGACAAGACACACAGTTACTGGGCTTATGAGGATGCAAGGCTCATAGCATATAGAAGCTGCCTTGTAGGAGTTCACAGAACTGGCTTTGGGAGGGCAAACAGATCAACATCAAAGAGAGGAGTAACTGGATACCTGTGCACTGGTGTGGCAGCAGGGTAACTGCCAGCTGAGAATTGTATGCTGTAGATGTGCTTAGTGCCAGAAGTAGCAAATTTTATGCACAAGTTCAAAGAGAATTTACAGTAATGTTTTTGTTGCTTTAGTTTCTTTAGAATTACTCCTACACAATTCCTGCTCCTTCCCTTGGAACATCCAGCAGGAAGGGATTAAGCAAATATACACCTACCATGACTGCCTGGGCCCTGTGGGCTGGAAGGAAAGAACACCGAACATTAGGAGGAAGGCTCATCTATGGCACAGGTCATTAGATACTACTGGAAAGTTCTTTACAGAGAGAGTGGTAAGGTGCTGGAACGGGCTGCCCAGAGAGGTGGTGGATGCCTCATCCCTGGAGGTGTTGAAGGCAGGTTGGATGGGGCCCTGGGCAACCTTGTGTGGATCCAGGCCTGGAGGTTGGCGGCCCTGCCTGTGGCAAGGGGATTGGAACTCTGTGATTTTTGGGGTCCCTTCCAACCCAGACCATTCTATGAGTCTATGATTGCACACTAAACACTCCTGTCTCCCAAGCTCAGAAAAGTAACGCCTGATAGATGCACTACTCAGGTGACTGAGTTCATCTGTGAGCCCACAGCCTGCAAACCCCACTCTGGCTGTACTACATCATTGGGGGATGACCTGCTGGAGAGGAGCTCTGTCTGTGGAGAAAGACTTGGGGGTCCTGGTAGACAACAGGTTGTCCATGAGCCAGCAGTGTGCCCTGGTGGCTAAGAGAGCCAATGGGATCCTGGGGTGCATCAGGAGTGTGGCCAGCAGGTAGAAGGAGGTGATCCTCCCCCTCTACTTTGCCCTGGTCAGGCCCCACCTGGAGTATAGTGTCCAGTTCTAGGCTCCCTGGGATAAAAAGCCAAGGATCTCCTGGAGAGAGTCCAGAGGAGGGCTACAAAGATGGCCTGGAGGGCATGGAGCATTTCCCCTATGAGGAAAGGCTGAGTGAGCTGGGACTATTCAGCCTAGAGAAAAGAAGACTAAGGGGGACCTTATTAATTTTTATAAATATCTAAAGTATGGGGAAACGGCCATCCCCTTTTCTGGAGACAGGACAAGGGACAATGTCTGCAAGTTGGAGCACAGGTGCGGAAGAACTTTTACACAGTGAGGGTGACAGAGCACTGGGACAGGCTGTCCAGGGAGGTTGTGGAGACTCCTCTCTGGTGATCTTCGAGACCCGTCTGGATGCCTATCTGTGCAATATGAGCTAGGGAGCTGCTTTGGCAGGGGGGTTGGACCCGATGATCTCTCAAGGTCCCTTCCAGCCCCTATGAGACTGAAACGAACACTACCTTCCTGTCCTCAGCGCCCCATCCTTTTCCCACAAACCTGGCCGGCACTGTTCGCTCTTCAGCGCCGCGGCGACAGCGGCAACGGGCACTGAGGGCAACGAGGCTGCCCGCGCCGCAGCGAGGAGAGGCCGCGCCCTCTTTTGCCGCGCCCTCTTTTACTTACGAGGCCGCTAACGTGCCCGTAGGGGAGCTAAACAAAGCTCGTTACGAGGCCGTAGCGAAGAACCCCGCAGCGGTAGGACAGGGTGAGCAGTGCCAATCCGCACCCCTCAGCTACCGGCTCTGGGCGGGTGAGGGGCAGCCAGTGGCAGCGCGTGGCCCGGGCGGGAAAGGCACCAGCGCCTGCCCTCCGCAACCACAGGCCAAGGCGCGGCCCAAGGAATGCACTGACACGGTAAGAAAGTACTGAAAGACAACACGAGGCCATTTTTTTTTTTTATTAATAAATACTGCATATTTAAGCACTGGCTCTAGAATTCCAGGCACCTGCAAACTTACCTCCCGGGGCAGCACCTCTCAGCTCCCTTTATCTGTCGTATTTCAGTTCATGTTTTCACAAGCACCACACATTTCCATCAGTGCCTCTCCTTGTGTCTTGCTCTCCTTCCAGACAAAAAGGAGAGACCACAAATGCAGCACCCTTCCTTTGCACCAGGAGCACTAGGCAGCCCCAGGAGAGTAGGCCTACTACTTAAAGCAGCCAGCTAAGAAGAACAAGCCCTTTGCTACAAACAGGAAAAAGCCCCTGCTTTAGGAACAGAAAAGGGCAAATTTTACATTCTTTTATTATTTATACCAAATGGGGAAAGTACCACAGGTGATTCCTGTGTAGGTTCTTCAACCCTTACCTATCAAGACTTTTTACCACAACGCTTCAGATTTCACCTTCTGGCTCAGCGTGGGCAAAAGGGGCTACTATACTCTGAACCCTGCCTGCTGGCTTTGAAGACCAACATCATTAATCCAGAGAGATGCAGAACACAAGTACTAGTTTAGTTATAGAAGTACTCGGAGGCTTTACTGCTTGAGGTTGCAGAGTCTGTTAGCTTCAGAAGTCCTAATGTACAATGGCATTTCACAACATGAACAACTTCTGCTCTCCAACTACTACTACCACCATCTTTTCATGAAAAAAATAAAGGGAAAAAAAAAAAAAAGATACACCAAAAGCCATCACCCAGACAGGCAGCTACGTGCAGACATCTTAGAAATACAAGACAAAAACTAAATGGAGTGCTAGCTCCACAGCAGCAACTTCTGAAGGATCCCCTCTCCCTATGTCCACAGTACTGTACTTGATGGGAGAAGCGGAAAGGAGTTACAGTATGTGCTCCTTTGCCGTAAGGACAAGGGACTTGCAGAAGCCCACGATCAGGGGTATGCAGATTAAAAAGTCTGTATGAGAATGCATGCTTCCTTTCTTACAATAAATTTCTGCTTTCCAGTCCATCAGAAAGACCTATGGTTAAAAAAAATAAATTTTTACAACTGCAAGGATCAAATTTGTGTAGTAGTTGGTTGCCCTGAACAGCTGCAGATATTTCCAAAGAGCAGCACTATGGAAGAGAGCACCAAGCACCCACCGACTCCCAAAGATGACAGTTCCTTCTTCCCTTCCATACCAAGGTCAATTCTTACTATTTTCACCCCGATGCTCCCTCCAACTCCTCATGTAGCAACTGCTCAGCATGACTTAAGTACTGTGCAGGAGACAGTGCTATAAGAGAAACTCCTTAACATCACCAATTAATCCTGTTTAGTTTCTGCTCATCTAATGTTTCACTGCTCACACATTATTTTCAAAAGAACTGTGATTTGATACACTCATTTCCCCAATATTCTCAATCTTAATGCAGTATAGATAGCATTTCTTAGCCAGCTCTTGTTAAAAATTAGATGATTTAGGTATTTATGTTTATCTAACATTTAAATCAGTGTTAGACTTCTCTCAAATCAAGGCATTTAACCAAATGTATTTATGAACAAAAACCAGAGAATGTTTTTGAAGTAACAGACAAAAATAAGTTGTTATTTACAAGTAATATATATAATAAAACTACTACTATGATAGGCCTTTATACACTGTAACTGCAGTCAATTTTTGCATTGTTTAAAAAAATTTCCTTAAACAGAAATTGTTCAGAATGATCAGTTTGTCCATACACGTGTATGTTATGAGAAATACAACAGCTTTTCACATTTTTAAAATTACCAGCGTAATTTACAGTTTTTCCCCCAATAGCAAGTGAAGATTTAAAAATGGTGCAAACTAGAACACAAAGACAAGTAGCTATGAATGTTGAAATACAATCAGTTTGGAACATGTTAGTGTTTCAAACTATAAACCTGTGAGAAAAATCCCTAGTATTTGGCATGATCCCCTCACCACCCACCCCCAAAAGGTCAAAGCAAGATAGCTGTTTAAAGTAGCAGTGATTATTGCATATTGTATCTTTGGAAAAATCAGAGTTTTAACCAAAAATATTTTTAATGTAGTTTAAATATAGACTATTTATCTCAAGGAGGAAAGGACAGTAGAACACCTGATCAGTAATGTTATCGAATCAACCTGGCTAATTTGCTCCATCCTTTGAGAAATTCCCCCATCATCTGAGTGAATAGGTACTTCAGCAAGAGCAACAATCCAGTTTTACATGACTAACTTTTCATTCTGCAGAAGTCCTTTAAGAATCTTGGTCTTAAATTATATTAATCCCTCATTTAAGTGCTGACAGGTAAATTAACATATATTTCAAACTGATACAACAGGGGAAACATTTACCTTTTTTAAACCAGGATATACAAAAGACAATTTGCATAGTTACAATTCAAGCACAAAGTCACTGTAAATAGGTACAAAAGCATTTATAAATTTACTAAATTCGCTGCTGTTTGTGCCTGCCAAATCTTAGATAGGTATGAATGTAAACTTGAAGGGACTGAGGAGAACAGTCAGTGTTTTTGCTTAAAAAATATGTAGAGAATGCTTTTTTAAAGGTCTTAAAAAATATCTTCTGCAGCAGGAACAAACAGTTCAAACCCCAAAGCCATCCAAAAATGCCCAGATTCCTCCTATACAGCAGACAAAGTTTGTTCATAGGTTTCAAACCTACATACAAAACCGAGGCACTAGTTACACTATTTTGGAATGTGTCCATAACCCTAACATCTCAGTTCATCCCAAGACTTCCAAAACACCATTGGCTTCTAACTTCCTATGAAAACATATCTTCAGAGGGTGGTGCATAGGAAAAGCCAACAAACGCATCATCTGCCTCCAGGACACTGGCATTAACAATGCTGTAATCAGAAGAAACGCAGACCGAGTACGGGACCATTTCTTCTGTAAACACTGCATCAAAATTCCCAATATCATCTGGTCCAACCTACAAAATAGAAACATCTATCAGTTGTCATATTAATACTGTGTTTTAACCTTATGCTTGTCCTTTAGATTTCAGATTTAATGCTTGGTGCTGTATCTATGTTATTCTCTCTCATACAAGTACAGGAAATTTAACGGAGTCCACCACAGCATCCCTGGAAACAAAAGCCTGCTTGGGTTTTTTAGGTTGAAGTTCAGGCCAAAGCCTACACATCTTTATGATTTTAGAAGAGACACTTCATATTTCTTAAGTGACTGCTAGGAAGATGCAAAGGTACCACCCCAAACCAACCAACCAAAAAACCACCCCAAAACCCACCAAAACACCCCAGCCAAACCATTCCAAATTCATTCTCCCTTTCCCACGTAGCAACAGTACTGTTGTGATGGCTCACCCCCCCAGCTAGACGCCTAGTAACTGAATCATAGCACTATTTAGTCAGAGAGAAGACAGCTCTGGGCCCCTCAGTTCAAGAAGGACATAGCACTCCTTGAAAGAGTCCAGTGCAGGGACACCAAGACGATGAAGGGAGTGGAACACCTTCCTTATGAGGACAGGCTGAGGGAGCTGGGCCTCTTTAGCTTAGAGGAGACTGAGTGGTGACCTTATTAATGTTTATAAATAAGGGCAAGAGTCAGGAGGACAGAGTCAGGCTCTTCTCAGTGATGGCCAGTGATAGGAAAAGGGGCAATGGGTGCAAGTTGGAGCATAGGAAGTTCCATGTGAATGTAAGGAGAAACCTTTTCACTGTGAGGGTGATGGAGCACTAGAACAGACTGCCCAGAGAGGTTGTGGAGTCTCCTTCTCTGAAGACATTAAGAACCCTCTTGGATGCATTCCTGTGTGATTTAGTCTAGGTGATCCTGCTCTGGCAAGGGGGTTGGATGCTTCAAGGTCCCTTCCAACTCCTAACATTCTGTGATTCTTCGCCAAACTGACTCAACAATTTGCAATTAACTTTAGGAACAACTTCCTCTCCACTGTCCCTTCCAGAGTTTCTGGACAGGCAGTCGTAAGTTGACAATTTAAACTAACAGGTGGATAAAGAAAAGCTACAACTAAGGCTTAGTAACTAAAAAAAAAAGTGGAAAATCAGTCTCTTGACAAATCTTCAAACACTGAGGCTATCTACATTTTCTTCTTCGGTCTTCAGACCCCAGAAAAACTAACATTACTTTGGCAGGAACGAGCAGATGAAACAGTGCTATGGGAAACAGTTCTACATAAAACAGAGATCATCACTGCACAGGCGGCCAGTCAGCACTAGGGGGTTCCTGTTCTGAAACAAACAGTCTTTGCAAAGTGATGAGGCCTCGAAGGTAGAGATGTAGCAGTTAGGAACTAAAACAGCACGAGACACCTACCACATTAGGATTAAATGGTGGTGGAATCTTCTTCTGAAGAAGATCGGTCCAGCTGAGAGATTCAAAGAATGGGTGCTTTTGAATTTCAAGCTGCAGCAAGGAAAAAAGATTTTAGGTATTTCAGAAATCCACCCTGTGCATCACAGTAAGTAGTAACTGAGACTGGATGCACATAAGGAAATCTATCAATTTATTCACAGTTTACTTTGTAATAAAAACTGCACAGGCAAGCTAACAACTTTTAACTGCTGGTTTTACCAACTACAAACTGGTTTCCTTTTATGGTCATATTTTCTGCTTTTAAGCCTTAAAAATGAACCACCTTGGAGTAGGTGCTACTTCAGAGCAGTAGTGTTCTCCCTTAGGATCTTTGCTCCCGCCTTAAAACTTACTTTTTGTCATGCAGATAATTGTCTGAGAAGCAGCTGCTTCAGCAGCTCTGCAATATGCTTGGTAGTTAGGAAGTAGCTAACAGCTGTGCTAAATGCTACCACCCTTTCATCTTGCTCACACTGTCAGGAAAGTACCACATCATAGTTTAAATGCTCTGATATAAATTATACTCCAATACAAGGTCAAAAGACTACTTAACATAACAGCTGCAAAAAGACGACTATGAAGATGTCACAATGCTTGGAAGAACTCAGACATCATTCCTCAAGACACCTACACTTTGTTCTATCACCTTCTTGCAAACAAAGCTTGCGTGAATACACTAGGGAAACATCTGCCATGATTTTCAGGCTAAGTGCTCAGTTTCAGCACCAAGAGTGAAACCTACCATCATAAACCTTGGTGACCACTACAACAGGAACTGTGTTCCCTTTACTGGCAGGAACAGCAGCAACCAATCTTTAAATACTTATATCCCACAACAATCATTCACCCCCTACCCCAAACAACTTCCAGGGACTGACCACACTCTGAGGAAGAAATAATGAGGAAAATGAAGAGACATTAACAGAGCAATCCCTCTCTCCAACTGCTAAACCTATGCTGTGCACATCCATTTGGTGATGTCCCTTCAAACGAAGCAGGGGCTGATAAATTAGGACATTACATACAAAGTCTTCCCTTGCTCCAAGTCGGCTTTGCCGATCTTTCTCCAAAAGTTCTTCCAGAATAGACCAGGCTGTCAGACTGATTCCTGGGCGCAGAACTAGGGGCTTGTGGAGAATGTTCTCATACATCTCAGCAACGTCACGGCAATAAAAAGGAGGCTAAAAAATAAAAGTTATACACAAATCTGAGGCCACATTCAACATTGTTTCATGTGCATAGATCAGTATGTGATTTTATAATACAAACAGCCAGCAGTGAGAAATCTGCCTCTTCTTATGCACTAGCTTCTCATTCCATTATCACCACTGCCAGGTCTTTACACTTGATAGCTTCCCCACCCACCTCCTCTTCTAACACGTTCTCACACTTCATAGCAACCATGATGCTGTCCAGCTTCAAAGCTCCCTTGATTTCAGTGGGAACAAACACAAATTTATCTCCCTACTGAAAGTCCTATGGTAAGAGATAAAACTCAAGGAAATTTAACAGACTGTCACTGGAGTGATTGCATGTGACTAGGAGAACCATATAGTAGGATTTTTTTGTTTTAATGCTACATCAAGAAGTGAAAAAGTGAAGAGAAATTCTGGGACAAGAATTTTTAAGCAAAAAAAAAAGTACTTTAATTTTATTTATTCCAGTATTTGGCAAAATTTCACTTCTAAGTCGGAGGGGTGTGTTTATTGGGTATTACCACTTCTAATTCTTTTTACTCTCAGATTCACTCAGTGGTGACTACTTGCCTTCAGAATTAATGTCAAGCAGTTCACTGGAACACAAAATTTTAGACATTTTGCACTGAGACAATGCAAAATTAAAAAGAGAAACTACGGTAAGACAAATCATTCATCTCTTGAAGAGTATTTTGCAAAGGTTAGCATCTTAAGCAACACTCTGAAGCTACTTCATATAAGGCTTGGGGGGAGCAACCCCTGCCACCCACATACTAAGTACTTACCAGCCCGTAAAGCATTTCATAAAGAACTGCACCAAGGCACCACCAGTCTACTGTGTTGTCATAGGGCTGCTTTTTAATGACTTCTGGTGCAAGATACTAAAATTTTAAAAAAAAAAAAAGTACTTTAGAGCATTAGACTAGTAAGAATAAAACCTAAGTTTTAGTCACACAGTAATCGCCTTCATATCAACTGAAAGACTGCTAAGTATTTATCTTATCCATCAAACTTTTTGTCATAAATTGGTCATTTACAAAGCAGAACAGCAGTTTTCCCAACTGAAACAATACTTCCCACACGCTGTTATTTTGCCAAACTACTTTGCTACCTCTATTATGAAACTTGGTTTACATTTCAGGTCAGTTGCTGCACTGTTGCAGACACAACTTCTCTTAGCAAGCTGGCTGCTAGCCGTGCCTGTTCTTCCATTCTCAAATTGTAGGCTCCCCATCCAGTACATAAAAATGAAAGATCTGAATTCTGTTTCAAAACTATTATTACAAACCTGTATCACCTATATTAAGTTACACTGTAAATCTCAATGAAGGCATGAGTTGGGAGTTGCTGAACTACAGATTCTTATCAAATAGGCTATCACTTAACTGATCTGTGATAAACATCTGATGCAAGTGAATGCTGAAGCAGAATGATAACTGGTTTACATCTGCCGTCCAAGAAGTCTACTTGGCATCTCAGAGCTTACCAGCATTTCAGCACAAGGTCAGCCACCTTGTAATATGCAATCACAAAGAACAGTCTCATAATATAAACTTGCTACGGCTGCATCACCGCCCTCTCAGTCCCCATCTAATGGCATACAGAGTTTCTAACCTCTCAAAACATGAGGATGCTCATTTTATTATTCCAAATTCTGAAACTTAGTTTACAAACAGACGATAACATTGTCAGACAAGACACAGACCAAAACTCAGTTTAAGTCAATCTCTCAAACTTTGTGAGGGCCCTGTAACTCATTTGTCTACAGATGACCCTACAAGAGCGTGAAAAGCAGCTGAAGTGTTTTGAATGCAACTACTTCATAATCTTTTACAGCATCCTTTCAGCTTTTTAGGTGCTGAAACTCACCAAGTCATTCAACTTGGTGTTTCTAAACACTGAGATGATCATTACACTTTTAGCAGGACCATGAAATACTTGAATCTAAATCTTGGATTAGAAAGGCTAATACACAACTTATGTTCAGTCTTGGTATTTTTGAAAACTGCTATGACATAACAGCATCCTCTTATGTTGCAATCTGTGCAACTCCAGAGTACGAGCTGAACACAGGGAAATAAAAATCACAGCTTTTCTCAGATCCACTTACCAGTACTCTACATATTGTCCTTTGAACTTTCAAAAATATTCAATGAACTTTGTTTCATCTCACATTTACCACTCAGCTTTATGGATTCCTACCCTGATCATAACTTAGATTAAAAAAAAAGCAGGTCAGATCAACTTGAGTTCAAATGCTTCAGCTAAATACTACTCCTCAGTCATCCTTCACTGCCTTCAAAGGCCTCTTCTGTAATTTAAAAGCATGTTCATTATTAAAGCCACTAATCCCAGCATTTGTGAATCCCACACAGGAGTTCAAGACTTTCAGATTCTGAGTTTTCCAGCCTAGTTTTCTTACTAAAAAGAGACAACGGAGTTTAATAAACTCTGTCAGCGAGTTCAGTTTCACACATATGCACAATCTGCTCAAGACTCACAGGTATTAAGTCCTCATAAATTCACTAAACATCAGTGGCAGGATATGGTTAATTATATTCATACTGGCAAATCTCTTGCAGCTGTCACACAAGCTAACTGTCCTATGTCTAAAGAGCAATTAGGAGACACAGGAGGAACAGAAAGTTTGAAAAGGGTTGAGAAAAAGGAGGAAGAAAGAGGTAAGTTATGGGGATGATGGTAGTTAAGTAGGAGACACTGCGTATTAGTAGAAAGGACAAGGAACAGATCTGCAGGAAGCTTGTCTTTGGTCTAGTTTCATGGAAGAGCTTGTTGAAAGAATGTCAAATCTCCAACAGTACAAACCAGAACATGTGATCTGCCAGTTACACAAATATTGCCATTAGTCAACAGTCATTAAATACCAGTCAAAAAGCCACAAGAGTTGTCAACGTACTTCTGGTGTCCCACAGAATGTTGCAGTGGTATCAGAACTTGCAATGCCTTCTTTACAAAGTCCAAAGTCTGTCAACACAACGTGACCCTGTTTAAGAAAGAGTGGCACTCTTAAAACAGAACATGGTCAAGATGTGGATACACACAAGTGCTGACTTTGTGAGAGAGCACAGAAGACAAAAAAATAACGTTACATACTTACTAGTGAATCTAGGAGAATGTTCTCTGGTTTTAAATCCCTATTAAAAAAAATAACTCCTATTAATTCAAAACAGCAGTCACTAACAAAAGATCTTCAAGTTCTGGTGAAATTGTTATGTTAGTTTCCCATCTGATGGCTTCACGTAGTCATTTTTATTCCGCAGATTATCCTACTTTGAACTTGTAGGACAGGGATACATTTCATAAACTTACCTGTACACTATATTTATGGAGTGTAAGTAGCCCAGTGCACTTGCTATTTCAGCAGCATAAAATCTGGCTCTGTGCTCAGGAAAGGAACGTTCTCTTTGTAAGTGAAAGAACAGCTGTAAATATGCAAACAGCAAATAAGAACATTATGTACAAATAAAACCAGGTTAATTACTTTTTACCATTAAAATTACACGTTTTTTTATTTAACTGTCCTTTTTTTTTTAAATTGCGGAACAAAGTATAATAGGGTTTGCTGCATGACTATGTCATTCGCCTCCTCTATTCCCTTCCTCTCTTTTGAGCACATTAAAACATTCCCTTGAAATCACAACTAGTCAAAAAGGATCTAAAACTACTAAGCTATGAATAGAGCTTTGGCAAGATGAAGTCATGCAAGACATTCTCCTAACACAATACAAACTGGCGTCGAATACATAGTCTACCATTTGTGTATGGGCTTGCATTCAGAGTTTTGTATCTAAGTACCTATATTCTGGAAAGTACCCATGTTCTGAAACCCCACAGACCTAGATCGCTTTAGGAGAGGTATATTCCAAGCTAATCCACAAATTCTTTCAACTACACAGAGCTGTCTGGCTTCAGATAGTCTGAGCAGATACAAAGTCTAGCTGAAGATTCATCATAAACCTACAGATGAAACTATACCACCCATTCAACTTCTAGAAGTTTTAAGAAAACAGAAATTTTCTGTTATCTCCCTACCATGTTTGGGAAAAAAATACAAAAAGCCAACAGAGCTTTTGAAGCACTTCATTATAATTTGAAAGCTGTTTCTGAACTGTATTTTAGTTTGCCTGGAAGAATGCCAAGCAGTTCTGGCCAGGAATTCAGAGTAGAGAAAACCAGAGTTTGCTAATACTGTCTAAATAAGATGACAGTAAGTTAGACAAGACAAAAGGCCCAACTTCTCCCAACTGACAGTTAGAGCTGGCATACTGACCCTTTTAAGAGCATCATAAATACTAACAGTTAGACCATATAAACTAATGGATACCCCAAATTCATATCTCATCCTGGTTCATTCAGCATACTTGTCTGTGTGTATCCAGCTGTATAATAGGAAGCCTTGAGATATGCCAAAACAAACTATTTAGATTCTACCCCTCCTCCCATGCCTCTTCCAGCTATGAGTTTTATCATCTACAACAGGATCTTGTCTCATCCTTCTTTCCTGTTCTGCTTTAAGCACCTGTAAGACCTTCTGAAATGCATACATTTTACACCACTAAATCACCAAACTGAAAATACCACAAGTGACAATGCACACAGCTGTTCCTTAAATCATTTATGTTGGCTAGTTCCTGTCACGCAGTAATTTTTCAGTATGCTGGTTTCTTTAAATCACAGCTAATTTGCTAGACAGCCCCAGGTATTACTAGTCTACAAGACTTCTGATTTTCTACAAAACCTTTTGAAGGAACAGAAGCAGCATTTGATACCCTCTCTCATGTGTAGGGACTATTCAACCAGTTTACACAGGAGCATTCCTCAGAGCACCGAGCATTTTGAAAAGCAACAGCTTCCCAGCTGAAGACAAGCTGCCCCAGAAGTATATTTAAACACACACAGACTGTTTCCACATCATTCACAAGCCTCTCCCCAAGTTACTTAATGGCTCCTCAGATTCAAAAGCACAGCTTCAATGCAAAGAATCCTGAGGATAAGGCTATTTGGCAAGAAGTTAATTAGACCATGAGGAGCTAGAGAATAATCTAAAGGTTCCCAAAAATATCAGTGTGGTAAATTCAGTTGCTTGTTTACTTCATTCTGCTTTCAAAATACTAGCACCTCAGCTAGTGCAGACAGCAGATGCAAGAGGAAAAGAGTTTTACACGGTGGAAAGTATCGACGTAAGATTAACTCATAAAGGTACATTTATCTAACTATAAAGTACAGTATTTGTTTCTGACGACCATGAGCAAAATTGAGACTGAAGTTATCACTAAGAGGAGGAACAGAGTCCTTTAAACTACAGAACTCGGTAGTAACTATAATCCCCCATAGTAGGATTTTCAAAACTGGGAGAATACTGATCACAGCCCATTGTAAAGGATTGCTTTGTTCCTCCCACCTAGAACTAGCAAAACAGAGATTCAAATCCAAACATACCTCGCCTCCATTAACAAAATCCAGGACAAAGTAAAGCTTTTCTGTTGTCTGGAATGAGTAATGTAATCCAACCAAAAATGGGTGTTTCACGTTTTTCAAAAGCACATTACGTTCAGCCATAATGTGTTTTTGCTGTAAGGAAGTAAGAGAACAGTAAGTAAAGAGGAATGATTTTGTAATTAAAGGAAAGCAGAGGGGATACGAGTGGAGAAAGATTATTACTCTTCACCTCTTTCCTATTAAGAACAATTTTTTTCTGCAGCACTTTGACAGCATAGTATTTCCCATCCAGTTTTCGTTTCGCAAGAAGAACCTGTGAAATTCAAACCAAAGAAATGTGATTTCTGCAGCTGATGTTCTATTAGCAATACTTTCATAATTTCAGCACCACCAGACAGTGTTCATGCTATCTCTTCCACAATAAAGTGTCTTTGCTTGTAATACAGCCAATCACCAGCAAAATCACTAAGAGAGTGAGCTTACAGTTCAGTAAGGTCTGTTGTGATAGCGGTACCAGGAAAGACTGAATTAGAACATTTATTTTCCAGGACCTGCTGAATCTCTATCAAGATCAATTTCAGCTGGTTTTGTAAGCTTTAAAGATAATTTAGTGGAAAACAGCAGCTTTAAAAATAACCCAAACCCAAAGATTTCAAGAGGAATTCTCAGTTTCATCTTTGTACACTATCAGTATTTAAAGTCCCTTCTCAATGGGCTGTTGCTCGCACTGCTCCACAGCATTAGGGTTTGACAAAACAGTCCATTCCCACGAAGGGAAGTGCACGATTCATACTCCAGCTGCTGCATTTGCTCAAGGGTACCTCCCTTCCTCTCTGGGGGGAACAGAGGATCCCTATTGCTCTTAATGAGAAAGGGAAACATTCCCCTTTGTTACTCCCAGCAAGTGACCCAAGCAGCCAACTGCCACACCAGGGAAAAACCAGCAAGGCTGTAAAGAAGCCGCAACCAGGATTCAATGTGACACTTTATATGCCACCCCAGACTGATACCACTTCCAAAAACCTCTGGCCAAGTCTAGCCAACGGTTGCTGTGCACAAGACACCAGCTAGCAACCTTGCACCAGGAGAGGACGCAGTAATAAGAGAGCTCACCTTGCCAAAGCTGCCTTTCCCAATAACTTTCAGGAAATCAAAGTCTGTTGGCTTAGCACTGAAAGATATTTAGGAAGGAGATGGGTCATCTGGGTAGAAATTACAAGCTTTAGAGCTATACAGCAGTCTAGTGCAGCACTTGAGTTGTAATATGAGAAGAATGGTCTGTTAGCACCCTCCTGTATTCCTCATTCTACCCAACACCTAGACCTTCCATCAGAGA
This sequence comes from Hypotaenidia okinawae, assembly GCA_027925045.1. Taxonomy (NCBI): domain Eukaryota; kingdom Metazoa; phylum Chordata; class Aves; order Gruiformes; family Rallidae; genus Hypotaenidia; species Hypotaenidia okinawae. The sequence goes on along the minus strand of BSDF01000002.1, from coordinate 127,178,290 downwards.
TGGCGATGACTCCTCTTCGTTTTGCAATTTCATTTTCCCCCAGGGAAGCTGTTTGGGTTGCATCCTTTGAATGTGTTTTGTAAGTTTAAGACATAAAAGAGGAGCAAGACTGTTCTTTTATTCTCCATAGTCTGGTTTCTTGTAATTGAAGGCTTCACTTCCCTGTAACTTTTCCTTACCTCAAATTGATACTTACACAAGGGAAGGAAGGACCAAGTTTTTTATCTAATCTCTCTTTGCTTATCCCATCGTTCCCTCAATCTACTCCTTTCATTTTAGATTTTTAAGTTACAGCGAGAGGAGGGAGGCCCCTACACCTTCCTCTTCTGTGTGTATACATGTGAACTCAGTTTTTCCACTTCCCACATCGCCACTCCTTTCAGTTATTTCCCAGGGTTCCCTCACTTTTTCCTAAATGCAACGAAGAGGTATTTTTGTCAGCAAAACAATTAGCCATGTTTTCAAATTCCAGAACAACAGTTACATCACCATACACCTCTCTTTATTGCCCCCAAAGGGAAGTTCTCTTTAATTTCATTTTACTGCAATCTATTAAGCATTTCCTCCTGTTAGCCCAGAACAAATCTGTGAGGAAAGCTAAACCAAAACAACAGTCATCTCCTAGATGACAAAACCACAGATTCACAAAGAACTGACAACAGACACTCTAAAGACACCAAACAGAAGTTATGCTGCAGCAACTAGATTTGTAATATCAGCAAGGCAAGCTGCTCCTTTGCCATGCATTAAAACAAACAGTTGTGTGCCTGTTCCTAAGACAGAGGTCATCTTTGCTAAAGCATTTTTAAGAAGGACAGCAGACTGACCAACTCTGAAGGCAAAAAGGAAAAAATGGTCTAAAAGTGGTTGCTTATGTTGCACAGGATTTACTGCTTTGCTTCCTCCTGAGCAATCCAAATCAACAAATAAAGCATATATCTAAAGAACTTTACATTATATTAAAAATTACAGTCTATTTTTTCAGGTTTTAAATTAATTTTTGTATCATTTCATTAAAACAAAAGTTTTACTTTAAATTGAATTACATTTTAATTCAATTTAAGTGAAACCTACTGAGGATTTCCAGATGGTCCCAAGTTGATATTCTGTGAGGTAGAGTTTAACTGTTGAGAGAGACAAAGAGGTTTATTTTCATTGGGTTTTGCTTTTTTTTTTTAAATTCTCACATTTAAACCAATATTAAATTTTAAAATATTCTACTAATTTACTCAATCCATACCTTTACACTCATTACATTCAATTTTTGAATGTGTCTGACATCCAGATTGGAAGCTTTCTAAGTTGAAATACGTGACCTACATCAACTTTTCACATATTACACCTACACACATCACATCCATGGATGAAGGCAGTAAAATAATTGTGTCCAAGCACACAGGCCAAGATTAGGAACAAAACTTTAAAAGCATTTTAACAAACAACTTGTTCCTCATCCAGAATGTAACCCATTCTGTATTTGCTTTAGGAATATATTTTACATCTTTAATTCTAAATTTTCCAAGATTTTACCTGTAACATAATGTAAAACCAATACTGTTTATGCAAGAGTAATTAATAAAAGACAGCGCTCTTTTAAAAAAAAAAAAAAACAAACCACCAAAAAACCCCCAAAGTGAACATTCTCCCCAGCCCAAGAAAAACATTGCCAACCTTTCCTATCCTAACTTTAAAGGTTAACTCAATTCCAGAAATGGCACAAATCTTACCAGCATAAACCCAGATAGAAATTTTAAGTTACAGGGAGAGGAGGAGGCTGCTGTCATTTGGGTAATTTTCTCCGTTTTGTTTTTTATTAGAAATGGAGATTTTTACCCTCATTGTGATTTTGGAATTTATCAGAGAAGAATAAACTGTATTCAAACACAAGTTACCTGGGGACAGGCTAGCAGGCATTACAGAACCAGGACTCTTACAGAAGCAGGGAATGCTCTGACAGCAGCACTGGATGCAACTATTCACCAGTAGGAGCCAATACACAAGTGTACTGGGGAGTTTAAAAAAAAAGCTACAAGTTTTAAGATTTTTGTGTTCTTGAAGGCTTGGCTTTGTTTCTTATTCTTCAGCTTCAATGCTTACAATTAACTATGAGAAGGTAATTTTCTATCTTTCTAGAAAAAAAAAGTATTATTGTTTGGGCCACTATCTATTAGCTTTCTTCCTATTTTGGAATTTGTTGTAGCATTACATATTAATTTCCCATAAAAACTGTAGGTCATTCCACATTAAGAAGAAACTTGTATTTCATATTAGAATCTTCTGCATGCTCACAGTGCTGTCAAGCACTTAAAAAACCCAGCAGCATTCAAGACTGGCATCTTTGGAAGTGAAACTTTCAGAAAATAGTGTATCTGCCATAGTGTGATCCAAAGACAAACCAAACAGACAACCTGTACATCTTTAACAGGTGCTGAATAAGAAGAGGTATGAGAACTGTATGCCAAGAAGCGAGCCCCAGGAAAACACGCTTCAGTAAAGCGCTTCTGGCTTCCTAGAAATACTCCTTCTATCAAACAGCACTGTTTCTGCAGGCTATAAAGTAATTTTTGGAGAACCCATATCTACCTTTTGTGACAAAGGAGGCTTCAGACCTCACACAGTGTTATGTGTGAAATAAAATCAAATCCATCCTTGCTTGAGTGACTGTCAGAAAGACTGCCTTTTTTCCCTGAGAGAATTCTGTTTCTCCCCCATTAAAAAAGAAAAAACAAATAAAACCCAACAAAACAAAAACGAGCACACAAACAAATAAAAAGACATTTAAACATTCCATTTCCCCTGCTCCTTGCCAGATGTTCTTAGCAAGAATCTCTAAAGAGATTGCAATAACCATGACAGCTAAGCTCTGACTAAACCTGCGTTTCTTTAACCCATATTGCAAGTGGGGAAGAAGACAAAGCTAGTCATCATTTTTACCCCCCTCTGCAGTTCACATCTGACAGAAAAATACCTTACAGCCCACAGTGGAACACATGAGCACAAAGGGAATTTATTGTGAAATCAACCAGTAATTTTCAGTAAATGCCTAAGATTGCCCTTAAGTAGCTAGAATTTAGAGGACTCTCCTGCTTCTGTTTTGTTACCTTCCGACTGCTCCTTTCATCTTCATCTTCAGACGGATCCGACTGGTGTTTTGGGTTATCCATCTGAAGAAATGCTCTGACATCTGGGCTACAAACACAGTTGACTTCATTAGCACACTGATAATTTGCATTATTTTCTGCCACAGCCATAGGAAGTATGTGATTGGACAGCAGTAGAGGCATCACTCAGCACAAAGTTTTATATTTAAGTTCTAGTAATTAAGGGCTGTGTACAAGAAATGCTTTTATGGTAACATAATTCAACCACTGAATGAGTTACAGTACCTAAAATTTTCTGTTTGCAAAGAAAAAGAAAATTTTAAAAGAATTGAATACAATTCTGTTCACTGTCAAAGGCTGCTGCACGGTTGCAGAGTATTCAGAATCGGCAGCTAGAGGCGTAACTGATCAGTGTTCCCTTGCTCACATTTGGAGTTACAAAAGCACCACAAAGAAGTCCTGATTAATCAGTTTAAAATACCAATTTCTTAGCTAAGACTGCAGCACATGATGCAAAATGCTATCTAGATGGGTGGGACTTCCATGCTACATGAGCTCACCTGGATTAACAAAATGTATTTTAAAATACAAACTATAACAACACCACATAGCAAATCAAAAGGATCAAGAAAACTGTTTAAAAAGGGACACTCTATATACATTGTGCATATACTATCAGTACAAATGGTTTGGGTTTTTGTCTGGATTTTTATCTATTACTGGATCAATTTAGTTATGGATTATATCTGAACTCCATGAAGGGGTGTCAATCTCTGCTTAAATACGGTTCCTTCTGTGATACTTGTTCTGCCTTAGCCTTCCTGCAAAAACACATGAAGCCACACCAACATTTTGGTCACACCCACAAATACAAAGTAGCCCAAAAAGTGAGAGACTTTGAAGCAAAATGGTAACATTAATTGCCAGTGACAGAACCTCAAGATTTAAAAAAAGACACTTTAAATAATGGTGCCCAGCTCCTCCCTCTTCTCCACATACCTTTTAGCACATACAAAGGCAAACAATACTTTCTTATAGAATGCAAAGGCTCAAAAAGCCATAATGTACACTAAGGTTTTAAAAGAGCACAAGTAATGCAATGCAAGGTTTGCTTTCCCTAACATCAACTGCAAGACCTTACAATCTAGGGGATTTATTATCATCAGACTTTGAAACCAGAAAAATCTAGTCACGCTGATTTCCTTCTAGGGAACAAATACAGAACCCTGTTTCTCACTTAAAGAGCTGATAATACATTTCCCCACAGAGGTTTCAGGGTATTGTCATCCTTGAGATCTTCAAGTGTTATGCAAATGTTCTCATTTTCATTAAGGAGCTACTTTGGACTACTTAAAAATAACTACATTACATCTTTAATGCATTCCCTATTATACACTCGGATTCAAACAGAATTTCTTTGGACATGTTCTGATAGGCAGGTAAACGCACTGCTTTTTCAGTGAAGACCTACATTTGAGGGGGCAAGCAGCCCAATTTGGATAGTTGCTCAGTGATTTGGGAGACTTCACAGTGCTCACAAGTAACAAACTCCCAGTTCCTATTCAGTCAGCAAGGGGGCTGCGTTATTGGATCTCTATCCTTTTTGACATTTTTTTGCCAACACCTGCATTCTCCCTGTGAGAGCAAGTTCTTGATCTGTCCATGACACTATCAAATACAGTTAGCTGAGTAAATACAGCTTGAAGCTAGTCCACTTAGTTCCCAATTTGTTTTAAGCCAACAATCCACCTCACCCTGTATTCCTTCTGACAGTGACTGGAAGAGAATCCTTATTGTCCATTACAGGGCTTATCTAATCACACCTTAGGTTTCTGCTGAGTTTGTTTTTGAGGAAAACAATTCAGCTGATACAATACTCAATAAATGTATCAGACCCAAGAACAAAGTCCACTGAAGAAGAAAATACATGTTTCAGAGAATAATGTACCTACTACAACTTCAGCCACACTAGATCTGACATTTGTGCTTTTCAATTCAGGCATTCAGGTGCCTCCCTCCCAGAAATAGACATGATCATGAGCCATCCTTAAGCTTTTAGTGAAAGCTTCCCTAGATAGAATTAAAAATATGACATCCTGATCACATGTTTTAATGCCTAAAAGATGCAGTGGAAGGTGAAGTTCTGTGAGCATGAATAACCCCGAGTCTTCCTTATACAGTGCAAGTTATTTTACCTAATATCAAATTTAATTAGCATATTAAAGCAAAAGTCTAAGAAAGCAAGGATGTGAGCTACTGGTGAAGATTCAGTGACAACATATCCCCTGCATAGTTTGTTTGGGTTTTTTTTTTTACATCTGCTAGAAACAGCCACCTCAAAAAACCTCAAACCAACCAACCACCAACCACGATCAAAGTTTTGGCTTTCCTTCATTAATAAATTCATCTGCATATAGGAAAAGTTACAGATTATGTAACTGGTAATATGATTTCATGCAATGAATCACTGCAAAAAGCATTAACTCACTCCAGAAAAACAAAGTACCAGTAAAAAAAAAAAGCAACACACAAATCTCTATAAGATAAAACGCTTTTTGCACTGAACCACAAGTTAAACACTTGCTTTTTCTCCCACATAGATCAGTGTAACTTTAAGGGTGGGGAGGTAGAAGACAGCACAAATGAAACTTCAGTCTCTGTTTTGTTTTTATTGTAGAGCTAAGCCTAATAAGCTCTTTATTTAACAAACTTGCAACTGCACCAAAACACTTTATAGGGCCTGTTTCTTTATACTGGTTTAAGTTAGCTTTAGTGGAACAAAGTGCTATGTTAAAAAACCGGGTCAAGCTACAGATGCATCCAGAATGTAAAACAACTAATGCCTCACAAAAATTCAAGGAGGCAAGTGAATCTGGGTTTGGGGTTTTGAAGCACATAATTTTGCAATGGGCATAAAAAAAGAAGGTATTGTTTTACCTTTGGAGAAAATGTACTATATGTTTTGAGACAAAGTATTTTGTACTTGGACATACTCACAACCAAACAGGGGAGGGGACTGTGCTAAATAAAACCAGTATCCTTTTCTAATGTAACAAAACAGATTAGTTTCTATAATTAAAGGGCTTTTATATTCTTTCCCAGAGAACAACACAACTGTGACCACAAAATTCAGAGTTTTTGTTCTAGTAGAAAACTATCCTATCATAAAGACTCTGCTTTGAAATTTTTTCCACTTATCACAAGGAAATGTATATAAAATGCTCTTTTTTTCCTCCTCCTCATAAAAAAGGCAGCACTTATGTCAGGTCAATAGGACATTAAATAGTTCATTTGTTGTGGAAAAAAAGATTACCATATTCTGACTGCAGGCTGCAGCAATATTTTATTACAATTCATTTTCCCATAGGACACCAGTAGTTTCACAGGTTGTACAGATCAGGTACTTAAAACAAAGCACATGTATTAAAGACATTTATGCACCACTGAAGTCAAACATAGAGATTTACCATTTTACTAGTTCAAGTAACATGGTTATGTGTAGATTTGACTTGAAAGGAGAATGCAGTTCACACAGAGAGAAGCCTCCAGATTTAACTGGAACTGGCTCTAGCGTGTCACCGTCTCTCCTCATCCATCCCACTGACGGAGGTTAACGTTCCTGCAGTTCTTCTGACAGAACAGTTTATGTACAAGCTTAGTCATTTGCTTTAGTCAGGTCAGTTTGGTTATCCCAAACCACCCAAAGTGATTAAGCTACTTAATTAACTGGCTTAAAACAACAGCTCTAACAATGCACACAATTACAAGCAGCAAGTGACAGCAGAGTTTTCAAATAGTAAAGCTATTGGCAAAACAAACACCTGCCCCACAGCAACGGAGTTTACTCTGGAACCTGCATCTCTTGAACTAGAACCAGCTAATTGCCTGCCAATTTCTAGATCAGTTTTCAAAGGACAAATACATCTTTTATACCATCCATCAGTCTGTAGGTATTTTTTTTCCTGAAGGAATGAACAGCCAGATTGAAGTTTATTTATTATACTTAAGAGCACTGAACAGTTAGAATACATTTTCAGCTTAGAAGTTCTTATTTTCAATTTTGTATTAGACATCTCATACCTTTAAATAGTCCTTATAAAATAAAAATTAAGCTACTTACTGGTTGCATAGCTCTGGCTGTCTAACTAAATTCTGAATGAATTCATTCAGTCCTGCTCTTCTCTGTTTAATGAAATCTGGGGGAAAGGAAAAAAAAAAGGGTTTATTAGAGTTACTAGCCAACTTGAGAAAAAAACCCCTATTTTCAAATTTAGTTTTTTGTAGGACTTGAGCAGCAGTTAAAGATTGGCTCACAACTGATCCTGTGTATGAAAAATCACAGGCTGAACACACAAGGTGAGAGAACAGATTTCAGTGTTTCTGCTACACTGCCTGAATATGTAGAAAGCCAGCTGGATTAAAAGTGCACTGAAGTGCTTCAAGAACAGTGCATAACCACAGCACACTAACCTGTGCAGAACTTCAAGGCACAGGTGAGCCCTTCAGGATCTGATGCCATCCAAAAAAGCCACAAGCAAAGCCTAGTATCAGCTGCACGAGTCAAGTTTTTACACAAAGAGTCCCACCAAACAGCATACTTCCATAATAAACGCATGGTGGGGGGAAGCTGCACAATTCATCCAGCCAGCACTCAGGTGTAATCAAATAAAATTAAATAAAATGCTGTTTCCCCAATCTCCTCTTCCCTCCCTCCCCCCATTTTGGACACAATTTCCGAAGCAGTAATTAAAAAAAAAAAAAACCCAAAACACCCCTCAGGATCTCCACTGTCATCCAAATCTTAAAACATGCTAACTTTTCTTCAGTGAATGGACTTGAAATAGAAAGACAGCTCTAACGTGAAATAAAGTGTAAAGCAGAATAATCTTTTATTACTCCTATCTCCAGTAATTTGTATGGAAAAACAATATTTAGCTTGTGTATTAACTTTTAAGGTATTCTAATCACTCAGTCATATGTAAGTTATTGACAACGATTAAGATTTCAAATTCAAATTACATTTTAATTAAAAGATCTATTTAAAATATTAAGAAAACAGAGTTATTTTTAGTTGAGGTATTCAATAATCCCAAATTACCAACACCAAACAGGAAGGTAAGTCTGCATGAAGATGTTACAGAAGTCAGCAACATCAGCAGATTCAGCATGGTGGATGTACACTGCACTCAGCCATGCGAAGCCTACAGAGCTTAGGGGGTCACTGAAAATAACACACCAGCATCATAGCAGTTTAAACATATTCTGAAATTTTCTAGTTCCATATGCTGACTAGTTTTTATTATTTCCCTCTTCCCCATTTTTGAAGTTAAAACAAGATTACATTTTGAAATAACCTAAGGGACAATAAAACCAGAGCATTTAGATGACAATCTATGTTATGCTGGTGGTTTTGGTAGCCTTTGGGTAAAGGGACACTAAGTTTCTCCCTACTTCACTTAGGACCTCAGTGCAGTAGTACAGTGCTGCATTCCCAAGCATGGATTGACAACAGTAAAATACTTTACAAATGAAGAAAAAGTATGTGACATTTCAGAAGCCAGCAGAAATATTACATGAAAGCTTCAATAAATCAGTGTTAAGATAAAGAATTATTTACATTAACAACATGGCTCCATCTCCACCCTGACTTCAGGCAATAAACATCTTGAGAACTGCTTAGTTTCTCATGTTTCAAGGATTTCAGGATAGTTCACAGAAATTTAAAACAAGTCTGAGGACTTTGTTTTACATATATTGGTTGAATAAAGTTTTAGGGTTTGTTTAAACTCCAGTTTTCTACATTTGACAAGAAATCCACCCATACATTTAGCTGTACAGCACACTGCATGACATCGCTAGATCCTCATCCAGCTCTGAAAACTCCCAGGTCAGAGAAAAGGAAAGAAACCAAACCAAGATGTCCCTGTAAACATAATACATGAAGAACTTTGGGTAATCATTTTTATCTTCAACAGAAGAGCTCAGAGCCTGGATACTTGCATTTCATTATTTTAATAAAAAAATAAAAGGGAGTTTCATGTCAGGACCCAGGGGATCAACTGTCACCACCAAAAATTAATTTGTTTGAAACAGCTCTCAAAAGAACAAACCACCACACCCCAAGAAGTTCAGTGGCTTTTGATCCATTGGCTCTTCAGCAATGGACAAAATGTCATGCTTGGAACAGGAGCTGGAGGAGGTGAAGCTACAAACACAGTGTGATCAGCAACCCAGGGGAGGGCGGGAAGTTCCCATAGGCCCATCAGGAAAACCCTTAAGGAAAAATGGCCCAAATGAAGGGTATAAACACAGAGAAAAAGCCTGGCCTCATTTGCCTCTTTATTTAATTTCATTTATTAACCTAGGTGGTGGCACCTATAGGTTAATTCAATACACTTTGTAAGTGATTTTCCAATAGTATTTTGATGTGGATAGAACAAGCTAAATTAGCACACACAACTGCTAACTGGATCATACCATGTTCATATCAGACAGTCTTCTGTAAATGGAACAACAACAGGAAGAGGTGCATTTTGATCTAAACCCTAGGAAGCACATTTATCTACAGAGACTTCAAAAGTCTTCAAAGGTGAATCTTCTAGTTACTTCACTTTTCAGAGGCAAAAAATAACCCTGAAGTTGGTAATTTACTAGGTATACATTTAGAAGAGTTTGGGGTGTTGCTTTCACTTTTATACAAGAGAGATTACACCTGACAGTTCAGAATCTCTCACGTTTATGAGCATGGGATGGCTGGTAGGAGGAGCTATACCCCAGGATACCTACCTGTGCTAGTTCCTGGATTTGACTGAAGCATGACTAAACTTTAGTTTAGTCACTGTTCTGAGGACTCATCTAAGATAGCTTCTTGTAGGCAGGAACAGATTCATTTTCATATAAAGAAGCTGACAAAATGAGTAACAAGATGATAACTTACCAGGATCAAAATTATCTCCAAATATTCTTTTAGCTGGAATCTTCATGCTCATGGTAGGAAATTGCTTCTTTAGCTGAAAACAAAAAACACATACAATTTGATTGTTCTTAGACATCAAAGTACCTAGGAACAATTGCATTTTGTTTGTTTTCTGCTGAACGGTTTGAACATCTCATTATTAGTAGTTCTGCTCCACTGTGCCACCTTTTTTAGTCATACACGTAGGGTAAAAAATCCCCCAGCAACCAAACCTAGAACAGCCTGTTCTCAGCTTTTCTGCACCAGTCATACCCTTTTAAATTCAAAGGCCATCTCACTGTAGAAAGTTATGGACTACAGCAGCTATCTTCTGTAATACTGGCAAGTAATTTCCTACTTAGGAGGGTAGAATTTCAACGTTGGGTTTATTCTCCTCTTTACTTCCTTCCTCCATCAATTCTTTCTCTCTCTTTTTCCTGTCCTGCTTACATATGGATATATGCGTAAGGTTATGATGGGTTGGGAATACAGGCCTCTAGGTTTTGCCCAAACGACATTCTTAACACTGCAGAAGCCACAAGTGGTCTACCCCAAGTCAAAGCTGTGAATTATCAAATGCAGTGTAGTAAAACAGTCTGTTCAACTATTCACTTATATTCTACGCTTGATAAACTGACCAGAAAACCACATACAACAGCACTGAATTTATTAAAAAACCCAACCCAGACCTGACATGAGCCAAGCCTTGATTTCATATACTTCAACTTCAAGCACTCCAGAAAAGAGCAGTATTAGTCTCATTCACTTTAAGGGAGTAGTTTTCTAATACAGTAGCTGGCTATTCTTCTTTCCTTAGAAACATCAGTATCTCTCTCTCCCAGGTGGCAAAACAAGTGTTTTGGTGCACTATACTGTATGAATTACACTAAGGAGAAACTGGATTAAGTGTCCTTGTGGTTATGCTGCCCCAGGACCTCCACCTCTATGTACATTAGAAAGAGCAGCGCTGAACAAATTTCAGGAAAGCAGTGTTAATCTGAATTGCAAGAGAAGGTGTCACAGGGAACAGGATCACTAACACTCACTATGCAGGGATCGAAAAGGGGACAATTTGATTTCATATCACTTGCAAGTCTAGCCCAAGATGCAGGCAAAGACTGGCATGATGCATCCAGGCTGATCTCACCTCAGATGTTGTAAGACAGCTCCAAGCTCACTACCTGCATTTGTACACCGTCACATACAAATCCATGTACAGTGACGTGGAAGAGGTAAAAAGCCTGACTACTTCCCACAGGGGCAATGGAAGGGGAATGGAAGCATAGATAAGCAACTGGTAATCTTTTCTTACAGGGATCGCAACAGAATGATTTCTTCACTTGGTAAAGCAAAAACTGTGGGCCTTAACTGTGAAGAACCTGAAGAAAAGTATGGTCACATAGCAACCTGCACATCTGAGCAAGTATTTGTCCCATGTGCCCACTATGTAAAAGGGGCAAAACCCTCTTCTAGCAATGAGCCCAAGAACACCTTTCTTAGTCACAATCTTCTCTGGACCACTGCCACAAGATTTGGCTATGAAACTGAAGGTAGCAATTGCCAGGACTGACTTGTCAGAATGTTTATATTAAGAAACATTTTATTGCTCAGTACTTCAAAGTAAAATGCTTTTAGTAAAGTGCCCAGGGAAGCTGTGGCTGCCCCCTCCCTGGCAGTGTTCAAGGCCAGGTTGGATGGGGCTCTGGGCAACCTGGGCTAGTGGGGGGTGTCCCTGTCCATAGCAAGGGGGTCGGAACTAGGTGGGCTTTAAGGTTCTTTCCAACCCAAACCAGTTTGCAGTTCTATGATTAAGAGAGATTTTTTCTATATAGAAGTTTTAATTTTTGCAGTGACTTTGCCTGACAAGCACACATCTCAGATGTTTTGATAACCAGAAAATTAGAAGTTTCTCTTGTTACACTAGGATTCCAAGCAACAATAAAAAGTGTCATATAAGTAGATTTTGAGTTTGAAATTCAAACAAACCAGTTTAAAAAACCCACACTGTCATTTCTTTTAACAGGCTCCTATGGTTATTGAATGTTGACTGAAACTCTTCTATGAGGGAATCAAGCAATGCTGCAAACAGGTGTTACTCTGTGCTACTGTGTCATGATTTCATAGTTTGACTTTTACTTACTGTATTGTAGAGTTTATCAAACTCTGCATACCGTCTGAGGACAAACCATTCATTTCTGCCAACAGAGACCAACACTTTGTAAACCTGTAGTAATAAAGATAAAGTTATTGCCAACAGCAAAGTTTAATAAAGTCTCCCAGGTTTAATCCTGTGGTGGAAGTAAGGGCAGGTTAAGTGTACTGTGTAAACGTACTCAGTTAGCTATACATTTCTTAGAGCTGTCACAGACATCAATACAGATTATTAAAAGAACAATTATAAGAGTCTGGTATTTTACAGAAATAGTTTTTGCTTTCCCAATGTTTGAGACAGTTTAATGGAGTATCATGAATTAGCTGATATCCAGTAAGAACACCTGACTATCAGATAGTCTATAAAAACTTGCTGTGAAATTTAACAACCTGATAATCCATAATAAAGACTAATATTAAAGCAAAGCATTTAAATACAAGAGATTGCTTTTGCCAGAACCTAAAGACAAAGCACCTACAGAAGCCAGTTATAAAGATAACTGCAACATCTTGAATACATATTATCTTCAGGATTCTGGCAGATGACATAATTGTTCGAGAGGAGAAAAAACTGCTGCTGTGGCTGAAACACAGCCCAGGTTACACAACACCCAGCCCTGGGATCAAGGGAGGTGTAGCTGGAACCTGCTGCATGGCTCTGGCTATTCCAATCCCACAGCGGAAGAGAACTCCAGTAACTAGACACATTGTCAATCCTTGGTTTCCTAAATCTGGTTGACAGCTGAGTGTCCAACAGGCTCCTGTCTCTTACACAACTAGCTGACCTCTTTTATCCACCTTCTTGTGCTGCCAGAAGGAGCCTGGCTATTCCACTGGGTACAAGATTGGCGCAGCAAGAAAACAAGTGCAGAAGGTTAATTCCTCATGTAAAGTTGGCCCAATGCTCCAGTCTCCCTTCTGTCCTGCAACAGCAGCTCACCTCTTTAACCCCCTCAGTGGAAGTGGCAGCCACCACCGTTGCTTCCTTAACCTGAGATCTGCATTCACAGTATATGAACTGCTCTTCTTGTTCTCTGGGGAACACAGGATGCTGGATAAAGGCACCCAGTAGAATGAGACTCTACTCAGGAAGCTTTTCTGCTAAGCAAGCACTGGCGTAAATCCTAGTTAAACACCTTCCAGAGCCTCCCCAGACCATAAACAGCAAAATCTTCAGCTACAAAGACTTAAGTACTGTCTTCCCAAACTGGGTATCTTACACAGCAACCATCTTTATACACTGCTGCTTAAGCAGCAGCCACAGACAATTTCTTCAGTTATTAGGGCAAAATGCACAGACAGGAAAGCAGACATATGAGTGTAACCTAGAGCACAAGATGAGAGTCACCTTCTTGTCAATGTCAGAATTGAAGAGTTTTGTTCTTGGAGTAGCTAGCTTTAGGACAAGGACAGAGTCAACATTTTTTACACACAAGAGCATTCTACAAACCATACAAGCCATTCAGTTCACACCATCACCAAAGCTCTTGCACATTCAGCAAAGAAGAAACTGCAGGTTCACCAGTTACAGAAGCATTTAACAGTAATAATACATATATATACAAAAAATATGGTAAAACCCTAACCAAACATTTTTTGGGCATTTGTTATCAGCTACAGCTACGTAATGATTTAGAGATGCACAATGCTTCTATCTAGAAAGGCAAGGGGAAAAAATTTAGACTTACTGAGATAATTAACTTTTCAAATCTAGTTACTCTGAAATCAAAGCTAGCCTTAGAAGAGACCTAAAAAATACTTAAGATGAATCCACACCTTGTAATATGTGGGTAAGTAACAAAAAGCTCTGAGAAGGGAAAAAGAAAAAAAGAAATGAATTCCTGGAAGTATCATGATCACAACCATCACCATAAACTATCTTCCTAGACATAAATAGGGTAGGGTCCACCTGTTTCCAGATATCTGCTAGGATTTCCTCACAAAGGATGTCACTGAAATTAAAAGCCTTCATCTCTGTTTTGGTAGCTCACACTTCTGGATTAAATATTCAATTTGTATTAAACAAAGGTAAGTAAAAAGGCTGGGATTCAATTTAAAGAGAACAAGGGTTGGGAAACTAAGGAAACTATTAAGTGCCAACAAAATTAAAAAAACAACCCCAAAAAAACCAAAAACATAACCCCACAGCTTCCACAGGCCTGAGGATTAATATTGTGTATTACTAGCCCGAGAAAGTTTCAATATTTCATCAGACAAACTGCACCCTTGAAAGATGTCTTAATAAGCCTGTATATGACTGAGGTGTGAGGGGAGACAAGAGAGCAGGTCAGAAGAAACAATTAAGCCTCAAACATCAAACAGCATTGGGATAGAAGGCCAAAATCCAAAACAAAGCCATCTGGGAAAACAGGCAAAATAAAGTGGCCCACTATGCAGCAAGGACAGAATAGCAATTAATATAGCCTACATATGGTCCAAAACAAGCATTTTTTTCTTTTTATTAAAAAGGTGAATGCTGAATCTTCAGAAAAAGGCAGGATAGTGAACTAGAGTGGATATACCTAGAAGCTGGTTACCACTAATTAAGTGGAAGCAAAAAAGCTGCCTTGCCAGAACACCATAAAAATGCAAACATTAAATGATGAGTAAAGAAAAAAATTACTGCTAACAAATGTTTCAAATGGATGGGGTATTTAACAAACCCAAAACAAATATTCAACAAAAGGTTATGAAAGTGCTCAGGAGGAATGTCTTTCTAAAGACAAAACTGAAAAGCTTGACTCATTTATCAGAATGAGGACTGCACAGAGACAAGATTGGTTTTGAAAACGCTTCGTCAGGGCAAGTGCAAAGGGAAAACAGAGCTAGTAAAAGTGAAGTGACTTGTCTTTTTTCCATGCCAGCATTAAGTGAGCCACTGTAAGGTTTAAGCTGGAATTCATAATAAGATTCTAGAGCTGTCTCAGAAACACTAGTGATTTATACTGTGACAGTGAAGTGAAGATCATACAAGGGAGTCACCTGAAGTCTTGCCTAGCCTTATCACTTTAACCTATTCTTTCACCCTAAGGTTCTTATTGCTCTTCATGGCACTAGCATGGCTATCAGCAACAGACAACTATACCTACCACAAATTTGCTAAGAACTGTTTTGCCCCCCACACCCTTCTCTCATTGCCCTCCAAAAGCAGTACCAACAGACTCCAGTCATCACAACACAGGTACAAAAAAGGAGATGCAGTAAGAGCACTGAGACACATGCTGGAATTCACAGTTTCTACCACGAAGTTTAGTATGACCCTTGCTTCTGTTATCAAATCCTAAAATACACGCGATAATACTCAAAAGCTTGGTTGTGAAAAGCAGTTCTTGTCAAGCTGCTAATTGATGCAGAAAGTAGAAGCCCACAAGACAAAGTGTACCTTCACACAATGCAAGCTGGGTTGGATTTCTTCCCCTCGATCCACTTTAACCCCCAATTTCTAAAGGGTACACCCAAAGAAAGTGCACTTCACTTGCTAAGGCTGTCACACAAATCTTTAGTGAAAACGACCTGGAAATCACAAGACTTGTATCACAAACATACCACAGTGTCACATTGTAATGGCAGGGCTGCCAGCACTGACACCGCAACACAGACCTGTCTTGCTCAAGCTTAAGACTTCTATGAACTCTTCCTGCTCATCTGAGATTCACATGCACACAGCAGTTCTAAGTATTAGTAAAGTTCTCCTTTGTTTGTTCCCTATACCAGCTCATTCCTTCCTCAAATTAAATCTTGATACTCTTGTAGGAGAAAAATAGCATTATTCCTCTCTGAGGAAGGGAGATTAATGGGAAAAGACAGGTATAACTCAAAAGTAAATCTTTGTTTTGTTGTATTCTTTAGACAGCAATTCACTCTAAGGGTGTTTGCATTCCACATCTGAAGAGTGACTAAGTCATAAAAAAAATGCTTAGAGGAAGTTGCACAAGAGCAATGAAACAGTTTGAGCTTTTTAAAGGAAGTGTTATGATACTGTCTCCATATCCTAGCACACACACAAGCAAAACAAAAATCCATTACACACTGCTTTACTTTTTGGTATGCAACATAAAGTTTCCCCATGGAATAGGAAGAACTTACTTCCAGCAAGCAAGTCAAATTGGGAGGCTAAAAAGGAAAAGGGAAGTGGAAATGGGAATAGGATAGGAAAAAGTCTCATAGGCATTAAAATCAAAAAACAGGAAGGAAGACAGAAAACAGTCTTTCTATTTTTTCCTTTTACACAAAGTATTATAAAAACATATTAGGTTGTCTATAAAAAAAACCCAGCCATTTAATAAAACAAACACCCTCCAACCCCCACACTCTACTAGCTTACCAAAAAAAAAAATGTTTTCATGAAAAATCACGCAGGATGCCACATATTAACATCATTTATTATCAAAATGTTATCCCTGCATTTGGACACATGCATTTGGCATGAGAAAATGCTGCTATGTGGGGGTAAGAATACCAGAAATTTGTAAAGGCAAATTCTTTTTTCAGAAAGCAACACAATTAAACACTGTAAAACATTCACAACTTCTCACAGTGGACTATGGCCAGTGGTTACAAAAACAGGTGAACAGATTTCCATAAACCTGCTGAAAGTAACACCAAGCATACTAGTAAAAACAAACAAAAAGTAGTAGAGGACTTGTGGATACTAGTAAGACTATGCATTAGTCCGCTGTGCTTCAATGCTCACATACTTACAGTGAATCTTTTTTTCTTCTCTCTGTGTTCATCAGAACTGGGAATGCTAACACTTGGGCAGCTTTCTTTATGATCCATTGTATGTGTCCTTTTCACAAATCTGTTACAGGACCCTGCTTCAGGTGGTGTGATCGGAAAGTATCTTCAACGGTACTGACCCAAGATACGCAGCTTCTCTTGATAAAACGTGAATTCCATCATGTAATCTTAAAGTGAACATAAAAGGAAAATTAAGTATGGGAACATTTAGCTTACGGTGCTAAAACCCGTGTAACAAGAACTTTCCCTGGCAGGAAATGCACTTCACTAGGCACATATACAGCTGTAACCATCACGGTTTTGCAAACTGTTTCATGGTTGTGGTTCTTTGTTGTTTCACTGAAATCACTCAAGTTCTCTAAGGACACAAGTGCACCCCAAAAAAAAAAAAAAATCAACAACTTATGTAGACATCCTGGAAACAGATTTGGACCAACTGCAGACAATACTTCGAAGAAAGAAAAGCAGAGCATAAAGAAATAATTAAAGATGACAACCTGGTATCAGACATCTGAGAAAAGCCACTCACAAGTACATTCAGAACAGAATTTAAAAAAAAAAAAAAAAAAGGTTTTCAACTGCATGAGTCTGCACCAGAGGGCATTTCAGATTTGTCAGGACATGCTGAGTGCATTTAATCATCACATCAGAGATGAAAGACAACATGAGAAAAAATTAATTTTTCACCTGAACTTTAGAGAGGGACACAGGTAACATCGTATGTGTGTCTGAATATTTACCTTCTCTGCCCCCTCCTCCCCCATACTTGGCATACTTTGTGTTTAGCAGAACACAGAACACTGAGGTTGTCCATTCCCTTCCACAGAACAGTTCCCTTGCAGAACTTGAGAAGGGTACGAGACAGAACATAAAGTCATCAAAACGTGAAGAGCACTCAGTATTAATGAGATGCCTCTTCACCCGCTGAGGGACAGTATTCTCCATACCCGTTCAGAGCACAAGCCAGTTGTTTGCAGCAAACTGCATGAACTTCAGCACTGCCTAAGAGCAGCTGAAATTAATGCTCCGTAGCTACAACCCCCCTGCTCCGGCCTGGGGCCTGCACAGCGACCTGACATGCAGTAGTGAATGCAGCTCAGCTTTTAGCACACTGTCTGACCAACTGACAAACACGAAAGAAATGTTTAGAAAGAGGAGACCTCTGCTCTCCAAAACACCCAGAGGAAAAAGGAGGGTCCAGCTCAAGATTTAGCTCCCTATTTTCTTAAAACAGGGAATTGTAAAAGTGAATTGTATATCTCATATAACATGTTTCCAAAAAGCACAAACTAATCCAATGCAATTCTGCTATAAGACACACCCGTATTTATGTTGGCACAAGGGCCAAAGCCCCTGGAATCCAGCGAAAAGATTTGTTCTTGATACCCAACTAGTCTCAGTCAGTTGACTATTTTCTCAAAAGTCAAATTATCTCTCTGGTTGAAACTTCATGTTAATTTTAGATGGCTTCAGGATGAAAAGTAAATACTTTCCAAAGGTCCACCTGGTGATTTTAAACAAAAGGAGTATTTGAAACCTCTGTAATCACGTCTAAGTGACAGATAATCCATACTCGCAACACACCTCGAGATTATTTTCAGTCGCATCTGCACTTACACTGATTTGATTAGTCCCTATTTCACTGATTCAGTAATTGTAAGGTCGAGCATGTTTAAGATTCCCCCCACCTTTATTTGACTATAACACAGCTCATCCAAGCCAGTTACACACACTGAGTTTCAAATATGTTTTTCCCTCCCTTTGGCCAACCCACTGCTAAAAGCTTTATCACAACAAGGCACATTTTACATTTCCCACACAATTTTTGCATCGGCATGGGATTAAGACTGCTCTTCACCCATTGCCACAGACTAAAATTAAGACCTGTGCTCTTCTCCATCATAAAAGTTCCATTAAAATAGTCAACAGGCACCACTTGCAGTAAGCGTTTCACTAAGCTTAGAGTTTACTAAGCGCATATGTCAAACTTTAGCTAGTTCAGGTCCAGCCCCAGGAACTGAGCATGAGTCCCCATGTTTATGTCTTCCTCCTCATCACAGAAAAACAAGTAAGAGCTTTAAAACGGATTAGGTGTTCCCTGACTAATATCACTCACCGTCTTTCTCCTCTTGTAAACTGACATTCATAACAAAGGTTCCTAGTGCACTTGCACTCATTCTCACAATACACAGTGTGCTTCTCTCACCCCTTTCATTTTCTATTCTTGGTGTCATAGTTTTAAATACCAGTACAGGGGCAGTATGATTTAAAAGGCGTAGTCCAAAGAACATAACGTGGAAGACTGAGCTTTATTAGGGATCTGAAGTTCAAAGATCTATGGAAAACAAAAGAAGGAAGCGTCACCCAGATTAATTCAGGACGAGTTTATTCAACTTACTAGGGAGAAAAAGAATAAATCATCCAAGAAGCTGAAACTGCAATGTTCGTATTTCTTTAAGCTGTCTGGAAGATCACTGGCTGTGATGACTTTCTTTCCCTAAGGCATCTCCTCTAAGTCGTGTCTGGGTCACCAACACTAAGCCGAACTGACAAACTTGGAAGAAACGCATTATCAGTTTGCCACTAAGCTCCAGAGGATCAGCACTTTCTTTCAATTCCTATTTGCCATGAGTCTATCAGCATCTGAGAGCTTCTTATACCTGCTGCAGATACGACCAAAGAAATGGGGATAGATTTGGCTTCATCTTTG
Source organism: Hypotaenidia okinawae (assembly GCA_027925045.1). Lineage (NCBI taxonomy): Eukaryota > Metazoa > Chordata > Aves > Gruiformes > Rallidae > Hypotaenidia > Hypotaenidia okinawae. The sequence goes on along the minus strand of BSDF01000002.1, from coordinate 127,158,633 downwards.
CCATGCTGCAGTTTTGGAACACAGCTGTAGTTTTCGTAGCAGGTAAAACCACTAATGCTGTGGTAGCTAGAGCTGTAGTATCAGAGAACAAGCAGTAGAGATGTATTTCATCCACAGCTTCAAAAGGGTCTTGAGGATTGCCAGATAGAAGTGAATTTAATAGATACTGTCAGATGAGACATCTGCCTCTGCTTATAGCTTCCCCTGTAACTAAGAACAAGCATCCCCTGGCCTCAACTCTGATATGAGAAGGAAATTTAGAAAAAACAGGTAGCAAAATAAATAGCCCTTAAAACATACTTGAGCAGTAGTTAAAGAACACGTAGGTAAAGCTAGATAGGTTAACACTGAGACTAGTGCTGCCCAGAAACAGGTAGAACTTTTAAGTTGCTATGGTATCTAGGCCTGGAACAGGCGAGAGCACAGGCAATGGCATTAGAGAAGGGAAGTCAGGTATCCTGGACGAGTTTCAAGTCTATCAGCAGATACACTGTCCATTTTCTCCACAGTGGCGGTCAAAAGGCAAGAAGCATTTTCACCATTTCCTGCAGGAAGCCTCAACAATGTCAGATTTCATGCTGACCTTTGCCTCCGGTGAAGCAAAAGCACTGCAGTAACAGAACCCTTGTACACCTACAATACCCACAAATGAATCTTTGGAATGCCTCACAGTAAAATATTTTGTGCAACCCTGTAATGGCTATGTGCAGCTGGCAAGCAGCATGTAGTTTAGCAGTATGTGGCAACCTCCTTTTACTCCTTTCTACGTAAGCCCAGCTCAAACTGTGTTAGAAAAGGTTTCTGAAGTTTAATCAGATTGTTTTATTCTGTACTGAAACATTTTCCTTTATTTTTTCAAATGATAATGGCCAAGGATGATACCACTGTATTATCAAAATCCTTGTTCTGGGTGCTTATGAGTCAGCCTCTGCCAAGAACATTCAAAACTAGATTACAAAGCTGTGTACTCACCTGCTGGGTGAGTACTCTCCAGCTGTAGCCAAATTGCCTTAAATGCCTCAAATGCCAGTGCAAATCAGCTATCATACTCACTCCAGGTCTTTGAGTAATACAAAGGAAGCAAAGGCAAGACCAGTCAAAAAACCTGTCTCCCTGTAAGCTCGCTTGGAAGAATCACCAGGATCCACTCTCACCACTGGAACAGAACAGGCTTTTCCCTCTACACCAAGAACGACTTACTCTAGGACTGTTACTAGCAAAATCAGCTTCTGAAAATCCCTCCTGAATGGGATTCCAAACACAGAAGGGACCCACATATGCAGAAACACTGAGCAAGATAAAGGAAATAGTCCTTTTATTCATTATAAACATCAGTTTGTTTTTTCTTACTTTAGAGAAAGTACCATCTTTGGCATACTTCTCATCACTTCCTCAGTCTTCTCCACAGATATCCTGATAATGAGTCAACGTATCACTGGACATTACACAATCTTTGAGAAAGCCCAGAAAGTCAACTTCTCCACTGCTGTATGATGAAATAGAAAGTACCCCACTCCCTTGTTACCAGACAAGCAGCTGACACACAGGAAGCCGCAGACAAGATATTCAGAATACAATGCAACAGCAACACAGGATGAGAGCAGCCAGGGACTGCAGAAGTTACATGCTTCAGAAAGAGTTGACAACAAAACACAGATTGCTAATCTATAGAGAGAGGAGGATGGCCAGAAGCTGTTGAGTAACCAGGTTCTGGAAAAAAAAAACCGTTTCACTTAGGCCATCCTTTTAAATACTACATACATGATAGTTAATTGAGTAATGCTAAATGCCACTTTAGAACTCTAGAAATATTGCAACTGATGCAAAAGGAGAGCACTAATCAAAACTGGACAACCCTCAGTTTGTCTCCACACTCCTTCTAACCCCCTAACTACACTGAGAGGAGAATTGAGACTTCAGCCATTGGTACAAAGGAAAAAAACTTGCTCCCTGTTTACACACACAGACACCCACCCACACCCCACACTGCATTTTAAAAAATCTTTAGTATCACCACTATAGAAAGCAAACCACTTCTCTGCAGCAACACGGGCAAAGTCCAATTCAACTGATTCTTTCTACTTGTAGAAAAGGATAGTAGGTAAAATGAAAACTCAACAAAAGGAAAGAAAGAAATAACTCCTCACTTTTTGTCTCCATCAAATTTACTTTGCAGAAGGCAGGCAAACACTTGCTCCCCACAACTCTACTGCACCCAAGAACATCCCTTCTGCCCCACCTCCCAAAATAAGCTCCAGTAAATTACTGTAACTGGCATATAACAAGATTCATGCATTGGACAGCAGCTATTTGAATTCATGCTTATTACATGAATGAACCACAGGTTCTTTGCAGTGGTAAGCAAACCCCGAGTAATAAAATGGGTCTGGTGAATAGAATAGTGCCAATGAAAGGCAGCTGTCTTTTAACTCTGAATGCAGGTCCATAATAATTTCATCTTTAGCCTGCATCCACAGCATCTGGGAAGGTCACTATTCCCCTCAGACAGCATGACTTACACAAACAGCAGAGCAAATAGAAAAAAGAAGTATCAACTTTGCCTGACACTTGCAACCTGCACATTCTTGCTGTGTTTCCTTAGTCTTCCTAAACACCAGGTACTACTGAAGTTAAATGTAGATGCCAAAGGATAGCACAGATCAAAATTTGTAGCAACAGCACTGTGAGCTACTTCCAGGAGTTCTTACAGACAGCTGATACCAGTCCCTTGCACCATAGTCAGTTCTACGTAAGAGTGCAGTCAGGCTTCGGTTAAAAAAAAAATTTAAAATTCAAATAGTTCCAGCCTCATTTTTTACCCCTCTTGATGAAGATTAAGCAAGAGAACCCTGAATTGAAATTCATGTTTCATGTCCAATTTTTTACATGACCTTCAACACAAGTCACTGTTCTCACTCTATTTCACTATATAAACATAGGAGAATTTTAAGATTGAGATGACTGGTAATGCACTGAACATGCAGGAAGTTACCAGATTCTATCTACTGTAATTTGCAAAAGGGTAAAATCCATACAAACAGATCTGGGGTTTAAAATAATTAAAGATGTTAATCCAAGCTACAGTTCACAAGCCAGAAAATACACTTTTGAAGTCTCTGCTATACAGATTTCAATTGCCTAGAACCATAAAGCTGTTGGATAATGAAAAGGCAACAATTTAAACATCAGAACGTAAGAGGTAAATAATAGAAAGAGCCTTTAAGAGTATCCAAATTACATGCCCAGTTCACCACTACTTGATTCCTCATGTTACATCAGTGCAACTACAGCTAGCATTTTATGTCTATTCCTTGGTTTACAAACTCCTGCAGGTAAACACACTGACTTCTCACGTTATTTCACCGCTGCACAGAGAGTAAGAGGGTGTTTCAACTTCTAAGGATTCAGAGAACAGTTGTTCATGCATGTATAAGAGAATTCAGTGCAATACTGTCAGATGTGGTGAGGCTGCAATTTACAATCAAAGGTGGAAATTAAGGTTGGAAAGCAATTTTAACACAGTTCATCATCACGATGATACAACCACTAAGTGATTACTTCTCCAGCTTTAAAATTTTCAAGGCTGGTAACAACCAGTATTTCTCACTGACATATAGAAGTTTCTGACTTGAACCAGTATCTCAAATACCTCCTGTATTTCAGACCTAAACGAGGATCTCTACATACCTTTTAAGAAATAGGTCAGTTTTCTGGCTTTAAGTTACTAGAAATACCACAACATGGAGACTTCCTTGACAATATTAAAAGTGAACTGTCCAAAATGCCTTCCAAAAGCTAATAATCCTTTTTTCCCCTGTAATCTAAAGCCTTCAGGAAAACACTCCTCCATACACACCTTGCCTTTTGCAGGTGGAGACTAAAAAATTTTCAGAATATCACTATATTGAGACCTCCCAGACTGAAGCAACAGTAGCATTACAAAGACCCAAAATGCAGTAAAAGCATCTTTAAAAATACGGATTAATTTTGCGCAGAGTCAAACCCTCAAACCTTAGCTGCAAGAGCACTGTATTCAGCGATGTTCCCAAAAAGTTTCGGTGCCAAGTACCCGGAAGAACCCTAACAGCGTTCAAGTGACATTACTGTGTTGAAATGAAATGCAGTACCAGCACATATCTTCGGTTTAAAGGGGAAGAAGTAGCAAACATTCCATACTGCAAAACTGCCGCACAGCTACACCTTTAAGGGCTGCTAGAGCAGAAAAACTCAGATCCATAGTAAGAAAAAGACGAGTTGTCAAAACGGCTTAATCCTTAACACTTTAGAACTGCCGTTTCACTAACCTCCACCAAATTAAACTCCTCAAGGGTACCCGAAGCCCTACAAGGCAGCACTGCCTAAAACCCGTTCGTTCTGTAGTACGAGATGCCCACGGTGTTGTCCCCCAGGTTCGGGGCGTTCCTCCAAAACACCAGCGAGGCGCGGGTCGTAAGCCCCCCCTCCCAGGCCAGGCACCACGCAGACAAACCCCCGGGGCATCACCCTCGCCCCAAGGCTGCCAGAGAAGCGCAGCAAGTGCAAAGGACCCGCACCTACCTAATGCACACCGAGACCACCGGCCCCACCGCGCTTCCCGTAGCTCGGGAACGAGACCCCGAGCCGCCCGCCTTCGCCCCAGCAGCTACTTCTCGGCTCCCCGGTGAATAGGAAGTTACAAGTTTCCCACATTCCCGGCCCGGCCCGGCCCGCCCCGGTCCGCTGCCCGCCGCCCGCTCCCTCCGCGCGGCCACCTCCTGCCCGGCGGCGACTCGCTGCTCTGCCCCGCCCCTGCCCCTGCCCCCGGAGCCCCGCAGACTAACGCACACGCGGCCCCGACGGCGAGCAAAAGGCGCCTCCGCTTAGGAATGGAGGCCGGCAGCGCCGCCGCGGGAAGGGCGCCCGGCAGGCCCCGCCGCTCCTCACCGCAGCGGCGAGCAGCACCGGCCGCGCGCGCGGTCCCCGCCGAACTCCGCGGCGCAGCAACGGCGGCGCACGCGGCTCCCCCGCTCTTCCCTCCCTCCGCCGCCCACGCACCCCGCACGTGCGGCCGCCGCCGAGGCAGGGAGGGGGGTGGTGTGAGGGAGAGGAATGTTAACCCCCAATTAACTTCCTCCCGGGGAATCGAGCGTGCGGCAGGGCCCGCCACGGGCGCGTGGAGGCGAGCGAGCCGCCTCGACCCACCCACCGATGTGCCCGCGGGACAGCCTGGTCGCGGCCGCCCTCCCGCGCCTCTCCGCCCCCGCGGCGCCAGGCGTGGCGCGGCCCGGGCTGCCCGCCTGCCAGCGCAGCCCTTCGCGGGTCGGGGCGCTGCCTAGAGCCGCTGTTTCACCGCCACCCCCGGGCGCTCCGTGGGGCCCAGACTTTGGGCTGTAGGCCGGGGCCAGGAGGCGAGGTTCCCCCCTGCCCTTTACAGGAAAAAAAAAAAAAAGAAAAACCTTTAAAAAAAATTACTTGTAATGTATATATATTTTAATTACAATTTCCCGCTTTCCCCTGTCCCTATTGCTATGTTTCAGCCCCCTCATCCCCTTCCCCAACCCCAGCACACCACTGCTCCTGGGCAGCTCCTCACAGAAACTCTGGGAAGCCAGACACTCTGGTAAAAATGCTCAAAAATAACCCCAACAACTTGTGCACAAGAGGGGGTTTCGGTTTAACTCTCCAGTGTGTTTAGGGATGCCCACGATCCACTGGCAAGGCTGTCATTAAATCAACAGGCTGCTGTAATGGAAGGGCTCCCCTTTCTTCTGTATGTGCAGAAGGAGTAATGCAGGAAAATGAGACAGGTTTGTATAATACCTAGCAGTACTAGAGCTGTTCCTGCACCCTCTGAAATTAGAGGGTAAATTTCAATACCCCGGTTAAAATTCAACTAGACCTCTTAAAGCAAAGTGTAACTTGGTAAGGTTTTCCTGAGCAGACAGACACTGTAAAACAGTTAGAAAAATACAAATTAAAAAATATCTTTCAATGGCAGCGTCACTTCCTTTTTAATTTTTTAACTACATCTAAAAGTGCTGGACAGCCAGGAATTAGCCTGGATCCAGCCTAACAGAACAGACCACCACACCCATTAAGTTAAAACTTCTTGTTTATTGAGGATGTGCTGTGGTCTCTAAACAGGTATACTCACCATTCAAACAAGGCTTGAGAGGCAAACAATAGCTAATGGAAGTGGTAAGACTCAGGGTGAGTTAAAATCTTGTGCCATCTTAGCTTCCTTCATATAAGTACCTGAAATCATTCTTGGGATTTCAACCACCAACACCGCAGTCCACTCCACCATCTTAACTGATCTAAGAACTAGCAGCCCCCAAAACCCAACAAGTTTTTCATCAGGATTGTACTATTGATTATTGAGAAGTGCCATGTTCTACAAGCGTGTCTTCACAAGACTTGTAATTGGGCCTGATGAGACATGATGATGCTCATTTCAGCAGTCACAGGTATTCGCAAGTATCTGGCAAACAGCAACTTGGGAGATCCCGTTTCTGAACACTCCTGCTGCATAATACTACACTCATGTGTCAGACACTGACAGTCATCCAACCACTCTCCAAAAACAAACCAGAGAAGCAGCCTGCTGTTATTTAAAATACATGTTTGGAGTAGCATGTTGTAACTGTGTACACACAGGCTACAAGTCAGCTGGATCACAAGTTTCCATTTCAGTAGAGTCCATGCAGGAAGAGATGAGGTATTTTCCAATCCTAACCTGCCCTTTCCTCATTTTGGAACTTCAGGTTTTTGGCGTAGGCACTGCTAGATCCAGCGACTGCATCGTTGCAACAAGCTGCCTTCTGCTTCTTCAGATCCAGCAAGTTACTTGCCTTACATTCATCAGAGAGGTTTTAAAGAAGCTTTGTTATCACTTCTTGTGAACCCCAGAGCAGAACACTTTTGAACTTCAGTCAGAATAACTTCTTGGGAAATAATTTAGTCAGGTAATTCATATTCAGGTGTTATTTTACTTTACAGTTATTTAGCAGCGTTTGTGGGTCTGCTTGGTAGTTTCCAGTTAATCATTCACTCGCCAGCAGATCAGTTGAATGGAGCCACTGAATGATTTACAGTAAGTGGAAGGGCCTCAACCCAGGAAAGCTGAGAAGATGAATGACCCTGGCCTAGAGATAACTCTGCCTACCTGGCCACAGACTAAGCCCTCAACCTTTGAATAAAGAGCAGATGTTTGTCCTTCCTCATGGTTAAAAACTCCCTGAAAACTGGGCTGTCAACCGGTTAATTGTATGCAGTTACTCTCACTATTCTGGAGAGGACAGACTGAGACTCTGCTCAGTCTCAAGTAATTAGAGAGCAGCAACAAGGCATGTATTGTAATTTGCCTGTATGAACTCCACCGTACGTTCATCTGTCTAGTGTATCATACCATGCAAAATACTGTTAAGGTCTTAACATTTAAATAACCTTTACTTTACAGATTTGCTTGATGAGCTTTTAAAGGCGAATATTCTAATGTCAGCATGGATCCGTGGTGGTCACCTGAAAACACACAGAGAACGCACAGAATTCAACCAGCCTTTTAAGTGAACTTAAAGGTCAGCATTTGCTCGGGCATTTTTGTTCCCAGGAGCTCCCTTGCATTCCCCATTTATGTTTCCTGGGCAAATAACACACACAAAAAATCTCATGTCCACTTCTTCACAGTGCTCTACTTCCAAAGAATGCAAGAAATCCATGTACTGTGCTGTCATCCCAACTATTTCAAGTCTTCACTGAAGAATACCAATGACTGTGTGTCAGGGTTGGAAAAGAAGAAAAAGGGAAATGAAGGAGCTATCGCAACCCACTGGGAATGCAGAAGCTCCCAGGAATGCAGGGTACCTGTGACAGTCTGAACTTTTAGGTTCTGTTTTTTCTGAAAATGTCCTTAAATTAGTACGAAAACCTTGTCCCCTGACCAAAGATCAAAGTCAAATTTTGCAACATCCATACAATTCTACAGACAAAAATACAGTATAAAAAATGTCGCAGAACAAAACCAACCTGGAATGCGGATAACTTGTTTAAACATGGCCAGAAGCTTTGCTAGTGAACACGTAGGTATATTCTGTGGAACTTTAGTATACATTCAAATATTCACACAACAAGCACAGCCCAAATCACTTGACAAACTCAGTCCAGTAGTTTTAGTTACTGCTAAAACACAGTGATTCAATTGAGTAACACCTCGAAATCATACTTACCTCACTGTCAGCTTCAAAAACAAACATCACAGCTTTCAGTTTCAGTTCCTTCAAAAAAGTATTTCAGCCTCTCACTTTTAACAGCAAGCTTTCTATCCTCCTTGTGTTCAGGGGCAATACAACCTCCTTCTCCCAAAACAGACCGTTAATATGGTCATCACGCTTGGGCACTAAGAACACATGGTGTATGGAATCAAAAACTCTTCTGTGACAGGATTTTGCATACCAGCAACTCCAGTTAAACCAAATGCACATGTTTAAAACCCTCCAAAAGGCATTAAGGTGACATTGCAATAGATACAAAGCGATCTTTTAAATAATGATTGTTAGCCTTTAGCCTATAAAGCCCGAAAATTAGACTTCACTAGGAAGCAACTGTTGGCCATTGCTATTAGCTTTGCACATGCCAATTGTTTTAATTAAAGAACCCAACTCCAAGCACTGAGCAGTCTGAGGACATCACCCTTTGGAAGGTCTCAGGCTGCAATGGACAGGCCTCATGGATGCAGGCACAGAAACTCAGGGCAAATACTGTCTAACACCTGGGATTCTGGCAGCCACAAAGGCCCCATAAAATGCATTAAGACAGATATGTATCTGCCCTTGTCTACTTCTCCCACTGCTTTCCAGCCTCTTGCTTGGATATGCCTAATTAATCCATGCTCACCCCCCACTGTCTGCTTAGGAACAGGACTTTGAAGAGGCTTGGGAATGGGTCGGTTGGGACCAGGCATTCAGCACTGCAAAGCACGACACACAAGAGCCATGTATCAGAGAAAAGTCTTCATACAGACTCCCTGGATACATGAACTTACCAGAAAACTGAGGACAAAATCAAATACAAGAAGACCCTCAGTGGATAAGTGATGTAGCTGAAAGCCTGAGAGTTAAAACTGTGTAAGAAATGCCAGCTGGGCAAGATGTAAACCTCACAGCGCATGTGCAAGCAGCAGCATCACCAGGTAACTGTTCTTTACCAAAGCTGGTTTTATAACCCTTAATGCATGTATGCATATTAATGGCTTTCATTTAACTCATTTAACTTCATTTTTGTAGCTCCTTGCCTGTGCTTATTAGTGAAGTCTGAACAATGGTTGAATTTTACATGAACTGTGCAGCAGTAATGTTTTCTTCCTTGCTTTCTTTTTGTACTCTAGATCAACTACAAAATGTCTTCAGGTTGCAGAGACAGTTGTTCAGTTTGAAGCAATGAAGTGAATACTTAAGAGATCAATTCATAGCAAATATATACTTCAACTGCCTTCTCCCAAACAAACCAACCAACCGACCCGAAACCACCAGATCCATTATTATCTCTTGACAGTGTGTGAGAACTTGAAAATTAAAGGAAGCTTCCCAACCCTGAATGACATTTGCAGTGAACTGACAGTTTTCCAGCACTCCAGACACAAAGGTCATCCATATATTACAAGAGTGCCCTGGAGCACAAAGGCTCCTGGAGATGAAAACCAGGATCTACAACAACGCAACATGGGCTTACGCTTAGCACAGTGTCGTGGTTTCACCCCGGCTGTGGGCTGAGATCCACGCAGCTGCCTGCTTCTTAAAGTAAAAGAGCAGGGGAAGAGGGAAAAAGGGGGAAACAAGGGAAGGGAAAAGGAAGGGACAAATAACTCCAAAACCAAGAAACTAAGAGGCCCGTGGGTTGGGATAAGGAGAGTTTACTAAGATAACAGAAAGATAAAATATAACAATGCTAACAGGACTTTAGAGCAAAAGAATATGAAATTATTGATACCCAATGCAGTTTCTCCCCGAACCACACAACTCAGGCCGTACCACCCAGAGCTGTCCCGGAACCCGACCGTCCCCCCAAGAAGCACGTGTCCCGCCACCGCCCCTCTTCTTCCTCCCCTCAGCCCCCCGTTATCCTGGGCAGGACGTAATTGGCATGGAATACTCTCTTTGGCCCATCTGGGTCACCTGTCCTGGCTTCGCCCCTCCTTTCTCATGAATAGAGAAATACGAAGAAGCTGAGAAAGTCCTTGACTGTCTGACTGCAACTAAGAACATCAGGGTGTTATCAGCACTGCTTTCATTTTAACTCCCAAACACAGCATTCCATCAGCTGCTACAAATGAAGTTAACTCTATCCTGACTGAAACCAGGACACACAGCAAACACCACAAACCAAAATAAGGGAAAACTATAGCAAAATGGTAATAAATTGCATCATTTCACAGACATCAGAGACTATGCGTAACATGGACCAGAAGAATGAGAATGGCATCACATCAAAGAAGCTTCACAGAAGCTTAAGAAGAAAACTGGTTTGCGTCAAATGAAGCATATACTAAAGATGAACACTAGTACACAAGGAAGCAGAGTTCCAACAGCAGCAGTGCCACAAAGAATTAAAGAAAAATAGGTAATTCTGAAAGATGGAAAGGGGAGTTTATCCCACCTCGGAGAACATGTATGCCAAGTGGGTTGTTGTGTACCTTAGAAACTGAGATTCTCTACCAGTGCTATTTAGAGCAATTGTGTTTTTTGTTAAAAATATACAAACCTCTGTCTCTTCAGCTGTGCATTTACATGTTGGGATGATGAAGCCAACAGCTGAGAGTTTCTCTGGGCAAGATTAACTGTAGTAAGCAGCAGATACTCAGTCATGGGAAAGCCCTACTAAGGAGCACAGTGGCCCTTCTGTCTTAAGTGTACTGACATTTACATTGGTGAATGCTACAGCACATATATTGGGTCCTTTCTAGGACGAGTGGCTGTACTCTGAACATTCAACAGACATAAGCAGGACTTCTTTAACATCTACAGTCTGCGCTGAATGGTCATTCTTACTTGTCTGGTGGGTATCCAGAGCTTCAAGACAAACACAAACAGTTAGGTTCCGTCTTGGTACCACCTCCAGGCAGAAGGGAAGCAAAGTAGACATATGGTAGGTTTTACAGACCCTATCTCAGTCCAAGCACAGCCCTCATACCTCACACAACACCAGAGATTTTGCCCAGGGATGCCTCCCTTTCCCCTCACAAAGGCAACTTTCGTATCCCAGATTTGACTCCACTTTAAAGACTTCTTATTCCCTGAGACACAAGGTTCGCTATATTCCAAGCTGCTTTTGTATAAGCCAGGGATTTCTGGCTGTACTTCATATACCTTGTGTTTAGTTGTACTACATATAGTCTTTTATAATAAGGAATTTGCATCAAGCAACATTCATGTGCAAATACCCTGTAGAAAAGGGAGTTTATGTGCCCGGCCATCACCTCGTTGTGGGGAAGTACTTGATATACATAAAGATCTGGAGGTAGCAAGTGGAGCTTAATAGGCTGAGTGGTGGTGAGAAGGAAACCTGAGTGATTCATTCCAGCAGAAAAGTTGTATGTGTCTCAGATAAAGCACAGACATCCCTTATGATCTTCATACCAACCTATAATCAATATCATAACCAGTTTCCTATTTCATCCAAATACATGAGTATTAGAGAACACACATACATGTGAACTAATTTACTGTCATTAGCATTAGACAGGCTGTCCAAAGATGGAAAGCAGACTGAAAACATGAAGTCAAGTAAGACCGTAAGTTACCCTTTGTTCCTTTAATGGAAGAGTTCTGCTTGTTCACATTTCATGATTACCTGGAGCCTGTATATTTTCTTAAATGTATGTAGGAAAATTCTTTCCTTTTGTACACCACTCTGTTGTAACTAACAAGCCCCTGGGTAATTTGCTATAAGCAAGAAGTTTTTGGTAGAAACTGCATTACTGCATGATGGGATTTCAAGATAAAAAAGCAGTATCAGGCAGGGAATTATCCTATCTGCATTTTCAATTCATGCATCTCTTATTTTCTTCACTTCATCCTCCTCAAGTTCTTTGTTTCCCTGGTGCATACGCCAAACTGTATTATTATTGCTGTATCAGTCATTTTGGAGTACATTTCTCAGTTAGGGCAAGTTGCACAAGGTATTTTCTAAGAAAGCAAACAACATAAGATTAGTTCCTAAAAACTACTCATCATACAAGGCATTTAAAGTGCATGGTGAAGTGCACATGAAGTCTGACAAAGCTCATTTCTGACCTAAACCCTTCCATTTACACCCTGTTCACTTATCAGGGCCATACTGGCAGGGTTCCACCAGGAGCTATTACCCAGTTACAGCCTTGTCGGTAGGAGAAGCATCACTAACGCAAGGCACACGGACACACACAGTATCCACTGCCCGCTGGGCCCAGATCTATTTTGGCTTTGCACCTACCTTTACTCACTGCAAATGTGCAGTCTGGAGCAGGTACCCAAGCAAAGGTACCCAGCTCCACAAGCTGGTTCAGCCACTAGAAGCAGAATAGTAGTACAAATGCTGAACTCCCAGTACCCTAGTTTACCTTAGTTTTCCATTATCTTAGAGACACTGCCTCAAGCCACCTCCACTTGCTTGCATGGAAGACTACATGGTTCCAAGAATATAAGGAAAAAGAAGTCCATTGGACCTGATTAGCCCCAAGTCCTACAAGGGTGAACACGTACGTAACAGAAGGACAAAGATAACTGGCTGCTTATGGATATATAGCAAGATATGTGCATGACATGGCAGTATATGCTAACATGCTCGGGGGCTGTCAGCAGACATATGTGCAATGCAGTAATAAATTACTGTGCTGTTAAACACTTTGAAGCTAAGTTATTCAATACACCTCACAAATTATCAGTAAAAGTTGCTAAAAACCCTCCCAACTCATAGTACTGCACGACTTGCTATTTTGTTCTTAAAGACTGTGGCATTCAGCTTACAAATACAGTTCAATAAAACAGGTCAAGTATGTGAGCATGCAGGATATCTGAGCAGTTTGGTCAGGAAGGTACACCAAAGCTAGGCTAAGTATAAAAGAAAAAAGCTCTCTAAGTAGTAATTCTGTATGGATGTTTCTTAATTCAGCCTCCTGAATCCCAGCTACAGCACGTTCTACTAGAATTGCAAATACAGGCTGGGGTGAACAAACATGCTTTGGTAAACAAATGCTCTGGCACACAATGTTATGTCTACCCAGAATGTCAAGAGTTCTTCCCCACATGGCAGAGATGAGCAAGAACCCAAGAACCCTACTTGCACTTCCAAGCTCATCTGTACAGTTATCCTATTCAAATGAAACTAAACAAGGGCATTGGTTTGGGGGTGTCCCCCCACTCCATCGTGTCCACCCGCACAAAAGGCTCACAGCCTTTTTCCAAAATGCCAGCATTTCAAAGGCAGCCTAAGATCAACAGGATAGAGCAGATTTGGATTTGCTGCTCTATTAATACCTCTAACAAATTGTTGATGTCACAAAACACATGCATTCCACTAGCGCATTGTTATGCACCAGCTCGGAGCAGAAAAAAGGTAGCAGAGATTTAAAAAACCCACTAACTGAAGCAAGAAGCTGTACTGTATCTCATCATCCAAAACCAAGACAGATTTAAGCAAAATGTTGTAAGAGTTTATTATTTGCTTTTCTTACTTTGCTTAGTGGTTTATCTAGCCGTTTCCTTGTGTTTGCCTGATGCCCAACCCATTCCTGACCCACAGAGAAGATATATCTCCATCTACCAACTACAGCCTCTGCTTTTTGTTCTCCAAGCACAAATACTCTTATTTTCAGTCCTGTGACCTGTGGGTCCTGTGAGCTGTGTTTTAAGTATGTATGTGGATCTGAATCACTTAATTCAAAGATACATCCTGTCCTCTTACAGCAGGTAAAACATAGCATAAGCAACAATTAATGTACAAAGCACAAGCAACAATTAATGACTCTAATCTCGATATTAACTTGAGACCACTGTTCCATGATGCATTTTGTAAAAAAGGAACACAGCCATGTTTAACATTTCAGGTCAGCAGTTTTTTTATGTTAGCTGTTATGGTGCTGGGCAGTTAAGGACCACAGAGAAATATCTGGTATGTTGCAGCACGCAACACAAAAGCAGAAGTTATCACAAAATTTATCTGTTAACATTTAGCTTTGATATACATACAGCCATTTTTAAAGGACAATTTATTTAAGAGACGTGGTATTTTCTTGCAGTTATTGTTCAAATTAGTCAAATGTTTCATATGAAAATGTTTCCTGCACATAAATCCAAGCTACTGTTTTCTTTCTAAAAGGCATGAGATCAAGAACAAGTCTTCTTCCAACTAGTCTTCTCCAACAATGCTATACAAATTAAAGCAATTTTTGTAGATGACAGTGCAATTTCAAGCTTGCCTAAGAACACAAAGGAGTAGAATGCTCTAACTACACAGCAATCTTTGTGTCAACTCGATTCATTAAATGTTTTTATAAACCTTCAAATTAAGCAAAGAAAAAAATGTGTTCTTGAAAGAAGATTAAGAATTTTGTAAAGCCATGAGAAATCAAGATGTCATATATCTCATGAACTGAAACACTTGTTAAATACATTGTTCCTGCACTGGCAGTGAAAGACAGGAGCTGTGCAGAACCTCTAAAACCTTCAGAAAACTACTAATAATGAACCTCTTTGGATGCAATTGCAATGGTGACGAGGATACCCAAACTAGAACGTGCACCACGCTAATGGAAGCTAACAGGAACAGTGTTGGAGGAGGGGGCTAATATCTTCCACTCTCAAATTAACTGATGAAAATGTAACTTCAGTCTGAAGCAGATACCATGTAAGTGCTCAAAAATCTCTCCATGCCGCATTAGCTCCGTTTCCCCTCAGGTTTGGGATGAGTCACAGGCAGGTTTCTACACCAAATTGCTTCCGATTCAAATGTACCTTTCATTTCTATGGAACGTGTTGCGGTAACAGCCCTTCGGAATACTCACTTCAAAAATAATGCTCCATCGTTCATCTTTATGTAACTGCGGCTCTCCCAGGCCTACACTGCTCATTCCCCCCTTTGTTTGACACCAATTTCTGCCTATCTGCACGCAGCCATCAGCCCCCACCCAGAACCGCAGGGAACTGCTCCCCTAGGGAGCCTGGGCTGGTGGTGGATGTCCAGCCGAGGGGTCCTCACCACCTGCCTCAGTTAAAATAGTCACGGTTATCATGGATATTTTCATTCCTTCACCCACCTGCCTCCGCTGACTGATTGAGAAGCATCTTCAAGATCAGACAATCAAGATCACTGTACATTTTTCACTCTTACAGGAGTAATGCCTAATTTTGAGAAGAGAAATGTGAAAGTACTGAGGACAAAAACCAATTTTTTATAGTAATTCTTTTAAAGTCAAAGCAAGCAAGATGGCTTCATGTTGCTGAGTCCTGGCTCCAGCATTCCTACATACATAATTGCTCAGTGAAGCTCCTCATACACATGTCATTGCATTCACTGTGAACTGGCATAGTTAAATTAGTACCTCATTTAAAGATCTGCTTTATGGAAGGGATATCTCAAGTCATAGAAGCCACGACAGCTTACCACTTTTATGGGATAAATGGAGTGACAGTAGTTTCTATCAGCTAACTGAAGGACCAGTGGTCAAGGGAGACAAAAAGAAAAGAAATAAAACATTAAGCTAACGCTATAGAGAAAGACATTTTGGGCATTTCACATAAATGCAAACTTGAAAGCGTAAATATGCCTACCACGGTGGGCAGGTATAGAGTCAAACTGTACCTGTGCAGATGCTAGAATTGTGTGAGCATGATAAAAAGGAGGCTGGTGGGATTTGTTATTTAATTCACATGTGGTTACATGAAGTTTCAGTTTATTGCATGTCCAGGAAAGTTGAGAGCTGAGCCCACGATTTCCTGTAGTGTCTGAAGGAGAGGACAAGAAAACATGCAGAACCCACACTCCTCTATTAAAAAAAACCCAAACCAAACAAAACCACAGAGATTTTTCTCTTGTAAGGGAAAAAACCTCACCCCATACATATACACAAGCACGGGGCAAATTTACTACAAAGGAAGGTAAATCACTAACAAAAAGTTATTTTAGAGAACACTTGCCAGTCTCTTTGGGACACATAAATTGGGGAACTGCCTCACATTTTAAAAGTTTTCAAGCACTGCTAGATAATCTGCCCTGACATGAAAAGTCAATTTACCGCAGAGCCTGAAAAGGCAAACAGGTCTGTGGTTAATTCTGCAGGATGTTGGCACAAATGTATCACAAATTTAGAAGAAAGAAACAAGCAAAAGAAACAAGCAAAATCCCAAATATTGGCTAAGGAGAATAAATAAATCCAGCAAGATCTATATCCCAATAAATAGATTAAGTAGTATTTTCTTTGCCAGTAGCAACATTTTCTTGGCCAAGACTATTCAGATTCCAGGGAGCAGTAAAATTAAGACATGCTACACTGTAAAACATGAAAACAGCAGTAAAAATGTGCCTCCAAGACAGAGGCACAGAGAAAGTTTCTGCAGTAGAACAAGGAAGAACTCAAGTCTTCCCAATTCCCAGCACACTGTACTCACCATCCCACAGAGGACGAAGTTTGCTTGCAAAGGACAGCTTTCGTCCTCAGCTAGGAAAGTGTAGCCTACCTTTTACTTTCTTCTGAAAGCACCACAGCCTTAATTCTGTGGCACTAGTAATGTCGATTGCTCATCTGTGTAGACCAGCAGCAGAAGCCCCACGTTACATGCAAACACATGGAAGACCGGTTGCCAACCCCAGGGAGATCGGAGGTCTCTAGGGGGTATCCAGGTGTGTGTGTCCATATGTTCAGGGAATCAGTTTCCTAAAACTCATCTCTTATTAGGTATAGGATAGGAAGAGCTGCAAATAAATTAACATCAAAATCACACTGGGCTGGAGATATTAGTGGAAGTGGGAGAAAAGGAGACAGAAGCCTAAAAAACCCCATTTTGTGATCAGGACAAACTTGCAGAGCTTTGCCTACTTAATTATTATATTAAACTCCTAAATAGCATTTTGTTTTAGACACCTCCATCATCAGCACAGAAAAAAGGTTGCAGGCAGTTTCACGCTCTGCAAACAGGAATATCAAATACTAGGCACTGAAAAAAATCTCCCCATTTTTGTTGTATCGTCTTTCTCATTTACCTTCAGTGGGAGGATAATGTCTGCCTACCATGCTACATCCTGTCTCTCCACTTGCCTGTTCTCTGTAACTCAGCCTCACTGGAAGAAACCCACAGGGCCCCAGCCCTCAAGAGATGCAAGGCTTTGCTCAGAACCCCCATCCTCCCGCTCTCTCCATCCTCCAATCCTTCTCATGCTGCAGCTGTGACTTAACTCACCAGCTAGGAATAAAACCGAGAGCACTTTTTCTTTGGAAAAATAAACCATCTTTCCTAATTTTGTGCAAGACACTTAGAACAATGTCAACTTGATGAGGCTTCAAGGGCCTGGTGGCTGCCAATGACCAAGATAACGATGTAAATGTATACATACAGATGTGTATTACTGCACACACCCCACTTACCACACTCAGTGGACCACACAGTAATCCTTTAGTGTTTAAAAATCTTTCTATTCCTGAGACCCTGGTCAGGACAAGGTTGGAACAGGTTGCCCAGGACATAGTGGAGTCCCCATCCCTGGAGATATTCAAGGTCAAGCTTGATGGGGCAACCTGATCTAGTGAAGACGTCCCTGTTTACTGCAGGAGGAGTGGACTAGATGACCTCTAAAGGTCCCTTCCAACCTTACACATTGTATGACAACCAGAGCCCTTTCTTTCAAAAGAGCAGCAGCACACACTGCAGCTTTAATTCAAAGGAAACACTGCACAGAGTGGCTTCCCATAGGGGGGTGACCACTCTTTCTGCTTTTTTACTCAGCCTGGATCTGAAGACAGTCAATGGTAAGCTTCTAGCATCACTGGTATCGCCGAGGGTGAACATGCAAAGGCTCAGTTCTCTCTCGGCAGCAGAACGCAGTATAGCATTCCTCTTTCAAAACAGACAAGGGGAAGCGTTTACAATTAATTGCCAAGGTCACTCAAGTCACACAACTATTCATTCCCATTAAGTGGTTCTGTTAAAATGTTCTACTTTCATTGCTGTTACAAGCAGTGAAAGTACATCTAGAGTTGGGGTTTGGATCCAGCATCTGATCTTTCCACAGCATAAACAACTTGTGGAACCAAATCTGGACACACCATGGATGGGCTCAGGTTACAGAGCAGAAATGGAAATATTAAGTTCCTTTCCAACCCAAACCATTCTGTGATTCTGCAGATCTGAAAGCCCTCTCCAGAATGGAACAGGTGACCTGGTTACCCAGGATATGGAGAAGGCTGAAGTACTCAATGACTTTTTTGCCTCGGTTTTCACTGGCAAGAGCTCTAGCCACACCGCCCAAATCACAGAGGGCAAAGGCAGGGATTGGGAATATGAACT
The DNA here is from genome assembly GCA_027925045.1 of Hypotaenidia okinawae. Classification (NCBI taxonomy): domain Eukaryota; kingdom Metazoa; phylum Chordata; class Aves; order Gruiformes; family Rallidae; genus Hypotaenidia; species Hypotaenidia okinawae. The sequence goes on along the minus strand of BSDF01000002.1, from coordinate 127,140,124 downwards.
GCCCACTGTAAGAGATAAGGTTCACCTCAGGAGCCTCATGGGACCTGATGAGGTACATCTGCATCTCCTGAAGGAACTGGTGGATGAAGTGGCCAAGCCACTCAGCATCATATTTGAGAAGCCCTGGCAGTCTGGTGAAGTCCCCACTGACTGGAAAATGGGAAATATAATGCACATTTTTAAAAAGGAGAAAAAAGGAAGACCCAGGGAACTAAAGGCCTGTCAGTCTCACCTCTGTGACTGGGAAGATCATGGAACAGATCCTGCTGGAGGCTGTGTTCAGGCACATGGAGAATAAGGAGGTGATTGATGGCCAACGTGACTTCACGAAGGGCAAATCACGCCCTTCAGTGATGGAGTAACAGAGATGATGGACAAGGGAAGGATGACAGACATCATCTTCCTGCATTTGTGCAAGGCTTCAACACTGTCCAGCACAACATCCTTGTCTCTAAACTGGAGAGACATGGATTCAACAGGTGGACCACTAAGTGGAAAAGGAACTGGCTGATCACACTCAAAGAGTTGTGGTCAATGGCTCAGTGTCCATACGGAGGTCTGTGACAGGTGTTTTCCTCAGGTGTCAGTACTGGGACCAGCACTGTTCAACATCTTTGTCAGTGACATGGACAGTGGGATGGAGTGCACCCTCAGCAAGTTTGCCAACAACACCAAGCTGTGTGGTGAGGTCAACACACTGGAGGGAAGGGATGTCATTCAGAGAGGCCTCAACAGGCTGGAGAGATGGGCCCATGCAAACTGCATAAAGTTCAACAAGGCCAAGTGCAAGGCCCTGCATGTGGGTTGGCACAATCCCAAACCCAACTGCAGGCTGAGTGGAGAATGGATTGAGAGCAGCCATGAGGAGAAGGACTTGGGGGTGCTGATTGATGACAAGCTCAACATGAGCTGGCAGTGTGCGCTAGCAGTTCAGAAGGCCAATTATGTCCTGGACTGCATCAAGAACAGTGTGGCCAGCTGAGGGCTGAGGGGGCGGCGATTCTGCCCCTCTGCTCTTGTGAGACCCCACCTAGAGTACTGTGTCCAGTTCTGGGGTCCCCAGTACAGGAGAGATATAGAGCTGTTGAAGCAAGTCCAGAAGGCCATGAAGATGTTCAAGGGGCTAGAGCACCTCTCCTGTGAAGACAGGCTGCAAGAGTTGGGCTTGTTCAGTCTGGAGAAGTGAAGGCTCTGGGGAGACCTAATTACGGCCTACTGATACCTAAAGGAGTCCTACAGGGAAGTGGGAGAGGGACTGTTCACCAGGGAGTGCAGTGGTAGGACAAAGGGCAATGGCTTTAAGACAAAAAAGGGGAGGTTTAGATTAGACATTAGGAAGAAATTCTTCCCTGTGAGGGTGGTGAGGCCCTGGCACAGGCTGCCCAGAGAAGCTGTGGCTGCCCCCTCCCTGGCAGTGTTCAAGGCCAGGTTGGATGGGGCTTTGGGCAGCCTGATCTAGTGGGGGTGTCCCCACCTGCGGCAGGGAGTCAGAACTTGATGATCTTCAAGGTCTCTTCCAACCCAAACCAGTCTATAATTCTGTGATTCTATAAACTGATGTTTCCCTCTATGGTAGATCCACTGGCGACTGGCACGATGGCAGACAGTGTGTGGCAGGCAGCTGGCAGAGTCTGAAGCATTGCAAGAACAAGCCATTTGCACTAACAGGGATAATGATTTTAAATTATCATGAAGCCAATAGAAAATGTCTAGCAGCACCAGGATTATTTCATATCACAAATCTACATGTTGAACAATGAGCATCTAGGAAATAAACGAAAGAACCTTGAAATGGGAATGTAACAGGACATGGTATCTTGACAGCCACACAGTATAAGGTGCAAAGGCCCATGAATTGACATGAAGCTTTACTGTTGTTTAGACTCACAATGCTTTTATTTCAAAATTTTAATTTAAAAATGGAGAAAACTCAGAAGGCAGCAGATGCTTTAGATTTGTTTCTAGACAAATGGAGAGCAACCAGTTCAAATGAGAAGTCAACTAAATTTTATGAAATGGGAGGAAAAGGAGCCTGTAAATGTAATGAAGACAAATGTAAACACACTTGTGTACAGAGACCTCACAAGAGATGCTACTGAGAGGAGAGACAAGCAAGCAGCAGTTCCTTCAAGGAACAATACAACAAGATAATCTGTGCTTGCACCCTGTAAAAATAAACAGTAGATATTACAGCACAAGATTTATTTGTCAAAATAGAATGTGAAAGCACGGTCAAAGCAGTAATTAAAAAAATCTGTGTAAGGCATAGGTATGAGATTCAGCATGGTTAAGACAGAAATGTAATGCAAATAGAACACCCCAAACTGACTAGCAACAAGAAAAAATCCTTATTATCAATATGTTTATAGCTTAAGATCAAGAGCCTTGCTGTCCTATTCATCGCAGAGAAAAACTCATGAGAGGTGACGTCCAGAAGGCTACCATCTGTCTTTACCAAGAGGGTGAAACGCAAGCAGTGATTATAAATAATAGCAAAGACAGGTAAGATTTCAGGGGGAAAGAGAGAGAATGTAAATGAAACCATGTGCACAATGGGGAAAAAAAAAACAAATAAGAAAAAACCAAAGCAACAAAAAACAGCAGGTAAAGCTACTGGAAACCAAATGAGTGCACTTAACTTCACATTCCTGGGGAAAACAATCCAGACCAAATTCACTAGCAGCACATGGGAGATAATCTTAACTAGTAGCCAAAAGAGATTTGTTAAATCACATTGCTAAATATCCTTTAACAGGCCTCGCAGACAGGTAGGAGAAACCAATGATGTCACATCTTTCCTTCAGTAAGGCTTTGAAACTGCCTCAGGGTTTTCAACAATCAGACTACCGATGCGGGAAGAATAAGTAGTTCAAGGTGTGAGAAACAAAGGTTAAATATATCATCGTCAGGACAGAGTAGTGATCTAGAAGGATGGAGTGAAATGTAGCAGGTTATGTACAAGATAGTGCCCACAGGCAGGAAACATCAAATATAGAAATGCAGGATGGGAAACAACAAAGCAGCAGCTATAGCAGGTCACAAGACAAACATCATCCTGTTCTAAGAAAGACAAACATTGCTGTGAGATATAAAATAAAGCATAAGAGTGCAAAGGCTGAGTGTGATCTGCTGAAGTCTGCTCATGTCTGATACCTAGGAAAGATGTGGAACCATCAAAGAGGGTCTAGGGAACAGCAATGAGAATGCAAAGTAGTCTACAAAATGTCACTCACAGGGAGATGGGATGGAGACTTAAGGGACAGCTGCTGTATTGTAAGGCTACTACAAAGAGAAGAGAATTGTCTTTTCAGTCTACTATGGTTAGGAAAAGTCCTGATGAGCTTAAAATAAGCATGGGAAAGGTTAAGATTAAACACAGGAGGAGGGGAGACAGGAATATTAAAAAATGATAATGAAAAGGTAGTGAAGCCCTCTAAGAGATTTTACCAGGTAAGAGCTTTAAAACCAGCTGAGGCAAACACTTCTTCATAAAATACAGATTGCACTTTTGGGGCAGAGATGGCTAAATGACCTCTTAAGACTGAGACCTTATGGCTGGGAGCAATGTTCTAGGAAAAAGCTGGTGAGGGGAAGGAAAAGTGGTTTGAAAGCACAGAGAGGAGAAGCGCTGAGGGAAGTCAAGGGACAGGCAGGAAACTGAGAAAAAAGGAAGATGAAAAATGAGACTGCCATTTGCAGTGAGAGCCATTTCAGAGGTGTGTTACACTTTTGTGGGCAACTACAGAGGAAGATGCACCTGAAGCCAAGAGAAAAGGCAGGCTCCAGGGGCTGGCATCTCCCCGCACTGTAGTTTTTGTTCCAACACCCACCTCAGCAATTAACGCAGTACAAGAAAAGCAGAAAGGCAGAAAACACAGCAAGCAAAGCAGGACAGGTCAGCTGTAGCAGACCAGAACAGCACTGCATTCCTCAGCTGTTAGACAGATCGTAATACCTTGCAGAAACAAGCAGGACTGAGGTGACAGCCTTGTCTAGGCACCAGGGACTGACAAGAGTATTCACCATTTTGACTGACATTTGATGTGACATATGGACATCTTGGATAGGTCTGTAAATCAGCTGTGACAAACCATCAGAATGTTTTCATTTAACAACCACATTTGCTTTAAAACAATACTGCTAATAATCCTTTCGTCTTTTGTTTCTTCCTTGGTTCCTTCCTTCCTTTCCTCTTTCTCCCTCTCCTCTCCTCGGCCTATGCCTAAGGATTTTCTGACTCACACACACCCAGTCCCATGCTCTGACTTGGCTGGCCCCGTGTGGAGCCAAGAGTTGGACCTGATGATCCTTATAGGTCCTTTCCGACTCAGGAGATTCTATGATTCCGTATAAAGTAAAACAGCAGAACCAAAACCAAAGGCTGAGTACCCGAGCCATGAATCCTTTCCGAGTCATAGAGCAGTATCCCAGGCAAAGAACATTCCACGTTCTCATCGCCAGTTCCTAATTTCTTACCAACGTATTTTCATTTCATGATGCCACTTTCTTTTCTGAAAGAAGGGTCAGATTGTGCATGTGTCTGTGTGCATGTGCCTGTTCAGATTCTGAGCTGCAAGGCCCTCTCCTGTTCCTTGTGAGTCCATAGCTCAGCAGCTTTGGATATATTCGTCATCTTCAGATTCCTTGTCAAAAACTGTTTTGTTTCTCCCTCTGCACATCACACATCCAACATGGTTCCCTGAATAATTATCTGGGCTTTGAGTGCGTGGTTGACGGCAAAATTTCTTTCAGGTCACTTCAAGTGATGATCCTATGCAAAACAGCAAACTGGTTTCTGCACACATTGACAAGTTCACAGTTTCATTTCTGATCAAAACCCTGTGTTGTGCCATTCCCGCTTCCAGTTCTGTTTTAAATCTTTAAAATAAACAAACACACATGAAACATGGGGGAAAAAACACCAACCAACTTCAACTAATTATCCACAAATGCAATTAAAATGTTTGCACAGAAGTTCTAGGTACCTTTTAATGGATGAGAGAAGCTACAGAACTCTTATTTTATTCCCAGGTAGTTAAACAATGGGAAAAATGGCTGAGGGCATCAAACACAAGAATATTTTAACCAAGGATCCTAGCCATCTCATGTTGCAGAGCTATGTTTGCAAGACAGGCATTATTAACAGTCTGGTGAAGTACTCCACAAGTTTAGCATTTTAAGGACGTTTATGAATTTCTAATAGCCTCTGTCAGTTCACATAAAATGCGCTTAAACACCCAGATGCCACAATCAGACCCAAATGAATCACAAATTTGAAGGTCATCTTGAACTGGTGAGGTTTAAGTCTAGCTCTTAGTTTACACTTCTATTACCTTGAATGTGTAAATTAACATCCAAGCAGCAAAACCTACTTTTAATTGGCTCAGACGGTAGATGAACTCTTTCCTTGTCAGTCTGCCTTCTGATTTTAATTGGGTAGAAAACTACTGTAAATATTTTCTTCTTTCTCACCCCTTCTTCCCAAGGCTTTTTATAAACAAGCGAGGCATTGTTCAGCTGCTATGCACTACACTCTGAACACCCCGAACCAAAACAGAGAAAAACTACGCCTCCAGATCGTCCCAGAGTGCTCAGGGTTTTACAGATTGCTTTGATCACACAACTTAACATACCTCAAAAAAAAACATGAGCAGTGCAGCTTATGGCATCTTGTTAGCTTTGCTTTTCATTATCTGTGTTAAGGAGAGAAAAGTAGGTTTGGGAACTTCGGCAAGTGAACCTAGAAAGATTTGCTCAGCGGTCTCCGAGTCTTTGGTCAACAGCTCTGTGCTGTTCAAAGCCCAAGTACAAGTGCATCACTGTTCTCTCATTTAAATGTAGAATAATTCTAGGATTCATGGCAATGCCAGCTTAAACTTAGCTCTGAAGAAACCCTTTGTTTTCAAATAAATCAGTGCCTGGTTTTAGATAATTCTATAAAGAATCCTATTCATCTACTACATAACGTATTAGTTAACATGAAAAGAGCACCGAAGAGGCAGCCAACCTCCCAAAAATTCCGAAGAAAAGTGAAGTTAAACCAATCTATCCGGCATATGCCTCTGGAGATACATATAATGTGTGTGGACACATACACAAGACGCAAAACATCGCTGGAAACAGCACAGTTTGTTCTTGACACAAACACTTCACGCCAAAGCAGCTGAAAACTGCCGAGCACACTGGCCACGCGCTCTCAGCAGAGCAATGTCACTGCTCGGGTTTTCTGTCCCTGCTGCAGCACCCCGTGGTTTTTAAGGGACACTACCAAGGTGCAGTTCTGTGGTCCCCCAACAGAGAAACCCCATTGTATTTTCCAATCAGGGCTCTGAACACAGAAGGGTGGCAAAAAAAGAGTCCCCACAATTCCAAGCGAACAGCTTGGGCTTTTTACCAAGGGCTGATTTGGGAGGGATGGGGGAGGAATGTAAATGTTTTAATATTAAAACACGGCTCAAGTATTTTCCTGCTATTCTGAAAGCAATTGATCATGGTAAATTACGTATTTACAATAAATTTACCACAAGTACCAGGAGATTAGATTAACTCCATTAAATGCATTACTTAAATGAAGCACTTAAATGAAACAGGAGGGCCTGGTATTTGGGGGAAAAAAGATCAGGAGGCAAATTGGATTCTTGGCTGTCAGCATCTACTACTTCTCTACATAATCCCCTCCTGTTTCACTCCTTACCTCTCATAAAACATTGCTATATGCTTTTTAATGCTACGTGCTCTTTTCGCTTTTATGAACACATAGCTGCTTTTTTTTTTTAAATGAACCCAATAATATAATCAAGATGCACCATTCCTACTGCAGCAAGGAAGCAGAAGTCTCTAGTTCTTTGGTGCACTCATCTTCAGGTGTTTGTCAGTCTGGGTGCTTTTCCCAGGTAGCTTTTATTTCTGAATTGTTCTAAATTTTCTCTGTTTTGTAGTTTTTGGTAGCATTCCAAACTCGTAGACTTAATGCATCTTGCTGTTGCGAGGTATGGTTAAATCCCATCCACAGGGAATAAAAAAGTTATTTTTTTCTTTAATTACCTCCTATCCCTATTCCATGTTCTTCCTGACACTGAAGCAAAACACATACCATACACTGGAAATTCCATGACATTTAAGTAAAAGTACTCATTTTCTGAAGGTTCAGTCCTTACTTACATACTATACTTAGTACGGAACGTATTTCAGGGCTTGGTAGTGATTCCACTTCATAAATAACTAACACTAAGAAGACCCAAAAAAAACCTCCAGACCAAAACTGTCACAGTCTAATCACATGGTTGTTCTGTCAGTCCTGCAGGCTGAGTAGTTTGCATTTAAATACATAGGTCAAACATTTCTGTTTGACTTAAGCAGAAACTACACAGGGAAGAGGACAGACGATGGACGGTCAAGGGCTCTAAAAGGTGAGTTGGAGGTGACTGGACTCTCTTAGCCTTGAGGAGGTTCTGGGGGACTCAAGAGCAGCTCCCCAATGCCTTTGAAAAGGTTACTGAGAATACAGAGACAGACTCTTCACTGTGCTGCACTCACTGGATCGAGAAGGGAAATCCCTGAGGATAACTGACCATGAGCACAGGTTGCCAGAAGGGGCTGTGGAGCCTGTCTTAACGCCACCTATGAAAAACCCTGAGCAGCCTTGTCTGAAACTCAGGATTAACCCTGTTTAGAGCAGGAGGTTGCACCCCCTCCTCATCCCCCAAAGGTTCCTTCTAAGTGGAAAAACTGCATGATTTAAGACATTTAGCCCTAAGCAGCACTTACCCCTTCAGCACATTTTCCTAGCTGAATCCAGAAACATCATCACAATGCAGTGTTATATGCAATATCACAGCACAACAATCCTCACAAATCCCCCTAACACTTAGAATTTCTCGTGTAATTATCAATTTCATCAAAGATTAATGATGCAAAGCCCAGAAATGGCTATCAAGATAGCTTCTGAAGAATAAGAACTGCATTTCCAACTGGTGCTTCATTTTATCAGCAAACAGAAAAGTTAAAGATCTCAAAAACTGGCACACAGCTTGCATATATTTTGCATCCTATATTGTACTGATACATATAAACACTTGGGAGTGACTTGGATTCCACAGTTGTTCAATAAACACTCAAATATGAGATATAATTCCATGGGGCACTGCAAATCTACTCTGATGTACCTGCTATGTTAGTAACACTGAGTCCAGAATCAGAGGCAAAGCCTTCCTTGGTCTGCTATCTGTTCCAAAATATTTTGCAATTAACAATACAACAAAACCATTTTTAGTAGTTCTGTTTCCTCAGTTACTTGACAACCGTGAAGAAGAGATGGAGAAGGTCTGTTGGAAGAAAACGGACTGAAGAAAACTGGAAGAAAGAGCGGCAGCAAAGCAGCGTGCTGGTGCCTTCCATAAGCAGATGGAAACGTGCCGGTCTTGCTTCTCAGCGGAGGCGTTAATATCAGAAGTTGGGACCCCTTTGGTTTACTCCAAGAAAAACGTAACGGTCTGTGAAGTTATGCAACTTCTGCGGTGGCAGCATTTCACAGTAGCATTTGGCAAGGCACTCTGCACTAGCAGCTTGCCAGTCCCGCTCTGAGTTTCAAACAACTGCCAAAAAATAAGATGTGGTATCGCTCTGAATAAAAAAGGAGCTTTCAGGCAAATTTAGGCACCAATCTTGCTTATCCACCTACCCCAAACGTGTGCTTTCCTGCCCCCAAACACCATAGCAGCAAAGCACAGCTTTTCAAATATGAGGGGAAGAGGAATTTCCCTTTCCTTGTCAGATGATGCTCGCAGGGCATCAGAGAGACCCAAGTGAAAAGAACACGTGAAGATACATTACTTCCTCCTTTCCTAAGGGTTAGGGAAGTCAACTCTACACAATGAGCTGGGTGAGGTGGATTGGATGGGTTACAACACGAACTGAATGCTTCCACAATACAAACCCACCAGGGCTGGCACCTACCACTATGCAGACACACCATGCCAGACAGCGTAACCTCGGGATGGAGGCTTGTGCACTGGAAATGGGAGTTTCTGGTAGGAAATACCAGGCACTCTCCTTAGGGGTTTCAGGATTCAAACTCCTAAGTCAGGACAAGAAGTAGCTGTCACCCCTTACTCCAGAGCTCAGAGCCCATTCTTCTCCTGGAACAGTTTACTCCTAGAGCAACCAGCCAAGTGTTGCTCCTCTTTGAAACATGGAGGATGTAATGGAAATCCCCACCTCTGGTAACAGTCTCATCATCAATGACCCAGCCCAGGTTTCATCTACTAGAACACAAGTCTACTCTTTACACAAGTCCCACCACCACCGGCTCCCAGGGAAAGGGAAACACTGATTCCTCTTCTGTCTGTAAAAGAAAGCCCATATAACTGCACTTCAATCCTATCGGTGTCTGTGTTTACAGTGTGCTTGCCAGGTGTCCTAGTTTCTTGATCTCCTAAGGGCTTTGATGCTCAACCACAGCAGCTCTAGATAAGGCGCTTAAGAACTTTCTGCTTGGAGAGGGAGATCCATCACATTTAAGACACTTGCAGAGTCAGGCAAACACTGCATTAGGTGGCTTGGAAGATTTGAGAGGTAAATTATGTTGGAGACTTAGGAACGCAAGCAGAAACCGATTAACATGTTTTTAAGATGTTCTCACAGTATGCTGAAGGCCTTCAGTTCTACTTTAGAAAGTGTAAGTGTTTGCTTTGCAGGTTATTTTGGCATATGGATGCTACTTAAACTAGAACAAAACGAATCCTTCAATATAAACACTACAAGTGCTAACTTCAAATAGAAACAACATATTGCTTTACTACTGCTCAGTCTATATAAACACATAATTACTTATGCCAGTTTCTAGTTTCTTGGTCTACAGCAAAAAATAATTCAGAGCAGTGTAAGTCTTCAGTGACTTATGAGCATCCAAAAATGAAGTCACAAAACCAACCGACTTTCCTTTTGGGAAGTGCCCGCTCCTTAAAAATAACATTTTTTTCTAAATAACAGATTAGACAACACAAAATAAACATTAATTTACAACTACAAATATACATGTAATCTGATCTTGATTAACATGCAGAAATGCAGGGCATTTGTGTATAAAATGGCTTGTAGCCATGGGACAAAAATGCCCCAGAACATGCATGTGAATTATAAAACTGAAACCATCTGGAAACTGATCTGGGATATAGGCAGGATAACCCAGGAGAGAGCTGATGCATGGATGTGACTGGAGGATCACAGCTTATTAGAAGCTTATCCCGTACGGATGGGATGGAAAATAAGATTTGACATAGCCTCTTACACAGCGATGATTAACATGAACCTGCAATTAACACGCATGGCACTGTAAGATGACAGATGATTTCCATCATAAGTCCTAGATCCCAGGGGAAACAAAAGTTGCTTTGCATCTATTTTTATTTGCTAATACCTGTGACATTTTATTAATGTACTTTATTTTTGGCTCTCGGCATACCCTATTGAATTATCTCGTTGCTGGGTCAAGTCAGCTTTGGAGGCTTGCAGCTACTTCAGCTAGCTAGGCTGAAACTATTCTGCAATATAAAAACCAGCACTCACTATTTTAAACACATGCCATTACACTCAAATTATCCACCTACTTGTGGACTGACTTTAAATAAGTTAAAAAAAAAAAAAAAAGAATAGACTAGTAATTTTAAAGTGCCCACATCTTAAAACTTGAACTACTAGCTCCCTGGAATACATTATTTTATAAGCAGAGTGGGCCTGGATCCTCTCAGCTAATTTACTTCATAGGTCCTTCAAGCCCTCTGTTGAATGGCGAGACCTGAACATTGGCTTTGTCAGGCTTCTTAGAAAGCTTCTTGTCCTTAGAGAACGAAAATGCAGAGAGCAGTACTAAAAAGCAAGTCGTCCTATCAGCTGTTGATTCAGCATACCCAGTGAATTACACTGTCTTGCAGTACTCTGGATGCAGCCCATGCATATACCAGTCAGTGTAACTCTCCTTCCCCTCAGGAAATGTATAATCCTCTTTCGAGATAACAAAAGATAGTGAATTTATTAGATTAGCATGAAAGAAATCAAACGCAAGGCCTGTCAGCATCTATTTTGAGTGTCCAATATAAATTTAAATGCTATTTCAATGGTATGAGCACATAACAGGCTGTAGCACTGACTAGACAGAAATACAGATATCCCTAGGTTTTGCTGCCAACTAGTGTGTATTCCTGCTCTTCATACGCTCCCCAAAATTACAGGAACAAGCCTGGCAGAATTCAGCCAAAATAACCAGCTCTGCAGGAGCACAGTAAGTCTCAGCAAGGGGAAGCAAAGGAGCTCTGGGCAATGCTCATGAAAGAATGGAGCCAAACACGTCCTGCACAAAGTCATGCAGGTGAATGTCGTGGGACACCCTTTCAAGCCCCATTAGTTCTCCCCCTAACGCAAATCCTCCAAGTCTGCATCACAGTTTTACCTTCCCTGTAAAGCAACTGTGCAGATGCCTTGCAACTCCTCCTGTGCCGGAGGAGAAAGCATGGTTTTAATTTTCTCTCTGCCTCCAACCGCCTCTCCTACTGAAGGTGTTTAACGGGGTTAAGAGGCTGTTCCAGCCCCTGCCTCTCTGGCACAGAGACCACCGGGAACTGGGAGCACAGACCTCAGCTGCGTGAGCTGCAAAGTGACCCCCGGTCTCACCATCCCCGGGGAGGGGGGGCAAGGGGAAAAGGCTCTTCCAGCTGCTCCAAATGCAAATGCCGCTCCACCCCCGGCCTCTGAAACGTTCCCGCTCAGCATCACCGACTACATGGAATTAAGCAGCGGAACCGAAATGGAGCTTAGCGGTGTCCGTAGTGGCAACTCTGAAATCAAACCTTCCCCGTTTGAAGCAGAATAAAACGTAAGGCATAAAACTAGGCGTACGCACAGTAACACCCAGAAACATCAGGGCAGGCGTACGGGCAGGGGCGAGTAACCCTGCGGGAGAAGGGCGGGAATGAATAAAAGACGGGACCGTGAGATGTGGAATGACTTCGCGAGTACAGTATGTAGCGTTACACCAGCTGAGGAAAGAATAAATAAATAAATAAATAAATAAATAAATAAATAAATCCGGAGTTTCTCCTTGTCTTCTCGTTTATTCCTCTGCGAGCACTTTGCCCCCAGCCCGCAGCTGGATCCCTGCAACCGGAGCCGTGCCCTACGGGATCCGCGTTCTCCTGCATGAGCAGCCTCCCCCCACCCCCCGCCTTCCCGCACAAGGCCACGGGGGGCCACGTTCAACACCCTCCGCAGCAACGACGGGAAACGCGAGAAACGCACGCCTACGTGTTCGGGCTGCAACAAAAGGAAGGCAAAACGGCCCCGTGTCCCTGTGCTCCCCCGGCCGGGGCACCCCCGTGGCTCCGGACGGACCCTCTTTCCAACGCCCACCCGACCGCAAGCGGCCACCGCCGGACGCCGCGTACCTGGCTCCCTTCCCGCCGGCCGGGGCGGCCCGGGACGCGTTCGTTCTTTCGTCCGCCCGAGGTTCCTCCTCCCCGGCGGGGCGCGCTGCCCTCCCTGCCGCGTCAGCCACGCTCCTCCTGACAGGCTCCCCCCGCGGGGGCTCCCCCCGCGGGGGCTCCCCCCGCCCGCCGCGCCGCGGGGACGGGGCGGCCACCCGCGACCGCCGCTCTCCCCGCCGCCCCCCGCCGGCGCAGGCGGGGCCGCTGTCGGTGTCGGTGTCGCAGCCGCCCGCGCCTCCCCCGCCGCCGGCCCGCGCCGACCAGCGCCTCCCCGGGCGGCGGCGGGAGGCGCCCGCCGCGGGGTCAGGCGGGGACTCGCGGCTGGCGCCGTCCCCGGCCCGCTCCTCCCCGGCCCCCAGCGGCCTGTCCCCGCCTCGCTGCCGCTGAGGGGCCCGAGGCTGTCGGCAGCTGCCCGAGGGAGAGGCACGGGCGGGGCTGCTCCTGCTGCCCGCGGGCCTGCGGCTGCCGGAAAACCCTGGGGTTCAGGGCTGGGCTCCTCCGGGCTCCAGTGAAACCGGGGGATAATGCAGGGCCACGCGGGCCTCTCCACACCCAGCACGAAGTGGGCAGCGCAGGCTACGCCTCGGGTGCAGGTTTCAGGGGCGACACTGCCCTGAGGCAGCGCGGGCCACTCGCCGAGACTCTTTGTGCCAGCTGACTACGTGTAGCCTACATAATACAGCAAAGCTGTCACAGCTTGTCACAGAAAGCAAAGACAGGTTTTCCATGCCAGGGTTTCATTCATCTGGCCAGCAGAAATGAATTAATGAGGTCAGACGGAGGAAGGAGACATTGGAGACTTTGGCTAGAATGCAGAAGTATCCTCCCTCTAGCGTCTTTTAGGCATTATTTTGCCTTTCTTCTTCAGTAGTGACTTTCAGCACTCGTTTCTCACAGCAGGATGTGGTAAAAATAGAGTTGTCAGTCTGTCTCAAGCAACATTCGTTGTCCCTTTTCTGGTTGCTTCTTCTGTCCTTCCTGCCCTGCTTGCTTCTCCACGAATTACCACAGGATGCAGCACAGAAAAACCCACCCCACCCTTAATTTTCACAATCCTGCCAAAAAGCAGTCCTGTCTATCAGATTCATGGTCACCTGATGCTCCTGCAGGGCATACCTAAAGAAGATGGTACCAGTTTGGAGGCTTCATAGAACAAGCAGTATTTCAGGAAGGCCTCGGAGATGGGCTGCAAAGCAAGGGAGGTTATTCCAAGTACAATGGGCCACAGGTGAAATTCTTGAGAGGCAAAAAAAGGAAGGCAAAAGGCTACAGAGAAAGCCACTGGGTCTTCACATCCTGAAATGCAGGGAAGAAAATGGACTGTAGCATGGGGAAAAGTGAATCCCAGACAAAGAGCTCAGTCTGATGGTCTGGGAGAGTTAATCCGATGTCCTACTATAGCTTGAAAGAATGATCACTGCCTTACAGCTTCCCTTCATTACAGTTTGGATAGTCCCTGGACTGGAAGTCTCTCCTGGTCCTTTTTTTGTTTTCTCTGTGTGCGTAAAAATGCTGCAAAACTTTATTCGACCTGATAGAATCCATTTTTCCTGCTTCACAAGCAGTTTGACACAAGCGAGGCAGCCTGAGAAAGACATCATCCTCCTGCAAGTGATGTATTGGCTTGCTGGCAGCCTGGGAAGAAGTTTCCAGCCCAGACCACAACCTGCAGGCACAGCCCTGGCCCTTCCATGACATTGCTGTGGTGGTGGAGCCCCTGAGCCAGTGTAAATTCACACTCTTCCCTAGTTCAGTTCTTTGCACTGAGACTCTTCTGTTGTTACTCAGGTATCGCATCCCTGTACAGCCACAGCACAAGACGTAAATCTCAGTGAGAATCTTAACCGCCTCCCCTTCAATAGAGGCAAATTTCATCTAAGGTGAAAGCCTCTTTAAAAAACAAAACAAAACAAAACAAAATGGAAAAAAGTCCAAAATGATTTGCCACCCATTGCTACTGCTCTGCAAGAACAGCATGTTTTCCTTTTGCTCTGGTATTCCACTCTGACAACATAAGTACACGCTCAAGGTCCTGAATGCTACATCACCTGTAACAGGAAGCACTAAACATAGAAAATCTTTAAAAGGTGGGTCTCGGTCGGGCTGCTGAACAAACAAAGCTAATAGATGTGCCTCGTTTGTTCTGTCCTCTGTTTGCTCCACTGTCTGTTTTCTTTTCTTACAGGTATCCTTGCAGACAGGTTGATTTGTTTAACTACAGGCAGGTCAATGTCTGAACAGCTCACCTACAAGTACCAGCAACACAGAAAGAGAAAATTGGAGGGGTGAGGGGGAGATGATGACAACATACTGCTTTTAAAGCATAACAAAACTCCTACCAACATCAGCAGTCTGGTGCACAGGCTGAGGTCAGAGTAAACCCTTTGTGCAGTAACTAAGTAGTTGTGATGATGTGCGATCCACTTAATTGAGAAAGACCAAACAAAGTGTGTGTGGGGGAAACAGCTTTTGCGAGGCCACCATTACTTCTGCCTTCTTGCTACACCTTCTTTCATTGTCTTTGTTGCTTCGCCTATTTGCATGTCTCCACCTTCCTTCCCTTTCCACTTCTTTTCCCATAGCAACTCTGCCTCCATACATCCTACTTCTGCCTCCTCCCACCTCAAGAAGCTGCAAAATAGTGCGGGCTGAACTTCAGAAGGGAAAATGGCTAGCTAATGCAGACTGGTAGTGAGCTTTCTAGCACTGTAGGGTATGAGTTGAAGGAGGGAGAAAATAAATACAGACTAAGGACACATGGAATAAGAGAAGTTAAGGAGGTTTTAAAGTAGAAAGCAGAAAGCTATCTAAGGGGATCTTTTACCCAGGACTGTGTTCAGCAGGCCTGACAGTACACGCTCAGGCTAGTTAGATCTCCCACAACCACATACTAGCAAGGAAATAAATCAATGGTTACGTATCATGAGAAAGGCTTGTTGTGACATGGCATTCATCTGCTGCTGAAAATCCATGTTCACAAAGAGGTTCCTATCCTCGGGCACAAAGATTCCTATATTTTCAGAGCAAGTTCCTGAAGGAATCGTAGTCTTCAGGGGGCTAGCTAACTAGTCATATTTCTAATTAATGTAAAGCTCTACAAGGTATAGCCATTGAATATACTTTCCTCCGGTAAGGTAGTATAACATATGCTTTATCCAACATTGGAAACATGGACTATAGCAATTAAGATGCAAGTGCAAAACAAATGCTAAACAGAAACTTAAACACTTTATTGAACTCCTGGAACTTGGTTGCTAAATGCTACCTGGTGATACCTATCTAACTCCCCTTCTGCCTCCAAGGAGAAATCATCTTCTCCAAACACACTGCCATTAGGTTTTCATATCAACATCCAAAGCAGAACAGGTAGAGAAGAGGGGAGGTCACTCTTCTCATAGCCACCATTTTAAGTTGGTTTCCCTTGATTATATTTCACACGCTGTTGGATGCTTTGAGTTCAGTACTTTGGTTTGTGGTCATCAGTGTCATGAGTAAATCTGGGTCAAATTTTGCAGAGTTGGAGACCACCATGGACAGATGATGGGGTGGTGTGCCCACCTCCACAGTGTAAACAGAGGTGTTTCCAAGTCTTAGTTGTTATTAAATAATGATCATTAGCAGCCTAATCCTGAGACAAGGTGAATACCAGTGAACTGAGTAGGAAGAAGATATTGCCAAGTTTGTGGGTGATATTTCATATAATCACGGAATCTCCTGAGTTGGAAAGGACTTACAAGGATCATCAAGTCCAACTCCTGGCTCCACATGGGGACAACCAAGTCAGAGCATGTTTCAGGACAGGTAAGCTCTGTTACTTAGCCCCTGACTAGGAGCAGCTTTCAACTCAGTAAGCACAGCTCTTTTCCTGAAACAGTGAGAGGTAAGCTATTAAGTGTGGGATCCTTCACCTAGGTAAGTAGTAAACACCTTTCATTTTCTCTCCCTCTTTCTGAAAAGTAAATTTGTTATTTTTTATCACATCCTCTTACTCAACTGCTGTGCCATATTATGATTCTGTTAAACATTTAAGCATGTTCTTTGTAAAGTACAAGGCTAATTAGCCAGAAGGTTCACTGCCCTTCAGTTTGTGTTCCTGGATACATTGTAAGGTTCATCCCTTCACAGTACCAGCCTGTTTAATTTTTTGCACACAAAGCAGAGCTCTTTTTTTGCATTCAGGACCCCTGCTGCTATCAACTATTTGTCATGTGGAACACTGGTATCGTTGGCTACAGCATCTAATAGTCAACCTCTGCAAACAGAATTGAATAAAGGAAGACAGGAAGACAGTATATTCTTTAAATCTGTAATAAACCTCTTTAAAAGTAATAAAGCTATTTAATATATTAAATAAGCATTCTCAAATGTCCAGTCAAGAATGAGAACACATTTCTCTACAAAAAGATGCAAGAAAAACAGGCAGTATGGCATGTGGTACAAGGGTGCTACATAGTTGTTTTATCTAGATACCTAAAATGAGAAACCAAAGGATACAGCAAAGACAACACCAGAGAACCTATAGTCATTGTACTCACTGCAACGTGGAATAATTAAGCAGATGACAAGCTAGAGGCCTGAAGTAAAAAAGTCTACTTTTGCCTCTTAAGATAGTTTCATAGAAGGGAATTGAGATTAAATCTTAGTGGTATAGGGAAAAGAAAGAGCATCCTGTGATATAACAATGTGAGTCTTCAAAAAATTAAAACTGAATTAACTTACCAAAGTTTCAGCAGAAAATGGATCTATTTAATTAAGTGGTTCTTTTGTTTCTTCTCTCTTTTCATTTTCATTCCAACTGTGGTTGCCATTTGGGGGAACAAGAAAGTCCCTACCTCAGATGTTTTCCATGAGTTATCCGGAAGTACCACTAATGAGGCCACAGCTTTCCCAGAAATAAAATCTCAAAACCTACCACAAATTCATGGACGTGTTCTTATTTGTCTTAATGTAGGAGTCAGGGTGGAATGTCTTTCAAGGAAGAGCATAAGCCTTTCGAGTGGGTGAGAGTAGAAGCCTGTAAGGAAGGTAAGTTGCCCATTTCTAAGTGTAAGTGGAGGGAGTACTTAAGTTTATATATGACACACCTTATTTTTTTATACGTGTGTAAACTCAAAGTGGTGTTGCTTAATGTGCACCCCTCCTTGACACAGGCAATCCTTCCGGCCCTGGCCACAGAGAGACTACATCTCAAAAATTAAACCAAAATTTTTGGTTTCCTTCAGTTTTGTTGTTCTGCTTTCCCATCGTTACTGTCCTCTGTTCTGTGAACTTCTCTGTAAAGCACTAAGAATGCAAACAGATTAAGGAAACTGATGACATCTCTTCTGTAGTGTAAACTGGGGAAGTTCTGAAGCTACTTTTTTTTTTTTTTTTTAGATAAACTTGCACACAGAGATAAGCATAGTGAAATAAAATGTGTGTACAACAAAAGAATAACTGAATTGGGCAAGTGAAGGAGCCATACCTGCCCTGGGGTCTGTAACATGCTGTGAAGCCATTCTAAAAGCATCTATTTTGTAACCAGCTCTTGCAGACCTCCAGCAGGAAGAACAGAGAGAATGTCCCAGATGTATTAACCAACTGATACATGGGCCTGCACTCAGCAGAGCATGTTTCAAACACCAGAAGCGATCTGTATCTGAGGTAGCTTTTTTTGCTGGTGGGAACTGCTGGAAGTTTAGGAGAAATCCTTTCGCACACATGGTAGGAGATAGCTGCTCGCAAAAGGTCTATTTGGGAAGTGTCTGGACTCCTAGGATGCAACTGAGGTGCAATATTTAAAGTAGGGATTATATAATCTTAACCCAATGTTACACCAGTGATAAAAATGCCATGCTTTTCAGATCCTATCTGTCTTTAAAGAGTTACTTGGGGAAACTATCAGTTGTCCCTCCAACACCTAGACTTGAAAAGCGAAGTTTTGTGCACAGTCACATATACTCTAGTTTCTTCTTCATCTTACTCAGACAACTGTAGTAAAAATACCTGCCTGAGGCCTCCTTCCACGGGTCTGATATTGTGCAACAAGGAGGAGGGATATCTAGGACTCCCCTTCCATGGAGCTGGAGTCTCCCACCCTGCCAGATGCTGCTGATGTCTCCCCATACCAGAGGTGTCGCATGCACCTCTTTTGTCCTCCACTATCCCATTGTTTCACTGAATCTCTTTAGTCCCCTGATACTTTAATTCATTTTTACTTCATGAAAGGAAACACATCAGAGAGACAGTGAAGTGCTTTGGAAGAGCTGAGCTGGGAATGACACTCCTTGGAGGGCAGCAGCTTCAATCAAATATTCTTTGATCTGTAGGTTATTTTAAAACTAGCTGAAACTCACAGCTCTGCTGACCCACATACAAGAAGGTAAGCTCTTATTCTCTTCTTCTCAGATTCTCATTTTGCTTTTTTCTAGTTTTCAACATAGTCAGCATGTTTCTGTTTGTCGGGAACATTCCCCCAAATGTCATAGTTCACCTTGAGCACTGGGCTGGGTGCTCCTGGGGTAAACAGGAGGGGAACGAAACTTAACTATTGGAGGGCTGAATCTATCAGTAGTATCACAGATGGGAATAGGAAGATAGGAATGGGTTGGAAGTACAGCAGATTATTTATCATGAAGCAATATAATGTCTGACATTTTTTTCATATAGTGCAATTTTGTATCCTCTTTCTTTACTGAGATCTTGACTCTTACTGTCTGTGTGTGATACAAGCCTCAGTTACCTAGCTCTTGCATTCTTACATGAGGACATCAATTCTTTCTCTTACATCTTTCTTTTTTTCCTAGACCATGATTATTTTTTGACCATCTAGCTTGGACTTTTCCCTGTTGGTTCCCATGCTTCTCGCAATGAGGTACCCATGCACGCTGCGCTTGATGCAAGTTGCCATGTCGATCCTTTTGTCTCACCTGTGACACTCATGCTCCGAATCCTTTAAAAGGCTTTGCTTTTTCATAACAACATGACATGGCTGACTCACCCTCAGGTTGTGATTCACTGTATGCCCTTATCTTTCCTGAAGAATGTTTCCAAGGAATTTACTCCCTTAGCTTGTGCTTAAAAGTGGGAATAAAGTATTATATATCCTGATTTCTAATCCTATTTATTTCACTGGCTTGTCATGATCATTTTGAACTATAAATTCCCCCCTCAAAGTGCTCATGACTCTTTCCAGCTTAGTGTTTCCCACAAGTTTGATAAGTATAATCTTGACCATAATTAATGAACAGACTGGGGACAGATGCCTGTGTAACCTCGTTTGGATATGCTTTTACAGTTTGGTAGTGACCAGCTGCTCTGCATATGCCGTGGTTACATAAGTATGCTATAATCATGGCTTTTCTATCTAGCACAGCAGCATCTGATCAGTGCATTTTCTGCTCACTGGGTTGTAAGGTGTAATGTGAGAAGATACTGAAACCCCCAAATGCCAAGATAAGACAGCTGTCACTTTTTCTCATGTATGTGGCCTGCTCTCACTGAGAGAAAATAGGTTACCATATTGGGCTGACATCATGACACATGCCTCATAGTAACAATTGTGCCTGTAGAATGTCCTCCTTATATTCCCTTAATTGTGTCTTACTTTCTGCTTTGGCATAGTTGGGTGGGTTTTTTACCACATTGCTTTCTGGTTTGTAATTTGATTTGTCTACTACTTTTGTTAACTTGGGTAGATTTGCTCAGATTTAAATCTGGAAAGGCTTCCCTACAGGACATCTTATCTTCTATATCAACAGAATGTCTCTCAAACTTTCTGCCTGTTAGCCAGCTTTCTCTTGCTGTACCCATTTACCATCAGTATCTGTTAATTTGCATAGTGAATTTGGTAGTAACAAAGGACCTTAGTATGAACTGGACCTGCTGGAGCAAAGTCCAGAGGAGGGCCTCCATGAAGACAATCAGAGGGCTGGAGCATCTCTCCTGTGAAGACAGGCTGAGTTGGGCTTGTTCATCCTGGAGAAGGCTCCAGGGAGACCTTATAGCAGTCTTCCAGTACCTAAAGGGGCCTACAGGAAAGCTGGAGAGGGACTGTTTACACGGGAATGTAGTGATAGGACAACGGGTTTAAACTAAAAGAGGGTAGATTTAGATTAAATATTAGGAAGAAATTCTTCCCTGTGAGGGTGGTGAGGCCCTGGCACAGGCTGCCCAGAGAAGCTTTGGCTGCCCCCTCCCTGGCAATGTCCAAGGCCAGGTTGGATGGGGCTTTGAGCAGCCTGGTTTAGTGGAGGGTGTCCCTGACCATGGCAGGAGGGTGGAACTAGATGGCCTCAAGCTCACTTCCAACCCAAACTGTTCTATAGTAAAATTACATCCCCTGAATCTTCCTTATGCAGTGCTCTACAGTGTAGTCATACCACTTTTCTCTGCTCACTCTTCACCCCATTTTGTTGTGGTGATTCGAGCGAATGTGCTGAGTTCTGGACCTCAGAACAATGTTCTCATTGTACAAATCATGGTTTCCCCTCTTTCTTCAGAACGCAATGTTCTTCTGTATCAGTGTGCCTCATGAACTACCCTACCACACTTCCTTTGCTGATGAAACCTCAGTGCCTGAGCAAAGTTCGTATTTCTCATCAGTGTACAGTCACCTAGGACGCTCAGCAGCCAGACCCTCTGTTTTTTTGTATTTCGTTAGTCAGATAGAAGGCAACAGCGTGACATGACAGTTGTGCCCTATTGTGCTAATGAATCATCCGTATGGCGTGGCAGTTGTGGCATCGATGGGGAGGTTCACTTGGTTAGCTTCTGCTGACACCTACTGCCAGAGCTGACTGCAGCAAAGTAACACAGGAGAAGGCTTTGACACTGTCCCACATGATTCATGGTTATGTAGCTTTGGATCCCCACTGCCATCACTGTGCTTGCAGATAATTACCATCCATAGTCTTATGAAAATAAGAGTAATACAGATCAGAAACGGCAAAGTCTCCAGGAGCAATTTGGGGTTTGTTTGGTTTGGGTTGTTTTGTCGTTTTTCTTGTAAAATTAGTGAAGGGCAAGAGTTAATTGAAAGTCACTTTATGCATTTTCCATTATAGAATCTAGCAATCTTATGGCTAGAAATAAATACTTCTCAAAGGCAAAAAATATGTAACTTCTAAAAAAAATAAAAGATACATCTTCATTTTTACTTTAAATGATTTCCCATCAGATACAAGAAAAAGCTTCTCCTCAAAGCAATTCCTGCCCAGTAGCAGGGACCTGTTTCTTTGGTTTTGCAAACCTTCTTTTCACTTATTTCAATATCTAAAAACTGTAAGTGTGGTAGGAGATCCCACTTACTGGAAGGTTGTTAGGTTTAGTGAACTGCTGTGAGATCATGTGTATAAGAGCAGTGAATTCATGAGCACAAGAGTATAAACCTCTTATAACATCTGGCTACTGGTAGTAAGAGTGTTTGTGCATTTTGGAAGATGGGACATTATGCTCAGTTGCTAGAGGACAGGACAACAACAAACCAGTTTGAAGGGTTCATCTAGTTTATATTTGAACTGTAATAACATTTAGGTTAAAACCCTCAGGAGAAAATCTGAGGGCAGAGTGGCTTTGTTTGTTTTACTTTATTTCAGCCTGTCAATCCACTGCCACCATTACAGGCAGTGTACCAGGCACTCTCCTGTGTCTTCAACTCTGAAAAATACAGGCTTTCAGCCCATCAAATCCTTCCAAAGTTAAGCATCATCACAAGCCAGGCATCACTGCTCTGTGTTCTTTGTAAGTATTCATTGTCTTTGTCACCCATGTACATCCTTGACGTCTGTACTGAGAACGGCTGTTTATTCTTCTCTACTAAACTGGGTGTTTGCAGAGACAATCTCACTAAGGACTAGGCAGTAAATCGGGATGCTTAAATACACACGAATGTCATATAGATTTAAGTAAACCTTTAACAGCTGCCGAGATCAATGCCTGTGCACGCGCTGTGAACATGCAAATCAATAAGGCAGTGAGTGTGTTAGTTGCTCAACCTATTTTATTTTGAGGCATTTGTCTTTTAGTGTAATGGGATTGTACCATTCCTTCAATTTGTATTTGACAGAGCACTATGGAAAGCAGATAAATATTCACAGTAATTGCCATTGAGACTTCCATGTAATCAGATTACACATCTAAGCTAATGACACTTACATTCCCCTCTTTCTTAATGGTCTACTGCCCTAAAGATTGATTTTCTATTGACAGTTGTTGCTGGTCACTGACGGTCCTGATGAATCCATTTTGCTTGCCAGTTGTGCTGGCATCAACTCTCAAAGAGATATTCAGAATAAAAAATGCAGGCCCTTAATTTTGCAGAGGAGTTTGCTTGTGAAATCAATTTAATTTGCTTGCAAGATAGGGCCTCAGAACCAGATTTTGAGCCAAGAAATAAAAAGGAAAGCATAGGTAAAAAAACCCAAGCCACGACAGCGTGCCCATTGAGCAGCTTGTCTTGGATGCTGAGGTTGTCCCTGCATGGGAGTCAGCTGCAGAGCTGTTCTTACCAGACCAGGCTGTACCTGAGCAAACACTGGGAACATCGGCTCTGCAGCAGCAAAGCCCTTGGGCGGGTTATTTGGGTAGCTGCAGTTGGCAGTTGGTATTAGAACCTCTGCCCAGTGCTTCCCTTTTCACGTTGCTTTCCTGACGTGCTTATGCTTCGCTGACACACGTACCGACTGCATTTTGAGCGGCCCAAATTTGGTCTCGCGTGTAGGAATGACATCGATGTTAGCAACGTGTGCCTGCCAGTGGCGTGCAACGTGGGACCCGTTGCAATGGCAGCAGTTCAAGCTCTGACTCTGACAGCACTGAGGAAAACAGTTTTTCCTTTTGGAGGACTCTGGAAGGCAGCAGAAGAGGGAAATGGAAGTTACTCAGTTGGAGGTATCCAGGACAAGAGTTACCAGTCCAGGTCCTCAAAATAAGCCAGATGCTGTTCTTTAACCACTGACAACTATTAATTAACCCAAAGGTTTATGAAAGATGAAGTGGAGTTGCTCAGTGGTGATTCCTGTCCTTCCAGAACACTCTGCTGGGCTGCACACTGCCTCTGAGGCCTGTGACCAACACCCTTCATCATACCACAGTAAGTGTGGTGGCTAGCACTCGAGCTTTCAGTAACACCTGCTCACGTGAAGGACCACAAAATACACACAGTTCAGCTGCAGTTTGGAAGCGAGAGCAGAATTGGTTTAACAAGAACAATAAATGCAAGAGCCCCTGCTGCATGGAACCCGAAGCTGCTCTGTGCTGTGAAGTGCATACTGTTGTTGGCTCCTTGTAGATAGCTGGCACTACTAATGGTACTTACAATACCACAGGTATTATCCAGTCTGGGCCCTACCTGTGGTTTTAAAACACTTGGGTGTCATATCTAACTAGAAAAAAGTTCCGCGCATTGTGAGTTGTGATGATATTGCCGTCTTCCCTCTAACTCACACTGATGTTTTCCCTCTCCTCTTTTTTCAGGTGTAAGGCTGAAATGTTGAGTGTTTTTAGGGCCAGGTCAGGCAAAACTGCTAGTCTTGCAGGCTAGGAAGCACAGGCTTTGCCAGGGGTTCAGTGAAGGTACCATCAGCCTTTTAGCTGTCTCTCCTCCATAATGCATGGTATGGAGAGCATGCTGTGTTGTAGCTGAAGGCTGATAATAATTTTTGCTTCTTGACAAAATACAGGATCTGCTAGTTAATCATGACCTGGTCTTTGGCATGCTGCACAGTAGCTGGAAACATCTGCCATTGCTCTTCCAAAGAAACAAGTCCCTGGGAGAAATAATTGCTCTCCCCTGGGAGTGACCCATTTCCTGAGGGTGAGTGGCAAAGAGAGGGAATAGAAGAGGGTGAAGATCAAACTTCAAATTTTAGATCTTGCATCCTGGGCCTGCAGTGAATGCCTGGTACTTTGCCCGGCAGCACTTTGTTCTCATCAACAAAGTAGCATGGGGTCAGGTATATCCTGTTGCTGACAAATCACTCTTTTGACCCATTATAAATAGATTTAACTTAGTCATCATTCTGATCTTCAAGTATGTGGTAGATTTGAAAGTAATCCCACTTCTCTGCTTGTGATGTTGCTGTTTGCACTGCCTGTGAAAATAGTGTGGCTACCATCGTGACCTCTGGCTGGACTCATTCCTGCACTCCTGCAGGGTTTATGCTAACAAGGCAGACACCGTAGTTCCTGAACTTTCCTTGAAGGCTGCATAAAGGTTCGGTAACTTGCGTGACCCATATTCAGTGATAGAACACAGAACTTTCTCATCCTCTTTGCCAGATACAGTGTGTAAAGCTTATAAACAAACATGCATTTAATTTGCATAAATTACTAGCTTGCCAGAGAATCGTGATTTTTATCAAAGCTTCTGTTATGAAAGTTTGTTGTTGCAGAAATTGCTCGGGCAATCGGTCATGATGATAAGTCTGTATGTAGCTGGAATGCTTACAAATGTCATTCATCAAAAACTTTGTTAATTAAGGTCAAGCCACGGGAAAAGATAGATTCCATTACTGGATATCATTTATCAGTGGCATTAATGTATGGAATAGGGTGGAGAAATGATTTTGACTTTACAGTCATAGTTTATCAAGTGCTTTCATAAAAACATCCAGATAGAGAAACAAAACACCAAAATTTCCATCGGCTTTGACAGTAAAAACTAATCCTTTCGCCAGGCTGCTACCTATTATTTACTATGAAGTGCTATTAAACAATGACAGGAGTGTCTGCTTCCTGTATGCGAAGAAATGGGTTGCTCCAGGGGCCAGCTATGTTACAGAAAAATTCTTTGACCTTCCTTCAAAACACAGGCCGGGTTAGCACAGGATTGTCACCATCTGATGCCCTGAATGGTGCCCATTCTCAATAGCTGCCACAGAGTTTCACAGAGGACAGAGGCTTTCCTATTTGCATTTTTACTGCGTCCTGGCTACTTATGAAGGGAAAACTAAGGAATGAATGGGCACAGACTGCTGATTTATCCCCAAGTGCAGGGCACATTGACAGGATGATGGAGCTAGTGATGCTGCTACCTTACTCTCACACACAGAAAAAAGAATTAGTAGCAGGCAAGAATGAAAATCTGACTCATAATTTTCACCTTTTCTCTCTTCAAATCTGTCCCAGATTTTCACAGATCAGATAAAAGATTATGATGTGGAATGCATACAATTATACATATGTACATATTTTCTATGCTTGACAAATTCCTGTAACCAAGAGGGAATGAGCACGCACAGCTCTGCTGCTGTCACTGGAAGGTGGAAGTGCTCACTGTGTTGCAGGGCCAGGCCTGGAGCCATTTCTATCCTTAAGCCTGTGATAAAGCACACAAACAGATTTATTTTTTTTCTGTACTAATCAGTTATAATTGAAATGTCAGCTGCATAAATTAGTTTTCATGGATTAATGAAACATGTAAAGTACAAGCACAATATGTTCTCTAGAATTTTCATTCTAATTCTAAATTGTTTGGGTGACTATAGAGTAGGTGAGGCATTGGGATGTAACCATTGAGGGGGTTTTTCAGTGGAACTGGGACAACAGATGAGGTGGCACCTCATCCTCTAGAAGTTCATCTTCTGTTTTCCTCAGGATAAATCTGTCTGAAATAGTTTCCAGAGAACTTAAAGAACACTGCACTGTCAGAAACTCTCCTTAAGCCCTCCACATGAATATGCTGCTCACCCACTGTAATTACATTGAAACCTGTGAACATTATTCCCTTTCATTTTTGTGAAGTATCATTTCAGATGGCCATTGGAGATAACGTAAGCACCAGCTCCAGTCCCTCATTATCTCCTTATGTAGCACCAGCAGGAGGGATCACTTCTGCTAACAACTTGCTCTCACATCTTCTCATGTTGGTGCTATCAGCAGCCAGCAGCTGGGGAACACCTCCGTTTAGATAGCTCACCTCCCTAAGAAGCAGCCTGATGTAGCTCCTCGGGAAGTGAAACCCCACAAGGGTATATCGGACTCCAGAAAGCCCAGGAGGTTCAAAGGGCAGGCACAGCAATGCCAGTGACACCAGCCTCCTGTCAGCCAGGCCTGGCTACAGTGACTCATGCAGGCAAACGTTTGGAGCCGGAGCTATAGCTAAGCTGTTTGAAAACCTTCATGCCCAGGAAGCCCTCGGGTATTGCCCTCGGTCACTCAGACCCTCCCTGGGCAGCATCGGTGTGGCACAGGCTGGGCCGAAACGCTATGCCTCTGCCTGCCAGACCCTCGCCGGCTGCAACCTGTTGGAGCTCGGCCAGGCAGTGCCTTGAGAATATGGGGACTAAAGCCAGGGGACAAGGCCCGGAAGCGGCACCGAGCCCCTCAGATTCAGGCAGCGTGAACAGCTGCCTTCCCCTGGTGCCAGTCGAGTGACAGGGGAGGGAACCTTGCTTCACTGTGCGAGGTGGGTGCGGGGTGGGTGGCGGGGGGGTGGGTGGTAAGCAGTCGGGAAGAGGGGAGGAAGGACCGACACAGAAGAGGAATATATATGGTGGGGGGCGGGCACCTTAAACACAGCAGCTTGCCTTTGCCCCACACCCTAAGGCAGGACGCGCAACGACTGCCTGCAAAGCGTCCGAAGTCTGTCCCTCTCGGCTCCCCTCCTCCGCGGCCCACCCGGCAGACGACTACACTTCCCATGAACCCCGCGGGTGGCGCAGGCGGCCCGGCCCGGCTCGCCCCGCCCCGCCCCGCCCCCTCCCTCCCTCTGCCGCCTGGCATCACGGTCCCCGTCGTCTTCGGGTGCTCTCCGCTCCCTTTCCTGTGCCGGGCCCTCGCGGCGGAGGAGACTACCGTTCCCGAGCGCCTCCGCAGCGCCGCGCCTGCGCCGTTCGCGTGGAAGTGCGAGAGGCCGTTGCGTTGCGGGCAACGGCTAAGGCAGCGAAGAGGCTGTAAGCGGCGGCGCCGGCGGCTTCCGTGTTTGCCGAGGAGGTGGGGGGGAAGGCGGGGGTGGGGGCGAGGAGTGGCGGCGGCGGCGGCAGCAGCGGGAGGGCGTTCGGTGGATGGGCGGTTGGCGGACGGCACCGGCATCTGTCAGGCGCCGGTCGTTAGCCGGGGCGCAGGGGATGAGTCTGTGAGGGCGGAGGAGCGCGGGTGGGGGTGAAGCCCGGCCAGCGCGGAGCGATGTCCCAGCCTCAGCAGCAGCAGCAGCCGCCGCCGCCGCCGCCGCCGTCTCCTCAGCAGCAGCCGCAGCCGCCGCCTCCGGCCGCTTCAAAGAAACGGGACCGGCGCATCTTCTCGGGTACCTGCCCGGACCCCAAATGCCAGGCGCGGCTCTTCTTCCCGGCCCACGGGCCGCAGAGCGGCGGCAGCATCGAGTGCACGGACTGCGGGCAGCGCCACGAGCAGCGGCAGCTGCTGGCCGTGGAGGAGGTGACGGACCCCGACCTGGTGCTGCACAACCTGCTGAGAAACGCGCTGCTGGGCGTCAGCGGCGCCGGCCCGCCCCGCAGGAACACCGAGCTCGTCAAAGTCATGGGCCTGTCCAACTACCACTGCAAGCTCCTGGCCCCCATCCTGGCCCGCTATGGTATGGATAAGCAGACTGGCAAAGCCAAGCTCCTCACGGAGATGAACCAGGGAGACATCTTTGACTGCTCCCTTTTGGGTGACCGCGCCTTCCTCATTGAGCCGGAGCACATTGAAACCATTGGTTACGGAAAGGACCGCTCTGGCAGCCTCATCTACCTGCACGACACCCTGGAAGACATCAAGAAGGCCAACAACAGTCAGGAGTGCCTCATTCCTGTCCACGTGGATGGAGATGGCCACTGCCTGGTCCATGCGGTCTCGCGGGCGCTCGTTGGCAGGGAACTGTTCTGGCATGCTCTGCGAGAGAATCTAAAGAAGCATTTTGAGGAGAATCTGAATCACTACAAGGCGCTTTTCCATGACTTTATTGATGCAGCAGAGTGGGAGGACATTATCAATGAATGTGACCCTTTGTTTGTTCCTCCAGAAGGTGTGCCAATGGGCCTTAGGAATATTCACATCTTTGGTCTGGCCAACGTGCTCCACCGGCCTATCATCCTGTTAGACTCATTAAGCGGAATGCGAAGCTCTGGCGATTATTCAGCGACGTTCCTCCCTGGTCTGGTACCTCTAGAAAAATGCATGGGGAGAGATGGCATGTTGAACAAGCCCATCTGCATTGCATGGAGTAGCTCAGGACGTAACCATTATATTCCACTAGTTGGAATAAAAGGTGCTGCTTTGCCTAAACTACCTAGGAAGCTACTTCCTAAAGCCTGGGGAGTTCCTCAAGACCTCATCAAAAAGTACATCAACTTAGAGGAGGATGGTAGCTGTGTTATTGGAGGTGACAGAAGTTTGCAAGATAAGTACTTGATGAGGCTCGTTGCTGCAATGGAGGAGGTTTTCGTGCGTAAACATGGTATACATCCCAGCCTTGTAGCTGATGTACATCAGTATTTTTACAGAAGGACTGGTGTGATTGGAGTCCAGCCTGAAGAAGTCACTGCAGCTGCCAAAAAAGCAGTGATGGACAACCGCCTTCACAGGTGTCTCTTGTGTGGGGCCCTTTCTGAGCACCATGCTCCTCTGGATTGGCTGATGCCTGGGGGAAAACTCTATAAGCTGGCAAAAAACACCCATGGCCAACTAAGGCCTGACAAAAATTACAGCTTTCCCCTGAATGGCTTGGTGTGTTCTTACAACCCTGCAAAGGATGTGTTGGTACCAGACTATAGTCTGAGTAGTTTGACTACTTGTAACTGGTGTCGTGGTACCTTAGTGCGTCGTGTCAGACAAGATGGATCCGTTTCATATTTGGATGGAGACAGAACTAATACTAGGTCTACTGGTGGCAAATGTGGCTGCGGATTCAAGCACTACTGGGAAGGTAAAGAATATGATAATCTCCCTGAAGCTTTTCCTATTACTCTAGAGTGGGGTGGAAGAGTGGTGAGAGAGACTGTCTACTGGTTCCAGTATGAAAGTGACCCATCCCTGAACAGCAACGTGTATGATGTCGCCATGAAACTTGTTACCAAGCACTTCCCTGGGGAGTTCGGTAGTGAGATTCTTGTTCAGAAAGTTGTCAACACAATATTGCATCAAACTGCCAAAAAGAACCCTGATGATTACACTCCTGTAAATATTGATGGTGCTCACGCCCAAAGAGCTGACGATGTGCAGCATGAGTTAGAGTCCCAACTTCCAACCAAAATCATTTTGACGGGACAGAAGACAAAAACCTTGCACAAGGAGGAGTTGAATATGAGCAAAGTTGAAAGAACTATTCAGCAGAACATTGCAGACCAGGCTTCCCTAATGCAAAAACGGAAAAGTGAGAAATTGAAACAAGAGCATAAAGGCCAACCTAGGACTGCTCCTGGCGCTGTTCGCGAGGGGCCATCGTCTGCACCTGCCACACCAACAAAAACCCCCTATTCTCCAACCTCTGCAAAAGAAAAGAAAATCCGCATAACCACGAATGACGGGAGGCAGTCAATGATTACCCTGAAGTGCACTACCACCTTTGTGGAACTACAGGAAAGCATAGCGAGAGAGTTTAATATTCCTCCCTATTTGCAGTGTATTCGCTATGGCTTTCCTCCTAAAGAGCTGCTGCCTCCCAAAGCAGGCATGGAAAACGAGCCCGTCCCTTTGCAGCACGGGGACAGGATTGCGATAGAAATCCTAAAAGGTAAGGAGGAGAGCAGGCAGCCTGCCTCAGCACACTCAGCCCACGCCGTGAAGCACGAAGATGTGGCTGTGACTAGTAAAATTTCATCAAAGGAACTGCAAGAGCAAGAGCAAGTCGATAAGGAGATGTATTCGCTCTGTCTTCTGGCAACGCTGATGGGTAAGGCTGGCTTCAAGTTATATTCTAAAATAGTGGTTCTAAGTAGAAAATAACATCTTACAAACTGCAGCTAAATACTTTTTATTCTCCTTTTCTGTAACCAT
Source organism: Hypotaenidia okinawae (assembly GCA_027925045.1). Taxonomy (NCBI): domain Eukaryota; kingdom Metazoa; phylum Chordata; class Aves; order Gruiformes; family Rallidae; genus Hypotaenidia; species Hypotaenidia okinawae. The sequence goes on along the minus strand of BSDF01000002.1, from coordinate 127,109,735 downwards.
GGAGAAGGTCAATTCCTTTATTCCTCTATTAGAAGAATGCTTAGCCTGCTGTCAGTGATGCTCTGTGTTGTATATACATTTTTAAAAGTCACAAGTTCTCTCTTTGCTATAAAACCCTCCTCAGAAAATCACTGTCTAGTGGCAAGTTGTTGCATTTCCTCTGCTGTCTGTCTGTTTTTCCTGTCCCAGTAGGCACACATCTTGTGTGTCTGTAAGCTACACACTCTCTGTTTCCTACATCTCCCTCAGGTTTCAGGAAATAAATTCAGAGCAGGGCTGAGAAGGGGGTGCTGAATGTTTGATCGTTGGAAGTTTGAGGACCAAATTCTCACCTTTGCAGTAAGGCCGAAGCCCTGGCATTTCTCCCTGCAGGGAGTTGTGTTGGTTTAAGCAAATCAACACAACCTCATCTCTTTAGCTAATGTGCTAATTTCAAGTGAAGGTCTGGTGCTTTTTACAGGCTGTGAAAGGCATTATTTCAGAATGTAAGCAGAGGAGAAACCGAAAGAATATGAACACAGGTTTGTTTGAAACCTGAAGGTGGACATCGGATTGCAAAGCTATGCTTATAAATTGTGAGTCATGTAAATCTGATTAGCTGTTAATAATTCAAGATGAAAGGACTTTTCTCAGGTGCCTATGGTTTTTATTTTCATATTTGGACTTGGGAGACTTGGACCTTTGTGTAGTTTCTTCATCAGGTTTCACAGTTCTTGCTGCTTACTGGCAGGAAGCACAGCAGTAATTATCATACACTTAGTTCTGTGAACCAGTTGAATAGTAATGTTTACAGGTATTTTTATTTATGAGAGCCTTCTCTTTTGCTGGAGGGATTTGGTGTGGCTGAAGCATGTGATGAAATGAAACAATTACATAATCACAGAGTGGGATGTCAGAAGTTCATCCAGCAGAACTTTGATTCTTTTCCAAGCCTGATTGTTTACTCCCATGACTCTTGCAAGCTAGCTTGCTGAATCACTAGCCACCTCGTCACACTGACACTTACATGGCAGTTCCAAAGTGCAGGGAAAACTTTGCTTGGAAAGCTGTCTTAATTTTGAGATGCTTTCCTGTTTTCAGGAGATACTGCTGAAAGTGTAGTTACTGGCTTACCAAAAACCTCTGGCGTGCTTTAAATGTATCTCAGTTACTTCATCATTAGGGTGTGTAATTTATTTACAGGTACTTATCCATAAACTGTGAGCTCACCTTGTATTCAAGAATTGCTTTTTATCCTTGACTCTCTCTCACTTCTGTGAGATTCTGCTTTTGAAGCACATGTTAGAATAGAATTTACCTCACCCTTTTCTGACTGCATCCATTTTGCATTACTAACAGAAGTCAGAGTGGCAGCGAACAATAAACTAACCAGTTATTATGCAGCTACTGAATAAGATGCTATTTCTGTATAATCACTTTTCTCAACGGGGATTCATTTTCCTTTAAGGATCCTTACGGAAAAAATCTGGACAGGTGATTACTTACAATTGGGATTTTTTAAAATTCGATCTTCAGTGGGGAAGCAAACTCTTAAGAAACTTCCCAAGTCCTTGCACTTTCTTAAGACTCCTGGGCTGGCAGTTCCTCAGGGTGGTATTTTCAGCCTTTTTGGGATGAGAAGCCTCAGTGTTTCTCAATAACGTTTCCGCACCACCAACATCCAGCCCTGCAAAGTTCTCAGAGTCTGTTTATCCCACGTGCTTTCGCTGTAACTTTGTTCTGCTAAAAACAGCCACCTAATGCAGTCAGATTAGAATGTGTAGAAGGGGGAGATGCTGTTGAAATAGCTTGCTGGGCCAGATGCAATTTCCTTCTTTTATTTCCCCAATGCCTGTAGTGAAATTGCACCTTCAAACATCTGTAACTTCACTCTGGATAGTTAAAAGCTTTTCTTTTGCACAGGGTTTCCTGTAAGTGAACTCGCTGCTGCTTTTATGTTTCATTACTAGAATTTTTCTTTTCTGGTCTCAGCTAGTTAACTTATTAAAATTTCAGACTGTGTTTTTCTGCATATAATTTAAAAATAAGCCCTGGGAAATTAGATACTGTAATTTCTGGACCACTTAATGTATTGCACAATTTTTGTAAAGCCTTTTCATCTTTTTTTTTTTTCTAGATCAAAATACAGATTTCTATAGGGAAATTACTAAAGGAACTGTAATTTTACATTCACTTAGTTAAAACATAATATTTTTAAGCAGATTTAATTACACCCATGCAGAAGCACTCTGGATACATGTGAGCCAAGTAGGCATCTATTTTGATTGGTTTGTTTTGCGTTGATGAATTTATCAGTGCACAAGAAATCAAAGTAGCCAGGTTTAAATGAAATGTTATTAATTGATACCAGGATTTACTTGAAATGAAACAGCCTGGTTTTAAGCCAGCTGTAGTTCCCTGTAACCTGTATCTATCAACTGAACTTTTGATTTGTTTTGCACTTCTGTGTGTCCTGTTTCCTGTATGAAGTGAGAGTCTTGGGTTTCCACTGGTGCAGGTTAGTCTGCTCCTGCTCTTTTTCAGCAGTGTGGGAGGCACAGTGATGGACAGGATGGTCTTCGCTTGTTGCCAGGCTGAGATTTTGTGGGGCGGAGCTCAGCTCAGAGGGAGCATGTACTGGAGTGGGAACAGTACAAGGAGCATCATCTCTTTGGTAAACTTAGTGCCTTGAGGGAGTTTTTACTCTAACAAACCATCACCCAAATTAACTTGTGACCTATAAACGTCTTACTGCCATGGTAAACAAAACCAAAACAAACAGTAGAACCCAACTAGCAACAAAAATGTGCAAACCTCATAGTTTAGCTGAATCACACACACTACTAGTTCCTCTGATCTGGGAAAGTCCAGTTGTAATTGTGGGGTTTTTCTGGTGTTTCAATCTGAGATCTCTATCAAAACAGCATCGTTAGTTTGTGTTTCTTTCAGTGGCGGATGCTTTTGTTTTGTGAGCACTGTTCTCTGTATTTTTCTGCATGTAGTCCTTGTTAGCATTGCATAAAAGGCTATCTACATAGTGATGCAGACCTTGTGCAAGGCTTGAAAACTCAAAACTCATGCCCAGAGCAAATAGGGAATCTCCTTGGAGAATGCCACTAATACGTAGAACTGGGCTGCTTCTGAAAGCCTGGTAATTGCCTTGTGGAAGGGAAGGGAGCCCTTCAAATCAGAATGGATTGCTGGATGCAGCAGTAAATGATGGAGTCAGCCCCTGTGTGGCTGCTGACTGTCCATCCCAGGCTTCAGTAGACTGATGACTCTATTACTTATCAGTGTAGTGGTTGTTTTGATTTCCATGGGCAGTATTTAAACCATCAGGAAAACTTCAGCTTGCTGCTGCTTGAGGGGGGAAATGAAGAGCCACAGCAGTGATACTCTGAAGCCATTGTTCTATAGGGATGTGTATTTCAAAATGTAAGTGAGAATAGGGATGAAGGGTGGCAGCAAAGAAAACCTGAGAGTGTTATCCAAGTAATCCTGCTCCCTCCATGCAGCTGTTTGAACAAGTGGAGAGAGCGGTGGCAATAGTGGGGAGGAAATGAGACTGCTCCTTTTTTACTTTACTGTATTTTAAATTGTTTTTTAGTGGGTCAGCAAAAGCTGGAGAGGGACTTCAAATTTATTAGTGAGTCAGTAGAAAGGAATTACCAGGATAAAGTCAAAGCATAATATAGCACAGAGTGCCACTGTGACAGGTTTGAAACACTTTTTCACCTGAGACGGGTGGGATAAGAGAGTAGCCCCAGCCAGTCTGTGGAGTAAAGAAATTCAAGGAGAAATTCAGGTGTGCCCTGTGTCCAGTATGTGGAAGCTACTAGAAATAACTCTTCACTTTTATTTTGCTCTTAACAGCAAGCATTGGTGAGCAATAATTTACAGCCTTGCACATTCCAGCTATCTCTATTCCAAGTACTAAGTGCATCCAGTTAACTTTAGGTGATGATTTACATTTTCCAATTTTAATAGAGAATGGAGAGACAGGATTATTGAGAAGGGTGCAGTTTCTATTTGAAGTACCCAGAAACGTTCCCTGAATGCTTCATATAAAGCCTTTTTCTCTGAAAACATGTATGCACAGTAGTTATTCCTGCACCAGAGCAGCATTTCTCAGTACTTTTTGCCTGCAGTACTTTGACAGCTTCGTCACGTGTTGCTGAAGCAGGTGAGTGGTTTGCAAAATGAGGATAAGGGAGGAGGCAAAAAGGCAGGTCTGAACTGATTGAGCAGGTGCTGTTAGGTCACTGAAACTCTGTCATCACAGAATCACAAGGTTGGAAAAGACCTTTAAGATCATCAAGTCCAACCATTCCTGTCCTAAGCTAAACCATATCCCTAAGCACCTCATCTACCCTTTTTTTAAACACATCCAGGGATGGAGACTCAACCCCCTCCCTGGGCAGCCTGTTCCAGGCCCCAACAACTCTTTCAGTAAAAAATTATTACACAGGACTGGGGGGCTCTTGCGGATGGTGGTTTGTTTCTAACTCTCAGGAAAAGCAGGGGATAGATGCAACTGCCTGTGTGGATGTTTCTATTGCAGCTACAGCATGAAGCCTGCTGTATGGCAGCTGTGACATTGAGATCTGATTTTTGGAAAGGTGTAGGGATACAACATTGAGGTTTCAATGTGCATGGTTATGTGCTTGGATTTTGGAAGTATGTTTAGTCATTTCTAGTTTTATGTTGAAGACATGGGTAGGAGGGGAATGGAGGTTCATGTGTAGGGCCTGGCAAAGAACCAGGAGGTGCAGCTTGGATCAAATAAAATTTGGGAACCTGCAAGATATTTGACTGCAGGCTGTGGTATGTTTCCCTGAAAGTTTCTCTATGTCTTGGGCTCCTGCTCTGTAAATTTGCAATAAAAATGCAACTTCTTAATTGCATAGGAAAGAATGAGGATTTAGCTTTTCATTCAAGGAATTGCATTTTCAGCCATTGTCTCTAATATTAAAATACAGCTGTTTAATTTTAATGACTGTATTTGATTTTTACAGGAGAAGATGTTTGGTCTCATGCAAAAGAGCTTCCTCAGTTGTTTCAGCCAGGTGGAGTATTCTACAGCATAATGAAGAAAACCACAGGTACTTTGGGTTTGTGTTTATTCCTTCCTCCCTCTGTTTTCAAATCTATAAAATTGCAAATTGGTGTTGAATCACTTGGAAACATAAGTACATTTTTATTTTATTACCATGGTACGTTTTCATGTTCACAGTATTGTAGAACTCCTTATCACACAATCACAGGCTGGTTAGAGTTGGAAGGGACCTTAAAGATCATCAAGTTCTAACCCCCCTGCCATGGGCAGAGGCACCAGGGTAGAATCATAGAATGGTTAGGGCTAGAAGGGACCTTAAAGATCATCAAGGTCCCTCAGAGAGCCTATGACTAGGGAATTTAAGACTAGTCCATTCAACTTAAATCTCTTGTGAAATTTTCTCTATGACCATACATCTCCATTTAAACTTCCTGAATTGTATGAACAACTTCAACAAGTCAGTTGGTTTTGGTTTGTTTGGTTTTCTTTCCCTGAAAGACCAAACAGGGAGAAGATCGTAGGACCTGTTCCTGTTATACTCTACAACACTTACCAGATAAACAGTTCATCTTTGTAGCGTGCTTCTTAGTAGACATTTTGTACTGGGGTTCTGCATGTTTTAAATGGTTGGTTACATTTGTCTTTTGTATTCCTAAGATTGTTATTCAACAGCAAAGCTATCCATCCCCTTCTTGCACTCATCAGTGTTGCAACTTAGACTGTGTGCAGAATAACTGAGCAAGAAGTTAGAGTATAGTTGATTTTTAGACAGCTTTACAAATTCTACCTACAAATAATATCTGTTTCTTTAGAGGAGAAAGTATTACTTGGTTATTTTCTCTCATTTAAAGTTTATCTTCTTACTGAAGTCTTTGCATTCATAGTTTAGCTCTTGAGGTTTCATCTATGCATAATGATTCCTTTGCTGCTTTCTTGCTGCTTCTGAGGAAGTTTTATCAACCTTTAAGTTAATCTTGATTATTTCTGGAAACAGGTATTTTGCCACATAATAATTGAAACACGTGGTATACTCAATACCTGTTGCCTGGGTGGTAGAAATACCATGCAACTCTCTCTTACAGTTCCTGTGTGATTTAGTCTGGGTGATCCTGCTCTGACAGAGGGGTTGGACTAGATGATCTTTTGAGGTCCCTTCCAACTCCCAACGCTCTGTGATTCTGTGATACAGCAGATCTGTTTCCTTTTACTGTGCTTGTACAGCAAAGACTGCTGTGTTGTTTGTGGCAAGTGAATTAGCTTAAAGATTTTGGACCAATTAATGACTAGGCAGAACTGAGAACCTGAAATGAATCCAAGGGATTCATTACCTAGTCATTAGCACACAGAAAATGCCTGACCTAGAAGTCACTTTTGCCACCTGACCATGTGAGTTGTCCTCACTAGGGCTGTGGGAGATACTGTGTTTTAGATTCTGTGTCTGTGGGTATTTTACACAGCCTTGGTAGGTGGAACTACTCTTTCAGCACTAACATATTTGTATGGATTTTACATTTTATGGGCTACTAAATCTCCACATTAAACAGTTAAAATGTGTAGCAATCTTATATTTTTGCCACTTAAACTCCTTACCTATTTTTGATATTTTAGTTACTGTAATAATACAGCCATTCTGGACACTTGGAAGAAAACTTTTGATCAAGCTTAGGTACTGTTAATCCATGGAAATTTGATTCTGTAGATCTTTTTTAAGATCTAATTTTGAGATTTCAGGATTGCAGTTTCAGAGGTGGTTTTGGTCTGTCACAGGACCTGTTACAGCTCTTCTGTGAATGAAGGTGGAGCTGGTAAATTCCACAGTTAAAATACTCTCTTCAGGCTCAGTTAGATGGATAGGTGTTCAGGGCTCAATTTTGCTCTCTGCATGTTTTGGCTGTTTGATCATTGGTTCCTGTGGATATGTAAAGAAGAGAGCTCTGTGTCTGAAGTTCTCCAAATAAAATCTCATTAGTAGATTCTCTGCAATGGCAGAAGTGTGTGAATTGGCAGCTGTGGAGGATGAGTGAGGTTGCTTATACTGATGAAGCAACTGACCACAGTTTAATAATGTTTCAGATTATTTGAATGACCTTTTTCATTGAGGCTCAGAACACTTGTTTTGACTGCCTTGTATTTGATAACATAGAAATAGGATTTGCTTGTTGTGTTTCTTCCCTTCTGCATAATTCCTGGTGTTTTTCTTGAAGCATTGTAAGGAATATGAGAGGAAAATCTCCCTAATTTACTTATGTCTGGCAATTTTTAAATAAACAGTGGGGGGGGATTTATTGTAGCTCTCCCTGCATAGCTGGTAGAACCAAAGAGAAGAGAGTTGTTGCAGCGAAGTTTTCAGCTGCAGACAGCTTTTTAACTCACAGTCAGTCACCATCACTAAGTGATACCTTCCTGCTTTTACCACAACCTCCATGGGACAGGGTTAAAACTGTCAGTATTTTCTGGTGATAAACTGGAAAATGAAATGCTGCCAATTTTTGACACAGCAGCTTCAGATGTTACATTTATTTGGTGAGCACTCAATTTTAGCAGATGGGTCAAATTCTAACTGGGACAGTGAGACCAACATCAGATCAAAAATATTATGCCTCATGTTTCTGTTTAAAAGTTAACAGTTATAATCTCCAGGACTACTAAGCGTAGTAAGCTTGAAACACTTTTGTTTATCTAGCAACACTTCCTCTCTGAGAAGACAAATAGCAAATTTGAAATTCCTCAGGCTTAGCAGCAGTGGTGCACCCTGAAATGCAACTACAATTCTCACTAGTATGGAAGTGGTCTTAAACAGTCCTTCTCCAGATAGACAGTGATTTGAGGTGTGCTCTATGGCAGTTTTCTGTGGTTTGTTAGGTTTAGGTGCTTGGTTTTGTGTGGTTTTGGGGCAGGGTTGGGTGGTATTAGTGATGGGGTTTGGCTGACTTTGTGGTACTGTAGACATGTACTATTTCTTTAACTTCCCTTGTGTTAGAACTTCAAGTTGCAGTGGGGTGTTTATTCTGTCTAGTAATACTCCAGTCCTGTCTCCTCATTAGATCATCATAGAGGGCAGCTGCATCTTAGGGGTATGCTGTGATTGCTGTCCTGGCATCCAACTGTGTTTCTCACACAGCAGCAAGTTTCAGCACATTGATTTTTACATACTCAATGCAACGAGTTTAAATTACTCTGAGTTCAGAGCGTGCCCAGAACTATGCTAGCACTTTGACTAACCTCTTCTGTCTTTCCAGGTTTGGCTGATGGCAAGCACTGTACTTTTCCACATCTCCCTGGTAAAAACTTTGTGTACAACGCAGCAGAAGACAGATTAGAGCTGTGTGTGGATGCTGCCGGGCACTTCCCTGTCGGGCCCGACGTTGAAGAGTTGGTTAAAGACGCCTTAAGCCAAGCGCGAGCGGAAGCTACTTCGAGAAGCAGGGAAGCAAGTCCTTCACATGGAATGCTGAAGCTGGGTAGTGGTGGAGTAGTGAAGAAGAAATCTGAGCAACTACATAACGTAACTGCGTTTCAAGGGAAGGGCCATTCCCTAGGAACTGCTTCTGGTAGTCAACAACATGATCAAAGAGCCAGGGAAACACCACTTTTAAGAAAGCATAGCACAGAAACGGACTTCAGTCCTTCTGCTAAAATTGAGCCTTCTGTATTCACAGCTGCTTCTGCTAACAGTGAGCTTATCCGAATTGCGCCGGGAGTCGTGACAATGAGAGACAGCAGGCAGCTTGACCCCACCTTGATTGAGGCGCAGAGAAAGAAGTTGCAGGAAATGGTCTCTTCCATTCAGGCTTCAATGGATAGACATTTGCGGGATCAGAATACAGAGCAGTCAGCATCAGTTGATCTATCTCAGAGGAAAGTAGAGGGGGTGAGTGCCACTGCTAAAACTGGGAGCTTTCAGGCTGGCTTACCCGAATCGTTTTCTGCGCCGGGTGGTACTGAACACTTGAATACCGTGTCAACTGATGGTAACATGGTGAATTCTGTGGGAACAGCATTCCCTGCAAGGTCTAAAGCACAAAAGGGAAATTCTGTTGAGGAGCTTGAGGAGATGGATAGTCAAGATGCAGGAATCGCTAATGCAACTGAGCCAATGGATCACTCTTGATAGGTTAAAAATCTACTAAGGGTAGAAGAAATTACTGTTCAAATGTAATGTTTATTGGCTGGGCCACACAGTGATTAGTTATTAAATCTTGTATGTATGTTAAAGATTATATCATCTTACTCAGTGCATGATAAGCGTGTGATTGGCAATAGCTTTCAATATTACCATACTGCTGCCCAGGCTGGCTCTGTTACCTGTAAATTAGTTATTAGGAAATGCACTGAGATGAATATCTGCTGTAAATGTGGGTTCTTGAAAATTCTTGGTGATTTTTAATTCCTTAAAAGTCTTAAAATTTAAACCCACACAAGGTTCTTACCATGTTAGTTTAAGGTTACTGAAAAGGCCAGAACAGGCAAAGCTAGAAATGTGACAAAGTTAATCCTGTCCCACATACTTAATTCCACTAAAAAATACACTGTCAATGTGAATGATACCTAAATTTCAAAAAGCAACTGAAACTAAACTTCTGCTAAATTTGATAATGCAGCATATACAGTACTTCACGTTGTGCTGGCACTTCCTCTGATTAAAAAAGCCCGTTTTTTTCATTCACACAGCTGTATACTCTTGTCAGGAATCTTGGAATAAGTGTAACTTTAGTAAACTCTAATTTCTGCATATTGTCAGTTTAAGCAAGTTAGAAAAAAGGCTATGTAGTATACGATGAAGATTAAAGTGAATGTGATGTGGTTACGCGTGGCTGGCTGAGCCAACACAACCATTTTGGTGCTCCGTTAGTGAGTGGTAGCTTGTTTTTATTTCCTCCCAAACACTGAGCTGGTAAGATGTTGTGCAGCTTCTAATCCAACTGCAGGAGAGAAGAAGTTGGCAGTTGCAAGGAACAACAAATGTTCAATGGCAAAGCAGTTTCTTGTGGCAGACTCTGATTGCTAGCGCTGGCTAGTAATGGCAAAAATTAAATAACAGCTGTCCTCTTCAGAGCAAATTAACAATTTATGGGAAGGAAATGACTCTCCAACTTACATTATTCTAAAGTGTTCGGTGGTAATTGAGCTTTTGGAAGCTGGTAGTTTCCTCCATGGAAACAAGGAATACATGCTGTTTTGGTGTCTGTAAAGACCACCCACCCCTGTTAGCCTCACCTCAGTTTGTGATGCGGGTTTCCCTGCATCGGTGTGATAGTACCTGTGATAATATCCACTTCAGTAGCGTGTTCATCAGACCTGCAGTGCTAGTTTTTAAGAAGCAGCCATTGAGCTTGCTCCCTAAGGATGGAATGTGTATCTGATATTGCACTTTGCTTCCTATCTTCTTAGTCATATTTAAGTGCACTATTGTTGCTTCCTCTAATGGTAAAATAACTGATTGGATGAAAGATGTTAATACAGCTTCAAAGGAATTGAGAGCATTTAAATACTGAAGCCTGTGTTTGTGCACATGTGGGTTTTTACCAGTTCACTGATGTTGTTTGTATTGTATATGTTTGTATTCAGAAAAGTCTCCTCACTTTTTACATTTCTAATCACTTACACAGTTCTAAGCATTAGTATGGTAAAGTGTCCCACCAGGGAGGATTTATTTTTGTATGTAAAAATTGACTGAAGCAGGTCACTTAAAGAATAGCCCCCGTTTTGTCAAAGGAGATTAAAATGCCTCTGTTGGTTAACTTTTTATGTAGAGGGAATAAATATTTTATGATCTAGTACACTACTTATAGGTAAAAAAAAATAAGAATCACCTTTTCACATATAAATTAATAAATATTTAAGATCTTAAAATGCCAACCTGTAAGTTAGCAATTTGGAAGCTTGGAATGTATGAAGTAATTTGGCTTGCCAGAACTGACCTTGCTGATGCACTGATTAACTGGCAGGGCTTATTCAATGAGAAACAGGATGCACATGCAGCAGCTGGAAGCCTGCCATGACTTCTGAAAACATTTGGTCTCCTGTGAATCAGTCTCACTGTCTGAAGGCTGCGGCGCTATAGAAAATGTTGAGTAGAGGCTTGCGCTTTGTCACAGCGGGAGGTTTAGAGAAGTATAGCAGTGGCATGTTCCTGGGAAGGAGGTTAAGTTGGGAGAGGCTGAGGGGATGGAATCTCCTGGGTCTCTCCTGCATTTTAGGCAAGGTAACTGTCACTCAGGCATTTTTTTTTTAACCTTTTCTCATGAAAAAGAAAGTCTTCCTCAGCTGACAAAACAATGGATGGTGCACATGAGAGGGTGTTTAAGTTTTAAATAAAATTTATTGCACATCATCCTTATTTCAAGGGAAGATGCTTACTTCTTTCACGCCTTTCTGGTAAGACTATAGAAGTTTGGGTGCCTTTTACCGTGTAAAGAGGAAGGCTTGGTTTAATTTTGACACACTTCCCATTTCAGCAGTAATTTGACATTTTCCTTCTTATCTAAACAGACACAGATAGCAGCTTGGTTTGACTCACCCTTAGTGTCATCTTGGGTCCACTCAAGTCCTGTAGGTCAGAACTCCAGTTCTTAAAACAAAATGGTCTTGAAAAAGGAATGGTAGCATGGTGTCAAAATCACAAGAGGTGCTGACATGAATTTGCTGGGCGTAAAGCAGGATTGTGCATATTTCTTTGCAGTGTTCTTATTTCACATAGCTTTCTCATGCATTTAAATATCAGTGTTTTTGAGAAAGATGGCTTTTGCTACTCTCAAGTGACACTAAACTTCATCTGCGTGCTGGTGAGATGTGTAACTGTACAGGAGAAGTGAAATAAAGAACACTGAAGTGTAAGTTTGAACAGATGTTTCATTTGATTGCTAGCAGGGGGTGCAGATGTCAGCTGGGGCCAATCTGCGTGCCTGTCCTGGGAGCACCCACGTGCTCATTAGATGTCCCTGTTGAAGTTGAGGAAAAGGGTGGTGGGGTACAAGGGCAGGGAAGACATTGACTCATTGTGGATGTGAAGCTGTGTTAATAGGACTTCCCAGATGGTGTGAAGAGTGTCCTCTCCTCAAAAAAACCAAAACCCAACTTCTTGGTACGGCATTGCCTGTGGACAGAGGATGTGGTTCTAAACTTCTTTTGAGTCTTTGCCTTGATTATTTTGTCTGGGGGCCAGCCACCTTTTACACAGCAACTCATGGCCAAGAATTCTTAAATTATTTGCAAATCCCAAACTTTACTAAGGCTCAGTACATATAACCTAAATGAAAGATGATTACTGAAAATACAGGCCCTGTACAAAAAAAACCGAAAGGAGAATGAGCTAGATTGCTTATGAGCATAGGCAGTTTTCCAGGCAGATGCAAGATTTTTCCTGTCCAAAGGCCTGGGTACTGTGTAAGGTTGACTTGTAGAAATGGCTGTTTGGGAGTTTGTTTGCGTTTCAGTGAGGAGAAAATAAATAGCAGCTTTTCAGATTAAATCCTATGAATGTATTTGGGATGTCTTCACTGCTACTGTCACAAAGCAGTGATGTCTGTTCTTGGTTTTGCGCATCCCGCGTAGTTTAAAAGTCTTCTGACAGATCCAGAGTGTGAGCTGGACGTTGCCTGTGACAGAAGGCTCTAGCAGCAGCACAGAGGCTCGGTGCCACCAGGCTGGACACTGACTGTGCAGCAGGCATACTTGCAAGACCAGAATGGTTAACTCACGGTCTTTGGAAAAACCGGCTCTGTTGCCGCTGTCGCGAGGTTAGCAGAGTCCCTTGTTGCTTGTTCAGTGCCCTGAAGATGCCAGGTGGCCAGAGCCCCGGTATGCTCACAGCTGGGAGGGCAGTGCTTGATCCGAAATGCATGAAAAATGAGCGATTTAAGAAGATGCCACTCTTCTCCCTGCTTTCTTTGGCTCCCACTTTCAGATAGCAAAATCTACATGCTTGATCCTTCTGTTCCAAAAAACCCAACACAGCCACCACAACCAGTAAGTGGTTCCCTTGTTTTGCTTGTGGATATCAGTTTAGCTTCTTGAAACTGAAGAAGTTGCTTAAGACCTTTTGAATGCGGGATTCCCTCTGAGCCCTTATGCCTGCGGTCGAGCAATAAAAGGTTGAAACACGAGTGGTATTTTCAGAATTATTTTAGGTTTAGTGAGGATTATTGCCAAGAAATGAATGAGTGCACTTTTAGGAGGGAATGCTATTTAAAATGTATAAATAAGAGTTAAAATAGTGTATATATATTTAGAAAACAAATCTTTTTAAACAGTAAGTGCTTTACATGTTGAGTTAAAAAATAAATTAGCATAGAAACTATACCATCTTCACAGTACTGGCTGTTCTCCAGCACAGTTTGGTTTGTTTTATTTGTGATTGCTGTACTAATGATATTTGATTTTTTTTATCTGTAATGTAACAATAGTGTATTATAACAGTATATAGTGTACTATACTACACTTCACTGTACAGTATTTGGAATTTTCTTTGATTGCTATATTAAAACTATAAGTTAAAACATCTGCTCTGGTTTTATAAGGTGCAACTTTTATTTAGCCTTTCACACATTAGCCTGCTCAGGTAACAGCTATCCAGCTACATGGTGAATGACTTGTGTTAGCATCTGTGTTCTATATCCAAATCACGTTATACTTGCCTACGTGCACACTGGTACAGAAGTTGAACAAAAAAGGTATGAAACTCAGTCAAAGTCTGATGTCATCCATTTTGCTTTCTGTTTAAGGCGGCACTTTTTTGAAAGAAAAACTCTTTATGGAAAAGTTTTGGCTTTTTTTTAATCTCATACCTGTTCTGGATATTTCACTGAACACATAGGACCTTGGAGTTTGAGAGACTTTTAAAACAGGTTTTTATATATTTGAGACCAAAATCTGAGATGTGAATCTTTTTTTTTCGAAGTTGTCACCAAGGAGAAGGTGTGGAAAGCTGCTCACAAACTCATACATGACATTTAGGATATCTGGCAATCTGTGGTTTGAAATACTGGTCAAAATGTATCTCAAAGCAAAATTGTGACGTATGGATGTAATATGCAAGTATGAATAGTATGATTTGGAAGAACCAGGCTTTGGAAGGTTTGGCAACACTGAGAGATGAACATATTGACAACTGCTGAAATTATCTCTGTGCTTTTCCCACCAGCTACACGTGGTACTTTGTTTCAAAAATTGGCTGTAATCATAACTTTTGAGCCTAAAAAGAAGTCATAAAGCCCATCTGCAAGACTCTTACTTCCTCCTGTATTTATGAAAAGGCTATAATTCAAAGCATGCTAGCGTTAAAGCATTCTTTAAAAGGATGGGCGTAAATATACAGAGTTAATTCTGATTGCATACCATATCATGAAGAATTGAAAATGATCCTTTGCAAGATTTGTATTTCAAAGGTTGAAATACATAATGCTCAACTAGAAATTTACTTGTCTTTATTAATGGAGTGTTTATAATCCAAGCCAAACCCAGCACTGAACGTATGAAGCAACCAAGTCGAGTGCTTTCAAAGTGTTTCCATTTTCCTTCTGCTATTAATTGTACAGTCTTGATATCTAATTAATAACTTTTTTAGATATTAGTTGTTGGGTCTTTTTCTCCTTAGGTATGTCCATAGCAAATCTTTTCTAACACCCCTACAAAACCCCATCCTCCTGCCAGAAGACAACTCCTCACTACATAATTTTCTCCCTAGGATTGGTATGCAAACTGATGGAAGTCCACCAGCACATGTAGGCAGTTGTGGGGAGTGCTTTTGGTATCCCAAAGGGCCAATCAAATGCTAATAGTGACTCCAAAAGTTAATAGAAACTGTGTCTGAATGTGGAGTTTATTTTATTGAGGTTTTGTCTCTGCTTCTGCTCTACTTGTTGGCTTCTACTGATTTGTGATGTTTTTGAGTATTTACTGCTTGCTGATAGGTGAAGAAAAGTTGCAGTGTTTGGGTCCATAGGAGACTTGGTGGCCAAGCTGACATTACAGAAACCCAGTTGCCACAACTGATTTGAAATGGGTTGTGCTGATTGGAATTCCTGAAACTGATGTACATGGGGTGATTCTGAATGCTTATTAATACTGCCAAAGGCATTAGGCTTCAGCGTCAGCAGGACCTCTGCTGCAGTAACTTGCAGACACTTTAAGAGGCTTCAGAAAAGACTTATTACTGTCTGTTCTGTTAATGAAAGGAATAGATTTGATGATTATGAGAGCTGCACAGCCTTGTATTTGGACTTCAGCCACTTCTGGTTTGTTGGGTTTTTTTAAATGACTACCTAATTTTGTTTTCTGCTGGAAATAATACTTCTAGTGTCTTGTCTTGCTGGAAGCAAATCTAATTTCACTTCTGTAGATCTGGACTGGGTCTCTGCTGCTTGGAAACTTGTGTTATGTAGGTTAAAAAAAAAAAAAAAGAAAGATGGCAGGTGGAAGGAAGTTACCAGAAATCCGAAGAAGGTTTAGAAGGTGTGGTGGTTCTTGCTAGCTGATAGTCTGTGGAGCCTGGCTGCATGAAACACACGCTGATTTCTTACAAACCTTTAAGGCATGGTCCAGGCAACTTCTTTCAGAATAAGAAAAGTGGCTTTGTACAGGCTGCTTTGTCAACTGTGTATGTAAGGCTTTCTTTAAAACAAAGTTTCTTTTGGATTGTTGCTGTAGAAATGATGAGGGATACTTGACAGATACTACCACTAACTCTTAACCTCTCTTCTTTCCTACATGCACTCATGCAGACTCTGCACGCCCAAGAGAGAGGTCTCTTGTGATGTTGGGCTAGCTTTCCCGTTGCTTTTCATCCACCATTCGGACTTACATACTGAATCATTTTTGCCATGGATGTTTTTGTAAGCTTTTGTCCTCTGTTTATACTGTTGCTCATAGAGACAGTAAAAGGCAACAGATAACTGACACAATTTCACACAACTCAGACTAATAGAAATGAAAACCTTGTCTGACTTCCTCCGAGGTCCGTTACCTATGGGACGGAAAGGAGTGAAGAGAGCAGAGAACTTGTGGACATACTCAGGAGAGGGAGGAGGATACATAAATATTTATCACCGATTCTGAAAACCACCCGTTAGTTGTGTATGGCAACCACATCTTGCGTTGTTCCACATCCAGGCTGACGAGCTTTAGATGCTGCAGTGGCTGGCTCTAACCCTGGGGATTCCCCTTGCTTTTCTCCTAAGAGCAAAAGCCGCCAAGTACAGATTTTTCCACCCAGTGAGAGAGAAGGGGTGAGACCTCACCAGTTGTTGCCACACGATAGTGTTGAGTTTGTGGGGGCAAGAAAAAGGCCAAAACACACAGAACAGGCAAGGGCCTAACTTAATTCCTATATTTAAATATTTGTATGTTCAAATCTTCTCAAGTATAGCTCAGTGCCTACCTAAGTCCTACACCTGAGCATTGCACATACAAAACCACTACTTTTTTCCCCCCGCTCAGTCACTCTTAAAATAAATTCCTTCTTGGCTTCTGAAGGCAGATGCTGGAAATAGCAGTTATTTTTGCAGACAGCGGGAGGGACGGAGGAAATAAGGGTCAAGAGTACCTGCTTTCTTTGGCTTTCAAAACAAGAATACTCAAGGCATGGTACAATGGATGAAACTAAATACCAGCATTTATTTCTTTGCACCCTCTATTTCTCCTGACCGTAACCACTTCTTTACCCTGCCATATTCACTAAGGATATTTTTAATTCTCTTCCCTGCATTTGGAGTCAGTGGTGATAGCCCATTCCCTTCTTAGTTTAGAAACTTTGAGCTATCGCAGGTCTGTAGTAAGCCAGCAGCCCAGAGATCCACAGTTACCTGCTGTCTGCTCTGAAAGTTGTCTTTTTTTATTTAATCCTCAGGATCCTTGCAACCCTAGCCCTAAGGTCCTACGTTTGAGACTCTTGGGCGCTCATGTCCTTACACAAACTCAATGCATTTGTGCTAATCAAAGGCCTCTCATGGACACTTACTGCTGCAGGCAGAATTGGAGCCAGGATGGAGGTGTGCAGCCTTTTGCATCTCTAACATCCTCTCTCCTCCTCTCCTGCTGCTGGGACTCTGCAGGGCACAGAAGCAACACTGCCTTGGAAACAGCGGTAAACTGCGGCTGCACGGGGAGCAGAGGCCTGCATCTCCGGCATGGCTCCTTGTGATACTGGAAGATTTGTCACTGCAACTCCCATCACTGTGACCAGTGTTAAGAGTTGAGAGAACCCTGTCACCAGTTTTTACAAGGTGCTTTTTATTTTGGGGGTAGACAGTGAAGGCAGTGCTTTCCGTTTACCCCAGGATACTCTCAAACCCAGGCTGCTTGGGCATAGCTCTGGCTGCTGCTGGGACACTGGGACACCGTTACTGCTGCCTGAGACCTTTTTACCCACCTGAACGTTTGGTTGGCTCAGTCTGGCTCCGACAGCTTTACAAAGCCCTTGCAGTAGGACTAATTACTTACTCCGGGCGTTGGCAACATGTAAGGACTGAGTTGATCTTCTCTTGCATTTGTAGTGATGAATTTCTAGGGGGTAATTTCAAAACAGCTGGGAAAACGTGCACTGCTGCTGGGTGACTACAGGTGGCTGCCAAGAAAACTCTTCTGTGTCCAAAGTTGTGTGTATGTTTGTGAAAGGAGTAAATCCTTTTTCAAAGCATTTGAGCTAGGAAAATTATTCCTCCTTGATTACCAAAGTAAATGGCATTTGAGAAAACAGTAGAGCCTGTGAATTGAGATTAATATTATAATATAATCTTGCAGCAGTATCATTATTATTTTTTATGAGAGTTGATAGCAAGGTCACAGGTAACATCTGAGTTTCTCCCCCACCCTTGGACTGATTCAAGCACTTTTAACCCTTAAGAAGTACTTTGTTTGCCTGTAAAAATTAATACCCATGTCGCTGAAACCAGAGGTGAAGAGGTTGCCAACCAGAAATTTATGTCTTCAGAGGAGCACCATCAGTGTCACAGCCTCTGAACTTGTATAAGCAGGTGAGGCTGAGGACTTGGTTTCTAAGTGACAGCGTCCATCAGAGCTGTGCACTAACAGTGTTTCCTTACGCCCTGTGCAAGACGTTGTGAGCTTGGCATGACCTGAGTTTCTTCCCAAGCCAGTGCCAGCTGAGGATTGACAGAAGCAGGGATACAAACCAGCTCATGAGATCTGAAATATGATCTCATCCCTGAGAACCACAATTATTCTACAGTAACTAACTTGTTCTTTGTGTACATGCCTGAGCGGATCCTAGTCAGGATCCCTGGCAGGGTTGTAGCCCTGGAGCTGCTTTATCAATCTCCTGAACTGGAGAACTGTGGTGGTTTTTCTTTCAGTCCAAGGCTTGATCCAAAGGCCACCTCAGAATTCTTTGAGCCATTGTACAGCCTCCTTGAGAAGCTGACATAGGCTGCTTTAGGAGGATGCATTTTGTGTGCAGCTATCACAGAGGTTAATGCAGTAGTATAAATTCTAAGCCCAACCAGATATCACAAAAATATCAAAATAATTGAGTATATGGCAGCCTTTAACCCTGTTGTGGTTTAACCCCAGCCAGCAGCTCAGCACCACGCAGCCCCTCACTCACTCCTTGTCCTTCCTCACCCCCACCTCCCCTGGTGGGAGGTGGAGGAAAATTGGAAGGAAAAGGTAAAACTTGTGGACAGTTTGCTGGGACAACAAAGGAAGAATAAAATAACCACAACAGTACTTTGAATATACAAAGTGGTGATACACAATGCAATCTGCTCACTGCCCAGAGCCCAGTGCCCTGCCCCCACCCCACGGCCAGCTTCTCCCTTCTGTCCAGAGCATGACATGGTGGTATTGAATATCCCTTTGGCTAGTTTGGGTCAGCTGTTCTGGCTGTGTTCCTTCCCAGCATCTTGTGAAAATTAACTCTATCCCAGTCAAAAACCAGGATAAAGCCTTACATTCCCACCCTCCCTACTCTAGCATGAATAATATAGACCTGTCAATACAGTAAAGTAAAATTAATGAAATCACAAAGTACATAGAATTCTTCTGTGTCATGGTTAGCAGAACACAGGCTAATTGGGTTAGGCAGAGGTATTAGCACTTTTTCCCCTCTCCAAAAGGCCATATAAATAGTCAATGTGCACAGAGCTTGCTAACTCTTCTGGGTGAAGTGATTGATCCTGTAGGACTTAGCATCTCAGGAAAATGCTGTGAGGAGTGTTTAGAGAGAATTCCAGCAAAAGCAGACAATTTTCAAAACGCCGTGAATAGAATATTGCCCTTCAGAAACTTTGATGCCAAGAAGTTTAAAAAAAGACCCAAAATAAAATGAAAAATGCAAAAATAATAAAGATTAAATATGATGCTGAAGGCATACATCAAGTTGAAATTACTCTGAACTGCAGCTTCACTGAACT
This sequence comes from Hypotaenidia okinawae, assembly GCA_027925045.1. Taxonomy (NCBI): domain Eukaryota; kingdom Metazoa; phylum Chordata; class Aves; order Gruiformes; family Rallidae; genus Hypotaenidia; species Hypotaenidia okinawae. Next base: position 127,090,331 of record BSDF01000002.1, on the reverse strand, counting down.
GACTGTGACATGACTCAAGTATGAATGACAAACTGGGATCTTTGGTACTGAGACACGGAGCAGATGCAGATAATAATGTGCTGTCCATATGGAGACCTATTTTAATTCAAAAGAGTATCTGGTGAGTATTCTTGTGTACTTCACCTGGAACTTCTCCAAACACAGGGAGGAAGCTCAACCCCCACAGGGCTGATGCAAGCAAGATCACTTTGGGTGCTGGATGAGTGGTGCCATGACATTGAATCCAGACCAAGCCAAGGGGCTGGGCCAAACGCTTGCTGGATGCATGCAGATGAATGGGCATATGTTGTGTTTCTGCCCGCGTAGAGCTCTGCAGGTTGTAGTCACTGGAGGAACAGGTGATAAGGCACTGAAGGCTATCAAAAGGTAGCCTACTTGTAAGCTGTAAAGTACCTTAAAAAGCTGTAGGCTCGCCTATGCCACTTGATGTTAGTGACCATCACATGTTTGTTTTACCTTATAGGCCTTGGTTTCTTGCTTTTGAGTTTAGAAACCATTTGTTGCAGAGATAAGCTGCTTGTTTTCCACAGTTCAGAAAGCTGATTCCTGAGTTTGGGTTGTAGGAGTCTTGCTGGATTCGAAGGTTGAGTTCTCAAAGGGAGGAGTCAGTTGTGTGCCTTGTTGATTGCGCTGACAGCGATCTTCACAGAGATTCTGCCTTCCTCCATTGTAAGGTTTCCCAACAGCTCACAGTGAGATCACTGAGGATAGATGGTAACTCTTAACCTCATGACAGCAGTGTTAGGCCCTGTGTCTTCTGGGGAATATCCTTGTATTGCTTAGTTGTCCAGATAAATGTCATCTCAGAAATCATTTCAGCTCTGTGATAATATGAAGTGGGATTGTGACTGGCGTTTTTTAAATTCATTACAGGCTTTGCCAGGGAATACATGGAACTCTCACAGAACAGGAGCACTAACAAATGAGCCTGGTAACACACACAGACTTAACACAGGGTGTAACAGCGTGGTACCTTTATACCACTGCAGCTGGGCAAAGATTTTTGAAGCATCAGCGTTGCACAGGAAGGGACCTGCTTCCCAGCAGGAACAGTCGCTGCTCTGCTGTTGGTTAGAGCCATAATCAATGCCTAAATGGGATTTTATTTTTCTCCCCCTGCAGATCAGCAGGAAGCTTAGAAAGAAGGAATAAATAATGGGGCAAATTACAGGATCATCACTGTCTCTTTCCAGGGTACTTTGCCTGTCAAATCATCTGGGTAAGAGTGTGTGTGTCCTGTCCTTGGAAGCGGGATGCCCACTGCTGCTAGCACTTGGGGAACACTACAAAAACCAAGCAGGATCCAAATGCCAACAGGTGGTTCTAGTGATGTTTGCTTTCACTTTGTCAGGAGACCTGACACTGTGACTCAAGGTCTTTGATCTTGGATGGACGGTGACATTTGCCCCATTCCTGCCTCCCCAAACCTGTAGCAGCAGTGTCTTTGCCTCTGGTCACATTCTTTGAGCTCTCCTTTGTCACAAGGGAGTCTTGGGAAGGACAAGCAAAGCCAGGAAGCAATTCTTGCCTAATGGAACTCAGATATATCAGGCTGGTGAGTGTCCAACTAGAAGTCTGTTGAGGCTGAGCCTGATGGCTTGTGGGCCATGACAGCCCTGATGGGCTGGGACAGTCCCTGAAAATGGTGGTATCTGAGGGTTCTACATCCTGCTACAGAGGCAGACTGACGGTTTGCACCTTCTTTCTTAGGGATGCTCTTAAATGAACAGTGGGAAAAAATAACTTCTTGTGGAGTCCCCAAAGAGAGAAGGCTTGATCCAAAGGCCACCTCAGAATTCTTTGAGCCATTGTACAGCCTCCTTGAGAAGCTGACATAGGCTGCTTTAGGAGGATGCATTTTGTGTGCAGCTGTCACAGAGGTTAATGCAGTAGTATAAATTCTAAGCCCAACCAGATATCACAAAAACCTCACAAGACCTCTGGCTTGGTTTTGTGAAGCTACTAGAAGCTGAGAGGAAATAAATAGGGGGGGAAGAGGGGGAAGAGGGGGAAGGGGATGCATTTCCAGCCTTTATTTTGTCATGGAGGAGCACAAGAAACTCGGAGTATTAGACCTTGTCACACGGGACAGTAATACATACAGGATTAAAGAAGGAATTAAAATAGCAAGGTGTGTATGTGCTTACTGATGTATGCCAAGGAGGAGGTTTACTGGGTGTCATAACAAACTGCATCTTTAGGTTAGGGTTGGGTTTTTTTAAGAACTGGACCATCAGTACTCACTAATTTAGTAGTTTCAGCTAATCCTTTCAGCATCTATTTTCTACAAATTAAGAACACATGTATTACTATGGAATGTAAACCAAGGTACTTATTTAAACAACAATATTTTTATTTCAGGCTCCTTTCGCTGTGAATTAAATATAGATGAATGCTAAAAGACGACATTTCGTACCGTATGGGGCTGACGGCACAAATCCTGTCTCAGGGTGGGTATTATTCCACACACAGTGTTTGATTACAGCTTTTGTAGTTCAAAGACTCCTGTCAGAGCTTTGATGTGGGGAAACCTGCTGCGCTGTCATCTCTGGATAGCCAAAGTAAACCGCAGTGAATGCAGGCTGGTGCTCAAACACCCATTAGTAAGCAGCGGGCAAAGGCTACTCGTAAATAAACAAAAACCCCGAGGATTAGTTTGGGTTGGGTTGGGTTTTTGGTTGGGGTTTTTTTCCCCCCAGTGAAAGACGCAACGATACGAGTTCAGCCGTGTAACAGGAGGTTTGTAATGCAGGTAAATCAGGTTTTTGTGGGTTCTCCCGTCCCCGCCCCCTCCCCCCGCCCTTTCTGTGCCCTACGGGCTGTGCCGGGGCCGCAGGTTCCCGCGGGGCTGCGCAGGGGGCGCTGCGAGCCCAGCTTTCCCCTCACATACCTCTGTGTATAAACGTAGAGATGAGCATAGAATCAGAGAGTCACTAGGGTGGAAAAGACCTTTAAGATCATCGAGTCCAACCGTACCTGTCCTCTCCTAAACCATATCCCTAAGTACCTGATCTACCCGTCTTTTAAACGCATCCAGGGATGGTGACTCATCCCCCTCCCTGTTCCAGGCCCCAACAACTCTTTCAGTAAAAAATGCTTTTCTGATATCTAATCTGACCCTGCCCTGGTGCAGCTTTGTGCCATTTCCCCTTGTCCCATCTCCTGTTACTTGGCTGAAGAGACCATCGCCCACCTTTCTACAACCTCCTTTCAGATAATTATAGGCAGTGATAAGGTCTCCCCTCAGCCTCCTCTTCTCCAGACTAAACACCCCCTCAGCTGCTCCTTATAAGATTTGCCCTCCAGCCCCTTCACCAACCTGGTTGCCCTTCTCAGGACACACTCCAGAATCTTGATGTCCTTCTTGTAGTGAGGGAATCATAGAATATTCTGAGTTGGAAGGGACCCGTAAGGATCAAGTCCAACTCCCGTGTAGGTACAGACTCCACACATACATACAGGGTTTCATCTATACAAATAACAAAGAGTTTGGTGTCGGGGAATATCTGGAAGATCCATAGGTGATGCTCTAGTGTTACTTGTGCCAGTGACAGCTGCGGGAGGTTCTCCCCTCTGTGCTGGTGGCCAACAGCTCTCTGTAGGTAAACCATGAAGAAAAAACAGCTTTCTATAGGTAAACCATTAAGAAAAATGTCATTAGAAATAAGGAACCGTAGGCAGTTTTGATGACTGGTTTTGGCCGTTAAAGGCACATTAAGATTAGTAAAGGAAAAGGCAGTGGGTGGGCCCCGTGGCAGGCTGAGCCCCCAGCACTAAGGAAGCGCTGGGGCGGGAGGTCTTCACACGCTACCCCCAGAGAGCTGCCGCTCCGGAACTGCCAGCCCTCTTCTCCGCGGCCCCCTTTTTCCCTCGGAGCTCTGCGGGGTGCACCTGTTTTGTTGGTAAGAACGGCCGCAGAAGGTTGAGGTGCCATGCTTGAGGGGCCTCTGTTTTTTTCTTAATGTAACCCTGAGGTAGCTGGCGCTCATGGCTGGGCGTAACCACTGGCCAGCGGTGCTTCGAGGGAGGGGAGGAAAGGGAGGGCAGAGGGGAGGGCTGTTTGTCTGTCTGTCTGTCCGTCCGTCTCCCCGCCGCGGGACAGACCGCGCACCGCAGCGCCGTGCGAGGGGCTGAGAGCACTCCCCTCGCCCCCTGCGCTACCCGACTGGTCCGTAAAAGGGCGGAGGGTCCTGAGTGAGGGCACCTTCCGCGGGGCCCTCGCTCCGTCAGATTCGGCCCGCCTGCGAGTTCAGATCTAAGGCCAAAGCGGGTCTTTGCGCTTCGCTGTTCCCGGGAAGGGCGGGCCCGGGCCGGGCCTCCCTGAGGAGGTAGGAGGCTGTATACCGCGGGACGGCAGCAGTGGGCAGCTCCCTTCGATAGCTCAGCTGGTAGAGCGGAGGACTGTAGAGGCACCGCCCGCGGGAATCCTTAGGTCGCTGGTTCGATTCCGGCTCGAAGGAGACGCTTGATTTTGCGCCGCCTTGCGGGGCGGCCGTGCGTTTTTTGACTCTTTCGGGCTCCCCCACCGCTGCCGCTATCACTAGGGGCGCGCGGAAGCTCGCGCGAGGGCGTTACGGGCCGCAGGCAGAAGACCCCGACTTCCCCGCCAGCCGCGAGAACTCGCTCACCCGTCATGCCTCGCCCTCGCCGCCCCGCCCACTCGCCGCCTGCGGCTGGCGCGAAGCCCCGCCCCCCGCCCGGGTCGCGTGCGGCGGCGGTGGCCAATGGGGCGGCAGTCCGCCTGCGCAGATTCAAACGGTGGCTCTGGAAGGAGGCTGGGCGCGAGATTCGGCGGTACCGACTGAGCTTGCCGCGAGTGCGGCGGTGGCAGCGCAGCCCGGGCGGTGGGGGCTGGCCGGCCGGCAGGCAGACACTGGGAGGCGGGGAGGGGGGCCGGGCAGAGCAGAGTAGGGCGGCACAGCAGCCTGGCGCGGGAAGGTGCCGCCGGAGCCCGCGGCAGCTCTGACAGGAGGAGGGGAAGGGCACAGTCGGGCGAGAAAGGGGCCGCTGCGCGCTCCGTCCTTGAGGGCAGGGGCCAGGCCGAGCCAAGCCATGCCTGACGCGCCGGGGGCCGGGCCGGGCCGGGGCTGAGGGCGGCCGCCGGGGCGCTGTGGGTACCGCGGAGATCCGCGGGCAGGAGAGGGCCGTAGAAGGAGCCCTGCCCGCCTCGAGCCTTCCTGAGCTGCCAGTGCCCCTCTCCGTGCCCCGCCCGCCTTGCCGCGCCGCCCGGCTGCGAGGGAAGGAGCCCGGGCAGGGGCTCCGCGCTGCGCCCCGCTGCCGTGGCGAACCCCCTTATGGTGCGCGCCGAGGATGGCGAAGAGACCGCGCAGGTGAGTGTGGTTCCAGGTTCGGCCCGGGGATCTCTGCGCCTTCTGTCCCCTCGTACCCCTCCCCGCCCGCTCCCGGGTAATCGCTGCCTTCCGTGCCGCCGCCCCGCGCCCAGGTACCCCCCCGCGCCCCGGGATCCCTGCCAGGTGCCGCTGCCATCCCGCCCCGCCCCTGCCGCCCCTCACCCCCCCCCCCCCCCGCCCCCCCCTTCCCCTCCCGCCGAGCTGTGCTGGCGCTGCTCTCAGCCTCCTTCCACCTCCCCGGCCTCGGGTGTCACTGCCCACCTCCCTCCCTCCGCCCTCCGATTCCTCCCTCGCCCGGCACCAGCACAGGTATCTGTCTTCCCTCTGGCTTGCGAGCACCAGCGCTGGCGTATAATAAATCTCGCCTCTCGCTTAGAGGCTGTGCTTGTTCTGTGCTTTTGCTCAGGCAATCTTTGTTGTAGCTTGCCTTGGCAACTCCTTAACTCTGCTCTTCTGTTGTCGTTGAGCCTGTCAGTAACGACTACGTTGTCTTCGCGGTAGCTTTTCCTGCTGGTTACTTTCCTTCTCCCGGAGTAATACTTTTTAGGGTTTTTTCTTCCCTCCCGAGGGGCTTTGGCACAGCCTCGGTGTAAGGTTTGGGTCTGTTGAGCTAGTGTTCAGGCCTGCAGATTCTTCCAATATCTTAAATGCACCTACTTCCTCTTATTTGGCGTGGTCTTTGATTGAGGATGTCATAACCTAGCCAAGAGAGAATGTTTTTCCTCAAGAGCTTCAGCAGTGGGCCCAGATAGTTTTGATGCATCTTTTGTTTTATTGGTGTGAAAATGGCTTTATCTTTACTTTGCATTCAGAAGGTGGATCTGGGAGAATTGCTTTACTGCTATGCTTATTCTTGTCCTAAATAGAGTATCTGTTTCTGAAAGATTATAAAGAAATGTAAAAGAAAGATTAGGATTGAGAAAGGGAAGGATTGTCAGTGAATAATACAATAATACTAACGTGCGAGTTATCTATGGGATCAGGGTTTTACCATGACTCTGTGCTTCCCTTGGAATTGCAGGTGGTATCAAACTTATAGATATTAAAATTGCTTCTGCATTTTCCTCTGACATGAGAAGTGTTCATCAGTTAATCTGGGTGTTGGTGGTTTTTTTTTTTCTTCTCCCCTGCGAAATTGCAATTAAAACAAGAAAGTAATGCTTTGGGGTTTTAGTTGTGGAAGGAACAAAGATTCATTAGGGGGCCTTGCTTGCAGAGGCTAACTACTGGAGCTGTCTGTGTTTAGCTGTCTGCAGGAACCATCTCAGAGAGAGAGTGTTTCTTGCTACTTCTAGTCTGTATTTTGTAATTTAGGAGACTTTAATCTGTGGTATTGCAAACAATAGCTTCATTTAAAAAAAAAAAGCTTTAGCTTGTGTTATCTCTCGTGTTTCTGGAGTGTTTTGATGTCATAACTGAAAATGCAACTATTTGTCAATAGCAGGAGCGTTTGTTTGGAGATCAGTAGCCCTAGAGGAATACCGTGTCAGTGCGTGGTGGTGATAATATCTCTGAAACTAAATCATTGTAGGTATGAGTTTACATAAAGGTAATTTCAAGATCATTAATCTAGGTGTGGAGTAAGGAGGAAGTGTAATTGTTTTGCACCAAATGGAATTAAGCTTAATTTTGTTAAACTGCTCTTGGTTTCCATTTGGAAGCTTTTAATTTTTTTTTTCCCTTAATGGTTCTTGACTCAGCATTACAAAGGCAGCTAGCATGGAACTCGTGTCATCATGAAATTTGGTGGCTGTGTTCCACTTCTGTGCAGTTTCATAACGGCAAAAGAACTGTCAAATGAACTATAGCAACCCAATGTGCTTGAAAAATCTTCTTATTTTTAATCAAAATCTGAAATTAGTAGTCCCAACCACTCATGGATATCTTGTGTACAATCTAGTGGTGTGCTAGACTAAACAGGAATGAAGATTAAATAGTTATTCATGTGGAATCAAGGTGCAAGAGAGCTCAGCGCCTGCTCGGCTGGCTCTCGCCCCGGGAAGCGCGCGGGGTGGCTGTGCCGGTTTGGCTGCGGGACACGCATGCTGCTGGAGAACTCCAGGTGCGTGGTTCTTAACCACCGTTGCCAGAGGGGACCCAATGTTGTCTAGTACAGGTGCTCTCTTCAGCAGCACTGCTATGTACGTGGGGCCCTTCCTCTTTTTTAAAATCCCCACAGCTCTTCACATAACTGAAGATTCTGTTCTTGAACTGGTTTGGTGTGTAAGGAGGTCATGATGACAAACAGCTTAACCACAAGACCAAATCTTAGTTATAAATAAGTTGGATGGCTTGTTCGGTATGAAATAAGTTTATAATATCAAGGTATCCTCCTTATAAATTTTGGGAGTGTATCGTGGTATTATAAAGAACTTATGGATGAGAGGGGGAAAAAAATGAAGGAGGGAGGGGCGAGAGAAAACTCTTAGTTACCTGTAAATTTAAATCCTATTTTCTTAAGTCCTAAGCCACTTAATGCATTATAATCATTGTGTTTGCAGCTGGGTTTTTTTGGAAGTACTGTGAAGAACTTGCTGTTGACCTTCAGACAAGCTTACTGTTTTGTGTTTTGTGGTCTCAACAAAGTTTGAATATGTTTTGGGTATTAATATTTATTTCTGCTGCATCATGAGCTAAGCAGGGCAAATCCAGTTGTGGTGCAGGGTGTAGAAGCAATGTTGAGTACACTGGATCTGTAAGAGCTGGGTACATACTATCTTGTAGTAGTGCTTTTTAGTAAGTAGCACTGTTCTTTCATGTCAGCCACAAAGGTTGTACTCACTTCATGGGAAACAACAAATACACATCAGTGGTTGATCAGTGTGGGGTGTGGGTGAATCTCACGTTCAGGGAAATAATGTGGAGATCTCTCTACTCAGTTACTGGGACACCAGCACAGGTTAATTCCGTTAATGGGAAAGGATTTTTTTCTTAACCTTTGGGTAAAAAATGGAAGTAACTTTCAAGGCTGAGCAGAGCTAATACATTTAATTTTGAACATGAGTTTGATATTTATACGATGTCTTATACTGATAATATAATGTAGAAATGTTAAGAGTGCAAAGTGAAACTGCTTTTAATTAAAGCTGTGTGGTTGGATGGGAGTCCTTTCTTTGTGTCTTTGCTATAGCTAATGCAGAGGAGCTGCTCGTCTTGTCAGGCCTGGGTTTCCACATGTGTTTGAATTTATGCTGTCTAACATGAGTCACTGACGTACAAGTTTAAGTGATATTTCCATGAAGCATGTCCCCTTGCTGCTGCTTGGTGAGGCTTTGCTGACCGAGGCTGCGAAGCTGCATCTCTCCAGTAGATGGAGCGTGATCTACACGGAGCCGCAGAGGTTACCTGGCTTCCTGCCCCTCCGGCTCTGAGCCACAGGGTCAGCACCCCCACCGGAGTTATTTCTTGCTGGAATGTTGTTGTCTTCAAAGATTTGTATCTAATTCCTGTTACACTGAAGCAACGTTTTCATTCGAGGCAGGAGCCCGCTTGATTTTTAGGACAACTTGAGTTTTTCTTTGGCACCTTTGTTGTGTGCATTGTCTGAGTTACAGAGGTGGAACATAGAGTGGTTTGCTTGCCTGCAAAATGCATTTATCTTATAAGCTAATTTGTGTAAAATAAAGATTCATAAGTGTGTTACAAGAGCATGGCCTTAAACAATAGCTTTTGCTTCAAATCTCAGTCTTGATTTTGGGATATGGACAGATAATTTATCCCAGAATGTTCCCTTGAAATGAAAATTAATTCTGCTCCTTCAAAATGGTGAATGTAGGCCACTGCTGAAGGTAGGTCTTGTGTTTGTGCAAATTTCATGTGTCACTATAACACAATATGTACAGAGGGGGAAAAGGTAGTTAGAGTTTAAAATAACTCTGAATAATTTTTTTTCTATCTTCTTTACCCTTCTGTTGTACTCTGCAGTGAGGATGATGATGACCTTCAATACAAGGATCATAATTATGAAGTGCAACAGCAAAAATGTTTAAAGATACGTAACAGGGTGAAATGGACACGGGATGAGGTAACACTTTTTTTTTTTCTTCACTTTCTTATATTGGTAGCACATAAAATGTTATTATTTAGTGTCACATTGGGATAGCATGTAACATTTATTGGCTGAGGTTATATCTTAACAGGATGAAAGGCTAAAGAAGCTGGTGGAACAAAATGGTACAGATGATTGGGTTTTCATTGCTAGTCACCTACAAGTAAGTTGAATCTCTGCTTTAGTTAAGTTCCCTTTTTATATTTGTTTCCTTTGATCATATGTCCAGTTTAGAAATGAGGTGAAATAGAAATCAGAAACATGTAATAGTAAAAAAATACTTTAAAGGATGCCTGTAAATTGGACTTTAGGTTTTCTAAGGTCTGTGCTAGATCTCATCAGCTTAAGTGATGGTCTGAAATGACCAAAAATAATTTATGCCTTCTGTCCACACTTGCCATTTTTTTTTTCATTCTGGAATATGTTCCTGTTTCCTACTGGTTGCATCACTTGTGGTGGTTAAATCTGCAGTTTACAGGTTGCTTCTGAAGCAGTTAGAAGTGTGGGTTGCATTTAGAGATTGCTTGAAAGGAGCAGAATCAATTTCTTAAACACCTTAGCAAAAGGGTGTGTGGGGGTTATTTTGGTTTGTGTTGGTTGGGTTCTTTATTTGGTTTTGGGATTTGTGTTGGTGGTTGTGTGGTTTTCTTTGGTTGGGTTTTTTACAGTGATGTCTGCTTCTGTAAGATATGTAGATCTTTCCACTCAGTGATACCTTCAGTTGCTATGAATGGGTTTCTTGGAAGCTTCCTACTGACATTTAAAATGTCTTGGTTTGTTCTGATGATCAGGTGGAATGAATGAACTGTTGGATCAAACATTAAATGACTCCTCAGCTGTATGAGCTGGTAGAAGTACCTACAACTAGAATCAATTATGTTTGTTTCTCTTCTGATTAAATGTTAGAAAATGTCTTCATGGTTCTTTATAATATTGAGTGAGGTGTTAATGTTTGTGTGAAGTCTGTGTGTAACTGGGTAAAAATAGACTTGAATTTTAAATGCTGAACATCTATAACTTTTCATTGTTCTCATGTCTGTGCAACTGTGGTACCTCTGATTCTTTTTTTTTCCAGGTGGCAAAGTATAGATATCAGGGAATGAACTGAAACCTTCTAAATTTGAGTGCATAAGCAGATCAATATTCCTTGTGTGTACATTACCCCTGTCCAAAAAGCAGTTAAATGAATGAATGGCAGAGGAGAAAGAGATAATATCAAAAAGCTTTTATACTAAATTGCTTAAAAATACAATGTTTGGTGATACTGATCTGCAGGTGTAGTATGGAGCTACATGTAACAGATCTAAGACTTTAACCTGACAAAAAGTTCTCTAGCTGAAAACAAATGCTTCTGGAGACAGAAAGCTATTGTTCATCTGGGCCCAGTGAGGTTGAACAAAGGCTCCCCAGCTACCATGGGGAACGTGTGGAGGATTAGGTTGCCCATTGCAGAATTGTTGATGTTGGAGGGAACTTCTTGATATCATCTCACCTGAGCCCCCCTGCTCAAGCAAGGTCAGCTGAAGCCAGCTGTCCAAGACAGTGTCCAGTTGGGTTTTGAATATCTCTGTGGATAGAGACTCCAGGGTTCAAATTGGAAAGCTAAATAATAGAGGCTCACATAATTAACACCTGTTACTGATGGTCTTTTGCCAGGAAAACCGAGTGTCTCTTGAGTCACTAGTGTGTAAAGGCACTCAAACTGCCATGGTTTCTGAAGCCCATTTTGCTATTGGGCATTGGGCTGAGCACAAGTAAACCTTACCCCTGTTCTGCCAAAAAAAAAAGTGAAGATAGCTTAAAGGTTCCTCTCAAGAGGGAACAAAGATTGTATTCTCTTTCAGTTGCGGCTAAGGCAGACCTGGAAAACTTTGTTTCCTTCCATCATTTGCTAGTTAAACATGAGCCAGCAGCATGCCCAGGAGGGCCAACCGTATCCTGGGGTGCATCAAGCATGGCATTGCCAGCTGGTCCAGGGAGGGGATTGTCCCACTCTACACTGTGCTGGTGTGGCCTCACCTCGAGTACTGTGTGCAGTTTTGGGTGCCACAGTACAAGAGGGACACAAAGCTATTGGAGAGTGTCCAGAGGAGGGCAACAAGGATGGTGAAGGGTCTGGAAGGGAAGGCTGGAGTCCCTTGGTTTGTACAGCCTGGAGAAAGGGAGGCTGAGGGGAGACCTCATCACAGTCTATGGTTTCCTGATGAGGGGGAGCAAAGGGGCAGGCGCTGATCTCCTCTCTTTGGCAACCAGTGATAGAACCAGACAGGGGAGGTTTAGGTTGGATATCAGGAAGAGGTTCTTTACTGAGAGGGTGGTCGGGCACTGGCACAGGCTCCCCAGGGAACTGGTCACAGCACTGAGCTTGACTGAGTTCAAGGAGCGTCTGGACAATGCACCCAGTCACATGCTCTGACTTGGCTGGCCCTGTGTGGAGCCAGGAGTTGGACTTGATGGTCCTTATGGGTCCCTCCCAACTCAGGAGATTCGATGATTTGTTTTTGCTTCCTCACCCAAATATGTCCTGATTTGAGAAATGTCTGGATGATAAAACACTAGGAGGCCACAACTTTATTGCATTGAAAATGGGAGCAGCTCTCCTGTGCTGAGTCTGTCTTTTACACCTTGTCTCCACTGGGACATTATAATGTTTTGTAACAAGCTCTAGTGTGTGTTTTAATCATACAGTATCTACTTGTCATTAACTTGAAGGTACTGTGATCAATGTATTTTTAGAAGTAACTGTTTTGATTGTTTAGTCTTATTGACTGCTTCTTGTTTAACTTCATTGCAATATGGTAATGCCTTTACTTGGTAGACAAGCCCAACAAAACCTTGTAATCAATAATTGCTATCCTGTGACCTGCACTGAAGAGTAAATGGTAATGTCCCAATCTCCAGTGTACCAATATCCTGTGCTGGGGCAGGCTCTTATGTGCATATTTCTAAGGATTAGACCAACTACCCTGAGAGTCCCAAACTTTCCTAGAGACAGTTTTTAGGAGGCTAAGTGAGAGCTTACTTCTCTTTTGGGAACAATATTTCAAAAGATCCTTAGTGAAGCTACAGAAAGGCACCATCTGTCCTGAGCAGAAAAAGCAATGTTCTTTAATTAGTATGTGTTAGGTAAACTTGATAAAAATCTGTTTTCTTTAACACTCTAGTAAAGAGCTGAGAATATGTTCACTTGGGAATTAGTAGAGAGTATTGTTTTATTTGATAGGAAAAAAAATTCCTATAAAAAATTTGAATCATAGAGCAGTTTGGATTGGAAGGGACCTCAAAGCCCATCTCATTCCAACCCCCTGCCATGGGCAGGGACACCCCCCACTAGACCAGGCTGCCCAAAGCTCCATCCAACCTGGCCCTGAACACTGCCAGGGAGGGGGCAGCCACAGCTTCTCTGGGCAGCCTGAGCCAAGGCCTCATCAGCCTCATTATAATAATACACCCCCCCCCTAATATCTAATCTAAACCTACCCTCCTTCAGTTTAAGGCCACTACCCCTTGTCCTGTTACTACACTCCTTTGTAAAAAGTCCTTCCCCAGCTTTCCTGTAGGCCCCTTTTGGTACTGGAAGGCTGCAATAAGGTCTCCCTAGAGCCTTCTCTCTTCTTCAGGTTGAACAAGTCCAACTCTCTCCGCCTGCCTTCACAGGAGAGATGCTCTGATTATCTTTGTGTCCCTGGACTTATCTCTGGACTTGTTCCAGCAGCTCAGTATCTTGTACTGGGAACCCCAGAGCTGGACACAGTACTGCAGGTGGGGTTTCACCAGAGCTGAGGGGCAGAATCACCTCCCTTGACCTGCTGGTCATGCTTCTTTTGATGCAGCCCAGGATACAGTTGCCTTTGTGGGCTACAAACATGCACTGCCAGTTCATGTTGAGCTGGCCGTGCATGCTTGGCATCAATCAGCACCCTCAAGTCCTTCTCAGGGCTGCTCTCAATCCGTTTTCCACCCAGCCTGTAGTCATTCTCGGTATTGCCCTGACTTGTGCTGGACCTTGCACTTGGCCTTGCTGAACTTCATTCAGTTTGCCTGGGGCCATATCTGAAGCCTCTCAAGGTCCCTCTGGATGGCCTCCCTTCCCTCCAGCATGTCAACTGCACCCCACAGCTTGATGTTACTGGCAAACTGGCTGAGGGTGCACTTGATCCCACTGTCTGTGTCAGTGGCAAAGATGTTAAACACTGCTGGTCCCAGTACTGACCCCTGAGGAATGTCACTTGTCACTGGTCTCCAGTGACCACTGCTTGACCATCTAGTCAATTCCTTATCCGCTGAGCGTTCTCTTTGTCAAATCCATGTCTCTCCAGTTTAGACACTAGGATGCCATGTGGGGAACTGTCAATAGCTTTGCACAAGTCCAGGTGGATGATATCAGTTTCTCTTCCCAGGGCTGTAATCCCATTGTAGAATGCCATCAGAGTTGTCAGGAAGGATTTTCCCTTTGTGAAGTCATGTTGGCTGTCACCAGTCACCTCCTTATTTTCCATGTGCCTGAACATAATTTCTAGGAGGACCTGCTCCATGACCTTGCTGGGCACAGAGGTGACACTGACCAGCCTGTAGTTCCCCAAGTCTTCCTTTTTTTAAAAATGGGGGTTATATACCCCTTTTCCAGTCAGTGGGGGCTTCACTGGGCTGCCATGACTTCTCAAATATGATGGAGAGTGGCTTAGCAACTTCATCTGCCAGTTCCCTCAAGAACTATGGATGCATCTTATCAGGTCCTGTGAACCTGTGCACCTTCAGGTTTTTTAGATATTCTAGAGCCTGATCTTCTCCTACCCTGTCCTGTTCTCCCAGTCCCTGCCTTTGCCTTCTGTAACTTGAGCGGTGTGCCTTAGACCCTGCCAATGAGTCAATCACCTACAGTTTTTCTTTAAAGAGTAAATTTTGAATTTGATTATCAAGCAAGATCATTGAAGTAATTAGAGCTTTGTGCAAGGCTGTGGGGTTTCTTTGGAGAAGAGTTGTTATAAACAGCAGGAAGAAGAAATAATAAGGGAGAATTTAAGTGTTATACTTAGAACAAAGGTCTGAATAAGTCTCATGATTTGAAATAAGCTAATAATTCTGGCTAGCTAATATTTGCAGTTTTATATTTTCAAGAGCTTAACAGCTACACTGGTCTTCTTAAACTGTTTCAGAATCGGTCAGATTTTCAGTGCCAGTATCGATGGCAGAAGGTACTAAACCCAGAATTGATTAAAGGTCCCTGGACTAAAGAAGAAGATCAGAGGGTAATAGAAGTTAATTGATACTGTATGCTTTTACTGAAGTACAATTGGCACGTGACTGCTAAGAATGTGTACTTTTGCTTAGGCTTTATCCCCACTAAAATGATGCCTGATTCATCTTGTGATGTACTTCTATTACATTATGCTGGGAGGGGGTGGAGGGGGAATAATAAAATGCAGCTGCTCTTAAGTAGATGGAATGTCTGGTGTGCTCAAGTGTTTAATTTCCCTTTGCTCAGGTTGCTAGCTGGACTACTGTAGTTTACCAAGTAGAGGAAATCTCATTACAGCACTAAAGATCAAAGGTCTCATTTCCATCTTTTGTTCCTCAAACCCACCAGACTTACAGGGGTTGGGAATAAGGGAAATTATTTCAAATTCTATTGGTAGAGAAGCTGGCAGTGGTATTTTAGACTCCTTTTCTCCATCTGTTAATCCACACTGCAGCTTTTTGCCTGCAAAGCCTGGACTGCCCTGTAGGGAGGTGCACGTTCAGCTTTCACATATGATATTTCAAACTGAGTACTTATTCCCACCATTTAAAACTTGTTGAAGGTGTTTAAAAGTAGTGTTTGCCATTTGTAAATATGATCTTCCTAATCTACTTTTGTTACAGCCCTGGTCAGTCTTTTAAGAAAAAGCTGCTAATTTGTAAAAACACATAGAAATGGGGTGAAGGTTGGGAGTAGAGGTGTGGGGTTTTCCTCATGGATGCATTGTTGCAAAAGGTCAAATTAAGCATGTTTACCAGCTTCTTTTTTGGGTTTTCCTACTGTTAGCATGTGTAATGGGAGACAGAAAGGAAACTTCCACATGGATGTTTTCATCAGTATATACTTATATTCTAAACACGTGAATTTGGAGTTAGTAAGCAATTTTTATGATTTCTTGAAAAATAATTTTTAAAACTCCCAAGTCACTGCCTGCCTCTTTAGGTGTAGTATCTTGTCAAATTGGCTATTACAATCCTATTCTAAAATGTGAGTTTATCAGTGTTCTCAGCCTTTGATTAGGAAAATTAATGTTTGGAATGATAATGTACTCTCATCTGTGTTCCAGCTTATTGAATTAGTTCAGAAGTATGGTCCGAAGCGCTGGTCTCTAATCGCAAAACTCCTGAAAGGAAGAATAGGCAAGCAATGCAGAGAGAGATGGCATAACCATCTCAACCCTGAGGTAAAAAAATCTTCATGGACAGAAGAGGAGGACAGAATAATCTATGAAGCTCACAAGCGTTTGGGAAACCGATGGGCTGAAATAGCAAAACTTCTTCCTGGAAGGTGCTTCTCAACTCTTTGTGTCATATATTGGGATGTGGAAAGCAGTCAGCACACACCTCTTTCCAGAGTAATCTGTTAGAGAGCATCTGTTGAAACTCACTTCACAACATCTTTACCTTGACAGATAGTGATTTTTATTTTTTTTAAGATCTTTTGCAATTGATTATGTATTCTTTAAAAACTATAAAGCCAATATAAAGAGCTCTAACACTCTGCTGGTTTCTTAAAAAAAAATAACCTGTTTACCTGGAGAAAAAATTGTAGTAGAGCTGAGGAGTAACAGTAAATTATAATGCAAGAATGCCTTAAAATCCTCAGACTTCATAGGAAAGTGCCTTCAGTATTATGCAGTTGATGACTTTCTCTTTGGTTTAAGATCAGCAATTTTTTTTTTTATATTTTTTTTTTTTTTTTGTTTTTGTGGAACACTTCTTGTTAAATAGGACACTTGAAAAAGAGAGTCTTTGTAACCTTCAAAAGCCTGGGCTTAGGAGTCATGCATTACAAAGCTAGTTGGTTACTATGTAGTCTCTAAGTTAAGAATAAGTTGTATACATTGTTCTACTTTGTTTCAAGTGTGATTGCCAGCTTAAGTGGCTGTGGAAAACAAATTTTAGTGTGTGAAGTGTTTAATGACAGTTTTTTGGGGGTGTTTTTTGCTTTTTTTTTTTTTTTTTTTACTTTGTATTCTTAGTGTTGAATTTCAGTTAAGCTGTCCTTATCTGAATTTGATATGTATGTTCAGGAGGCAATTCTCTAGTTGGGCATAAGGAATGTCACCATTTGTTATGTTGGGAGAATAATCCTTCAAGATGTGTGTTTAAAAATTTGCCATTTTGACTAAGAACACAATCCACACATCCCAGGCAATCCATTCCTCCAAAGGATTTAATCTTAATAGAATTTCAGAGAGGGAAGATGAGTTTCTTAGGACAGTGGTGATCCTAGTTCACTATCTTATTTGTTGAAAATAAATCCACGATGCGACTCTTAGCTAAAGACTGGATCCTAAACTTGGAAGATTTGTAGAGTCTAACACTTGTGGGATGAAGAAGACAAATATTTCTTGGAGTTGAGCTTAAATGAAAGATGAGGCTTAAAGCAATTGTTATTTCTGTGTACCGCTCTAAGGCTAGCAGTAATATTGCTAGTATTTTATTGGACTGTAATGCATTGATACTCCTGCCTTAGTGCTCGACTAGTGCTGTTACAAGTGATTTCAGCCCGCTTGTCAGCCTGTGGGCGTTTCCTTTCCAAGGGGAGTGGCATGGTCTGCCATGCCTGCTTCCCCCATGCAAGATCAAGGGCACCAGGAGGTAGTGGGATATTCCTCCACAAAGCTGTACATGAACTCAGAGCTGGGGATGCAGGCTACCATTCTTTAGAAGAGACATCTTCCACTGGCAAACCCTAGCCACAGTGACCTTATTATGCTCTGGGACAGTAGGTTGATTGCCTTGGCTTCATGTTCTGCAAATTTGTGGCAGAGGGTAAATAACATAGTGACAGAGAACTCATAGTTGTTCCAAGTATCCCAAGAAAAAGCTTTTTGCCCAGGATCACAGCCAGGGCCAAGGTTTTCTCTTTTGCTACGTTTAATTTCCTGCAGACTTGGAAGTCTAAGGAAGTTTTGAAAAGAGTAACTTTCTAGTCATTATGCCAAAACCTCACTGCTAATAGAACTTTCTGTCCAAGCTGCTGGAGCTTTCTGGGTTTGTGGCTTTGGATTAACCTACTGTACAAACCCTGTAAATTATTCTCTATATTAAACTTTAAGATACAGAAACCAGTCACTGTTGTACACTTTCATTTTAGGACTGATAACTCCATTAAAAATCACTGGAATTCAACAATGCGAAGAAAGGTGGAACAGTTAGAAGATGGATACTGGAAAGGTGGATACTTAGAAGATGGCATAAAGTCTGAAAGAGCTAATTCATCCACACTGCAGCCCCAACCTTCTCTGACTATGGAACACTCGCACGCTCAGAATCAGTTTTACATACCTGTTCAGACACATGTAAGTTCAAAATCCAGAATAATTAGTATTTCCAAGTTTCAAACAATCTGTTTGGTTTGGAATGAGAAACTAATGTGAAAGAACGAAGATCTGTTGAGTATTTCTTGTGATACTCTGGGAACTTAGGATTTGTAAACCATAGCAAGTAGTTTATACAGCATAAACTAGAGATAATTTTATAGCCTCCCTTTCTTTAGGGTTTGTAAAATGATTCATGTCTCTCTAGATTCTAGGATACCAGTATGCCTCACCAGAAGGCAGCTGTCTAGAACATGCTTCAGCTTCTTCCAACATAGTTCAGGTAAATTGTTAACGGGCTTTGTAAATGAAGGGAATCTACTGTGTATTATGCTGTAAAATGAAGAGTTAAAAAAGCTGTAGCTTCAAAACATCTTTATGTCTTTATCATTCACCAAAACTTATGTAAGTGTGCCTCTAAGTAGGCTTGCTAGCTTAATTTGGTAGGTCTAGGTAGGAAAAAAAAGCTGTCTTTATACATCCCAGAAACACAATGGCTGTGCTTATTTTTGACAGAAGTATGACTTGAAACACTCTATTAGTTAAATCCTTAGGTTGGAATTGTGACCAGTTAGCATTACCTAGTTTCTGAGAGCTTTAAAGACAAGATTTTACTTATGAAAGAGTTCGGATAAATAACATAAGTGTCTTACACTTATGGCTCTGTTTTTCGTTCTCAGTAAGTTTGGGTTTTTTTCTGGCTGATAAACTTTTTTCAATCAGTTGAAAATGCTCTTCTGCAACATTTGAAATGCTCAATTACTTTGGGCTCACTTAGAATATATCTCCTTTGGGCTCACTTAGAATATATCTGAAGTTCCTCATGTCTTGCAGACTGAATGTAGATCTTTCTTTGTGATTTGTCTTCCTGGAAGAAATTTTGAGAATTTGAAATTAGTTGGAAAAAAAAAAAAAGGACACAGGGAATAATACATATTTAGTTTGTTTGTGCTACATGTGTTAGAGGTATTCTGCAGAACTCTGTTCCTAACCTCAGTTTCCCTCTGCAGGCCATCTGTTTCACGTTGCATTTTCTTCCACGATCTCAGTATAAGAATATGAATCACAACATGACACTCTGGATTGCTCTGTATAAAAACATATAGGATACTTTCTGCTCCTTTGAAGCCTTCCCTAAACTGGGGAGTATAACTAGTTTTGAAACTCATGACATATATCCTCACCTATATGTATAGCAATAATAGAAAGTTTTAAGGAGGTTAAAACCAAGCCAACCATCAAAACCAATCAATTAGTTTTCTTTCATGGTAGTAGTCCTAGGATTGTTTGTGTAGACACTGTCAGCAAATGCTGACAGATCTGAAGCCCTTTCTTGCACCCATAGTGAGGGTAAATATCTCAAAATACTAGAAAGCACATGAAAACACACACACATCCACCAAGTTGCCAACACAGTTGTTGTCTTTAATAGAAGCAAGAGGAGTGACTTGTGGTTAAAAGGTTCTATAGCATACTGAGCATTTGCGGGCCATGTTAGAGGCCTGTGAAAGCGTTAGCTTGTGTGTCACTTTAACATCGTATCTGTCTCCTGGTAGTTGCTGGAGTTGTTTTGCTTGCCAGTGACTATTGTATTACAAAGTAATGATACAGCTTGAACAGCTCTGTTCAAACAGTGTGGGTTTCTGTTAAAAGTGTAACTATGTTATAATACAGAATCTTTACTGTGGAGGCGGTGGTGGATATGGAAAATAGTAATGGCTTCTTTCTTAAATTTTTCAGCAGTCATTTGTTGATGATGATCCTGATAAAGAAAAGAAAATAAAGGAACTTGAATTGCTACTTATGTCAGCAGAGAATGAAATCAGAAGAAAACAAGTGTCTTCTGTAAGGACTGTAGATTTCTGTAAATATTTGCATATACTTTACTGAGATTAATCCTCAGCATTTTAGTAATCGCTGTTTGGTTTTGTGCGGTGCTTTTCCACCTGACCTTCTAAAATCATGCATATGGCTATTTGGTCGTAAAACAAAGTTTATATATTAGAATTGAGGCAAATTATTTTTAGTGCTGTTTTCTGCCCTGATTTGCAATTTGGCAGTTTCTCCTAAGACCCAGGATTTTATTCCTCTTCAAGAGGATTTATTCATACTGCCACTATTCATGTGTAAAGATCTGCAAAGTCGATCATCAGAGAAAGGTGAAAAATGCATAGGTTTTGCCCTATTTGATTTCAAAACATCCTCTAGATTCTATTTTTATCAAACTTCTCTGAGTTCTTGCCATACTGATTGCCCACATTTGGACATGACAGTATATAAGTTTGCACTGTACAAAATCTTAGATGTACTTAACTGGAATGAGGGAAACTTGCAGATGACAGTCACTTGTTTACAGCTCTCTCTTGCTGAGGAAATAACATGACACCTAACCAACCCAACCATATTGATTATTACTATTTAGGATTACAGGTGAGCTTCCATTTTTTTGTGGTGCAGCTATTCTTGCCATTCTCTTGAAGCAGTGCAATGTTCTGCTTACCTAGTGGCATCTGCTTTGCTTCTAGGTTTCCAGTGAAAATTAAAATCTGTTTATTGAGTACTAAGAAGTCTACTAAACTGGGGTAATAATTTAAAAGTTAAGTAAGCAATAAATGCAAAAATCTGTGTTTAAAAAAAAAAAGGATCAAACAAGTATTTCACGTTCTAGAAACAGTTTCTAATCTTAAAATGTACCTGTGTTCTGTAGTGAAGATGACTTCATAATATACTGATGTTCAGAAACACAGGAAACATGCAGCAGAGATGGCTTCCAATACAACCCATAATTATCTAAGTTATAAGCATGTATAAGATATGAATGAGAGGTAAGATAACAATCTTAGACAACTTGAGAATGTTCAGTATGTTGTTGTAAGGAGAAGACTAACTGCATTAATGCAAACAGTAATCACTGTTTGAAAAAGCAAAAATTACAAATTACTAATCAATCTTTCCACACACTCCTTTCCCCTCCCCCCTCCTCCCTGAGGTCACAGAATTGATGCTTTTGAACTTCTGTGGTGAAGAAGATTAACATGTCTCTTCATACTTTTTAGCAAGCTGGAAACTTACCTTCTTGGTCTGGAAGCTTTGCCATGGAAGATTGTGTGTCTAATACACTAAATAGCCTTGAGGAGCAAACAAGTGAATTCTACAGCATGGATGAGACCCATGGCACATCTGTTCAGCAGAGTTCACCAGCCAAGTATCTGGCTGTGGAAGCAAATAAAATGTTGTTGTCCCTTCCGACTATCGCAGAGTTTGCAGATACACTAGAGCTTACTGAATCTGTAAGTCTGTTTTAAGCCTGTATTCTGAACACAAATATGGTTTTTAGGAACATCAACTCATACAATATGTGTAAAATACTCTTAAAATTGACTTACACTGTGCTTGTCTGTAACTTCATCCATGTTGAGTGGTTTGTTTTGCTGTCCATTTAAAACAAATTTTGTTTTAAAATGTTCATTGATTTTAGGATTGTGTGAAGGGTACAAGGAGAATAATTCAGTATATGTTTTTTGGAGGTAGAGGGCTATTGGATTGGCTTGGAGATTGTAAAATAACCTTGGGTAAGCCTGCTAGTGTTTGCCTGTTCTGCACCTTGCCTCATAGGATCCAGTCACATGGAGTGACGTCGCCAGTTTTGAGCTTTCAGAGGTTGTTGCATCTCCTGTCAAGCCAGCTCCGGTCAAACTGATGCGGATTCAACACAATGAAGGGGCTTCTGAGTGCCAGTATAACGTCAGTATTGTGCTCGATGGCAAAAAACACAGCAGCACCAGTGGAGAGGAAGAAGCAGTTTTTCCAGCAACCCCAAATGTTACTAAATTCAGCACTCCCCCTACTATCCTAAGAAAGAAGAAGAGATTGCGCGCTGGGCAATCAGCAGTTGAACTGAATGATGGCTTGTGTAATGATGCCATCGATGTTGCACTAAAGCATACACCAGTGAAAACACTACCATTTTCTCCATCACAAGTGAGTTTATTTTAAAATATGGCTAAACTGTGAACACTGCAGTGGGTGGATTATAAATTACAAGTACTTTCTTCCCTAGTTGTGCATCTTTATGAAGGTAAATACTTTATTCAACAATTGCTTTTTAATGTATTTCCTCTGTTTTGAAGAATAACTTGGAGGGGAGGGGGTGGCGACATGTCTCAGTTCACACTTTCTCATGCAAATAATTGACAGAGACCTATTGTCTCTGTGACCTAATTAAGCAGTAGGGATTTTAAGGAGAAAATCAAGGTTTCAGTGATAAATATCACAAAGGTCTTGGCTTAAACTAGTCTTAACTTTTATTGGGCTTTGTCAGTAAAAGCCTTCCAGATATATACATGCAATTTATTATACCACTCAGTAAAGTGGTGAAGCCTTGTTCTTTAAGGTTTCTTCTTGTTTTGTTTTTTTCTCTTTTGCACTTAGTTTTTCAACACTTGCTCTGGAAATGAACAATTTAACCTTGAAAATCCTGCATTTACATCAACTCCGATCTGTGAGCAGAAAGTTCTTATTACAACTCCTCTGCACAAGGAAATGACACCAAAAGATGAAAAGGAAAATTTGGGGTAGGATTATTACGTTAAACATCTGGTGGTGTTGCTCAAATAAAACCAAGCTTTTCTAAGCGCTGATAAATTAGCCTACCTGTATGCATACTGTGAATGAATTTTAAAATCCCTACCACTTAAGTATTTGTGTATAAATGAACTGGCTTCCTGGTCTTAACAGAAAGTGACTTGCATGCAGTCAAAATTTTTCATTTTTAAAATACTGAACAAAATACAATTCCAGTGTAGTATACTTGGGGTAATGCTGTGGTGATCTTAATACTTTCAGATTCATGGTGGTGATATCTGTTGTGTAAATTAAGGTATTTAAAAATGCTGCTTAAATTAATTTTATTACATTACCATTGATAAAATATTTAAACACATGTATGAACACTTTTCTACACCTGAATAGTGTTAGAACTCCCACGATTAGAAGGTCGCTTATGGATACAACACCAAGGACACCAACTCCTTTTAAAAATGCTTTGGCTGCTCAGGAAAAAAAGTATGGTCCACTCAAACTTATGGTATGTGATGACATTCTTTATTTGAGAATTCAAGTCTAAACACCTTCTTGGTTTTGAGATATTGTAGGCCTCAGCATGATTTTAGAGAGTATTTTCTAAAATGCTGTTATTTCAGTGACATTTCATATTACCCTAGAGAACAGCTAGAGTGTGAATCAAATGTTTCGGATTTTTGTATGTTAGGCTAGTACCTTTCAGTGTAGCATGGAGGCATTGACTGGTATTTGGTACGTATGATGATCTGATCCATAGTAACCCTAAACACATTGGTTCTGCATTTGGGAGTAGCTTTAAGGTTATGTAGCCTTGCTAATGCTGCCTTTAAGAGGTGGTAATATCAGCATCCAGAATTTATCATTATAATACTTTAGCTTCTGTTTTTTTCAAAAGCAAACCTGTAAGTGAAAGAGTGAATGTGTGCCTCCTCTGACTGCATAATCTAGTAAGGGTGAACTGGTGCAGATGAATGTGATTAACTTCATTATTTTAAGTAACTTTCATATTTGACTTGAAAAACTGCTTTACCTTTGAGTCCTCTGGATGATCTAAGAGCTGAGTTTTCTGGTTTTGGTTCTTCTAGTGCCAGGACTGTTTACCACAGCATGCTAGTATTCTGAGATTTATTTTTTTTTTAATGGGAAGACATTTGGAATTGGTTTATCCTTCTTGGGGGCTTACTTGAGAGATGGCTACATATTTCTTCATCTTAGAACCCAAAATCTTAATATAGCGATTCATGATTCCTCTGATTCTTCTGACTGTCACAGAACCTTTTTTTATGGTTGACTGTGGGTAATGTTACTTTTTTGTTTGTTTGTTCCACATGAATTCAATTTTTACTCTCTTCATAGCCTAGCCTAAGGTATGTTAATGCATAATAACTTTTGGAATTCAGCAGACACATGTTTTTCAAGTTCTGAAAAAATTCCAGCCAATATATATTGACTATTTATTTTCTGCAAACACAGAAGGTAGCTCAGACTTTGCCACAGGGCTTGGCACCATCTGTGTTACCCTATAGATTCACAGTCTCTCACTATGCAAATGGAGTGGTTTGGCATTCCTGTTTCTGTCCACTATTAACCTCCTGTTCAAAATCAAATTTTGAGGGCTTAAGGGAATTCTTCTCCTGTTGGTACACAAAGGAGCCATCTGTATGGCTTCTGTGAAATTCTGTACTGTACTTACGACTGTCAATGTCTTATTCAAAGATTTGTGTCAAGATTGATAGAAATTCCTTTCCCAACAACAGTCATACTTTTATAGGAGAGGTTTTAATATGCCTGGATGCATGCATATATACATATATGTTTATACATGTGTTTATACATCTCTATACATATTTATCCCTCTTGTCACAGGGTAGCCAATGCTAATAAATGTAAACAAGGAGTTTGCATGCCTTCTTCAATGCTACCTTGCATTTTTGAGGCACTGGTGTGCAAGCATATATTCAGCTAGAAATAATGTGGTGAAAGTGAATTGTAAAATCTGCATTACCTTGAAATGGTCATCTCTGGTTGTTAACTACAATAGCTTAAGTCTTTTTATCTGTTGCTGTGTTTTGCAAGATCTCTTTTCTAGCTTACATTAGCTGAAAGTAGAATATGGTAAAAACTAGCCACTAATAGGCTTCCTGTATTTTCTCCTCCAATTTTGATTAACTTAGTCACAACCACTTGCCTTCTTGGAGGAAGACATTAGGGAGATTTTGAAAGAGGAAACTGGAACAGATATATTTCTCAAGGAGGAAGATGACACAGTGTATAAAAGCTGCAATCAGGAGGTAACATTACAGTAATACTTTCAAATAGGAAGTAACTGCTTTTAAATATTACTTTACAACTTTTCTCTGCAAAATGTTTATTGCAGCACAACTCTTCTAAAAAAGTCAGAAAATCACTGGTTCTAGATCCATGGGAAGAAGAGGTTGATGCCCAGCTCTTCACAGAAGATAATAACTTAGATGTACAGGTAAGTATTAAACCGCTGAAGAGCATCACTGGCAGCAGTATTAATATAGAACTGAGTATCATGCATTCTGTCAACTAAAAGGAAGCATTAGAATTGATGTTAGATTCATAAATCTAGAAAGTTAAAATCATCTTCAGTTTGAAATACTAGCTTCAGTACTTAAACAGTACTTAAGTACTTGAATTTGTGCACGAATTCTTCCTCTAAGGCTTCAAGAGCAGGACTGGTCCTATAATGTGGATGCCTTGCAGCTATGCTGTTACGGTAAAGCTGCTTCCATGCTGTTTACCTATAGACTTCAACATACATGGCTTGATGAAGCTCTCATTATTATACCAGGAAGATGGTGTTTGCCCTTGTGTTCTACATGCTTGACAGTCTGGCAGGCATGTTCTGAAGATACCTGATCTCATGTTAGGCAGCAAGTTTTTCCTTTTCCCTCTTCACGTAGTACAGGAGTACTTTAAGAAACATCAAACACATAGATGATGAGGTTCATGGGCTTCCTTGGCCTGAAGGAATTTTGAATACTTTTCCCTCAACAACTAAGACAGCAAGAATTCAGAGATGGGGCTGTTTTGGTGCCTCATACCTTTAACAAGTAACCCAGTCTTTTTCCTGTGGACTAGTCTTGTAACTTGTAAGAAAATGTTATTCTAATCTAGTTCTCTAACATAGATACTTAAGTGTTTCATTCTGAAAGAGCAGAATGTGACTGTGACTCTTGATCAGGAGTAAAGCTATATTCAAGAGGTAGAAGCCAAAGCCCCTAAAAAGAATAGGTGCTTCAGTTATACTCCTTTCTGATTATTGTGGCTGGTTTCCTAAGTTCCCTTCCTAAATGCCCGGCAGACACGGTGGCAGGGCTGGGTGCTGGGTGGCAGGTGCTCTGCTGCCTAGGAAACCCCTACTTTTTAGGGGCATCTCTGGCAGGTGAGGGGCAGCACTGCTGCAGCCAGTCAACACAGTAATGAAATGCACCGTGTTGTTTCAGTACCGGCTTGTTGTGACAGACTATATCGTGCCTCCACCATGTTCAGCTTATTAAGCTTAAGGCAAGACACAAAATGAAGTTGTGGTGTATTAAAGGCAGCAGACTGGGAACAAAATTGCTTTTCCTCTGTTTTATTCAGGGATGCTGGTGCAACTGGAACAGTCGCCCTTAACAAAAGGGATAGTGGTAGTATCTGCTTTAAAAATGGAAAACATACCAGTCCTTAAGTAGAAATTGCGTGCCTGTGTGTTGGTAAGGTAGGAGTAGGGGCTGAGGTAGAATAAATATGCAAACTAGTTTAACGCCCTTGAATGGGGTGTTTCTGTAGGCTAACAGGTACATATGCCACCGTTACGCTCATCTAACTTCACTCTCTAAAATTGCCATCTACCTTTCTTCTGCTTTGCTGCAGTGAAGATGGACTAATTCTTTTTATTTCCATAAACATTATCAGCATATAAAACTCTCCTGGAATCATCAATCCAGTGCTTATTTCAGTTCTTCAAGCAGCTCCTCCTGCTGATACTGATATGATCCTTATTTTTTTTCACCCCAGCCTCCTTGTGCTTACTTTCACAAGGGTTTTACTAGAAGTGAATTGAGACCTTTTTTTGTATTTGAAACTGCTCTATCGTTACCACTTTATCCACTCTTGTTCTTAACAAAATGTAACCAGCTGCAAGGTGCCTTTCTATGAAAGAAACTACTTACTCTGTAATGCCCAAATCATGCCAGCAGAGATTTGCCTTTCTGTGCTCAGTATTGACTATGAATCCCAATATAGACCAGGTTAGTTCTTCATATACTGTTCATTAATAGTTCTTTTCAGATTCTTTCCTTGAGTATTTGCTTTGTTTACATTTTGACTTCTCTGATCACAGCAGTTGAAGACTATTTTTCCCTTTTTTCTTCATTAAATACTAATTATTATTCCTGTTCCATGCCCTTTTTTTTGTCAATAGTCAGAAAATGTCTACACCACATCTTTATTAACGATACCATTGTTGGAAATACACGACAACGGATGTAACCTGACATCAGAAAAACAGGATACAAACCCAGTAAACAAAGCAAATGTGGTAATTAAGAAGAAACTGAATGCATGTGCTTCCAAAAATGCCAAAATGGAGAAAGCTCTTCAGGTTGGGATGCAAAGAATTTTGTTAGTTTTGTTAGCAGGCTAACAAAGAATTTATTTTTGATTTCTGTCTTGTACTAACATCTCGAATTGGTCAATTCAGTGATCTAGTTTCAGTCAACGTTTCTATGATCTTTATATGTTGTTATTTGGTCATCTGTCCACAAAATGTCTTTAAACACAACCCTGGTGTTTCACTGAGTGATCTCTAAGATTTCAACATGGGGAAAGAAAATCAGGATAAGGTAAACCTACAGAATACGTTTGGGCACACAAGTCTAGCAGTAAGAAAACTTGAGTTGGTGCACACTAAGGTGCTCTGTAGCACTTAAGTTTCTCAAATTTGGCTGGTGCTTACTTGAGAATAAGCCCAGTGGGATTCATTACACAGGGTTTGTCCACAGTCTCTGCTTGGTCATTGTTCTTGTAACGTGCCTGGTCTTATACATCTGTATATTTTCTATATTGTTAAAACTGTGGAATCTAGTTTTCCCTCTGTGTGTCTCAACCACCAGGTTTAGGGAGAGATTCTCTTTGACTTGCCTTGGTACTTGTTCCAGTTTGACCCATAGGAAGTTAATGTATAAAGTTTTTGTGTTTTCTCAGAATATCTACAGCTATGTATTCATTAAAAAAAAAGGGGGGAGGGGAAGGGGGCACAAAAAACCCCAACAGGGCACTTGGAGCCTGATCTTCTATGTCCCACTTAATTGCTGTGAGGATGATGTGCTTTGAAGCACAGAGACAACAGTATTTCTTTCTGATCCTTTTTTATGAGAAGAAAGAACAAGCCTCATTTACTTGTGACAATAAAAAATAAATTAAAAATTAACTGCTGTGAATTCCAGCAAAGGTGAATTCATCTACCTGGCCTAGAACTGGCCTTGAGAATACTTGAAAGGGGAGCTTAGTCACAGTATACTCACAAATACTCTCATTGGAGTACTCTCTTTTTGCTCTTTCCCCTGAGAAACCCCCTCAGTCTACTGGCCCCTCTAACCACGACTCCCTTTCATGAACCAAGTCCTGCTAAATTTATAGAGAAACTTAAAATGGCAAATTTTCTCCATGCATCTCTGTGTGGAAATGATCCTTTGGGTAAGTTTCTAGCTCAATGTGGAAGTGAGAGGATTTTGCATTCTCCATTATGCTACAATCTGCTAGTGTCAGGTTCAATTCAGAGCTGCTACAAATCAGCTTCGGATTCAAGAAATCATGTTAATGTGCAGGATTTGCTCCATGGGAGAAGCAGGCCTAGTAGCTCAATTATTCTTCCATTCATTTTTTTTTTTTTCTTTCCAACTCCTTTGCCATTTCTAACACATTCCCAAAGCATCTGACTGTTCCTCCACAGCTGCCACTTTGGCTGGGTGAAGTCCCTCCCAGTGGTTCTTTCTCAGCTACCAAACCGTTTTGCTTCCTTGGTGCCTCCAGACAGCTGCCAATATGTATTTTTCTGCCTGTTGAACTCAGCATGTTCCAAGGGGAAGATATCCAAAGAGGAGATCAGATGACTTAATTAACTTCCCTTTTATGTGTCAGTTGTTGAATCAGTCTCTTTTTAAGTGTGTTTTTCATTTATGTATTACAACTTAAAACGTAACGCAGAGGCACTGCTAGGGAGCTGGACTAAGGGGTGGAGAGGGAGCTTTGTCATAGGTTTTACATATTGTACTGTAGAACTGAGTCCTCCTCAGTAAAATACACTGTTGCTGGAGTTTGATAATTTATTATCAATACAACCTCTGAAAGGTTGTATGAGAACTGCTCAAGTATTTTAGTTAAAACAATCTTTTAAACTGAATTTTATTTTATGCAGTCAAATTGTGAATGGGAAGCGGTTGTTTATGGAAAAACAGAAGATCAGCTTATCATGACTGAACGAGCCAGAAGGTATCTGAGCACATACACCGCTCCCAACAGCACTTCAAGGGCCCTCATACTGTGATGGTCACTGCAACTGACAACCGTCTCTTTCCATTGTAACAGACACAATGTTGAAGGCGATTCCGGCACAATACTTGTGAATTAAGTCTTTACTTTGAGACAGGCTGCCAAGGGAAACATTAAAGCTACCTGAAAGCGTCCTTTCTTCTATTGACTGACAAAGAACAGACACCAAGCTCTCTTACTCTCTCTGAAGGGATAGTACAAACAGTTCTGCAATTAGTTTCTCAAGTATTAAAGAAGTAACAGCCTAGAATGTGATAAAGAACGATAAAATACGTTGCAGTACTGACAACACACAGTTTTTAAGTCTGTTTTTTCATATTCATTCTTTTGACTTGCATTGCTTTTTTTTTCCCAGTTAGTGCATTTTCAATATAGAGTAGATTTATAGGTTGTTACTGGTTTCCAAAAGAGCAACATATGTGACTGAATGTGCTTTTGCTTATGTAGCATTTTTCTAGTATATAAAGAAACACAACGGAAAGGAATATAAAGGAAGGATAGAAAGTTGCACTACTAATTCTTTTGGTATGCTGCAAAACAATGAAATTAACTACAGTGTTAAATATATTTATTTGAGAATGGTACTAGAAGTAGGTGGAGGGGGGTAAAATAGGTTTTAGTGTAAAGCATCAGTATTTTCTTCATAAATCTCAAAATGAGATGATTGTTGAATGTATTGTACAGTATGTAGGAACGGGGAAAATTTGTAAATTGGAAAGGAGTCTGTTTTTATAATTTATTTTCATTTTAAAGCTTAAATGTAGATATTTATATGTATGCAGGTTGTCTAGAAGCCAACGTTGTTTCCTGTTAAAACAGCTCAAATGAAAAAGGACAAGTTTAAAGTATGGAATAACAGAATAATGACAGCGCTGAAGTGTACAAATCTATACTGTATATCCCATCTACATAACAATTGCACTATAACCCTTAACTCATGTTGGTCTACAAAATGATGGCAAGGTATACCTGTATTATACAGCAATTCTTCCTGTACCTTGTTTAAATAATATTTAGAAAGGAATGGTGGGGTCCTGTATGTGACCCAGGAGTACTTTGTCCTGCATAGGAACTAAAAACAAATGCGTTTTAAATATTATATTTTTCAAAGAAACTCGGCACCTTGGATCTCAAAACAATTGTATCTGCACTTAAGCTTGACCATTATATACTTAGTAAATGTTTGAAGAGCAAAGAGAACATTCTTTTATTTATAAAAAATCTTTGTCCTTATTTAAAAGTATACAGGTCACAACAGTTGCTTTAGTTGCCTATTTTAGGTATTTGCACTTATGTCTCTCTTTTTATTTTATTTTATTTTATTTTTTAAGGAATGTTTTGGTTTGCTTTCATTGTAGAGATGTTATGTAGTTAGTTCTGAGCAAGTTATATAATGGTGTGCTCTCCACAAATACTGACAGGTGAATAGAAGTGTACACTGTAGTGTTAGCTATTTATGATTCGAACACTCTTCCTCTCCACTCCCGGGTGTGCTGCTACAGATGGTGGCAGAATCGGCTTGCTGCTATGAGAGAGGGAAAGAGCGAGCATCATATGCACTGTATGTAAAATTACAAAGATGATGTCAGGTTCTCTAGTTAACTTTATGAGACCAACCAGTACTATGCAGGGTGTGGAAAGTATTCCTGTCGCTTTGATATCAAAGTTGGGTAGAGGATAATTTATTAATGGGTAATTTTAACATGTCACGAGTGGCGCAAGGAAGGTAATGGGTTGTTACACTTTTTTAAACATCTCAAAGCTTATAAAAGTCCTTACTTTGAGGAGCTTTTTATATTCAATACTTGCCTGGCTATGATAGTAGTAGGCATAGACGTTTTTAGCAGTTTTTAATTCACATCACAGTGTTAAGGGGGAGAATCCTATGTGAGCGAGGAGACCAGAAAATGCCCGTTGTGCCAGGATTACTCCTCACCTGAGAAAACTGAGAGGAGGCAGTTGGAATTCTTGGCAGCGCTAGATCTGGGTGGGCATTGCCCAGATGGATTCAACAGCAACATTTAATGCTGGAGACAACATTTGGTTCACAATAAACCACGTAAGACACAGAGAATTAATATCTAGAATCCAGTTGATACATTTCAGTCAGAGGTATCACCAAAACTGCCTATTCCAAGTTTAAGGATAGGTTTATGGTAAGTAGTATTAATTTGCATTGGTATTGGTTGGGTTGTTTAGTTAACTCCTACTTTGTTGCTTTAGCAGGAAGGTTTTAATCTTTCATTTGTCAGGCATTTTTTACTATTTTTTGAATGTTGTGTGCATTTGCATTTCTTTCAGTTTATAAGTAGATTGTACATGCAGCAGCCAAACTTGCATGAAACCTAAATACATATTACTCCATACTTTCATTCTAAGGTTTGACATAATGTGCAACAAACACCTTGTTTATCTTAGTTTTTGTTGTACTGCAAACTTTTCTTTTATGTAAGAGAATCTCACATACAATACAGGCCATATTAATGTCAGAAATAAAGCATCTATGTACCAGGTCCCTGTACGTGCCTCTTATTTGAGAACTTCACACTCGGCGCTTGTTAATGCAACATGGATGTACATGTGAAACCACAGGAAAACCTGTCTTTTCTGGGCTGGGCAGAGATGAACAGCCATCACTTGTGGGTTATGCAACAGGATGATGACAGTATGTGCTTCAACCCAACCTTTGTCCTCGAGCAAGTCCAGAGAAGGGCAACCAGGCTGGCAAAGGGACTGGAGGGAAAATCCTATGAGGAGCAGCTGAGGGAGCTGGGTATGTTTAGCCTGGAGAAGAGGAGGCTGAGGGGAGACCTTATCACCACCTACAACTACCTGAAGGGAGGTTGTAGAGAGGTGGGCAATGGTCTCTTCAGCCAAGTGACAGGAGATAGGACAAAGGGAAATGGCACAAAGCTGCACCAGGGCAGGGTCAGATTAGATGTTAGGAAAAAAATTTTCACTGAAAGAGTTGTTGGGGCCTGGAACAGGCTGCCCAGGGAGGGGTTTGAGTCACCATCCCTGGATGTGTTTAAAAAAAGGGTAGATGAGGTACTTAGGGATATGGTTTAGCTTAGGAAGGGAATGGTTGGACTTGATGGTCTTAAAAGTCTTTTCCAACCTTGTGATTCTGTGATTCTACATGTATTTGGTTAACAGTTTTAACACGAATATTTATGTATTGGAAACAATCTGAGGGATGAAGAATGTTGCCAGTGTAAAACTTTTTACATTCCTTTCATTTCTATGGTAGAAATGATATTTTAGTATGCGTGCCTGGGTTTGGGAGGTAAATGCAAATGTGGGTTGGGTTTTTTCCCTAACTAGTACTCAAAAATGTATTAATCCGAATCAGTGTTAGATGTGGATGCTCTTATTTTGCTAGATATCTATTACCTCCCCCAGTTTCATGGCAAAATATAAATGGCAAACAATTAAAATAAGATCACTTTTTGAAGGAAAAGGACATGAATGACTAACAAGCCAGTTTGTCAGAAAAATGTCCTGGTAATTGGTGTGAGCTAGCTTAAGGTGTACTGTGTCTCTGACAGTGGTCTTGCTGGGTTCTGAGGCATAGCCAGAGCACTCTGTGGGTATCCTGGAGACCTGCTTGTGTTTGCATGCATGGAGTTTTCCATCACTTGGGACAGTGCTTCCAGTACTTAAAGGGGTCCTACAGGAAAGTGAGAGAGGGGCTGTTTGTCAGAGAGCAGAGTAACAGAATTGAGGGGTAATGGGTTTAAAATAAAAGAGGGTAGGTTTAGGTTAGATATAAGGAAAAATATCTTCCCTGTGAATGGGGTGAAGCCCTGGCACAGGCTGCCCAGAGAAGCTGTGGCTGCCCTCACATGTATTCAAGGCCAGGTTGGATGGGACTTTGGGCAGCCTGGGCTAGTGGGGGGTGTCCCTGCCCATGGCAGGGGGGATGGAGCTAGATGGGCTTTGAAGTCCCTTCCAACCCAAACCAGTCTGTGGTTCTATGACAAGCAAAGTGGGCTGACTGTAGGGTATTTGTTCTTGTCATGGCTGGCTGCTGATGTCTGAAATCCAGAGGAAGTGTAGGTAAATGAAAGAGAAGTCTCTGATGATGTCACTAGTTCACTTTTCTGTCTCAGCTTTGCTCTGTGAAAGAAAGTGGAGCAGATGGACAGCCAGTAAGCCAAACTTGGAAGGAGTAACAACCCTCTGCTTGATTATATGAAGACTCTAGATGCTTTACTTACGGACCTGGTTTTTACTGGGAAGAAATGGTCTTTAAGGAATTGATCAGTGAGAATAAGCCCAATTCCTACTGCTATTATTCTAGTTTTGCATGGGTATAAGTCTACTAGAGTTGCACCAAACTAAAACTCATGCATTGTTGTGAATAAATCAAGCTTCATGAAATAAGCCTTTTAAACACCGGCCTGACCATGGTGGTACCATACCTCTGACCAAGGTCCAACAAAAAGCAAACAACAAAAATTCTGAGCCTGATTATTGCATTCGGTTTTGTGACAAGCATTCGTGTCGCTGTTCGGTACCTAGGCAGAAAATACATCCCCCTCTTCTAAGGCTAGGCTTTATTTAATTTTTTTTTGTTTCTCCTAAGTTTCCTTGACCTTGGATAAGCTGAAGCTTTGCAGGCTTAAATGTTTACTTTCATGGAGGAGCTGTTGGCTACTGTTTCTGTGCTGCCTGACACAAAAGATCCATCTTTCCTGAAGCTTCTGTGTACTGGTCTGCGTGGCTTCCCCTGGAGACAGCTGGCTTATCCCTTGAGGGGGTTGACGTCTTGCCCTGCAGCTGAAGGGAACAACAGGATCCTCACCGTTCTGCTAGCATGAGGTGTTGGAAGAACAGGTAAACTGGACATCTGCAGGTAATCCAAAGGTTTTGTATAAAGATAAGCTCAGAATGCTCACAGTCACTCTGTTCCACCTTGAGTGATTATGAAGAAACCTCAACAGCACAGCTTCTGTTTGCATCCGGAGTAAGAGACACACAATAGGGCATTCTTCAGTATCAACCTGTGTTGGTGGTCTGGTTTTCTTTCGCAGTTTCATTTTCTCCCATGCTTCATTGCTGTGGGTGTTTCTTGTGAGACACAGGCCAGAGTCCCCTGACAGTCCCCGCTGTTGGACTGCGTGACCCCAGTGATACGGTTGCTCTTGCAAAGGGGGTTCTGTCTGACTGCTGCTACCTTTCACGGAAGTTTGAGGTTCTTTGGGTTTATTTTTAGGGACTCCTCTGGATTTTTTCCTGACTTCTGATTTTCTGTGATTACAGAGAGGATTGGTGTTAATGGCCTTAGCATGGTGTACTGGCTGGCAGAGATGCAGGCCTGTTACTGTTTTGTGCCATAGTCTGGGGGTAAAAGAGTGCTTTTGTCTTTTGGGGTGGCGTAAAAGGAAAAATCTGCTTACCCAGCATCTATTTCCCTGCTGACTGTTGGCCAGTTGCTTGGTCTCAGTTACTCTTTCTGAAAGTGATGTTTGGTGGCTGCACAGCCAAAGGAACTTCAGAGCATGCTGTAGCGTGCGTGCATTGTGCACTCTGCTTTAAGATGGCCTATCCCACAGGTTAAGAGATACTTGCTCAGTTTTCTGAGGGCATCAAGTTCTTGCACCAGTAGAATTAAATAAAAAATAACTTAAAACCCATAAACCATCAACAGAACAAACCCATAAAACAGGCAAAGGAAACCCAGAGAAAACTGCTCATTGAAAAACAGTGCTCATAAGCTGTGACATAAAGCGCCTCAAAAGTGTTTGTAGGAACTATATAAACAAAATGAGCTCTGAGTATACGTTAGGCAGAAAGGCAAACTTTGGACCAGCAATCAGCCTTGTAAAGCAGCTGAGGATGTGCTTGCACTTATGTGTGGGGATGAGTTGGCTTGATGCTCTCATCATAAAGCCGAGTAGTGTATGAGAGGACAGTGTCCTTGTTTGCCAGCAAGCACGTGTTTGAGGTAACTCAGTGCCAGTGCAATGCCTGTGGGTCCGAGCGCGCTGTCCGGGCACCGGGGCTCGGGCTGTGCCACACAGCAAAGGGGAAGCGCTTTAGCTGCGCTGAGCGGCGGCCCGAGTAGCTGGATAAATCAGCCTCCAGCAATTTACAAATGAATGCCACGTTCTCCTCAGCCATACGGAAACGGATCAGCGGTGTCTGGAGGGCCTGTGTCACCAGAAGTAGGCCAGTTTGTGCGTCGTCCTGCGCTGGCAAACGGCCAGGCTTTGTGTGCTCCAGACACCAGATGGGAAGCAATTATGAGTGTGACAAGCGGGTCATCTGGCAGACACTCTGCGGACCTGCTGCTGCATAATTTTTGGCGGGAAGAGGAGAGCTTTTTCTTTTTTTCCTTTTTTTTTTTTAATTTTTTTTTGTTGTTGCTGTCAATACAGCCTCTCCTTTAGTGAACTCGCGGTGACTGGAGCATCCCATGTTTCCTGAGTTTGTGCTCCTTTTGTGCCCTTGCTGGTGCTTGCTAGAGTGTGAGAGTTTTTCCTTGGGCAGCAGTAAGCGACGTGTCTGCACGTTGATTGCAAATACCAGCTGGCAGTGCTGGCACGGATGTTTTAGCACCTTGGCAAAGCCAGACCAGGGCAGGAGGTCTCCAGCCCACCAGAGGAGACCAAGGGAGGCTGGACACTCCTCCAGCATGGACCTGGTTGTCCAACAGGCAGCTCCAGAGACAAAGAAACTCAGAGCTCTTCAAAACCTCCCATCTCCCTGTCAACCCAGGTGGAGGGGGTGGACCTGTCAGCAGCTGGAGACAAGATGGGACCTTGTCAGTTTGTCCTTTGACCGCAGTCACTGGCCTGTGAAAGGGGAGTTTTGCAAGCCCGGACAAATCAGCTTAGCTGGCTCCAGCTGAGTGTAACAATACAGCCCCTCCACTGAGGGCCTGTCGCTAATTGCACTGGGGAAATGTGTAAAATGTATTACATCTTCCACTGCTTTTGTCTGGCTGGCTGGGGAAAAATGGCAAATGTGGCCTGGGTCACCTGAGGTCACACTTCCAGGGTGCAGCTGGAGCAGGTGAAGGTCTGAGCTGGGGAAGGTCCAAGCTGGCACAGGGGCTCTGTCAGTACTGAGTCCAGAGAGGAGAGTTGGAGCTTGCTGTGCTGCAGGGCTGGCTGGGAGCAGATGCTTCTCTTCTCGGAGACCTCTGAAAAAGCTTGGTGACAGGAGTGACATCTCCAGCAGCAGCAACTCAGTTGCAAGTGCGGATGTAAATTGAAAGTGGGGGAATTCCCCTGTACTTGAGGTGCTCCCAAGTTCACACGTATAGAGAACGTCCCTCAGCACATCTGTAAATAGCTGCAGAGTTTGAATCCATCTCTGGAAATCATGTTCAAAAGAGTTTGTAGGTCCAAAGTCTCAGTCCAACTCATAACTGATGCTGTCAGTACTTCTGCATCTAATGCTTCCTGCCGGTGAAAGTTTGCCCAGAGCTCATTGGGGTCTGTGTTCATAACCCAGCCTGGCCCTTCATCGTGGGTTAGCATCACGTTCCTTGCCCTTGGGGAAAGCAGGACCGAGCACGTGTGTTTCTCATTTCCAGCTTTAAATAAGGACGTAACAGCAAGGTAAGAAGAGAAATGTTGCCCTGAAGGATTTAGCATTTGCAAGAGTAACCTGCAGTCTCCAATCCTGTCCAGTTTCCTGGTTCCCACTGCTTGGTGCCAGACCCTGTGACAAGGGCAGCCCAAGCACCCCCCACCAGCCAAACCCCCTGTCCCGTGGCAGCTCAGCTCCACAGAGGAAAAAACTGGCAGCAAGCCCAGCCAGCAGCAGCAGTTCTGGTCTACCTCATCCCTCTACCATCTCCAAACTGGGTATCTAGTGCCTGCTTGCATTCACAGTGAAGGCATGTACTGCAAAGGTATGGACCTGGACAAGCTAGTGGGATGGCCTGAAGGCCCCTATGTGTGTCAGCAGCTATAGGTGGAGACCTCCCTGCCGAAATACAGTGTTAGGCTGTGGATGTGAGCAAACCTGTGAGAAGCCAACGTGGTCTGAGCCATGCGCTGTGTCAGTGTGATGTTGGTGTAATTCATAATAATTACTTTGGAGTCCTGCTGGAGGCTGCTGTGTAATCATGAGGTTGGTGTAAGCCAACCAGTCACACCAAGAAGCAAGAGTTGTGTGCACAAACTGTTTCTCAGAAAGGTTGGTGTCAGCCTTCTCTGGTGTCAGAGAAGACCTATGCAGTCTTCCTCCTTACGGTGCAGTCCGCACGGAGCCTCTGGCTCCTCCTTTAGTGGCTGGACCAGGTGAGGAAGGGTTTTATTGACCCTCTGCAGGGGCTGAGGCTGATGAACCTCCCCCAGCCCTGCCGTGGTTTTTGGATTCAGAGGGTTTCTGGTTTCCATCTCTGCCAATCACCCCGGTTAAGCTTTCATTACAGGTGTGTCGCCAGCCCGGCAGTGAGAAGGTATTTTTAACCCCAGGAACTGAAGCTGAGCTGACGGTCTGCAGAGAGGCCCTCGGTGTGTCCGGCCACCACAGCTGCTATGCAAATTGGGCCAGACCCAGTTCTGCCTGCGTGCTTGCACCGACAGACGCGTGAGCGCTGCACATGCATGTTCTCCCTGTGGGGACAGCAGTGGCATGCCAGGGGATGCCCTGGGCTGGGGAGGAAGGCAGCCTGGGCCGAGCCCTCCTGTTCTGCAGTGTCCCTGGCAAGGGGTGGTACAGCCAGTTCCCGCTCCTCGCCCACAGAAGGGATTGACATGGGGCAAAACAGGTGGTGGCAACCAGACCGTAGCTGTTTTGTACATGTCACACTGGTGGAGTTTGTCGTATTTCATTAGGTGATAAAGGGCACTGCCTGAGCTGCCACATTGTTACTGGGCATCATTGCTTTCCACCTGGAGGCCTGATGCCTAGTGGCTGGTTGCTAAAGGGACCATTACCTTAGTGTGCTCAGATGGGTGCAAGAGTCACACAGTAAGGCTGAATGACGGCACTGTTTCCATCCTTGCCTACCCCATGGTGGTTTCATGGGGACATTTGCCTTTGCTGCCTGTGCCTGGTGCACTGAGACACGGGAGCCTGGCGTGCCAGCTGCTGGAGGTTTCTGCGTTGAAGGGTCTGTCTGTGGAGGAACATGACCAGAGCCTTAGCTCTTATTCTGGGGTGTTTTTTTCCCCTAAAATATTTGTGTCTCTTCCACTAGTGGATTAATCTATTTATGGCTAAATAACTTGATATTTTTTATTTATAATGTGAAGGATTAAAAAACAATTAGCCAAGCTTGGATTTTAGATGTTCTCATCGTGATTAAAAGAATAGACACTGCAAAAGCCTGAGTGTTGATGAACCCCATTTGTTCATTATAGATAAATCTTTATCCAACTCACTTCAAATCCAATCAAAAAACCTGCTTGTATCTTAACTCACAGGGACAAATGTCAGATACTCAGCATTAAGAGGGCACTAGGGTAGAATTATAAAGAAGTTGAAGGGTTGCAGTTTTCACAGGAAAGGTTAAGGCCTTTATTAGAAAAAAATCACTTGTGGGACCTCCTGGGCAGCCCAGCAGTTGAATACGGTGTCGCCACGCTTGGCACTGCTCTCCCAGGCTCAAATTGCCTGTAATGTCTGAAGCTTTTGCTGTGCTTGTAGTGGCCCTCGTTACTCAGACAACTGCTTTGATGAAGATGCTGTTGCTTCCTGGAAGCCACCTTTGATTTTGCTGGCAGAGCGCAGGAGCAGACAACGCCTGGGCAGAGCGGCTGGTTTCGCAGTGTCAGCTCCCGGCACGGCTGTGTGGAGGACTCCTTGTCACCAAAAAGTGCTTTGTCAGTGGTGATGGGGAAGGACTGTGGGGCCCTTTGCATGTCTCTTCTGCTTTATGGTCTGGTGCACACCCCCACCTCAAAAAAAGAAGGGAGCATCAAGCAAATAGATGGTGTATTGCTGCTTGCTGTTTCACTGCTATGCAAACTGTGACGGCGCAGTAGGAAAATGTTGGTCTAAAATAAAGCAGAGCAATCTGTTAGGGCAGGTGAATCTGCAGGGTGGGAGGTCTGGTGGAGTGAAATACCTGGGACCAGGGGCTGCCTAGCCAGTGTCTGTGCTGATCTCCAGCTCCTGGCTTCTCCACGGGGCTTCTTAATAAAGCTGTTAAAAATTATGCTTTTTATGGTTAGTGAATCCAACCTGATGACTGAGAAGAGTGGCATCATTCACATGTGCTTCCATTTCACATTCTCCTTGGAGCTCAGTTACTTGTTTTATTTGGGACCTCAACTAACTTTATTAAAGTTATTGGGCTGCAGCAAGAACAGCATGGCCAGCAGATTGAGAGAGGGGATTCTGGCCCTCTACTCTGCTCTTCTGAGACCCCACCTGGAGTACTGTGTCCAGCTCTGGGGTCCTCAGTACAGGAAAGACATAGAGCTGTGGGAGTGAGTCCAGAGGAAGGCCGTGAAGATGATCGAGGGGCTGAAGCACCTCTCTTATGAAGACAGGCTGCAAGACTTGGGCTTATTCAGCCTGGAGAAGAGAAGGCTGCCAGGAGACCTAATTACGGCCTACTGATACCTAAAGGAGTCCTACAGGAAAGTGGGAGAGGAACTGTTCATCAGGGAGTGCAGTGATAGGACAAGGGGCAATGGCTTCATTGGCAGAGGGCAGGTTTAGGTTAGACATTAGGAAGAAATTCTTCCCTGTGAGGGCAGTGAGGCCCTGGCATAGGCTGCCCAGAGAAGCTGTGGCTGCCCCCTTCCTGGCAGTGTTCAAGGACAGGTTGGATGGGGCTTTGGGCAGCCTGGGCTAGTGGGGGTGTCCCTGCCCATGGCAGGGGGGATGGAACTAGATGGGCTTTGAGGTCCCTTCCAATTCAAAGCAGCCTATGATTCTATGAAATACCCAACTCTCTTTTTGCCTTCTATATGCTGTGTTTTGAATTGTAGTGACCTGTGTGCCCGCTCATTTAAATGACAGTTTGGTCACTCTAAAAAAAAAGTTTTCAAAGCCACATAGGGTTGATTGTGAATAGTGTGTGGAGTTCACACTGAGGTTGGAAATCTCTCTCATCAAATATTTATGGCTACTTGACATCTGCCTCATTTGTAGAGTTGGCATGCAGAGTTTTCACCTGAGAAATCTGACTCGGTTTGTTTTTCTTTGTATGTGTGCAAGCCCTGATATTGCAACTTTTCTGGCTGGGTGATTCTCAGATGTGAAATTATTTTGCAAGTGCCAATCTTGAGCTAAAAATGTTTTCTGTTAAAAGTGTGTGGTATTCCCCCAAGCAGCACCACGACTGTGATCGGCTCTTCCTGCAAACCTCTTCACAACAGGATCTGTAAAGTGAGTGCAAAAAGGGGAAGGAAGGGGGCCAAAGCCTGTCTGAGATTTTTTTGTTTTGCCATGCATCAGTAAGAGTCGTTTTATATAGTAGCCTGGCTTTAAATTTGCTACAGTTCATTTAAATAAAGGGGTATGCAAAGTAGGGCTGGATATTTTAATGAGTAGCTCTACCACAAAGATGTTTTTGAAATGGTGAGAAGAAAATAGAAACCCTGTTTTGGAAACAAACCAGCAATGACTGTAAGTGTGATCTGGTGGACTGTCACCACGCTGTCTGTTTCAGTCAGGTTGATGCCCTGGTTAGGCTTTAGTTCCAGGGAACCCAGAATTGTAAAATGACATGAAATGTGTGTGAAAAATGCATCCTCTTGTCCATGGTTTGAAGTATGGGCAACCTTGTGTAGATCCAGGCCTGGAGGTTGGCGGCCCTGCCTGTGGCAGAGGTGGGGTTGGAACTCTGTGATCCTTGGGGTCCCTTCCAACCCAGACCATTCTGTGATTCTGTGACGATATGCATGGGCCAGACAGTGCCAGTCAGCAGCTGAGTTAACAGCTTTCCTGGCTTTGATGGAAAGCTGGCACTGCTCACTTAGGTTTTTAGTCACCATGTCACATTTTTCTGCTTTCTGTACGATTTCATCTGGAAAATGTCTTGCATGTCCACATCCTGCTCCATACTCGTGCCGACATTTTTAACAGATGACTGAGGGGCAGGGATTCCTGGAGGAGTTCCCAGCAGAAGCCAGGTTGTTACCCCTCTTCCCAGAAAAAAATCTGTGTCAAGCCCTGTGGCACGGGCTCTCATCGAGAGGACACTCTACAGCTGCTCATTTTAAACACAGGCACTGTAATGGATGGACCAGAAATATGGCACCTTTTCACCAGAGCTGCACAGAGTATGGGCTGAGGGACAAGCCATCCTCTAACGGATGGGCTTTCCAAAGTCTGGGCTGGTGAGGGATGCCAACACCACACAGATTCTTTTGTTGTTTTATCTCAAAGTCCTTCCCCTTGCAGTCCTGAGTCAGCTCCCCTTGCGGGGGCTCCTGCAGCCCTGCATGACCCACCCTGTGAGTTCAGCGTAGAAAGACCATGTTGTGTTTGGTGACTGTTGTCAACTGGTAGGAATGAAGATGGGAAGCACTTGGTTTTCTTCTCTACCAGGGGCTTAGGTACCCTTGAGGAGTCTCTGTCTTGGTGCTCTTATGTTGTGGGAGAGAGATGACATTTCTTAACCTCCCAAGGATGCAGTGAGGCTAAATGGTGCATCAGTAAGGCTCTTGCAATCAGGTAGGTAAATGTGTATCTAATGCTGGCAGTGCCAGGGCTTTTCTCAAAGTATCTGAGAACAAACAATGATTCTACCACCCATAAAGTACTGGAGCTGTTCGTAACATGTACTTCCAGGCTCACCCTACAGGGACCAAAATTTGAGTTGCCATCAGGTGTTTGTGTTCTTCAGTATCATAAAGCCTGCCTTTACTTTCCACTGTATTCTTCCCAGAAACTTTTAAGTCACTCAGACCTGTATGTTACCACATGCTAGTTTTTATTTTTTTGTTATGAATAGAACATATTTTACTTGAATCAATAAAATAGGTATCTACTACAACACAAGGAAACTCCACAGCAGTTCCTGAAATACAGAGAAATTAAATATGCTTCTTGTAAATCTCATAATCTCTTGTGGATCTGAGTTATAAATTAAATAAATAAGAAGACCATAAATACACATTTCAAGATACAGCACTTATTAGGTAGAAACATCAATCATCTCCTCTTTGCCTCCATTCTTATACTGCTTAGAGCTATTACTTAACAAATGAAATACTATGATACACCTTTCTCAACAGACAAAACTCTTGCTGCCCTGGACAGTGTGTTGGGATCTCTATGGGTCACGGTAGCTACAAGAGCAGGTACCACAAACACTGTCTTAATTGCCCCAAATGCAGCAAACAGACTTTTCCCACAGTGTCTGTCCACCTTCCTTATTTTTGCTGTGCTTAGGGAATGAGACTGAAAAAGGGAGCTGGTGACCACTGTTCTCCCTACTCCCCGAGCATATGCAAGGCTGTGTGAGAGAGTCGTGCTGAGCTGACGAGGGTGACCTTCTGGCAGGATTGGGGTGGGGTGGGGAGTGGGGTGTAACGTGTTTGGGGACATTTGTAAAAGACCTTGGCCATGGCTCCAGCTTGGCTCAGTCATGGAAGACCCGATGTTGGCAGTGTCACGGCGTCCCAGTTGTTAGGCAGGGGTAACGTGTCAGGGTCTAATTTAAAGGTGGGGTGGACTCACTCCTGTGAGTAAACTGCTCTGGTGCTGCTCAGGTGGGCAGCCTTTGGCAGGCATTGGCATTGCTCTTGTGTGCCATGGTTGGTGCCACATGCTCTATACTGGGTCACCAGTGCCTCTTCTCCTCGCCTTGCCAGCAGCTGGGGCCTTCCAACGTGTGGGTAACGAGGAGCTGAGTGCTGCGTCTTTCCCAGGAGGAAGAAGGAAAAGCAGGAGAGCAAATCATCCCTCTGCCAGGCTGCCATGCCAGAGAAAGACGTTTGCCTTGGGAAGGAGGAGGGGGAGGCTGTGTGATTTCTAGATGCAAGACTGTCCTCTGTCAGTTGTTGAGCACCTCTGAAGAAGCAGCCTGTGACTGAAGAAGTGATGGACAGCTGAATGTGAGGGCTGACAGAGGTATGTTATGAAGGGCTAGTGCCTCTCGCCTTCTTGGCAGACTGAGTTGCCTCTGACCATATGAAAGGGTAGGACCTCTAGAAATCTTCCTTCCCCATCCTACTGCCTTCTCCAGG
Source organism: Hypotaenidia okinawae (assembly GCA_027925045.1). Taxonomy (NCBI): domain Eukaryota; kingdom Metazoa; phylum Chordata; class Aves; order Gruiformes; family Rallidae; genus Hypotaenidia; species Hypotaenidia okinawae. The sequence continues at coordinate 127,047,091 of BSDF01000002.1, read as the reverse complement.
ACACCCAGATCCTCACAGGTGTCCTCTGCTGCTCTCCTTGGAGCCACTGGGGACATTTTCTCTGTAAAGCTGCTGGGCTTTCCCATCCTATGGGCTTTGGTTGCTCAGGTTGGCAAGCTGAGAGCCTTTCATGTGTGCTACTCCACCCCACTCCCCCCAGAGTCAGAGGACCTTTAAAGCCTTTCCCTCCTGCCCAGGAGGTAACCTAGCACATCTGAGCTGGTGACCCCTGGCCAGGGTTAACTGCCTGAGCCTGCACCTCCACAGGCTGCAATCCAACGTTCTCTCTGTCCTGTGCTCTACTTGAAACTCAGAATGTGCTTTTTCAGGTTGAAGGGGACCCTAACACAAGCAGTGGGTGAAGGCAGCAAGTACCCCAGGTACAGAATTTGCCTGGGTTGAAAAAAATATTTGAGAAAATGTCTATAAAACCATCTGTTCATAAACACAGGTCTCCTAGATACAAGTATCTCACATTTAGTCACCCAGTTGCACCATTTACATTTTTTCTTTCCCCCTATGATTTTGTGCATTTAGTGAACTACCTTCTACCACGTAAGTAGAGAGGTAGTTGATGGCTATCAGTGAACATATCAGCAGGTTCTATGGAAGAAAGTGTCTTTGGAGGTCTCATAGTTTGGTCTGGCAGGACACTGAAACACCAATCACCTGTCACACCACAAAGTTTGGTAAATGTGTGTTCGCAGGCAGGCTCAGGTCTGACCCACCTGCTCTTTTAAAAATTTTTGTGGCATGGTTACTCCTGTCTTAAAACACAAAAAACTGAAGGAAAAAAAAACCCAAACCCTGACGTTCAGCGTATGTCACTCAACCAAGTGTAGCCTAGGATGTGTTTTCTCTCTTGTGATGCGAGAGAGGAAATAGGACAAGCAGTGGCACCCAGTGGGCAGACCCCTGGGGTTTAATGGCACCCTGTAATCAATCTGTGCAGGAGGCCACAAACCTCTTGGAAGGCTCTTCTTCTTGTGAGTCCCAGCTGCTTCAGACAGGACGTGTAAGATGGGGAATGGGCCAGCAGTAGTTTCAGCAGCATCGAGTCAAGATGTAATTCTAGGGGAATACTTGGGATTTTAGTACATCACAACAAAGACAGACCAGTGAGTTGTATCACAGTCACCTTCCTTAGCCTTTCTCCCACCATTCTGAGGCAATGGCATCAAGTAATAACAAGGATATTGTTTTCCTGGATGAGCTGTGCTGTGTCTGTTCCCTCATGGATCCTAGAGCACCTTGGCCAGGCTAACGGACCTCCTGTCTTTCCAAGCGCTGCTGCGCCTTATCAGTCTGCCTCAAAGGCACTGTTTGTTGCCCCCAGGTACTCTGACTTCTTCTTGTGCTTCATCCACATCTTCCTCAGCAGGCTGGGCGTCCCGCACAGGTTGCCTCCAGTCAGGGGTAGGGAAGCTTCTGCTCCTGGGGGCAGGGTCAGGTCGTACTCCGCTGTCTTCCTCCAGCGCTGCCTGTGGCTAGCAAATACAGCACGGATGTGTAAAGCATTCTGTCTCCAAGGCCCTTCTTCCCTGATTATGACTACTGGCCACTGAAAACCAAGGGCTGCCTGGTGACAAAGGTACGCCTGCGCCTGGCCCACCCCTGGGACTGCCAAATCTGGGATGAGCAGGGCCCGTGCAGGGCAGCGGGCTTGGATGCTGCAGTGTCTGCTCCACTCATGCCCCTCGTTCCCTTGCTGTCACTCACAGGAGGGGATGGGCGACAAGGGGGGCTGCTACTAAGCGTGTCCTCTGTAGCGTTTGCCACCAGACAAGAGGTAGGTGGGACAGAGATGGGACATTCCACCAAAGCCCCAGGGACCATGTGGCAGTGCCCAGGTGGAGTGAGCTCCACCTGGCCAAGGGGGCTGAGCTGACTTACACTGGGGTGGTGGGGATTTACGTCTCTGCGTATGGAGTGTGAGGACACTGTGACCACAAGCTCATTACTGTCCCTCAGATGGCAATGGTGGCACCTCAAATATCACCCAGATCCGTGCCTGGGTTAACTGCCTACTGATGAGTGCATTTGTACTATGGCCAAGCTGTTCCTGAATTACACTTAAAGACAACAAAGGTTTGTTTAAAAATATTTAATTACATTTTTTTCTAAGCTGCCATAGGCCAAATATTATAGACTTCTTAGGGGGGAAAATACTTAAATTTTGAATGTAGGTGCTTTTCTTGTAATGCTAAAGCTGGCACCGAGGCAGCTCTATTAACAGCTGTGGCTGGAGGTATCATCAGCATGTCCTTTAGCCTGCCTCTGGGCAGCAAGTGGCATGGCTTTGCTGTAAATCAAGGAGGTTCTACAGCTCTGATTCAGAGGAGATCTGCGGCTGAGCACTTCTCTGTGTTTCTGGAGAGTGGGTGACCTATGGTGGAGGTGCCCCATCCCCTTCCCTGCCCGGCAGCACCCCATGTGCAGCTCCATAGGTTTGGCTGGAGGGGTGGGAAGGGACTTACTTGTCTGTAGGAGAGTCTGTGAGAGCCGCTCCTTTCGCTGTGACATGGGCGACCGGAGATGGCGGGAACTGCGGGAGGAAGAAGCATGGAATTAGGGAGTGCCATGGATCAGTAGGGACCCCAGGTTCCTGAGGGAACACGCTGTTTTAGGAAAACGAATAAACATTCTTAACAAGAGGAAGAAGGCTGGCTAAGGACACTGCTCATGTGAGATGGTCTCACTGAGCTCAGCACAGATCTTGCATGAGCAAGTATTACACCTCCTGTCGAAGGCAGGAGGCTTGCAGAGCTTTTCATTCCCTATTTCTACCTGTCTGGCTTCCCAAGGAGGTGAGGCTCTGTGCAGCCTGCCTCTTGCAACTCTTCATGGGCCACTTCTACCCCTGGCTGGGGAGCAGCTGTCCCAGACATTGCTGCTTCTTGAGCACTCACAAATATCTTCCCATTTTTTGGGGTGCTGCTCTGTGGCATGGGGGACCCTGGTTCATGCCCCAGTGCTGCCACAACCCCACAAGTGCTTAACCATTGACTTCCTCCTTAGTTAATTTGATTGTAAATCACCCACCAGAACCAAGTCACATTTTCTCATAAACCCACCCCAGAGACCGGTACATCCTCCAAGGTGGTAACCTAAAGTGTGGGTTGCCCACAAATTGCAACGTGCTGTCACCACCTCAGGCAATAAACACACCATGATTTCACCAACAAGACTGAAAATATTCTTCATATTATTATTGGTACTATCACTGCTCTTAAGCTGTCCACAGATACTTCCCCTGGATCAGTCTGAGACTGGGTAGGTTTAGGTGTGCTCTGCAAGTATCCCAAGACTTAAAGATGTTTGAAGTTACTTCTACAAGCACCCTTTGGAATTTAACTGGGTTAACTATTGGTAGGTGCAATTAGATTCATTACACTGAATGCCATTAATTTTTGACCATCCTTCAATATTGTACAGTTGTTTTTCTTGAGTGTGGCTCAGCCACCATGTACATTACAGCCATCCAAAAGGGCATTTGAAGCTATAAAGTTTCTATAGCATGGTCTGGTGTTGGTGAGAAACATTTTAAGAGACTATTTGCTGTCTGAAAATCTAGTTTTTATAAAATCACAGAATCACAGAGCATTACGAGTTGGAAGGGACCTCGAAAGATCATCTAGTCCAACCCCCTGTCAGAGCAGGATCACCTAGACTAAATCACACAGGAACACATTCAAGTGGGCTTTGGATGTCTCCAGAGAAGGAGACTCCACAGCCTCTCTGGGCAGCCTGTTCCAGTGCTCCATCACCCTCACAGTGAAAAAGTTCCTCCTTACATTCACATGGAACTTCCTATGCTCCAGTTTGCACCCATTGCCCCTTGACCTATCACTGGCCATCACTGAGAAGAGCCTGGCTCCATCCTTCTGACTCTCACCCTTTACATATTTATAAACATTAATAAGGTCACCCCTCAGTCTCCTCCAAGCTAAAGAGGCCCAGCTCCCTCAGCCTGTCCTCATAAGGAAGGTGTTCCACTCCCTTCATCTTGGTGTCCCTGCGCTGGACTCTGTCAAGGAGTTCTGTGTCCTTCTTGAACTGAGGGGCCCAGAACTGGACACAATATTCCAGGTGTGGTGTCACCAGGGCAGAGGAGAGGAGGACCTCTCCTGACCTACTAACCCCACCCCTTCTAACACACCCCAAGATGCCATCTGCCTTCTTAGCCATGAGGGCACATTGCTGGCCCATGGTCATCCTGCTGTCCACCAGCACCCCCAGGTTCCTCTCAGCTACGCTGCTCTCCAACAGGCCAGTCCCCAATCTATACTGGTACCCAGGGTTGTTCTTCCCCAGATGCAAGACCCTACACTTGCCGTTGTTAAATCTGATTAAACTTCTCCCCTCTCAGCTCTCCAGCCTGTCTGAGTCCTGCTGAATGGCAGCACAGCTCTCTGGTGTGTCAGCCACCCCTCCCAGCTTTGTGTCATCAGCAAACTTGCTGACTGTCCACTCTATTCCCTCATCCAGGTCATCAGTGAATATACTGGATAGCACAGGTCCCAGTACTGACCCCTGAGGGACCCCACTAGATACAGGCCTCCAGCTGGACTCTGTCCCATTGATCAAAACTTCACTGGCTTCCTCCCTTCAACCAGCTCTCAACCCACCTCACTACTCAACCTTCCAGACCACACTTCCTCCATTTATCCACAAGGATGCTGCGCTAGATGGTGTCAAATACTTTACTGAGGTCAGGGTAGACCACATCCACTGCCCTACCATCATCTATCCACCTGGTTATATCCTCAAAAAAGGCTATTAGATTAGTCAAACACGACTTCCCCTTGGTAAAACCATGTTGATTGCTCCTAATGACCCTCTTATCCCTAACAACCCTTTCCTCCAGTAATTGCTACAAGAGGCCAAAGTTGGCCCAGCTGAAGTCCAGGGCTGCAGTCCTACTTGATATTCTTTTCCTACCACATCAGATCCCAAACTCCACCATCTCACTGAAGATTGGTTTTTGGTAAGAAAAAGAAAGGAGGGAAAATGTTTTAGTAAGGCTCAGGCCTTCTTAACCAAAACATTGTGCCTGTCCATTACAGAACCATCTGTTTATTTTGTATGATGTTTTTCCCACCAACTCTTTAGTGACATTTTTGACTGCTCTGATTGTCATGTCAGGTTTGCCTTCAGGAGAATATGAATTATTTGATGCTTTTTCCAATTCAGAAAACATTCCCTCCCCCCAGTTTGTGAAATTTCCTGAGAAACAAGAGGCTACTTCCTCCCAGCTCTTGCAGGTGTCTGAGTATCCAGAGCAGCAGCCTGCCTGTTTCCACCTCACCCTTCCTGGTTCCTTGGGGGGGCAATTGTCTTGTGCCAGTCTCTGCTCACAGCTAAGGATGGGCTGGCATAAGCCATGCCTCAAAGCCTTAATGAAGACTGTGAAATCTGCACACGCTGTGACAGACCGACAAGCTGTTAACACGGGACATGCTGGCAGGTACTAGGTAGTTGGTCTCTATGCATTTACTTACCAGAGATTTTCCATCCAACAGGTGATTACAGGACTTGGATGACTCTTGTTCAGTAATTCCCACTGCGAAGCAGAGGAAACATGGCCTTATTGTGATTATCCCATCAGCACAGCTTGTATTACAAAGCCCCCTTCCAAGCAGTTAAACCCAGGCATGAACAGAGTCCAGGTTCAGGTTATAGTTCTGCTAGATTTGATGACAGCCAAAAGCACAGAAGCTTTATCTACTGTGATATCAAAATAAATCAATTTGGAATTGCTGAAGTCACTCTGGAAAGTCACTCAACTGCTTCCTCCTAGGCTTTTAAAAGGAGATGATGAGCTGTCCTTAGCCGACTATGCGAAGCAGGAGCCCTTTCCCCTCGGGGAACACAGAGGGGTCCCATCTGCTGCTCCTCAGCAGAGGCTGGGGAATACAGTTTTTGAGGGTCTTAAAGACCCACCAAGGAGATCATTCTCCCTTCTGGATTGCCCTGGGGAGTTATTCTTACCTGGGCAGCGCTGTGTGTCACACCCACCCCATCACAGGGAAGCACTCAGCCAGTAACTTCCCCAGGGTTTAATGCTCACTGGCATTCCTGCTACTTGTGGCAAGGAAATAAGTGAGTGAGGGATGCCAGGATTTTTTTTCACAGAGACAAATCCTCCCATTTGACTATGGGAATGGGGAGGTCTCTTTCTTTTTTCCTTTTCCTTTCTTTTTCCCCTTTCTTTCTGTTCCAGGCCATTGTTGGGTTTCTGCTGTTTTTAAAAGGGATGTTCAAGGAAGTGGAGAGCAAAGATCTACAGAAACACCAGGATTCATCATGACAGCGGACAGAATATGATTCACAACTGCTGTGACCAACAGAATATAGCAAACATCAGAAAACATCAGAAATAGCCAAGGTGCTACTTAGAGAGCAGTCTCCAGCATGAGTTAGCAGTCAGAGCTGTCTTCTCCTTCTGGGGGCAGCATTTGACCACGGTAAGCATCTTAACCAGTCTCTCTTTCCCGCTCCCACCCTCCTGCCAGTAATTCCATTAGGTACCTAACCATATCCCTCACGTCAAAGTTTAATTAAATTACCTCCTCTCATCTTGCATATTAGGTACTAACAGTATTCAGCAAGCAGCTCCAGGCATCACTGCTTCAGCTAATGTCCACCTTTTTTCTTCCTTTTTTGTTTTGTTTTCTTTTTCCCTTGTTTGTTTGCTTGCTTGCTTGCTCACGTTTACATGCTCTGCTTCTTCCCTTTGGCCTGTCTCTCTTCTTATTAGGTATAGAAAACATTACGATGAAATTGTAGCAACGTGTCTTAGCCAAAGGAAATCCTTATGGCTTCAGGTTTGTAAGTCCATATGGCTTCAGGACAGTGGTGGCTGGGTATGGTGTGAATTCCTCTTCTAGAAGGTGCTATGGATGTCCAGGCCCATGACAAGGGTTGATCTGCATCTGTTATTCTGACTTGTCCCATGTTTCCAAGATGAGTCCTTGTACCAATGGCTGGTACAAAACCTAATACTTCTTTCCTGGAGTGTAAGTGCAATTTTTTTTACCAATCTGTCCATCCTGTGAAGCAAAGCATGGCTTTCAGTGCCTTCAGGGGCTTCTTGCTCAGGCCTTACACTACAGTTTCCTTCCTGCACGCTGGAACACACTGTCCTTACTCTTTCTTATTCATGTAGGGTTCCTGGAGTGATCAGTAAGTGTGCTGATGCTCTCATCTGTCTCATCTGTGCTTGTGTTTATGTATTTGTCACTTCCTCTGGAAGTCAAACCATTCAGCCTGTGACCCATATTTCAAGAAATGCCCTACCAAACCTGAAGTCTCTTTAATATTCAACAGTACTTGTCTATGGAGCAAGCATGGAAAGCTGTAGAGACACTATCTCCAGTCAGAAGGCTGCAGAATATTTTTGAAGGGTGTAATTTATGTGGAGGTCATACTTGTATAGAGATTAATGAAAATAGAGGAACATATCCATACATCTATCTGACTTGATATCATGTGGCACTGAGCAGCCTTTCTGGGCTCTCTCATGGCACCCTGTTCTCTGTCTAGGTGTTATCAGAACAATGTGAACTGAAACTGAACATCCCAGCTATTTTTCTTTTCACAAAAGTATTTGAAAACACTTCTACTTTCCTCCCCTTAAAATGCTAAATCTGTAAAGCCAGGCACTCCAAAGTTCTGGAATACCAGAACCAGACTAAAATTCGTTCATTAGACATTGAGAGTCAACCTCTAATTAGCAACCAGAAACCACATTGTTCCACAGACTTTCTCCTTCATTCAGAAAGCAGCTGCTCATCCCTAGCTTTTAATTCTCAGTGCACAGTCTATACTTACTTTCTCCACCAGTGAACCCTCTGACAACAAAGCTGTTAATGCTTTCACCTGCTTTTCTGTGTTGCTGGTCGCTGTGGTCATCATCTGCACAAATATTTTTTACAAACCAGCTTTGTCATCTCTTGGAGGACAAAGAGTCCTGCCAGGGAAACAGAGGTAGGTACTGAGCTTAAGAGCAGAAGTTCCTGGGATCCAGTTTTTCAGAGGCTCAAGGAGGACACAGCACTGTTCACGGTTGAAGGACAGTTCTCAGTGCAGCAGGAACCAAGCGCTCCCCGGTGTTGCAGTTGGAGGTGTGAAGCAGGCACCCAGGAAAGGAGGATGCATGGTCTGTGTGAGGTGATGAGCATCACTGAGGATTCCGGTGGCAATGATGGACAGACCTTAGGGACCTGTGGCAGGAGACACCCTGTGTGGTCCCTGAGCACCTTTTGTGCTAGAGGGAACAGGGATCTGATGAAGGACCTCACTGTGCTGTGCAAACTTAGGCAGCCCTGCAGAAGCTCTCTTGTCTTGTCCACCTGTTCCTGGTGAGTTTGTCATGTACTGTTCTCCTGGCTCCCTCCTCTCATTCCACAGTCAATCCTTTTCATTCATTTTTTGTTCTTATTTTAACTTAGTTTCTCCTTCTTTCTCATTCAGCATCCCAGTTTCTTTGCCCTATTTCCCATTTCCCCCTTTTACTCTCTTGCTTTTGGATTCCTGCATCTTTTCTCCTGTGACACCTCTCTGTCATCATCCTTTACCTCTTGCTGCCCCTAAGAGCAGAGACCAGCCACCCCTCCTTTCTCCCTCACTGGCTCTCGGCCACACACCACCCCACAGCCAGTCCCATCAACAGTTCCTCTTCTCCCCTCTGCAGACCTGAAGCCCCAGCTCTTTGTTAAGCCTTTTATTGGCTCCTGTCCTGGTTTGAGACCTTTCCCTACGGTCCCAAGCTTGGTTCATTCCTTCTCAGTTTCCCAGGCCCCACTCTTGTCAGAACTGCGTTCAGACAGGATGGCTTATGAGCAGTGCAGTTGCACACTGGTGGTGTTCAGAACCTTTACACCATCATGGTAGATAGTGTCTGCTTTACAGATTCAGCACGTTTACACAGCTAAATGTCCAGGTCCCTACCAGACATGTGCCATGTGGGATTTTTTCAGACTTGACTGCATCTGGGTGGTTGTTCAAGGGAGAGCAAAAGATGCTTTTTTGATTAAAAGGCCACCCCTTGCCAAACTGCATGGCCTTGCTCCAGCTCCAGCCTTCCAAACATAACACACCAGCGCTGCAGGAGCTGAATGACCAGTCTATTTATATTTACTCATTTCCTTGGTTTTGCACTGGCAAACTCTATTTTTCCTTCACGGGTTCTCACAAATATGCTGAACAAGTTTTGATTGAAAAAACAAAACATCTCTGCGACCGACATCCAGAATCCGAAACGTCACCCCAAATGATTGTGTTCTGGCAAGTTCTAAGCAACCAAACAGGGATCTTCTATAATAAGATGACTCAGGCAAGCTCAGTACTTTGCAATTTATCATCTCTAAAACACTGTCAGCCTTTGGAAAGGGAGTGTTTATGACTGAATAAAGTGAGAGCTCTGCGATGCCACGGTCATTATCTCCTTAATCCAACAGACATTTTAAGCGTGGAAGTATCCTTCGGGTACAAAACAAAGAGCCTGGCTCAACTGGAAGACTACAATACCTAAAACACTGTTCTGGATAAAGCCACTTCTGTGGACTTACCTTGCTGGGCAGTGCCCTTGGTGGGGCAGGGTCCCCGCTGCCCGCCCTGCAGGCAGCCCAAGCCCCGCGCCTCGTCTTCGCTGTACAGCACTTGGAGGAAGTCACCTTGGTGGGGCTGCAGCCTCTCTGTCCTGTGGGCCCGACGGTCGGCTACGGCCACCACCTAGGGGGAAAAGGCAGAACCACCCTGCTATACCCGGCCTTGGAATTCAGGGGGAGCAGCACGGACCCTGCCCTTCCCACTGCTCTACTGTCATCCCAAGGGGATTCCTGGGGGGTTTGTGAGGGTTTTTTTGTTTGGCTCCCGCCTCTGTGCACGAGATGTATCAAAGTATGGGACAATCAGGAGGGGTCTCTCTGGGACCCAGCTACATCGTTGCACCTCTCTGTATTCCCCTCAGGAGACTGAAAGGTGGTCCTCTGCAAGATACACGGACTGTGCTATGCCTCTGAGACAGCTCAAATTCAGTTTCTTATTGTGTCGTGTCTTGGATGATCCAGTAAACTTATGCAACGTAACTTGCAAATTCTATTTCTTCTTGGCCTCTCCTGTTTTGGTCTTATTTATGTTTTATACCTGGTGAATGACTCCAGAGGATACAAGGTGATGAATAATTGTGCTCCTAGAGACTAATCTTCACAAACATTAACTCACACAAACAAACCTCTGAACATCAGGCCTTCTGTATCTCAGAGTCCCTGAAAATGAACGTGAATAAAATGAAGCTTTTTTGCCTGTATCAATCTGACCAGGTCAAGACACTCACTGTGCTGCCACAGGCAAGGGGGGAGGATGGAGCTAAAGTGAGCTTAAAAACCCAGGGTATAACTCCAAGCAGGTGAATCCATCAGGACTATTACCCAGGATGGTCCAGAAACAATTTTCTCAAGAAGATTAAAGTCCCAACAGCAGGGAAAGAGTGTTTCCAACTTCTTTTTATTTATTATTCTTCCCTGAAGGCTGTCTGCAGAGAACCAGTTAAACAGGGCGAAGATCCAAACCAGTAAGGAAACATGACATGTGGCAACTATTCAGATGGTTTCCTATTAGATTTACTTATGTTGATCTTATGTTAGAAGACCAGGAGAAAAGCAGTTACTTTCATCTACCTGATGGCTGACAGCTGTCATCTTTTCATTTAGAAATAGTTTATTTTTTCCTCAAGACTGAGACCAGCAACAGATCAACCCACTATAGGCATAGCAAAACTCTTAATCCCATCTATTGCTCTGCCTTCTAACATACACTCAAGATGAAAACAAGACTGCATTCAAGCATGGCCCCTCATGCAACACTGTCTGCTTTCTTTAAGTAAGTTTTAATTCAGTTTGCTGTTAATCTGCAATATTCTGTGCATGTGAATTTTTACACAGATACAAAAACCACATGCAAAGCAATGTTTTCTGAGGCAGGGAAAAAAGGAAAGCCCCAACCTGACTGCTTTTTACTCTTTTGAATCCACTGGAGTACTCAATGGATTCTGAAGAAGGCTACATCGCCCAGATCCTAATGACCAGCAGGACAAGAAGCAGAAACTGCCCAACAGCAGCAAAAAATGCTGCTAGAAAGGGCTGTTGAGGCAACTAAAGCCTAATCCAAGACCTAAGATAGGTTAGTTCTGTGGATTTTGGCACACAGCTTAACACAGTCCCTGCTCTGTAAGCTCCTTAAGGATGCACCCAGTGTTACCTTAAAGTCAAAGGATCTACCGGTGTCCTTGAAGACAAGCATGTGCTAAGGGAGGCTGCAGATGGGGCCCAGCTCTACTGAACATGAAGCTGGTGCTGCCAGAACCAGCTGAGCCTTAGTATTGCTTCAATGAGAAACGAGGATGATGCTGGTGGTGAGAGACATCCTGCTGCTGCAAGCGCTGGCTCTCTCCCAGCTGCCTCTGGACTAGTTCCAGGACCTCCCCATCCCTCCGCAGCGGCTCCTGGCAGGCTGCAGTCTCCTGTGTCCACACACACACACCCGACCACCCGCACCTTGCAAGCCGCTGCTTACCAAAGGCATTACCCCTCCATCACCGCAGTGACATCAGTGGAGTCACCTGTCTTTATTACAAATACGATGAGGCTGTGGCCGGCAGGGATCTCTCATGACAGCCTTCAGAGTCTGTCTTGCATCAGCCGAGCTCCTCCTGCTTTCAAGGGATGCCACAAAGCTCAGCTTTTCCCTCAAGCTCTGGAAATGTGTTTAGTGCTCTTGGTCACGGCTCAGTCTTCTTTGGTGTGTGACAGAAAGTGTCATCAGCCCTCTGCTACTGAGACACCCAGGGTTGCTTCTTTTACTTGGCCGTGGAAAGAGCATTTTTGGTAAGTAGGATGCTGGCTGCAGTCATCTCTGATCCTGAAAGTGGCTTATTTGATCAGCGCAAAGCACTGCACCTCGAAACTTAACAATCTGCCTTTGTGTTGCAAAGGATGACATATAGTTTGGGGAAAGGAAGTGGGATTCTTAACTCCATCCATAGCAGGAATGATTTAGGCACACTGCCTGTGTTTTCAGGATCCCTTGTTACGTGTCGGATCCATGATACCAGGACACCTTCAAGCAGAAGAATCTGTATAAACAAGTTACAATGCCATTTTCCACTGCAGCTGGAGACAAGAGAGCAATCACGATAGCACATCTTCAGCCAACATCTTCCTTTGCAGCACTTGGCTGTAGCACACATTTGGAGTTTCTTATCTCCTAATTCAAGACCTCACTGTGACTTTGGCTACCCTGGCTCGTGACTGTAACGTGTAACGACTTATCTAGGTCAGGAAACTAAACCTGCCCTAGCGCAGTTTTGATCTAAACTGGAGCTGACATTTCTCTGGGGTACCTAGGGTAAGGCAGAAGGATCGGCTGGAAGTCACTTTTCTTTTCTAGACCTACCAGGAAACTTAAATCCTTGTGAATGGCAGAGGCAGCCACACTATGTGGAATTAGTAAACTGCTCTCTCAAAACCTACTGTTTTTAGAACCTGTAAGGCCCTTGGCTGGCTCAGTCTGCCAGCAGGATACTGACTTGGAACTCAAAGCTCGGCAAAGACTCTGTTTTGTGGACCTTATTAACCCAGCATACCTGCTGTTGGAATTAGCTGTCTTAAGCAGGGGACACGGAGCATGCAGGAGGGTTGCAGAGCAGCACAGAGGCTGCTCCGACAACTCGACTCCTGGGCCCAAAATCCCATCCCCAAACCAACAACCAACCAAAAAAGGTGGTACTTAATCATTTGGCTTTGGATAAAACTTTGAAGCTTAGAGGCTGAACCGCAAAGTGCCTGTTAGTGGGGTTTAAATACCAGATTGGTAGAATTAAGCTCTTTCTGATGGTCTAATGCTGATCTGATTTTTAATGTGGCAGTATTAGCATGCACAGAGGGATTTGCCAATTTTCTGCAAAGTAGCCAGGTACTGGTGTCCAGACAGTTCTACCCAAAGGGTTCTGGAGGTAGAAGAGCAAGGGAAGAGAATGAAAGGATCTACTATCACTGGAAATTACTCTTCATAGGGCAACAAGAACTGCAAATAGGCATAGCAGTGAAACACTCAATGAAAAAAGAAAACAAACAAAAAAAAGACCAAAAATGAAGGTGTTTCCCCCTTTCTTTCACTCTTCCACAATCACGATCATGCTTTTGGGATGGGTTCTTGAACGAGATGGAAGTTACCCCCACACATCAGTCATTTGCATGCTAAATCACCTAATGCTACACTGCTTGAGTTATTTCTGCCACGAAAATAAACCTCTGGCAGATGTCCACGCTGCTTGCTATTTTTGCCCTTGCCTGGGATTAAAGTTGTGCATCCCCTGCAGCCACCAGAGCAGAAGATTTCATGTTAGCTGAGGCATTTCCATGGCACCGACTGCAGGTGCAGGGGTAAAAGTGAAAAAGAAAGAATCATTCCGCTACTTTTACGACGTGCTTTTGGTCTAGAAATTGGCAAACACAACTTCCTCACGGCCACGCAGCTTCCAGGACGTGCTGCTTAGCTGAAGGCCTGTGCAGGAGTTGCAAGCAGCTGCTTCACGCTGGAGAAGGGGAATGAATGCGGGAGAGCTGAGTGTGCTGACTGCTTTGGTGTGAGAGCCTCAGAGCCAGAGCTGCAGACTGTCCCTCAGGCTCCATGTGATGCAGCCTGCACAGTGACCAGAGGCCAGTCGAAGGATATGTTTAATTGGGGTCAGGAAAGCCCCAAAGGGGAAAAAACCCAAACACCAACCAGCCCACCTAAGTATAAAAAATACAGCAAGCAAACAGGGACTTTCTTATTTTCTTAGACCTTTATGAGTATGGTGCTGCTACAGCTGATCCAACCCAACTTAAATATTAGAGGCTCCCACTCAGCAGAAGCAGCTATCACTCTGCTGAGGTTCGGAACGTGGTAACAGACAGTCAGCTGCCCTAGATTTCGATGAGAGTTCGCTGAAAATTTTCTGGCTGAATGGTTTTATGAGAAAATTCTGGCCATTTTGTTGGAAAAGCATCTATTTTGTCAACAAATGGAGAAGTTATCTCTTCATTCTGGTTTATTAAGTCAGAATTCTTCACTTTTTACTCTGGACTCTACTTTTTCTATCCCATGGCACACGATACGTGCGGAATGCGTAACGAATAGAAAAAGGAGTATCTCAAAATGGCTTAATTTGAGCAGCACCCTGACACTCTGACTGTCACCCTCACTGGGAATGGAGAGTCATTGTGAAACCTCACCCCAGGTTATGGGATGAAAAGAAGATTTTCGCAATTTGAAAAAATACGCAGAATGGTTTTTACTCAGCCGCCACAGGCATGTCATTGACCCTTCCTGGGGGCCACTTCAAGCCTCCTGTGAAGTACTGGGATCTTGTGATCTGCTTTAATAACCAAGAGAGGGGATGAGAGTGAAGGTGGTGAGGTTGTTTTTTCCCCCAGTCCCCGAGTAGCTGTGGTAAGCAGCGGGGACCTGCGACACTGCAGAGATGAGTGAGTTGGGAATATGAAGAGGAGGCTGTTTCATAGACTCCATAGAATGGTCTGAGTTGGAAGGGACCCCAAGGATCACAGAGTTCCAATCCCCCTGCCACAGGCAGGGCCACCAACTTCCAGGCCTGGATCTACACAAGGTTGCCCAGGGCCCCATCCAACCTGGCCTTGAACACTTCCAGGGACGGGGCATCCACCATCTCTCTGGGCAGCCTGTTCCAGCACCTCACTACTCTAAGAAAGGAGCCTTCCAAAGTTTGTACTGATAATAGTGAGGATTGGATTTGCAAGCAAGGAAGCTGGGAAGTAGGATAGGGCATAGGAAAAGAGAAGGCCAACGAGCAAAATATTTCAACAAAGTCAAAGCTACAGAAGAGGCAGGTCTGTGGTGAGAAGAAATGCTTCACCAGCAGGGTCTCAAAGCTTGTAAAAAGTGCTTTGATGTGCACATGAGTAAGGGGCTGCCAGTCCCACAAGTCAGAGCTGTGATAAAAGGATCATGGAAGGTAGTTGTGAATGGGTCAGTGGGTTTAAGGAGGGAAAAATGGCATGGAAGACAAGAAACCTCAAGCCCAAACCAATTTGTCAGTGTCCAAACTTGGGAAACTTTCTCAGACCATGAAAAACATTCTGTTATTTTACCATTGCTGTTGTTAGTTATTTAAACATAATAATCTGGGGCAAAAATCTTTACAGACCTGTTGAAGAGGGCTGCAAGGCACAAAAATCCCTCACACAGAGAAGGGAAAGTGGGGAATAATGAGACAAAAAGCTGAGACTGAGCAGCACAGTGCTGCAGGACAGAGGGCTGTGCTGCATGGTGGGGCTGGGCACAGTTGGGTGGGATGGAAAGGACCATGCCCATGCCCAGCTCCACCCTGCTTTTTAGCTGCAGGTCGGCCTCATGTCGTTCCTGTGCAGGAGCCATGGAAATGGCTCACACCCAAGCAGCAGCCATGGGAGAGCAAAGCGGGAACCGGTTCTTCTCTGGGGCTGTGCACACCTCACCTTTGGGATTAAAAACTCACGTACCGAGACCTGAGTTGTTAGTTTTTCTCTCCATTTGGGAAGGGCAGGCAGAGTAGAAAACAGAGTCAGGGCTGCTGCCAGCTGGGAGCTTGGCTAATGGAATTTGGGGGGGAACCTCACCTGCAGGGATTGGGTAAAGCCCTCAGTGCCAGTGCACTGGGGTGAGCTGAGGATGGGCAAGCGATGCAGGGATCAAGGTATGAGCATCAAGGTATCCTCCTGTGGCTGTCCCAGAGCCATCTTTCTGAGCTGAGGTCACAGTCCATTGCTCGGTGGTTTTCTCACAGATTCCCTGGGGAGTGTGATCCTGGCTCATTGATTAACACAGGTATGTGCTGATATGATTTGTTTGCTTTTCCTTCCTGCCTTGTCCCTCTGTCACTGTTATTAGAGCTTTGTGGATAAGGACTAAGTCTGTGATTCCCTCAGATGACCTGGGCCTGTGCTGATAAACTGTAATTTTGACTGGCTCTGCACAAACTGTATTTTTTAAGGTTTCAAAGTCCTTCTGTAAATAAACTGTAGCTTCACAGAAGCCCCCATTTCTGTTTCCTCCCCACTCCGTGCATCAGGCATCAACGGCCTTCTTTGCCCTGAAAGATCTATCTGCTTCCCATTTATCCACAGCATTTTTAAGGATCAGTTTAGCCAACTAGAATTAAAAAAAACCAAACCAACAAACAAAAAAAAGAAGAAAAAAGATAAAAGAGAGGGAGAGAAAGGGAGATTTTTCTTACACTCTTTGTTAGGATGTGCTGGGTACTTTTGACTCGTCTTCGGGCAGGGCTACATGCTGCAGAAAGAAGAACAGGGACACAGTCAGGGTGCAGTGGGGACAGACAAGCCCAAGCAACACTCTCAAATAGCAGTGCCTGCTGAAAATGCTGGTCAGGATGAAACTTTTAGAGGACCTTAAGCTGACCCTCACGTGGGAGGCAAGGCAGGAGGAGCTTAGCCATAGCCTCAGTAATGACACTTCAGAGAACATGTCCCAACTACACAAAGCAGATATCCATGGGGCAGGACAACAGCCTTCCCTGAGGTTCTGCTCCTCTGGCCTCCCACCTGCTGACATTTCAGAGGGAAATGAGCTTCTCTTTCCATCCTGTCACCTTCAAACATACATTAACTTTGAAGAGAACTAATGTTTTATCTAGACAGGTTTTTTTCAATAAACTCAAACTGCTCCATGACATCATTTCAGTTTTACTGCACGACCTCCAAAGTACAACACCTGCTCTTAGTCTTTCTTTTTTTCCCCCCAATCCTTTGCTTAAAGTCTGTTTCTCATTTTTATTTGTTAGACCCCTGAAGGCACCAAAATCATAGGCAGAGCGGGCTTGCTAGCCACTAGACACGCAAGACACCAGGGCCATAAGCCAAGCTTCCAACTGGACTGAAGTGACTGGTTTCAGATGAGGTTTCTTCTGGACAGTGAAGGTTTTGTAGCCACTCAATTTCACTTGAAACCACCCTGAAAATCTCAGCGGCTCTCCCAGGTCCCCATTTCATGGTATCTCCCCCTTTGTGCTTTAGAGTTACCACCTTCTCCTGAATTCAGGATGCCAGAGTGGCAACTACAGGATTTAGCAGCCAGTTACAGAAAGGGGCCTGCAAAACCCCACCAAATTCAGTGAATCCCAGTTTTATTTCAGTGAATTAATCCCAGTTTTAAAGGTTGGCCCTGCAGACAAGGCATACTAATGGGGGTTTCCCACACAGGGTCCACTTACAGTCCAAAGGCTTGAAGAGGCAGGAAGGTTTGTTATGGGATCATGGGTGACTCTCACTCTGCAGGTGAGATTTCCTTTCCATTTTTGGCACATGTTCAACTCCAGGAGTTGCAGTGCTCAGTGTTGCTGTGTGTTGATGTTTGTGGAGAGGTCTGAAGCTGTGGAAGCAGCTGGAGATCACTCAAGACTGCTCATTCCCTCTGATGGCAGGAATAACAAGTGAACGGGCCTTCCAGGGCTCTGGTACCAGCAGAGCTGGACAGCTTGCCTTTATCTAAAGCCACCCCCTGGCACCCCAGTGAGGATATAAGGGCTGTGCATTAGGATTCCCCTGGATAAAGCTGTGGCCTGTGCTCTGTCCAGAGCAAAACAGGACAGTAAGGGGGTTGTGTGTGTGTGATAAATCTGAACTCATCACAAGTAAGTTCTCTGCGTGTGTGGAGCTTGAGACAGCGCTAAGCTGTCAGTTTGATTATGGCCCGCTTTCCATGGCGTGATATCCTCGGGGACCCCTCCTGCCTCCTCCTGCAGCACACATTTTGTATTTCAAACCATGGTGAGCATGGGATGAAAACCAGACCAACACCATGAAGGCAGGCTTGTCCCTCAGAATATGTCACAACCGGCATGTTTTTGAAGCTGCTGCATTCAGCTTTACTTCTGGAATTTTATCCCGTGAGGACTAAACCACTTGCTTACACAAAAACCTTTCAGTGCAGACAAGTTCAGGGATGCCAGGAACCAGCACCTTGCCTCTCTGGTATCTCATGTATTATACTGGACAGCAAGGCAAGGAGTTTACAGAGATTCCTACCAGAAGCAAGTACTGTCGTGCTGTTACTGTTACCTGGGCTGGAGTGCAGGGAACAGCACATGGCTGTGCTGAACAGTAATAAACGGGTCCGTACGGTCCACAGTCTAAGTCATTGCCTGTCACCTGCCAGAGCGAGTGGCAAATGGCTTCGGGGAGGGCTGCAGAATGGCTGGGTGTGAGGGGGAAGTCACGGCACCAGCCAACACGCCGTCACTGGCACAGCCACTGAATGGAGACTGAGCCACGGCAGCGGTAGCCAGAAGTGACCCGCTTGTGCAGGAACAGGGGGGCACCCATGCAAAGAGCGGGGCTGCGGGGCTCCCCCTGCAAGCCTGGTTTTCTGCAGGGAGTGAGTGGGAGCGGGAAGGGAAGAATGAGCCCCTGCAGATGATGTTTCTGGATTTGCCTGCAAGAGGATGTTTGTATGTGCAGCCCAGCTTTCGGGCAGCAAAAACAATTACCGCGATGGGTCACTCTGTCATTCCCACTTAGGTTCTGAAATTAAGCAGCTGAGAGCTCATGCCTGCAGCTTGCGAGTAAAGATTTGGTCTGGCCCTGCAATTTGTTTTCCCTGCTTTTACCTGCTTTCTTTGTCTTGTTGCTGAAATATGCAGCTATTGAGTTTAAACTAATTTGTTCAATCAAACACAGACCGGGCTTTGTCCGGTTCTTACTCTTCATTACAAGCAATTAATGTTAATCATGCATTCATTTCCAGGGCATGGCTTTGGAAACGTTCCACTGACTGAGCCAGCAGACTTAAACTCCACATTCATGCAGTTCACCCAGTTCATCTGAGCTGCTATAACCGCTTGCAGAACTGGGTTTTCTTTTCTATTACACAGAATAGCCGCGTAGCCGCAAGCTGTCACTTTAGCAGTTACCTCATAGGTGTATCATCAACACCGATTCCAGATCCCCGAATTTTTGCCAGCGCACACAAGATTTTACAGAGCCACAATGCCGGAGCACCTGCACGGATTAGCTCCAGAAACAGGCAGCGAGCGCTGGGCTGCGAGCAGAGCAGAGCAGAGCAGGGCACGGCACGGCACGGCACAGCAGGGCAGAGCAGATGAGCTGCTCCCTTCAAAGATTTCTTTCCCCGACGCTAAGCACCCCATCCACCCAAAAGACAGCACCCCAGCGGTCGTCTGGGTCCCGGTGTACTCACGTTTGGATGAAATCACGGTGGTGAAGACTTCTAAATTTTCGTCGCTGCAGCTGTAAATCTGGTGCATTTTCCACCTCTCCCTCCTGACTGCCTTTCAGCCTCATGCAACCGCTCTGAACTTCTGGTAAATAGGTTTCACTAATCCAATCTGGCTCTGTGATCATTGTCCAGATCTACAAAGGACAGACTGATGCTGTGATCTCATCTCATTCCATATTCTTCATTGCAACATTTTCTGCTCCCATCTGCCTTTCTATGAATCCTATTAATGAAAAGATTTAATTTGGCTGTTACTTAAGCCTCTGCCCAGATAGAGGCATTTTATTTTATGTTTCCTTTTACCAGTTTGGAGCATCCTCTGAAATAAATGGCTAACAATTAAAGCCTGCTCCATGCCACCAATGTATAGGCAAATAAATGTTTATAGAAATACTGCAGCGATTTTTAAAGTAAGTTGGGTTAAGACTTCACCTACTTTACTACATTTATCATAAAAATTAGCTCCCCTCGTACAATGAGGAGTGGATTCTAGGGATATTAAAAAAAAAAAAAAAAGCATTTTGTGCTTTACCTTTTAAATTTACCCGAGTCCTGGGCACTGCAGTGTAAAATTTCAAAGGTGGGTGACTAAGGGAGGGCACATCAGGCAGATGTACATAGGTCCATGTGCCCCTGCACTTCAGTGGTTGGGGAGGACACACACACACAGGTGGTTCAGCCACAGATGAGTTCCTATACAACTTGGTGGTTCTGGGGCCTAATTCCATATTTATACACTGCAATAAAGGGTCTTCTTGCCAAAGCTTTTCATTCCTTTTCACATCTACAAAAATCAGTCCCCTCAACTTCTGGTGACTTACCAGGGACACCTGAGAGGAGAGAAAATTTTGGCTGGCAGGCTCCAGCTACTGATGTAGCAGGAACACTTTCGAGTGTGAATAATGATATTAAATTACGTCAGTCTAATGAATAGCCTTCATTACTAGCACGTGTGTGCAATTAACACAAAAACTAGCGCTGTCTTCTCCTACAGATGTCTGCCACCAACAGTCCCAGATGGAAAGTGCCAGCAAACACGGGCTGTCACTGTCATATATATGTACTATTTCTTCTTTGAAATAGCAAATATTAGTCAAATACACACTGCAAGCCTGGAAGTGTTTTGGTTGAGCGGAAAGTGTCACTGTTTCAAGAAAGAAAGGGGTGAAGAGGAGCTGGTGTCACTTGCCACATCCCAGGGCAGCTTCCTGCTGTCCAAGGGCAGCAAATCCATTACGGGGCCATAGGCGGGGGTGGGGAGGAGAACATTGTCCTGGGAAGCCGTGCTGTGTTTGAAATGGGTGGTGGGACAGCAATATAATCAAGAAAAAGTTCAATTAGTTTTTGATTTATTGCGCCACATGTTCTGCTTGTATGACTGATGTCATTAACATCAGGCTCGGCTGGCGTGTTCATCTGTCCCTGCCCGGCTCCCTCTGAAGGCGCACACACTCAACAGATGGGGAGCTGCACGGGTGCGAAGGCCAATTGTTTATCCCCCCATTGTTCCCGTGTCAAGCAATCAAACCAAATCCATTACCCACCGAGAAAAAGATCAGCGCAGCATCCATTCAGCGGTGAAAGGAGCGGAGGCGGTTGCGCGGGGAGGCACTACGGCTTTCAAAAGGAGAAAAAAAATAATAATGAAGAGCAACACTGAATAGTTCACCAAAAAAAAAAAAAAAAAGAAAGAAAGAAAAAAAGAGCTATAACAAATCTAACCCACCCTTCATTTCACCTTTGGATATTCTGAGTCCTATGAGGAGAGGCACTTTTGAATCTGAGTTGTTATTTTCCTAATTATAGGTATGACCTAAAGGTATTTTTCAGTCATAGTTGGGGTCTAAGAGAAGAAATATTTGGTGTTACACGATGTTGAGGGGTGGTGGGGACGTGGAAACTAATGTGAGCCTGGAGAGCTGGTTACCGGCTGGCATTCGCCGCGTGAAGGTCGGGTTTGGAGTGGGTAGGCTTTGAGCACCTGTCTACAAGGGATGTGATGTTCTGGGGATGAGTCACTCCACACAGAGAGCTGATAAAAGGTTCTTACATCGCTTCCAGACAGCAAAGGAGGGCTCAGGAGGGCCAGTATAATATGCCTCACCTGGGAATGAATTTTCTCTTATTCGCAGAAAGGAGTTTGCTGCTTCATTCTGCCCAGATCTCACAGGGCAGTCGAGCGCTACCAATGCCCAGGGTCTTGCAGGAAATCTTCACATGGCTTCAAGAGAAGGACTGCACATATTGGGCTACTTTTTTCTAGCAGTCCGTTAGTTATTTCTGACAAACGTCTTGGTCTCTCTGATTACAACACAGGTGTGACAACACCTGCCAAGGAAGCACACTATAAAGCTCATCTGCACAGAACCTGGCTGAAGACTACCAGGACAGTAGTTTTAGACTCGAGGAAGAGGCTCTCCACAATGTTCAACCTCAGGTGTGCCTGCAAAGCCACATCAGATGGCTTCACACAGTACCTCCCTCCAGCTCCCTCCGGACCTCGCAGGAGTAGTCTGCGGTGGCAGCAGGAAACCAAACATTTCTTGATTCTATCAATCATCTTTTTGTCCCCCAAAATACATGAAATGTCTGGAAAATAGCCTCAAGTTTTTCCTCACTGATAAACACAATTAATAAGCTATAAAAACACAATTAATAAGCTATTAGTTTCATTCATGTGTGGGCCACTGCAGCCCTGACACGATCCACAAGAAAGGTTTGGCACTGGGGTACATCTTTAACTAAAGGTTCCCAAGCTGATGTGTGGAATCCAAATTCCTTTGTGTGGGCTGTGATGTATCTCTGTTTATGAAACACCTGAACTCCCAGTGTTATCAGTAAGTGATCAAAACATTCTCTGGTGGAAGATTCTCTCAATCAAAGATGAATGGGGACAATTGAAGAGAACTCAGGACACAAGAACAGACATACAGTGTCTGACAAGACATCCATCTAACCTGCTCTGCAGGTCTGGGGCAGGGAAAGTATTTGATTTCTGGAACTTCTGGAACATGGGCAGGAAGGAGTGGGAAGTGGAGAAGGGGAAGAGATGTGTGCTGAGGCCAAGGTAAAAACAACTCAGGAAAACAGCATAAGGTTCAGCAAACCTTTTCAAACTGATGGAAAATACCCTAAGTTGGCAAAATGTTCCTCTGGACAGGCAGCAAGGGTGCTTCTCCCATGGGCTGGGTCTGCTCAGCCACATTTGGAAGAGACGAATGTAGATGCTTGTCTGGAGCTGGTCAACCTCACAGGAATCAAATAAACCCAAACTTTAATTATGGTTAGAAAACCCATGATTAAAATTCTGAGTAATTAAGAGAAGTATCAGAAACCCCTAGGCATTCATCCAGGCTTTTGCAAACAAATGAATGCCCTTCCAGCACGGCATTCTTCCACTGAAGTCAGCGGGAAGCATCCCGGTACTCTTCAGCATACGCAAGGGATACTGCCAAGGGATTCCCTGGCCCGCAGAGCACAAAGCTCTTCCTAAGGCAGGTCTCTGGCTTCTCCCTGCATCTTGTACTCCATTGCGTAAGAGGCAAATCTAATCCATGCTGAGCTACTCGAGCCTATTTCTTGCTGTTAGCTGGGCAACATGATAAGGATAAACCCAGGTATTTTTGGAATAGGATTGTGAACCAGAGGTACACAGTTAACTATTAAAAAAGAAGATGGGATAAAACTGCACCTGCATACCACGGACAACATTCACTTTAAAACACTTGGGTGTCATGCAATGCAGAAGATTCTTTCGTGGAAGGAAAAGCGCTCTGTTTCATTTTAGGGCCACAGAATTGCAATTGCCAGTGGCTGAAAAGGAAACCCAACAAACACCCTCAAAAAAAACCCCACCCCACAGCAAAATATAAAGTGATCTTCTCACACATCATCTGTTATTTTTCTCAACTTCTGACTTCATCTCCCACTTCCAGCAGCCAGCAGAAATAGTTCAAAATTAAAGCAGCACTGCACAGCTGAAAGGTCTGTAAATAAGTGAAGGATTTTTAAAAGCAGCATTTTAACTTGCATCTGGCTGGAAGCTGCCAGAACAGATTTTACCCAAATGGGCGTAAGATCAAGGCATTTAAAAAACATTCTGAACTTTAAATTCGCTATAGGGGACCAGGAGTGAGGAATGCAAGTGCTGTGCGGTTTGAAAGGGCTAGTGCACAGACTCCTCTGCTAATCAGGAAAGGAAAACACCAGCCAGACCTGGAAGTCAGGCTGACAGCATCCCCCCACCAGTTACCGAAAGATATTGCAGGACCCTGGGGAAAAAACCAACAGAGCCTGGTTGGCTCCTCTTAAAAAAGTTACATATAGATAATTGGACATTCACAAATTTGCCCTAAGCTTGTAAAACACACTTGAGTAAGTCCATACAATGACTGGGGAGCAGCACAATGCCCAGCGCTGCAAGGTTCAAGTCCCGCAGAGCCTGTGCCAGCAGCAGGGATTGCACTTCGCCAGCATTAAGGCTAGGGCCAGGCAGAGCACGTGGAGGCTTAACAAGCTTTCCTACACTGGTCATGTTCTGGTAATCCACAGAGAGCATTAAAAATGTCAACAAAAGAGCAGTATGTCCAAACCGGGCTGTGGCAACAACAGCTTATTGAGATGCCGAACTTTAATTACATTTGCCCTTGATTTATTTATTTTTCAAGCTAATTGATTGGTGGGGTCTTTATTCCCCTGATAAAGCAGAAAAGATTTTGGATGGGGATTTTTCACACCCCTCCCCCTTTTTTTCCCCCCCTTTAAAACATTTTATGATTATTTTGACTATTGGCTCCTGACACAAACATAACCTTTTTTGGACCGAAAAATGCATTAACCAAAGTCTGTCCCACTGGATTTGTGCAGTGGTAGCCCTCTTGCTGCAGCTGCAGACACCATACGGAGGAAAATCCAGTGCACTGAGTAGCGAGGCACAAACTACTTAGGATTTCTCCCAAGGATAAGTCTGAAGAATGAGGCAACCTGAACTGTCACCTCACTTGTCTCCAGTGTGTCCTCACACAGCTATCAAGCTCCTTTTGCCGCATGCTACGCACGTGCTCTGAGGGATGAAGGTCTTTGGAGGGTATCAGATGGCACTGCCTCCTCTGGCTTCAGTTCTGTGTGAAAATGAGATTGTGTTTAAACCAAGAACCATCACTATTGGCCTGTGGAGCCCTTACTGCTAGAAACAGAGAAAATACGACGTAGGAGAAGCTGCTCTAAAGACACAGAAGCAGGATCAAATTTATGAGTCCACTTCCGATCCAGATTTAAGCTACAGCGTCTCTGTGAGGCAGCAAGACAGCACAGGACAGAGCTGGCACTGTGACAGAGGGGGTTCCAGAACAGAGTGGGAGCACCAGTGTGAAATTGCTGTGTCCTTGAACTGTGAGACTTCTGGGGTAGCGTTTGTGCAACAAGCATGCTGAATGACCTCAGAATACACAGGCACGAGTTTGGGGGGGAAGCTGGGGGTCTCCTCCTGATGTCCATTATTCTAAAATGTTTTTTTGAGAGATGAAGCAGATTATCTTCTCACCCCGATGGTTTGGTCTTTGGCCTGTCTAGTGATGCTGCCAGCAGGGGTGTCAAAGATCTTCTGCCCTAAGTACCCGACTCGTTTGCAGGAATCTGATTAAAACAGATCACCTCAGATAACAAGAGGAATTAATGCTGCAAATACATAGGGGAGGATCTTCAAGCTCATAAGCTACATAGAGGTCAGTCCTTTTCAAGTCACGCAGCCTCTGAGATATTTGATTTTCGCAGAACTGATGATCTCTACTTGTCCTTCTCCTCTGACCTGTTAGCCCTTACACTTAAACACTTACCTTGATTAATGCAGTTCCAGTTGTAATCTGTTCAGTGACTCCATGCACTACAAGGAAAGTACCGGACAGGGGTAAGCCTGGGAGTGAGAAACCCAAAAGGGAACAGGAAGGAGATTCTGGGGCCTTGACAATTCATGTGGCACTTACTCCTTATTAACTACTGTAGGTTTCGATTCTACACCTGTCAGGTTTTTACAATATTTGGTAAAATGCTTGTTCTCCTCTTAGATGTTGTCCTGGAGTCTGGTGTTTCTATATCCTCTCAGTTTGGTCAGTCAAAAAGAGGTAGCCTCCCAGGTCCTGCCTCTTCAACTTCTTATACTCCCTGGTGTGTAAGCATGCTAATCGTTCAGGCTGGATGCCTCAGCTGGAAGCAACTGCATGCTTACATTTTCACACAGGTCAGGCTTTTCTCCTGATGCCTTGCCTGCTATGCGTGTGCAGACATCCCCACTGGAGGACATGCTCAGACCTTTAGCGCCCATCAGCCCACCTCGCACTGCCTTTGTTCGGTGGCTGGGCATTTTTAGCTCGTCTCTGCTGGGCAGGTCCCTGAACGTTATCATTTCTGACACGAGAAGTCACAAACGGTTACTTTACCGTCAAAACCTGCCCCCTGGCTCTGCACTCAGTTCTACCAACTAAGGGCTCCTCATTTTAGGACTTCCATGTAAAATGCAAGTAGAGTAGGTACGAAATACATCAGCTGGACCGCACCAGGAACTAAACTCGGGAGCGGGATGCGTGGAGGGTGCTGGACGTGCTCTTCTCGGAGGTCCTACCTGCCAGAAACGGGAGCAGCACCTCCGCCAGCCTGTCTGAATGGGACCCGCCAGCTGCAGGAGCGGGAGCTGAGGCTGCAGCCCTCCAGGAGGGAACACTGACGCGCCACCGCTCGCAGCACAGCACTGACACGGCTTCAACCCTTCCTGGCTTGGAAGGATGACTCTGGATAAGGATGATGCGCTGAAATAAGTGTTACAGAGGCTCTGGAGTTTTAGCAGTGCAAGGCAAGTGTGATTCAGGCTCTGTTCATGTTAAATCCTATTTCTCATGGCCCAGATAAGCATGCAGCGACAGCTTTCATGAGGCAGGGACCTGTCCCTTGGAAAATGGATTGTGGCACATGAACTACTGAGCAACCATCTAATGGTCACTAGAGAGACACCACAGGTCTGTGCTGGTGACCTAGAGGTGAAATGACTTTCTTTGTCCGTCTGAATCCCCAAAGCTTTCAGACCCTTGATCAGGGGGGAAGTTCTGATCTAAATGACCATTAATCTTCCTTAAGGTGAAAAGGTCAAAAGAGCAAGTTATTCAATGGTAACTGGTTTTTATGCCAGAAAAAAAGTGTCTTTCATTTCCAATGGTGTCAGAAAACATACAGCAACACTTAAACATCCAAGCTTTCACGGTGATTTTTCTGAAGGTGATGTCAGCTTTTAGATAAATGACAAAGTCCACACACAGCATCAGCCCCCTACAGCTGTGTCCACATGCACACCAACAATGCCACAATGGCTTCCTTAAACCCCATAAAGGCAAGCAACAATGCCGCAGAATGAAGCGATAACGTAATGGAGCCGCTGACAATCAGTCTTTAACATGTGTTATCCATTTGACTGCAGGTGTAAATCAGCATTTCAATGTCAAGTTGCTAATTTCAGGCTGGATGGCCAAACACTCAAATAGCATACCCCAGGAAAAGCACAAGTGCTTTTGTGCAAGTAGGTCAATGTCACTGCAAGTCAGGGAACACGGAGGAGAAGTTCCGCATCAATAAACCAGTGTTTGTGCTAGGATATATATATTTCATGACACAGTAGTATTCAGATTAAATTAAACATTTACCAGAGCTCAGATGACAGCGTGGGCACAGCCAGCTTTCTGGTGCCGCTCGGTTGACTCTGGTGGCGTACGTGCTGTCAGCGTATGTGGTGGCAGAACCAAGCTCTGTGGCTCTGCAGCACGACGTGAATTAACGTGGCTCTCCACAGGACACATCGCGTTTCCTCTGCCTTCACTTAACTCTGCCACCTCAGGGATGTGCATTAACTTTTCCCCCTTTAATTCCCATGCTCAGAGAAATAGGGAAAATACCTGCTGCCATCTGTTGAATTTAAAGTTCTCTGAAAACCGAGTACACATAGCTTTTCCTAAGAAACCAAGGGCTGAGAGTATTTTTGTAATCCCCTCTCTTAATACTGGGAAAGTAGTTAACTCAAGACCCCAATCAACATTCCACTGAGCTGTGTCAAATGGTTCTTCCTCTTATTATTTGGCTGTAAAACACTTTCTACCAACTTACTCCTGGCAGCTGTTCCAGTACAGTGGGGAAAAAAGAAAATGGCATTTTGGTGGGTTATTTAATGGGAGCCTGGAACTGGCAAAATATAAAACTGTGCTCTGAAATGTTGTGTCTAAGAGCAGGGCAGCCTTTCTAACTATTGTCTTGGATTTGGGTTTGGTTTTTTTGTGTGTTTCCCTGAGAAATTCAGAGCAACAGTAGAAGTTTCTGCTTTAGTCTCATGGACAGCTACACAGAAAAAATATGCACTTAACACTGGGTAGCAGACTGGGCCTGCGTGATTTCTCCAACATACACTGCAGGCACGTACAAAGGCAAGTGCCCACAGGAAAGGAAAACTGTGAGAAGGAAGAGAGCCCAGGCCTCAGCAAATTCAGTCACTGTCAGACCTGACACACCACTGCTCAAAGAGGAATCTCTTCTGCAGGTGGCCTGGTCATGAGTCAGAGATGGAACCAGGTTTCCAGGCAGGATTCACAGGGGTGGGTAGGTGTCAAAGACCCTCTTCTCAGTGCCCAGGGCTGATGCTGCAGCACACACACATTCTGCATACTGCTACTGCTCCTGGGGAGATCAGGGAAAGGGTCATCTCACTTCCTGTATTTGCTACCTCGTGTTTGCATTTAAATTAAGTCCCTTTTTATTTAGGGAGCACACTGGGATGGTCTGAGGAAAAATGGAGACCGTACCTTTAGGTCTCCTGCTGCATTGCATCAGGTCACCCTTGTCCCTTCTGTACAGACATGCTTAACGCAGCAAGGGATTTATTAGGTTGGAGCTGGAGAAGCCAAGCATACTGCACATGGCCTGGGGCGCTGCGGTGCTTAAGCAGATTTACTCGGGGGTTATGGAAGGCGCCTAGACAGAGCTTGGCTGTGTCTCTCAACCATCACTCTTTCTCATCCATTTTTCAAGTCTCAAGGGGATAGAAAGCCAGTCATGAGACAGGACAGCCTTGGCACGCTGCCTTAAAGTGAAGATGGAGTATAAGCATCAAACTGTTTGTGGTTTCTTCCAGGTGTATTCACACAGGATGATGGTGAGAGGTTTAGCAGGTCTAAGCACATTGTTTAGGTATTTCTTGCTTCATTCTCTTTTTGCTTTAACTGATGGGAAAATCAGCACTGGAACAGTAAAAGGCAAGGGGAAAGAGGAGCTGGACCAACTGTCAGCTGTCCTCATTTCTACTGATGCCAAGCAGCAATGCTGCGAGCTCCCAGTACCTTGTAAGGGGAGCGGGCCTTACATTTTGTACTCCAGGTAAAACTATACCCACTGGTAAACTGTTATCACCAGCAGTACGTGTCCACTTGTTCATACTTGCTCCCAAAGCTAACCCTGTATTTACAGCACTGAGCTTGACTGAGTTCAAGCAGCATCTGGATGATGCACTCAGTCACATGCTTTGACTTGGCTGGCCCTGTGTGGAGCCAGGAGTTGGACTCAATGGTCCTTACAGGTCCCTTCCAACTCAGGAGATTCTGTGAGTCTATCACTGTAGTCTGGCTGAAGGAGGGACCAGATGGACCTGGGTCTGGTTTGTGATACCTGCACACCACTCAGACAGTACAGGAACAGGACTGGTGGTAAGAAGTAACAGGTGAACATCCACAGCAAGAATCACAAACATAGGTAACTCCTGCTGTAACATGACTGCCTAAAGCCTCTTCAAACAATTCTTCTGTTATGACTGAATAGCTGCCATTTATGCTTACATAAAACCTACTAAAAAACACCCATGATCTACATAAACTAGGCATTTATTCCCTTTACACAGACTGACAAACTCTTTTAGATAGTCGCAGCTGTTTAAAGTAGAAAATAAGTTCCTGAATCCACAAGGAAGAGGAGACTATTCAAGCCCTACTGCTAACAAGTATGTCACTCCAGTTCCCCATTCAAATGCCAGGCCCCTGTGTACAAATTAGGCATGCTCAAATATAGGGATGTATTTGACCAACTTGGTTGTCTTAATGCAGAGTAATTTTGTGAGGTAATACATGAAAAAAAGCAGTTACTCTTCACTTGTGAATGAAACTCCCATTGCCCAGGAGCCAGGGTGTGACCCCTGCCACACCATCACTACCTGAGAGACAGTACCATGGGGCGAGATTTCACAACCAGTTTAAGCCAGTCATAGACCTTGATGCTGCCAAATGGATGTGGGAAACAGAAACATCCCTTCTTACAGCACCATCTGCTTACGTTGGGTTCAGTATTATGTCAAAGTCTTTGTCTCATCTACAAAATATGGATAAAACCAACTACATCAGAGAGGGGTGTGAGGCTTAATTTAAAGACTAGTGAGAGCTCTGGGTTACCTGGTATAGGAAGTTAAGTGTGAGGTTCTGTCAGTTGAAAATGCAGCCTGCTAGTAACTGCCACACTGGCATAAATGGCAAATAAAACATGTGCTGGAAGGAAATGCCACACATTCCTAAGTAGCCCATCCAAGTGCTTTGCTGCAGTGATGAAACCCACGTGCTGTTTGGCTCCCCACAAAGTATATTTTCCCCAAACACAGCATGGCTGTCATGAGTTAGGCTCCTGGAAAAAAATAGAGAATCTCTCTTCAGTTCTGTACTGTTCTCACAGCCTCAGGAAGGACAGGAGTAGAAGGATGAAACAGGCCAGAAGATTATACACAAAATGGTTTGACAAAAAGTTGGGGATTTTTCAGGCATGGCAGCTCTGCACAGTACAATAAAGCCAATCCCTCACCCCTTGCTATTACAACGTCAGCCACTGTGACAGAGATTCTTGCGGGCAGTTTCAGCAGAGGACAAGATTCAGAAGGACATGGAAATCAAACGTGTGCCCTGGCACAGGCTGAGGCATACTGGCAGTACAGTCCCTACCACCACTAAACCCATTCTGTGATTAAAATTTCCAGTGTTCAACCAGTATCCATCCACCTACTGCAAATGAGCATTAAAACAGATCTGATGTCAATATCCGGTACGCATCTGCCCTCAGGTTTTAGGCTAGCACTAGCTGTATTAGACAAACACAAGGTGGCAAAGGTGTAAGTACAGAGTCTTCTACTTCAACAGCGTGACTGAAAGAAATAAGAAGACAAAAAGAAATAAGTACAAGAGAGGTTCTGGAGTTCTCCTCACGTTTATCTGATGCCGTGGTAGCTGAATGAATTAGATGCTGAAAGGGTCCAACGTGAAGCAGAATCTAATTTAAATGCACTGTACACACAACCACGTGCACTTTTTAAAAAAAGAAAAATAGTATTAAAATTTCAGTTTCATTTCTCCCTTTCCCACTTCCCTTTCTCAGTTGACAGTCAAACCAGCTGGTTAGCTGCTCTGAACGTGCGCACCCCTTCCCATGTTTAACCAGGGCTCCCAGCGGGGCCGGTGCAGCCATCCGCTACACCACCGCTCTTCAATACCGAACCACAGCACACTGCCACTTCCTCAGGGTGGTGGCTGCGCTCGGGGTGACAGCACCTGCAGCAGCTCGGCAGAAGCAATGGCTGTGCGGGGAAGCAAAGTAGGCTTGATTGTTTCTATCCACAGAACACCGCAGGAAAAGGGAGCCTCCAGAGATAAAATGACCGTGATGGATGATGTCTTGCTCTTCCGTGGTTCCTCTTGGGTATGTGACCATGCCTCACTCTGGTTTTCATAGAATCATAGAATTGTAGGGGTTGGAAGGGACCTGAAGAGATCATTGGGTCCAACCCCCCGGCCAAAGCAGCTCCCTAGCTCATATTGCACAGATAGACGTCCAGACGGGTCTTGAATATCTCCAGAGAAGGAGACTCCACCACCTCCCTGGGCAGCCTGTCCCAGGGCTCTGTCACCCTCACTGTGAAAAAGTTCCTCTGCATGTTGGTGCGGAACTTCCTGTGCTCCAACTTGCAGCCATTGCCCCTTGTCCTATCTCCACATGCTCCTCCTATGAACATTTCATATAGATCTTATAAGGAAAGTTAAATACCTGACAATAGATGTCAAAATTTTATCCCAAAGCAGACTTTCGGGAAGCCTCTTCCAAACACGTATAAAGTGTGGAGGTTTTTTCTTAACCAAACAAGAAAATGCACCCCAGTTCAGTAGCCTTCTCGGTGTAGCCAGATGGTAAAAAGACAGAATACATCCAGCTGACATTTTCCACAAGGTAACTCCCCTTCCCTATTTAAAAAAGCCCCAAATTATCTCTCAGTGTGACTCATTATAACAAAATCACAGACAACTTTAATTGAAAGCAAAACTTGCAAAGTGTTTTGGAATATCCCTTAAAACACGTTTCCACCTTTGACCATCCCTGAAGCACAAGAAAGCCCTCAGGAAGGTTAGAAGTCTGCTCCAACTTTTATGCAAGTTAATACTGCTGACTGTTGAGCAAGAAGAAAAGCCCAGAGTCAAGCCTTCACTTCAGAGCACCATTTAGTTAAAGATTAATTACTTGACCTTTTGGCAGCGTACAATGGAACCGAAGTCAAAAACACACAAGTTCTTCCATTCTCTAAACAAATTCAGCCCCATATCTATAAGAAATTACCTTTGTGTTAGAATAGAGCACACTTTTCAAAACAAAATGGTGAAGCTAATAAAGCTTCATGGAAGTCTCGAAGAGGGCGGATAAGTCTTCTTCTGTTTGGGGGCGCGGTGATAGTTTAGTGACTCTCTCCTGCAAGATTAAAGAAAAGCTGATTACAGAAGGTTGCAAATAAAACTAATCAAACATAGCTAACTAATGTCCTTCATAGAGAATAACAACATTTGCAAATAAGTAATCAAGTCATTAATGCTGAAGCATCATCAACTGCACAGTACTTTCAAGAATATATTAGTTTAAATTGCCTGTAATGAGATCCACAGAAGCAAGATTAAAATGCAGTTCAGTTGCAAAGTCAAGTACTTCAAACACAGGTCTTGTCAGTCACAGATGTCAGTACAGCAGTGGGTAGTGTCCCGGGAATGCAGTCCATTTTAAAATCCATTTCCTGTCACTGGAACTAGGAGGTCAGTTTTTAGGGACCGAGATTTTCCAAACACAACACCTCTCAAAGCCCAGGAACTGCCACAGATGAGGAGAGTAGACAGCACTTGCAACTCAAGCTCCAAAAAGAAGAGACAGAGCAAAGGACAGAAGTAAAAACACCTGACACCTTGGAATCAGAATACAAAATCGTTGTGGTTGGTCTTGATTTGGGCAGTGACTCCACAGAATTTTGGCTTGCCGAGGTCCCACTGACCGAAGCTCAGGTATACCCTTCACTGCTCTGTGGGACAAAACAGCCACTCAGGGGGGAATGGCAATTCAGAAGGGATGAGGAGCTGTGCTGGTGCAGGTATTCGGTCACTGCAGGAATACTCAGCTGAAAAGGCCTGACATTAACACGCCCGTACTGGTTACGATTAGTACTGTCACGCTTTCAGCAATCAATCACTTCAACATTTATTGAAAGATTGGGGAGAGTTACAAGCATCTGCAAAGGCAGAGGCCAGGCCTACACAGGGAACACGTTATCTTTAGATTAACGTGGTGCATTTTGGCAAGATGGAGTTTCTTTCTGCTAGAACCTGTTTCAACATCTCCCTCATGGAAGAGCCTGTCCCAGTAAAAGCTCTAAATTTCCCACCCCCTTTTTCACATGTGAGACAGTGGATGTCATTTGCTAGGTCCCTTGCCTCACACACCAAGAGGGATGCTGGGCAAGGGGCTCCTCCAGCCTCCTGCCTCAGGGGAGGCTCAGCTCAGATGCCTTCTGCAGCAGAGAACACACTGCTTGTGCAGCACAATGCTGCGGTGCAACGCTGCAGCTGCTCCACTGACCTCTCAACCCACAGACCTGCAATTTGTGGACAGGCTGGATGTGGTTACACAGCAAGAGAAGCCACCGTGCTGTAAATTTAACACGTGAAATACTTGTCTTGCATAGCGAAGTACTCGGCTGTGAGATACTCAGTTTATCATCATGCTCAGCACGGCTTGTGATGAGTCTGAAAAGTGCAGCTTTTTGTGCATAACTTTACCTACATGGGAAGCTTTGTTGGTGCAGCAGTACACAATCAAATGATACCTCTTTCCTCATGCCTAACCAGCGCTGCTATGCACACATATCCAGCCAAAGAAAAGGCTAAGATTCTTCTGCACAGTTCTGAAACCAAATGGAACATTCAAACAGCACTAGGGGAAAAGCACGTTGTTTCTTTTCAGACTCACAAATGCAGAATGCAACAATTCAGTACTTCAGTACTCAGTAAATTCATCAGGCTTCTACTGGGACACTCTGAGCCAGATCACAGTTTTGCAGCCCTGTGCAGAGAGATGGACTGAGTCATCTGTAAAGTTGCACAGGGTGACAGGAGACGATCACCCTGACAGACTGTAGCATTTCCCAGCTGTATCGACAGAAGGCTGCAAACAGATGCTCCTCCTGTCTGCCTCGACACAGAGGCACCAGCACTCCCTTTGCACAAGCCTGTTGGTATTTGCTGGTGCCCAGACAGCAAGGCCCCAGCACATCCAGTCTGACTCAGTCCATTCTGGTACAGTGCCAAAAATGAGCTACTCCTGGTTCATCAGCCATTCAGCCCCACTGTAGCTGCCTCTGGGATGTCTGCAGGGGGTGGCTGGGCTACAGAACAGCCCTTCCACCTTCTCTCATCTCCAGTACCCTCCACAAATACCATCACAGGGCCTGCCATCTTAGACCTTGGGACAGCACCTTCTTTGCTAGACTCACTGCTGCCTGAAAACAGGACCCATTTCACTAAACTCACTTAGAAAAGAAAATGAAATTCTGGTTTAACTTCAAGTATAAGTGTTTGTCCCAGTAGATTTCCCACCCCAAATCCCCACAGACAGAACAGATTAGTTTTGTTTCCCTCCAGCATGCACTTCACAGTGTGGAACCCAGCCCACACAGCTATGACTGCTATCACTGCTGCACCACACTGCCTTGCCAACATGGACGGGTCAGTGCTGTATTCCAAAGAGAACTGAATGCAGTATGAAAAGAAAGGAATATACCAAAGACTAAACTGTACAGGCTACCTCTGGGAGTAATAACAGGACTATGCAGGAAAGCCAATACATCTTCATCATGCTACACTTCATATACAAAGATGAGATTTAAGAAACCGCTAGGTCATCTAATTTTACACAGTACAGTTAATCATTAGTGTAGTAAGATGACAGTAAATGAACTAAAAGTTAGTTTGAGCTAATCAAACAAACCAACCGTTCAACTTCTTCGGGCGAAGAACCTTTCCCCTCCCCCAGCTATGCAAAACATGCTTTCAATTAGATGTGGTTGTCATGCCCCAAACCCAATTGTTTTAAAGGATAGTATTTATCAAAACAAACCTCCCAAACACCCCATAATAGCTTATATGTGTAAACTATTCAACGGGTGGTCAGAGACCTTAGTTTTCTTCCTGGCTTTGCCACTGTTCCGTTGTGTGTGACCCTTAACAGTTGCACCTTTGTGCCATTTTCTCAGGTATAGAACAGGACTATTAATATTTACTCCCTGTTGTAAGCTGCTCTGAGATTTATGAATGAAAAGGGTAAGAGGTGCTGCTGTAAAAAGTGAGTAACCTTTCAGGCTACAAAATTTTCCATTTTCTCCATAATGTTTATTTCCCTTGCTATTTAGTGGAAATAAATCCTAAGCAGACAGAGCAGTCCATAGCATATGAATCAAACTGACACTAGATTTTGCTTTTGGAGGGGTGTGTTGCTTTTTGCAGTGCCTTTGTGAGCACCGAAACAACAAAGGGAATTACAAGTTTAATCTGTATCATCCCAGGGGACCTTATTTCAAATTCTGATGGGGGTCAACTGAACAAAAAAGCCATCTGGGAAGAAAAGTGCAATTTCTCAATACGGTAAAGTTTAATGCAAAGTGAGCTTGATTCCTCTGACCAGATAGCACTTGGTATTAAGGCTTTATCTATAACCCATCCTGCATACATAATTAACAGAGCTAGTTATGAAAAGGTCTATGAAGAACATCCTCTTTTTAAAAAATGTGATGTTTAAAAAATTAAACCCAAACACCTAGCCAGTCTTTCTGAATCCAGGAGGAGAACAGACTGCAGTGTGCACTCCATCTCACAGAAAAGCAAAACCTAAGCTGTGCAGAGAAACAAAATACAATTGACTATGCATAACTTTCTCTATTTTAATTGCCTTCATGTAGGACTAGAAATAACATTTGCTTGAAAAGAAACACTTCTGTTTTTTAAGAAAAGATCTATTTTATTTGACAAGAAAAACTGTTTTGCTTTCTGTCTTACCTGAGGCAGAGTGCCTTTGACTAATGCAGGGATGTCTGCTTTAGAATAACCAATTGCAGCTAAGCCATCATCAACATTCAGATCAAATAGGAATTTCCGGAGTGTGTCTGCCAAAACAAACCCCGCGTCTTTGATTCTGGCAGTGCGGATGTCAGCTCCTAAAATAAGACATAATGCCTTGACTGTAGGGTGGAGAGAGTGGAGGAAGCCTGTTCTGGACTTAATTTAATCATAATATCAGCTGAATACATATCCATACGTAACAGTCACTGCCCTAAAAGCAACATGAAATAGGAATCAGTCTGCATTTTACAGTTGGTACAGTTTGTCAGAGGTGAAATAAAACCAGATCAGGAGAAGCAGGTAACTGCTGCCAGAAAGACTAACTGCCACATGAGGTTAACTTCCTCTCCCTCTGTGCTTACAGTGAGAAGCACTTTTCAGCCTGACTAACTGCTGGGAGGAAAGAAGCTAAGGCATGAACGTCAGTGGCGTTTATTTTTATGGACAGTGTGCCAAGTGCTAACTTTAAGACCTTGAGTTTGCTGACATCTAGAGGACATAGAAACCACCGGCTGTTCTGTTCTAGACACTCAGAAAGGACTAGAGCATGCAGGCTAAGACAGACAGGAGACAGCAGGGCAGTGTTCAGGGGGTTAACTAAACCCTAAACAATGCTATTTGAGTAAGTGCTGACTTATGTAGGACAACGTAGAACTGAAGAGGAGGAACCGGTATCTTTGAAGCATCTACTGAACAGTAATGAAAGCAGCAATAGAAAATGAAATAGAACATTTCTTACAGAATAGCTTGCTTCCCTTTCTTCAATGAGTGGTTAGGACTTATTTAAAAGTATTAATAAAAACACGTTCAGATTGATGACAGATTCCTCTTTTATGGTTTCTTTTCAAAGGAAGCTGAGCTAAATTTGTTCTGTGTAACCTCAATGATGCTACACCAGAACTATGTTAGGTCCAAGTGCCATACTGAACAATGAGTAAGAGCACAGCACAGCTAAAGGGAAAATATTTTCTGTGATCCTCACACAGTTCAGTGTAATATTCAAAGGAGCTTAAGTGAACAGGAGACTAATAAATTCATTTGAGAAGGTCAGATATTCGTGTAGTAAGACTGGTAGTACTGTAGTAGAAAATATCTGGGAGGAATTGATAAAAAAAGGTATGACAGAGTCTTGTATGAAGTCTTACGCTGTTGGAATGCAGTCTGAGTTTATCCTGGGTTTTGTTGTAACTGGGACATAAATCCACTATCTTCAGATACTGAAGTAAAAGGGAAAGGAGGAGGTAAAAAAAGGATAATAAACGTGAAAGGTAGTTTTAAAATACTAGTATAGTTCTAGTACTTTCTTTTTGCTCAACCTAAAGGACACATCAGTCTTTGGTTGCATTAGAAAATTTTTGGCCACACACACACCTATTTCAACTGTTTAAGAATCCACCCAGGGAGGTATTAAGCTTTTTCTGGCTGTACCCAAATTCACAGCTGTACATACACACAACATAACTATTTAGTAATCTGCTTCATGTCATGAAATACCTTCTTAGTCATTGCATTTGGCAACATGACAGATTTGAATCAACTACTGTAGTCAGTTGGACTCAGGACTGGAATCAGAAGTAAATGCCCCAGGTGGGAATTTACAAATTCAGCTCCATGTGACCTTTTCAGCAGAGTCCCTTTACAGCAAGGCAGGCAGTAACAGTTTAAATTTCTATTGAGAAAATTAACAGAGCTTTTAGAGATAGACGATATGGCAGGAGTTCATGTCACAAAACCTAAAGGAACTGCTTTTCAACCACTTGGTTTAAATTCAAGGAGCCAGAGTTAAATTTTCTTATATGCTGTGCTGGCCAGCTATCCAGAAACATTTTCTTAGTCTACTATGAGTTCTGTGTTAATGCTACAGGAACACAGACACTTTGCAGCTCAGTATATGATTCCAACTACCTTTGTGTTCTGGCTTTGACCACAGGCAAGACTGCATACTTTGGAGGAAGGCTGAACAAACTCCAGAGCCAACATTTATAAAATAAATGGAATTCCCCTACAACACAGTTTTTACAGCCATGTTGGTTTACATGCTCTGTAAAATACTGTGGTATTTCCACTATCTATACAAGTTCCACTCTTTCTTGAAACCCACAATGCTTTCAGATTATACTTAGACAAGGAAGTGATACATGTGACCAGAATGCTGTCACTGGCATACAGAAGGCTGACCATACAAGGGACAGAACACAAATTTTCCAAATGCCAGGAGCTGCCCTAACCACTTTCTCTCTACTCTCTACGCTGCTGTGCATGTAACTGTGATTGCTCATGAGTGAGCACGGGTATGAGCAGCAGTTTAGCTACAATACAGTACAGTGCAGACACCAAACCTGACCTTAGATATAAATGAATTAGCCTGCCACAGAGCCATGCTCTCACAGCTAGACCGCTAACAGCTCGAAGATCACACACAGTCACACTGTGGGGGCAGCGAAGAGGTACCCTTTCTATAGGACACCTTCCAGTGATGTGCTGCACAGATAACAAGCACTGTATGAAAAGGTAATCTTTAAATGAGCTCTCTGGTTGCAGCCTTTACTTTTATTCTACTAAGAAGCAGAAAAGGCCACTTCATTCATTAACCCACTTCTGAGTCATCACTGATGCGTCCACAGAATAGCTACTTCATGCTTTCCCTTGACATTGGCCACTGAGAATTTCCAACACGTACAGACAGGCTCAGGCCTATGTTAAAAAGACAAAAGCCCATGGTTGTGTGCCATGGGGAAAAAGCACAAGTGATTCAGAACCTCACTCTGTCCTAATTAAT
Organism: Hypotaenidia okinawae; assembly: GCA_027925045.1. Lineage (NCBI taxonomy): Eukaryota > Metazoa > Chordata > Aves > Gruiformes > Rallidae > Hypotaenidia > Hypotaenidia okinawae. Next base: position 127,008,523 of record BSDF01000002.1, on the reverse strand, counting down.
GGCCACAATAGGGAATTTGTTCGGCAAAATGCTTTCTTTTAGCTAACAGGTACACCTTAGCATTGCTTTGTTTTATGGTATCTATTCTAAAGTAATTACTCTCTGTAAAGCACCAAGGGAAATGTGGATCACAGCTACTCTGTCCTGATTGATCACAGCTACTCTGTCCTGATTGATAACAGATCTACAGTTAATTTCAGCTGTCCAGTTTTCTCACCAAGAAGCAGATTTCTCCAACTTGTTTCTCTAACTACATCGTCCAATATTGAACTTTAGCATTATTCTACCAAAGTTTGCCTTATAAGTAATTCAGACTCCAGAATCCTCCAGAATCTTGTTTTTTAAACTTAAAACCCTGCAACAGCCAACTACAATTGCTTGCACTTTTTTTCCTCCAAAAAGACATTTTGAAAATAATTTCCTTTCTAGGAGTAATCTGTATCCATAGATATTCCTACCTAGTATCTCTGCAGCTTCCAAGTGCCGCTCAGGATGTATCTGTGCTGTGAAAGCAAACACTGCTGGGGACGTCAGCACCACAGAAAGGCCATGTGGCTAGGGAAAACAAAACAGAAGGGGAAAGAACCAATAAAATAAAATAAAATAAAACAACATAAAATAATCACATCAACAGGACATCTACTTTCAACTTCTATGTGCTTTACTGTTCATTCATGTGAGATAACAGAGAACTGAAATGTGTAATACAAAAAAAAGAGAAATCAGGTTTACCACTAAAGAGTGATCCACATTATAATCCTTTGGTTTATAAGTTTTCACCAAACCAGAAATAGGGTAAGACATTCCATGGCTGGAACAGAGAGTAAAGAGAAAGTAGTTAGGGCATCCCTCCTGGTTTTAAGAAAATTGTGTTCAGTCCCTTGTGCAGTCAGTCTTCTCTATGCAAGTCTCTTTGGTACAGGTATTCAAAAGGTGTGGTATGGATATTAGGTACAGACGACCTTCATACCTCTGCACCTTAGGGAACTAGCTATAAAAAACAGCACCTCCTTGTTTTGTGAGGGTGAAGTTGTATTACTCCACTGACCAGGCTGAAGTAATACTGTTGCTAAAGTCATACAGATATGCCAAAAATCACATCATCTGCATCCCTACTTGATCACACTGCCTGAGAAAAAGAAACATTAATTTTAAAGTATAATTAAAGAGTGGGTTTGCTTGAACAGCAGGAATGAAAGGAAGGTCTTCGAAGGGAATGACTGCTAATAACTTCTTCACACATTTGAGACTTGGGCTTTGCTTCTCTGAAACTGTCAACCAGATGAAACTACATTGCCTTGCAATATTATTTGCAGGTGACTTCAGCCTGCAGAATGCCTACCCCACAGACAAACCTGCAGAGAACGGCCTCAGTTCAGGAACGGCCTCGCTGCTGTCTCGCAACAGCTGGCACGAAAAGACTTGATTTTAGTTAGCATTGATGTTGGTTGGTTTTGTTGGTTGTTGATAAATTTTTTCATAACTATGGTATTGGCTATCAAGAAAGGTAAAGGAGGCTGCATTTCGGAATTTTCACGTGATGGGATTTAGGTATCACAAGCCAGAATACACAATCCTCATACAAATGAACACCAAGGCCCCATCAGTTTCTCACAACACAGCTTCCCCTGCACCAGGGGCCAGGCTACAGTGTCTTATCATGTATTCAGCAACAAAGAAACCCTAGCTAGAAGCTGACTTTGGATGGGGTTAACATTTTCCTGTACTCACCAGAGATGAACACCAGCATTGCCAAAGCCAATACCAGCAAAAGCACTTGCTAGGTGCATCTTGGCTCTTGCTTCATGGTCTTCAGGGTTTCTGATGGCTCTGTGCACCATGGAGACAATGGTATCAGTGAATTCACAAACAGATTGGTAATTCAAGATGAAGAAGGGAGAGAGGGCTTCTTTATGGGCAGATCGACAAAAACCTCTTCGATACAGAAGACCAAGTCACACTTCAGTCAAAGAACAATCCTGCTTCTGGAGTAGTAAGTAGATCAAACTATTTCAGTGAAGGGCAAGTTTCCTTTCACTTTCAAAGAACCTAAGTAAATAGAGTGAATTTGGCCATGTTCCCCTCAGTGGTGGTTTAAACAAGTCTAATTAGGAGCTCTGGCAGCCCTGTGTATGGCTGCAAGATCACTCCAGCCTTCCCACCATCTCATCAGTGCTGGAATGAGCACTGGGTTCCTTGCCTTCCTACATGTCAGGCTGTCTGTGTAGCTTGATGACAGAGGAAAAAGTCACATAAAAAGATTCCACAGGTACAGTAAACAACTACTTTGACTAGACAGGTACTGTAAAAAGCCTTTTACAAAAGACACCTGCATAGATCTTTAACAGGAGCACATATGGTATAGAAAAACTGTGTATATGGACTAAAATTTCATTCATAGGGATCAAAACCAACTCCCAGTTAAGTCAAAACTTAAACTAAGTTTAAGGTCTTTTAGGTATGAACTAGTTTTCAGTAAGTGCATAATTCTGTACATTTCTAAGTCCATGTGGTTACCTTCTTGATGGATGTGTATCTTAATTTGCACTGAAGGACACAGAAATTACAGCAGCATTTATTTAAATTTGTTGCATATTCCCCTTATGTCACAGAAAGAGGACAATGGATATGTGAATGCTGCTCCCTTACTAAATGAGAAGCTTGAAACTGAGGACTGACAAAATAAAGGCATAAAAAAGCTACTTCCTCAAGACAACCTAGTTACCCAAATTATACTTTCAATTTCAGTTTTGAAAATTTTTAATTTAGTGAAGAGAAATCCAGGGTAGAAAATGAAGGTTTAATGTAGCGGTTTGCCTTATTTTACCCTAAAATACAAGTTCTAGTCATTCCTTTTTGTGCACTGAAGACCGAGCATCCTGCAAAGGGGGTGGCTGTTAAGCATGCTACCTTTTCAAATATTTAGCCACAATGCGCAGCGCATGAAGAGCCCAGACATCGCTGATGGGGTTGCTGCCTTGGTAGGCTGGTCGGTTGACTGGATTGGAAGGGCAGGGACTGCGCATGTTGTAAGGAAGAGCCGTGTACGATTCTAGAGCATGGCTGAAAGAAAGGGTAAAAAATGACATTATCTAAGTGTGACAGCTCCATTTCAATGCCCAGCTGCTGTCTGAAGGCAGGCTCTTCTAATTTACTTCTGGTGTTAAACGCTGCCCAAACTAGAAACACTACCACACAGACAACTGGGAGAATGGTGGACAGGCATCTCCATAGTACTTTGCTCTCCAACAGACACACAGAAGGCAATCAAACACAGTCGCGGTCTATCAGCTCACAGCGTGCCTAAAGTTAGGCTAGAGGCACTGGCATCCTGGGCTGTAGTGCTTTGCACTGAAGAGCACTGTGCATCTGCACCAGATGCGTTTCCTTTCTGTAGGACAGGAACCATAAGAGGCTTTAGCACTGGAAGCACTGGAAGCTACCTTTCTTTTAAAAGTATTGACCTTTAAAAAATGAGGCGTATGGTATTTAAGCAAAGTGGAACTGACAAGAGTCTCATCTCCCAGAGAGTCGTGAATCTGCCTTCATAAACAAGAGGCCCTGCTTACATTCCCACATTTAGATGGACAAAATTACAAATGCTTTTCGTTTATGAGCAAATCCCTCAATTCTACTACAGACGCTGTAGTGCAGGTTACTTCACCAAGCTTGAGAAACCATACAGCTTCACTGTACATCAGTTACTTTAATACTCACAGCACCCAGAAGCAAAGCGAGCTCTAGCCCTCTGCACACAAACTTCCATACCTTTTATGCAACTAAAAGCTGTAGGTTTAAGATGAAGAAAATTTTGTACCAAGTGAAAAACACATTAAAAGAGAGGCTCTGAAGATGGTTATAAATGGGCTAAGACGTGCCAGCATCCCACAAGCCTTCAGAAATTTTTGTTGGGACAGCATGGCTTTTATTAGAAAATCCTTGTTCTCTGTGCCCTACCATGTCTGTGAGACACACTAAATGCAGTTGCAACTGTGATTAACCATCTACTTCATCTCTTACAAGGGGACACTTGGACCCTTTTCCCCGACAGTAACCACCCTGGAAGCAAATAGTGTCTCCAGTGACAGAAAATTAACATTTCTGCAAATGAGTGAGTTGTTTCCATACATTCTGAGGGAGGTAGTGAAATTAAGTAAGAGGAAAGTATAAACGAGACCACCTTAACAAGAACAGGAGAGGGAGCAAGAAGATCATCCTTTTCTGCTCCTAAAGTACATTCTTTTTACAACCATCATAGTACAAATATAATATTGCAATAAATTCAAGTAGCAGCCTACACAGAAAACTCACCAAAGCACATCAAAGCCACTGTTGGCCACTATCCGTTCAGGCATAGACAGTGTGTGTAAAGGATCAATGATGCCTAACGTTGGCTTAATGGCTCTTGAAGCAATACCTAAGGTAGGAAAATGGGTTAAATAGAATTTGCAATAAAATCAGGACAAGACAAGCTTAAGGTTCAAAATATAACAATAATGAGGGGACATTATTTGAAACTATAAAGCTAAAAGCAAAAGTGAGAGGAAGAAGTATCAGAGTTTCAGTCTTACTGATGATGAAGTCCCTGTAAGAAAGTTCCATGATTTGATACTGTTTCCTGAAGTGAATTATACCAGACAATGTCCTCCCTTCACTTGTAACCCTCCCCACGCAGCCTATACTTTCAAAATGCCTGTGCTGAATGGCATCTGCAACATTACTCTGAGATTTCTATCTTCTGTGAACAATCAGAGGGCAAGACTGCTCTGTGCCTACCATCAACGGCAATTGCTAATTGCTGTCTTCAGCATCTGTAGTATCAGACCTTCATATTATGGTTAAGGAGGCACAGATGTAGCTTTGGGAGAGACAGACAGGCACGGACTGATTGACTACATACAGACTAGAAAACTCTGAGCTATGGTCAGAGCCTCTTAGCACACCCATTTGGGCCCCAAGTACTGCAGACTGCATTGCATATAAAATCCACACATTTAGAACTAAAATCTCCAAACAGCTATGAAGCTTAAGATGACATTGCAGCCCTAACCTTTATTTGCTGGGGATGAAAAGGCCAAAGGGAGACAGTACTCCTCAGTTGCACAGCATCTCAGGACTGAGGTTTTAAAAGTCAGGAAAAGCAACATTTGGTTGCAATTATACAACAAAGGGACAGAAGTCTTAAAAGCAGAAAGCAAAAATACAGAGGAAATAAGGAACAGTTGGTTGACCCTGAATATAAGTACAAATTTCCTTTGCAATTAGCATTTTCTGCCATGTAAGAACTTGAAAGATTCTTAGTTTCCTGTTTTCCCTTCAAAGTATAATCCACTGTATTACATAAGTATTTCATTATGTTAATCTGCTACAAATTTAATTCAAGGAGGAAACCTTTAAGCTCTTCAAATTTGCCTGTGGCAGTGAAATAAAATGACACCTGAAATGACATGCAGTATCTCTTTCTTGCAAGGCAGGGAAATAATGAAGACATCGGAAAAGCAATTGTCTCACACAGCAGACAAGAAGAAAAAAATCCTCACCAGTTTTTACTTTGAGTTCTTTGAAGTCAAAAATGGCAACCCCTGTGGTTTCACTTCCAGTTCCAGCTGTCGTAGGAACTTAAAAAGGGGGATAACAACAAATAATAAGTAATGGGTAGTAAATAAATAAAACCAGAGAGTACTAAAGCCACCAAAATATAGGATATAGGATCACCAGAAATCTCAAGAGGTATCCCCGATGCAAAGCCAACAGGCCAAGCAGAAACTTCCACTTTGATCTCTTTTCTCAGTGAAAGGAGTCAAACGCTGCTTAACAAGACAAACTAATGACAAACCCCACACCTTTACTTCCACTGAAGTAAACAGCAAAACTGCTGCTGAATGCAACTAGAGGAGAAGTAAGCCTGCAGGAAGGTGAAACAGTCCTGACAAAATGATTTCGGTAGGTAAATCATACTAAGGGTAGACAGCCTCCCCTTCTAGCTCTCTCTCCACATGCCTCCCTCCCTCCTCTGTACCTGCAATGAGCGGCTTGAGGGGCACGGTGACAGGCTTCCCTTTTCCAATAGGAGCATTGACGTAATCCAAGAAGTCTGATGTAGGGCTGGACGCATACAGATTGGAAGCTTTGCAGGTGTCTATTACAGACCCACCTCCAACAGCAACATAGGCATCAAACTCTCCCTTTTTAGCAAATGCAATGGCATCGAGGAAACTTGGAAAACAAGAAAAGCTTTCCTGTTAGTCAGGAGAAAAACAGCACATAGAGAAACTAACAACTCCTTTCCACCCAAGGAGGTGCTTGAACAGCTGCAAGGTACGCTGTGAGAGCCTAGGCACTACTTTGAGAAGCACACTGACAGAAGTAGTACCTCTGGTCTGTGGGTTCCACCCGGACGTTATCATACATCTGGAAGTTTATACCATATTTTGCCAAGGAATTCAATACTGCATGTACAGGAGGGAGTTGGGAGAGGTTTTTATCTGTCATCAAACAAACTCTTCTGGCACCAAGATTCTGCAGGTCCTACAATAACAATTATATTAAGCGACAAACAACTGGTAGAAAATCACACAGCAAATTATTTAAATATTAATCAAAATCAACCAAACCATTGCATTAGAACAAAAACCCAACCTAAAAATAGTTGGTTATTGACATTTTTTTAAACAGTATCAGCAAAGATGATTAACCACAAACATATAGAATGCAAAACCCAGCATAAGGCTGCTAAACTTATATCGTTGGAGTCTTGTAATAGTTATAAAGTTGTTGAACCAGTGAAAAACAGATGAAACCACATAAGACAACAGTAAAATGTAAAGTCTTTTTAAAAATACTCTTTTCCTGCACAATTCCTGTGACATAAAAAGGCTTTTCCACAGGTTGTCTCCCCTAACTGCATCGCAAAGCATGGCATTAAATCTTGAAAGTTATATATTCAATATTTATTGATGAAAAATCAAAATGAGGTGGCAAAAGGGAGAAAAATAATACCACATCCTAACCTTTACTAAATTGTCACAAACTATCCATCCACTACATGCAATTCTAAATAATCCTGATGTGGTTTTAACGCAGAAGTTCTGTCTAATTTCATTTACTACCCATTTACTTTATAAATTTGAAAACAATAAAAAAAGATAAATGCTAATGACATAAATACCAAGAGGAGAGGAAAAAATGATAAATGAAAAACCCAGTGATAAATGCAAACTGGAACAATGTGCTCAGGTGAATCATCTCACACTGCTGAAACAAAAATTCTCCACTTTCACAGCAAACTCAGAGCTGAATGGATATCCCCCTAACTTAATGGAAAGTCTCTGATTCATTTTAATAAGCACTAGAAGAGAAAATTGATCTTGAGAAAATCCTGGTGAGTCACCAGGATACAAAATTTTTAAAATTACATTCCTTGATAGGAAAAAAAAATCTTGTGTAATGCCAGCAAGTCATCAACAATCTAATTATTCACTGTCATGGTTTTGCCCCAACCTGCAGCTGAGTACAACAAAGCCACTCTCTCTGAGGGGGAAAAAACCAAAGGCAAACCTTGTGATTTGGGTCAGGGACATTTTACTGGGATGGCAAAGGGGGGAGAATTATCAATAGCAGAACTTTATAGCAGAACACACAAAACTGGTGATACACAATGCAGTTTCTCCCTCAACTGCACAACTCAGACCATGCAGCTCAGAGCTGTCTCCAAACCATGCGCCCTGGAGCCATGCACTCCTCCCTCATCAGACAGCCCCCCTTTATGCTGAGCCAGCCTGGTCTGAACTCAGGACATCCCCTAAGTTTCATTTCAGGTATTCACTTATTCCATAGCAACACTGACATAACATGTTTCTGTTCTTTACCCAACAGTATTTTCTGACCTTTTTACACTGGTGTATATGACTACACATACCGCAAAGCAGTGGAGATTCAGACACCCTATATAAGCTTTCCCCAATAAAACGGTTGAATAGCACCAGCAGTCCTTTGGAAAGTAATTTCTCACCAGTGGTGGACTCATGCTATGGAAGCTTACCATGCCAATCTCTTTAGTAACTCCTTCTCCATATCGGATGTTGGAAATGGCCATCTAGCAAAAAAAAAAAAAAAGGAAACCCACAACAGAGAGACACAGCATGTTATTTCCTAGAAAACCAGCATCTAGTCCCAAGCAGTCAAACTCAAATATAAATATTTACTAAAGTGAATATTTGTTAAATGCTGTATTTGGAAGTAACCGAATTACTGCTTTTAAATCAAATATATTGTACTATTAAATCTACCTCAAAAGCATAGTCCGTATTTCCCAGGGCAGGCTGTTCAGGGACTGGAATGGAAATGAAACAATAAAATTAGGGAACAAAAAGCAACTTCAATCTGTATCTCAATACTAGCGTTGACAGATTTCTTTGCTTTTAAAATCACTAAAACATTTGCATAGGTCCTCTTGGCTTGTGTGGCTAACAGTCATTTCATCCCTTGCTGTTTGTGAGATTAGAAAACCCAGGTACTTAATTTGATGCATGTAATTCAAAACAAGTGGGTTTTTTTCCTTCTTTCAAGAATTAATTCTTTCCTATAAAAACTAAGTTGGCAGGAAGTTTGCCTGTGTGAGGTCTGCAAAGACCAGAGCAGCACATAGTAAGCAGAACCGAGTATCTGCAAACCATGCAGGCTGCTACACACAGGTTGAGGTGTTACCGATGCGTAGGAGCCACACGACAACCAAGCCCTTCAGAACAGCTCTGAAGACAAACATCCATGAGACATCCTCCATATGCACCCGGATACAGAACATCTTTTGTATGTGTGAGAGTAATACTGGAAGGTGTTCACACTTGTCTTTAGGTCTGCCTAGTCCTGGATTTGCAAGTGAAACTGAACTGCTTGCTTGAAAATTTAGGAACTGCATGCACTGCAAATAATAAACAGAGTTTTGATAAGGATCATTGTGTCACCTTCAACTTTATTTAGTAGAAGAGAGAAGATCTTTAAAAGGACAGTACTTCAGTCACAACCTCTCTCTGCCATGTCATTCTTGCATGAATTTAAACAAAACTCTCCAATTCATTCTTACATGAATTAACCACAAAACTCTCCAATTCTTGCACATCCTGACTCTGCCACAAAGCAAAGCAAACTGCGTATCAAATGAAACAGTTCATTCTTCTCCAAGAAAAGATGAGATGAGGCATTCTGCTCTTCCTGCTGAAGTCATGCCTTCTGTCTGCTGTATTAATTGAAAATATGCGATGTGGATTCAGATCTGATGAGTGAAGCCATGATAATGAATCTTACAGACACTCTGGGGTGCACTGAAGCACTGACCCACATCAGTAACAGATAGATGTATTAAAATCCTTTTAAAAATCCTTTATGTGCTTTCTATTCAAGCCCAGGCCACCTGCTATCGGCTCTTTCATTGCCATCCCTTGCCAGGCTGTACATGTTTGACCTCTCCTGGAGCTTGAGTCTGCTGTACTCTCAGTCATTAATTTGACAGGTTAAGAACATGTCCAAGCCATTTACTCTCTTGCCTTCTGATGGTAGAATAGTTGCCCTGCTATTATATTTTTAAGCTCAACTTAACTTTCAGGAATAATTTTATTGAGTTCAAAATTTGTGTTATTTACTAGAACACTGGCAAGAAACACAATACACATTTTTTTTTCTTGCTACAATCACTACTAAATCAATTCCCTCTATTCAGAGATTTGCTGAACTGAGATCATCTTGCTACATTATAGGCTCAATTGTTGCTTAAAACTTAGAGAGTTCTTTAAGACTTCTATTTAAGAAGGGCTTAGTTTGAATTGACCTAATAGGTCATTATGCAGACAAACAGAACAAGAAAATTCTATTTCTCAGCTGCACTATTGTCTTGCTGTATGATGGTCTTGGGCAAAATAAGTATCTGAACACACATAGGCTTTTCTATATGCTAAACGGTAGTTCTTTAAAAAGTGTTTTAAGTAAACCATATGAAATCAAACCACTCAGAATTACATGATTGCTAATTTTCACAGAAAATAAATCTAGAATATCTTTTAAGTACCTCTACAGTACTAAACATGGAACGTGATATGTATTAAAAGATAAGAATACCTGACCAGCACACAGATAGCTATTTCCATAGACTCCCTACTGTCAACACAAACAGAAATTCCTCCCAGGGTGACTCAGTCACTTGGCACAGCTCTCCTGCTCTTCCTCCACAGTCATGGCGTAAGTGAGTTGCATTCTTGGGACAGGCAGTGTAAAAAAACCTATTGAAGTCTACACTCCTCGAGCCAAAGCAGACCCTTGTGAATAGCTCCTTTTTATTCATGTTGCTTCCTGTTCCTTTTCTAGTGTAACACACACATATTTTTCCCCTCTAAAGCAGATCTGAAGTTGAGATGACTCAGGTGATGACAGCAGTAGCAAACATTTGATCAACTTGCCTTATGGCAAGGAGAGGGAGGGACACAATGCATTGTGGCTTACATGGAAACAGTGCATCTCTCCAACAACAATCACCATCATTATACAGTTTCAAAGTAGTAGACTGCTTACCTTTTCCTTTAAACTGCTCTCTTTCCTACCTGTTACCTGCTCCTTCTGCCCAGGTTACTATGGCTCTACAGGGCCGTGGTCTCCTACAGAATTATTCTGGAGACACGAATTAAGTCTTACCTTGGGAATAAGTGTGTGAATGGCTTGGACACCGACATCTAGTTAAAAGGTTGAAAAAAAAAAAAAAGAAGTCACAGTTAAAAGGAAAAACTAAATTAGAAACGCAAACTTGTTTTTGCCTGCAAGTCGCCTGTATGCACCAGTTTACGGTGCTCAACCCCACAGAGGGCTGGCAGCAAGGCCCGGGGGTGTGAGGAGGCCGGGCCCACGCCAGGGGCCCAGAGGGGCGGCAGGCCGGCGGCTAGGGTCCCACCGAGGGCAGAAGACGGGTGGGTCCCGGCTGGCAGCCCGCGGGGTGCCCGTATGAGGCGGGAGGTCAGCGCTGGAGAGGGGGCAGCAGGAGCCTCCAGCGGCCCCCAGGGAGGAGTGGGCGCCCCTTTCCACTTTTAAAACGCGGCGGCCGCCCGGCCTCGCCTCCCGCCCCGCTGCCGGCACCTGCCGATAAAAGGAGGAAACAGGCCGGGACGGGGAGGCCGGCGCCCGCCGCGGTCCCCTCAGCCATCCCGGCCCGCGCACCCGCACTCACGCAGCCCGCTGCAGCTGCCACAGGAGGCCAGCGGCCCGTTCCCACCGGGCCGCCATCGCCGCGGCTCTGAGGGGCCGGCCGGGCCGGGGGCAGAGCCAGCACCTCCTCCTGGGTGGGGCAGCGGGGGCTCCCTCCTGCTTCCCGACCCCCAGTTTCAGCCGCAGGGTTGACCGAAACCAAGGGCATTACACAGCTGGAGTAGGAGCCGGTCATAACGCCCCACCGGGGCCCCCGCCTCACACTGTGACACCTTCACCCATCCGGCATAGCCAGAACGCGGCAGCACCCTCCCCGGGCTGCTGGCAATGCACACGCTGCCCGGACTTTGGTAACGTTCACCAACAACGTTGTCAGCAGCATGAAGTACTGTGTGTGTGAAAAACCCGCACAGCCTCTGGCTGAGCAAGTAGAAGACATGCTCTGGGGAAACACACTTGATGATCTCAAAGGTCTTTTCCAACGTAGTGATTCTGTGAAATGGCAGGAAAATCAAAGGTCTGGAATGCATGTCAAAGCAACACTGTCTCCACGTTTCCAAGTGCTTTCTGGTTTGCCTAGCTGATAGCAAGGGGCTGTGCCCATAAGACCGTTCCTGCCACCAGCGGGTCCTGAGCAGCACACATGGGGCAAACTGCTCAGCACAGTGGCAAGAAACATTTAAGAGGCAAGAAGCACATATTATGCAAAGTCATGCACTTTTGTCTTGTCAATGCCACTCAAATCCTCAGCTCCAAGGTGTATGTAACCCCTTCTGCCCTCAGCAGCTGCTTTCCAGAGAGAGGTTTTGATTTTTGACAGTGTTCAAGCTGCCATCCTACTCAATGCTACAGAATGAGACCTGCTATTGAGTCACACAGCTTTTTCAAAAACTCATTTGCAGCAGAACATTATCATTAACCACTCCCAAGTTTACTACTTTAGAGTATGAGAACCTAATTTACTTGAGATTGCTAGAACTCATCCTACTCTCACCAGGAATGGCTCCAGGGCAATAGCATCCTTCCTGTAGCTAAGACACATTGGGATTACAAACTGCAATTTTATTTCAAGTGTACAGGTGACTACAAAGTTCAAAAGAATAATAGGCAGAAGTCTAAGATAATTTCCAATGTCTGGTCTCAAGCAGCTCGGTGAAACTCTTTCTGTTAAATGATACGTACTGTAAACACAGGGAGAAATTCAAGTTCTATCCTGCTGTCCAGTACATGCTTCTGTTGAATTCAGTGTCTGATCACCAGCTTTGCCCTCTTTACTTAATCAACAGAACTCTAGAAAATCTGCACAATTTCTCAGGCCCTGCAACAAATCTTACAGCAAGTTTTCAAGTTCGTTTTCTAACTGGGCCCCTGTATCACAGAACTGCTGCTCAGCTGACTGACAGAGCAAGAGCTCCACCGTCAGGCCATTTACCCAGACAACAGGACAGCAACCACATCCTCTGGCTCTGTGTCTGAGCAGGCTGTTCCTCCATCAAAACAGGTTACAGCTGCGGTCCACCCCCAGCCACCCGAGCAAGGGATAGCTTGGCTCAGCTTCAGTCCTGCCTGGAAATACCGCAGCCAGCTGTAAAGTAACGTTACCTATCCCTGTGAAACCCCCAGTCTGGGGAGAACTGGGGCTCCTGACCACCTCAATATATCACCAACTCCCCTTGGACAGAGAGCCAGTTAAGAGTCAAATGCAGGACATTTTAAAAAGGCCATAGTGTATTTATTGACAAACAGGTGTGGGAATAGAGTACCGGGCAGGAGGCTGGCAGTGACAGTCCCTTCCTGCACCTTGGTGGGCATCCGCAGTCCCATGCTGCACGCAGTCCCTCTGTCCCTCACGCCTTCTTTCTCCTGCCGCTGCCCGTGCCGCTGCCCGCGGGCCGCTGCTGTTGCTGCTGCCGCCGGCCTCCGCTCTTCTTGCTGCTGCTGCGGCCAGTCCGCTGCTGCCGGCGGCCACGCTTCCCTCGCTGTGACTGCTTCTTGCCCTTGGCAGCAGCCGCCTCGGCTTCCTCCTGCCGCAGCTGCTTGTTGACGGCACGGGTAATGTCGAGGACCGGCTTCTTTCTGCCCATGTCCCGCAGCAGCTCCAGCTGCCGGCTGCGCTCAGCAGCCAGGTTGCCCAGCAGCGGCTCGAAGCGGCGCTTCTTGCCACCGCTGCGGGACGGCGGCTCCGCCGACTCCTTGGGCAGCCGGGGCTGGAAGCGGCCGAGCGAGGCGGTGGAGACACGGGCGACGCGGGCAACGTGGTTCAGTTCCTCCCGGCTCTGGTGGCCAGTGGGGTGGAGAGGCGCGGCAGGGACAGTGGTACCGGCCCGGTGGGCGCGGGCCAGGTTGCGCAAGCGGTTGAGCTCGTTGCGTGCCACCCGCTCCCGCTTCTCCCGCCGCAGCCTGGCGAACTGATCCTCCTCCGGGTCGGCGCCCTCCGGAACCTCCGCCAGCCAGGCGCGGGCCGGGTCGCCGCCCGCCCGCCGGTAGCCCCAGCGCCGCCGCCACTCCTTGGCCTGCTCGTCCCACACCAGCGAGGTCCGCTTGCGCCGGCGGATGCCCTTCAGCCGCGCGAACTGCTCCCAGCGCGTCGGCGGCCGCGGCTTCGGCGGCGGCTTCTCCCGCGGCAGGCGGAAGGCCGGCTCGGGCAGCCGCGCCACCAGCGGGCCCCCGGCCCCTCCGGCACGCTCGGCCGGCAGCTCCCAGAGCCGGGCCACCAGCAGCTGCGTGTTGTCGCGGGCCAGAGCCCGCAGCAGCGTCTCCCGCCGCGGGCCGGCCCCGCGCAGCGCCGCCGCCGCCGGCGGGTTGCGGTCCAGCGCCAGCAGGTTGCCCAAGTCGAACTCCAATTCCAGCTCCTTCTCCACCACGATGCTCCGCCGCTTCTCCGCCTCCTGCTCCTCGGCGGCCGCCAGCACCTCCTCCACCCGCACGGCCGCCATGGCAGGGAGCGTACCGGGCCGGGACCCTCGCCACACGTGGAGAGGAGTTCCCGGAAGTACAACAAACCTCTTCCGGTTCACCTCGCCGGAAGCGCGCCTCCGCGCCCGGAACAGCAGTGCCCTGAAAACCCCTCCCTCTGTGTGTGTGTGTGTATGGGGGGAAGAGGGGAAGGGTGGCTCGGCGCGCTGGCTGCCGGGAGCTGTAGTCGCGCCGGCCCGGGGCGTGGGGGCGGGTGGGTAGCGGCAGCTCCTCCCTGGACCTTCTCCCGGCTGTCGGGGTGTCACCGCGCCCTGACGCTTCTCGTGCCCTGTCAGGGGACGCCTGCGGCGGCCGCGTGTGGGCAGGCGCTTCCAGTGAGCCCAGTGCGCACTCCAGCCGCCTCCGGGCGGGGGCCGCGGGTGGGCCCGGGCAGCCCCAAGCCCGCCTCCCTCGACCGCCGCGAGTGGTGCCGAGGCGGGAGGCCAATGCCGGAGAGAGTTGCAGCTTTGCCACCGCTGCCTGCCTAAGGGGTGTGCTGTGACGTTCACACCTTGGGCAGGTCTAAGACTGACAAACAGTGAAATAACTTTTAACTACTTTTTTTTTTAATTGAAAAATTATTTATTTAAAACCTATCTTTCTGTCCGACAGTCACTGATGTAGAGTAATGGCTGTAAGCGCTTGTCACAGGACCAAAATCCTGGTACTGTATTGCAGCTCCATTGAGACTGACCCAGGTTTTGTGGGCAAGTCCCCCTGCAGTGAAGGGAGGGGAGGAAGAGCGTCTGGAAAGCAGTATCGCCTGGCAGATGTCTCATCAGGCATAATGATAAGTGAGGTGATAGGGTGATACAGCGCACACCCAGGGGTCAGCTGGGTCAGAGATACCCCTGTGCTATTTTTAAACAAATGAGCTGTGGAAGGATCCTTTTATAGCTATACAGTGATTTGGCTTGTATAGCCGTGACATTTTGAGCTGATCCCTGGTGCCCTAAAAACAAGCTCATGATAGCACTTAACTAGCCAAGGAAAGAGAAGGGAGTTTTTATACCAAGAACAATTTTCTGCTAAGTTCTATTACGTCTCTGCCTTTATGTTTAGAGTGACAGAAATGATTCTGAGTATAATGCCACAGCAGTATGGCTGGAATAAAAATAAAATGCCAGCCTTGTAAGATGAAGACAAAATAGCTGATTCTCAAATTCCAGTGGCCTTACATATCATAACTTATACTTTGTAAGTTTAAGTATGATGACGATGGTTGGTTTATTGTTTTTGGGGTTGGTTTTTTTTTTTTTTTGGTTTGTTTGTTTTATTTTTTTCAAAGTCATCCGTCTGGGTGTGATTTGTGGAGCAGCAGAGTCCCTGTGTGCTTAAACCCAGGCCTGATGGCATAGACAGTTTTCCTCTTTACCACAAGATGGCATTGCATTGGATAGTATTTTGTTCCCCGTCTTGGACAGCTCATACTTTCACCTGGAATTACAGATAAAATAGACAGTTCTTTGTGGCGATGCACGTGCACTATTTAGATTTGGGCACAGATTTATACTTTGGGCTGCAAGGTCCACTTTTTTGACACTCTGGTCCATACCTTTACACCGATCCCTGTACCCTCCTGTTTTATCCTGCAGCTAACTGTTTTTAAGTCTTTTGGTTTATGTTGTACAGAGCCCAGAAGCCTTCAGGTAAATGTCTGGGACTGAGAGGATATAATTGGTAATACCAATTGCACTTCCAAAGTTTCTTTAAGCGTTAATGATTACTGTGTATCACTGGGATAACAGGAGGAGTGCGTGGCAAGGACTGGTTTTCTTGTTTTACCTGATAGCAAGAACCAGCTGAAGAAGGGAAAAAGAATCTCAGAAGGTAAAAAATACTTTCTGGCAACTGCTGTGTAGACCTGAATCCCAGCCTTTTTGTGAATTCTGGAAGTTGTCAGTTGCTGTAAGAATGGTGCCAATGCGGTAACCAGGACCCTTCATTTACGCCGTTGCTTCAGTATTACTTTGTCTAGTGGGAGCACCCGTCTGGTTATGGATCAGTGGCAGGAAATTCTGTACTTGGTCTCCAACGGAGTTCAGAGATGAGGAGTTTTTTTTTTAATGGCCTTTTTTCTCCTTTTACGGATCTTTGTTGTGTTGCCTGAGGCAATGAAGTGATCCTGTGTATTTAGTTTCTACATGCATGATTGAACAGTAACAATTCCAATCAACTGAGGAAATCTGTAAATGCTTTGGCATTTATGTCTGTTTTGGGGTTGTGTTTATGAAAATCCCACTTTCAGCAAATTAGCCAAGTCTTTGGAATTTGTCACATGTAGATGTCCCAACACATTCTTAAAGCTATTTGAAAAAGTGCTTATGAAGAAATAATCCAAATACCTTTTTAGAGAATAATTCTGCAGAAAGCTTCTTGCATCTTTTCAAGGATTCAGACTTCTAAGGAACATGGGAGAAACCCTGACTAAACTGAAGGCTTGGATGGTTTTGCTGTAGTCCTTGGCAGAATCAGGCTGTGCTTGTTACAAGCAGAAATTTCCCAGTCTTTGTTTAGAGCTCCTCCTGTTGTGTAGGAGAAAGAAGTTTCTGCTTAGTTGATTAGCAATGCCAGACACCTAACTGAAGAAGGAACCTCATGCTATTGTGCTTCCAGTGACCTCCGCACACTGTTGCCTGTTAGTGAAGCCTGACTACAACATCATAACTGCTGTACGTAGCGCTGGTGTATTTCTGCTTTGGCAGAGGGGTTGGAGCTGATGATCTCTTGAGGTCCCTTCCAACTCCTATGATTCTGTGATTCTGTGGTTATTCAGACAGGACATTTTTGAGTTTGTGATTTCACAGCGTGGTTAGGTGTTTAGGAAGGTGGTAGTTGGGAGAATATTTGAATGGATTTGTAAGCTGAACCAGATTTGTAAATAGAGAGATGGATATTTCTGGAAGCTATCCCTTTGGGAGAAGGGGCTTCTGAGATGTTGGCTGTAGTGATCACAGCCATGCTTTGAGCTTGTAACTCCCACTTTAGAGCTGAGAATTACATGCAGTCACACAGCTTCCCCTAAGTAAATAGGGGGTGTGTGTACTGCTGAAAATTTGGGCTTTTGAAAAGGTGAAAGGGTGATACCAATGTTGAAATATAGAAATAGCTGTTAGGAGATTAATGTTTTTATTATCTCATGCTTGGTCCAGCTTTCTTAATAGACTTCTTAATACATTCTTTTAAAGGATAAATTTTAGAAATGTTTATTTGTTTTGTTCATCTCTGCGTTGGGATTCCCAGTTTTAGAATCTCAAACAGGCCATTTCTCCAACTGCCTATGGCTGGATGGGTGAGTGCTCAGCCACAGGACTTGACAGCAGTTATCCCTAACTGAGCACTCACAATCCAGAGATACAAAAAGAATTTCATCCTTAACTCTGACTTTGAACAAAGTTCTCTGTTCCTTCAGGAGATAAGTCATGGAGGGGTGTGTATGCACATAATTCCTTAGTGTTTGCTTACTTTCTTTACTGGGAGATGATTGGACAGAAGTTGGGTGCTGTGGAAAAGAGCAGGCTGTCCGTGGGGGGAAGAAGGCTGTAGGCTTTGAGTTTGTTGGGGTTTTTTAACCACAGTCGAGGTCTGCATGAAAAACATCAGATGGCAGACTGTAACTTTCAGAAACACTTGTCCAAAATATTAATAGAAAGCGTAATGCAGGACATATGTGATGCACCAAAAGAACTACTTCACTTTTATACACTGTTGGTTTTGTTTTTCTCTTGGAAAAGAAGGAAGAATTATCTTGCTTAACTGGTTGGGTTTTTTTTTTTTTTTGGTAGTTTCTGTTCATCTGAGCTGCAGCTTTAAGTTTGTGTTTGATAGGAACTGTTCTAAGGCACAGGATTCGTGTCTCACTGTTGGTGATACCATTAACTTAGATTTACTCTTCAAACTTTTGCCAATTACCTCTGGATGGCAGTAGATGTAGTTACAAGATGATTCAACTAATTCATAAGCCTGCTGTGAGCATCATTATGAAGAACACTTTTATCAGGAAAACCCAAAGTGCTGGTAATTTTGGCAAATAGTAGAAAGTGCCCTTAAAATACCCACACTGTCTCCAAATCATTCCTTTCCACTGACTTTGTTCAGCACACTTTGAAGTAAAAATCTGTGTTGTATGATTTCTTCCTGTGAGGCAGAAGTTGTTTGCTCCCTGAAGCTAAAATAAATACAACAGTTTGTTGATGTAATCCTGCTTCTCAATACATTTCTTTTGCCCCCTTAAAATGTATTTAATGTGTTTCAGCATGTATCTTATTTCCTGGGACATATGAAATGCTTATGCAGTCCAAATAATGAAGCACTGGAATGAAAATTTGGCTAAACAAAGACTCTTTCCTATTCCTGTAGTCCATATAATGTGAAAAAACTGTCTGGAAGGAATAAAGTGATCTCAAAGACCTGAGCCACCATCTTTTATCAAGTACCAGGACTGGCCTCAGCAGTTTAACAGGCACAGGCCTGGTAGTCACGGTTTGTACTGTTGAAGAAAGAGTTGTTACTCATCACAGGTCATGAGCAGTTCCTCCTCATGGTTTCACTGATGTAAGGCCTTACTAGGAACACGTTAAGGGGCATGCTTAATTCTAAGCAAGTTGTCTTGATGTTGATGGTATTATGTGCTTAAAAGTGTTTCTGATTGGTTTGTAAATGAGCAGGATTAGATTTCCAGCCCAAAGATTTAATGTGATTTTTAACCAAATGATGTATTTGTGAAAAACTGCAAAGACAAAACTCATCAGGCTGTGGATCTCCTTCCAAAACCTGAGGCTGAGAATGCAGTTACAAGTGGATGCTAAGCAGATCCTGGTTTTTTGGCTGGTGTTTAGCTCAGGAACCAGAACATGGATAGAACATGAGATAGTGGGAAGCTTTGGCTAACCGAGGGCATTGTGGAGAGTGGTTGGTAGAGCATAATCTGTTCTGATCAGTCGGTGGGCTGTGACTGTGCGGGTTCACTGAACTGATTTTGGGTAAACAAAACAAAGCTAAGCTAATTTGAGGCCTTCCCAAGTGCTTGATACCCAGCTTGCAATGCATGAGGGAATCAGACTGAAAACAGATTGTGATGTGGTTTGCTTTTTTATGAGCTTTACAGTGACCTGATTTTTTTTGGAGAAAGTTTTCTTGTAGCGTGGTCTTAATATTAGAAATACCAGCAATGGTGTGGCTTGGTTTTGTTAGGAGAATTTAAAGAACAAAGTGAGAACTTCATCACACAGTGATGGAAAGAACAGCAACATAGTAACGTGTTCTTTTACCAGGGTCATTCCTTCTTATCACCTGTCTAGAGCAGACCTACTTTTTGACATAAGTTACTTCTACAAGTTTAAAAAAAAACAAACCAGTGAACACATTTCCTTCTTTTAGAAGAAATCTGTCACGCACAGAGATGAGATTTGCCCTTGATTAAGTCTACACTTGCAAACAGAAGAACAAAACCAGTTCCTCTGTTCTTGGGTTGGGTTTGTGGTTGGAAATGTCTCCAACATTGGGAGTGAGGTGGAGCATGTAAGTCTTCATCCACGGCACAAAGGATATGCCATAGTCAATACTGATCTTTTTTTTTGACAGGACACAAGACAAACCAAATGGAGCAAGAGGTTCATTGCTGTGAATCTGAGAGTAGGGTAAATCTCTGTACATCTGCTGAGAATGACCGTACCAGTGTCTATATTGTAATGCTTTTCTGAGTCAGAAACAATCTGTTTTCCAGCTGTAGCCCTAGAAGAGTCTTCTTTGGACATGTTTTCCATGGGAAGTCTCTGTCTTTATGTGTGTGTACAAATGCTGCATGCATGTGATTTTTTGCTAAAGCAAAAAAGATGACACCTGATCTCAAAGCAAGACAATACATTTAGGACAATGATTCTTCATTGACTTATTGGGGAACTTTCAACCAGAGATTAAGCATAGATCCAAGCATCATTTTGTACATGGACCATAACCACCTGAATCTTCTCCCAACACTTTCTTGGAGACATGGAGATGTGTGCTGAAGTGCTGCTTCCCAAAGTTGTTTTCAAAGCACTACTTGACTGTCAGCAAGAAAAAGGGCTCCCCAAGCCCAGTTGGTAACCTCTTATCCTCCACATTTCCAGTCATCAGTCAGGGTGGGATTTTGTCCTCGGCACGTTTTCAGACTGTGTTGTTCTTAAAACTACTTTTGACACCAGCATGATGAAATACATATTGAAGGTGGTGTGATGAGGAGTGGGGTATGTAATTCAGGGTCCTGCTGCAAAGCAGCAAAAGCGTTTGTGTGTGCAGCTCTGTCTCCCACAGACCACTTTGGTAATGCACACTTCTGGTGTCCAGCTAAAAGATACCCAGTGCTGCGTTTCAAGTTTTTGATCTTTCAGTTACATAGGTTACAATCACTTCAAGGTCTTGCCAATACATTTTTCAGTTGACAGTTGTCAATGAAAGAGGAAAAGAAGTCTTGAGTTAGATCTTTTTGAACCCAGGAATATAGCACTTTTTAGGTTCAGTCCAAGATATTAGGAAAGTTGTCAACCACATGTAATCACAGGTGTCTCACACAAGACAATCTATAAGACAATCCTCTGTAAACCTGTATGAGCTTGTACCTAGGATGTGTGTTGTGGTTCTGAGTAAATTAGGGGAATTTGTGTTAAACAAGTGTTTTACATTGGGAATGTCATACAGCCTAAGGCTGTGACTCTACGTCATTACCCAGTGACAACAGATTAGGCTAAAATAGTTCTTGCACTGAAAAAGAAGTCCTAGAGATTAACACAGTCACTTCACAGGTTTTAGAGCATGCTCACAAGGTAGCTGAATCAGCACAGCTTCTGGAGTGGGGTGGGAGTGTGAACTCCTGGAGAGGGAACATTGATCTCCCAAGATGGCTGTGTCCCTGAGGGAATTAGCCACAGCGTGACTCACAAGCAGGGATGGTCTCCCTTGGAGGAGCAGTCATGGTTCATGCCGACAAGCAGCCTGCCAAACCTCTTCTTGAAGAAGTCTTGTCTTGTAAAGGTGGCATAACTGCTTGAGTAGCAGCAGAGGTGTCCTGTAACTGCTCCTGTAGCAACCAGAATTCCCAGCCTGGTGCATTAAGGGAAACTTGGTGTTACCTTACTATAATATACTATGAAATAAATCAGTTGCTACATAGGCCACTCAGTCATTCCTGCAAAGGGCTTAGAAGCACCTCAGAGTGATGGGGGATATCGTTCCTGGGAGCTGGAATGATTTCGGCTGTCACAAGGTAGCCTCCCCACTGCTGCTGATTCAAAGCCCTCAGAGCTGGGGCAGGAAATTCCCTGTCCTAATCTGCAGTCAGACCTCTTTGGTCCTTGGAGAAGATGAGATGCTCTGAGCTATTTGGAGCCTCCCTCATGCTGCCACAAACCCAAATCAGCTGCTCTGCACAATGCGTCCTTACTCTTGTTATTTTGTGCAGCGTGCCTCTGTTCATCAGCTGCTGTACTGCAGGGAAAAGGGGAAGCCTGTAAAATGGGATGGAGTCTCACTTTACAGAATCCTTCTACAGGCACAGTGGGAACTGCTCAGCCAGTAATTTTCCTCAGTCGCTGAGGACATTCTAAGGCAGGGGCAGGGCAATTCTGCCTGTAGCAGTACTTAGGATCAATAAAATATACTTGCTTACTTGCTTCTGTATTTGAAACCGTTCTTCATAGTCTCTACTCTACCCTGATAATACTTGTTAGTATTTCTAATTGTTTCTCTGATGTGCTGAGCTTGAATTCCCCTGACTTGTGGGCCAGCTGTGGCCCAGTCCTCAGCCCATCTCTGGACTGGTTTGTTGGCAGACAGAACAGCTGTGTGCTGTGCAGAAGCATGTCAGAGCATGTGCTTCTTGTGCAGGTCTACAGAGTGCTCCTGGGCACCTGAAAAAGTACCTACTATATTGCCTGAGTAAGCCAGGCCTAGCTTTCCTGTAAGGCTCTGATACAAACGGTGTGGTAAGTTTGAGTGGTGCAGTAAGTGGGCGAAACTGGTGGTGCTAAGATTGAGAAAGAGTTGATGGTAAATTCAAGAAGTAGTTGAGTTGTGAATTAAGCCTATGACTCAACCCTTATTGATGTTACCAGTCAATGACAGGATCATGGAAAATCCCAGCTGTACATTTGGTGTGGGCAGTGTTACGTATTGGGAAGCGATTGCTTTTCACTCACTTGGTAAGGCCTTTCCTGGGCATTGTGTCCTACATCAATGAAAATTCAGACGTCTACAATTGGAGAGAGTAGAGGAAAGAAGAGCAAAGCTAAGTGGAAAAATACTTCATAAATGGTTTTAGAAGATCAGGAGGGAAGAAGGACGAAAGCAACATCTCTTTAAATGAATGGTTTGAATGATTGCAGCTTTTCCTTCACTCCAATTTACTCAAGCTGTGCAAAACAGCTCTAGATAAAGCGTATTCTCATTATGTTTTTGCTGATTAGAGAAAGAAAAAAACCCAACCCATAGATGGTTTAGGAGTGGACTGAGGATATTCACAGATCTTGGGAGATGCTCTTGTTCAGGCTATGAGTTATTATGTTGGAAACATCTGACAGTAAGCCTGTGTCTTCTAAACAAACCCTCTAAACGCAAATGATTTGAACAAAAAGAAAAGTAGATGGGCTGTATCAAACACCTTATTTGCTAAAAGGCTGGGTTTGGATTGGAAATTCAAAGATTTGGGTTCATCATCTCAATGGATTCAGCAGCAGCATTCAAGGTGACATGAGATCTTGATATTGATGGCTGACCTTTGATAAAAAAAAGAAATCCTGGTTCTAAACCTTTCACATTTGAGTTTGTGTTTTCCATGTAAATTACACTATTTTAACATAGGATACATATAGAAATAAAATGTGCTTTTAAACCTGCCTTCCTACCTACCTTCAGCTGGGTCCGTTTGTTTTGCAAGCTAACTGCCTGCATTTTCCTTTGTTTGGATTTTGAAGTTTAAATCCAGGCAGAAAAAATTACACATGACTTTAAGAACCTTATGAACTCGAGCTTTGAGCCTTTCCTTTTAGAAACCCACCATTTATATTTTTAAATATATATAAAATTTTTTTTGTATGCAGCTTTTCTGAGATGTGATCAAACAGGACACAGGCTGTGATTCTGAGTTGATTTTATTATAATTTTGGAAAATTCAACAGATTGTTGCAAACTTGCTCTTTGCAAAGTGCCCAAATGTACAAGTCCCTGAAATCACTCGAAACACTTCTTTGTTCTGCTGTCTTTCAGGGTGGTAGCGTGACAGTTTTTAAGGAGAAGTTGCTTTCAGATTATATTCCTGTCTAAAAACGAATGGATTGATAGAGCTTTCAGAGTTGAGAAGACACATTTTAACTTTAAATCCTTAGAATACTTCTGCTGTAGTAGCACTAAACCCATGCCATTCTATTACTGTGTGTGTTAGTGTAGAGAAGAGCTGAATCTAGCCAGGTTTTCCGTGTATTGTGGGCAGTGAGTGGGACCTGCCAAAACAATGAGAGCTAATGCTAGGTGAGAGCTGATCAAACAAACCAAAATATGTTGGCTGATACCTTACTCCCTCTCTCAGCTTCATTTTTAGCTAAAGCAGGTGAGAAATCTGTTGTTTGCAGCCTGATTCAGGAAGGTTTTCAGGCACGTGAAGATGTGCCTACTGATTTCAGGGTTTGAAGCGAGGTGTGTATTTAACCACAGGTTTGGAATGCAAGATCCTACAGTAGCGTAGGAGAGTAGTTCACTCTCACTGAGTGAAAAATTGTAAGGCCCTGTGTTCTCACCGTGGTATCAAAATGAAGGAGTCTCTGCACCAATAGGACATGGATTGTTGGATGTGTATTATGGTTAAATGCACATGTCTTATGGCAAGTGCCCCCAAAGAAACTCTGTGTATTCGTTATCAGCATGTACCTCAAAGCAAAAGAGTGGAAGCGTGCAAACACCTTCTGTGTTACTTAATAACTCTTCCATGCAACTTGTAGAGTTCCTCAAAGAATTTTTTCCCTGCTAACATTAGTACAGCCAAGACCTTGTGTAACTGCTGGCCGTGTACATCACTTTATGAGAACTGACAAATGAAAGGCCAAATAATACGTTAATTACCTCTTGTTGAAATGTAAGTGCTGTTGTGACCTTTTTCTGTACAGAACAAACGACTTTTTTTTTTTTGCAGTGTCTAAGAGAAGTTATTTAAATGCATTATGAAAGCTATGCAGGGCCTGATCCTAAAAGCTTTTACAAACCAAATCCTCTGATTGCCAGGTCTAGAGCCCAGTCCTTGACAAGTGTGACTTGGCATTGCCTTGAGTTACATCAACTTTGCCAGGTATCTGAGCTTGCCTTCGTGCACAGGCTGACAGTGGGACTCATTAGAGGACCACAGCTTTTATGGCATCGGGCCAAAGAGTTGCTCTGTGTGGTTTGTTTTTGAGGGTACAGCTAGGGCACAGTTTTTAGGTACAAGGATGTTAATAATTGTCTAGAGTATCTGCAGGATATAGTTAGTTATCCTCTGAACATACAGTTAGGCTAAGCTGTTGAAAAAGGTCGATGAGGGGGAAAAAATCTTGCCCTCAGCTAGGCAGTTTTTCTCACCTGTTTCCTACAGTTCTCTGGGACCTCTAGAACTTTCCCCAAGCAAACACATTGGTGTTTGAGGGCTGGAAGGGCTGAGCCAAGCATTCAAAAATCACATACTTGCAGCACTGCAGATGGGAAGGACCTCCAGAAGTTGCACCAAAGATAATTGTGTCACTAGCCCCTCCTTGTCTGTTGTTGGCTCTCTAGACATTTTATTCTTGTTGCTATTCCCCAAATGGTTTCAGATACTCACACATCTTTCTTATACTTTGATATCCCAAATGAAAGTCAGTAACATACTTCCCAGGTCTTGCAAATGGTCTTCCTACAAGTACCCCAAATACTAGGGGGTTTTGTGGGGTTTT
This sequence comes from Hypotaenidia okinawae, assembly GCA_027925045.1. Classification (NCBI taxonomy): domain Eukaryota; kingdom Metazoa; phylum Chordata; class Aves; order Gruiformes; family Rallidae; genus Hypotaenidia; species Hypotaenidia okinawae. The sequence goes on along the minus strand of BSDF01000002.1, from coordinate 126,983,453 downwards.
TTTACTTTCCAGAATCACACACTGTTGATTCAGATTCAGCTCGTGAGCCTGTTTAACATTGTTTTGCGCAAAACTGCTGCCTAATGAGAGGTTCCCCCTTACAGAATACAGTACAGTACACAATGTGATATAGTACAGTTCGCCACAGGTCCATATAAAATCAGATTGAGAACAGTAAGCTGATCATCTCAATAACATGCTAACTGTTTGCAGTCCTGACCTGTATGAGGTGACTAAGGCCTCTCAACCACTGTTGATTTTTCTGGTGTCATATTTGCATGCAGTGTCAGAAGAATATTGAACATGTAAAGCAAGTGAAAAGCAAAATAGCAAATGGAGCAAGTGAGGCATCTGAATCCTTCGCTCAGAAATGAAACTGGCAGGGAATTGGGGGGAGCGGTTGCAAAGCTTCAGAATTTTCTAGGGTATTGCCCAGAAATGGCAGGATGAGAGGTCCCTCCCACTGCCATGAACAGCAAGCCCTGTAGTACTGGTGGTGATCAACAACACTTTCTTGTGGAAATACTCGAAAAGGAGACCACAAACTTCTCAACAAAGACATTTAGAAATGTCAAGAATGCTGCAATTGACAACAGAATGTCACTTGGAAAAAAGCACATTTTGACACCAAAGCAGATGGCAGATGAGACAATTGAGCATTATGTCACGTAGCTGTACAAATAAAGCAAAGTCATATGAATTCGAACAGCTACCAGCCTAATTAGTGACTTAATAATTTGTCCTTCCAGGTGAAAACAGTGTACATGAAACTTAGCTACCACAAATAGTAGGGACTGGTGGGACCTAATGAAAAACTGCTCTGCTCCTTTTTATAAATTCAGAATTGGTACTGGAACTGTCTTTCAAGAAGAAGGCCTAAGCTGTCAGAGTGTTTATAAGGCTGTTTGAACAAAATCCTATGTATTCCAGCTCTACAAAGCTTACAGCCACTTAGATATGGAACGCTGCTGCTCATCTCCTCTAATCAAGATCTTCCTTACTCTGTTTTCCCATTCATACAGTCTGGTAGATTCAAGTGGATTTACTTACGATTCACTTTGGTGTAAACGAAATGGGAATTGGGATCCTGAAATGGCAGTGAAAATTTATGCGCCATGGCCTGATTCTCATTTAGTCAGACATCACTCTGCACTTCTCCAGCTGTGTAACAGAATTGTGAAGCGAATGTGAATGTAATCTATGTAACCAATGAAATGCAAAATAGATTTTGTATCAGAAAGCATCAAGGCTGAAAGTGGCTTTGCTCTGTAGGACCTGAGCATAGATGAATTAATTTCCCCTCACATATGCACTGTTATAATTTGCCAGAATTTAACTGGAGGCAGTTGGAAATAGAAATGAGTGTATTTACATACTCAGAGACTTTGCGTGAAAAGAAAATGAGATCCACCTAGTTCCTCATTCATTTCTAGGTATCTTTCTGTTAGTTACCTTTATTTTAGCAAGTACTTTGTAAAATGTGGTTAGTCTTTACAGAATACTGACATACCTTAAGTTCCATTTGCACAATAATTCATGTACTGTGAAGCATTATTGAGAAGCGTTTGACAATGAAGATCTCTAAATATTTTAAAATTCAAGTGCTGAAGAGAGTCTCATCACATTAGAAAGCAATCAACCATCTTGAGACAGGTTAATAAAAGCATCTTAATCTCATCATCAAAAGATACTCTTGACCTCCATTATCAGGCACAGGACTCCTAATGATTCATTGATCACATTTTCTCTGTTCAATAAAAATATCCTGAGCCTAAAGGTTTCGAGATATCTAACACCAGAGATTCTTTTTCCCTGCCTCACAACTACATTTGACAGATGACCTTTAGTCTTTCTTTCACATTAGTGAGATATTTAGCCAAGATAATGCAGACACATTTTTCACAATTATCTGATGCACATGCTCACAGAATCCTCTATTTGGTACCACACGGTAAACAGGTAAGAGATTCTTGCTACTGTAAATGCCTTCATTATAAATAAGTGCCCTGCTTTCAGCTTGCTTCTTCCAGTAAGATCACAAGGTTTAAAAGCCTCTGAGTGATTCTGTGATTCTACGAATACATGTAGTTAACCTGATGCTGTTTCTCAGGCAGACTGGTGCAAGGGTAGGCACACAGGAGGGTGGACATGTAGTCTCTTCACATCCCTTCCATCCAGCATGCCAACAACTGTGCTTGTATTTACAAAGTACCGTGAGGTCCCGTGTACTCAGCATTTTGGATTACACCTTCACTGTCATGCAGCCCAAGGGGCAGACCGTGGCTTGCCTTCCAATCCTGAGCTCAGACTGCGGCTTGCCCGCCCATCCTGAGCTCACCTGAGACTTCCTGGCTCAGGTAGAGATAACGAGGGAGCTGTGATGTTGAGCAGATCTGCAGCCAAATGCTCACCCAGGGTTCTGCACAGTCTGTGCAGAAACACTTGCTTTCAGCACCAGAGCTGGCAGCTGAAGGTGACTCAAGTATGCCTAGAAGAGCTGCAGTCACACCTCTGGATCACGGCAGTGTTCCCACTTTCACTGCTTCTTTAGACCTGGCAAGTGTCTCCTGCTGAAACCTCAGGTCAGAGGTGTTGTGGAGGGTACAAGATTGCACAAAAGTGTTAAAAGAGCTACGTCACCCCAGAGCTCATCACTTAGTATGTCAGTGGTCCCAGCTGCACATCCCCTCTCTATTTTTGAAGGTACAACCTGAAGTTACTCCACTGAAGTCAACAAGTTTGAGAAATGTGGCCTTGTCTGCCTGAAGACTGTTCTCTGCTGGGGAGAGTGGGCAAGGGGAGTTGTCCTGTCAGGGTGAGCTGACACCCCTGTGCTCTGCAGGGAGGGAGGTGAGAAGTAGGCAGGCGGCATCACGGAGCAGCTGGCAGAACATGATGAGCTCAAGGTCACTTGGCTGTTTGCCGAAATCCATCAGAAAATACTGAAAGCCAGCGATTAGTCAGGCTGGCAGCCCAAACCCAAGGAAATAGCTGGAGCCATGGCATTGTATATCGAGGGTGTGCAGATTCTCCTAGCACCCTTTGGAAGGCCGCCGTGGACGTAAACTGGGACCATCGCTGTTCACGGCCTAGCTCATCTGCGTGAATTGAACTCAGTGTCATGCTACCTGACTACCTGCTTGAAAACAGATTCACAAGTACATTCCTGAATGGATCAGGAATTCTTGGTAACTTTTCAACTTCTCTTGGGATGAAGAGGTGGATGGCCGAAGGCAGGAATGTCGTGATGCAAGGTGACTATTAGAGCAGCAAGTACAAGCTCTGGACAGAAGCATGTCCCAGCAATGAGGTTTTTACAAGGTTTCGTCAAATCTGAGACAGTTAAATCTTTATTCCCCCTCTATTAATAAACATAAATGTGTAGAAAATTACCCTCATCTTCTTCCGAAGAGGATGTGCTTCCAGAATCACTTCCAGTACCAGGGACCTCAGAATTCTGCTGCCATATTTAGAGGCAATAAAAACAGTCCTTGAATTTCTGACCAAAATCCAAATATAGTCCACTTCTATCTGCCAACTGAAAATGTACCTTTTTATTTCATTCAGTTTTATTTAAAACAAACTTTGTTCCAAACTTTTCATTCTATAAATGTCTCTTTCACTACAATTATTTAGATAAAGTGGGAAAGTGCCCGATTTAGTGAACTGAATTAGTATGCTGCTGAAAATGCCTGCTATTGTCATTCTATTAGGACTCGTGCTCTGTTCCTTTTGCGACTTCTCCCTGACTTCAGCGGATTTACGCAAGGGCTGAGCCCAGTCTATAAAGGACAGATCGCCACAGGCAGTTTTATTTGGCAGATTTGAAGTGGACATAGTTGCTGTTTCTACATGATTTATCAAGTCTTCATAGTGGGACGTAGACACCAGTTGCTACTTGGCCAGGCACTGGCTTTATGGCAATGCATGTTGGTGGTGACCTGAGACATCTCAGCCTCCTTGTCTTGTAGATCGTGGTTTCCCAGGTGTTCAGCTATCTCTGTCTTGACAGTGTGACAGCTTCTGTCTGTAGTGGGCACCTCTTTCTGAGAAATGGCAAAAATGGAGCTCAAGAATCGTGGAGAACATCAAGAAGCAGAAGAGTGCAGGGGAGACCTTACTGTGATGTTAACTTCAACTAGCTTCAGGTGTCTACACCATAGGTGTCCACACAGGTTACTTCTAGAGCCAGTGGAGAGAAACAAGAAATACTGAGAGATTCCGAATAACTTCTTTGAGACAAGAGAAAGCCTGCCCTAGAAGTGCTTGTTTCCCCTCAGTAAGCTTAGTGGCAATTTGAGTAACTCAAGCGTAGCCCTCATTATGTAGGTGTCATAGGTAGATGAGATGATTCTATCTTTCTTGTGTGGGATCTCGACAAGTAGAGACCATTCAAGGTACCATGTATACATTCCTTCTCTAGAGTCTTTTCTTCTTCTTGTTTCCTTCTCATCTCCTCTGAATAAGCTGTTTTTTCTCCCTCACTCGCCTTTCCTGTTGCTTTTTCTTCCCTTGCCTACATTTTTACCCACACTCTATTTTTCTTCTACCCTTTGGTCCTTTGAGGTGGTGATGATTCTAAATACATTGTTTTGGCAGTCAAACTACTTAAGGAATTCCTAGAAAATCTTTACTCATCTCTTGAAGGGGGTGGGAAGGCATAAGGTGGGAAGCAGGCCAGTCAACTGGACAGAGTCCTTTGAGTATCCTTGACAAATGCTCCCTTCTTGCCCCACTGTCATCTCACCCACTTTCAGTCCTTGACCTGAGGTACAAGATGCATCGGGTCATCTGATCTATAATGCGGGATTGTGTGCAGCAGGGAGACTGGTGTTATCAAGTGGTCCCTGTGTTGCTCCAAGCAATCTTCTGTCCTACCTGGAGGCTCTTGTGGCAGCTTCATGTGTTTCATCCAATGCACAGGGACAATCAGGGTGTAGTGCTAACTGGTTTAGGGGCTGGGTGCTGCTGAAAGCAGGTGGTGGTACCGTTTTCTGCCACTGCTGCTTCCCACATGCCTCCAGTGCTCTCCAGACCTCCAAGTGAGTCAGCTCCAGGGAGGGACCACTGAAAAATCATATTAAAAATAAATTATTTTTTTCTTGTGAGGGAGAGAGGAAAGGTGGAGATTTCTGCTCTTTGTTCTCTTTGAAACTGCAGTCTTTCAGGTACAGCAGTGCTCTGCTCTGGGGTACCATATAAAAGCAGCATATACATCTTTAAAATGTCTGTGAAGATGTAGTACACAATGATTCAGTCCAGATCCCCCCAGAATTTCCGGTTGGCTTCAGTGGCTCAGGATTTAACTGTTTACTCGTGGCTGTGTTTCTGTAGGGCTATTAACACTTTCCTGCTTATTCTTCACTGTTAAAGACAAAGATACTGTAAATATTTCAGCACAACATTAAAACCAAGGGGTTCCCTGTGCCGTAAAGCACTTGCACAGCTCTGTGTTATGTGTTATGCCAGGCTGCACTCTGCCCCTGCTCACGCTCCTGAAATTCAGGAGTGATTCCCAAAACATCTGTAGGCCAGTTCTGTGGATCCTGCCATAAAAGGAATGGGGAAAAAAATAAAAAAAAAAAGAAAAATCTGCAATATCTTTTGCTTTCTCCTCTTGCAACCTTTGAGGCAGAAATGCAGTGTGGCCTCCCCGAGTGCTGTTGTGCCACTGGGGTGTGAGGAGAGGTACTGTCCTGACCAGTGAGAAGGGGGAAGTCAGGTTGCACTGTTGTCCTCCTAGCCATAGCCTGGTCCTGTTACATGAGAAGGGGTGACCAGTATTAGGGTGGTCAGCCAAAGCCCCTTCACTTCCTCCTGGCAGACCTGAGCCTGCCCCACACTTGAAGTGCAGTGCTCCCTGATTACAGGTTGTGGTCACTTCTCGTTAGAGGACACACTGTATTACTTGTTGGAGATGAGCTTGGAGTGTCATCCTGGTGAATTTGTTCGAAAATGCAAATCAATACTCACGGCAAATTGGGTTTTTTTTTTGGGTGGGGTGGGTAGCAACATTTGTTCAACTGTATTCCTTACACTTGAGCTATAAAAAGCAGCAAATTAAGGCTCAACATGAAGCCACATATCATAAAATCAAAAAGTGACAGCAGAAATGTCCACCCACCACTTGCACAAGGGAATGAGGAATGAGGACTAGTGTCTTGCTTGTTCCATAAAGACTGACTGTCATAGTGATCCAGCCGAACAAGCATAAGGTCCAGCCCTCCTTAGAGCCCTTTATCGTTTGGCAAGTCAAAATACTTCTTTTTTCCTACAGTTGCATAGGAGGATGCAAAGTGGTGCCAGTTAGTCCAGTTTGAAGGGAAAACACTGTGGTTCCTACCTCCCTTCGAGGTGGCTTTTGGCATGGTGTCTTGAGCACAAAAACTTTGCAGAAGTGGAACTGTCACAAACACAGGGAGGAAATGATATTGTTATACTTGTCCACTTATACAGTCAACTTATATGTTATTAGAGAACCTACATGCACATTTAGTCAGCCAGTTTGTGTATATGGATGAAGGTCGACTGTATTCAGCCCATCCCATCTCTCGTTGCTAACCACCCTTCTGTCTGCCAGGTTTCTGACATGATCTGGACACACACATTTTGTGTGCATAAAGATCCAGGGACTTGGTTGCCCAGTGGGGACCACTTTGTTTTTGTCTGCCAGATCTTCCACTGCCCATGTCCAGGACATGCAGCTGTGAGCCAGTCTGCTGTTCATGTGTTGTCAGAGCTGGACACATGGGGCATTCAGCATCCAGCCCTTGGAGACTCTGACCTGGACTCTGTTCCCTTCCTGGAGAACTGCATGCATTTGGGGTTTTTCATTCCTTACTATTATAAAAACAATTTCATGTGATGAACATGTTTTGTGAACCATTTATTTTCCCCTAACCATATCAGTCAGAAGAGACATGAAACTGAGATGCCAGCCCCTTTAATTTGTACAAGCTAGTCTCGTTTCATTAGCGTGGGGATATGCACATATCCAAAAGTCTTTGGAAGTAATGACGTTCTTCATGCATACATCCTCCTGAAGTGTCAATTGCAAAAGCCATTTGTCTTCATTTCCTGTACCAAAACCAGAGGATGACATTGCTGCATACCAGTTACTGCCTTGGACTGCTCTCTACCTCTCAGGTGGGTTTCGAGTCAGCCTCATAACTCAGTTCCAATTTAGAAATGGTCCCAGCAGTAGTTACACATGCTAGGCATCAAATTATAATCTGCCCTTGCTGATCCTTAAAAGCCAATGTAGTGAACACTAAAGACAGCTGGAAGTCACTGCAGTGTGCTTTATGCTATGTTAAGTCCTCAGTTACACCGGAGCTCCTGCAGCTATAGCTTGCTGGCATCACCACCCAGCACAGGAGGAATACATACCTTTAGAAGCTGTATGGAAAAACATAAGTGAAGCAAAGGTTGTCTTCTGTAGATGTACTGATCAATGAAATGGTGAGAATTTGCATCCTGAGCAGATACTGCTCTTCTGGAAATGTTTGTTGCAGAGATTTGATCCAGTCAGGAGCAACCTGAAACGCATAATGCTGTTCTGCTTGTGCAGCTGCCTCTACAGACATGTCTCATGACTGCTGGTGAAGTTCTGCAGTTTCTTGCCATGCTGTGCACAAAAATGGAGTCCTTCTAAATTAATAGATTGCTAGAACAATAGTTAATGAAGTTCAGAACAACTTGAATCCCTCATTTTTTGAGTATACCTACTTTCATATATGGGATATGCTGGTTTAAGATCCCCTTCTGTCAGAACGAGGCTTTAGAAACAAAAGTTCTACATAAATATGTATTAATTTCATAATAGTAACATAAATTAGCTGGTTTTTTGTTTATGACTATAAATTTGCATTAAATAATTTTATCTCTTTTTTTTTGAGAGTCATGAGAATACTCATCCTAGAATGTATTTCTAGGAAAACAACCAAATGTTGGTAATTCCAATGCTCTGTTGCTGCGCCAAACAAAGGGGAAGTATCAGAGGTAGGAACCTCTGATTCATTAAAAGAAAAGCAACTTGAAACCTCACAACATAGCAAATCAACTATTAGGTATGTCTGACTTGATGGTTTTATCTGTACCGTGGTCTGGACAAAAAAAACCCCAAAGCCTTGTTGTCCTCCTGTGATTGCTTCTGAAGCACTTTGGTACTGTCACATCCCCCTGGCTTTGCTGTTTTCATTACTCCTGACAGAACGTTTGGGTAAATGCAAGAAGAGAGAGGGGATAGTATAGCAGTTTGACAGCTCTAATTATGAATATTTAAGAGCTGCTTAAATGTGCTCTCTTTTATCACCTAATTTCCTATCAATGACAGCATTGGAAGCACTTGTCTCATTTTTCAAATCAAAGCTTCCTCAAGCAAAATGCTTGGAGACTGAATAGCTTATGCATTCTATTAATCACAGAGGGTGGGAAAAGATCCATCAAGTGCCTCAGATAGTTTGAGAGTGCTCCATCCTTGTAGAGCTTTCACTTCCCATTTCTCACAGATGAGTGCATTTGCCTCCTGTGAATGATCTTTGTGATTCTTCCTCATCCCGAAATGGTTTCAGATTTATCTTCCCTCAACAGTGCGTCAAATGATGCCTGAATATTTATAAAAAGAGTAAATTCTAATTGGGGTTAGTCATAGATAGGAGGAAGGAGTAGTCATATGTTGTTTTCTTGAGGGAGGATAGCTCTTATTCCACTTCCAGTGGGTCAAGTTTCATCAAAGAAGTGTTACAGTTTAGATAGAAAAGATTATCTGCTCCAACTTTGAAATTAGCTTTCTTAATTTGAGCCAGAAACAGTGTTGTTGCTTGATGTTTTTTTCTGAGATTACTGTTACTTTCTGCACTTAAGGTTGACTTTGGCCATGACGGTAAAATGATCTCAATTAATTTTATCAGAGTTCTCTTCTTTAGGCACATAGTGAAGTGTTTTCTTCTTCTTTGTAGGTGACATTAACCAGACTCTCCCTAGTAATGACATGTAAGTTCTGCTGGATGGGTTCAACTGCTGCAGCTGGAGAAGGGGAATGTCTTCAAATATGTGCAGACCATACTCAGGAATATCTAGGCTGGCCTGTTGCCTCCTGAGGAGACTGGTGATGGCAGAACAGCGTGACAACTTCCCCAACTTTTTTCAGGAGTCTGTGTCTGCAGGGCTCGTTCCCTCCTGCTTTGTCATTACAACTTGTGAAGTTACATTCTGCGTTACTGAAAGATGACATGAAATGAAAAAGTCAGTACTTTGCTGAGCAACATCCTGTGGTATTTCCTACTATTACCATTCCTCCTGGTCTCACCAAAGTTAGGAAGTTTGATGGTGTAGCAAGGAGAGCCAATGTCCAGATTGAAGATGTGTGTGGGATTCAACAAAGTGATGATGTCTTGCTTTGTTAGATAAGGTGGCGGGGGAGGGGGAGGAGGGAAGTTTAGGTAGTTAAGCAGAGTGAAGGAGAAAACTGGAAAGAAACGGTTTGGGAAAATGAAGAGCAGGTTCAGAACTTCTTAATGTACACTGACACAGCTGGATAAAAGTGTCCTTGAGCTCAGAAATACCTAGTCCCACAGTTCCCACTGAAATGAGTAAGATCTGCATCCAGTCACCTAAGAGTGAACCTCTTACCAAAGACACCCACAGCTGAAAATTTTGGATTTTTGTTTTCATAAAGTGTCGCTTTATACCCTATATTTAGCCTGCATCTTCATGGGTCTAAACTTAGAAATGTTTTGGTCCAGCTACCGAGCTACAGAAAAATAAGGCTGCAAAGCTTTTCAGTAGTGCTCTGCTGTTAACCATTTCTAACACCTGTGACATCAATTGTATTTTGAATTTTTCAGAAAAATCACATTTTGCCCTCTGAATGGTTGTTTTAATTTGCTTCTGATGCACGATCAGTTTTCATAACACAACAATTTGTTTCTCACCATTTCTCACTGTTAAGGGGGAATCTGCAGAGTTCTACACTCCCGTTGCTACGTGCGCCGCTGTTAACACGTTCCTTCAGACTGTCTTTAAAAACACCTTAAATGGAGCTGCAGTTTTAACTACGGAAGGCTTTTGTTGTTGTTGTTGTTGGTGGTGGTGGTGGTGAGGAAAGGAAGACCAGCTAACATGGAAAACCAGGATGCCCTTCGTTGGAAGGACTAACTTTGTCCTGAAACAACTACCAGGACTGTCTATTTCCCACTGGGCGACAGGTGAGCCTCTGTAAGAGGGCAGGTTGCAGCCAGATACTAAACTTGGTGTCAAAGAGGGGAGACAATCCTAACTGAACTTTAGGGATTGACAGAAATTAATAGAGACCCCGTGCATTTGGCTGTGAGAGAGAGTATCAGCCTGCTTACATCTTTCAGTCAAAACTGTTAGTTTTTGTTAATTGAAATGATTAGCACCCAAGGCATATTAACTGCGCTGCTCAGCCCAGTGTAAATGAGCTCACTGAATTGTGTCCTTTACACAAAGTTTAAAGTGGGTCAAGAATAAATCGAATCAGTGACCTTTTCCAGTGGTTTTCCCTGGGGCAAAGCAGAATGTGTCATGTGTCCAAGTAATCTATTTTCTTTTACAAGGTTCTCTCTTCTGCGGGGGCTTTCAGTTTCTCCAGACTTGGGTGCCTGAGTTCCGTTGGTCACAGCTCATGAGACAGCCTCAAAGTGCTTAGCTAACCATGCTGACACACAGCAACTGGTGCTCCGCCAGACCCAGCGAGAGAAACAAGCACAGGCTGACAGGGTGGCTGAGGTGGGAAGGGACCTCTGGAGGGCATCTGGCCCACCCCTCTGCTCAAGCAGGGACACCTGGAGCTCACTGCCCAGGACTGTGCCTGAACAGCTTTTGAATACCTGCAAGGATGGAGACTCTGCCACTTCTCTGGGCAACCTGTGCTTACGCTCCGTCACCCTCAAAGGGGAAAAGTGTTTCCTGATGTTCAGAGGGAACCTCCTGGGTTTCAGTTGGTGCCTGTCACCTCTGGTCCTGGGCACTGGGCAGCACTGGAAAAGGCCTGGCTCCGTCCTGGTTGCACTCTTCACCTTTACACCACTCCACGCCAAGAGGTTGTGCTGCTGTATTAATCACCTTAACAAACTTCCAGTCCTGATTAGCGGGGGTGTGTGATGCAGGGAGCAGGAAGAAATATTTCAATAGGCTTTTGATGAGTTGATGTATAAAGAGGCAAATGAATTATGTAAATTTTACCCATTTTTCACTGGAATCCATAGTTACTTGGGGTATAAGAACAAGAACAAAGAACTTTGATACCACAACTCTCTGTGCCAATTAATGTTTGTGGTTTATATCAGGCAGTCATTCGATGAAATAAATAATAGCTGATGCAGAAACTGAAGGGCTGATTTCTCCTCTCTCAGATGAGTGCTCTACACATCTGATTAGATCCTGTCATGTATTCTTTCTGTCTATGGTTTCTTCTCTCTGCTTTGGAGAGGGCCCCGGAGAAGTGGCATGTAGGGCTGAGAGCAGGTCACTGAGCCCAGGTCTCCCACCTGCTGACTGAATGTTGCTTCAACTAAATTACTGGGTTAAAATGAGGAAATTGCCCCTTCTTGCTGTTTTTGTGTGCTTCTTGATGTATTAGGGCACACAGAGCTTCACATCTTCAGTGATTCAAGTGCTGCAGACAAAACAGAGAGCTTTCAAATTGTAGATCCTGAGAGGATGCAGACAGGAGCCAAGGAGCTAGGACTTAACGTTGCCAGGGCTGAGGTGCTTCTGAGAAGACCCAGGTGCAGGATTTCATAGCATGGGTGTGCATGCAGTGTAGCTGCCCGCAGTATTAGTGAGTCCTTGCACTAGGAACTTGCAGTAGGATAAAGGGCTGTGGTCTCCAGTCAGTCTCTCTTGCACAGCTACATGTCCAAAAACAAAGGGTGGGATACATTTCTTTCAACTTTACCTGGTTATTAGATAGCTATCTCATCTAATCAATCTTCAAGGTTCCTCTACACAAAGAGAGGAAGGCACCTCTCAGGAAAGATTTGTCCAACTTACCTGAAATGAGCTGAACTTCCTCTGGAGCTGTTTGTCTCTTGCCACCGTTGGCAGGGGGAGTGCAGGCAGTCAGCTGAGGCAGGACACCTGGAGCAGGATCTAGGTGCAGGTTACAACTGGGAGTCCACAAGTAGGACTCTCGGCGGCATGGACTGGTGTCTAAGCTCCTGTGTGTAGCCACCTGAAATCCCTCAGGGAATCTAATGCACTTACTTGGGGCTGGCAGATATGCCAGAGGACCTACAGGAGACACCAGCCCTCTTGAAGTAGCAGCTGGAGGTCAGGAGAGGAACAGTAGGACATTCCAAAGGCACAAGATGCCTATCCTTGGGCAGAGGAATCAAACCCCTGTTCAATGCAGACAGTGAAGCTTGCTGTCAGAGACCTGCACAAATCCTTCTGAATCCTGGGAGTTTGAAAGCCTGGGCTCAGGATCACCTTAGATGTGGTGCAGCTCTCTGGCCCTGAGGATCTCCAACAGGGTCCTGCTCCTCCTTCACTTGGGAGCTCTTTCCCAAGGTCTCTAACAGAGCTGCAGTGTGGGGAGTGCCCCTGCCTGGTCTTGCAGCTCCATGAGCCCGAGCCTAGCTCCCTGACATGGCTCTCTCACTTGGCCTCAGGTCTGTCTTGCCTCTACAGACGCACTGGGGGATCACAAGGCTCTTGGCTAATGCTGGTTCCCATCACCATGTCTGCTTGTCTCTTCTTGCCTGGATGCTCCAGGAAAGTGCCCAGTGTCAGCGAGGCCACAGCCCAGCCTGTCCTGATCCTACCCTTGGGTCCCAGCTCCCCTCCCAAAGCAGACCCACTCTTGCTGCTCCCTGGCACTCAAGGAAGTGATTTAGCTCAACAAAAAGTAAACAACTTCTGGCTGGGCAGCTCTTTACCTCCCCTGACTGTATTGATTAGAACTCCACTGACGATGATGGGAGCTTAGACACTTGTCTCCCATGGCAACATCTGTCATAGCTAAATTTAGGAGCCTTAAACCAAAGAGGAATTTCACTTTTACTGTATAGACAGGCAGTTCAGTTTCCCTGGCAGAGGCATTCAGAGATTCCCCACCCCACGGCAAGGCTGAAGTATCTGCACTGTGGGAGCGGTGGGAAATCTGTGTCTTGCTGGAGCAGAGCCCAAGGGACTGCAAGTGGTACCGGAAGCTCACCAGCCAGATGCTGCCCTTAAAACCAGTTGAGTTGAATCTCTCACAAAGGGCCCTATGGTCTTTTGCCTTGAACCTCTGTGTTTTTCTGTGCAAACAGAACATAAAATGCCATTGCACACTCTGCTGTGGGTCTAACTCAGAATGACTGTGTGTAGGGAAGCAATAGGGGACCAGCCAGGGACCCACTACCCCATTAGGGCAGCTGGGGGGCACTGGGGCAGCCCTGGGAATCAACCACATCCTTGGGGATGGGTTGTCAGCCCATGGGTGGTGGTCAGGATCAAGCCTGGTGAGGGGAGCTGGGGTGAAATATGGCCCAGGATGGCCTGGTTTGGTTCTGGCTGTGTCCTGTGGGCATGGGGATGGGGGATGCCTTTTAGCTGTGCTGGCACTGAGCTGCTCTGAGCCTGGTGGCCAATGCCCAGAGCAGGGGATGCACTCTGGGCCCTGGCACTGTCGTCATGGCTCCTAGTCGCTCTGCAGCTCCTTTCTCAACCACTGGCATGTGCCCACTGCTCCCTTTGAAACATTTGAGGAACAAATTTCTGCCTCTAAAATGCACCTGCTGCTCCCTTTGTGTTCAGCAAAGATCTGAGCAATTTCAGACAATCTGCTTTCTCAAGCAGTAAACTTTCTTCAAATACATTTTGTTGCTGTTGTTGTTGATACAAATGGCATCATGTTGCAAGGGCATGGACTTGTTTAATGCCCCATGTGTGTAGAGCAGTGAGTAAAACCCGAGTTCTGCCGCATGACGATTTCGGGTTTCATAGGCAAAAGGAGCACAAAATCTGCCATCAGACTGCATCATTTCCCATTGTACATTTCTGCATCATTAGTGAGCCTTTGCAACAGTTCCCTGTATGAAGACGTTCCTAAAATAACTGTAAAATAACTGTATGGATCCTGCATCTTACCCACAGCTGTGTCAGGGGATGTGTAGGAGGTGTCAACAAAGCCAGTAGGTGAATTTGAATATCTAATTAATGTAGTGGGAACTTTGTTAATTATTTACAAGAATGTAACTATTCAAAAATGTGTTTAAGATGCAGCTTCCATGTTTCATTTTTGTTAGAGTTTTAACAGGCATATAACGGTGTTGAGGATATTATCATCACGACCACGCTCCAGAGGCACTTGCTTGCCCCATTCATCGTGGATCGTCTTCTCATTCATGTACATGCAACAAGATGTTGCTTTTTAGTCTTTTGTTAAAACATTTTCTCTACCCCAGCTGCTCCTCTGCTCTTTGGAAAGGAAAATGAAGGAATTCTTCAATATAATTTAAAAAATGAGGCAAACTAATAAAAAGTAATTGGGTATTTGGACAGGTGATCATTTCAATATTTTAAGTAGGTGTATGAGCTGTGTATTAAGCTGTGTTTGTAATGTGTTTGAGCTTTCTTTCAAGATGTAGATTCTGAAAGGTAACCTGACCTTTAGCTCTTCTTCAGATTAGGGCAGTTTTGTAAGGATAAGGTAATTTTTTGTGTTTTTAGGTCAACAGAGAAAGTGATAAAACTTTCACAGCTAACTTTTCTTTTCCTAACAAATAGATTTTTGAGTAAATCATAGAATCATAGAACACCTGGGTTGGAAGAGACTCTTAAGATCATTGAGTCCAACCACAGCCTAACCCTGCCTAGTCCACCTCTAGGTCATGTCCTTAAGCACTTCATCCACACACCCTTGCAGTACCTCCAGGGATGGTGACTCCATCACCTCCCTTGGCAGACCATTCCAATGCTTGACAACCTTTTCAGTAAAGAAATTCTTCCTGGTATCTAACCTAAACCTCACCTGGTGCAACTTGAGGCCATTTCCTCTTGTCTTATCACTTGTCACCCCAACATCTCTGCAACTGCCTTGCAGGTAGTTGTAGAGAGTGATAAAGTCTCCCCTCAGCCTCCTTTTCTCAAGACTTGATGCAACTGTTCTAGGTTTTTTTCTATTCTAATAGTTTTTACAGAATTTTCCATATTGAAGGTAGTGCAGTCGTTTGAACTTAGGTGACTCTAAGTGCATCAAAACCAGTCTTCAAACGTGGGTTACATTAACCAATGTTTTTTGCTAGGGAGTTCTGGAAGAGACTGGTTTTCATTTTTTGTAAATTTTTTTTTCCCCCTCATAGTTGCTAAGTTAAGTATGACTTTTCCAAGTTGATACTCTCCCCAGTTTGGGTGTGAGTCTTCATATAGAGTGGCTCCACGTTTTCAACAAGATTATAAAGAAAGGATTTGTGAGATGGCATTAAGTGAAATGCAGTCAAGGAAAAGGAGGAGAAGCTTCAACTTTTGGGATAATGACCATGTGGAGAAGTAAGAGCAAGGGAAATCAGAACCTGGGTTACTTAGCCAACCTCTGGCAACTGTTTCCCTGCACCCCCAGGAAGCCCACAAGCAAGGAGTGGCCCCAACCACCTCAGTTCCACCTCCCATTTTTGGAGGATGTGGCAGACAGAACTCACATTTTTGAAATTTTAAAAGAGTAATTGGTGCCAAAAAGTGTGGAGAAACCTGAGATTGCTACCTGCAACTTCAGGTGAATGAAAACTTATCACTTCCTAAGTGTAGTGTTTCCTCTTTGTTGGTATAGGCTGCATTTGTAAAAAGTTGATTGCCATGGTGTGCTTGGCACTGATATGTAATAGTCATGTTCAGCCATGCTATCTGGGTTCAATTCAAACTGCCTTTTCTCAGGCTGGCCTTAAGTATAGCTTTATGTGCTTGCTCTTCCTATTGTCTAGGTTAAAGTCATTTTTTTCCACACTGTCTGGAGCAAAGAGAATCAGATCCATGCCACATCTCTTCAATAAAACAGCAATCTATATCCAATTCTCTATTATACTTAACATGTAATTACTTTGTCTAGGGTGGGAGAGTGTAGGACAGTATTACTCATGGGTGAGTCTCCAAAATTAGTTTTTCTAGCCTTTTCATTTCTTGACTTCCAGTTTTCTTCTGCAGTCTGAGCGCAACCTCTGAGGCACTACAGATAGTGTGGCCATTCATTGCTCTGACAGCTCCTTTGCCTCCTGATTCCTTCAATAATCAAAGAGGCATTTATTATTTGGGATCTGATAAATGTTTATAAATATCTGAAGTGTGGGAGACACAGGGAAATGGCCAGCCTCTTTTCACTTGTCTGTGAGGACAGGACTAGGGGTAGTGGCCTCAAGTTGGAGCACTAGAAGAACTTCTTGCATGGTGAGGGAGACAGAGCCCTGGGACAGGCTGCCCAGGGTGGTTGTGGAGTCTCCATCTCTGGAGATATTCAAGACCCATCTGGACGCCTATCTGTGTGACCTGTCCTAGGGAACCTGCTTTGGCAGGGGGTTGGACTCAATCTCTGGAGGTCCCTTCCAACTCCTACAGTTCTATGATTCTGTGATTCTGTGAATTCCTAACCCAAGCTTTAACTATTCCAACAACCAAAAAACTCCATCCCCCAAAAAAACCCCACAAAACAAAGCAAGAAGCATATTTAAACAGTCACATAGGCTAGGGGAAAGATAGGAGAAAGCAGGGATGGGGTGAAGCAATGCTGGCTTTGAACATAGGTGCTGTATGGAAGGTCTTGTGAGCTCCATGCAGTGGCAGTTTCTTTGCCATGTAACCTGACATGCTTTGTCACATGAACAAAATTGACAAGTGTGTGTATGTGGAACAGGCTATGAGATTGGATGTAACAGGAAGGGGCTGTGGTTCTTTAGGAAAAGGAAACAGCGGGTAGCAGACTGCTAGAACAACGCTTCTGGCTCCCAGCCTGCCCCTGCCAAAGTTTCTGGGTCTTTGGCAGAAGTCTTCAGGCTGCCTGGCTATAACACAGTGATTCCAGGTCAAGGGCCCCTGCTCGTCATCTGCAGAGAAGCTCAGAAGGCCAGTTATGCAGGCAGCTTGATACCTGTATTCATAACCCCTGGTCCCTGGTTGCAGCCTCTCGTGTTGAGACTCCCAAGGAACCTTGTTCTGATGTCACATCAGGGGAGAGAAAAGTGTAGGTACCTGATGCTACTGAATCACCTTTGCAGATGGCTAGAGTTAGCAGAACTGTGCTGAGGTGCAGTACTTGGTAATCTGGTGCCTGTGAATTGGAAAAAAGGCATGCATGGTAACAGGACAAGGCACCATGGGCACAAGCTATTTCAGGGGAAATTCTATCTGGATATAGGGAAAAAATAATCACAATTGGAACAATTAAACATTGGAACATGCCATCCAGAGAAGTGTTCGCATTTCTCTCACTACAGGTGAGGCACTCGAGCCTTGGCTTGGCAGAGCCCTTGAATACCTAATCTGAGGCCCTGCTTCCAAAGGGCAGTTGGGCCAGGTGATCTCCAGAGGTCCCTTCCCATCTTGGCTGCTGTATGTTTTGCAGTTGTATTACATTCGTTTTGAAAGAGGTTCAGATATGTCTGAGTGAAAGGAACAGACCAAGAAGGAATCAGACCAGTAAAATGACAGCATTGCTCCGTGTCTACAACCATGGAATGAACTATAGGTGGAAGAGAGATGTAGCTGTGAACAGAACAGGGTTCAGATTTAAATCTGGTGTTTCTCTGGCTGTAATTAAAAAAATGCTACCTAAAGCTAAAGTAAAATCTGCTTGATAAGTCTGAGCCTCTTGCATCACCTAATTAGTCTCTGTAATATCCTACTCTTTAGATGCTTATTCTGTCATGGCTTATACTTGTAGTTGCAGCAAGACCAGATGAAAAATCAGAGAATGGAGAGAACGCACAGAGAAATACTGCTATTTTCCCATGAAGAGTATATATCACAGAAGCCACTTCTGATTATATTGTCCTATTGCTCACGTTGAGACCGATATCTAAAAATAGAAATCCCATTAATAAAGATAAATAAGCAGCATGTTTAACACAATCAAATTAAATGTATAAGTCTTAAGGAAAGATCCTTCTAACAATGTTAATTCATTAAACCACAGGGGGTCTCACCATGAAGGCATTATATCATGGTGTCACTCATTAATAACCTTTTCCTGTCAGTTTTGAATTAAATAATTTATAGAGATCCTGTGCATTTCCTCTGCTGATTAACTAGCTCACTATTACATACTACTGCAGGAGGTAAAAGTCCTGAATATTATCAAGACCAGAGTGGTTTCTGATTTACCTGGATTGCATCTTGTTCTTTCTTTTCATGTGTCCTGTTGCCCTGCTAGTAAACTACAGCTGGCAATTGGCTTAACAATGCATGCTTAAATTTAGACTACAAGGCATTTTCGTTTCAAAATAGAAAAGATTTCAGAATTGGCTCTTCCTTCGTCTAGCTGCCAAGTTCCAAGAGTAGGAGCTCGGGGAGGTATAAATCTAAGCAACTGCTGTTTAAACAGCCGATCAATGACAGCTTATTCCCTTTGGGTCCATACTTAGCTTACAGCTACAGGCACAAAGTGCAGCATGAGAAGAGAGAGGGAAGCAAAGGTGTTAGTGTGGGCCAGAGGTGACTTTTTAATTTGACAGTTCAAATGCATTTGTAACAGCCCTAAAATTACACCCTGCTCATGCTGATGGACCTAAAGCAGTTTGGAGTTGTAGTGTGAAGTCAATGGCAAAGCTTCTGTGGGTTTCTCCCATGACCTATTAATTGAATTACGGTTTGGATGCTGCTCTCCTCACAGCTATATGTTCCATTCCCACCTCCACGTGCAGCTGGATCCAGTTTCTCTTGCTGTGTCTTCCTCATCCTGGTTTGAGACTCACCATAGTTCGACATACCTTCATAGTACCTACTAAAAGAAATCCCCAACAACCCAGTTTTATCTCCAAACAGGTTCCTTGCACCTTCATTTCCCCTGGTCTGGTCCTTGACCTCTGTGTCTCAGGTGGGAAATTCTGACTCCTTCACATTACAGAAAGGCTATGTCTGTGTTAGCAAATTCTGTGGCCTGATGGGAGCAGACCTTTGGAGTGAAATGATGCGTGTCCACCTCATAAGCGTTTCTGGGGATTTCACGCTGGACAACCTTTCACGTGCAGGATCCTCCTTTACATTACAACTGTATCCACCCTTAACAATTTCCCTTTGCAGGAGGAGTGAGACCCCTGCGCTGTGACACCACTCCACAAAATGAAGCAAAAGGATGCTAAGTGCTGGACAGACAGGGGATTTTTTGCAAGACTGTCTTCCTCATCCAAATATTAATAGATGTTATATGGTGATTCAGGGGAGGAAGGTGCCTCAGAGACTGACAACACATTGGTCCCTGACAGTCCAGAAAACCAACTGCAGGAAGAATTGTGCTCAGCCTCTATAGCCTGAGCTGGTGGTATCTGGTGTCATGACATCTTTAGAGAATTTAGGCACCAAATGCTAACAAATCTTTAGTGGGCATAAGTGAATGAAGATTCTTCAGAATTTGTAAATGCATCAGAGAAGTATCTATGTTATGAGTACAAATTTTCTGCTCCAAGCTGGAGGACCCTTGTGTTTCTCAACATGAGATTTCTTTCAAGACAGTAACTTTTCCCTAAGATTATTCTCATAAACACCCAAAACATATCCACTGAATTTAGGAAAAATTATCAATGTAAAGCAGGTACTGTGGAATATATTAGTCAAAAAGTGAAATCTCCTAAAGAGGTAAGCTTTTATAAGGTCTTAAAAGAGATTTCTGGGAAACATCCTCTGGAAATTACCCCATCAGATGTCTCTGTTGGGAGTCTGAACTTCATGTTTACGTTCATAGTATAACACGCCACTCCACAATCAAAAAGTACCTTACTACCCACTCTTCTATCTTATCTTTCAGCTCTCTCATCTGTATTTTAAAGCTTGTAATAATAGTATGTCCAAAAGTTCAAATCAAACTGCATCAGGTGGCCCAGTCACCCGAAATGGCCCTTCTTTGTTGGTGGGTAAAGGAAAAGCCGTCATGGAGCATGCAGTTTTATATTTAAAAGAACCTCAGAAATAACATAAAATGGTGGTGCTTGCAGTTAGCCTTGGAAAGATCAGTATTAGCAAATATCAACTAAGACTGTAGAAATTCTACCATGTTATTTTAAAGTGTATGTTGCCTAATGAATTGTGAATTGTGTAGTTTTGCTGTGCTGATTGGAGACCTGTGGAAGGGGACAAGCTTGCCTGCTTGTCCAGCTCTCATGAACTCATCTCCTGAGAGCTTTAGTTTTCCTGCCCATCAGGCCCCTGCTCTGGGCGCTGGCTGCCAGGCTCAGGGCAACTCAGGGTCAGTGCAGGTCGGGGTGGCCCCTGGCCCTGAGATCATGGGTGTAATGTGACCAGTACCAAGCTCAACCATCCTGGGCAAGTCTGACCCTGGTTACTCCCACTGGGCCTGATCCTGACACCCATCTGTGGGCTGACATCCTGTCTCAGCCTCAGCCCATCCCCAGGGACGTGTTTGATGCCCGGGGCTGAGTCTGCCCTGGTGCTCCTGGCTGCCCTGCTCCCAGCTGGGGTGGGATTGGCTGGGCTGCTGGGGCCTGCCCTGCTGCCCCAGGGGGACCCCACCACTCCCCAGGGAGCTAGGTCTGCCCTGATACTCCTGGCTGCCCCGCTCCCAGCTGGGTTTGGATAGGATGGGCTGCTGGGGTCTGCCCTGCTGCCCCAGGGGGACCCCCACCACTCCCCAGGAAGCCCCCGGTGGCCTCCCCATATGAGTGGCATGAGAGATATGCAAAAGTGGGCACCCTGCATGTGAGCCTCCTGGCCCACTTTGTGTTGTTGGGGGGAGACTAACTAAAAGTGAGACCCTATTACTGGGCATCCTGGGCCTCTCTCTTCCCTCTGTCAGCCCTCCTCAGCTTTGGCAGAGAGACCGTGAACTACCACTGTCAAACTCACAAGGCCACTTGTGACCGAAAGGAGATGGGGAAAGATCATCCCTGCCACCTCTTTATCAACAGTGATGACACATTTGAGGAAACTGCTGCCCGTCTCCAGAAGAAATCCATGAATTATTTATTAGTTCAATTAGTTGACATGGGTGAAGAGTGGTGAGGGCTGTAAAATAATTACTTATTGATTTGCCTTTTCTTCCTCGAACTGCTTCAGGATTTTGTGCAAAAGCACAAGGGCTCAGGAGCCCGCTTGCTATCCCTTCTGGTTACAGTGGAGCTGGCATTGCAAATAACGAGGCTTCAGCTCTGGACATGTCCAAATATTGGTGCTGGCACAACACACGGAATAACTTTATTTGCTATAGCACAGATGCTGTTACCCCATTATTTTCTACGGGCATATTAAGCAACAATCAATAAGTCTCTGTCTGCTTGTGGCATTTGGAGATCTCTGGGGACTGCTTATGACAGTCATCCGTTTTCCAGACTTGCCATTAAATCATATTCAAAATGCCCCAGACCTTCAAAAGGTGGCTACTTCTTGGATATTTTTAATGCATATTAAAGGGGGGCTAATTGTTGTGCATATTAGCAGTAATAAAAAAATCGTACCCAACTTCAGAAAATGACAGACTATGACACCCTTACAAAGACAGAAGCAGGGCTAGAAGCATATTTTTAGATCATTCAGAATTCTGCAAAGCTTCAGTAAACTTCTACAGTTACTTAATTTTTGTTGCTACCTTGGTAATTAGCAATGATGGTTATAGTTTGTATCGATGCCCGTATCAGAGGTCATCAAATAGGAGATGACCTGAGACTGATGCCTGTACACGCTTGTGGAGGTGTAGCTATCACAAACACTCTGTTGTTGTCACCATAGGCCACTGCTCTTGGCTATGGGAGCTCTTTAATTAATTGCTTTGAATTTTGAAGTAAATTGCAAGACAAATACAGACCAAGGGATGAGTTATTTCAATGAAATCAGAAGCTTTAATAACATTATTTGAAACGAATCACCTTCTAATCCTTGTGGAAATTCATATCCTAGGGTAATGGTGTGACTAAGAATTTCTATCGTGGCTCAGGACTTCCTGCATCTTGAAGCACAACAGTTCTTGAATTTTTTTACTGTTGTCAGACTGCAAGTTAGAACATGGCATATATATATACTGTCGTTAGTCATCACAGTCTGTGGTCAGGAAAATGTCAGGTCCACTCAAAATAATTTCTTAGCACAGAAGAATATGAAGACATTTCTATGGTAGGCCTAGCCTGCGGCAGACAAAAGCAGATGTGACAAGCACTGACATTTAAACCTTGAGTCAAAGTTACAGGTTTGAAGAGGGGAGCAGGATTTTCTTTAGCTGGTGACTGCCATCTATTCTACCAAATACTTGCTGCTTACTTGGACTCCTAGATCCTGGTAGCACAGGGCCGTTTGTTTTTCTGTACTGGCCAGAGAAGTGTCCCGATCAGATTCATCAGCTTGTTCAAGTAAAAACCAGCAAGGTGGATTCTCCTCACTAGTTCCACTGTACCAACAGTGTCATTGTTTTGGTGCATATGATGAATGACGTCCTCCTATCCAGCACTGACACACGCTAGCCACTGCCAGAAACAGGAAAATCGGGCTGAAGATCCGTGGAGGGCTGATCCTGGTTAACAGCTAAGCCTGCACCCAGCTGCTCACTCGCTCCTTCCCCTCAGCAGGCTTGAGGCAAGAATCAGAAGAGTAGAAGTAGGAAAATTGCTGGGTTGAGGTGAATGCAGTTGGGTAAGTGAAGGGAAGAGAGAGAAAGCAAAAAGTGATGCAAAGGCCATCATTCCCACAACAGCCAGCCATTGCCCAAGCATTGGCGAGGTTGGAAAACAGCCTTTTGAAAACTGGTCCTCCTGGGCTTTATTGTGTAATGTTATATGGCATGGAATGTCCCTTTGGGCAATTTGAGTCAGCTGTCTTGGCTGTGAACCCTCCCAGCTTCTTGCCCACCTCCAGTCTGCTCCTTGGGAGGAGCGGGCAGAGTGAGAAACAGAGAAATCCTTGATGCTGCGCAAGCAATGTTCCACAGTGGCTAAAAGATTTGTGTGATACCAACACTATTGTCATCACAAATCCCAACGACAGCACCATAGGAGCTGATATGAAGAAAGCTGACTCCATCCCCAGCAGGCTGAGTACAATTTCATACCGGTGCTTGCTTGAGAATTCTGGAGAAATCTGGGATTCTGGTGCACCTTCAGCTCTTCCTGTTGCAGGGCCAAATCAAAGCTTGACCAGGTAAGGTGGGTCTGGAGATGAGGTTTCTAGGAATTATGTTCCCATTTGTTCCTGTCTGGTGGCTGAGGTCTTGCTGATGGTGAAGAAAACCAAGAACATTGTGAAACAAAAGAAGACCATTTCCGTTTGCTTAATAAAAAAAGAGGAAAAATAAAACAGAGCTAGGAAATTACACATAAAACAACTGAGAAGAATAATGTGGTTGAAAGCTTCAAGCACTGAAAGATATAAAATGACATTATTAGGTTGCCTGTATGATCCCCATACAGAGGATTATCCCACACCTCTTGTTTGCCCTATGACTGTCTTCAGTTCCACAGTCATACACCATGTTCTCCACAAGCAACTTGAATTCAAACATTTCCTTAAGTGCCTGCCTTTGCAGCATTAATGTTCTCAGCAGTTTGCCTTTAATACGGTGTGGGTGACCTATAGATATTTGCAAGAGGTTTTTACACTTTTTGTTTTTCTCTCCCTTTTCAATAAAACATATTTTCAGGTAGCAGAATGGAAGAGCACTGTGTTAAGCAGGGTCAGAATGAGAAATGTCAAGCTCTTATTAAAAAGCATTCATAATCTGGACATTCAGTTCAGCCAGTGGGTCTCCTAATTTTGTTCTTGCAATCTGCTTGGGAATTGAGCTTCTTCAGCAAGTAAATGTTAGCAGGAAATTAGGAGAAAGTTTCCAGCAGTTAAGGGTTCTTATGTTCAAGTGTTATTTTGAAAATATTTCTGGTTAAGTGCTAACACATTTTCAAGTGTCATTTAACAGGTATGATGGCATTTCATGTGGGAGGTGAGTGCACACCAACAACAGTACTACTCCTTCAGCACGACACATATGTTCATTTTGTGTGCTGGAACAGTCTGGTTTTACGGGCACCTTGTCAATACCTACACTGGCATCATTCACAGCATAATCCTATGGGGATTGTAAATTTAATTACTGTCAGAGTGCTTAGAGGCATTTTTGCACATCAAATCAAAGTACACAAGTAAATAAATAAATAAGGCAAAACTTCTCCCTTCAGCTACCAGCCGTGTCTCAAAGCTCTGCCGTTAGCTGCCTGCCAGCTCTGCATCACCCACGGCAGGTCTGGGTGCAGGAGTCGAGCCCAGCCACATCAGTAGCCACATCAGTTTCTGAATGCTCTGTGAACAGGGCAATTTTAGCCAAATTGCAGGAACAAGGTAAACGTAGCTGCTGGTACGTATGTGTGGTCTGGAGGGGGAGTTCTGACTGGCTGAGGAAAAAGGTCAGGAGCAGCTTTCAACAAGACCATCCACCCAGGTGCGTGTTTGACAGATGTCAGCATACTCCTGGGAGAGATTACGTGGCTTTTGGAGGAGAGCTTCCCTTGGGCTCCTTGCTTTGTTTTTCCTGCAGTGTTTACATCATTCTGCCCACTACCTTTTTCCTCAGTCGCACCAAAAGTCCTCCTTGTGTTGACACCGTAGACTTTTTCTTCTTTGCAGTTTTTTCTTAAGCAGTTCAGCAGCTGGTGTTAGCAAGGTGTCAAAGGTCGGAGTAAATATGCGAATTTTGAAGCCTTCTGTGCTGACTGTAGGGTTTATCTTCTTAGCATTGGCCTGTGTGGAACACCAAAGCAGCAGTAAGTTTGTCCGTTGGGTAGGGAGTTTATGCACTTTTTTCTACACCAGTATTCTGCTGCTCCTTAGTTTCTTATAAATCATGACCAGTTTTATTAATATTAATGCGGCCCTTTGAACAAGCAAATCTTTGTAATGGTTCTAACTAATAGGCTTCTGACACCCTGTATAAGGTGATATCAATGGTGACACCTGATAAACATTTTTCCTATTTTCTTGTTTCTAAATGTCTTTGCTATCTTCTGTGGACTCAGGGTTCTTGAATAAGGACATTCTAAAAATAGAGGTGTTTGCTAATGTTCAAAATTAGGGCTGCATGACTAATTGACGGCTGGCAAAATGGGGAACAAATTGTGTTCATGTTGAACCATGTGTAATTGTCCTTTTCTTCACTGAACTGTAAATCCTAAACATCTTGGTGGCCGTAGCTCCTGTTTTGGCCAGTAACTCTGGGGCAAGAGCTCTCGCTACTGCAGTATGGGAGATGCTGGGTCAGCTTTAGCCCCTTCAAAGTGGTTTCGAAGCCCACGTTTCTCAGTGTTGCAGAGAGTGTTTTAATCCATGGATTTTGTAAGGTGAAGGGTCAGGCAAGCAAAGGTGAGAGGAGAAAAGGTTTTCAATCACGTCCGTTCCATCCTGCTGTGTACAAATAATGAATCACAGAATCACAGAACTGTAGGGGTTGGAAGGGACATCCAGAGATCATCGGGTCCAGCTCCCCTGCCAAAGCAGGTTCCCCAGGACAGGTCGCACAGGTAGGCATCCAGATGGGTCTTGAATATCTCCAGAGATGGAGACTCCACAACTGCCCTGGGCAGCCTGTCCCAGTGCTCTGTCACCCTTAATGTGAAAAAGTTCTGCATATTGGTGCGGAACTTCCTATGTTCCAACTTGCAGCCATTGCCCTTTGTCCTGTCTCCACAGACCACACAAGCAGGAACCAAACGCAGGTGACCTGTCACCCTGTTGGGACAATGTGTCCTTGGACTGCCCACTGTGGGAGTTTCTTGGTAATCAGGCTGCTACATGGTCTCTGTCTCCCTAAACACTTACTGCAACATAGAGCAGCCTGAAAAGGAAAAACTGTATGGATATACCCCTCACCTGCTTTTTAGGACATGCAAGAAGAGTGTGGTCAAAGGATGTTTGTGTCTGTGTATGTTCATATCAGTATCAGTGGCCTTTTTCTGGGTGGGGACTTCAAGCAAAGCTTTCCTATGTCCTAGTGGGCACCCCAGCTACCTCCAGTAGACTGCTCTTGGGTGATATGTTCCCAGCTGGGAGCTGTATAGGACACTGGGAAAACATATGCAGACAGTGAATGACTGGTGTGCCTCATGTTTAGGCTCACTTAGGAAGGTGGAAATTGTAGGGTTTTTTTTTTCTTTTCACCTTAATATATGTAATACTAAGCATTTAAGTCACTAGGACTTTTCTCACCTTTCCCACCCTCTCACCTCCTGCCAGACAAAGGAGATTACCACAGTTGGGTCTTCTGAATACAGAAAAAGAAGAATCTCCTTTAGTGATCCCAATCTAATGGACTGGAGACTAGGGTGCAAGCACTATTAATCATTTTAATTTAAAAAAATTTAAGATCATTGACCTTTCCCTTCCCAGAAAAGCCAGGAGTCACTGTTTCCTGCTGTCTGAGAGGTCTCATAGGCTTCTGCCCAAAGACCTAGAAGGGAGCACCTCACCATAGTATGAAAGGGGAGAAATCTGAAAGACCTTGAGATCAAGAGAATCTTTCCATCTGTTTCTGTGGATTTCTGGATCAAGCTTCATAATAAGTGATGTTCACTTCTCACATTTATGAACATTTCACCACTTGCTTTATGCCTGAAAGAAATATGCTTAAACCCTGGTTGTAATACAGCTTGAAAAGTATAAGGAAGTTAATGGGCCTGATTTTCCTCTCTGTTAGCATAAATTCATGCTTGTTATGAGCCTAGTGATATAATGGTACTATATGCATACCTCACTGATGCAAAAGAATGAAGAATGAGCCTTATGGACTGATATTAGCTGAGGACAGAGCTGGTGGGCTTTATTTAAATAGTGGCATGAAAGTTCCACTTGTCTTTAGTAAGTCACTTGCATTCAAACATTCATCAGAAGAAGTTCCAGAGAAAAATTTGAATACATCTGTTATTGCATCTATGTCTTAGATGCATAAACATTTGATGACATAAACTGGCAATTTAATGCACATAACACTAGCATGTTTTCTTTTTAATAATAAAATTGTTGTTATCTTTTAAGAATAAATCAATTTGGTTTCCTTTTTCATCATATCTTAGTCTGATATTTTTGTTACCTTTTTTCAGGTTATCTTTCTGGTTTACATTTCTACTATATATTCAGGAGCATCAGAACAGACAATGCATAAAACATAAGATTTTACTTACTTAAATAAAAAAAGAAATTATAAATATGTAACAGTGTGTTTCATTATCTTGCCAAATGCAAATGTAGAAGTCCTTTTTTAAAGGGTGAAATGCTTGTAACACAGTTGTGGTGCTGCTGGCCTAAATGTATGTTGCTGTCTCTGTTTTCCTTCTCCTTGCTTTTCCTCCACGATTCAAACTCTTTTCTCCATGGTGGTCCCCAAATAAAGTGCTTTAGAGTGACATTCCCAGAAGATGCAAGCACTTTAAAACCTGGCATCTTGGAACTGACAGGCAGCACCAGCAATAGTCTCAATGCTCGGCCTCAGGGCAGCAGGGGACTTGGTTTGAATTTTGTGTACATTACTGGAGTAACAGTTGGATAAAGACAAATCAAAGGAGGGTAGTAGTGAAGAGCTAGTAGACATGCTGAAAGATCTGGGCAAATGGGATTGCTAGCATTTCTGAGTTGCCTCAAGTTGAAGCTCCCTCCAATCCCATTTGCCCAGCAACCTCACCTCGAGTACTGTGTGGAGTTTTGGGCATCAGAGTATGACAGAGACATAAAAATATTAGAGAATGTCCAGAGAAGGGCAATGAGGATGGTGAAGGGTTTGGAGGGGAAGTCTTATGAGGAGAGGTTGAAGTCCCTTGGTTTGTACAGCCTGGAGAAGAGAAGGCTGAGGGGAGACCTCATTTTGGTCTATGGGTTCCTGATGAGGTGGAGTGAAGGGACAGGCACTGATCTCCTCCCTTTAGTGATGAGTAATAGAACCCAAGGGAACAGCATGAAGCTGTGTCAGGGGAGGTTTAGGCTGGATATTAAGAAGAGATTCTTTACTGAGAGGGTGGTCGGGCACTGGCACAGGCTCCCCAGGGAAGTGATCACAGCACGGAGCTTGACTGAGGTCAAGGAGTGTCTGGATGATGCACCCAGTCACATGCTCTGACTTGTCTGGCCCTGTGTGGAGCCAGGAGTTGGACTGATGGTCCCTATGGGTCCCTTCCAACTCAGGAGATTCTGTGATAGGATTCTCAAGGACAGGTCAAGAAATGGTGATATTAAGAGCCATAGATTGATTGCAGTTTCTAAGTGGCAATCAAATTCTCAGCAGTGGCTTTCTTTGCAAAGTGTTTCAAATTTATGTTGCAGATTTATTTTTTGTAAAGTGCCATGTGCTGGGAGTTTGTAAAAAAATACTGCCCTTCAAATATCAGGAAATGCTCCCGAAGATCATCATGATTGTGTGTGAGAAATGTAAAACCAGGTCTGAATAAGGAGTTCAATGTGGGAGGGAGTCCTAGAGCATCTATTGACTTCGAGTCACCTGCTTGATTTACTCAGAATTTCTGTGGGTTTAAGTGAGAGCAAAATCTCTCCAGTATCTTAAAAGGTAGAATAGTGCTGCATGTGCCCAGTGAATCTGAGAAACTTGGTGCTTGGGTTTGGAGAAAAACAGTGAGGATTTCTGCAGACTGCAATTGGTAGGTCAGTTCTTCACATCTCCAACCCTAGATGGGAAAGGTAAAACCATTAGATCACTGGAAGATGTTACATATGTATTTAAAGTAAAGGTCACTGGTTTGATTTATTTCTGTTGGGTGCGCAGTATCTTCTCCAGAAGTTGGTATTGCAAAAGTCAT
Organism: Hypotaenidia okinawae; assembly: GCA_027925045.1. Classification (NCBI taxonomy): domain Eukaryota; kingdom Metazoa; phylum Chordata; class Aves; order Gruiformes; family Rallidae; genus Hypotaenidia; species Hypotaenidia okinawae. Next base: position 126,954,519 of record BSDF01000002.1, on the reverse strand, counting down.
CTTGAGCCCTTCAGGTATGGTTCATCATTCTGAGAAAGGTCAGAGCAAACAGCAGCTTCTCTTCTTGAAAGGAGCCACAACACACAAAGGTTTCTATTAAGACTCATTATGCCTAGACTTTGAGTATGTACATCTTTACTCAGATATAAACAAAAGATTTTCTTCTTACAGGAAAATTCTCTGTCTTTCAGGTAATTTAAGGTATGTTGAGGTGGTGTGTGAGACAAGAGCAGTCTGATGATAAACCAGCTCTATAAATGATTTTGAACTGAGAATATAATAGAGTTACTTGCTATGTTTGTTGTTCTGTCAGTAGATGAATGCAAAACTTCTTAGGTTTTGTTTGTCTGGGGGTTTATTTATTTATTTATTCAGACAGAGCCATGCAAATTAAGAATTAACAGTGCAGGATACAGTCAATTTGATGTAGTCAGAAGAGGACTTTTTACTTCTGCTGTCAACCAAATAAGTATTTATTAGCACAGTCCATGAATTGTGGAGTACTTTATATGTCAATGGCTACACTGAGTATTTAAAGTCATCATTCCAGTGCTGCCATTTTGTAAGCATTAAAAATAATGAGAGGTATTAAAACAGTAAACTGGAAATGTGCCTACCATTTGGTACATGCAGACACAAAATTTATGAGAATGTGATATGGAGACAGAAAAATCAGTTGAAGAGAAGTGTATCTGGAAACTGGCAAGTGCTTTTTCATGCACATATTAAGAAATCTCGTACACGGCATGCAAAACTAAGTGTTGTGATCTGTTTGCTGTTAACTAGATATCTGTGCTAAATATGTATGTATGTAAGGCCAAATTTAAAATCTGTCAGGCATATAATTTATAGCCATGCCCCAGTAGGCTGCGAGCACATCAGACCCCATTTACTGGGTAACTGTGTAGTCTATTGCAAATCCAAGAATAATTTCAGAAATAGGGCAAAAGGTTCCAACTCTCACTTGTGCAGATACATCAAGCAGGATGTATATATAAAATGCTAATGGATCAGAGTAGAAGGGACAATTTGCCACAGATGTCTATCATCTAAATTTTATCGTGTTCAAGGTTGTCTCTCACTTGACTTCTCTTGTCTGGAGCCTCTGTGCTGGCCCTATAGTCTGCTGACGTAGCTGGCCCTTAAGGAGTTAAGTACTGAGCTGTTACTGCTGGCAGGATTGTTGAAGCTTTAGAGAATGAAGCATTATTCTGTCTGCTTTGGGTTCAGGTACACCATTTCTGGCAACAAGGATCCTAAAGACTCTGTGGTTTGCTGATGGTCAAGGTACAACAAGATCAACTGAGAACTAGACTGGTTATGACTTTTAACTGGAAGAAGAGCAAGACAAGCTCACCTCTGCCTGCAGAAATCCATGCAGACAAATTTGGCTGTTTGATGATCTGTCTCTTGTCTTGGCGGAGTTGATTTCATCAAAGCTGAACTTCCCCTTTGTCACTTCACTCTTTTTCCTTGAGACTAATATACTCTCTGAATGAATAGCGCCCAGGGGTGCTGTCAGAGTTCACTGGCAGGAAGTTGTTCTGGTTACAAGATTAATTCTTCTGAGAATTCAACCACCCTAGAGAAATGTAATTCTTGAGCCAGCCTGGTGGAGTTATAGCCACAAAATAACCCTACTATAGTTACAGTTGGGCTGAAGACATGTAGATAGCTGGAGAGCTTGTTCCGAATCTGGGACAGAAATAGGTGGCACTTGGACCAGGTATCTTGAATATGGACAACCTGCATCCATATATGAAGATGGGCTGATCATGAGTTTATGCTCATCAAAAAATCTAACTTCTCTGATTTTTGCATACAGACAGGGTAGAGGAACCCAAAGAACATTATTATTGGTACTATTTTAGATCATCCTCTTCCACTAAGCTGTGGCACAAAGCTCAGCCTGTCAGATGAAACCTGCCTGAGTCTTTAGTGGGCGCAAACTAGTGCACCTCACAGAAGGTGATGGGTTCGTGCTAATTTACATCACCATTTGCTGCTGACCTATTCAATTCCCCCCAAATCTTTTGGCACTTTGTGTCTCCGTAACCACTTAAAGCTGTACTGAGGGATTGGGTTAAGATAAACTGCTTTCCACTTACTTGGCACTTAGTGGGCACTGGTTCTGAGAGAACTTTGAGATACCTGAATCCTACAGAATGTCTTTAGAGGTTGCATGCCTGCCTGCTCCCAGCCCTTTTTGAATATCAATTCCATAACCTCTCAGGCAGATATAAGTTTGGAGGGAGCAGGGCCCGGTGTAGGCTAAGGGCTGTGGTAATAACTTTAGTGACTTCAAGTGAAGTAAATACTAAATATACATTTCCAATTTGACACAGAATCCACTTGACAGCACCATAATCTCAGATGCTTTCATCATGCATGATTATAAGCACTCATTGGCATGAGGTACCTATCTGTCACATTTATAGATAGAAGCAGTGGAGGCAGCTGACATCTGACAGGGATGAGGCAGACCTGACAGGCACCCCCATCTTGGCTTGCTTCTCCTCTCCCTTTCATTCCTGTCTTTCAGAGGATGGTACGACATCTCCCTACAGTGCAGGCTCTGCCTGCCCTCGTCTCACTGCCAATGGAAACATGCCTTTATGGGATGACTTCATGATCTCGCTGCTGTCCCAATGGTATCCATCGAGGCACAGGCCTTTGAAATGGGCAGTGACTCCTCAGAGAGCCGAAATGCTTTTCAGACAGGACACATGCACATTCTGTTTCTCTGGGGTCAGGGACTTGTCTGCCTAGCTACCCTTTGAAATCTCAGTGGTGATGGATCCTTCCTGAATATGGGCTTGGTAATACAGATTGCTGCCTCTGTGTGTGTTTAGCAGCTTCAGAGTGTGATGATCCTTCTGGACCAAGCTGGGTGCCACATCTCCACCATGAAGAACATGCAGTCTATGAGCTGGTTAGCCCTATAGAAATCAGTCCTACATTATCAGAGACCATGAAAAGGAATAAATAACGACTAAAGAAGTATTTTAAGATTTCCTTTTTATTTTTTCATTCCTTGAAGAGGTTAATACCTGCCCTTTTCCTGGCAAAGCTCACCTCTTTCCTCACACTTGTTTACTGCTGGAAATAATCGCCTTGGTGGAGTTCACTATCCATCCACACCCACTGTACCACTGATTCACTCCCTTCCCATCAGCAAATGGAGAAAATAATCAGTTCAAAAGCTTCCTGTTCCCTGAAGACAATAAGATTATAATATCTCCTAACCTTTCTCACATATATATAAACTAACTTCCACAAATGAAGGGAGCATGGTGAATATGGTCAGTAGTGGATGAATGAATGCCTGGATCAACATTTGTCTTATTTCTAGGGTGCGCCTTCATTTTTGCTTAAGCTTGCTGTGAAGAGGACGAGGAGGAATTTCTAACAATCTGTTTCCTTGTATCAGACTGCTGCTCTCTCAAACTGAGGCTTGTTAATAACATTTTGCCTTTGGTACCCATTGTGGAAATAAGGAAACACAGTATCCCTTATTTTCTTATACCGGCAGAAATCTAAAATAACACTGCCATTGAAATCAGCGTCAGAATTTGGCCCTTCCACATTCTGTGAGTTTTAAAAACAGCAAGGAATTGAGAAGTCCGTTGTCTCCAACTTTAGTAGAGGAACTTTATCTATCAGACAGCTGCTGTAGTCTACCTGCAGTTGATTGATGTTAGCTTAATAATGATGATCGATTAGATCATCAGTGTCATCCTTAGAAAGAATGTACTTTAGCTAATGACATCAGTTGACTAATAGATTCCTGTTTAAATGTCAAGGGGCCAGAGAAAGACACTCTGCTAAGTACTTACATTATACCTTTTGAAAAAAAGCACATCGAGTCTACCTTAAAAAGGACTTTTGTGGCATAGTTATAAGCTCTCTATTTCCTCTACTACCGACAAGCAAATTTTGCTTTAAGCTACAAGAGTGGAAAGCTGAGAGTGACTCCATTTGTCTTGAAAGTTTGGCTCAGACTTTCTAGAAATCTCCAGATATAAATCACTGAGCGGGTACCTGCGTGTTCCTTTCCCTGCTGTCACTGCAGAGGGCATACCCCTAGCTCTTAAACCACCCCAGCCCTGAAAACAGAAGTGTGGAATGTAGTTCCTTTGTCCACTGCTGTCACAGAAAAAAACATTTTGGGTTAAATTTCCGCTTTCAAGATGTTTGTTTTTGGAGAAACTCAAAGTCCCTCCTTCTAATTATATACGCTTCCTATAAAAATCTTGAAAATATTTTGCATCATGATTGCTGTGCACAAACTGTGCTTCCCCTTCCCCTCAAGCAGAAGATTTCAAATAAATTTTATATTAATGTTATACAGACATTAATGACTCCAGTCAGCTATATTACGCTATGAAATTTTCAAACCTAATATCCAATGGATTTTCAAAATTAGTATTCAAGGAAATACTTGTTTAATACAGAATAGGCAAATACAAATAGGAATGACACTCTGTTACTACCTTCTGTATGGATTCCTTATGGAGAGGTGCAATTTATGACATATTCACCTGATATAAGAGGTAATTAAATGGGGGGCATACTGTTCTGTGTACAGAGGTGTAATTGCACAGTAAAAGATAATTCTGTGCTTTGAACTTGAATAAAAATGCGCAGAACTGTAAGCAGACCAATTCACCTTATTTTACCAGTATATCTAAAAGCTTTCTTACACTGAAGTTTAGTTACCAGGTATATTTATTTTATTCCTTTTCAGAAAATCACTGCCAGTGTAAAAATAAATTACAGAGCTGATAAAATCAGCATTACAGGTCCATGCATCAGTTTATTTGTTCACAAACAAGCATGCATTTAAATCCAGCTACCAGAAGCAGTTATCATTTTATAACTGGAGTTTGAATGTGCTTAAGTGAATGAATGGTTTGCATGGCTCTGGCTCCCTATTAAGTCAAAAAACTTCATGGAAAGCTAGCCATAGGTGCTGCCTGGGCAAAACAAAAAAACTAAAGTTACTGAGTGAGGATATTCACTTAGAGACCATTATAAATTTGATTGCTGCTGCTTATTTCAGTTCACCTGGACATGTTCCTTCTGGAGGAGGTTGATTGGAGAAGACAACTGCAAGCAGTGGTGGGGAAAAAGTGAATTAGCAGTGCGGACCCCACAGAGAGTCTGAGGAGTCTCTATATGAAGGATAATCTTTAGCTGCCACTGAGCTCTCGGGCAGGTGGGGCAGGACAAGAGCTTTGGGTAGGAGAGACACTCTTCATTGTTCACCACTGTCCAGAGCAAGGGCGGGAAGTAAGCTAGGGATACATGAATGCAGGACAATATTTCATCATCCCAGCAAAAATCAGGAGCGTGAAACAGAGGATGATGTCAGTATTTGCAGCATTCAATTTTACATGTCCAGCTTAAGTGGCCAAGGCTATTCAGTGCAGGCCCACCCCTAAAAGAATTTTATTGCACTGAACCCTGACTGCAAGGGACAGAATATGCTGCATCCTGCATTTATACCGTGGTTTTTTGGCTGGCATCTTTGGTCCTCAGCCATGCCACCTTGCTCCTTCAGCACAGAGGGTTATTCACAATGTATGAGCATCACAGACAGGTGATAGCTTTTCTTTTCCTGCATCAAACTACCTCACACTACTGGGAAGGAAAAGACAATAGCAATCCATGGGGTAAGGTACCCATGACCGTCATGGATGTGGAAAATTATTTTGTTTGTGGAGATGTCTGATTTTCACAGGGTTTGATGTAACCTGGAGATACCCAAGGAAGTTTTAAATGAGCTAGTTCTACTCCCAGAAAAGCTTAGGGGCAGTATGGCACTCGAGTAAAACAGGCTTCAGGCAGACAGTCTCTCCAAGATGGGGCTCTGTCAGTCAAAGATGTATTGCCCCAACTTTTCCTTGCTACCTGTTGCTGTTCTAATCTGCTCACTCAACTATACTTTGCAAGTGCTCCTAAACTCACCTCAGTGAAAATGAGCAAGATAAATCTGAGCCTGCTGTTTTCACTAGTCTGCTTGAATTTACCTGGCTCACCAAAGAGGCTCAGTAGAGAAGCCAGGTCTGTAAGCTGGGAGGTCACAAAGAGTGGGAAGCTGTAACCATAGCCATAGGCTGCACTTATGTTTGTGTGTGTGGCTTCAGGATGGCCCCACACACAGACACACTGTGCTCCCTGTCAGAGGAGGGCTACAGCTCTGTAAAGATTCTTCATGGTAGGCTGGAAGGGTCCAGGACCTTATTTTCAAGAGCACAACATATATCTCATATATATGTCTGACTTCAGGGGACATTGAACTAGGACCAAAAATGAGCTTCCTCAAAGATGCCGAGATGCTCCACAACACCCAGCTGCTCGCTGAAGCACCTGTGTACTCAAGGCTGCTAAGGGTCTGCTGAGAGCTCAGGGGAACCCCAGAGTTCAGGCAGAAGATAAAATCCTGCCATGAAGGTAACGTCTCAGTGAATGACATGAGTTTGAAATTCAACCAGCTATCGTTATGAAAGGGATAATAGTATGGCTCAAAAGACCCAGCACACGGCAATTTCAGGATAAAGAGAAGCACTCGTCGTCTCATTGCATGTTGCATAGTTTATTCATTTCACCTTTATCTTACCTAGAGAATAAAAATGTACTGAGGATGTCTTTTAGCAAGAAGAAAAGCAACTTGAAAAGAACATCCTTATTGCTATCTAGTTGTTAATTTAAAACTTTAAAGGAGAATCGTATATTTAAAACCACTAATTCAGACCTAAACAATGTATGTAGAAGAATTTGGAATTTTTATAAGTATTTTTTTATTTTTTAACATTTTGTTTCCCAGGATGAAAAATTAACTCTTTTAACAGTGGATTTTACAAAAGAGTCTTTTAAAATTTTCTGCCCAATACATCATGCTGTGAATCATGACATGTAGTTCTATAGGTCACATCAGTCTTCTCTCTTTAAGGATAACATGATGTCCCAGTGGGATGTGTCAGAGCACATGAGAGGTCATGCCTGAAATGTGACAGAAACAGTTCTCAAATTCACTTAAAATCTAAGGACAAACAGCAGAGTGCTAGATAAAACTGTCTCATTTTGTTAATGGTATTAATTCTTATGCTTTTCTGTAGCACCTTTAATTCTGAAATGTCACCACCTCTGGAACAAAAAAAATATTTCTGTTTTAAGTGTGGTTTAACATGATCTTTTTCTTTATTGTTTTCCTTGAGAAATAATGACTGGCATTGAATCTCTTTGTTTTAGTGATCTATCTAGATTTAGGCTAAAAAGTAAAATACTGAGACCCTTAGGTTTATAGTTTTGATTTCACTTGATGTTGTACTGCCATGTCTAGTGTTTTCCTTCAGTAGTAACGTTAAAAGAAAGGTACCGCCTAAGAATCTCCCTCCCTGAAGATGTTCAAAAGCCATCTGGACATGGCCATGAGCAACCGGCTCTAGGTGGCCCTGCTTAAGCTGTGGGGTTGAACCAGATACCCTCCAGAGGTACCTTTCAAACTTGACTTTCCATGAGTCTGTGATTCTGTGAAATGAGAAGCAGTACACTGACACACAGCTGTAAACTTATCTCAAATCCATGACTAAAGACCCTTTTGGATTTTTTGATTTAGACTCTCAGATGACTACCAACCCTATACAAGGTTTGGGCCAGTTACATACCTATTACTGTGGCTCCCCAAGTGCTTTGAGTAATGTCTTTCAGATTGATTTGGTGCAGAGCAGCACCAGTGACAAGGAGGACGTCTTGGTTAAAATAGACCGAGAATTACAATATTTAAATTATTCTCTGTCTGAAGCCATGAACACATGCATATACATACACTTAATGAATTAATAAAAAATTGAATGTTATTCTTCTGAACATAGACACATATTTCTTTGTAATATATTTTATGAAAGTGGTCACAGTCATCATCTCAATGAGAGTTTACACTTAATATTGAATCACAAAGTCTCTTACAAAAAAGATGAATCCATTTTACAATAAATATCGCATTCTGATAAATTTTTGACCAAAAGTCAAGACATTTGTCTTTGCCTGAGCCAGGCCTGCCTTGGTGCATGATGCAGTTTAGTTCTTTTATGTGGCAATTAACTGTTTCTAATTACTCATCTATAAATCATTGCAGCTCTTTTTTCTCTTGGTCATGTGCACTGATGCAGTATTTTTTTCCTCTTTACCTGCAGTAGGGCAAGGAAAATGAAGTCCTGTGTCCATGCCAGGAGCCTATCAATCAGACCTCTAGAGCATTACTGTATTTATATTTAAAAATTTCAATCAGGATTTCTAAATATTCCTTAACACAGTAACTGTTAATGAGAATGGTTGTCAAATGAAAACTGTTATGTCTAAATTCTGTGCTTATTAACATTTAGCAGCTTCTTTGGAGTAACTAATTGTCCTTTCCTATTGAAATCTTCCTTGCTTGGTAAAATTGCCAGTTTTTTTGAAGCATGAGAACAAAATTCATTTGATATCTTTGCCTAAAAAAAATTAAATCTTTAATTTCCTGACTCTTCTGTGAGAACAAGTGTGGTTAAAAAGGGTTGATTGCTCTTTTCTAGTACTGCCATCAGAGTTATGTTCGGGGCAATGCAAGTCATCATTTCTTCTTCTCCTAAGCTCTTCTAAACTGTCAGTCTTGACATATACTGTATATACACTGCAAAGTGTGCCCAGATCCCAGATCCAGGCTCAGATCCAAACCTCTGGTCTGGCCAATTTTTTTGTTTTTTTACTGCATACAATCCACGCACGTGTCTTTGCTTCTATTCTCGTGCTTCGGTTCAGAGATTGTTTGGTGCTAAGGAGTTACAGAATCACTTCCCAAAGTCCTTAATACCCCCTTAAACAGAGACATGTGAAGGACTAGCTCATGGTAGAACCTATTTGCTCATCAGCTACCTCAGCCTGTGTCTGGCATGGCCCAGGCTGAACGTGGGCAGGCACACATTTCCCATGGGATGTGACTGGCTTTGCTTAGCTCTCAGTTGCCTCCTGCTTGCTGAAATGAGATGTTTGACTGTGTTTCACTGTAACGACACCCAGGGTTGCTCCAGCTAGATCAGAGGAGGTGCAGAGAGGGAAAGCCAGGCCATGCAGAGACACAGATCAGCTGAGCACAGTACCGCTGGTAGGCAAGGCTGAGAACGAGAATGGGGTGACAGCGGCAACCGGTCTCCTCTGCTTACTGCACGTTGCAAAGCAAGGATAACACCCTAAATTAAAACTAAATGGGTGCTAACAAATAGACACATTCACACCCCACTATCTTAGTGAGAAAGCATTTGGGCCCATGCCCAGGGAGCTGCAGGCAGAGCTGCACCCCAGTTTTTAGGCAAGGAAGGACCAGTGCAGGCACACCTGGGCAGGCAGCAGGGAGTCCTGGGGCCACAGGCTGAGTCACTGACAGGTTCCCATGTGAAGAGTCTGGGTGCCATGGGCTTTGCAATTTTATAAAGACAAGGTACAGAGTCAAGAAAGGTTAAATCTCAAGCAAAACGAGTTTGCTCTTCAGAGACACATCAGGCTCCATGAATAACACTCAATCCTAAACCCTTATTTCAGTTTGTTCCCTGCTCCTATCTATATTCAGAAGAAAGTGGAAACTAGATCCTTAAAATATTTATAAAGTGTTTTGTGCAACCAGTCTAAGTTCTAAATTTAACTTTCCCCCTAAAGCCACAAAACATTCTTGGTAATAAATTCTCTCTTTATTCCTATTTGGGAAGGAAAAGAAATTGTTTATTTTTAACAATTCAGTTCACAGGAAAAATTATAGCATAGCGAATAGCAAGTAAATTAGCAATTCTTTCTATTATCCAAACCAGCAGGTCTTCTATTAACAAGGGCAGTTTGTGGCCCCTGGATTACACGATCAATCAGGCAGTTCATTTTTCTTTAATTTCAGGGAATTAATTAATTGTAAATCAGTCAAAAGCTGTGGGCAGGACTTGTATTTACCTGTGCTGAGTTCATTTAGCTGATGTAATACCACTTTCTTACTCCTTCTGATTTATTTTTTTTCTGAAACCGGGGCTGCTGATTGTATTTAATTTATCCCAGATTAAGGACAGTTGTTGAAGACTCTTTCCAGCAAATCTGATGCAGACACCACCTTCACTTTTACTTAAAGAAATGTGCTTAGACAGCCTGACACTCAGACAAAGGGATGTTCGTGATACACAGGCTGGGAAAGGAGAGATATTTTATCTACTCTGGTATCTCTGCAAATGTAATGGCAGGCTTTTTGTTTGTTTGTTTGTTTGTTTTATCAGGCATGTGTATTGGCACACAGAGCAGCGGGTGGGTTAGCTGGACAAGGCAGCTCAAATGAAATGTAAATACAGGAGTTAAGTTTCATGTCCCCCTTCTGAGGCTGGATTTTATTCATTTGTAGTAGGAAGCTCTAAGTAGTATGTAGCAGGGTCTACCATTTGGAACAAAGTGAGACTGGGTCGGGGGAATCCATCTCCATATTTTCTCCTAAAAACAGATGGATGAGACCTAACTGATTGCTTCTTTACCTGTAGATCCATCCTTACTGTCTAATGGCCATACCTAGAAAGCAGAAACCACAAATTTTGTTTCTTCTGGATCACTTGATTGTCCATAAATATTTTCTGCATTTCAGCCTCCAAGTTCGCGGTCCAATGGCTGTAGCAGCTACATATGTACACTCAAGCCCTTGTTCTGATCTGGTATCATTAAATGGAGTCAGATTCAAACCAGTCAATGCTGGGAAGCCTGGAGTCTGATCCAGGGGAAAGAGGAGCATAGGCAGATGATATTACAATCATTGGCCTCACCTGTGTCTGCAGCCCTAGAGAGAAATGGAGACCAGCAGAATCCAAGGCTGCCCTGAAATGGTCTAAATCAGTTTCTTGGAGATTGAGATGAACTGAAGGATCACAGAATCACTAGGTTGGAAAAGACCCTTGAGATCATCAAGTCCAACCATATCCATCCTCTACTAAACCATATCCCTGAGCACCTTGTCTACCCATCTTTTAAATACATCCAGGGTTGGTGACTCAACCACTTCCCTGGGCAGCCTGTTCAAATGCCTGGTAACCCTTTCAGTGAAGAACTTTTTCTTAATGTCTAATCTGACCCTGCCCTGGTACAGCTTGAGTCCATTCCATCTTTGTCCTATCACCTGTTGCTTGGGCAAAGAGACCAACACCCATCTCTCTACATCCTCCTTTCAGGTAGTTGTAGGCAGTGATATGGTCTCCTCTAGGCCTCCCCTTTTCCAGACTAAACATCCCCAGCTCCCTCAGCTGCTCCTTGTAAGATTTGCCCTCCAGCCCCTTCACCAGCCTGGTTGCCCTTCTCTGGACTCACTCAAGGACCTCAATGTCCTTCTTATGGTGAGGAGCCCGGAACTGGACACAGTACTCGAGGTGCGGCCTCACCAATGCTGAGTACAGGGGCACAATCACTTCCCCAGACCTACTGGCCACACTATACAAGCCAAGATGCCATTAGCCTTCCTGGCCACCTGGGCACACTGCTGGCTCATATTCAGTCAGCAGTAAACCAGCATCCCCAGGTCCTTCTCCACCAGACAGTTTTCTAGCTACTCTTCCCCAAGCCTGTAGCGCTGCACGGAGTTGTTATGTCCCAAGTGCAGGACTCTGCACTTGGCCTTGGTGAACCTCATCCCATCGATGCAGCCTGTCCACATCCCTCTCAAGAATCTCCCTACCCTCAAGCAGATTGACACTTCCTCCCAGCTTAGTGTCATCTGCAAACTTACTGAGGGAACATTCGATCCCTTCATCCAGGTCATTGATAAAGATATTGAACAGAACTGGTCCCAGGACTGAGCCCTGGGGATCACCACTTGTGACTGGAAGTAGTGTGAAGCCATGCTGCTGAGCTCTAGGGTAACTGAAGGTCTGTTTTATGACATAGGTGCAAGACCAGAGATCTTCCTCATAAATTCAAGCTACTGTAGTCAAATTGCACTGCTGGATTGCGTTGTTCCGCCTTTGAAGATTAAAAGAATCGGGTGGCTGAGATTAAAGTATATTTGACTGTGCGAAGGCATACAATCCACCTACTCAAAGAATTAGATGAGTCATTCAAAAATTCACTGCATCAATACATTGCTTTTTAAACACAAACAAAATCTGAATTAACAATGGCAGCGGGTTTGAAAGGGCTGTGAATGGGCACCTACTTGTTTATGAGCCTTTTGTAGAAAACATTTATGATGAAAAGGACGTCAGTTTAAAAGAATAAAATGGTTTCTAGAAAGGCTAACATCAGAAGAGAAGAGAGAGATGCATTTCTGCAGGCGGTCCCCGCTGCTGGGTCTGCAACATCAAGGACAAAACAGGTATGAAGATGGGTAGTATTGAATGATAGAAAACATCTTTAGATCATCTAGCCTTGTGCGTTACATACATGCAGGTCATTGTTACCTCTGAGTTGAATTCAGCAATATGTTTGAAGAAAGACATCCCAGAAAGGTACCGACTCCTGTTTTGAAAACACTTGAGAACTGGCGAGCCCAGCTCTTGACTAGGCAGTCTGGGACAATGGTCACCCTGTTTCACCATACAAAGAGTGTGCCTCTGCTCCAACTTGGCGTTGTGTGATCTGTGTTTGCTTCCAGCTCCCACATCTTACACGTTTCCCCACCCAATTAGAAAGCTCAGTGTATCAGAGCAGCAGACATTACTGTTCAGTGGATCAGATGTCTTAATTACCATGCCAGTTGTAATTGATCCTAGAGAGGAGCTTAGCTGGAGCACTGAGGACTGCTGAAGGCTAGGATGTCTCTGCTGCTCCTGGGAAGCTGCATTACCCTCCGTGGCTGTCAAAGAGAAATTGTGTGAAGGTGATTCAGCTTTTTAGCATCTGATACCTCAGGGAGAGCAGTGTGATCTCTACCCTGCCCGCGTTCTTCCTCCCACTGCAGACTGTTCCTCCACCCTTGCTGCCCCGTGACTAAGGGCAGGGTTCAGCCATGACATAACAGTGACAGCAAAACATGTCTAGCTTGGGACAGTACAGTCAAATTGCCTCTTTTCAGTAGCTTAGAGGTTCTTCAGTGCTGCTGTGGCAAAGCAGAGGCACCTACCAGTAAATAGCAATTTATTTTACATGCACTTAAAGGGAAGTTCCTCTTGTGGATGTGGCAGAAGAAGGCCGTAAAGTGAGGTGCACTCTGACTTTTTTGAAGTACAGATCTAAGTTGTGCAGAGGAATAGAAAGCAGAAATGCAGGTGTCAGGTGCCCTGACCTGACTTGTACCTCCACAATGCACAGGGCAGTCCTGTGAGGCAGTGCTAGCTTGTGTCCTCTACAGGAGCTAAGCAGTCTCACCTCTCAGCAAGGTTAGCAGATGTGAGTGTAGTGTGTAGGTGACACAGTCAGACTGCTGCTGGTTCCCAAAAGAGCTCAGCAAATGCCATCCCAGGGGTCTACGTACCCTCAACAAAGCCTTTAAATCAACATGTTCAGAACCCCATGCTCAGGCTTTTGGACTCATGAATGTTAGCAGCTGGCAGTTTCTGTGGTGGGATAGAGACATGTTGGTCTGGAGGTCTTTATACCCTGTTCTCTTTAAGACAGTATGTGCAGGGACTCTACTGCCTGGGCCTCATCTGGAGAAGAAGAAATCCAGCTGTACATGATCCAGTGCTCCTCCAGCTCCACTGCCTCATCCTTGGCATGACACACGTCACAGGTGAAATAATGTTTTCTTCCAGAGCTCAGGAGCAAACTTGTTAGTCATTGGAGAACTCAGCACAACTCAATTAAATTTCTTCCACTACCTAATTGACATTTAGTCAGCTAGGAAGAAAACAGCACCAACAGGACACAGTCCTTGCTTTCAGTTAAGATGTTATGAAAGTTCATAACAGGCCAAATGTGAGGAAGAAATTAGGAAAATCTAATTAGACGTTGCATGGCCTCTCCTCCAACATTAAATGTAATATATTTCTGGTTAAGCCTTCCCTTGAGGATCCTCCTACTCATGTCAGGTATACAAAAGCATTAAAACATCTGTGACAGCATGGTGCATAACGTAATATGTGATCTGTGGTCACAAGATTGGGGTTAACTCTTCCAGCCAAAGAAGGCGGTATGTCTGTGAAGGCTGGAGGCTCTTAGCATCTGTGATAAGCTTAATCTCTGGAAGTGGGATGGACATACACAGCCATTGCCATAGTGATACGATGCATGCCTCAGCTCCTGATGTTGTAGGAGATTGCCCTGGAGACTGATGCAGGACAACTTCTTACAAACTGTTTCCACCATGTAGCAATCCCTAACAACATTCTTTGAGCTACAGTCCCTGAAATCACATAAATTTAAGAAAGCATATAGTTGTCAGGATCCTACTGCCTCTTAGCCAAAGTACTGTGATGCTGGGACACAAAATCTACGAACTGTCTCGGTTCTCCAGACCGCAGGGAGGGGCTTAATCGAGAAGCAACAGGTGAAACTTGACTTCAATAGACTTTTGGCACTTTCTCAGGGGTATTTGTCTTAAGCAGCATAGAGGAATAGTTCAAGCTTCTTCCTGGTAATTGGTGGACTGAGTGATACCAGAGGTGAGTTGCAAAATGGTTACTAACAACAACAAAAGGATATGTGTGCACATTCCTATGAGTGTTGGGAATGCAAAACAAGAGGGAGGAGGAATAAGCTTTCATCTAATTTTCACCACACCTAAATCTCCCGTGGTGTCATTGCACAAGATGGTCCATGGATTTTTATTTTTTTTTCCAAAGGGCTGAGTGCTTCTTGTTGAATAAGGTTGAAGAAGATTGTAGATTAAAATTTAGCACAGCCAGTACAAATCTGCTTTTACAAACATTTTTCAGAGAGTAGTTAATATTACCTTTCCAGCTAAGGAGATGCATCCAAGGAGTTATAACTTGGGCTTGATATTCAGTATTTCATTAATGGTTTGGATGATGGAATAGACAATATACCTGTTAAACCTGCATTATGACTCCTCCTTGGGAGGGGCAGCATTAATGGCAAAAGATTTAAGTATTCTTGACAAACTGAAAAAAACCCCCATAACCCACTAGGCTAAAAATCTGCAGCCCAATGAGCAAAATTATATAATTAGGAAGAAAAAAACACACAAAAAAATAAAATCAGGGTCTTTGGTAGATGCAGATTTAGTGGAGTCTAGGAATTACAACAGATCACAACTGAACTTACATCAACCATGTCACATAGTTTGGATATACAAGTAAATATCACTCCAGGGTGTTTGACAAGAAGTGCTTTGCTCACTGGTCATAAGGCTTCACTTTAGCCTTGTGTCCAGTCTGATGTCCACTGTCCTACCAGATATATGCAGAGTCTAGAGGAGAGTAGGATGAGTGATGCAGTCCCAGGAAACAAAGTGTATGTGGATAAATGAAAGCAACCCAGAGGGATTAATGTAAAGAAGATTGGATGAAACACAACTGCAGTCTTCAAATTATGTTTTGAATGGATGAAACTCATGGGCAGTGTTGATGCTGTGGTTGGGTCTTAGGAAACCTTGGCAATGTTAAGGAAAAATTAAAACAAGAGAATGTGGAGACTGTGTGGTGCTATCATGAGGCAAGATGATGGTCTGGTGCATCTCAGCCAGGACCATCAGACAGGTGAGGCTGTCTGGATGCACTGCTGCTGGCAGCATGGGTGTCCTACCCACCTTCTGCTCTGCCACAGTCAACAAGGAATAATTTGTGGTGTATTTATTATATCCCACCTCCTATTTTCTCTTGGATTAACCTTCCTATACCCAAGGTGCTGGGTTTCCCATCTCACATTTTCACTCGTTGCCTCTATTTTAACTGCTGATCATCTGCTTGAGAACAATTTTCTGTAGTAGATCTTTACAGCTTTACACCAAATAGGAGCTTTAACTCAGCTTCTGAGGCTGAATTAGTTGCAAAAAAAAACCCCTAATCTGTATTTCACTACATGGTTCAGAAGCCACAGAAACAGAAAGTCTCTCCCATGTTAGAGAGCATGTTAAAATTACTGACAAAACTGAAGTTCACGGTGTCTGTAATGCAGGTAGGGATCCTGAGGATGTAGGAAACAGTAGTGGGCCCTTGTTGCAGTAAGCAAAAAGCAGCAGTTAAGAGTAACCCCTTCAAAGTTAGTACATTTGTGGTGGTGTAAGTGAGGTCTGGCTGGGGAGAAAAACAGGCTCAAATGAAACTTGACTCATGTCATGTTATCATGAGATCAGCTTCGGCCCCAGTAGACTTAAACTTCTCACACTGATTCCGATTAAACTCTCGTCACGTGTAATATTGATTTCAGCCTTCAATGAGAAGGGGGAGGTCTGTCCCTAGGAGTGCAGAAGGTCTATGCCTCCTCCAGAAAATATATAGAAAGTAACCTGCCCTTCCAGCATTGATTATTGTTTCAATACATGCAGGAACAGGAAAGCATTATGCATGTGCATTTCCCAATGGCTAGTTTCAGCACTAAAGGGAGAAGTAACATTTGCATTCCTTAAAGAACTGATTGAGATTCTAAAAACAGATTGGAAACTTAATGGTAAGAAAGGCACAGCTTGAAAGTCTTTACTTTTTGGCATGAAAGTGTGGACCAGATTGACACAATCTGTGACGTAGTTTCTAATGAAGCATTTGTAATGAGACATTTAAAGCAACTCAAGAGGCCTCTCTATCCTGTTGGGAAAGGAACACAAGGAGCACATATTTGAAATTCATTCAGCATTGAATACATAAGCTGATCTTGACATGAATTTAGAGTAGGATTCAATTGTAGATAGGTGCTTGGGGGAGAAGTTGCTTGTAGCAAAAGAAAAAAAAAGAAAAGAAAAAAGAAGAGGGAGAGAGAGAGAGAGAGAGAGGGAGACAGATAAATTAAGAGCTAAAATAGTTAGAGGAAACTCTTGGGAAAATTACCAAGAAGAGAGAGAAATTTCTGCTTATTGAACTGTTGAATCATGGAACTGATTTCAGTCGGAAAACTTTGTGCTGAAATTTCATGCAGTGACAAATTTGGTTTTGCTCAGTAGGTAGGTGGGAAGGGTGGGACCGCCTGATTTCTGTTTCACATGCATGTCTTGCTTACCCCAGGCAGGGAGGCATCTTTGGTGCTCACTAACACGCAGCAACAAGCTGGTTTTGAACCTCTGCGATAGCTGGGGTGACTGTGATCTAAACATTTTTTCCACTCAGTGTTTAAATGTTTATTAATTAGGCAACTGAAAGCATCCCACTAGGCCGCACTTTGGCCCAATAGCATCTGTTAAAATCATAGTTAACCTTATTTCCCTGTTGAAATACACCTGTTTCCCTACAGAAAGCCGCAACAAATGAATGACTGTGCTCCAACGATCTGACCTTGCTTCTGTAGCTCTGTTTTCTGATCCTAAAATATTGTTTTTGCATGCTTCCTTTGATAATTAGTTAGGGATTAATTTTCTACCTAATCTGCTTGTGTAGCTCTTTGAATATAAAGTGTTTTTAAGTGCCAAATATTGCTGTTACTGCTGATTAGGTTATTAGGTAATAATCAGTAGCTGAAATAGGACTTCCCAGAATGAGAAACAGGTATGGCACTCTTCCATCCTCTTTCCTGTCTGTGGAATGGCTGACTTGCTCTGAAGCATACTTGTAAACACCTTGCCAAGGTGTATATGTCTATATGGCATCACTGCATACATGGGTGCATTTTAACACCTGACCATGAAATTAACTTTTGGATGCAATGGCAGCTATGACTTTGGATGACGTGAGTAGCAAGTGCCACTTTGTGGCTGTCCTTTAGGACTTTAACCCAGAGATGTGAAAGCCCATAAAGACATTGGTTCATGTGGTCTGACTTTTGCTCCAATTTCCGTGCCTAATATTTCCTCTTGGCTGGCTGTAGGCCTTCAGAGGTGCTAATTGAAAACACTAGGCACGAGGAATTAGGTGGAAGCTGGGCTGAGTGAACCTGGGGACAAGCTGTCTCCTGTAGCACATAAACATCAGAGAAATGGCTGATTACAATAGCTGTCATCTTTCTTCAGAAGTGATGTGCTGAAGTCCAGCATGGGCACAGGGGAAATTCTTGTCCTGGCTATGCTTTGTGATTGATTTTGTTGTCAGGATATAAGTCAGGAAGGAATTCACAACTCTTGCCTCCAAGTCTAGGTCTGCAGTGTCTTATAGGCCTGTGTTGATGGTACTCTGCTGAACTGTGTCACGGGAGGAGTTGGCTTTATGTTGTAGTGTAATAAGCCCAAATGTTAGTATGAATTTGCTAACAAATGAAGGTAATTGGGTTCTTTAGGAGGGAATGAGATGACAGCTTTTACTGTACTTCAAATATCAGTCCCAATTACTGTAAATACGATCATGATGCAAAACATTAATTAGGAAAATCTGAACTGTTTGAAATGTAGAGTCCCATATGAATGATTAACTACATGCAAAATATTGTGCCTGATTAGAGGCATTCTACTGAGACACCCATCTGTGAGCTCTGAAATAAACCTGGTGGGAGAGGAGGAAAGATCACAGCACTGAGGGACTGACATGGCTGAGATGGCTACTGGGCCATGCGTATCTCATGTAGGGTCACAGGGCTTTCAGGACAGCAACATCTGTGTACTCTGTATTCTTTACTGTAAGCATCTTCAGAAAGAACATTTCAGGGGTAAGGAATTGAGGCACTGAAACAGTGCATGGCTGGCTCAAAGCCACCTAGGATGACAGTACCAGAGAATGGAAGTGAGTGTTGGTCTTCCAGGTCTTAGCTTAACTCTAGTTCTTATTCTTTAGGCAAGGATGGAAGTGGCTGTCTGCAAAAAAGTGGGAAATGCTACTTGTCAAAAAAGACAATGGTGGGCATACAATTATGGAAAGACCAAGAACTACAAAGTTACCCTTAGGTCACCCCAAGTGCCCTTTCTGGTGGTGGTAATTCTTGTGATACTGCATTAGCAAGCGTTCATCAATTGCTCATGAAAGAACCCACCTGGAAATGCTGCCTCCAGGTATTTCCTATAGGATAAACACATCGACTAACTGTCTCCACTGAGTCATGGGCAAGCCCTAAATGGTGAAGGACATTCTATAGAAGTAATATCTGGATAAGGACTTTAGGACATAGCCAGGTAACAGAATTGATTTAGGAAAAAAATGGAAAGGAAAGAAATAATATTTAGTCTTGTGACTTCATTTTATTCATGTATTCTTTGGCAGATAGGGGGACCGTGAGAGCTCAAAACACTTTATCTGCTGGTTTGTACCTTATTTGAAATGCATTTGTCTCCTCAGTACGTTAAAAATACTAAATAACTACGCTATTGCTGTTTTATTATGGAACTTGTATATAAATTGCCAAATAGGCTATTTTAAGCAAAATATTCTGTTGTAGCCTAAATGTACTATTATTCCCCATTTGGACATGAGTCTGTAGCCACTGAAACATAAAAGCTGACAAAATGGTGCCTCTTTGTCAAAACCTTGGTGAAAGCATCGAGCACAAAGGATAATTGTTTGTAGCTTGGACTCCTTTTCCAGTCAGTTCTTAGCCTGAAAGTCCCCTCTCTTTTTTTGGTGATGGTGCCACATTCATTGCTGGTAGAACTGCTCACCACCAGATCACCCACAGATCCAGCTGGAGCATGAATATATGCTCCCATTCCTGTCAAATTACTCGCATCACGTGCTGTGGTATTTATACTGCCTCCATCTTCTGTGCCAGCTTTGGGGGGAACAGATGATACCCAGAGCAGCACAAACCCCGCTGGTACAAAATTAACTTGCTTTTGAAGAATTTTGATCCAGCAGCACTTTGCACCAGGTGGCTGCAGCACTTTTGATCCAATGCTGGCAGGCGCCAGGTCAGATTTGCAGCGCTGAGTACTCGGAGCTGTGTGCCCAGAACTTGCTCTGATCATGTCATGAGCTTTTCTGCTTTTCTTTCTCAGCAGCTTTAGTCTTCTCAGTCTCTTTTGGATGGATAGCCTTCCAAAAACAATGCCCAATAAACTTCCCCTGCTAGTTATGCTGACGTATGGCTTTATTGGTGACGTGTGTGCATTTTGGGGAGAGAAAATAATGTTGTTTATTGTCTAATTCCCTAGAGTATTATAATTGATGCTTATATTTATCCCAAAATGGAGAATGGCTGTTGCATTCATTTGTTCCAAAGCAAATTGGTCTGCTTCCTAACAATACAACGTTATACAAATTATATAAGAATATAATAATGACAAATTACATAATATCCTAGGGTTTGAATTTGTTGTCTCACTGTGCTCTTTTTATGATGAAATAAACCCAGGTTTATTCACAAGCAGCTTACAAAAATTTCACTTCAAGTGCTCTACCAGCTAATTGTCCAGGAGCTCTTAAAGAAATTCCCTAACCGTTGATCACAGCACCACCATTTATTAGCTACCTCTCATTGATTCTGAAGTAACAGTCTTTAGTGGGCTGTTTTCATGGGATAAATGAAGTTGATGAAGGAGGCTTAATTGTCCAGATTTTTAATGGAGATAAATATAGAAAACACACTGGTAGCTGTAAGAGAAGGATTCTTTTGGGGGCCTTTAAAAGTCAGGTGCTAGAGGTTTGTGCAGGTAAGAAGGGATAAGTACTGTTAGCTGATAATGAAAGTGGTTATTTGCTGCTCTCGTGACCTCTGCTCAGTTTGATTTGAAAAGGTCTGTGCTGCAAAGCTGCCACTGACACCTCACTGCCTGGGTGTCTGAGCAGAGACGTACCTGCTCTTCCTGAAGATGCTCAAATTTCCACTGGTAGCGCCAGAATTTCTCTTTGAGGGTGACTGCACAGAGGGAACAATTCCCAGGGGAACGATATCCCAGTTCAGTCATGTACCAGCAGGGTAAGAAAAGCCTCACCTGTGGCAGATGATGCTCTAAGTACCTCTGTTGTTCACCTTGCTGTCTTACTCCAGGCCTCTAATCTGAGATGTAAAGCGATTCACTGTCACTGGAAGAGCTTCTGGTAATTCATCCCCCAAGTAGGACAGTTGTCACTGATGCAAGGCCTGGTGTTTGTTTGAAGCATGACTTGACTCACGCATATTTGGTAGCGTGTTGCTCCAGTGCTCAATTTCGGGACAATGAGACGAGATTAACTCATGAATATTTGCATCTGAGGTAGTTGTTCTCATTCTATTGATAACGAGTGCTTCTGGATGTAGCCAAGCAGTGAACCGTTTCAAGAACTCTAGGAAGTGAGAAGGAAGAATGGAGGATGATTGTGTTCCATAACAGCTAGCCCTTAAAGTTACGAAACAGGTTATACTCTTCCTAATAGCAGAGACAGCTAAGAGACATTAAGCAACGTGGGCTGGCAATATTGTAAAGCATAGTGAACACAGCCATCTTTTCACCTGAAAACCAGATGGAATAGATGTTTGCTAGGTACAAGATAGCTGAGTTCTAGCACCACCTCTTGGCTCCCACCTGTAGGTATAGGATGATTCAAGCCGAATAAATGGATGATAAGGAGACAGTAATCTTAGCCCTTTTGAATAAAGACAAGTATATTTTTCTTGTCTTCTTCTCAGAGAGATGTTGATTCCTCAGCTAGAGGCACAAAGGAAGCAATATACCAGCCTCACAACGCGCTGATGGTATTTCTGGTATTTCCACTGAAAATCTGAGCTGTGGCCTATCAGCTGCACTGTTCGTATTGTGGAAGAATCAGGACTTCCACAATCAATTAGCAGATCATTTTCTTCCTTTTCCAGTGTCAGGGTGGCAATGTCAGAGGCACGGATATCTCTCCTAGCACAAGAAGGATGTTGCTGTTTTTATGGGTGGGTCGTACAACCGAAGTTCTTTTTTTCCTATCAGTCATGTTATGTGCTAGGCTCTGTTGTGGGACTTGTGCATTTCCAACACAGCTGCCGTTCACAAGCACAGTGCACTTCTCAACC
Organism: Hypotaenidia okinawae; assembly: GCA_027925045.1. Lineage (NCBI taxonomy): Eukaryota > Metazoa > Chordata > Aves > Gruiformes > Rallidae > Hypotaenidia > Hypotaenidia okinawae. The sequence goes on along the minus strand of BSDF01000002.1, from coordinate 126,932,592 downwards.
TCTGTTTGGACAGATTCACTAAAGAAAATTCTATATATTATTCTACTAAGATTCTGTTCTATTAAACACAAAGCCTGCCACCAGATCACCAAGTCCCCAAGCCACAGGCTGCTTTCCATCAGAGTCCCTGTGCGTGGAGCTGTGTGAGTGGGCCCCAGAGCATAGGGCAAAGGCAGAGAGTGCCACTGGACTGAAGGCTTGGGCAAAGTCATTGCTGGCTTCGTGAAGTGTGGTAGGCACTGTAATAGCTGTTGCTTCTTCAGCACTCAGAAGCATAGTACAGTTGAAGACATGGCTAGTTTATCACTAGTAAGTGAGACATTTGTTAGCTCTCAAAGGAAAATGAACTCGGGAGATACAGTCTGAGACTGGCATCTGGGTAATGACATCATACCGATGCTTGGCAAAAGGAGGAAGGCTGGGTTATTTAGAGTATAACATCTCTGTGTGACCCACCTGAAACTGTGCTATTAAAATATGAAAATACTACTTTATTCTCCAAACCCACCAGGAATATGGTGCACAGTTACACATGCTGTGAGTTCACAACAATTCAGTTCATTCACTGTAGGAAGAGAGAAGTCCCTGGAAGATATACTGCAGTTTACACTCTTGAAAACATCTTAGTCTGTCTCAAGCCACAACCTAGCCATAAGTGAAGGCTGAAGGTTAAGTAGACTATTTGGTTTTGGTAATGAACTGAGACAGGTTATCAGTGTCAATGAACATGAAGAAATTTACTGTACTGTCATCTGCAGTCCTTCTGCAGTTGGCATTATTAGTGTCCAATTAGAAGACAGAAGTCAAGCTGAATAGGACCTCTGTGATGCTGTGGTGGAAATGCAAGCAGACAGAAAACATTCCTTGTGCTCCAGTCATAATGACTGAGAGCATGTAAAGCTGTTTAAGCTATGGCATTTGTTCTTTGGAGCACGAGATGCCTCTGCCTCAACTTCTGTGTATGTACAACCTCAGGCAGAACCAGGCAAGGTGTGCTTCAGGATAGTGTTCAAGGTTTGAAATCTGGCTGTGGTCCCAAACTGGAACTTTGTTTTAATTCTCTACAAAGGAAGAGTCAAATAATATCTTGTTTTCCATCAGCAGGTTTTGATTTTGCTCAGTGTTGACTCTAATGAATTTTTAAAGGGATTATTACATAGCTCATTTTTTTTAACTGAAGACGTGCTTTGAGGGGCCAAAACTGGGATATTTACCCCTTATCTAGGTGTCTAGGGCATGTTGTCTATTAGAAGTTTGTCCTCACAGCTGAAGGAGGGATGATAGTCCTGTGCCTGCAGCAAGAGACATAGTTCCCAGCTACAACAACAACAACAACAAAAAGTGCCACCATTTCTTCACTCTCTGAGTGAATTAATACACCTTTTCCTTGCGCCCTGGAGGACTTACTCAAGTGTTTCCTGGGTCTAGGTAAAACTATGCTGGAAACTTTGGTTGGTTGTGAAATGCCCAATATTCCTTCTTGCTCATTTCTTTAATTTATTTGTTAATAGAAATAGCAAAAGCATCGAGAGAAACAGTCACTGTAGTAGTGAAATTGGAGGGTATCTTGAGGCATGCGTATGTACCCACTGTCATCTTTCCTGCAGGCATGATAAAGATGTGACAGTGCAGTTCAATCACCTATTGCCATGTAGAAGCCACTGCCCTTTTTTTCCAGTTCACCAGTTTCCTGTTGTTGGCACCTCCTTTCCATTCCCGTTCTGCAACAGTCAGCCAGCCTCCATCACACAGCTCTGCCAAAAGCTCTGCCAAGACAAATAGGAGGAAAGTGTGTGTGCTTCGGTTTGGGGCCAAAACAAGTCTAATTACAGCCAGAGTCAAAACCCTAGATTTCAGGATGCACCATTACATCCCCTCTGAGTGGAAACCAGTACCTTTTCCCCCTCTGGATCATCAATACAGGTAGGACAAGTGAGGGACTGAGATATACTCCCCACATTACACTCAGGGACCTTCTTCCTTCTCCTACTAGCAGCGGGAGAGACCTTTCCCACTCTTAAACCTAGGAGCAATTCTGATTAAGCTCTAACTGCTTTTGTGTCAACCCTTTTACTAGATGTGTTTCCAGGTTCCATGAATCCATCTCTCATGGTAGAGATGTTGGTGAGCTGACTTCCTGGAGTGGCATCCCTTGGAGGTTCAGATGAGCTGTCTGGTTGAGCCAAGGATTTTTAAAATCCTCCCTGAGCACAAGATACTCATCAAAATCTGAAGAGACAACCTCAGGGAGTTTATTATTATTCATGCTGCTGTCTTACAGCAACACCCAAAGGTCAATGGCACTAGCTGTTAACACCTTAAATTTGGCTGATCTAAAATTATTTTTCACACAGCCTTCACTAAGGGAACTGAAAAAGCCTTATAGGGACATTCCCAACCTTTGTATGCCCATATATGTGGCTGCCTCAAAAGAGACACCATCGAGTATTGCTTAAAATTAGACTTTATTTACTGATTGCAGTTCCAATGTTGTTTTTTAAGTTTAAAAAAAGCTTTGGCCCCTCTGGTAGCAGCTGTCTTCTCCCATTTGAAAGCATCCTAGGAGGAGCTGTGAACTTGTAGCTCCTGTCTTTGAGGCCACCCTATGGTTCTCTGCTTTGCTTACTCCTAAACTCTCATCCCTCCTCTGCTGTTCAGTAAAAACTTCATCTAGATGAGCCAGGTTACATCAGAAATGGGTGCTGAAGAGCTCTTGGCATTTACCCAGATGGTTTGTGCCAAGTTTCAGTTTAACTGTCATCCGAGGGCAAGTACAGCAGAGCATCGTGAGTGAGTGCTGAGTTACTGCTGCTCCAAACACATGTGCCTGCTCCTGTAAGGAAAAGCAAAGAGCCACCAGCCCTCAGCTAGTCTCTGAGGTGAAACGTGGCGTCGCGTCGCTGAAGCAGTGTGCTGCAAGCTTCAGTAGTCCCGGCGTCTCCGTGCTCAGTACACGAAGTAGGCTCGCCTGTAATGCCCCGGTCCCGCAGCCTTGCTTGGATGTAGCCTTCACACACATGGTTCTAGTTTTAGCCTGGTCTGTGGGCTTTGATTCTGGGTGGTGCTGGACAATCTGAGTGCAGAAATGCATTTCAGTGCTAAAAAAACCTAGTTATATATGGTTATTCATTAACTTCATTAACTCCAGTGATAATATTTGCCAAGTGGTTTGGGATCTGCTTCTTATCAAGTGGCCTGATGTCAGGCCACCGGCACTGCTTTTTTCTGGTGAAAGAGAGACCAAAAACTCAGTGCCTAGGACTATTCATAGTCCATTTTACCTGATTTTCATAGCCACTAGCCTGGAATAAAGGGGGTTTTATGACACCCTCAAGGCAAAAAGCTATACCAGCTTTGAAGTTTACTGGAAGCTTCTGGTTGTAGAGAAGCAGCTGCAATACCTTCATTGCTGCTTGCCTTTGCCCTCTCAGCATCGGGAGTTAAGAATAACGCCAGTGTTTTCTTCCAGGCTAAATTCATCCTCCTTTGCTAAAAAAACCAATAATTTATGATGATGTGTGCGTGTGGCAGCACCATCCATCGCCCCCACCATTGCATCGTAACGATGACAAAGCAGAAGAGAGATGAAGGAAACCATCCAGTGAGTAAATTCATTAAGTGCCTGCTTTGCAGTAACAGTAACCCAGAGTGAGAACGGGGACGGTTGAGAAACCTGGAGTTTTTGTCTGGTGGAGACGGATCATTTCTTCCTTTTATTGGCTGGCATGATTTGTGCTTTCTGATTCCTTCACCCAGTCTTTCATCTTGGCTATATCAAAACCTACTCCAGTGCTTCCAGACACGGCAGCCCCGAATTAGAGGAACCAGACAAAAAGCCCTGCCAAATTCCTGAGAGTAAACTGTAGGTTTGTACAAGCATTGTCTTCTCCTCATAAAAATGAAGTGTTTTCAAATAAAACTCTGTTGGCCCCCAGCTTAGAGAAATGCTTGTTGGTCCTGCACATCAGAGAGGCTGATGAGAACCACCTTCATGTTCCCAGCTAATTTAACACCACTGTTTACTATAATGTACTGCTTGAATTGCAGTAGCACTTAGGATTCTTAGTCACAGACTAGGGTGCCGCAGTGCTAGACACCAGGCAGGCATGGAACAAAAAAGAAAGTCCCTTCCCTGAAGAATTTGCAGTCTTTGGCATGGGTATGGACATTATAAAGACAAGAAGCCTTTTTTTCCAAGAAACGCCTCATCTTGTTCATTATCCCTTGCAATTAGCCTCATGGGGCTCCACTTCCAGCAACACGCACCTGTTGATAAGTGCAGCCTAGTCGGAGCTTAGAGAGACTTTGATTCTTCCATTTTTTAATGAACAGCAAATGGTGCATTAGAGATGTTTGCTCCTTCAAATATGCAGACATCTGAATTTCTAATTGTTTAGCATTAGTCATAACTTAAGTAGGACAGAGCGGGTTCTATATATAGCCCATTGCCCAGCCATTCAAGACAGATAGTGTGTCTGCATTTCTTCCCATTTTCCTCACTTGAAAGGAGCAAGAAGGCAGTTATAACATCTCTAGCCTCGAGTATTCCAAAATTGTGTTTCCTCCATCTCCTTGTCCCCCAGATACCGAGATTGTTTTGAGAATCATGAGATTTATTAAGAAGGTTACATTTTCAGCTTTTCTGGTGTTTATTTGGGGGTTCTCAGCCCTGACAGTATAGTTGGGCGATATCTTTACGCTCCCCTCCCTCCCCTCCCCTTTTTTCCTTTTCTTTTTTTTTTTTTTTTTACAACAGTGGATGCTGTAACAGGATTCCAGGAGCAGGAGTTGCCCTGGGTGTCACAAACCTCCTTTAAATTGCACCGATCATTTTCCCTCTCTACTCAGTTTTCATTTCCCTGTCTGGCTCCTGTGCTGTATAAGGATACCTGTGAGGGTATCATGTCTTACGAAGGAAATCCTGGTTCATGTTTTTTGCAACTAAGCAAAGGTTTTGCTTTCTGCCGACTCAAAATCAATCATTTTTCCTGTTTTCTCCTCCACTGGGAGAGCAGTGGGTTGGCCACTGAAGAAACACAGCCCCAGAAGTTGGCTTAAATTGCTTCTGCCTGGATGCAGAACCACGCCAGCCCAGCTATGCTCACACATTTCTCTGGATTTTCACAGCATGCTCAGACCCACCACCCTAGCAGTACGGCCTCCCTGTGCTTGCCACGTGGCTACAGCTTTAGAGCTCAACAAACTAAGCATGGCGGGTATGGTGCTGCCTGTGATGAGAGCAAGGCAGGGTCCCTGGCACCAGTGGTGTGTTTGATGGCTGGAGCCATCATGTCTCAGTGGCCCTTTCCATTGGGACATCCTAGCTGCACAGACAGGCTCTCGTCTGCTCCTGGCCTTCAGTGGATGGTTCCTCACAGACTCCCTGGAACAGAACTGCAAGCAGCCATCAGTGATATGGTCACAGCCTTGTGGGGTCGCTTCTCAGTGCCGAGTAGCTGGCAGCTTGGCCCATGTGCCTGAAGCCTGCTCTCCTCTGGGTTGGCATCCCCCGTGCCACCCACTGGAACCTGTACCCCGCTGCCCGTACAGGCCGTGCCACTGCCAACTGGGGTGAACCTGGCCATGTCAGTGGGTGGTTCCAGGTGTGTGTAGGATACAAACCCAAACCCTGGTCCTTGCCCCAGTCTGTGCCGAAGTCAGATGGACAGATTGGATGCTTGGCTAACCAAGAAGATGTCTCTCATGGCCAAATATACCCAGACAGCGAGGCAACCAGCAATACTGACTGCTTGGTGCTCTCAGGGGACGCTTGTTTGATAGATTTCCTTGTTGCTACCAATAATAGTGAGATTAAGTCCCTCGGCATTATCATTAATGGCACAGAGGCTTCACACATGTACCCATGCGGCTTTCTCCAGCCCTTATTCAAGAGCAAGAATAGCAACTGACAAGTCTTGTGAGGTAAATATAAAGGTCAGCTGTTGCCTCCCTGGATGAAGGCTGTCAGGAGGAGAGAGTCACAGCCCTTGCCGCCTGCACGCCTCTCCAAGCCTGCGTCTGCAGCTTCCCTTGGCTGCTCAGAAGGAGAGAGCAAGGCTGTGATACCTCCTGAAGGGCTTTTTGGTGATGCCCAAGAGGGTACGGGTGCAGCTCTTCTCTGTGTTACGTGTGCTGGTGGGAATATCCCCACCACCATCCCCTGGGGATGGGGTGGGGCTTTGGGCACAGGGAAGGCTTTCCCTGGGGCAGAAGGTCCATGCTTGAAATTCCTGAGTGGTGTGGGCTGGCCCCTGCTCAGTTGGGCGTCAAGCTTTGGGAGGAAAAACATCCCTGCAAATCTGCCTGTGTGTGAGCTGCTGTGAACGGCTGTGTTCTTCCCAGACATGGTGGAACCAAGAGGATATCCCTGAGGAATTCTTCATCCTGCTGGGATCCCCAAGCCCATAAAATTGTGTCTAGTGGGCAGCCGCCTGGGATCAAGAGTGGGAACATTAAGTCGTGAGGGAAAACACTCCTCTGGTTGAGCTTATGAACGTGGTCTTGGAAAATGCAAGGTTCGCTCGTGCCTCATACACAGACCTTTAGGGGTACTGGGTAAATCTCTTCTCCGTCTCATGTTGGTTTTCCCCACCGGAAAGTTTGGGAAATGAAGGTGCTTTCCTCCCTCTCTCTTTCTCTCATGGGACTGTAGGAAAACCTGTTACAAGTCGCTGGTGGAGCCCTGCTGTGATGGTGAGACGTACCACAGAAACTCCCTGTGACGGGAGCATGTGCCTCCCTTCCTGGAGTGAGGTCATTGAAAAATTGATAGAGAAATTAAAACTGAATGAGGGAATTTGGAAGACCTCTGGGGCCAGAAGAAAGGTCAGCTCTTTGCCAGCTCTGTTCTTCATCCTGACCTAGAACATACTCTTTCGTATTTAATTTATTTATTATTTTTATTGATTTTTATAACTCAATTTAATTGAAGTTCTCTTTGATTAGTCTAGCAAATTCAGTCTGCTGGCGAATAATAGGCAAAAGTCTTTTGTTCCTAAAATGACTTATCACCTTCAGGCACAGTGACAGTCTGGTTTTTGTGGGGTTTTTTCTTTTTCTCTGGATTGCCCTGGAATCCGTAACATTTATGACTGTCAGATTTGGATTTCTTAGTGTCAGGAGTACCAAAAGGTGAAATAATGGAAATGTAAGGTATACATGTGTTAATGTATGTATGATTCCTGGCACCTCAGAGTGGGTGACATGCACCCAGGTCACTTGAAATGGTCACAGAACGTAAGATCACATGTGAGAGAGCTATCACAGGGATCAAGTAATGACAGTGATCACATGAAGGGCTTATGTGGGATGACGTGGAAATGTCTGCTGAATGCAACAATACCAGAAATCCTTACCACCTCCTGACAAAGGCTGGGGTGATAACGAAATACTGCACTGTGGTAGAAATCCGATCTCCATCTGGTGTGCTTTCTTCCATGTTTGTAGTTGGGCATCTTCAAAAATACCTGGGATAAGAGCCATGCCCTCAGTTTAACATCATCTCTTCCATGTGGCTATTTTTAGAACTCTGATCTCTCTGCTGTGGTCAGTCAGTGAGGAGGGGATTCTTCTTGCCTCACATTAGCTGTCTAAAAATTCAGCGGCGAGGCTAAGGTAGTTGCCTGCATTCCCTTTATAGACAAGAGAATGAGGTGAGCTTCTCTCAGAGCCTGAAGGTGTTGTTCTGTGATGGGATGTGTCATGCTCTGGGCATCAGCTCCCTCAGAGTAGCTGCAATTACCTTTCGGTAGGTGCCCGAGTTTGCAGTCACCCAGGGGAAAGGGCGGGTGCACCCAGCCCGAGGCAGTGGAGGGGAGATGGGCCTCCCTGCCCCCTGTGATTTCTAGGCAAGGTTGTTTTGTGATTCACTGCAAAGTTTCTGTTTGCCACTGGTGTTTGCAGAATGAGTCAAATATGAATACCCTTCTCATGAAGGGTATGCTAATCTCAAACTCCATCACCAAACACAAAACTCTGCTCTGGATACACCCGGTGTCTGCCTCGTCCTTCCCTTCCACCCCTCCGGTGGGAGCCCAGGACTTCTGATGTGCTCTCCTTCAGGAGCAACAGCTGAGACTTTGCTCATAAACCAGAGACTGGAGAAAGGTCTTCTGTGTTCTTAGGCAGTCAGTTCTGCACTCAAAGCGTGGAGGGAAGTACTCTTTGCTTTGTTGTGTTTCTGTGGTGTTTTATATTCCTCCTTATCAAAGCATCCAAATGTCTCACAGTCTTTGCTGCATTCAGACGGCTGCCAGCCCTCTCACGCATCACTCAAGGTCTATGGGGAAAGAGGAGTAGATATGACCACGCTGGATTACAAACAAGCACTTGTGAGACACCACAGACCCTCCTCAGAGCTGGGAAAGGGGAGAAGAACCTGGCAGGTTGTACAACAGGGGCTCTCCTAGCTCACTCCTCTATTTGTTATCACTGGATTTCTACAAGGGTCAAACCCTTCTGCCTAAAGAGACCTAAATACTCTTGTAAATTACAAAAGAAAACCAAACAATCTGAGCCAGCTCCTGCTGGTAGCAGTCTTCTGGAGAGATGCACCTCTATGTCTCATTTAGATAGCACCCATGACACTAAAAAATGTATTTTGATCAAAACACTTCCTTCTTTACATTCATGATCACATCATTTTAATGGGTTTCATCTCTTTTAAAAGCATATTAAACTTAAAAGTGGAGACACTGGCATGAAGCCCACCTCAGGGCACACCTGGAGGGTCTGAGGTGTGAGTAAGTGCCACTTCCATTTCCCACCAACTGATTGAACTTAGCTCCTGCCTCCCTGAACCTCTTGTTGTTCTCACTGAAAGCCGTGCTGACATGCTTTAAAAGCACACAAATAGCTTCTGCTGCAACCATCTACACAATCTATTCCGTTCTGGTTTTTGTTGTAATACGCATTTCAGTTCATGAATGCCTGAGCTAACAGAGATAATGCAGAGATAAATCTCTGGTATTACTACTTGTTTTTTTTCCCTTTGTTTCCTTATGATGCACAAGATCTGACTCTTTGGCACTTCACCAACAGCGTCTGAGGCTGGGGGTAGCTAAAACAAAAATTAGAGTGTGTAGCATCCCTAAGGAGGTGCTCAGAATCGGGCTGTGGCCAGCCTAGGACGTCGAGTTGCTGGAACTTTTCCTTTTTTATTAAGGAAATGGATTTGAGATTTATCACCGATCTAGCATCGATAGCACACGGCCACCTTCCGAGGGCTGTTGTAACTCCTCGCTGCGATGGGAGACATGCACGTGCATTTACAGTCTGTAAGGGTAACACCAGTAGCCTTTATGTAAAATTTTCCAATTTAAAGGGAAAGTGATTGATGCTGCAACCAAGGCAGTGGAGAAGCAGGACTGAGATGCAGTGGCAAAGCTGATGGGATGCAGAAACTGAGGAATGCACACGGAATGACTGCTGGGCAGGAGCTGTTTCTATAGGTAGCGCTACCTCCTGGAAGAGGAGATGAGAGGGGGTAAGAAACCCAGCTGGAGGCATTGGTGGAACGTGGTCTGGAGCTTGCAAACAGAATATCCAGTCCAGAGAGCACTTCCAAGGGAGTTCAGTGTGGGATTAGGGCACCCTGGAGGGTAGAGCCCTGGCTGAGGGGGAAAGCACAGGGCCATGGGGTTGGAGAGGTTGGGGAGATCAGCTGGTGGAGTCGAGGAGGGCGACAAAAAAAAAAAGAAAAAGAAAAAAAAAAGAAAAGAAAAAAAAAAGGAGCAGTTTCTGCCTCCACGCGAGAAGTGGGAAGACAATGGAGGGAAGCGAGGGCCAGAACGAAGGAGTGGGAGCTGGCAGCGCGGAGGCAGGGCCGAGAGGAGCAGGCGGCCGTGCTGGAGGAGACAGGGGAGGAGGAGCGGGCGGAGCAGTGTCCGGGCTGCTGTCCGTGCCCGGGCAAGATGCTCCCGGGGCGGCCGCGGCAGCGGCACCTCCGGCCCTCCCCTGGGCGGCTTCTCTCGGGGTCTTTCCACCCCCTTTCCTGCTGGAGGGGGCTCCGGGCGACGGAGTCTCCGGTGCAGGGGGGAACCGGCGGCACCGGCAGCCGCTGTGCCCCACGGGGCCCGTTTGCGCGCCTGCCCGCTTTGCAGGGGGGCAGCGCTGCCCCGGCCCGCGCTGTCCCGGGGGCGCCGAGCCAAGACGGGATCGATGCAAAACCCGCGCCCGGCGGAGCCTCCCGCGGACGGGCCCGGAGGTGGCGGAGGGTTGGGGAGCCCCGGGGCTGAGGGAAGGACACGGCCCCGGGGAGCTGCCCGGGTCCCGGGCGGGTCGGGTCCCTCCCCGCGAGTGGAAAGTTTCCCCGGAGTGACCTCTCATAGTACGCGCTCGCTAGGAAATCTCATTCAAGTATTTTTGTCAATGGGGTGGTGGTGGTTGGGGGGGGGGGCACCCCGCTCCCCGGCCCCCGGCCCGGCTGACGTCACCGCAGAGGCGATAAATATCTGTTGATATAATTGGACGTGAGATTTGGGGTTGCGATAGCGAAACTCGGCCCATCGCCGCTCCGACGGGCCCCCATGATTTATTCAGCAGTGGATCGGGGCACGCAATCGGGCTGTCAGGAGAGCGTCAGCTTATTAGGCAAGTTCTGCGTGATTCCAGGAGAGGGTCTAAGCTATAAAAATCCCGCGCCCCGGCTCTGATTAGGACCAAATCTGATCCCAAGTTCGCCGGGAGCCGGCTCCGAGGGAGAGCGAGAGGGAAGGCACGCCGGGCACCGCCGAGCCCCGCCACCGCCTGCCCTGCCCTGCCGCAGCCGCCGCCGCCCCAGGTAGGTGCGGGGCCGCGCCCGGGCGCGGAGCGGGCTGCGCTGCCCTGCGCCGCGCTGCTCTGCTCTGCGGGTGCTCCCCCGGCCGAGCAGGGAGCGGGGAGGCACGGGGGAACAGAGCTCTCGCGCCCCGCAGCTCTCGGGGACAGCCGCCCCGCCACAGGGCTCCCTCGCTCCCCCTCCCCGGGTGGGTGAAGACGCTCGGGTCCGCGCACACGCACGGACTTTCTCCGCGGTGTCTTAGCCCAGCCCGGTCCCCGGGAGACGCTGTGCGGGCGCAGCGGGGCTGTTCCGCGAGGGGTGGGGGGGCGGCCGCCTCGACGGCGGGGGCTGGCCGGGCCGGGGCTGAGCGCGGACGGGCCGCGGTGTGCGGGGCGCGGTGGGGCGCGGAGGGTCGCGGAGGAGCTGCGCGTTTCAGCACCGGGACAGCGGCGGCGAGGGCGCCCCCTCCGCGGCCCCACGCTGCCCTCCCCGCCGCCGCGGCTCGGCTGTGTAACCCCCACTCCCCCCCGCCTCCTCCCTCTCCGCCCCCCGTCTACCCCCGCAGGTTTGGGCCCCGACCATGAAGATCCCGCTGCTGGTCTCCACGGGAATTCTGCTGGTCGCCCTCCTGCCCTGCCAGGAGTGCAGAGCTCTCAGCAAGAGCCCGGTAGCCGCCCACGGGGCTCTGCACCAGCCAGATTTCTTCCAGCAGCAGCAGCAAACTCTGCCCGTCCTGCTCCGCATGGGAGAAGAGTATTTCCTGCGCCTGGGCAACCTCAACAAGAGACCCGTTGGCTCTTTCTCCACCTCTCCCAGCAGCACCAGCCACTTACAGCCCGAAGCCCCCGCCAACAACTTTTTCCGGGCGGCGGTGCAACAGCTGCAGCAGCTGCCCGAGCGCTCGCTGGAGAGCCCCGAGGAGGGCGAAGCCGAGGGCGAGGCCGTGGAGAGGGAGAAGCGGTCCGAGGAGCCCCCTATTTCTCTGGATCTGACTTTCCACCTCCTGCGCGAAGTCTTGGAGATGGCCCGAGCCGAGCAGCTAGCGCAGCAAGCCCACAGCAACAGGAAACTGATGGAGATAATCGGGAAATGAAACGGCCCCTCCCCGCCTTGCCAAAGAGATTCCACAGTTAGCACAAGAGTAATTACACCGTCCGATGTACCATAGTGCTGCTCTGATGTCATCTCTTTATTTTTATATAGCTTTAAACCTAGAAGGGTGTATTCCGAACAGCCTCTGTCCCTTGACTAGCATGCACAACCGTGTACCAAGTGCAGAAACACGAGTGTCGTTCGTAACCTCCCCTACCTTTATTTATTTCTCCATTTCCCAGTTATTCTAGTGCCATCGCTACGTAGGGATGTGTGAGCATTGGAAGAAATGGTGCCAAGAAGACAGATAACTTTTCTGCTGGGGGCAGGGAGGTGGGAGGGGGAATCTCTGTAAGCTACTTTAAATCCACTTTTTTTCCTGTAAACATTTTCACAATAAAACATCTTTTCAGCGCTCGGTCGATTTTGTTGTGTAAGAGAATGTTTAATATTTATATTTTTAATAAAAGCTGCAAAGTAACCATGGCTTGATAGACTTTCTTGCCTAGACGCTCGAGGGCAGCTCCGCCTCCCTCAGCGCTTACCGGGGCGGGATGGGGAGGGGGAGGCGGGGGCACCCGCTGCCGCGGACACACAGAGCCGCGGGGAGCCCTAAATAAACCCCGGGGATGTTTTTCCCATCCCCGCCCCGGGGACCCCCTCCCTGAGGGCGTCCCGACGTGTCGCTGGCCCCGGGCGCTGGGCAGGGGCTGCCCCCCGCCACCGCCCTCGGCTCAGGCTGCTCCCGGGGACCACGGAGGGTGTCGGGGGCCGGTCCGCGGCCTCCAGCACCGCTGACTTCCAATTCAGCAGCACTCCGAGGTGGGTCCCAGGCTCCTGCCGCCGGGAACGGGACCGGGCAGCCTCCTCCTGCCAAGAGCGCAGTGACGGGACACGCGTGAGGCTGTGCCGCATCTCTTTCGTGGTTTCTTTCTAGCTCGGCTCATCCTCCCCGCAGCCCAAAAAAGCAGGCTCCTCCCTGCTTCTGCTCCCCTCGTCCCGGCGGTGGTGCCCAAGCCGGGTCCCTCTCCCAGGAGCGCTGGGGAGGTGACGGTGCGTCTGCAGAAACTTCCATTAGGAACTGAAGGAAATCCTCCGGGGTGACCGGGAGAAAATAGGAAATCCCTCAGCCCAGAGCACATCCCCGGGAAAAGCAGCTCCAGCAGCCGGAGGCGGTGCGGTGCAGAGCAGCGGTCGCTCAGGGCTGTGCGGGTCTCAGAGCTCTGCACGGAGCCCGCCGTGCAGCCCTCCAAAGCTTCTCCCGCAGCAGCAGCAGGGGAAGCAGATACAAGCGAGCGTTAATGTGACCCGGCTCCGCAGCAAGGGGTGGCCGGGACCGGGACCGACCCCAGGCGCTGCCTTCCCGCACTGCCAGCTCACCAGCCCTATGGCCACAGGCATACCCAGCACTACGGCCCCACACAGTCCCCTGCCCAAGCGGTGCGTTGTGTTTGGGGCCTGGCTCACGGCCCCTGGAGAGACCCACACTGAACTCCAGCGCAGAGCTGGACACCTGGTCCCCTGTGGCACCAAGCACACCCAGCAGCCTCCCAGTCTCTCTCAAACACTACTGAGTGCTGACACCAGTGCTGAGTGCTGTCCCCAGTGACAAAACTTGCAGTGTCACCTTCAGTACAACTTGTAGAGCTTCTTTTAAGACACAGATTTGGTTTCATTAGATGGCTCAACACCTGCCATGCACGTGGAACAGGGCATTCAACACCCACCTTTTATACAGTGCACCTTGGGGGGGTTAAATCCTGAGTGAACACCTCCGACTACCTCACCACATTCTGTTTTCATGCGAGAACATGCCCCTTTTCCTACACACACAGATGACTGAGAGGGCACAGACACAGAATACGGCTGGACAGACACGGGCAGCACTCTAGTGTCTGCTCAGCACAGTCAGAGCTGTGTCCCGCATACACATGTGGGGGCTTGGACAGTGGTTTTGATGTGTGTGTCTTCCTCATCCCTGCTGCTGGGCCCCCTCCCTAACCTGTTTATGGGAGCCTTTTCTGTTGTAACTTATCAGGAAGAACAAGCATGAAGGAAGAAACGGCAGCTTCCCCTGCCCTCCCATGTTCAGCCCCCGTGGCTGGGGAGGCACTGGCACCCTGGGGACTGTGAGTGGCTACAGGGCGGTGTGCAGACACAGCCCCAAGCTGGGAGTGCCAAGGGCACCCTGGTGACACTGAAGTCACCAGCACTGAGGAGGGGGACACAGGAAGGTGCTGAGGAGAAACGCTGTGTTGGCAAAGGATGCTACTAGTGAATATCTTACCAGCAGTTTAGCTAACAACGTTGGTGAAGCATTTACACCTACACGGGGACATGCCAAAAAGTAAATAACAAAACATCAGCCGTGCTTTGCCTGCAGCTGTAGTGATGTTATTTTCCCCTTGGAAACAATAAATTCTTGGAAAACACTCTGACTACCATACAGTATAATGATTTGTCCCCATGTCACATCCCTCTCAGGACTCTTGTCATCTCAAGGGTGGGTTACGACGTGGAGGTCAACTGAATTTCTGGGAACGAAACCTGCTCGGATGTCCCTTTCCAGGCCAGTTTCTTTGTTGACTGCAGCCAGGCTGCCTGCGCTCCCAGTCCCTCAGAGGAGAAGCACACCAGAAGCCAGCCAGAGTGAGTCATCATTCATTCAGTGAGTTCAACCAGGAGAAGGAGAAGACATGACGAGCCGGCTCGTCACCCCTCTCATTGCTCACCGGAGTTTCCTCCACTCGCCCTTGAGGGGCCGGTTCAGAACCAACCTGTAAAGGAGGGAAAGGTTGACAAATGGAAGAGGAAAAGAACAATTGCATTAAAATCCTTAAGATTCCACAACACACAGAAAACCGAAAGGAAGCAGGAAAGGGGGGGGAAAGGTGGGGACCACAAACATTTGGGGAGGCCAGCCAGACTTCTAACGCCAGAGAAGTTGGAGGGACTTTTGCCCTGGATAATGGCAGAGGAAGGATTATGCTGGGTGAGTGTGTTGCACCTGTGCAAAGGGTTTAGTCCTGATTTGGACCTCTGGAATATTATTGCACTGAAGGTGATAACTGCCTGTTTAGAAGTGATCCTGAGCCAGCTTGGCTTGCTTAGCTGGGCCTCCAGATTGATGTGGACCAAAGCCAAAAGTTATTGTCAGTGCATTGCCACTCAAAATGATACTTGTTCTGCTGTCATGAAATCTGCCTTGGATGTGTTGTTTGGGGTTGTTTTTTTTCTGATTTCTTTTTTTTGTCTTTAAAGTCTTTTAATATTTATTTCACTTCAATTTCACTCAGCCTAGGAACAGGAAATAAATAATGCAGAGACACAAGCTTGTGCTTATATCCCAGGCCAAATTCTGCTTTTGTTTGCACAGGTATTCTACATTTACTGTTTAAAAAAGAAAGGGGAGGGGGTGGGAATCTGGACATCATATGATATGCTGTAGCTGCTAGTCCCAGGAATTATTACTAATTTTTTTTTAATTAGATGAATATTTAACAGGCCAGTATGATACACAGAATTGTTTTTACTAGTTCCAGTGTTTTGAGGTCCCTTTGGCAGAGAATGAAGACCAGCTTTGCATATCAGAAATCCTATTAAAGATAAAATACACAAAAATGGGTGATTTTGTAGCTAAGGGATGCCTTGTGTCTTCATCATTAAAATCACAATTTGGTGTGCAATATACAGGATATTTCCCCCTCTGTATTACTAGATATGCACATACATTATTTTACATTCTTAAAATGAAAATAGGCAATGCTGTCAGCCTCCCCTGTGAAGGGTTTCACCTTATTTTGTGAACTTCAGCATGATCTCAGGACAACTATTTGATATCAAGATATTACTTGGTAGAGGGAAAATGAGAGCGCAGCATCCTCTGAATTTGAACACATCTCAACCATTTTAATACTGTCCTAAAATGGAAATCTATCAAAGCAGTGATGCAAACAGACATATCCAGGAATAAACAATGAACAGGGATGCTTGTGAGGAACTGAAGCATGGGATGGATGATTTTCCTAAGCAGTGTTTGTAAATTCTTAAAGCGTACCACAGGAATTAGTAAGAACTAATGGTATGTTAAGTATAAACTGGCTGCTGGGCTTCATTCCAGTTACGGCCTATTCAAGTGCCGTGACACCAATAGACAGGACAGCATGGAGATATGAAAAAAAGTAGTTCACTATTACTTTATACCTGATAAAGAATTCATAGCTCTTTTTATTTTGGGTTTTTTTTTTTTTTAGACCCAGATCCTCAAGTTGCTCTAGACTGTGTATAGCCTTACTTGTTCCAGTGAAATACTATCTGAGAATCTGATTTAATATTTGAAATGTAGAGTTATTTTTGACTGAGATTCCTATTTTCAAAGCAAGGCTCTCACTGCTGCACACCGTAAGATACAGGGCTCAGAAAGGAGTTTTACGGACAAGGATCTTGCAGAAGAATATGGCTTTTGCTTCCTAACTTTGTTGAGGACTGTAACAAGAACACAAGCGTGGTGGGAAATCTTGGAGAAAGAGCTGCCTACTTGAATTCAGAAGTCCATTTCCAGCAATGCTGGTGAGAAAGGTCGTCTCCCAGGCTTATGCAGAAGTATTAAAAAGAATCGGGCCTGTGGGGTGAGATCTTCAGCTGGAATGGCAGGCAGCTGCCTCTCAGCCCTGGAAAGCACTGAATTGAACCCTTTCAACCAGATTACAAAAGTCAGGTATCAGCAGTAAAGACATGGCTAGACTTTCTGAGCCGTAAGGGATTCTGTGCTCTCTTGAGCTCGGTAGATGCAGGAGCGTAGGTGGCTTATTAGTCGTCTGTGATGTTGAAAATTTTGCCTTTTATTTTCGGAAGGATAACCGGAGTGCCTGGACTAGCTAAGAGTCATTTTGAAATTGCTTGTGTAATTTTGTGCACCAAGCCCACAGGAGCGTGTGTAAGTAGGCATGGGACAGCCCTCCTTGCTTCTCACCCTGCAAAGGAATAGAACTGGCAAGTGGTAAAAAACCCAAATTCCTGCATTTTTATTCTTTATTACTTAAAACCACACCGGTACTTTGTCATTGCTCTTCCTGTGCAACATGGGCTTCCTTTAGCACTTCCATTTGCTATTCCAACCAGCCACTATCCACAAATGTACATTAAATCGTTGACTTTGAGGCAAAGAACTATCTATGGTTCTATCTGTCAAGGTTAAAAACCTTATTTCATAGGATTTGCACCTAACAAGCTAAAGGAAAAAACCCACATTGTAATGGCTTAGACTGTCAAGGTGACTGCATTACCATGTTAACCAACACTGCTGGTACTGCATTTCAAACAAAACAATCTTTGTCTGCATCATTGCCAAAACTGCATTTCATAATGTGTTAACTCCTTCATATTCTGCTGTGATGACATCTTCCCGTGTCAGCAAAACAATGTCAGAGCTCCAGCATATTCCCACTGGGTTTGGCTGGATGAAGCTTTACTCCCTGCACCTCGCTGGACTCAGCAGGCTGCCAGTCTGCAATACCTCGATGTGCCTTTCCAAGAGCAGTTGTTTGCCATCACAGGCAGGCGGGAGTGAAGCAAGCACAGCAGCGACAATAGTGCCTGTCCTCGGAGTTCAGACTCGTGTTTTCACGTCTGTGACACTAATATTTCTGCTTTGAGCCCTACAGTGACAGAGGTGTGCCATCCTCATGTCAGGCCAGAGACCACCAACTCCACAATGAAGTCCATAACATGCCAGGATTGTCTGAGACAAAGATTTCAGAAAACAACTTTTTTTTAACCAGGAGGTGATTCTGAAGTCTAGAAAGAAGCGGCAGGTCCCCTCAGTGTCAATGGGATTTGGGCATCTAACCTTTCTGTAGGCTCTGGCAATCTCATCCCCCATCACCCCGCTCTCCCTGTTGCCGCAGCCCTGCCCAGCTGCCAGAGAAAAGCTTTCTGCTGAGCACGGCACGGCCCTTGCCACACACGTTTCAGATGGTTCAGATTCAACACTTCATTGCATCTGTCCATTGCTATTAGGTAACCGTTGTCAAGCTTCTGCCTGAGCTTTATCTTAGTCTTGGAGATCTCATGGGTAGGGCTTGTTTTTCCCATTACCTAGAATAACAAGTCCCAACCTCAAGTCTCTAGCAGTAATAAGGAATAACTAAAGTGTTTACCTCAGATTACATTAATCACATTAGGCCAATGCTGAGAGAGTGCTGAATACTTACACTTTGATTTATATTTTCCCCTGTGGTGTTGAGTGACATCTGATGATGCTTTCAATAAGCACCAGAAATTTTCACCAGGCTAGCTCATGAAGCAGGGAGGGAAGCACACCCTGCATGACTGATGGCTGGATTTGTTTTTCCAATAAGCAAGGTCCAGGATGGAGCTTGCACGCCAGTCCTTTGGAGGTGCTGAGCAACCACAACTCCCACTGAGCAGCCATTCAGCACTCCTCAGCATCTGGCACACTAGAATTTGCATGAATAAACAGTAGAAGGATCCCAGAGTTTAGCCTGATGAGTCGTATCAAAGTTGCAAGTATTTAGCATCTTTCAGCATTTGCTTCCTTAAGCAGAGCACTACTTAGATCTGTATGATGTGCTTGTAAAGGGTGTGGAGGGGAGAAAAGAGGTGAGTGGGATGGCTTTGTCATAACATTTTCATTTATGAGGGCCTGGCAGTTATCCTATTTATGCTGGGGAAAAAATTAGGCATTCTAAGCCTTGTAGATATTTGAAATACAATGTACTCACTCTTTTCTGCTTTACCACCATCAATCTTTGCAGCCTTTACATACAAAGGCTGGGATTTGTGTTACAAAACCTCAGTCATCCAGAAGTAAGCTATCCACTCAAGCTAATTGCATTCATCCCCTCTAATGTGAGTAATGAGAGAAAGGCACCACCAGAGGGTGGTTTGTCCCATCCTAAAAGAAGTGTCTGTAGGGTGGGTTGCTCTCTGGAGGTACTTCTGTGTCTCTACTGACTCTGGAGGCATTCTTGGTGACCGGGTTAGACTAGATCTGTCTTTTAAATACTTACACAGGATAGATTCCAGCCAAATACTTCAGCGTATCAGAAAGCTGCTGGATGGGCATTGAGAACTTGGAAATACTACATTTTGCTGGATCAGTAACAACTCTTAAATTTAGGAAGTGGATAAGAAAGGTGAAGTGTCTTCATAGTCATCTTCTGTTTGGTTTTTGTTTTGGCAATTTTTTGCTTATTTTTGATGACTTCTGATAAGGTAGGATCTAGAGAAACTCTTGCTATCATGGCCCTCTCAGGAGATGTGAGAAGTAAGAGAAAAAAGTGCCAAAATGGTTGTTTCCTCCAGGGCTGTAGATCACACACCAGTATATTTTATCCAGATTGAGCACATTGATTTTTTATAATTAATCAGAAGGAAAAAAAAAAAGGTTGTTGTTTTATGCTGGCTGCAGGAGAATAGATTATGCATTTACTGGCAAAGCAAAAATGACCTCCTCACATTTTTTGTATAGGGTTCTGCCTACTGAATTGGTAGGAGTTGAACACTTTGTGTCACCCAAGTATGTTATTTCTGACCTGAATTCTCCAAAACTGTATTTACAGTGGAATATATATCTTGTGGAATCATGGACTCAGTTTTGACTGTGTTAATGAGAAAGATCTACATTTAAGATGAGTGAGCAAAGAATGCACGTGACTTGATGGAAGTCAGTATGCACTAGGAAAGGGGATTATTTCTTACAACTGTGCACATGGATATGCTGGGTGGTTATTTTAACCCCTTGTGCAGCTATACAAGTGGTTTTTTGAGCAACAAGGCTAACCAAAGCAGCTCCTGCCCCTTGGCACCCCATCCACTGCTTCCTGCTTTACCTGTGTGCTTTGCTGTCCATTCGCACTGCTGCAGCTCTTTGCAGGGCTGGGCTGAGAATGGGAATATCACAGGAATAACATATTTTTTGTTGTTGTTGCTCTTTTTTTTGAGGCTAAGGAGGAGACTTTTAGACCCAGACCATTTGAATTATTTGATTCCAACACAGTCCAGCAAACAGCTGCCTCAGCACAAATGCCTTGCAAGTGGTAGCATCTGGGCAGGAATAAGAAGCAGGGCCATTTGGCAAGAAACTTACATCACCTTTGCTGCCAGAGGAAAAA
The DNA here is from genome assembly GCA_027925045.1 of Hypotaenidia okinawae. Lineage (NCBI taxonomy): Eukaryota > Metazoa > Chordata > Aves > Gruiformes > Rallidae > Hypotaenidia > Hypotaenidia okinawae. The sequence goes on along the minus strand of BSDF01000002.1, from coordinate 126,912,606 downwards.
AAATGGATCTACAGCCTTAGAGGCTTGTGAAGTACCCAATGCCTTTGCTGTCTCTGCTTGATCCAGCAGGAGAACTGGAAAATTGTGGGTCTTGGAGGGAGAAGCAGTGAAAAATACAAGCTTCTTGCTTCTATGCTTTCTGTAGCCTCAGAAAATGAGTGAGAAATTAAAGCTGATTCCCGTATTTTATCTGGCTTCTTTAGAAACAACCCCCAGTGTTGACAAGAACAGGCATGATTAAAAAAATGCTAGCTGGTCGCAAAGCCATCACAGAATCTGTAGGCTATGTGTGTCTGCTTCAAATGTCAAGTGTTACACTTCTGGCGCTCCGCACTTCCAGGCAGCGGAAACAAAGGGAGCACAACAGGTTATTTTTAAATAGTTTAAACTTCAGTTCAAGCATTTTGTTTTCATATTTTTATGCAGTCTAGCTCCTTCAGCATAACACCTGGCAGCTGTCACATATATCACAACAATATTGTTTCAGGCGGAGAGGCTGCTTATTTTGCATGGATCTTCTCTTTTTATTAGCAGGAACCAACAGAATGCTCTCTGAAATAATTGCTACAATTACCTGCCACAGAAATGCATACGGTGACAGATAAAATAACACGCCGAGATAAGCTCCATCAGTCACGGCACCAGGTATGTCGCTCCCTTAATAGCGGTCAGTAATGAAATTTTAAAGTCCGTTGGGAGGAAATGCCCTTTTTTCAACAGATTTTCGTTATCTCACGATTAACATGATGTGGTTAATGTCTAGTCCGGTGTTTTACATAGTGGCTGTATAGATACCAAACACAGTTCAGAGGAAAACAGCCCAGTGAGCTTAATTTGGTATAGGATCTGCGCATCTCCCGCGGGACGTGGAGGTCTAGGCACCTGAACCGGGGGTGGAAACAGTATTGGAGAATGGTGTGAGAGAGCAGCTTTTTTCAAACTGTTACTGGGGACAAAGGAAATACTGTTCCCTTATTTACATCACCTGTCTTTGTCATGACTCAAACAAAAAAGCCAGAAATTATGTTATTTAACATTTCACCCATTGCTGCTCCTCACTGGCATTACTTCTCATTGAGAGTGATTAACTACAGATCCTAGTCCCACCACTGTCCAGAAAAATGAAGAAAACCCAGGAGGAAAGTCTTATAAAGAGATTGAGATTAAGACTGCATGAGCAGAACAGCCTTTCCTGACCTAGCCACACATCATTCTTTGTTCCTCTCACAGAGAAGGTTTTGAGGACCTCCTGATCAGTCAGTCATCTATCATTTCTGCTCCCTTCCAGCCCCGCTGGAGGACTGTCTAGCAAAGGAAGAATCACCTTGAGAGGCTGTAGAAGTGGTGTGCACTGTCCACCAGTGCCAGAAAGCTACTCACAGCTACAAGTTCCCCCTCTTCCTCTAATCTCTGCTTCATCAGACAAGTAGATATGACTTCAGATCACCAAGTTAAATGTGAAGTAAATACCTTCCAAGAACTTGTCTTTGGCGGTAACCCATCTGGTACATGTCAAATAAACTTCACTATTATGTTTCAGGGAGAAGTAGCAAACCTAGCAATGGTTTAACGTCATGTCTGTCTCTGCCATGTGAGTCTTTCCTTTGAGTAATACGGGCTGTTTTAAATTAATGTTTTTTTCTTCCTCTGCAAATGGTATTTTTTGTAAATCCAATGAATGAGACAGAGGGCCAGTTCAGACTGTGACTCACCCTGGAGCTCCATTCACAGGATCAGATAACGGAGCCTGCATAGCTTTGAGGTGTGTAGACACATAGCATGCTTTGGGACTTGGACCAATGCTGGCATTGTGAATGACTGACTAAGTTGGGTCATTGTAAATATGTGGGACTAGGGGAGGGTGGCATATGTGAGCTGTGGACACAGCACCCCTTCTTTGAGAGATTAAAAACACACTGATGGAGATGCAGGAGGAAAAGATGTAATGTCTGCTAAAGCAACAAGTTGCCATTCTTTAAAGCCACTGTGTAACAGAAAAAGAAAGTCATGGACAAAGTCAAACCTTTTTTCCCTCCTTACTCGTTGGTGATGTTCCTTTTCTCTAATATGCTAATTCTTGTATGTCTTCGTTTGCCTGAACCTCATCTTTTCTATAACCAGAGAAGCTAAAGCTGGTCGCTAAGACATGACCTTACTCCAACAATCCAATGCTCAGTGAGCAGCACCGTGACTTTCTGGACAAGCATCTGTTGTATCACCTCTCTGCTCACCCATTAGTAATGCTGCCTTGCTTGCACAGCACTCGGCCAACAGATGAGCAAGATATTAAATCAAATTTCCTTCTGCCCATCTTGCACTGTTCCCAGGTGAAGTCCAAGGAATCAGTGATAAATACTCCTCTTAAAGCCTCAGATTCAATCACATTTATTGACTAGGTTGTTATGGAGTACAAAGCACATATCACAGGCAACTGTCACCAGAGACAAGCTTGGAACTGACCTGCATCTGGGAAAGCACCGTTTCCATTTAAAAAAAAAAACCCAACAAACAAATAAATTTATTTTATAAAATTAAATTATGAAATTGTGTATAAATACAAAATTTATTGTATTTAAAAAAATAAATCTGGTGCCAAATATTCTAAAGGTTCACTGTCTGTCACTGATAGGGGAAAACAACTGCCTTTCCTCAGTAAGGCATTTTGTAATAGAGGGAGGCAAACAGTAAGTGTTTTGTCATGAGAAACAGCCTCTTCTGTGTGCAGAAGCGCTGAGCCAGGAGCGTTCTAGGAGACCGGGCCTGTATTTTGATCACCACCTTCAGCAGTTGAGATAGACTCAGATAGATTTTCTAAATCATACACACAATTTATAAATTAAAAACAACAATGAGAAATTCAGATCACTTAGTCTCCTGGACAGAGAGTGTGAAATCCTTGTTCTGTGCTCAAAGGTGTGACATCCATGTTGGACACCTGTCACGTGGTTTGAACAGTGGGGCACCTGTCTGTCCCCATTGGCCAATAGCCTGGGGCAACAGGTTTTCTGAAGTAGGCACTGGTCTCTTAGTTACTTGAAGATTATTGTAAAGATGTCAGGAATATATATCACCTGAGAAGGGATGTAAGACATCAGTGGTGTTTGATATGTCTTTCTCCTTTGTTGTTGTGGGGTTTTGTTTGTTTTTTGTGGGTTTTTTCCTCCCCTGTTTCATTTTGGCTGTACAGGCAGCCACCCCACCTGTAATCCCATTCCAAACACTGGGTAGGTGAGCACCCAATCCTGCCTGGGGCTGCAATCCAGCCCCTGGCCTGCTCACAAGTCAGGAAAGCCTAGAAGTCGCACGATACAATATCCAAACACAAGGATTCAGTTTACTAATTACTACCAGTGGGATTTTCACCCAGAGGATCTATCTGTGACGGTAACGAGGTTGCAAGCATTGCTTTCCATTGATGAACATACAGCTGCACTCAAAGCCTGAACTGTCTCAAGGCAGGAGGATGACAACTAACCAAACATTTTACAAACAGATGGCTTGTGTTGTTGTGACATAAATCTACCATAATCTGATGTAAAACAGCCACAGCTCACCAATGATTAAGAAATATTTTTTGTTTACATTCTATTTGCCTTTCTGAAAGCCTTAACTATGAGCTCAAGGAGCGCCCCTTGGGCAAGGAGATCGAGTGGAGGTGGTTTTCAGTATTTAAATGAGTTGGTCACAGAAAGACAATGCCTAGGTGGGCCTGGCTTCATATTAGTTTGAACAGGAGAAATAATTTTGTCCACATTGTCGCTGTGGAGGTCCTTTTGTTAGTAATGGGCTGAAAAAAATGAAATATACATAAATCTGGTATCTATGACTCACCAGACAATTCACAGAGCAGACTATTGGAGGTAAAACTTCAGGTGAAGTATTTGCCACTCATATTAATTATGAGAAACTGTTGTCTGAAAGCTGGTCTTAATGCATTGCCCTCACGACTCATCACAGTTGCCTCTGAATCACTCAGAAAATTCTCAGAAGCAAGGGAGGGAGAGGTGTTAAAAAAGAAGCAGTCAAGACTATCCTGATTTTCTCTGCATGTATTTGCTAAACCAAGGGAAAAAAATAATCCCACCTGAAGCAGAAAGTCAAGATGCAAAATGGAAATTTACAGGCAGAATTTGCCATCAACTAAACATCAGCCTGAGTGGCCTCAGACCTGGCCCCTAAAGCAGAGTCCCATCTCACCAAGTCAAACTGCAGAGAAGCAAAGTTAGGATTTTTGTGCCACTAACTGAGATTCTCGCATCTAACATTTGCCCTGTGCTTCAGCTACAGGCGTTTGTTTGGGGTTTTTTTCCAAGTGAAATTTAAGAGAGATGTTTAGGAAGAAGCTTCAAACAGAATTTAGTTTGAGCTTTAAGACTGGCTGATTCATGGGTCTCCTACAAAAAGGCTCAACTTAATGGAGGACAGATGACCCATTTTTCATTCAGTCAAACTTTGCAGATTTTTTAACTGTACATAAATAAACCTATCCAGTTTTCTACCTAAAAAAAGATACAGTACAAGTATATCCTGATCTAGATGATAAATACCAAGTTGACTTTTGCTCCCTGCATTCCCAGATCTTTTGTTAGCGCTAAACACAGGTGTTGCAGGGAGACATCCCAGGCTTCCTGGGAGAGAGCTGCCTGAGCTGTGTCTGCTGCCAGTGCTAACAAACTTCTCATCCTGCTCCTGGGATCACACTGTGGGAAGGCCGTGTCGGGTGGGCCAGAGCGGAGGGAGACCCTTGCTGAACATTGTTCCTGCAAGATCCAGCCTTGCAAGACTGTCTTGTCTTGGGCAAGCAATCCCCTCTCTTGGAGCAGCTGGCTTGAGGAGGGCGACTTAGCTTCCTTACCTGAGCAGATTGACAGGACTGAGTTTCCAAGTTGGAGAAGAGAAGGGAAATCATTACGTAGTCACCACTGCCATGCTAGTGCGGTCGTTCCAGAGCAGCACTGCACTAAAACGTGGGACCATATCTTTTATAGAGCGGTGGAAAAGCAGACCTACATGGGCAATGCGCACGGCATGGTGTCTCTCAGGCTTATTTTGGCTTTAAACGATCTTATTTTGTCTGTGTTGTCTGTGTATTGACATGACAACCAATGGGCTAAAACTTAGCTAAGCACTGACCTCTCTGCCATGCGATTTAAAGCTGTCTCATGGAGAAATGTTTGAAAGATCACCCGCTGTAACTGAAGTGTTCAGCAGCAGGGCAAAGAGAACTACAGCACATGAATACAGAGAGGACTGTCCCTATGGTAATTCTGGCAGGTGGCATAAGGTTGCAAGCAAGTAATAGAAAATTTAAAAACTAATGAAACAAGATTAACATAGGCCACTCCGTTAGTATTTGTCTTCCCAAACAGCTCAACCCTGATTATATCCTCACGAAATTAAAACACTGTACTTACTGGCAGCAAAGGGATATTAGGTAAGAATGCCGTTTGTGGATGATTGACTTGCATTTCCTTTCAAACTAAATGCATGCACTTGAGTGCTTCGGAGCCACAGAGAGCTGCTTCTCTGACAGGTAACTTGAGCAATAGAACATAGGGTCCAGTACTTCATCCTGGGTGAAATAAACTGCATAATCAGACGCCCAGGTGAACACAAGACTTCTACAGACTTTCATAAATTCATATGGTGTCTGTGCATGAGAGATGTTGCCTACAAAAAATCTGATCAGGGGAAAAACATGAACAAACTTTTCCTTATGCATCCATTGTCCTCTGTATTTTAAACAGACTGAAGTAATTTGAGAAGATGTAGGGTATGTGGGGATTTGCCTTCTTGCAGTGACAACACAAGTAAGTTTTGTTATAAAATACCCATCACCACTGATTTTTGGTATTCCTTTACCACAAACCGAGGGAGTGGTTCTGCAGGTGAAGACATGTTTAAGGACAGACTTCCCAGAAATTGGTTTTACTCTTCTCAATACACGTGACTTTCTCTAGCTGCCAGAAGTCTGCACAAGGGAATTGAAGGGCAGACCTTAGGCCCAACTTTTCCCATTTGGCTGCTTAAAGCTGGGCAGCAAGAGGGGTTTATGTACCTGGCTTGTTAGCTGGTAGTATTGGGCATTTGCACAGTCACAAGTGATAGATGCTCAGCATTCCTGCAAACTAATCTTACTACTAAAGTGGACTCCATGCATATTTAGAAGTCAGATTTCCAAGAGCCTGAAGGGTCATATGGCCCTTTGGGTGCACCAGTCCAACAGTTAGATGTCACAAGCATGTATAAAATATACACATCACCCTTCATATGCCTAAAGCTCCATGACATTGGTAGCATCTTTCAGGTATAAAGAGTGCAAAACCACACGCCTGAGTCCTGAAATGCCCAATGGGTGAATGAGCTTCTGAAGTCTAACGCACAAAATACATATTCTTCTTCCTAGGTCACAGCCTGTCTCCCAAGACTGAACACAAGAAGACAATTTGAGACACACTGAAGGCTTGTTTCAACTCCTTCTGTAACCCATCACACACAGAGTTTCTAAGCACTCTAAGTTTTTGGTTTGTACTCCAAGATCTATTTCTCCCATCACTGGAAAGGGCTGCTTATTAATGTCTCTGTCATCCCCCAATAATACATTACTCCTCATGGTGGCAGGGCAGCTCATCGATGCTATTTCTGCTCCCTCCTGTGTTTTAATAATTCGCTCTTGGTTGTCACCAGCAGAGGCTCAGGTTCACTTCACCCCCACCTTTAGACACTCAAGCAGAGGCACCTGACTTAAGGGCAATGTCACTCACAGCAGGCAAATGTAAAGAGGTGCCAAGTGAGAACCAGCAGCAGCTGGTCAGCTGTCTCTCACTGGAGATGCCTCTTGGTCTCCATCAGATGCAGAAGTAGCCTGCAGTGACTGTACTTTTGATTTCAGCACTCCCTGGAGCAGGATGCAGCTCTCTACTGTGGAATTGTCTATTTTGTTCAGGCTAAGTTATCTCCTTCCACCCCTTCTTAGACCAGGAAATTTGTGCAACTATGGGCTGCACTCCTTGGTGCTGAAGCCCTGGGCATACACTCTCCTGCACTCTGGAGGAAGTTTCTGAACACATCAACACAATTTCTTAGAGGGGACCAGCCCCAGACAAAGAAAATTTGGGGAATTAATAGGTGGAACTGGCCTCTCTTTGTTTCTGAAAAAAAAAAGGAAATCCCTATCAATGCATTCTATTATAACAGCTGGAAAATAAATTATATTTATGTCATCAATTATATTTATATAATCATAAATTATATTTATGATGACAGTCATGCTGATTTATATTTTATTATAAATTATTATCAGAGTTATTCCATGTAATATTTGTATTTGGCTTTCAGGGGCTTATCTCACAGAAAGAAAAAGGGTCAGTGACCTCATATCTCACATGAAAGATAAAGACACATAAACTGTCTAAACAGCCACCTCACTATGCACGGAGAAGAAAATAATTTTTATGCAAATAAGAGTCTGAGAGCAAAATGCCTTTCTCTCTCACCTCCTTTCTATTTCATGATTAAATAAATCATAAAGCTGTCACTAGAGACCACACAGAAAGAGGTCTCAAATGGTAGAAATGAGAGCTTTCTGCATTTGTCTATTTTTAATTTCAAAAGGTATTTTGAATTAAAAAAGAAAGAGAGGAAAAAAGAGCATGATGCTGTTCGCATGTCTGATTTCCCAGGAGTACAAACAAGCTCCGTGTCCTCTTGTAATAACACAGCGAATTTTCAAATCCAAACACAAATAAATGAAAATTAAACTATGATCCATAAATTTAATTGAGATTCACAGTGTCCGATGCTTTTCAAATTCAAATTGCCACCAGACAGTGCATCTTTTTGCATAACTTATGCATCTGAAGAGTAGGTGATAGCTTCTCCCCTCTCTTTTCCTTTTTTTTTTTGTAATGGATAGCTATACTTCAGTGCTGGAATTCTTGCACTGAAGTATAGGTGATTAATAATGTATCATTTTTCATTGATGCACCGTATGATATTGTACAGTCTTCAGAGTGCAGTACAAAAAGTGAGCAGGGAAAACCAAGCAATTTTGTCTTGAAGAATAGTCCAGAATGGAAATCTTCTGGTTTTAGAGCAAATGCCCAAAGGAAACTACAATTGTCTTGTGTCAGAGGTCTTGGGTCTTTGGTCTTCAGTAAGTAATATCAAACGCCCCAGTGGTAACAGAGAATTCTGTGCAGACCAGCCATATCACTTTGGAAATGAAATATACATGTCTTACCTAAAGAGGGTAAGACAGAATTTGGAGCTGCAAGAACTAAATCATGGACAGTGTCCAACAAAATGGAACTACTCCAGAGGAGATGTTATGGAATAGTTAAGGTTGACTTTACGGTATTTGCATTCAGGACAACTTCAGTGGGTAGGGAAGTTCTTAGTCCTCGATCTTGTAGATGTTGCAGCTCTTAATTAGAGTGGTCTAGGGAAAAAAAGACTTTTTCTGTGGAAAAATGTTTTTAAAGCAGGGGTATTTAAAAGCACACAGAGTCTTATGTGTCTAAAGGGTTGGGTTACTCCCAGCTACATGGAGATTTCAGGGCCATGTTTGGTACTCCACACTCACTGGGAATGTGGGAGAGATGTCTTTGGATATCTTTTGGTGGAAAAAGGATCTGAAAATGAGTCTCCAACATGTGGGGTTTGTGGTGTGGGCCGAGGTGTGAGGGAACCCTCTCCACGGTGGTGAGAGGTGATGGCTTGGAGTGATGGCTAGGGCCTTGCTCCCTGGAGGCCCCCATAAGACATCCCTGAGAGACCACCAGGGGTGTGCTCATGATGGGACCCCCAGCAGCAGGATTATCCAGTGCTTTTTTGCTTCTTGATGTTTACCCCTCTGATGACAACCATTACTCTCCAGATCTTCCTCCCCTATTTATTGTACTGAACAACCTTGAGGCTCTTCAAATCTCCTGCCAACCCACATCTTGCTGGTTATGTGAACAGCCACTGAAATATAAGCCCATATATCTGAGGGAATAAATGTCTCTCTACATTTTGAACCAGGGAGATGCAATGTTTAACCATGCAGGAGTAAGCTGAAGGGTGGCATTTCAAAGGTACAAGGAAGAAATGTTTTAGGCAGCTTGTATTGTGAACTAGCATGATGTTTTTGGATGGGAAGAAAGGGGGAAAAATCCTTGAAAATCATGTAGGAACATCACCAGAGACACTGTTTGAACTGTTAGTTAATGGTAAAACGAAATATTTCCTACCCATGAAAGTACAAATCATGTATTGAATCAGATTCCAAAGATGATGTAGTATGATAAGAAATGCCAAAAGTGATATGCAGAATGCTAACTCCTGTGAGAAAATAAGAAGAGTGCTTCACTAGTGTTGTCATGATGCAAACTAGTTAATATCACTATATTTGATGAAAAAGTTCTGTTTTCACAGCACTTTTCCATGATACCCTTTAATTGGAGGAAGGGAGCAAAACCAGTGGTGTCAGGAGCATCAGATGGGATAAAAAAACCCAAAACAAATACAGCATTTCAGAGTGGATCGTATAAAAATCACATGCAGGAAAAAACCAAAGTTGAAGTTCACGTATTTAAAAATGATCCCTGTCACATGACAGAGGCCATTTTGCTTGTGACACAGACACATTTCAGCTCATATCTGTAAATCCAATCATGGTGTCATCTCATGGCTTTACCCTTCCTAGCTTGGTCACTCTGTTTTTTTGTGTTCAGTAGACTTGGCACCTTTCTGCTCAGGCTTTCCTACTCCTTCCTCTGTCTTCAGCTCAGGGGAAACTACAGATTCAGTTGGATCCCCTGCTCCAGCCTCCCTCCATAGAGTCACAGACTGGTCTGGGTTGGAAGAGACCTTAAAGACCATCTAGTTCCAACCACTCTGCTATTGGCAGGGACACCCTCTACTAGACCAGGTTGCAATCCCCAGAACCACTTCCTCTCTTCTCAACATCTTCCTCCTCCCAAAATGTCAGGGTCACTCTTGATTCAGGAAAATATCAAAAACCAGCACCCCAAATTTACATGCCAATGGGAACTGACATCTTTCTGACGTGCCTGTTTTTATTCCCAGTGCCTGATGATGAAGAGACATGGGTACTAGACTGCTGCTTTTGTGTGACTGAAAACCACTGCCACTGTTTTTTCAGACAGTTGGCCGTATCAAACCTTAGTTTTGCTCCTTTGCTTTTTGCTGGTAAATTAGGATCCAGGAATGCAGACCATAGTCATGCAAGCTCCCAGGGAATGAGCAGCAAGGATTTTACCTGCCTGTGGTGACGTTTGGCTGCCCAGTCAGTCATTAATGGAAGTTATACAAAGAAAGAGCAGCAATTAATTTCATTGTGAATTTATCTGCTTTTGCCAGCTCATTTGTCATATACTTTAGAAGACAAGGTCATAGCAGATTTGGTAATTTTAAAATACTTTTTTTTTTTTTTTAAATTCTACTCAAATATTATCAGATCCTGACTTGAAAAATTACTGCTGAGATTTGGGTGGTCAAATGTTGCTTTTGGTAACACTGAAGCCAGCGAGAACCCTTCCACCACTAAATTCAAGTGTCATTGACTAAAGCCTCCAATGTCTCCTTTTATTATATCTGTATGAATTCCTTCTCCTTTGAACTTTTTGCCCATCACATACGTGATGGTTTATCACAGTTGGGCTGCTTTATGTACACTAAATGTTTGACTCCAACTTTAAAGGAAACAGCACAAATTAACACATACACACACAAACACACATGATTACATTTCATGGAATCACTCTCTCTCTCTCTCTCATCACACACATACCTGTAATTGATTTGTTAAAACATACTGCTTAAGCCTGTAAATCAGGATGGTTTCAATTAGAGACTGCTGCTCATGGGCTGGTAGCCAGGCACTAGAGCAGGAGGTGGTATAGTGTGCAAATCCCTCACACAGAGCTCCCTCAGCTCAGCTCCTTGGATCTTTGATCCATGTGGAGTTTGTACACATATGCAGAGGAAGGAATACTAAAATTCAGGTTACACCAACTCTAACACTGTAATTGTAAGGAAAACACCCTCCCATACCCAAGACATAAGTCTCTGTCATCTCATGCTGTTGGTACTCTAACACATAAGTGGGATATTTATCTTCATGCTTTCCTTTAGTCAAGTCCCCCAAGTATCCTTGGAGGAAACCTTCTGCAACAGATTGCAACCCAGGAAACCACACTGCTTACTGAGAGGCAGCAAGCCACACAAGAAGGCTCCAGGTAGCTGTTCACAAGGGGAAGCCGTACGCTCCAGGTGCAGCCACAGAGCTGCGGAAGCCAAAGCCAAGCCATAGCTGCTCTACCAGTGGTCGTATGACAGTGTGTGATGTACACAGGCTTTCAACAGGTGCTGAGAATAATCTCATGCAGAGGATTTGCCTGCGGCTAATGCATGCAAATATCTGACTGAGCAGAGTCATCGCCAGCGATTCCGACAGCTCCTGAGCATGTGCACGAGCAACTTGGACAACAGCTTGCACAAGTGAGGTAGTACACTAGTAGTTAAGCACAAGCAACCATCAGCATGCTACTCTGAAGCTGAAAAGTCAGCCCGTCACATACTGAAACCATCTGCAAATCCAGTGGGTTTGCTGAAACGACAATTTATGCTGTTTCCATATTTCTGAAATTATTCTTATCCTTTAGCATGCAGAGGAAAATCACATCACATTTCCCTCAGCAGTCGCCGTTCCCGCCTTGCTGTGCGTCACAGCCCGCTGGGGCGGCTCCCGTTGCACTGACCTTGGATGGCGCTGCAGCGGCATTACTTTCCTTACCACTCCCTGGCGCACTCTCCTCAATCGCTGTCGCTGCCGGGGCTTCTGCCTTCTTTGCGCTTGTTTCCAGAGAAACAGGAGGCCCTACTTTCCCCAACCTACTCACAGGGGTTGAGCTTGAACTGCTTGGTTGCCGTGACTGAGCCTTATACCAGCTAGGGTAAAACAAGGGATCGACGGTTTCTGCTGTGGCCGGCACTTGAGTGTCAGACTCTGGGGTCTGTTGAGAACCACCTGGTGTCACAACCTCATCCTTAATCAGGACAGATAAAGAGAAGAACAAGCAGAGTGCACCACATTACCCTCCTGCCATAGCCACGTTGCTCTGCATGTCATGTGTGCTATATCTCACTGCAAGGAATGGACCTGTCCTAATACACAGTCCAAAAGAATTACAATGATAACATGAAGCAAAAGCAACCGTTGTTTGGATAACACAGGTACAGGAAAAATAATGGCTAGCCAAGAAATACAACAGGAGGGTAGAATTAGCTGGGAAGGGGATGCTGAATGAGAAAGGAATGAAGAAGTGATTCCTCAACTCAGATAAACACCCATGTCAGTCCTAAAAATGTAAGAAATTCCACATAAGAACCCCCTGAACCAGTACCAGCCATGAGCAACAGGCATAGGTATCTTTGAATGGTCTTTTGGATTTTGGATGAAGAACAACATGTTTTCCCATGAGTCTGCTGATATGAGCAGTCAGAATAAGGGAAATACAAAGACACTGGAGAGAAACATTTGCCCACCAGCCTTGCTGTTAATGCTACAAGCCGAGCACAGCTGCACTTTGCCAGGAAGAGGAGTAGCAGTCTGAACCACACCTCTCCACTTGCATCAAGCTCTCAGGTCTTGCCCACATGGTACCTGCTATCACCACAGCTTTTCTGCTTTGCCTTTCTTACACCAGAAGGCAAAAGCTGAAAGACAGGTATCCCACACAGCACAGTGCCCACTTGCTATGTCTGACTCCATGTCTGACCGACTCCTAACGGCATTTCACAATTGCTAGGGCAGCATGCCCTACCTTTCCCATTTTAGCCTTAGAAGTAATATTAGTCAGCGAATTGCTTATGTTCAGTTCTTGTTTGCATCACATCCTACTGCAGTAAAGCTATATAAGTTTAGTTAAGTCAGTGCAAATCTTCAAAAAACAGACTAGTTAAATCAGGAAAGCCTGATTCAAGAGCATCTTCACACAACTGGTGCAAACTCATGTATGTTTTAAAATCGAAGCAAGAATGAATCTACAGTATTTATTTTCCCTTGTTTTATGTGGAGAGCTTGCTATAATCAAAGATTCTCCTCTTGTTTTCACCGTGAGCTCCTCAAATATCACAGCAATCTTTACCTGCCCAGAAACTTCACTGTGTATGTTGTACAAGAGGAGAATTTGCTAAGCTAACTGTATCTAAGGGCAGCTGAAGTAGCACATGAAGTATAATTTTTTTACGTAGCTCTTTTTTGCCTCATTCTAATAGAATAGGCAATTATTGTCTTGTTCTAATAGAATTCCTTAAGAAAAAGAGCTGGACTAAATTATTCACACCCTGAATCAGTTTGCTGCTAGGTTGTAAGAAGTAGTTGCCACTTCTGTTTGGTGCATGATCTCCCTGCATCTACCTGGACGACGATGACCAGACCCTAGGATGACCAGAGCAGAAGGTGGCAAAAGCCATTCACAGAAAATGGATTAGGAGTAGGATCTAAACATCAGTGGTGGAAAGCTCACTAAATCCAGAGGGAAACCCAAATTATCTTAGTATAAATGTTTTAGCAACCATTTCCTTTATAACAGTTAGTCTTTGTTAAATCACAGCAAGCAGAACATCCACTGTAATGTACTTAGCTCCCAAACCAAATCTTTTCTATTTATATCTTATGTATCCCATATATATCTTAATTTGTCTAGCAATGTAATTTTTTGCCTATCAAGCAACGTATATGCAGGCTGAGAGGACAGGATACAGTTGTGTATATGTGTACACGGGCAATAAACAATTTTGCTCTCCAGTGCATCGACTCCCTTAGCTGTGCTTCTGGCATACAGTGCCTATGGACACAGGGGAGGGTTTTCTTGCTCTGCCAGGGCACACTCAGCATAGCTAACAGGGAAATGGGACACAGGGGCAGTTACCTGACCAGCCAGGGCAGCAGGTATTGGTGCCATGGACAGTTCAGCTGGGGGCTCTCCCACTGCGCTCTGTGGTTTGGGGTCCTGCTGAGGGGGTTGTGATGGTCTCTCAGCCCCTTCCTCCTCCACCTGTTCCTCCTCCTCCTCTCCTGATGACTCTGTGTGGACTTCATCCAAATCTTCACCCTCCACTGTCTCCTCCTTCCTCTTCCTCCTCCTCCTCTAATAGGACACAGGTAAAAAGACAGGGCTGAACATCATGTCAAGATGGTTACCACCCTTTTATAATTAAAATGCCATTCACAGTTGCATGGCCAAGCTACTGATACTGGCAGGGGACATGGGTTGGGCAGAGAGCATCAATGAGGAGTCCATCCCATTAGCCTGTACTGGGTTCTGCCATGGAGCTGCCATCAGGTACTTTGCAGCAGGGAGGACACTGATCACACAAGATTTTTAAAATCTTCAGCTGGCCCTTTCCATAGGAAGAAGGACAGAATATCCTGTCAATGCAGTCATCTTCATGAGGGATGTGCAGCACAGTCCTGCACTTTTTGGGGAAAGGATACATGGTCTGGTACAATCTGCCATGAAAAAAGTCCCTCTTGCAATGTTATCTGTGTGTTTGTTTTAAACACCACTGAAGTCGTCACAACAAATCTTTGCCAGGTCAGTGCTTTGCAATACTTTACTGGAGGTTTGGGACACAAACCTTCCTAAAGCCAGACTGTCAAACTTGGTCAAGCCATTGCTTTTGCATCAGCTGACACATCCTGTGGTCAGCAGTTGTGGCTTGGCTCATTTCCAGAGGGAGCCCTCTAACAATGCATTTTAATCACACTATTCATCCTCACTAATGTCAGATGTTGTTCAGAGCCATCCTACACTTCAGAGAAATAAACCTAGATGGGTGCATTAACCCAAGCTCTGAATTGGCTGCACATTTTGCACCAGCTATAGTTCTGCCTGAGTATGTAGAAGGAATGTAGATCAGCAAATGAAGTAACACCCCCATAACGGAGAAGTGTTTCTGCAGACCAATTCACTCATACAAGCAGAATGCTGAACCTCTGCTTCCAGGTCCTCTGACTGCATGGGACCTCACTGACTGCAGTAAGAGTTTCAAATGCAGGACTAAACTATGGATTCTCAAAACCCTTACTAATGCCTTGTCCCCAGGTGGTGGGTGTCACATTCCCCATCACATGGTGGAGGTGTGTGCCTGGAGGTCACGATCTCCTGCGTGGAAGGAATGTGGCAGCTGTAGCTGTTCGCAGGGGTAAACGGGGCACAAGGCTATCCCTCCCTGGACAAATCCCTGGAGGTTCATGGCCTTGTGAGATGGCACCTGCTCCTCTGCGGCTGACTGGGGCCACAGCTGCTGTCCCGCTACATGAGACCTTGTGCCAAGTATGGATAGTCTTTGGAAGCTAACTGACAGACCAAGGTCTGTGCAGCAGGCGTGGAGGGTCCCTCACAGGGAGCAGCCGTGCACTCCAAAGTTAGTATAGGTAGTGACAGGAGGGTAGCAATGGGTGGTATCTACATGAGGCTTAACTGGGCTAATGAAGGTAAATGTAAATGTGTGAGCAGAATCCAGCACTAGCAAGAAAACTGGAGATATCTGGACTATTTCTGCTGATTTTTAAAGAGGAGATGTCTGCCGTTTTGAAGAATTTATCTCCATTGACTCCTTGTGGCTTACACTGTGAGATAAAGCACAGGTGAGCCTAGATTGCAGGCTACTTTGGTCAACATAGAGTTACAACTTTGCACTATTATGCAGACACACTAAGCATGATTAGTCATGATGCCATGACACATGGCATGACACAAGGTGTTAAATGTATGAAGAATGATGACAATTTTTACCTCCCTCCACAACTCTGTGATGTTGAGTTTCAATTATGTCTGTTACATTCCTCAATTAGTATAATAAATGAGTTTTTAAAAAGTCTTACATAAGTACTTCTTTTAGTATTAAACATTCTATTTCTTTAACAATTTTCTAGAGCAGACAGGTCATCCAATCACGCCGTGTAGGGAAAAAAAGGACTTTACAAACTGAGATAAAAGCTGAATTTTGTGGTCCTCCACATGAGGAGTCAATAAAGATCATGGGCTTAGGAAAGTGTTGAGGCCACTTAAAAGGTAAGATTGATGGTTGCAACAGGTTATTTGATATTTTTTTAACTGTGATGGAGTTTTGCTTTTGAATATAATTGATACAAAATTGTCTAGTTACATATTGGGGTGGAAAGAAATATCTCATTCAAGTTTTCCTACTTGGTATCCTCATGTAAATTACATACAGCTGCAATTTAAGAAAGCAATTTAGGTGAAATAAATTACATACCTCTGTCAAAATCAATTTCTCGTATTATCTTTTCCTCTCTACTGAGGTTCACTGTGAATTGGTTCATATTTTCATACCCATCCTCTATTTTTTCCATTTGAAATCCTTTGGATGCTTCAGTAATTCTAAACCAGAGATATTGGTTATTGGCATTTAGATTTGCAGATAAAATTTGTAATTTGTAGTTCATTATAAGATAAAGAGTCTCAAGTTTGAATACTTACTTTTGTAGCAATGTTTTGGCATTCTGTGGAAAGAAAAAGGAAATAACCAACTTCTTAAATGGTTCAATTTTTTCAGAGGTTTTATACACTGAGATCTAATCCTTAACACTGGCTGCTTCTAAACACACTAACATGGATCTTACAAGTGGCTACCACGAGATCTACGAGTGAGATCAAATTTGGATGGTAATTAATATACAGCTGAGTAAACCTGTTAGTTCACTGAAGATTTTTAAATTAAAATGTGAAACATGTATGATTTCTACCAAAATTAAAATATTTTTTCTCTTTTTTTGTGTGTATGTTTATGGTGAAAAGCAATTGTTCTGTTACTATCTTTAGTCACAGCAACTAGACCTTTGACTGTCCATAAGGGCATACTTCTGGAGCCAAAACATTTTGTCTGGAAAGTTTATTACACTCTTCAAAGGCAATTCTTTGAAAATAAGTGTTTGGGTTTTGGTTTGTTTGTTTGCTATTTGGTTTTTTGTTTGGGTTTAATTTTGGTAGAAAACAACCTTACAGCCTTTAATATAGAGGAATTATAAACTTGCAGGACAGAAATTCTACACCAATGAATTCAGTGGACAGGCTGCTAACGGTTTCCTAATCAGCTCTCACGAAGAAAAAAAAAATGAAGTAAAGGCATAAAAGCATGACTTAGAATATACATACTTAATTCTTGGGAAGTTAATAGCTCTGACAATATATAAATAAAACCTAGAACTCACATAAGTTCATATACCCATATATTATAGTGAGGGGACAATAAAGATATGGTTGGAAATGTTAAAATTCCTGTTTCTTCTAAGGGGGCCAGAAACTCATACATGGGATAGTGGTTTTTGGTGCAAGTAGCAAATACTCACATTCTTGGTTTACATGCTATTCACAAGAAGACTATTCATTTGTCTGTGCTGATGTAAGCATTTAAAAAATGAGTTTGTATAAACGTTCACTCAAAGATGACCAAACTCTGAATGTGCCTAAAATTGAGAAATGCTTAAATAGTATTTTGATAAGCCCATCATTCTTTATCTATCTCTATTTATAGACTTTATACCTGCAAAAACACAGCCATTTCTGGTTCTTCCATGAACTGGATTCCTGATTCAACCAGCTTTGAGACAGCTTCCAAATGATCCGCATACTTCTTCATCAGGGAGCGGACGTGTTCCAGTTTCTCCTCTTGGGTTCTAGTGATTATTTGTGTCATCTCATTTTTTCTTTCTTCCAGTACAGAATAGAGATAATCAAATTTTTCACATAGCTGCTCTTTCTGTCGTCTGCAGCATTCCTGTGAATAATTTGGTTTATGTTAAACATGTTATGTTCTTAAAAGAGTTTCTATTTTTACAGTTACTTGGAAGCATTTTCATCAAAGAAATTCCTCTTTCTGAACAGTGAAAAGGATTCTGAATGACCCCAGAGACTTTTATAATTTTCAAAGTCCAAGCTATTGGAACAAAAGTTTCAAAACTGTTCTCAAACTCTGGGTTTCAAACCACTGAAAGCCCCCAAACAGGTTATTGTATAACTTGTCAGCATGCTAAAAAAATGTGAAAGGTACTTATGATGTCTGTAGTGATACATGAAAGTCGGCAGAAAAAGTGGGGAAAAAAAACCCCACCATATTAGCAGCTGAGTTCATTTGCACAAACAGAATGGTTTTTAAAAGAGATCATGGAATCATAGAATGTTTTGAGTTGGAAGGGACCTTAAAGATCATCAAGCTCCAAACCCCCTGCCATGGGCAGGGACACCTCTCACTAGACTAGGCTGCTCAAGGCCCCATCCAACCTGGCCTTGAACACCTCCAGGGAGGAGGCAGCCACAGCTTCTCTGGGCCGCCTGTGCCAGGGCCTCACCACCCTCATAGTGAAGATTTTTTTTCCTAATATCCAATCTAAATCTATCCCCTTCCAATTTAAAACCATTCCTCCTCATCCTATCACTCCATGCCCTTCTAAAAAGTCCCTCCCCAGATTTCCTGTAGGACCCTTTCAGCTACTGGAAGGCCACTACAAGATCTGTCCGGAGCCTTCTCTTCTACAGGCTGAACAACCCCAGCTGTCTCAGCCTGGAGAATCATATCAAATCAGCTCTGGCAAAATTTTTTTTTTTTTTTTTTTTCCTGCTTAGAACCTGGAACTATCCTGACTGGGCTTGATTTTCACATATGCTCTCCTAGACTCTATTTTGACAATAGGTTTCCATTATATTCCACTTACTGTGCACTAAATGAGGTAGAGGTACCACAGAGAAAATGGTGTGTGACAAAAGCACAAAGACAAGAAGCAAGAACTGGGTTCCAATCCTACCTTCAGGCACTGATTTTCATATCATTTTTTGAGACACTTTTATTGTCCTTCCAACCAGACCACATAACTTATTTCACTGAGTAAGGAGGATGGGTTTGATGACTGCTTCATTGAGAGCTCTCTAACAAGAACACGCTGCACTTGCAAGGGATGATTTAAGAGAAGGAAATTGGAGACAGGTTATCTATAATGTCTGAGGTCTACCAAATAGAAGTATTTGAGTCATCTGAGTGCCCCAGGGCACACAGATGGGCATAACCTTATTGTGGTTATATCTGGTTGCGGATGGTGGTGATTATTTAAATCTCTTTCCTAGGAATTGAGGCTAAATCAATTCCTCATCTTCATCCCTTGAGGCATAACACTGAGATCCTGGCAGCACAGGATTATTAACAGTCCCACAGTACTTTTGGAAGTATTAAGACTGATTATTCATAGCACTTAGCTAGAGACAATCCCACTTTTTTCTTGACTTCCAGCCCTAGCTCTTTCCAATGGGTGGTGACATTCTGCTCTGTATCCTTCAGAGGAGAGAGCCTTTTGAAAGCAGATGTATGGCCAAAATCATTGTCTATGGTAAGGAGTGAATACAGACCTTGTTGCATTGACCCAAGTATCCACCTCTGCTTCACAATGAGGAAAACTACACCAAACCAGCACTCCTGCTTTAAAGCTCTTTGGGGGAACCGAAGCCGAAGGGCTAGTGGGAGGGTGGTGGCAGGCTCCTCCTGTCCTTCTGGACATCCTTACCACTTCCCAGAAATTCCTGATTGGTGAATTACAGGGTGGGGATAAGGAAGTTTTCAAATCAAGTAAGTTATGGTTCCTGGGTGTCATTCTATGTTCAGACCTCAAATGACCTCCTTCTCTTTCTCTCCCCTGCTAGCTTTCTTCCTGGCGTTTCCTGCAGTTCTGTTTGCTCCACTCTCCCCTTCGGTTTAGTCTACAATGACCTCATCTGCAACGTCATTCACATAACTTGCAAAACAACCTTAATTTCAAGACAGGTGTGTGCTATCTTTGCCATTTGACACAGGACAAGCATTAGGGGGGAAGAGCAACAGACCGACAGCAGGGTGCCCTGAGATATCCTTCCCTGTCTCTCAAATCTAGCATATTTCCTGCCAGCAGACATTACAGAGATGTGAACCTCAGGAGTCAGAGTGCCAAACAGGTTCCTAACTGCAAAGGCTGAAATTTTTCTGAGATATTCTCCTTCTGTATAAAATGTTCCCGTAGGAAGTCCCTGCCTGATGGAATTACCCGACTCAGACTCTGCCTAATGAAGAAGGTTAACAAGTGCATGACTTGCCATTCTAAAAAGTTCTCAGCCTTTTTGTTGTGTAAAGCGTGGCTACAGCAAAAAGAAAGGAGCTCTTGCCACTGAGCATGGGTTGCACTGCTTGTTCTGAAGTATCTGTATTGACTGCCTGACACTATTAGCCTCTGAAAGAGATATTGTAATTTTTCTTTCATTATTTGACTCATATTCTTTATAGGGTTAAACAGTACTTAATGTCTTATTATTGCTTTCCAGTGTTTAGCATTTTATATGCCCTCTTTTTAATTTTCGGTATAATAGGTGAATTTGCTCTACCTTTGCATCAGTTAAAAGCCACACAAGTATTCATTTTTTCTGGTTTGTTTTTCAGGATTTTAGGCTTGGAAAGGAGCAATAGATAAATTTAGAACTGCAGGCTATTGCTTACTCCAGCTAAGAGGAAAACGATCACGTATTTTCTGCTAAAGCGGATATTTATTGTTCACTGCAAAGTGTTAAGCAGAAAGAAGAGACAATCCTGGATTGGAAGCACTGTTTCCACGTGTGCACATTTCTCAGCTCCAGCTGGAGCTTTTCATCTTCAAGGACAAACTGATGTCAATTCAGACAAAGCTCTTGTATGGTAGGAAATGTGATTTGCTTGAAATGTAACATGGAAGTGCCAAGGTAAGCTCTAAGATCTATTTTCTGCAATCTTTGAATTTAAAGGTGAAAAGCTTGTTAAAAGATCTAAAGGTAAAATGGCTGCACTTTCTCTGGGCTTCGAGTTTAAAGGTTAGACTCAAAACTGAGTGGATGACCCTGAAGAAGCTAGTTTCAGAAACTGTTGTATTTATTAAGGTATTTTTAGCACAGTGTTTTCTCCATACTTCAGACTAGATGTTTGAAGTTTTGTTTCTGGTTCAGCTAGTTCAGCTTAAATGAGTATAAGCTTTTGCTTTTGTATCATTCAAATTTCTGCAGTTAACCTACTTGAAAGGCTTGTTTCTGTCTGCAAAGTCCTGATAGCAGCCAATTTTGTCCTTGCAATGTGAAGGCTTCCTGACTACAAAGTTCTGATGGCTGCTAACACGCTCTCTCATTTACTTGGGCGAATGGTTTTATGTCCTTTGAACCAAACTTGGACTTTTTCTGTTCTTCCTTGCTCTGAGGAAAAGGAGCCCTGGGCGATTGTCTATGTAGGCTGGGGAATCAATTTTTCTAACTAATTAAACTCTATACATCTTGGATTAACCTCTTTTTTCTCTGCACTTTCTCTTTTCTGTTTCAGCTTTGAAGGGTCAATATAATTCTAATTGGGCTGAGAGATGCAACTCCTTTACTAGAGGCTTCATCAAACTCTGATCATAAAATCAATTCATATGAGCTCCTTCAGCCTATTGCTCTGTGATGCTCAAATTGGTCAGAGCTGATATTTGTATTTGCTTTGCCGGTGCAAACTGCTTGGAGGAAATGAAAGCCACCTCTGGTATTGAATGACACAAAACTAATTCCAGCTCTGTCAGAGTAAGACCTTTACCTGAAAATCCAAATTCACAGTAAGAACCCAAACTCTTCCCTCCCACGAGCAACAAAATAAGACTCCTTAAAGGGCAACATATGTATATTAACTAACTGCTTCTGCACAGGAGGTGAAGCAACCAAACACAGAGCTCACTGGCATACTTGGGAGCTGTGGTTGTGGCTACCCTGTGGTTGAGCCTAGGGCTCCGTGCACAGGATCAGTCAGGTCTTAGACTAGTATTGATCTTTCACAGCTTTATAGCTTGATCTTAGATATTAAATGAACTGGGAGTTGATGACATTTTGTTGGATCTGCTTTTAACGTCAGCGATACCCTACACAGCTAAAAATGCTGAACAAGATGTGCTGATAGCAGATTATCCTTACTCCTTGTCCTCAACCACATGACCGTGCCAGAGGCAGGGTGCTGACCAGGATGTATCCCTTCATTCAGGCAGTACAGCTGACGCTGTATAAAGCCACAGGTACTAGTTTAGCAAAATGATGTGGGAAGGCATTTGGAGCAAATGAGGTCTGCTAATGATCATTACCAGCAGTTTAAAAGATACAACTCCACACAGAAACAACTGCGTTACAAGGTGTGGTACCTACCTCGACTGTCTTGCAGGTCTCCTCCAGCTGTGTGACTATCCCTTGCACTCTGTCATTGCTCCCCACCAGGACTGCAATGCCATCACTCAGCTCGGACTAGGCAGGAAGGGGAGAGCAAGCGGGAGAGGTTAAACCCTGTCCTACTTCAGGGCGGCATATCTAACCGTGGGGAGTGGGACACGAACGAGCCGTAGCAGAGTATTAGCTCTTCTCCCATGAGAACTGAAGAACATTGGATCTCTACCTGCCCACAAGTTACCCAGTAGTACTTTGATGTTTGTTTCTTCTCCCAAAACACTGAAAATATTGACAGTTTGAAACTTTTCATGGAGAAGAAGCCGCAGTTTTGAAAGGAGGAAGCACTTTGTTCTAGGAGGCTCTTCTAAATGCTTTTTGTCCAGAGCACTATGTTTCTACAGCCCCCAAATATTCCCTTTGAGTTTGTTGAGACAATAGATTTTCTCCCTTGAAGTTTTGTTTTGTGGTTTTTTTCAATATTCTGGGCCTAGCCATGCCACTGTGGTATTTCCCTGAGGACTGTAGCTCTTGGCCTCAAAGAGGAGAAGAGATGGCCCGTGGACCTGGAGGAACTAGCACATTTACACAGCCACTGGCTGGAGGGCAGTGGGACTGGTGCTGAGAGGGGAAGGAAGAAAAGGGAGATGAGAAGGTGGAGGCTGAGTCACTGGCATGAGGGAAGAAAGAAATAACCTGAGTGTGGGGAGGGGGGTGACTGTGAGGTGTCCTTAGAAGATGAGAGACAGAGAATCCTGTCCCTAAGGAACTTGGGGAGGGTGCTGGGGAGGGTGAGGAGTCCTTGGAATACTGCTGTAGTGACAGAGGGACCTGTGTGTGTGGCCTTCACAGCTTTGTAAAGAATCTTTTGAAGCATGCATCCTGCAGTCTACAGGTTACACCTCTAGTCTTGGGCATGACAGTCCCTTTCTGCAGACATGCTGGGGAGGAAACCACTGCTTGCAAGTCTCCATGCAAAAGGAGTGATCAGGGGCACGGACTTAGTCCAAGAAACTTTTCCCCTTTCTCCCTCTTTTTTGATTGAAATGGATGTTTGTAACTACTTTCCTAAAGCGACTTCTCATTTGTAGTTTCCCCACACAGGCATCTGTGTGACAAAGTTGGAGACTGGGATTGCAAACTTGGCCTGTCTGATTGCTTGCCCCACTGGGACCCTCCAGAAAAATGAGCTGTTTATCTCAGGAGGATAACCCAGTGAGTCAGGTTTTAAATTAATACTGTATTAAAAATAAACAAGTCTTTTACTGGTGACAGCAAGGGCAGAGGATATTAGGTACATCCTGTGCTGCTATTGAATATTCCTGCATTCACTTGCAGGAGGAAGTTTTTCACTTCAATTTTCTGAAAAATGGGATGCTTAAAGGCAAAAGTACCCAATAGATAACTATTTGATCTGTACTGGTCTGTTGTCTTTCCAGCTCATGTACTGGAAATCCCACTGGGTTTTTTCTGATCTAAAAGCACCTCAAAACCTCAAAAAAGAGATCCTCAGCATCACATCAAATCACTGTCTAAAATGTTTACTCACTGTGCTAACAAAAATTGGGACACTGTTAATATCTTTCTGTGTGATTTCTCATAAATTTATTTCCCTGTGTTTCTTCACAGTTCCTACAGATCCAAGTTTTTCACTCACACGTGGGAATGGCAAAGACACACCCAGGCTCCTTTGGAAACTCGCTGGAAGGCCATGAGAATGCTTCCCTGTTTATGCTCCTGCCAGCTGGACCATGAGATACGAAAAGATATTTACCTTCTGTTGCTGGTAAACATTTGTGAGAGGAGCAACTTGACAGTCTTTGTGGGCACCAAAGACTTTGCACAAGGAGCAGGTGGGCATTTCACAGTTCAAACAATAGATATTAATCCTCTCATCTTCGTGCTCTTCGCACATAGGCTGGTCACACTTCCTTTCAGGTCTGCAAAAGAAAAGAAATTTAAAAACCACCTTGGTGCTTGTGAGTTTCTGATGACAACATTAGGGTATCAGCATGAAATCACGTGCATGTACATAGCAGTGTACAAGGTGGGCCTGCAGGGTAGACTTAAACCTGCCACGTAGGATGACTGAATAGACAGCAGTACAGCTTAATGTCCTGACACAACAGGATGTGATGATAATATAGCAACATGACTTCACACGGGGATTCCAGCTGGGAGTGTGACTTAACCCTTGCTCATATTTAAAAATGTAAATAGCCTCACTAAGACTGATCTCAGACTACTCATGTACTTTAATTAGTGTGTTATCCGACATCTGTCTGAAATACGAAACATATGTAATTCCTTTAGAGGCCATCATGTACAAAGTTGGGCACTTGGCCTCGAGGCAGCAAAGCTCTTATTCAGAGGGCTAATTTGAAGTGAGAGTTGTAGGCATTGGTAGACTTTCATGCTCTTAACGTTTTATCTCTGCTGATGAGGCCCTGGTCAGGACAACCATTATCAAACAGAATTGGGTGCTGGCCTTTACACTAGGCCAGCAACCAAATAAGGTCTCACACAAATTAATTTTAGCTGAGTGGCACGTGTCTAGCTTGTACAGTGTTGAGCTTTTTTACAGTAGTAACTCAAATGCGCCATGAGGGCATGGGTTACACCAAAAGCATTCTTCTCCTGTGCTTAGCCAGGACCTGTCACCAGGCTATAGCTCAGTCCTGATCTTATCTTTACCAAAATGATTTAGCCACATACACACAAGTCCAACCCTGATATTTTAAACTGGTTTTGTTGTAGCTTCCTGTAAATAAGCCACTTAACTACCGTTCCCAGTAGAAGTGAAAGCACTGGTCCAGTCCATGTGGACAGGCTGATGCTTTTCTGAACCCATGTTTCAGGCTTAACATCCTGAGTATGTCTGCAGCAACCATATGAGTGTGTGAGAATACAGTACCAGATCACAGAGTTGTTAGATTGATGGAAGGAGTGTGACTGGGGGCTCAAGCCTCCAAGGTTGCCACTCCTATTGTGGCAACGTTAAATCTGTCTGATATAAGCCATTATTGCCTTCCGCTGCCATTTGGAAGAAGAACTATCATAAAATCATAGAACTGCTTAGGTCGGGAAAGACCTTTAAGATCATCGAGTCCAACCATTAACCTAGCACTGCCAAGTCCACTGCTAAACCATATCTCTAAGCACCACAGCGACACGGCTTTTCAATACCTCCCAAGGTTGTGACTCAACCACTTCCCTGGGCAGCCTGTTCTAATGCCTGATAACCCTTTTGGTGAAGAATTTTTTCTTAATATCTAATCTAAACCTCCCCTGGCACAACTTGAGGCCATTTCTTCTTGTCCTATAACTTGTTACTTGGGAGAAGAGGTCTTCCCTCATCCTCCTTTTCTCTAGGCTTCCCCAAGCCTGCAGCATTGCATGGAGCTGTTGTGACCTAAGTGCAGGACCCAGCACTTGGACTTGTTAGACTTCATGCAATTGGCCTTGGCCCATCATTGCAGGCTGTCCAGATCCCTCTGCAGAGCCTTCCTATGCTCAAGCAGATCAACACTCCCACCCAACTTGTTGTCTCTTCAAACTTACTGAGGGTGCCTTGTCCAGATTATTGATAAGTATATTAAAGAGAACTGACCACAGTACGGAGCCCTGAGGAACATGACTTGTGACTAGCTACCAACTGGATTTAACTCCATTCACCACAAGCCTTTGGGCCCAGCCATCTAGCCAGTATTTACCCCTCAAAAGGCCTGTCCAAGCCATGAGCAGCCAGTTTCTCCAGGAGGATGCTGTGGGAAATGGTGTCAAAGGCTTTACTAAAATCCAGGTAGACAACATTCACAGACTTTCCCTCATCCACTAAGTGGCTTTCCTTGTCACAGAAGGAGACCAGGTTGGTCAAGCAGAACCTGCCTTTCAGAAATCCATGTTGACTGGGCCTGATCACCTGATTGGTCTGTATGTACCATCTGATGGAACTCAGGATGATCTGCCCCATAACTTCTCCTGGCACTGAGGTCAGACTGACAGGCCTGTACTTCCCCAGATCCTCCTTCAAGCCCTTCTTGTAGCTGGGTGTCACATTTGTTAACTTCTAGTTGACTGGGACCTCTCCAATTAGCCAGAACTAATGATAAACGATGGAGAGTGGCTTGATGAGCACTTCTACCAGCTCCCTCTGTACCTCTGGGTGAATCCCATCTGGCCCCATAGACATAGACTTGTGTGTGTATAAGTGGTGTAGCAGGTGACTAACCATTTCCCCTTGGATTATGTAGACTTCATTCTGCTCCCTGTCCTTGCCTTCCAGCTCAGGGGGCTGGGTACCCCAAGAACAACTGGTCTTACTATTAAAGACTGAGGCAAAGAAGGCATTAAGTACCTCAGCCTTTTCCTCATCCTTTGCCGCTATGTTTCCCCTGCCTGTAATAAAGGATGACTGTGTCCAGTAGCAAGTAGAGCGATGGCATCATAGAAATATATCTTTACATTTAATGGAATTAAATGGCAACAATTTAAAAAAGTTATTCTACAGACTTCTGTAGCAAGGAAGTAACCAATCACTCTATTACAAGTTTAAAAATCTATGGGAAGGTCATTGTTTTAGATTATATTACAATAGGGATTTTCCATATATTCTGGTAGAATAGACACGACATTTGTTTTTTAATGAAGAAGTACAGGTTTACTCTTCTGAAGAGAATGGAATGTGATCAATTAGCTGCATTTTAAAAAAACCCAAAAAGATCAAGCAACAAAGAAAATGTCTCATGCATTCATATTTCTAAATGGCAGGAGGCCACCGGAATTTAAAAGGTTCATAAGGAAAAGATGTAATCTGCAATTCACCAGAATAAACCCAGATGGACACTTCTGAAGGAAGGCTGTATTGTTTGGCCAATTATTTGTGAGTGAGAAGATGTAAGAAACTGTGCAGACACCAAGGCTGGGGAGTGGGGGAGGAGGCGCCCCAGGAGCCGGAGCGAAAGATTCCCCTGCAGCTCTTGATGGAGAAACCCATGGTGGAGCAGGTTGTCCCCCGGCAGGAAGCCTATGGAGGATGATGGGGAGCAGAGACCCCACCTGCAGCTTGTGGAAAGAGCCCACAATGGAGCTGGTTAGTTGGTGTACTTGTGACCCTGTGGGGGACCAGGCTGGACCACGTTGGGCCTGAGAGACTGAGAGACATTTCTGTGATTTATGACTGCACACCATAGCAGTGACCCACGCTGGGGCAGCTGGTGAAGAGCTGAAGCCTTATGGGAAAGGACTCATGTTGGAAAAGTTCATGGAGGACTGTCTCCCATTGGTGGGACCCTATGGTACAGAAGGGGAAGGGTATGAAGAATGCCCTCCTGCCCCCTCCCCCTCAAGAAGGAGAACATCTTGTGAGGAACTGACCAAAACCCCCATCCCCAGTTCTCCCTGTGACACCCTTGTGAGGAAGGGAGAGAATGCTAAGAAGGGAGGGGTGGGGGGCACCCTCTGGTGTCACTGGGTGTGCAGTGCAGTGTCATAAATCAGAGTTTTCTTCTGTGTTGAGTCTGTTTTGCCCGTGACACTGATTGTGGCATGATCTCTCCCTGTCCTTATCTCAACTCCTAATCCTCTCAATATATATTTTCTCCCCTGCCCAGCTGAAAAGTGGAGTGATAGAGTGGCTTTGGTGGGTGTCTGGCCTCCAGCCAGGGCCAAACCATCACACCGGCATTCACTTACATACGGCACTTGGTGTGTCAAATCCAGCATCATTTCAATGCAAGTCAAAAGAGGTGTGTCTCCACTATAATTAACTCTTTACATTGTTTGCAGGTGACTGTAAACAGCCCCTAATGTATTCATGTTATAGGGCATCAGTGGGAGGGCCTGCCTGCAAGGGTAATAACAGACAATGAATTTCAAAATGATAAATTAAGCCTGAAATAGCTGCTCTTCCTGCAAATATTTACAAGACCAGAACCAGAAACTACTAGAATGTTATTTGACACTGGAATGGTGCCACTAGCATGAAAGACACATTGCACAGGGCAAAAAGGTGATGGTGTCAAGCAAGTTCAGCCAGAAGAAGCCAACCTTTAAAGGTGCCGCAAAGAGCTGGAAGAAACCTGGCAGAACTCCCTGAACTAGGGCGGCCCTGAAGACAGTGACAGAAGACTAGAAATAAACATAACTACAGCTTTCTCCTCCCTGGGCTTTTCAGAAGGAAAGTTTTTTAGCAGAACATCCCCTGACTTGAGAGAAGGTCCTCTAGGTCTATGTAGGTGTAGAGAAGCCACAAATACAGCCCCTAAGTTTCAAATGGTGGATACTCCTGAAATGGAAGATTAAAAGTGTAGCCAGTAGGAAAATGACAGCATGGCTTTAAGAGAAAAGATTCATCATAAGCATGCTTGTGACCAAAGTAGTGGCCTAAGAACTCTATGCTTTCATTCTCTGAAACTGTACTTAGAGTTGCAAAGCCAGTGTTTGACTGCTATTCATAGAATCATAGAATCATAGAATTGTAGGGGTTGGAAGGGACCTCGAGAGATCATCGGGTCCAACCCCCTGCCGAAGCAGGCTCCCTAGGACATTTCACTGAGATAGGCATCCAGACGGGTCTTGAATATCTCCAGAGAAGGAGACTCCACCACCCCCTGGGCAGCCTATTCCAGTGCTCTGTCACCCTCACTGTGAAAAAGTTTCTCCGCATGTTGGTGCGGAACTTCCTATGCTCCAACTTGCAGCCATTGCCCCTTGTCCTGTCTCCACAGACCACTGAAAAGGGGCTGGCTGATTCCCCTGCATCCCTTGCTTAAGATAATTGTAAACATTAATTAGGTCCCCCCTTAGTCTTCTCTTCTCAAGGCTGAACAGTCCCAATCTTCTCAGCCTTTCCTCATAGGGGAGATGCTCCAGGCCCTTTATCATCTTCGTAGCCCTTCTCTGGACTCTCTCCAGGAGATCCCTGTCCTTTTTATACCAGGGAGCCCAGAACTGGACACAATACTCCAGGTGCATCATTCTTTGCTATTAAAATTCGATTTTGACCTTAATGTATGGAATGTTGTGCATATTTTATGGAGAGGAAGATTCTCAACATGAGAGACATGGACATACAAAAGACAGTCCAGAAAAGGCCCCTGAAGATGATGAAAGGATTGGACCATCTCTTGTATGAGGAAAGGCTGAGAGGGCTGGGACTTTCAGACTGTAAAAGACTTGGGGGCTTTAACAATGATGTTGAACTTATCAATACCTCCAGGGTAAACACCCAAAGGGAAGGTGTAAAGACAGAACCAGAATCTTTTCAGTGGCGCCCAGTGACAGACCAGAGGTGACAAGCACAAACTGAAACAGACAGTTCCCTCTGAACATCAGGAAACACTTTTTCCCTGTGAGGGTCAGCAAGCACTGGAATAGGCTGCCCAGAGAGGTGGTGGAATCTCCTTCCTTGGAGATACTCAACAGCCATCTGGACATGCTCCTGGGACCTGTCCAACTTCAGCCATTCTGTGATTCTGTAACTTGGTGAGGAAATGCAAAGTTGCTGGGCACATAAATGAGCACACTTTAATTCAGGACATAGTAGAACCTTAGCAAAACTGCTGTTCAATTAGAAGGCAGGTTTTCCTTAGAATTTTTACAAAACCCAAAAGGTCTCTACTAAAATCCTGAATCTAATTTCCATAGTGTTTTTACTGAGGACCCTAAGATAGCTCTAGCCCTTCAATGCCTGCACCTGGTCTGAAGATGTAGAGAATCTGAATGACTCTATGAGGTACTTTGAGGTCATCAGTGAAGATATTAAACCATATTTGACCTAGTATCAATCTTGGGCATAAGCTGCTAATGACTGGCCTCCATTTGACTTCATTCTGCTCACCATAACCCTTTGAGTTTGGCAGTTCAGCCAGTTATCAGCCCACATCATTGTTCACTGTCCACTCTAGATCTTATTTTGTCAGCCTGTCAATAAAGATGTTATGGGAGACAGTGTCAAAAGTCTAGATCAACAACACCCACTGCTCTCCTGTCATTCACTGATTTAGTCACCTCACCATAAAAGGCTATCAGGTGGGTGAGGCATGATTTCCCCTTCATAAATCTATGACAGTTATTTCTGTTCTCCTTCTTGTCTTTTTTATGTTTGAAAATGGTTTCCAGGAGGGTTTGTCCACCTTTTTTTTTTCTGCTTCTTTTTTTTATGTTTCATTTTTATCAAGAGTGCCTTCTTAATCAATGCAGACAACCTGCCATTGAGTTCTTGTGCATAGGGATGGACCATTCTTGAGCTTGGAAGAGGTGGTTCTTGAAAATCAACCACAATTATGGACTCTTCTGAAAGCAGTGAAAAGCCCATCAAAACCCAGGGTAGAAATGGGGCTTGAAAAATTAGAAGACCAAAAAAGTTCATAGGGACATAGGGATTCCTGCAGCTCCATTACACTTGTATTATCATGAATGTCTGACCCAAGAAAACCATAGATGTGTGTAAGCTTGGGGCTTTGTCTCTGTGGGAGTTGAAGAAGATCTGGGTGATCTTTCTCCTCATTTTTTTTGCTGCACAGTCTGTGGAGCTTCTCCTGCAGCTCCCTTCCTTGACAGCCTGTGGGCAGGGTGCCCATCGTACCTGAGCTCCTTGACAGCCTGTGGGCAGGGTGTCCAGCATACCCGAGATCCCCAAATATCCCTGCAGGCCATCCTGGAGAGCCACATCCTCTCTCAGAAGCTCTGGCTGAGGCCTCTGAGGTGTCAGGGATAGCTTTTCTGGGTGGTGCTGGCTACCCTGTCCTGCAGCATGTCACCGCCATGGCAAACCCACATATGCAGGTCTCAGCACAGTGCCTGATCCCTGCTGTGCACACTGCTGGCCACACTGCTCCATCTGTGCTCGGGACTGCAGGGGCAGCCTGTACCTGGTAGGTGCAAGGCAGAAAGAGCACTCAACCCTCCCTGATCAGGATTCAGCTAGAAACAAAGCCCAAAGTACCTTTTCACTTGGAATAGCTGTCCAAGCTTGATAGAAGCTGCCAGAGCTTGTGAGAAGTTTCAGTCTCCTGTAGCTACTCTTTCTTGGTGGCAGCAGGCACCCTGATGTTTCTCATACAGTTCAGGTAATCAGTAGACTACAGACTTTCAAGTATTGGTTTACTATTTTAGCCAACTCTGTTTCCACTCAGTTCAGTCCTTTGCCCTCCTGTAAAACTTTGTAGGAGCCACATTCTGCTTGAGTATTTCTTTCCTTGCATTGCTAATAGATTCTAAATAGACCAACAGGGTATGATGCTGCCAACTGAAATTTGATGAGCAATGGGATAAAAGACCATATGACGTGATCTTTAGCAATAGGAGGGGCTTCATGGGAGGGCTCTGGCAGAGACACCCAACCCCATAGCTTTTATTTAAAAACACCCACAACAATTCCTTAATTCAAATAGAAACTCAAATATTAAAAAACTAAACCAAACCAACAACAAAAAACCAAACCAAACACCACCCCCCCCCAAACAAAGACATATCTGAAATAAATTATTTTTGCTGAAATGGGGCAAAGTTTGCTCCTTAGCTGAATTTTCCTCACTCTCCTAAGTAAATTCAGTTGGGAGCTGGTGTAGTTCTGGCATGTGCAGTTATGGTGAGTTATACCCACAAGAGGACTCGAGAGGACTCTGCCTAGAAGCCACAGGTGCTGCGAGTTTGAAGGGTTGTTTTGGGAAGAAAGAAAGAGATAAAGGTCAGATCTCACCCCAGCTCTCAGTCTGGAAGAGGCTGGTACAAAAGGAAGAAATGGAGAAGTTTTGATTTCCCTTGACTTTTGGGTTTCAATGGGATAGCACAGGGTAAAGCCACTACATATCTTGCTCTCACTCTCATGGGAGCCTGAGGAATGTTAGGCAAAGGGAGATAAGCAGCTGAGGCCTACAAAGTGCCAAATAGTTTAGATAATGCTGCTATGGATTGCCACTGCTATGAAAACCTGAAGATAACTTTCATTTTAAGGACATACATGAAGGTTAAATAAACATCTTAACAGACTAAACAAGTTAACCTTTTTGAAAAATATCTAAGCAAATATATATTAATATTTTTTCTATTCCACTTTTATTTACTGTGTTGTGTTTTAATTTAATGAAATTTACAAAACCCCTAAATCTCCTACATTTCTGTTTAACTGAATTTTGTTCCAAATGCCTGGGAACTATACAGAGCTGCATTTCTTTATGTTTAAGTGAAATACAACTGTGAGCACAACCCAAAACCAAGCAAGAAAAGAGACTGCAAATGTCCAACTTACTAAGTAAAAAGCAAAGTCTACCACCATAGCTTTGCTGATTAGTTTTTCTCAGAGATTTTCCTGACTCCAAAAATATTTGGGTATTAATGCCACACACAACAGTAATTGACCTTCCTTTTTCACTGAGTGCAAAGGGCAACAGAAAGGAAAATTTTAAGCCAGCCTGGTGCTCCCTGACTCTTTGGAGCTCCAACCTATGCTCAGTTCCCAAAGGGATTCAAACAGCTGAGATTAGTCAAAGCCACTACTGGGCTTAAAACATCTCTCTGCTGGTTAGTGTCCTCCTCTGCTGGAGGAGGGTAGAAGTGCTTTAATCCACCTGGGCTCCAATAGTTTTGTTCACTTGGTCCAGCAATACTGCTTCATTGGCCCTGAGAAACCCATCTCCATGTTGGGCTGGGATGGGAAGACTACCGGGGAGCACAGCCAGCATTACACCTTCCTTAAGGTGTACAAAATACCTTTCCATACAAAACTGACCCTGTGGATGCACAATGGTGACAACAGGTGGCTTCCTTGGGTGAGAGCTGCTTGCTTGGCAGCCTGGGACCAGGCTTAGCTTTCCCCCTGCCAAGTTCCTCAAGGTGGTACCAGGCATCTGACCCATTCCAGAGCAAGAGAGATGTGAATGCAACATCTCTTTATTGTCAATGCAGGCAATTAACTTTCAGTAGTCTTACTTATTGGGCTTAACCTGTTCTTCTGCCCTGGGGTCCTGGTTCTTGTGTCCAGCTACACGATACTAATACAAATTATTTCTGACTATTCCTTGTCTTATATGGAGTCATAAATAAGACTTGATTCACATTTGTAGCTGACAGGAATTGAGATTTTTTTTTTATTGAGTTTTGATTTGGCATTATGATGCAAGTTATCTTCTTTGAGAAATTCAGTTTTAGTCTTGTTTGCACTGTCTATCCCTCAGGATTTTCTAATAAGATTTGATATTTTTACCCCTCCTTTGGCACAAGAACACACAAGTTAAAGACAAATAAGAATCATCTGAACAGTTTTTAAAATAAATGATGTGATCCTAGCAACTCTTCCCTCATTGGTGTATGTATCCATGCTGACTTCAAGGGCTTTGCTTGCAGAGGTAAGTATTGCTCGTGTGAATAAGCATGGTACAATTCTCTGCTGTAAGTGGAAGTGGGGAAATTCAGCATCTACTTGGATAAGGTTTTCTGTGCTCAGTGAGAGCTTACTTCATCGTACAGCAGAGAGGCATGCATGGCAGCACGATCACTTTCTGCATTGCTAAGAACGAAATCAACTAAATCAACCTCTCATGTGGCAAGTGGAAAGAACAAAGGCCACATGTCTCTTATGCCACACGTACTTTTGAGGCAAACATCCTCTGAACAGCACGCATTCACTCATTACCTTGTGGACTCCTGCTTGTAGATGTCAATGATGTTCTCAACCAGCAGGTTCCTCTGCAGCCCGTAGACACCGTGCCGGTCGAGGACCACTTCATGCCTGCAGGAGGGACAGCGAAAGCGGCCTCCCGATGCCATGGTTGTGCCTCCCCTGGTTGGCAGGTAGGGGTTGGAGGCCTGCTCTTGCCAAGCAGCACAAGGAGAGGTGAGTAAGGCCATGCAAAACCACGAAAGCCTCATTCAAAATCAGCAGGGCAAGAACATGCTTGTCATAAAAACATTTGTCAACACGCCCAAGGAGAAGGGAGGTCCCACAAGCCACCCCCAGGAAAGTCCCTGGTGGCTGCAGGGTAAGAGGCCAGTTCCTCAGCTCATGCACATGGCCATGTCCCCACGACTAACAGGTGTGTCCGCACGACACTTCAGCCTGCTACGAGCTCAGTCCCAGCCCTCGGGGACACTCAAATTCTGCTTTAAATCATTCCCCCCCTCCCCCCGAGTCTTACTTAATAACTTGTTAAAAGCAATTCACTGAAACATGTAAAAATCCGTTTCTCCATTCATTTCAGGCAGCTGGTTGGGAAGCAGAGCTTTCTGCAGGAAGAAACCTACCTGGAAAATGTCACTGGCGCATTTCCGACAGAGGTTGTGCTGACAGGGCAGGATGACCACAGGCTTGGTGAACATCTCCAGGCAGATGGGGCAAATCAGCTGTTTCTCCAGGTTATCCATGGTTTGCTGCTCTTTGGAGAAGGACTTGTAGTTCACGGAGGTGCTCATCCCTAGCTTTTCCAGGGGCATACGCTCAGGATCACGGCCTCGCAGAGGGGTTTCCGGCTTAATTTCCCTTGAAATAAGTCCAAGGCTGTGCTGTGATCAGAGACTCTCTGGGTGGCTCTGGCCGGAGGACATTGCTTAAACGAGGGGCTGAAGGGAGCTGGGCTGTTTTTAGCAGCGCAGCGTCACAAGATGCCGTCCTGCCGTGCCCATATAAGCGCGTGAGAGGAGGACAGGCTGGGACAGGTGATGGCTGGTGGGCGGGGGGGGGGGCACCACACGCATCCAGTGGGACCCTGGATCTTCTCACTCACACATGGCGGCCTTCACCGCTCAAGGAGGAAGAGGGCGAGTGATAAGCAAATTCAAACTGCTTCCCCCTTATCTCTGCATGGTGGCAGAGAGTGCAGGGCTGCCCTGATCTGCCCAGCCACAGGCTGCAGTCTAACAAATACTCTGTTTTGAACACGCAGCCATGACCATGAGATGCAGGGTGTAATTCTCCCTCTGTGTTTCAGCAGACTGCAGGATCTTGCCTTTCCAAGCTGGGAAGCACATGCAGTTGCTGGAGAAGAGAATAGGAGTGATGGCTGTGCCAGAGCTCAGACACTTCAGAGCATAAACATGTCACCACCTTGAAAAAGCAGTTTAAACCCTCCCTGCTTGCCTGTAACTGTGCTTACCTTTCTTCTGGTACGATTTAAGAGCTGTAACATAAGAATCTAACGTGACTATTCCAGCCATTAACTCCACATTGGATTAAATATGCATCAGAAACATTATTTGAATTTCCTGATGAGAAAGAGACAGAAGAAATACAGTATGAAAAGCTTTCATTTGTACTGCTAGAGAATAGGTGCTAATTGTATATGCTCTCTATCTGCATAGTTTAATTCAAATACACTTTAGTTCGAGCACTGCTGTGTTTATATCTGTTTATTAGACACTGATATCCCTCTCAGCTTGGCACTTGTTCCAGAGTTATTTTTAAAATGACAATTTCCCAGATAATTTGTGGCATGTGATGCCTGATCTTAAGGGAAAGCCATCTGTGCTTCTACTTGCCAATAATTTATCACACAACTGTACAAGCAATAAATATCTCATCCTCAAATTTAAGCCAAAGTCCCAGCATGTACTGTAGAAAATCACTTTGCCACTGTACTGTACATGTAATCAGAATATTGTCCTCTTTTTTAATCAGTAACAACAATATTTTCTCTGTTAAATATCTCATAGAAAGCTCCCATGTTTATACTACCTTGTGACTACATAGGGTTTGTGTTTGAAATAGACTATAGAGACACTGAGTGAGTCCCCTAGTTTCCAGGGGCAGACCCCAACTCCAGAACAGGACCCTTTATCTGCATGCAACACCAGTTTGGCAACTGCACTCCAGGGAAATATAAATGTGTTCAAGTGAAAAAAAGTGAAGGGCTTTAAACTAAAGTTGCATGTGGATAGGAACGTCAATCCATCCCGCTCCTACCAGTTTGATACCAGTGGCAGCAATAGATGACCAGAGCCAGGAGAAGGATCACAGTTCAGCAGAGCACCTGAAGTGCCACACAAAGGAATTCCATCCACTCCATCTAGTTACTCAGCTTCATTGGGGGCCCAAATGAAATGCTTCTGTGCAAACCTCATACCATGGTGAATAAACAAGAGGAGTTAGAGGCATGTGCACACCTGCAGGGCTGTGATCTTGTTGGCATCACGGAGCCACATGATGGGATGGCTCCTATGACTGGAGCGTTGGGATGGAAGGATACAGGTTCTGTAGGAAGTACAGGCAGGGGAGACGAGGCGGGGTTGTCTCTATGTCAATGACCACCTGGGGATGGGTGAGGAGCCAACTGAGAGCTTATGGGTCAGGATTAAAAGGAGGGCAGGAACAGGGAACACTATAGTGGGGGTCTGCTACAGGCCACCTGATCAGGGAGACCAAGCAGATGAGGCCAACCTATAGACAGATAGGAGCAGCCTCCTCAGGGCACACTTCAACCACTCGGTTATCTTCTGGAGGGACAACACAGCAGAGCACAAGCAGTATAGAAGGTTCCTGGAGTGTGTTGATGATGGCTTCCTTCTCCAAGTGATAGAGAGGCCAATGCAGAGAGCTGCCATGCTGTTCCTTCTTCTCACCAACAAGGAGGACCTGGTGAAGAATGTGAAGCTCAAGAGCAGCCTTGGCTGCAGTGACCATGAAAGAGTGGAATTCAAGATCCTCAGGGCAGCAAGGAGGATGCATAGGAAGCTCACTGCCCTGGCCTTCAGCAGAGCAGACTGTCTGCTTGGTAGAGTACCATGGGACAAAGCACTGAAGGGAAGAAGGTCAAAACCAGCTACTTAGTATTCAAGGATCACCTCCTCCAACCCTGCCTGACAAATTGGTGGCCTTCTATGAAAGGGTGACAGCGTTGGTGGATAAGGGAAGAGGAACTGACATAGTCTTACCTGAACTTGTGCAAAGCCATTGACAGAATCCTCCATGACATCCTAGTGTCTGTGTCAGAGGGATATGGATTTGATGGAGGGGCCACTCAATGGATAAGGAGTTAGCTGTACAGTCACACTCAAAGAGTTTTGGTCAACAGCTCAGTGTCCAAGTAGAGAGCAGTGACAAGTGGCATTCCTCAGGATTTGGTACTGGGACTTGAGTGTTCAACATCTTTGTTGGTGACATGGACAGTGGATTGAGGGGACCCTCAGCAAGTTTGCTGATGACACCAAGCTATGTGGTGCGGTTGACATGCTGGAGGGAAGGGATGCCATCCAGAGGGACCTTGACAAAATTCAGAGGGGAGCCCATTGTTCATGAAGGCCAAATACAAGGACATGCACGTGGGTCAGAGCAATCCCAAGCACAGCTACAGGCTGGGCAGAAAATGGATTGAGAGCAGCCCTGAGGAGGACTTAGGGTTCTTGGTGGATGAGGAGCTCAACATGAGCTGGCAATATAGGTTTGTCAGTGGTCACATAAAGACAAGTAGATTTTTCTGAAGTCTTGCATTCACGGGAAATTTGTGATAGCTTAGTTAAACCTGTTTGAAATCACACCTTTGCTTCAACTGCCTGGTGCAGACGGGAGCACAGAGCCAAGCGGGAGAAGCTGCTCCGGCAGCTGAGCTGCAGACAGCTGGGGCTTTGGCAGAGGCGGCGGGAAGCCTTTCCTGGCAGCAGCAAGAAGCTATTTCTCTTCTTTCCCTCCCCTCCGTGGTTGGGTCAGAGGTGACTTTCACGTCTGGAGGAATCTGAATGCCTCATTCCTACCCTCCTAACTTTGAGTCAGCTGCTCCTTGCGCATAATGAGGGGCTTTGGATTAGATGAGGAAAGCCTTCCTCTCCTGGCAAGGCAGGCACTCCCACCCTCCTGCACCGGCAAAAATGGAGAAACTGGGAGGAAAAGCAGAGGGTTAGAGATGTCAGGACACAGAAACAGGAGGGTGGTGTAAGGAGGGGGTGTTCAGGGAACAGATCCCCATCATACCGCTTTGCCAGCACTTTGGGCAGTGAAATAAGGCACCTCTCAAAGTGTGGTGTACCTCTGGGATGCAATTCTGATGAATTTATTCTAGCCTGTGGAAGCCCACAAAGCCTTCCTTCAACAGGCTGAGCGCGACACCCGACACATTGGCAGAGGACATCTGATGGCAGCAAGGTGAGAGACATTCTGCTCCTGTTATTCCCCTTTACCATGTGCTGAAGCACACTAGCATGGAACAGTTTTCCACCTCCAAAGAACCACCAAGCCAAGCCATCTCTCAATGAACAAACAGAGCAAGAGGACCTGCTTTAGCCCCACTTCTGGACAGAAAATCTGGATGTCTGCCAGCCATCACCAAGAAGTGGAGCAGAGTCTGACTGGAAACAAGTAACTAGCAGTGTTCCCCAGGGCTCGGTGTTGGGTCCAGTCCTGTTTAATATCTTCATCAACGACCTTGATGAGGGAATAGTGTCCACCCTCAGCAAGTACGCCGATGACACAAAGCTGGGAGGAGTGGCTGACACGCAGGAACACTGCGCTGCCATCCAGAGAGACCTGGACAGGCTGGAGAGCTGGGCAGGGAGAAACCAGATGAGGTTCAACAAAAGCAAGTGTAGAGTCTTGCACCTGGGAAGGAACAACCATTTGTATCAGTACAGGCTGGGGGATGACCTGCTGGAGAAGAGCTCAGTGGAGAAGGACCTGGGGGTCCTGGTGGATGACAGGTTGGCCATGAGCCAGCAGTGTGCCTCGGTGGCTAAGAGAGCCAATGGGATCCTGGGGTGCATCCGGAGGAGTGTGGCCAGCAGGTCAAAGGAGGTGATCCTCCCCCTCCACTCTGCCCTGGTCAGGCCTCACCTGGAGTATTGTGTCCAGTTCTGGGGTCCCTGTTATAAAAAGGACAGGGATCTCCTGGAGAGAGTCCAGAGGAGGGCTACAAAGATGATCAAGGGCCTGGGGGAAAGGCAGAGTGAGCTGGGACTGTTCAGCCTAGAGAGAAGGCGGCTAAGGGGGGCCCTTATTAATGTTTATAAATATCTTAAGTATGGGATGCAGGGGGAAATAGCCAGCCCCTTTTCAGTGGTCTGTGGAGACAGGACAATGGCTGCAAGTTGGAGCACAGGAAGTTCCGCACCAACATGCGGAAGAACTTTTACACAGTGAGGGTGACAGAGCCCTGGGACAGGCTGCCCAGGGAGGTGGTGGAGTCTCCTTCTCTGGAGATATTCAAGACCAGTCTGGATGCCTATCTGTGCAGTATGAGCTAGGGAGCTGCTTTGGCAGGGGGTTGGACCCAGTGATCTCTTGAGGTCCCTTCCAACCCCTATGATTCTGTGGTTCTATGATCACCAAGAAGAAAATACCAACTTTTTAATGATTTTTTTTTCTCTTGCCCAGGAATGTTACCTGGCTTTTCTGACACAACCAGAACACTAGATCCAAGAGATCTGCTTGATTTTACAGATATTGTTTCTAACTCCTCTTTTTTGCAGCTGAATAACAGTGTGTGCGCTGTGGACTGGTGGCCAGGAGAGCCTGGAAGGCTGGCTGCAATGCAATGGGTTTAGGAGAGGGATTTGTAGGAGGAAGGAGAGGTTGAATGATGTCCAGGTTCAGGTTTCAATGCCATAATGACATCCCTGGCTTTTGCATGCACAGAATTCCCCTCTGCAACCTCTTATCTTGTACCCGTGGTGTGAGGCTCTCATGTGTCAGTCACAGAAAATCTGCCCTATGGCTCTCTTGCATGACTGGAAAACAAAGAGAAAAAGGGTATTTTCATCAGAGGATAGCTCCCATCTGACTTACCTTGCCACCAAGCCCAGCAGAGACAAATTCTGCTCCACAGACACCAGGCTCCTTGCCCAGGGATCCTCACCTGAATGTGGTGGGTGGCATGTAGCATCCTGGTCCACGGGGTGACAGTACCCTGGCCCACCACCACCCCACTTCCCTTCTGTCCTCGGGCAAGCACCCTGCCACCCATCCACTGGGAGATGACTAAACCAGGCAGACAGCTGCCCATTTTCTCCTGGGCAGGGACTGACACCCACCCCCACCCTGCTGCCTCCAGCAGCACCCTGCATCCCTGAGGTCAGTGGGGCTCACCTGAGGGCTTTGCATCAGAGTTTGGCTGCTGGAAGAGGACAGGGATGGTGGATGCCCTTGCAGGACAAGAGAACAAGCAACCACCGCTGCTGTGTGTGGGGACCCCAGACCCACCTGCCCATCTCCCCCCACCTTTGCCCTGCTTTGCTCACCTCTGGTGAGAAGTCCTGACTGCCCAAGCAATGCAACAACCTAACAAAAATGAGGCTGCTGCCTCCATTTCTGCCTACCCAAATGTGAGCTTTAAAATGAAACGACAATGCGACCTTCCCTTCTTCCCATCCTGCTAACTTTGCTTGTTGTTTTGACTGGAAATATTTGCATTTTTAGCCAAGCATCCCTTGGGAGGTAAGGGGGAGGCTCTCCATCTATCCCACCTTCTGTCTGTGCCCTCTCACCCTGCAGAGAGCAGTCCCTCAGCAGCTGATGGTGAGCATTGGCACTCCCACCTACAGCTGGCATGCTGCAGAAACTCCCATTTCGCTTACACTTGCAGTAACTTACTAAGCCCATGAGCAGGCTGTAAGATGAATCCTTCCCACCTCTACAAGTGCCAACTGCAAATGGTATCTTGCATGTCATAATTTTATTATCATTAAACATCCCACCATTAAACACTGTTACTACTCTTGTGCATGACCCCGTTTATGCAGCCAAAGAGCATATGCAGCACAGACAAGTGCTTTCAAGAGCAGTCGTCTTTTGAGCCCGATGGTTTTCCACTCAACGTATGTATTTGTCTCAGTGTACTTCATATGCAACACTAGGCCACAGCTGGTCAGTATTCGGACACCATCTTAAAACAATCTGAGAGATGGTTTCAGGTCCCCAGGAAAACAAGGACCAGCACAGGAGACAACTACATCTTTCAAGATTTCCTTCAGCACATACCACGTCACAGCAGCAGGAGCAAGCTCAAAGCACTTCTAAGGGTGAGTCACTAGGAACACATCAAATGTGCAGGAGCACAGGATTTCAGGGACAAGCTACAAAGACCAGTCATAGGAATGTTGTCTGCCCTTTTCTCTCAAATCAGGGATGCACACTGACCTGAGCTGGATTGTACTTGAAAGCAGCCTTCTCTGGGCTTATCCATACACAAGAAGGTTCTGCAATTTGCAGCAGAGGGACATAAACATGGGATAAAAGGGCACATGAACTAGATTATCATTTCACTTCCAGATTCATCAACACAAATTATAACAGACAAACCTCAGAGGTTTTTATTCAAAGACCCTGAAACAGGGAGAGTATGTGGACAAACTCAATTGGGAAGTTACCCCTGCATACATACCATGGCTCCACCACCGGCAGGATACCAAGCCATGGAACTGCTGTTCCTGGCTGCTTGCCTGTGTGAAGAAGGGTTCCATGGCTTCCTGCTGCCCCTCAGCAATGCCAGCAGGCCAGCAAGGATCCGAGTGCTTTGGGGACAACAAGGCAACAGAAAGCCCTTCCAACATAAAGTCCTGGTTTCCTCACAGTCCTTGAGGTCAGGGTAAGACAACTGTGGGTGACTGAACTCCCTTTGGGGAGGCAGGATGACCCCAAATGGTAATTAAAGCAAGGTATTGATCATCTTCCCTGCAATCATCTGTATCCTCTAAAGTCTCAAAATCAGTAAGCCTGAAGAGACAGGCTGCTGGTGCTGTGGAATAGCAAACGGGAGATTAGTGGTTCAGCGTCTTGCCGAGCCATACACAACTTTACAAGCCCAGAGATTCCCAAACCCACATCCCCTCAACACATTATTGCCAGAAAGAGATCTGCATTTCACAGGCAAGACATAAAAGCATGTCCAAAGCTCTGCAAGAAGGAAGTACTGCGTGTGGGGAAGAAATAGCGCCGCACTACTGCCTACCTAAAAATAGGTCCTCTCCAGGGCCAGGGACAAGTTTGAGAGATAACAGGCTCAGGCATGCTTTTCCACACCCCCAAATATGCCCTGCAGTGAGAATGAGATGTGAAAGAAGAAAGGATATATGTAAAACAAAACCAGTTAGAAAAAGGGGAGAACACACCAGGTAGGAAAGTGGGAGAATCCCACTTCCTGTTGGACAGTAAGCAACCAAGTGCCTTACTATTTTAACACAGTCCCCTGCTTTCCAAATGCATCCCTGACCCTTTCGCTTCTACTTGGCTACCGCAGAGTCCTGTGGGAGCCAGTTATCAAATCATCACATGTCTGTATCCCTGCTAGAGGAGAGGAAGGAATGACCTCTCCTCCCTGGGCTACTGCACACTGCAGAGTAACACAGGGTCTAGTGCTGGGTTAGCAGCGGGGAGTTGGTGCTGTGACAGCAGGGCTGGACACCTGTGGCACAGCTGGCACTGTGCTAGGAGACCTACTGAGCACACCGGCATTTAAAGTAAAGGTGACTGTAGAGTTCTAACAGTAGCAATTTTGGCTGGGGGACAGAATTGTTTTCTGCTCTGACCTTAGCAGGCCAGAGAACTCCCCTGCAAGCCCCACTGCCACAACCCTGTCCCTGTCATTAGGAAAAGAGAGTGATGTTCAATAGAGAAGTGACTTGTGTTTCACAGCACAGATCCAGCTCAGGCTTCCCAGCTGGCGTCAGCTCATCACTTCGCAGAGATAAAGCCCCGTCCCAGTGTCACGTTTCTCTCCAGCCCTGGCCTGCTCAACATAAGCCACTCTTGATGCTATTTCAGTATGTCCTTTCTACAGCTCAGCTGGCAGAGCGGAGGAATGCGGGTATTTTTTTCTCCAGGACAATGCTGAGCTTCAAAGGAGAGACTGGTTTTAAAGTTATACTTGGCACATGACTTTACGCCACGTCAGAGACCTGCTGAGATTCTGTCCCAGCTCCCAAGGGTTGCCTAGGTTATGTTCTCATCCATCTCAGTCTCACGGGTCATTCCTCCAGGGCAGAACAAAGATTCAGTGCTGGAAGATAAAGGATTGAAGGTTATGGTATCACAGCTAAACAAAAATACTGTGTGTAGGGGCAGGAAGGTTTTCATACAGCAAGCCATCACCTGAACCAGTCAAGTGCCTGCTTCAGCATGTGACTGGTGACAGAGCCAGTATGTCTGTCCTTTAGCTTTCTTT
The DNA here is from genome assembly GCA_027925045.1 of Hypotaenidia okinawae. Lineage (NCBI taxonomy): Eukaryota > Metazoa > Chordata > Aves > Gruiformes > Rallidae > Hypotaenidia > Hypotaenidia okinawae. The sequence continues at coordinate 126,869,279 of BSDF01000002.1, read as the reverse complement.
CAAACTCTTCTCTTTTCCTTTCATGTGTTCTTTTGCCCTGTAAATGTTCTTTAGGCACACAGCAAAACCAGCATGACTATTCATTTCTGAGTGCCAATGCCTTTTTTTTGTTCTTCTGAAAGTCAGATTAGAAGAGCAAGCTTGAATATTTTCCAGCCAAGTTCTTTCCTCCACTCCCTCATGTGAGATTCTGGTGAGCAAAGGGGAGCATGGTGCATGAGGGAGAGATGCAGGTGTTAGCAAGGAAACACTTTTCAAGCTGGGCAGGAGTTGGATAAATGCACTTCAAGCTATAATCAAGGATACCGTCCGCTGTGACATTGTGTTCACTGTACCAAGCTGCAGTCTATTAGATTAACATCCTTTTGAATTATCACTTCAGGAAGCATCTCAAGGATGCCAGCCCATATCCCCACACATGGTGTTGTGTCCCCTGCTCCCATCCAGTTGTTCCCCAGGAGTCAGCCTTTCTGATCCCAGCTGAGTTTAGGGAATGCAAAGAAAGAAAAGTCCTTTGGCCACAAGACAAATCAAATTTCAGGTGCATCTTCAAAGGCTTTGAACTTGCCATGGAAGAAGCAGCTTTGCAGTAAAATCTATGCTGCCTGAGGATGCACATCTCTCACCTTGAAGCCCTGCCCCTCTGCAGCCAGGGATGGGCAATATGAACAAGCAGTCCATGGCAGTAAACTGCCCTATAGTAATTGCATACCACGATCTGGGGAGAAGACAAGGAGCTTGGGGCATTCTCTTCCCCTTCTTCCCTCACTGTCCCCCTGTCTCCACCTCACCTAGCCAAGCACAGACTGTGTCCAGCCCGGAGTGTCTCCACCCTGCCTTCAGTGGGGATGATGGCTGATCTGATACAGGTGCAAAGTCAGTCCTCTGATGGATTTGCTTTCTCATGTCACTTACGTTGCTGTTTTCCTAATGCAGTGGGATTGGATCTCCCTCATCTCTGCCCTGCTGTAGGTGTGCAGGGAATCTTACTTAAGGGAAACCTTGGGAGGTGACAAGCTGGAGCAGTACAGAGTGTGTTTCTGCTGCTTCTCAGAACGCCAAAGACTGTAATGCAAATACAAGAGAGGTGATAATAGATTTATGTATGGGTAGACTACAAATCACATCTCCTCCAGTTACCTACATAGAATGCTCATGGTGCTATTTGCATCACTGCTGTGAAGCACTTCACAGTGAGGCAATAGTTCTTCAGCAGCATCACACTGTGCAGAAATTTGTATTCAAAGTGTCTTTAAGGTGGAAACCTGCCAGGAGTGTCTCTCGGGACCACATCTCTCATCCTTCAATAGCTCAGTTCCCAGGGTGGAGGGCTGTGGTGCTTTCACAGTAATCCTTAGTGACTGGTTCCCAATTCTACCTCCAAAGAGAGAGGTTTTGAGGTGGGCAGGAAGGTTCCTGCTCATCTCTGGGCTTATTATTGGACCCCTGACAGACACCTTGAGAGATCCCAGAAACTGATCCTGAGGCCAACCTCTCATTTCACACCAAGCAGTGTCCCCAGTTACCTCTGTAAGCACAGGATGCCTCTGCCATCCCTGACCTCCACCACAGGTACTCACCAGTGACCTCACCTCTGTAGCCAAAATGGGGAAGGCATGGCTATGGCTATCCTTTAGCACTCTGTAGAGCATGCCAGGAGCCTGACATGAGTTAGGTGGCCACAGGGTAAGAGTTTACTGCAACCTCTGTCAAGCAATGCCGGCAGGCAACCAGTAACACTAAAATCCCACTCTGTCCAGGAGGTATAAAGTAAAATCACGATTAAAATAATTTATCCATGACAAATCTATGGATGTCCATCCAAAACAGATTACATTTATGGAATACTTAAATGAGCCAAACAGACTCCAACCCTTCCCCATGCAAACCAGCAAGACCTCTCACCTCACGGCTGGTTTGCAGGTGATTGGCCTGAGAAGGTACAGTGCCTCCTTAAAAGCTTCCTTTACATGTCACAGCTTGGGCTATATTCATCTGGGTGCTCCTGATATGTCAGGTCTCATAGCCAATTCCTTGGGCTCCTGGCAGACTTTAATGTGAAATGCATCCAGACTGGCTGCTCATTCCCTGAAGTCAGTCGTCATACACTTCCAGTATAAACCTCTCTTTACCAATCCAGGTGTCACCCAGTCAGGCATCAACTTTCAAGGTGAATCCCATCCTTCCTCTGGTGGCTTTTTAACATATTCCCGTGTGAAATGGGCTGTATACCTGACCTTCACAGGTTGGATCAGGTTGGAAATTGAGAAATAAAGCATCCAAAGGGGATGATGTATAGGGCAGGAAACTCCACCTTTTTCTGGCTTGGTGAACCTGCTCCTACCTTTTCCCTCACTTTACAGCTGGATATTATTTCTGAGGGAAGCGTGCCCTTCCACTTGTCCAGCGTGTGAGAGGCAGCAGGTCTGTTAGAGCACAATCAAACACAGCATATAATTTAAACCAAGACTATTCCTGCTAAAGATGTCCACTGTATAGCCCTACCCCTGTGTTACTTAACACTTATCCAAACAATGTACTAATTAAGATGTGATTGTCAAAAAATAGAAGTGTAACTGATACATAGTTAGCTTGCCCAACAACCCTTGAAGATACTTGCTGAGGAAGAAGGAGGAAACTGGGGGAAAGGAAGAGGCTATTACCACCGTGACAGACTCATGGACCACCCTCCCTAATTACACCACTAACTAAAAAGAAAGAACTATTAGGCATATGCATGAATTTACATAGGAGGCTAAGGTTTATTAACAAATCATGTAATGAGAAATAATACACAGGAAATAGAAACATGAATATGTTCATATCAAGCATATAAACAGCTACTGATATGGAGCTCTGGTGCACTGCCTTGGGACAGACACCCATATCTGTGCAAATATGCAACAAAATACCTCTGCTCCATGTGAATATCGGCACAGTGCACACTGGGAAATGAACCCCCAGATCTGGGACAACAGGATCAGCGCTTCTGCTCTCTGTCCCAGGGCTGGTGGGTTCCCCATTCCTCCCCCAGCCCCTCACACCGCAGGAGCTGTGCCAGGGGCACGCTGCCGCGCCTGGGCCATTTCCTGACAGTTCAAATAGGAAACTGTGCCAGCAGCTGGCTCATGGGGATCCCTGTGCCATCCTTATGTGAGGCCAGCTTGGAAACCTGTGTCGTGGTTTCACCCCGGCTGTGGGCCGAGATCCACGCAGCTGCCTGCTCCTTAAAGTAAAAGGGCAGGGGAAGAGGGAAAAAGGGGGGAAACAAGGGAAGGGAAAAGGAAGGGGCAAATAACTCCAAAACCAAGAAACTAAGAGGCCCGTGGGTTGGGATAAGGATAGTTTACTAAGATAACAGAAAGATAAAATATAACAATGCTAACAGGACTTTAGAGCAAAAGAATATGAAACTATTGATACCCAATGCAGTTTCTCCCCGAACCACACAACTCAGGCCGTACCACCCAGAGCTGTCCCAGAACCCGACCGTCCCCCCAAGAAGCACGCGTCCCGCCACCGTCCCTCTTCTTCCTCCCCTCAGCCCCCCGTTATCCTGGGCCGGACGTAATTGGCATGGAATACTCTCTTTGGGCCATCTGGGTCACCTGTCCTGGCTTCGCCCCTCCTTTCTCATGAATAGAGAAATACGAAGAAGCTGAGAAAGTCCTTGACTGTCTGACTGCAACTAAGAACATCAGGGTGTTATCAGCACTGCTTTCATTTTAACTCCCAAACACAGCATTCCATCAGCTGCTACAAATGAAGTTAACTCTATCCTGACTGAAACCAGGACAACCTGGACGGAGAAAGTCTGCAGAGGCAAGAGGAAGACGTGAAGAGAAAAAGACACAGTAACAGGGTAAGGAAGGAGACCACGTGGGTGCACAGCGGGAAGCCCCAGGATGTCCTCTGCATCGAACAATTCCTTTGACTCGATTCCCCAAACCCAGCCCAATGCCCTCACCTCCCCTTCTCCTTCGCAGCACTGCAGTGACCTGCTTTTCCCCCTTCCCACATCGACATTTAGCTCCATTATCCTTTTCCATGAAGGGAGTCAACTGTCTCACCCTTTCCCTGAAAAGGTAAGTCAAATCAACCAAAGAGCAGCCCCAGCTTGAGGAGGCAGAAACTTCCCTCGCTCCTGACTGCAGCACTAGCTTGAAGCGAGGTGTCCCCTCCACACCAAGGCTGTCCAGGTTCACGCATATTTCTGTATGCCCACCAGAATAATCTGTTATAGCAGGCAGGGCAATTAAGAGGTATTTACATTATTACAGAACAAAAAGTTTAAGGGAAGGAAGAAAAAAAAAAAAGGCAAAAAGGAAACGGTGGCATTCAGGCATCAAGCCAATGCCTCTCCTGTGAGATCACTCTGGTTTAGCACTTGAGCCAAGGCATTGTTAACTGGCCAGGTATTGCCAAAGAAGTGAAATCATTCTGATTTTTGCCAAGAGTGAAGGGCCAGTGCGTGTCCTAGATAGGGAAGAAATAGAAGGAGCTCCATACTCAAGTGGTAGACCTCCCTGGAAGGGAAGAATTTGGTTTTTTAGGAGGAAATTAGACATGAGAGGCACTTTGTTCCTCCATGAGGAAACAATTCTTGGCCAACACAGCCTGAGGGGTAAGGTGTGGAGGAAGATAGGTTTTCTGGTCCTCACTGTGTCAGGAGAGCCTGCAGCAAAATGCCTGGATATGAAGGAATGGCCTTGTTGATTTAATCTTCAAAGCCAGTAACTGAAGCCTGGTTTTCTTTCATTTCTCCGCCTACCTCTTTTATAGGTTTATCTTTCTTGGCAGCTGTGAGTAAATGTTTTTATTTGCTTTGTGTCTTAACCTGTCTCGAATTAAGTATGATTTCAGTGTAATTGGATACTAATGACTCGCTCCTTGCCAAAGGATGTGGTAAATCTCTGTGTAGAGCTTGGGGCACCTTACAAGCACTCTGGGTTGCCAGCTTGTTCTCCATAATATCCAAAGTTTTACTGAATGTGCCTTCCTGCAGCTGCCGACCCTCCCCTGGACTGGCAATTGCCAGGAAGTAAGTGTCTTCTAGAGATGTATCAGCCCTTCTCATTTCCAGCACTTACCACTCTGTCTCCGGGCCACGAGCCTGATTTCCCAGGTCTGGCTCCAGCTTCCTCCAGTCATGAGGATGGTTCCCTGCTTGATCAAGGTTTCATCTCAAATCATTACTTTTGGCTGAAGCCCACTCATGGGTTTGAGGAGGGCCCATGTCTCTGGGACATGCTTTCCAAACTGCAGGCTAGCATAGATCTTCTTGCATGTAGTATGTGCTCTGTTTGCCAAAACTGAGTGGCTTTATTTGCTCCAAGCAGTTTTGTTTGCAGCACATGGAAATCTGAGAAGCTGCCATGTTTAAGCATCATCCTTTGGCCCATCATTGCAGCAGGGGTAACATCCCCGGGATCTCTGAGCGTATATACATGGATGCCCTCTATCCTGCCTGACCTGTACACAGAGCAGATTGCTTCTCTGGCTGCCAATTGAGGAACAGGTGCAAATCCAAGCTACCCAACTAGAAAAAGGTGCTACTTCCACTTCTACAAACTCTTGCTTGTAGTGACATTCCTCCTGTTGTTGTAGGCCACCAGCAATTTGGATAAATGTTCGCTTTGTGGTTTTTCAAGATTAATTCAGGGGGAAAAGCCAAAACCACCTGCAGATCAGGAGCTATTTGCAAGTCTGTGCTTAGGAAGGAGCTGCTCCCCTCTGTGCGGACCCCTTTGCACCGGCCTGGGGCAATCAGCAGGAATTCGGCCTGTCTTTGTGAGCAGGAGCGAGCAAGACAGAAAATAAAGGGATGATGGAAAAGACAGATCCGAAGTGAGGTGTGTGCGGAGGCAGACAACAGCTCTACCTCTCACCTACTGGATAACTTCTCTACTTCTCACACCTTGCTCCCACTACATGTCGTCTTCTTCACTGTCTCAGTGCAGCCCTCCTACCTCAGGCTGCAGCTCGACAAGCAGCTGCAGGTGGCTGAGCTGCCCTGGCCAGGGGAATGGGACAGCATGTCTCTCTCACCTTCCTCGTGCTGGCCCTGGCCACAAGGCCTGGGCCCCTATTTTGCAGGGGCAGAGCTATTTCACCTCACCGACTCTCAGAAAACTAACCACCACTTTGCTGGATTACTGAGGTAACTCTTGTGCCTGGAGAGGCCACAGACCACCAGAGAAAGGACAAGGCAAGTGGTGCAGCTGAGCACAGTGGAAAAGAGGCAAGGAGAAGTGGGACCTCTGTACTCTCACTGAGGAGGGCAGCTCCAGAGCAGGTACGTGCACACTGGGGAAGGGAATCGTGGTGAAAAAGGCCAACAAAGAGTTCATTTTGGGGCCTTTTGAAGCAAAACCAGCCACCTGCTTGTGCCAGGGGGCCAGCAGCTCCTGGGTGGGCTGCTGTTGTCACATAGGTGGAGCTAGCATCACATCTGAATGAGGCGTAAACACATCAAGGGTCACTCACTGAGCCCACATCCTCCTCTTAAAAGCAGTCTGGAGGGAGCAGGGACAGCTATCACTAAGCCCAGTGGTCTGGCGCAATCACTGCTGCTGAGGAAGGTACAGCAGCAATGGGCCTTCAGATAGAGTTAGGTGGTTAACATCTGTCTCCAACAGCTCCTGATGTTTTCCCTGGCAGCAGGTTATGGTTGGAGTGCTGATGCTATAGGTATCTTTAGAAATGTCCTCAACCCTCTGAATGGATCAGCTCTTTACTGTACCACACTGCCTGTCCCAGCCCTGCAGGACCTGTCTGACTCTTTGGGGGTCCTTCAGTGGAGGCAGAACCAGGTGTGGGGTGAAGGCTAAAAGGTTCTTCTACTACAGCAGGGCGGAAGCTGAGGCAGATCCCACCTCCTCCTCCAATGAGCTGGGATTCATCCTCCAGATACCATGGGAGCAGACGGGTTCTGCTGGCCCCAGGGGCTGCTGGGGGGTGGGGGCAGTGGAGTTTATGAGCAAAGGGGCATGACACAACTCCCAGCATTTGGGAACTGAATGACATTGCGATGTTTTTCTTTTTGCCTTTTGGCGTAGGTGTTGCATCAGGTGGCATGATGTGACTTGTTCCCCGCTTACAAAGCTCATCATCGCAGCGGAGCAACACCAGATGCACAGCTTAGACTGGGATGCCGGTCAGCAGACGGGATTTCCACTGCGCAACCTCCACTGGCTGCCAGAGAATTTCCATCTCCCCTCCAGACTGCCCCCCACACACTCCCACCCCAAGAGCACCAGCGGATGGGACTTTCATCCTGCTCTGCAACCCTCGTTTTGGCGGTGTCGTGCCCCCGCCCCGTTCCGCCGCGGGAGCCCCGAGGGGGACGGGGCTGGCCTGAGGGTACACCATCACCCGCGATGCGATTCTCTCTGCCGCTAGGGGCCAGTGGCGCAATGGATAACGCGTCTGACTACGGATCAGAAGATTGTAGGTTCGACTCCTGCCTGGCTCGCTTGGTGGTTTCATTTTATGCTACTGCCTTCCGGCTTGCGTGCTCCGAGGTTCCTACCGGGCACGGCCGGAGGGAAAACTGGGGGGAAAAAACCCGCCAACAAACCCTAACAGTTAGAAAGCTGCAGGAACAGATTTTCTCCTTAAGCGATTCATTTAATTAAGTCGATACCTGCACATCCTGCTCAGCATCCTCACGAGGTTTCAACTCCATCTCCAAAGAGATTTCTTTTTTAAAAATCTTGCTTATTACATTGATGTTTCCCAACCCCATGCCAGCACCCAAGTCTATTCCCAGCATCTTCCAGTTTTCCACTGTTAAACTTTGGCTTGGCTGACTCAGTGCTCCTGCTGCTGGAACAGGGCAAGTCTGGCTGCTCTGGGGAATGTCCTGGGAAGATAAAAACTATGTCTAAGTGACCCGGACATCATCTGAGAGAGCTGCTACCAGCTGAGTGATAACTGGATAGATCTGGTGACCCTGAAATCCCAATTAACTCAAGCCAGGTGAAGAGTAGGTACAAACAGAAGTGTGTGCTTACAATATTCAACATAGACACAGAAGAGTACCTAAGCCCCACCTATGTGATCAGCCTGGCATCTTGTTCATACACATGCCACGTATTTCAAACCACATCCATCAGGCAGCACCTTGTCATGCGGGAACATTTTCACCATCTCTCTTTTGAAATCCTCCAGGCAGCCTAGAAATTTTTTATCCTCATACTCTGAACTCCTCTGAGATTTATTCTGTTTCCCCTTTCTCCAGGAGAAGAGACAGCTTTTCCTTGAAATGCAAACAAACATTTTCTTACAATGCGTGAGCTGAAAAATTACTTTTGTTGGAGAAGGCATCACCCTGGTACCTGACAGGCCATTTAGTAACCCCTGATCCATCAGTTGGCCTGCCCACCTCACTCTGGTGACCCAGTGTATCAGAGTGGGTTTTTTTATAATCTCTGGCATCTTTTGGAATTGATACAAGTGAACTGAATGGCTGAAAGACAGGGCCAAGAGGGCTGTGATCTGTGGGACAGTCTAGTTGGAGGGCCATAGGTAATGGCTTTAAACTGAGAGAGGGCAGGTTTAGATGAGATAGGAGGAAGAAATTCTTCCCTGTGAGGGTGGTGAGGCCCTGGCACAGGCTGCCCAGAGAAGCTGTGGCTGCACCCTCCCTGGCAGTGTTCAAGGCCAGGTTGGGTGGGGCTTTGGGCAACCTGGTCTAGTGGGGGCGTCCCTGCCCATGACGGGGTGGAACTAGGCGGGCTTTGAGGTCCCCTCCAACCCAGCCCAGCTTGTGGTTCTGTGATTGAAGAGAATAGGTGCACACAGCTCGTTATTTGCCCTTGCTGGAGACAAGACACAAAACTAATTAAGCATTTGCAGGTGATTAATAATTTGCTTCTAAATGAAGTATTTAGCAAGTTACGCTCTCATCCAAGCACTGACTAAGCTGTAGTTGTACTAAAAAGCATGTAGTAAATTTAAATACATGAGCATATCTTGTAAGAGTGGGAAACTGTTCCATTAACCTAACATGGACATAGCTCAAGAGGCAGAATAGTTGCTTAGCAAACAGTACATCCTGAGACTGGTACCTCAATTTTTTGAGGTTTTTGTCTTTCTTGGCTTTCATTCTGCTGCACTTTTGGTTTTGTGGTTTTTTTTCTTCTCTGCTTTCCTTTTCACTTATGGGTAACACAGCTACACAGAAATGCACACATATCAATGCTTTATGGGTGGGAGAGAAAAAATGTCTTGGAGATGGAAATGGAAGAGGGAAAGAGATGGTTCCTTCTCCAGAAGAACAGAACATACAGAATAATTCAGTTGGAAGGGACCTGCAATGATCATTGAGTCCAACTGCCTGACCACTTTGGGGCTGACCGAAGGATAAAGTGTGGCATTAAGGGCATTGTCCAAGTGCCACTTAAATGCTGACAGGCCAGGAGAAACAATCCTCTCCTCTCCCTCTTCTCTCCTTCTTCAACCCTCTCCCTCTCTTTTAATATTCTCCAGGGAAAAAATCCCTCACGATGCCATGGATGGAGCATGTGCCCCATCCCACACTACGCAGTGGCAAAGGGGTCTGCCTGAGGACTGCGGGTTCAGATTTGACTGTCAGTGTGTGCAAACACACAAGATAAGGAAATGAGTGCCGCCTCCCCTCAATTTTTGCTCACCAGGGTACCCTGCTCCCTGCCCAGCAGACTGTTCACACCAGGATTTCTCCTGAGAAAATTCCCCAGAAGGACACACTGCACCACTCTGGAAAAGTCAGGAGAAAAGGCTGCTGGGGTGTGTGTGTGTGTGTCCATATGTGCACACAAACCCACACTAATTAATAGAGAGGCAGCTGGGGCGAGGGACATCATGGATAAAGCGTGTAACTACAGGGCAGGAGCTTGCAGGAGCTCCCGCTGAGCCTTGTTAAATCTGTTCCCGAACGATAATCTTGCTTGTACCATATTTCCAGAGATACCATTTCTTCCTTGCTCCCATATCTGAAACCTACCCCAGAAAAACACTCTGGCACAGAGAAGACTCATTCTGGGTTCCCCTTCAGAGAAAACTCCCCTTCTTCCCCTGCTAGGCAGGCAGATATGGCTGCTTTCAGATGCATGGCCTATCTCCAAGCCAGGAGGCATTGCCAGGCATGTTTTTCTGCACACCATGGAGCACCTGTCCTGAAAACAGATGACTTGAAAGAAAAAGAAAAGGGGATAGCAGTACAGGAAAAGAGAAAGCGGAGGGAAAAAGCAGAGTGGGAACACTGGCCCTACCGCTTACAGTATCTTAAGCAAGCCTGTATTTGTCTGCATGAAACCCCTCGTATGTAAAGGACCCCTTTGTCTTCTCCCACTGCTCCACCTTCTCCCAGGTCACCCACAATCAAAGGCCAGGGCCAAACATCCCACCTGTCACCTCAAGCCAAGAGGCCATGGTGCGCTTTTATCCACTACCATCAGCCAGCATGCTCAGAGCCATTGTCCATAGGGATTGTATGGCATCACAGAAAGCAAAATCAGGCGGGAGTGTTTGGCACCATGCAAAGCAACATGCAAAATGGGGGAGAGCCTGCCCCGAGCTGAACTGGTACCCCAAGGATCACCCTGGAAGAGAAGGCCTAATAAAACTAGGTAAGAATGAGCTGAAAAGGCCTAATTTTTGGCTTCATCTGGGATAATGTTGTGCATATATTTTTTTTTTTTAATTGCAATAATATATTACTATTATTAATTATATTTAAACTATTAAGTCTATTTTAATAGTTAACTGCAGTATGATTGCAGAAAATAAAGCCCTCACAAAAGCATTGCTGCCACATGGATCGCGAGGTTTGCTGGGGCATTCCCTTGGGAGGTGTGCATTGCTTCCCCTTGGGAGGTGTGCATTGCTGGCACCTTACACCTGCCTGAAACAGGCCACCGGAGCCTCTGGGGCAAAGCCGCCGCTCCCGGCGGGACAGGGAGAGAGGTGAGGGACGGGAGCGGCGGCCCCGCCTCCGTCCATCACCAAGGGGCCGAAAAAGTTAAATTCACACAAGATGGAAAAAAGTACCAAAAATTAAGCGTCTCCTTCGAGCCGGAATCGAACCAGCGACCTAAGGATTCCCGCGGGACACAACCTCTACAGTCCTCCGCTCTACCAGCTGAGCTATCGAAGGGACCTATAATTCGCCGCCCAGCGGCTGCCCGATCTGCCATCCCCAACCCAGCACGGAGTTGTGAGCATGCGCCCTGAGAGGGCAGCGGTTAAGGTGGCTAACAGCGCGTGCGCGCAGCAGGCGTGCCGCGAGAGGTGGATTTGGTGAGGCGGCGACGGGTGGGCCCACTGCCGCGTGCGGGGCCAGTGGCGCAATGGATAACGCGTCTGACTACGGATCAGAAGATTGTAGGTTCGACTCCTGCCTGGCTCGAGTGTATTTTGGTACTTTGGTTTGCCTCGCCATGCTCTTTTTTCACTCCCCTGCGAGGAGGGAAACCAAGCTGGCGTCGCCGCCTTCCTCTCTCCTCAGCGGGCGTGCGGAGCTGGGCACCAGAACCCTATCTCACTTACACAGAACCTCGCAGAGCGTAGTGTCCTTGAACATGCACCTTTTTTCTGTTTAAATGAGCATCTCCAAGGTGTGCAGTGTCCAGAAAGCCTTCTGCAAGGGGCTCCCAACACCTCTTACCTCACTGAGCAAGAGGGAGAAAAAGGAGTGTCTGGAGGGATACAACACGGTGAGGTGCTGTGGTGGTTTGACCTGGGCTCGGAGGCCAGACACCCACCAAAGCCACTCTATCACTCCACTTTTCAGCTGGGCAGGGGAGTCAAGATAAGGACAGGGAGACATCATTCCACAATCAATGTCATGGGCAAAACAGGCTCAACAGAGAATAAAAGAAAGCAAACTCTCATTTATTACACTACACTGCACACCCAGTGACACCAGAGGGTGCCCCGCACCCCTCCCTTCTTAGCAGACTTCACTTTAGTCATGATTTCTCCCCCTTTCTCCCCACATTGTGGCATGGGGAGGGGCAGGGACTGGGGAAATGGGGGCTTTGCTCAGTTCATCACTAGGTGTTCTCCTTAGCTGTGGGGAGGTGGGGGCGGGGCGAGAGTGCATTCCTCATACCCTTCCCCTGATGCACTGTGGGGTCCCACCCATGGGAGGCAGTCCTCCATGTACTTCTCCAACATGAGTCCTTTCCCATAAGGCTTCAGCTCTTCACTAGCTGCCCCAGCATGGGTCACTGCTATGGTGTGCAGTCATAAATCACAGAATGTCTCTCAGTCTCTCAGGCCCAGCCTGGTCCCCCACAGGGTCACAAGTACCCCACCAAACCAGCTCCAGTGCAAATCTCTCCCTTGTTCATCCCTGTGTCCCTGTCTCTCTGCATGGACTGCAAGTGCTGGCAGGGGCTTGCTCCAATGCAGGTCACAGCATCTCCTGTATGTCTCCACCTGCTCCAGCGTGGGGCCTCTCCACGGGCTGCAGCTGGGGTCTCGGGCTTTTTCCATGGGCTGTGGAGGGACACCTGCTCCACCATGGGTTTCTCCATGGGCTGCAGGGACATCTTTCTCTCTGGCATCTGGGGTTCCTCCAGGACCCCTCTTTCTTCATTGACCTTGGTGTCTGCACAGTTTCTTACATCCCTTCTCTGGTGTCAAAAAACAGCTGCTTGCGGTTTTTTTCTCCTAAATGTGATTTCCAGAGGCGCTGTGACCATCACTGATGGGCTCGGCCTCGGTCAGCAACAACTCTGGCCTTGAGCCGGCTGGTGTTTGCTGTCGGGCCTGCAGAGAGCTTCTGGCTGCTTCTTGCAGAAGCCACCCCTGCAGCCCCCTTCTCCACCAGAACCAGCCACACAAAGCTACAACAGGTGCCCTTTGCTCATGCCTGTCTGCACACCTCTGTATCTTGACTGTCCCCAGCCTGTCACAGACATCTCAAAGTAAAGGATGGCGATTCCGAACGTCAGCAGCACTGACGGCCATTTATTCATCACCACGTGCATGGCTTTTTATTGTCAGCTTGCACTGAATCTACAGACCAGGGACGGCCTGAAGCTGTGCAACATTCACAAGCCTCTTCGCTTCCTCTCCCCTCGGGGTGGCCAGCTGTTCTTGACCTGCTGTGTAGCCATCACGTCACATACTTTTCCTTCCACCGCACAGGAAGGATGCTGCCACCCTTCTCCAGAAGAATAATAGTCTCCATCACACTGTGTGCCTTCATCTGTAGGGCTGACGAGTACTGGATGAGGCCAATGCAGAAGAGCACGTGGCTCCTCTGTGGGGCATAATATGCGTTTAACCCGTGGGTTATGGGTGCGTTCATTAGGCCAGCTTGATGGTGCCGCTGATGGATGAGGCACATGCTTACAGCGTAAGAAAAATTGAAGCCTGGGAGGTGCTGTACTCGGAGACAGATAACATTGATGTGCTCAGAGTTTGAATGGCTGAGAAGCTCGGGTTCATCCCCACCCCGCCCTGCCCTCTGTGATTCACAGCAGCCGTAATGCGGGAGGGGTGAAAAACAAGTGCGAGCCAGGCAGGAGTCGAACCTACAATCTTCTGATCCGTAGTCAGACGCGTTATCCATTGCGCCACTGGCCCCGCACAGATACGGTTCTTCCTTGCCCTGTAATATAGGTCGCAATCCGAGCGAGCGCCTCGCCCCGCCCCATCGCACCAGGCCAGACCTCGGTGCCCCCTCCCACACTACCGACAGGGGGCGCCCCCAACAGGTCCTGCACCGCGCACGGCGAGCCCCGGCCGAGGCTGTGAACCGCTCCCGAGCTCGGCACCCGCGCGCATGCACTGCACGGCGCTTACGCGAGTCGTGCTGGGTCCTTGTAGCGCGGCGGCGAGCCAACTGGTAGCTCCCTTCGATAGCTCAGCTGGTAGAGCGGAGGACTGTAGAGGCTGCGCCCCGCGGGAATCCTTAGGTCGCTGGTTCGATTCCGGCTCGAAGGAGTAGCATATATTTTATGTTTTCCCCCACCTTCCCCACGCGAACCCCCTTACAGCAGCTTCTTTTTAACCAGCTGCAGCACACGGTGATTTTCTCCCACGAACAGCTGGGGCTGCACTGCAAAGCGAGCCTCTCTGCCGCGGCTGGCTCTCAGCAGGAGCGGTTGCTGCGGCACGCCGGCTGCGAGACTGCCAACAAACGCCTGGGTAACTTTCACAGGCAAGCAGAGGTACGCTCTTACTCCGGTTTACCACAGACCGTCCCAGAGCAAGTCAGTGCAGGAGGGTACCTGCTGAGATACCTTGTCTCATCGCAGTTAATTAGGATGTTGAAATTCCGAGGGTCACTTCTCCAAACTTTCTCTCCCTCACCTCTTCTTCATCTCTCTGACCTTCTCCTCTCCCTCTCCTTCTCCTCTCCCTCTCCTTCTCCTCTCCCTCTCCTTCTCCTCTCCCTCTCCTCCCCTCTCCCCAAACATCCAGGCGTTATTTTTCCAGACTAAGAAAGTACCTATACGTTTACATGCTGCCACCATGCCAATCCCTTCCCAACCCCAACATGGGTGATACAGGCATGAAGGACTGAGGCTTCTTGTGTAAAACTCCGTGCCTGTTCTTCTCCCTGAGAGTGAAGGGGCAGGCCTGGTGTGCTGATTCAGCTGGCTGCACTTCATGGAGGGAAGGAAGGGGGATTACTCCCACCCGTGGTCCTTCTCCCCGCTTTGTAACAGCACAATGATAGGAAAATACAGCAGTGCCTCTGACAGCTCAGCTTTGCATTCTTCATTATTTTTTCTGACAGTCTTTTTGACTGCAGTCATACCTTGACTGTGTGTTCCAAGGGAAGGAATGAAATTAAATGTCAGGCAGTTATGGTCGATGTTCTTTGCATTAAGCAGAGTGGGTTATCACGCAAACTTGTCACGGGGCGAAAAGCACACAAGCTGCCTAAATAACTGGTGATACTGCTGACAGGCCTGAACCATCTACAATGCCTCTTCCCATGTGGTGTTTTGAGGGACTCTGGGTATGAGTTAATATGTAAACACACAAAAGGGCAGCTCTTTGAGAACACACCCGGCCAAACAGTTGCCCCTGGTCCATTTTTCAAATGCTTGGGCTTCTGCAGCCACTGGATACCATCCTAGTGAGAAACACTCCTGTCTTGTAGCAGACCAGGATTATCCGGTACTCTGCACCAGCCCTTGGACAGATACAAAACCCTGGAGTGAGGTGCTGGCCCCAGGGATGTTTGCAGGACATCTGCCCCTGTCATCAGCAGCATTGCAGTTTCGCTGTCTGCACATGCTCTTTGCTGGGGAGACTGTCCCATGTAGAAACTGCTGCCAGCGAGACTGCTGCCTTGTATCACTTCATCACGCTGATGGACTGGGGTTTGTGTTTGTTTTCATTTTTAAATACAGACAAGCATTCTGCAATATATAATGGATTTACAACATGCAGCACGCTAGCTCTGGCTGCTTTGTATAGGTAGCCTCATCTGCTGCGATCCACGACCAAGTTCCTCTCTGGGGAAGCCCAGAGTTGCTGCTTGCCGTTTGTCGGGGTGAAAAGCCATAATTTTGGACAGCTGTCTCAACACCTTCTCTGTTACCAAAATTAAATTGTTGATGCTATGGAAAAGTAAAGGGAGTGCTACAATTCATACATGCAACCTTTATTAGTCAGAGTGGTTGACAGCAAAGGTAGATTTTAGTGTGTAGTACTTGACATATAAATAAAAGCAGCAAAAGAGAAAAAAAAAGTGAGGATCTGTATATTTTGAGAGGATTAATGGATGTGCAACTGAACTTAATGCAGAAACAGATCATGTGAACATAGCTATGTTCATGTTAGGAACATTTCTGAAAAAAAACCAAATGAGTAAGATCACACCGAAGAGCTAAGTCCTGAACCCCTTATTCATTCTTTCTCCATTTGTCCTCAGAGTTGCTGATCCTGACAGTGGTGAGAGAAACACATACCCTGGTACTCTGAAAACTAAGTTTTCTCTTTGGAATTAAACCATGGGTTTGGACACCCAGATTTTGAAGCTGCAAGTCCTGGAGAACCCACTCAGAGGGTTGGTCGTTAGTTTGTTCTGAGTTTTTTGGCTAGCTGAGATAATACAATGTGGCTCTCCTGTACAAATCCCTGTGTCAGTAAAAGGGCTTTGCAAACACGCAGCAGCTTGTCCATCTTTGCATCACACTGCAAGATCGAGTCATAAATCTTTAGCAAGAAAAATCTCTTATTTAGAAAGAGCAAACCCATGGAGATAGTTTCTTTGATTTCAGTAACAGTTGGCTCTGGCCCATAGAGTGGGGTCCTGAGGGACATTGAAGGTGGTGTACATGAAAAAACTCCCCATTTACTTTTGCTAATCTGGGATTTATCTTTTCCTCCCTGGCTCTAGGTCTGCTCTATAGCTGTTGTTGAAATTAAGGGTTCAATTCTCAGTGACTTCCATGCGAGCAGGAGGAGGGATTCCATACAGGAAAGGATTCATCTAATTGTAGAATCACATGCTGGTTTGGGTTGGAAGGGACCTCAGAGCCTGCCTGGTTTCAACCCCCTGCCATGGGCAGGGACACTCCCCACTAGACCAGGCTGCCCAAAGCCCCATCCAACCTGGCCTTGAACACTGCCAGGGAGGGGGCAGCCACAGCTTCTCTGGGCAGCCTGTGCCAGGGCCTCATTGCCCTCACAGGGAATAATTTCTTCTTCATATCTCATCTAAACCTACCCTCTTTCAGTTTAAACCCATCACCCCTTGTCCTGTCACTCTGCTCCCTGACGAACAGCCCCTCTCCAACTTTCCTGTAGCCCCTTCAGGTACTGGAAAGCCACTATAAGGTCTCCCCAAAGTCTTCTCTTCTCCAGGCTGAACAAGCCCAGCTCTCTCAGCCTGTCTTCATCAGAGAGGTGCTCCAGCCCCGTGATCTTCTTTGTGGCCTCCTCTGGACTCTGGATTCCACAAATAACGTGTAGATTTACACCAGGCTTTTCTCCCTATGCCTTTTCTAACTCTCTGCTGGAAATTACATAGTTGCTATACTTTCACAGGGAATTTCTCTCCCAGACAGTGACATTTAAGAAATCAGTTCAGCTGCAGATTTATTTACCTCATGCTACGTGCTGTCCCTGCTCCTTTCTTTGGTGATAACATCTCACACCAGAGCAAACACCGTGCAAAGGGGAAGAGTGAAGAAAGCCAAGAGCTGCCTGCGTGCGCTCAAGCCAGTGGGTGTTGGTGTGCCCCAGCACGTACACAGCAGGCTGAGCCCTGCCTGTCTCACAGCACCAGCACCCCGATGCACGTGCCGTCTGATCCAGCCACCCGCTGGGAAGATGTGTGGCACTTGGCTACTGTGGGGAATGTTCCTTCTGGTGTCACATCTCCTCATCCGCAGGCTGGTGTCACCAACCCCCTTCCCCTGTGACCACTGGGATGAATGGGACACATCCCTCCAGCTCTGCTGGAGGAGTCTGGAATGGGAGTCTGGATTTACATACATATGAGTGGCCTCCAAAATTATGTGCAACGTGGAGCTGAGGACAAAGAGGAGCCCACGGGTAGGAGGGGAACGAGAGCCTGTGCACGGCCCCAGCCATGCCAGGACTTCCCTTCTTCTCTGAAGCAGAAAAACAGCTATTTCTGAGGGCAACGTGAGCGTTAACTGGCCCCAGTGCCTGCTTCTGGAGAATAGATATATAACCTGGACTGGAATTAATGGTTTTTAAAATGTCCATGTGTTATGGGGACTTTAAAGAAATGTTAAAAATGCTATTTCTTGACTTTGGAGTTACAGCTCGTGTGATGAAACACTTTTTCTCCATGTATTAAGCTGCCACTGAATGACATTTGATGTGAAAGGTGAGAATAGAAGGAAGAAAATAATGTTTCAAAACTGCAGAATCCAATTTTAAGGAAGGGAATAACACTTTTGACTGGCTATATATTCACTGGTCTATATAATTTAGTGGTACATCATGTCCCCCTTTGGGCCACAGTACTGTGGTTAGAGGAGCAAAAATAGCAAATGCACAGAACTGACAATGATTGACATAACATGATCAATAAAGAGGAATTCAGCTGTCTGAGGCTTAAACTACTGTGTCAAACCAGTGAAGTGCTAAGTTTAAGGTCTCAGAGGTATTTCTTTAGCTCTTACAAATTAGAGGTCCAATTTCTTCAAGCTTGCTTTAGCCACACCACACGTATCTCCACCAATTCGTGCAGCAGTATCCCTGCAGGTACATCTCATATGCACCTCTTTATGCAAAATCATGCAGTGTGTTCTTAAGGCCCCTGTGGCTGGGGCAGAGGGGAGGACCCAGACCCCCATGACCTGGGCTGTTGAGGAGGACAGTCTCTCCTCTGCTGCTTGCCTGCCTTGCCAAGTCCTTGCTGCTCCTGCAGCCCCAGTGCCAGTGCTGGCATGATGGCTCCCAGCCCAGTGCCAGCAGGGCAGTGGGGCTGACAGCCAGGAGCACAGTGGAATCAGCAAGCTGGCAGAAAGTTGCTGGCTGGGGATCAATTTCCAGCACATCGCAGCTGCAGAAGGAGAAGCCGGGGCTGCCCAGCACAGGCGGCAGGCCTTTCCACGTAGGAATGGGGGGAACTCTGCCATGGTGCTGTCACCAGCTACGGTGAGAGGAGAGAGGCTCTGGGGCAGCTCAGGGCCAGGCTTCCCCTCCACGGGGTCTTTTGCCATCCATCTCATGCATTTGCAGCTTATGCAGGGGAGGACACAGAGCCTACATGTGCTTCTGGTGTTGGATGAGGCTCCTGGATTTGGAGTGACCTGCATTGTAACCACCAGCAGAACGATCCCGAAGCACCTTGCCCAGGCTCAGGTTTGTGATTGTTGGGCGCCAGCAAGCTTCTAGCTGCTTTCCAAAGAGTGTTTTGTCCCTGGGAAGGACAGCCCAGTCTGACTTGCCTCTGACTTTCCCTCTGGGGTCTGCTAAAGAGCATTTCCAGGGCTCCCTCACAGGAACACTTCTCGTCCAGCAAAACTGCCACACACAAGGAACATTCTCAGGACAGGAAGAGACAGAGCCGGTGTGTCCAGAAATGGACTTGGGACTGTGTCTGCAATGTGAAACCCTGGCTGAGGGCAGGGAGAAGAGCTACGATACCACAGAGAGCATTATTAGAGGGAAAGACTGTGCAGAGACGGGCAGTCAGAGGCTGTAAAGACGAGCATGCTGGTCCGTAGAGCTCTGTACCGACCATACACACCTCCTTGAAGGGTGTAGTATCAACCTACTGAAAGTGGCCTAGAGAGAGATTCTGCCTTGATAGGAAATTACTCTCAGGTTACTCTTGCTTAGGGACAACTACAAATACAGGCTGCAGAGTTTCTCATGTGGTTTTTCTTTCTGTGATACTCAGTGGGCAGCACCAACACGTCATGCTTGCCTGCCTTAGGAGTCTGTGCGGTAGTTCCGATGGCTGTCCCCTATTAGCTGGGTCTTCTCAGTTGCATTAGTCGGCTGAAGCACAATAGGAGTTTCTCCATCTAAATTGGGGAGGAAGAAAAAAAATACTTTAGAAATCCTTTGCTTGCTACCAAAGTCAGACTTCTCATTAGCAACGCAGTGTTTCATCTGCTGTTGTGGCTATGGCTTAACCTTGGCGTCACAGGCAGCAGTACGCTTACTGGAGAGATGGCGATGCCTACACCAAGTTTACAAATGCTCTTACTCCCTATCCACATGTAGTGGCAGATTTCTGGGTGACTAGTGCTACTGTTATTGAACTGGACATTAGCTGTACCTGGTGATTTGCAGAGGCTGCGAGACAAGGGTCCCTGCCTGTTCCAATTGCAAAGTGCTTGTTCTCGCATATGTCTGAATATAATGAGCGCTGTCGTGAGTCAGCAAGCACTAACCTTGGTGGTGTTAGAGAGAACAGGCCAGAACTGAGCCTTGAAGAAGGCAAAGTTAACAGTAATGAAAGAAGAGAGTCAAAGGGGAAAATAGAATTGCGTGAGCAGTAATGTACTTGAGAGGGAAGAAATCATATATATGTATTCTGAAAGCCAGCTAATTAAATAAAAGTGTTAAATTGCATTTTGAAGTCTTATGTAATATATTTGCAATAGGATTTTGAGAGTTACTGTTTTAATGAGTTTAGAACTGCCAGAACCTCGTATTATTACTATATAAATCCTTACTGCTTCGTACTTTCTCATTCCATGCATTATGTGTTTGGTTTCCCAATATATCTGTAAAAAATGTGTTTGTCGTAGAGTGGAGGGACGTGAAGTCCTTACAGAGTTCCCTGACGGCTTCTGTGTTCCCTCTGATAATAAACAAGGTTTGGCTGTCCTTCTGGGCCTCTTTCCAATGCACTGCTTTGCAGGATGGGGGGAGGAGGAGGAGGGGACTCAAGACTCAGAGGCTGATTTTTAAAGGTTCAACCATCTCAGTCAAGTGCTTTCATATGAAAAAAATTTGGACTATCTAAATCTTGATACTAGCACAGCCTTCACAGTAATTGAATACAAATGATGGCTTTTTTTTTGCCAAATGACCGAACGTTCAGAAAAAAATCCATCTGACATTTCCTCCTGTTTACATGACAGTTGATGGGATGAATCATGGGCAGGAGATGTAATGTACAGGAGTAACTTAACCCAGAACAGGAATCTAATTGCATGCCATACGGCTTCCCCTCAGTGGGGGTAGAACAACTTTTGACTCCGTCAAGGTGAAAGGCAAGAATGATTAAATGCCAGGCAGCTTCTCTGTATGGGCAATTCCGTATTTAGACACAAGGTCAAAGACAGACATGTTTCACAACTTCTAAAAGTCTATGAGTAATTAATGTGTAGAGCTGAGCTCAGGCACAGATTAGTTTGGCAGCTCCAACCCATTTTTAAGTTGGGATGTATTTTCTAGATTTCTGAGCAACACTTCCTCCCACCCTCTGCTGCCTCCGAGTTGTTCACTTTATGGAAGATCATCGATGGAGGGCAGAGAGTAGCAGTTAATTTTGCTGTGATACCCAGATGTGCTGTGAGGGAAAAGGACCCACCGCAAATCGGTGGCATTGCTTCCAGCTGATCTGCGGACAGTTCTGAGCTGACACCTCCCCAAGTGTTTTGTTGCTTACACCCTTCTAAGATTTGTGATGGGTTTTTATCAGAGCAGGGACCCATGGTATAATAAATGGTACAAATATAGCCTGCTAATGGAGAGCTGCAGAATGGAGGGGTGGCAGAATTCACAGTTTAAACTGTTTTCTATAGATAGCTCTTGCTCACTCTTCGCCTACATTGGTATCATATGGAGTGCGGAGGAGACAATGAAGTGCTAAAAACTTACTGCTTCTGAGTTGGGAAAGTATTTTGTTATTCAGGTTCTTTTTTATTGTTATTGTTCTTTCTTTCTTCTTCTTTTTTTTTCCATTTTTTTCTCCCAGATCTCATTTTCTGTAAAATGGAAGTTGGTCTAGGAAAGCCTTGCATTGTTCTCATGATGATAACCAAACAGGAGAGGAGAAGAGACCTGCCAGACTGCTTGAGCGTGTCATTACACCCTGAAGTACCGAGGCAAGCCAAATTCCAACTGCACCTCCTCTGGGACCACAAAAGTCAGCAAAAAGTTTGCCACTGACTTCAGTGGAAGCATAATCTGGTGACCTGCACCGTGTGTGTGAGTGGAAAGGATGAACCATTCACACATCTCCATGCTGTGGGCAAGTGAGTGATACTCCCCGCTGCCGGTGTGTTTTCGCAGGTCACCCATAACATCATGGCATGACACCATCCATTACCCTGCTTTACACTTTTTTTAATGTCATGTTTGATCTGAAACCCCGAGAAAGTCACGTTTAAAATATAACAATCCAAATACAAGATTTATTCTTTTGGTCTTCCATTGTACATTAGGCCTCAGTCCTGTGTGGTACCAATCAACAGTCATGAGAAGAAATCACTGTAACCTAAGTACAGGCCAGGGCTTGCACATCCCTCAGTTCCTTTAGCTCTGATGGTAGTGCTACCCATGGAAGTACGTGCTGTGAAATGAATCTCTCACAGCAGGTTATAAAACCAGTTCAGCACAGGAACTGGTCACATATATTTGAAGAAAGCTTTCTTTTAGAAGACTATGCCATTGCATCAGAACTGAAGCTTTTGACATGCTGGTGTTGATTGCAGGACCAGCTCACTTTGCCTTTACACTTTAAGGAATGGATCATTGAATTTTTGACCTCACGTGTCTTTTCCCACTAATAAATACATTATTTTAAGAGTCAAATCAACTGTAATGGTTTGATTTTGTGGAGGAGAAACGGTGGAGACTCTGAAAATTATTAGTGCTGTGCCAGCTCGAAAGATGAAGTCTAAATCTCAACCCCTACAATGTGCATATTGCCTCTTCCACACGATATGGGTGGCTCCAAGCAACTCTCCCTGAGTGCAGCAACAACTGGTAGAGACTCACTCTCAGAGCTTTCTAACATCAGGAATGGTGATGCTTTATCAATGTTGCATTCCTCAGAAAAGCAATGACTGACTACAGAATATTTGGTTAAATTAAAGTATGGCTTAGCTTGATAATCTACATCTTGACCTTAGTAAAAAAGTTCTGGCTAGCAATATTATAGATACCAGGGGCAGCAGGAAGCACAGAAATTAATTGCCAGCTAGAATGCTCAGTCTGTGGGTGGAGGGCATGCAAATAATTTGGATCCTAATAAGATTTTCTCTTCCAAAATGAAATCTGCTGCAGGAGTGATTACAGTTTGTTCCTGAATTACCTACAGGAGCATTTCTATTATTTACATAAAGTAAGCCGTGAATATTTGTTTCTGTAGCACAACATTTGAAAATGTCTGGTGGAAAAGCCCAATCTGTGTCATTCTCAGTCAGCTGCGTTGTTTTGGTCAGCATCCCTAAAATCTGGGGAGCAGGGAGGAAGGAAATGTTGTTTGAGCTGGTTATCATTCATTTTGCTAAATAGAGTGTCTAATCCTTTCCTTTCAACTGCAGAGGAGTTGCTCACATTATCCTCTGTCATGAAGTCTTTACTTTTATTCCTGATATATTGCTCACTTAATCAAATTTTAAAATACAGAGACTTCTACTGCGCTGAATTAAGCTGGTTTTAATCTGTAGGAAAATCTAGCAAGACTGAAAAGAAGGGCAGGAAAGGTAGAAATGCCTAGTTCTCTCCAAGCCCTACCTATATCCTTAATACTGTCTTCAAAATCCTTAAACCACAGAATTTCACATTAAATTAATTTTTCGTACTGGTATTTTCCTAAACATTTTAAATTATTTTTAAAAATTGATATCTCAGTGAGACTTGGTGGGGCTAAAGGGCTGCAGAGGTGGCTTAAATTACTGAATGCAAACAAATACCACCTGTGCCAGAATTTTCTTTGTTGCCACTGGGGAATTTTGTGCTGGATTTTGAGAGAGCAAATTACAAAAAAAAAAAAAAAAATTAAAAAAAATTAAAAATCCTTATCCTTCAGAGTTCCATCTGCATATTTCAAACTTGGCTGTGGTGTCATATATATCAAGACTTATATTCACTTTGCACTTTCCAGGTGCCTAACGCCCTCGAGTATATCACATTTATTTCAAATAATGCATCGTGGTTATAAAGTTTTCACTAATAGTTTTTACTGCCTTTGCAGGGACTACTCAAGTATGATGAATTTTTTAAGCTGACTATTTACCTTGATACATCTCTAGGCAAAGCCAATTTAAAAACACCACCACACATTGGCATATCAGTTATATAAATAGCATTTGTTTCAACTACTACAAGTGTTTTGTTACATATTTATGGAAGGGTAAATTTGTGTGAAATGTTTTGGGGAGGGAAGATTCTTCCTGCTAAGGGGACATGACATTCGCAATCTGGCAGTGCTAATTTAAGCATAATAAACGTAAGAATATAACAGTGTAAGACCTTCCATAACAATGGAAGAGAAGAAGGGGGAGCTGACTGCTTAGGGCCTTCCTCACAAAAAAAATGAGATTCTCATCATGGTTTGTACAAATTTACAACTGAAAAGTAGCGGCCTAGGTCTTACTCTCATACCTTGGCCTCTTATTGCTGGAGCAGGGATCACCCTGTCTCTCAGCCTGTCCAGCAAGTGTCAGACTCTAACCAGTTTGATATGTTTCTTACTCCTCTGAAGATGAAGGCAGAACTCTGCCCTACTTCAGCAGATGAGGACGGGGCTCTTTGTTCCAAATACGTAACCCACTCTATTGTCAAATTAGGAAATCCCCACCATCATCCTTTGGTATAGCCAAAACCTCAGTGTGCAGCTGGGGGACACAGCAAAGCTGAGAAAAGAGGGTCACCCGCTGCAAAGGCGGTCCCACTGTCCCCAGCTGAGAGGTCTTGCTGCTTTCTTTGAGATAACATCAGCAGCTGGCCTGCCCCACCATGAGGCATGGTGGGGAGTTAAATGGGCAGGGAACTACAAACAATTTTGTGAGGATAAGTTTTCACCTGGATTGTATCCGATCTGGCTCCTGGTAAGGCAGCACAGTTGCTACTGCCAGTGCAGAAGACAGTGAGAAGATTGGGGGCAGGATGGGAGAGGGGCAGGGCGGCAGCAGCTCCTGTGTAAACTTCCCTCAGTTACGGTGCAGCCTTACTGGTGGCAGCTCTGCTGGTTTTTCTTGACACCTTTTCTTGAATGAGTACAGTTGGCCCACCACAGTCAGTGATAAATTTTAAATGAATAAAAACCAAATGGCTGCTTATTCAGGCAAATCAGGTGTGGAAAGCACCAGTGCAGGCAGAACCTAACCTCTGAGTTCAGGATCTAGGATATGAAGCAGCGTGGGCATGGGGCTAGAGGGGGGACATCTTCTCTCAAGATGAGCCCTAAGACTCTAAGACTTTTAATGTTTATGTCTCTCGTGATACGGAGATATTTAATTGTTAGTTCCATGAGTTTAGTTTTTCATGCAGCTTGGGAAGTTCATCAGGTCATGGTGTTAGCTGGAGTCTGGTGTGTCTCCACTGGTGTCTGGAAGCAGCCTCAGCATTGTGAGCAGAACATCTGGCCTACAGGCGTTAAGGACTGTTTTGAACAGCTTTACCACACAGTAAGCCCCTATAATACACACCTCTTTCCATGTCATTCTTAATTTGCTCTTCCAAATCTTCTGGAGACACACAAAACTCATGCTCTTCCCCTTCAGGTGCTTTGGGTTTACACTTTCCACAGCAGCAGTTGAAGCAGCAGCAGAGGCAGCAGCAGAGGTAGCAGCCCGTCAGCAAGCCACAGACTGCAAACAAGCCCTGGGTTAAACACAGCAGGAGGAAAACCCTGTGAGCAATGACCTTCCTGAAACTCATGGCAGCTTCTTACAGCTGACGACAGCAGATTGTCAAAGGAACTCTGGTTCCCATGTGCTTGGCACTTAAGGAGACCAGCCACTGGCTGAGTGCCTAAACAAGGGCCAGGTCTTTCCAAACTCCTCCTCACCCACCAGCTCCTGCTTGCTATTCAGGTCCACATCCACGAAGAAGGCACCAACCAACAGACAACTGTGTGCTCAACTTTTGAAAGTCTCTCTTCAGCTGATGTCCCTTAGAAAAAAACTTCCAGGCCGTATGCAAAACCCCACCCACCTTAAAATGACTCATTTCCATTTTAAAAATGACTCATTTTTCCAAGATCATTTTCGCAAACACTTATTTACCAGCAGGTTTTTTTGTCAATAACACAGACAAGAGAAAAAGAAGCAAAGACACAGATGCATCCCACACACCTTTAGGCACTGAACTAAGGCATCCAAATTAGGACTGTAGCCCCCGTGGGCTCTCCACATAGTCAATGGAAAGTTAAAAGCCCTTCCAGATGGTGATTCAGCCCCAGGAGGATTTGAATTACCCCTTGGGAGTGTCTCTATTACTCCTTATTAGCCTGTGCAGAAGCACACAGGTGACAACTAAATTAGACTCCTTGGACTGTGGTTTCTTGATCTGGGGACTCAGGCATCAAGAAGTTCCCACCTACTCACCCTCTGCTCACTCCTGTCCCTGTGGCACAATGCGCAGAGGCTTTTTCATAGCCATCACAACTGCTTGGGTCAGAGACCAGAGATCTCCAGCCACATTCAACAGCCAGAAAACTTTAATTTCCAGAGCTTTTCTTCCTCCAGATCAGATCACCGGTGGGGCTAACAGCACAGCTCCGCAGCTGCTTGCATGGGGCTACATGTCATGTCTGCACCAGTTTTTAGGGGACCTGCAGGAGGGGAGCCCTTCAGCTGGCATTGCTGCCCCGTGCTTTGTGCACGATGGCAGCCTGGCTCCTTACCAAGGGTGGATCCAGGCCTGCACTGTGGTGTTTGTGGCAAAGGACAAACATCAGCCACTTCATGGACACAGTTGAAAAGTGTACCAAAGCTGTTAGGTGGAATGTGTATGCCAAGCCAGCATAGCTTTGCAGCTACCAGGTATGTACAGAATGCGTTCAATTGGAAGGGGCCTTTAAAGGTCACCTAGTCCAACCCCCTGCAGTAGGCAAGGACACCTTGAACCTAGATCAGGTTGCTCAGAGCCCCATCAAGCCCCATCAACCTTGAATGTCTCCAGGGATGGGGTCTCTACTATCTCTCTGAGCAACCTGTTACAGTGCCTCATCACCCCCATAGTGAAGAACTCTTTCCTAATGTCTAATCTAAACCTACCCTGCTCTAGTTTAAAACCACTGCCCCTCGTTAAGAGCATTAGAGTTATACAGCCTGCCTTTTACTAACTCTTCATGATACTCACAAGAAAACAGGCTGCTGAGGAAGAAAGCAAGCCCAAATGTCAGGGTATTGTCAAATTTTGACAATGTAGCTATGTAAATAACTATCAGCTGTATCTGCATGTCTCAGGCAATGTTAGCAGGGGCCAACTGAATCATCTTTGAAGGTAATAAGAATATTTACATGCCTAATATTAATATAGGCATATATTGAGAGTGAGTGAGGTGCTTTTCAATGAAAAGGATCTGACTTTTTGTTTTAAAATATTTCCCTTCCAATGGACACCTGAAACTTTTATAAATGCCATAACTTCCAAAATAAGTTATCTGGCTGTTCATCATTTATGCCATGGAGAAGAATAAATCACCACCAATGGGTAGAATTAAAGAATTAAAGAAAAACAAAGAAACAAAACCCAGGATAAAAACATCGAGGGAAAATATACTTAAACATTTCAAGATTTCATTTGCTTAAGTTATCACAGCAAATCAAGAATCAGCTTATTGATGTGATCAATAAACTGTGTTCATGGTAGAGGGAGAATTACTGTTCTTTTGCTAAAGCAGTTAAACAAAGAACCCCAGTGCCTGCCAGTGGAGAAGCAGTTAAAGTTCCCATTACCCATGTCAGTATGTTTCCAGTTTGATACACCTGCTAAGTCTGGCACTCTGGAAAAAAAGTAATTTTCACTTTGCATTTCTCCTTTCATTTGATTTTCCTTCCATCTAATGATACACCTCCTCACCATTGTCAGATTTGCTCAGTATGAGTGTGATAGGGAAGAGGGTTTACCGGGAATGTCCGCAGTTGAAGAGGAAGATAACAAGCCAGAGCTGTGGTCCCTACCGTCTTCTACCAGAATGGAGGAAATTAGGGGTCCAGAGGTCATCTGCAAATGATGCCTTAGACTCAAAAAGTATTATGATGGCCAATATAAAAATGTGTGACTGACCCAGCATTTGTGTATGTGTTAAAAAGAGATGAGGAATAGTGATCTCAGCTTGAAAAAAACACTTGATGGCCTGTTTACGCTTTGCAGGTGTCAAGATTTTGGGTTGGGGGAGGAATAGAGATACCACCTGTGACAAACCTCAAATCAATCTATGGGCATAGCTTGGATTGTATGCACAGAGTTCTTAAAAACCAGGAAGCAGTGATTAGTTTTGCTAATCCACGCATTGCTCCATTAGCTGTTAGGGCCTTAGTAACTTCTCTCTGCCCTCTCCGCTGCTCTCCTTATGAGTCAAAGCAAAAGCAGTTATTTCTGTTCCTGTTTCTCTAACCACAGAGGATTTTATACTTCATAAAATCTCCATTAAAGATTATTAAGCAGAAGAGGAAATAAAAAGCTAAAGAAACAGCAAGTAGTGACAAAAACCTTGTTTACCAAGACTGTTAAAGGGGTCGGTGCTGCAGCTCTCTCAGCTCTAAGGCAATGCTTCCTGGTGTCTGAGCTGCGACAAAGAGGCCGGAGAGAGAGGGTGGACACCAAAGATAAGAGGGAATGATCCATCAGGAGAAGACAACATCTGTGGTGGGGAGTCCAGCCCGCAGCAGCATCCTGCTGCAGGCAGCTGCCGGCAGAAAGCCTCCAGCCTGCTTCTGAGGGGGTGCAACTGGGCCTTTGCAAGTGCAATTTAAACACACGTATTTTATTCATTAGTTCCATTCATTCACTTTTCTGCCTTCAAATGGCTTCTGTCTCATCCTGACTCGGCAGACAACTTGTGGCTTTTCAGACCCACAGAAAAGCCAGTCTGAAAGGGGGCTGCGGGGCAGTGAAACACTGGACTGACCCGTGCTGAACACGGGAATCCATGTTCCATGGTTCTCAGGTCAAAGCTGTCATAACGTGCTTGCTTCATACACTACAGATCATTTTCCCACCTATCCCAGCAAAGTCCTTGCTTTCCTCTTCTTCTGTTGCTGGGAATAGGTGGGGAGAGCGTGGATTCTGCACATTTGCATTTGTGTTGGTTTGTTACACTTGTGTAACAGAAACACTCGAATTTGACAGATGCAAACATCAGAGGACTCCAGTGACATAACAGTGCACAAGAACACAACTCCTTTATGACTAGAACATCCCATGAGGGGTTTTTCCTTCAGCGACATGCCAAGTTTTGATGCATCATTCTCTTCCTTCCCTGCTTTCTTCCTCCATTCCACCCTTCTCATCACTTTTTCCTCCACTTCCTTTCTCTAACCCCCTCTCCAGGGCACACACATGACACCGTAATCAGAGCGTTATGCATTATTATTGCTTACTTATGCTGTGTGCTATATATAGCAAAGAACACAGCTAAATTTGTGCTGCAATAACTTATTAACTGGCTGTCACATAAGTGGGACTTCTCATTTTTGAACAGTGAGTCATTTTTTTTTTTTAGTCATTACTGAAAAGACAGTCAAAATTAACCTGGAGCACTAGATTCAAATCTGATTAATGTCCGAAAGTGTTACAAAACATGCACTCTGCTTGATTATTTATCAAGTTAGAAAGAAAAAGAAAACATTCTATAGTAGCACTATTCTGAGCTGATATTCAGCCAGTCAGTGACATTCTGCCACTGTCGATTTTCCCAATAATGTTGTTGTTTAATTAAGCTTTTAGTAGTCATTTAGATTCAGATCTTATTATTTGGTAAGCCTGTAGAGAAAGGGTGTTTACCAGGAGGTTACTTGTGTAGGTAATTGTCTGTGTGCATTGCAATGTTTAATTTCCACAGGAAGTAAGAGCTTACCTTTGCCCACCAGCTTGAGAGCATGAAGTAGGTGTTAACATTTTCCTCCCCAAACTGTTCTGCCACATAGAGCCCTAATGATCCGTACTTGTCGTATATGTTCCGCTTGGACAGATCAGTCAGTGTTGCATGAGCATTGTTGATCTCTTTAAATTTTTCTGCAGCCTCTGGATTGTCTGGATTCTTGTCGGGATGATATTTCAGAGCCAGTTTTCTTAAACATGAAAAAAAAACACCCCACCCCAGAAAAAAAAAATCATCTGTATATGTGTGCATGTATACAGACACTTACAAAACACCACAAAATATTGTAATAGAGATAAAAATAATTCTAAACAGCATGTTCAGCTGCATTCTTTTTTTTTTTTTTCCCCAGCTCTGATGTGCACAGAGGATTCAGTGGAAGGAAAGCAAGATAAAGTGGCTAAACATTAAAGTTTTGGTGAAAGCTATTACACTGAGCATGAACACTGTGTATTGATACCAGGTCAGCTACCGTGTTAGAGAAGGCAGGGATATATGCTGAGAGCACAGATTGCAGCATAAATCACAGGCATTTGCTGGCTTATGGCTGCCAACTGATTTGCATCGTTTAGCAGGTTTCAACAAAGATACAGATTCTTTTAAAGGTTGTTTAAAAACACGATGATCATACTGCTTATGCCATCAACATTATCTTCTTTATAGCAAAGGAAATTCCATATTTGATTGCCTGTCAATAATAGCCATATTAAAGTTTTGGAAGCAATGTCTGTGTTTGCAGGAGGCCAGACAACGATGATGGAAAACTCAGGAGTTGCAACAGAAAGGGAGCATCTTTCTAAAGCACAAGGTGCAAAAGCATCATGAGTTACCCTGTTTCAAAGTGCCTGTCTTTGGGCCTGATTCCCCACTGTTGCACTGTTCCACTTAAAGCAGTGGAAGCTGGTTGTCAACTCTTCTGGGCTCTTAAGAGATGCTGGTGGGAAGCCTTTGCTAGGTCAGGATTCAGTATTGCCTTTCCCCCATGACTCTAAGTAGCGCTAGTGCATCCCAGGACAGGTACACCTTGAAAGGAACAGTGTGGGACTGTTGGCTCATGGACAGTGCTGGGGAAGCACAGCTTGGAGAAGAAAGGGTTTGCTTCCAACCACGTCGAAGCGCTGGCAGCATGAGCTCACACGTACTTGCAAAACAAGCGGAGACAGAAAGTGAAGCGTATCTTTGAAAAAATCTCCCCTCCCTCTGAAGAACTGGCAAGAAGTTTTTCCAGGATATTTATTTAATGACTAGTGCTGACCTCTAGTGGCACCAGAAGCGATTCGGTAGTGTTAAATTCTGTCATCTCAGCCAAGCTATGTTTCACTTTGTAAATATTCGCAAATATTCATATATGTATATTCATATAGTCATGGAGCTAGCCATAACTATGACAGTATTACTTCTGGTGTGAAGGCAGTGTGCCCACACTTCTTCAACAAATTTACCCTCAGAGCAGGGTCTTGCTTGACTTTCCATTGAAGTCCCAGTACAGGTTATTCTCCCAGTAAAATGTAACTGCTTTGCTCCTGGTGCCCATTCCAGCCTCGGAGACATTCTGTCTGCAACAAGACTGATAGGAGCCTGGGAACAGCTTTCACCAATGATCTCTTTAGTTCTGTACACTGCACCCAGTTTGTCTTCTCCTATATACTACATAACTTCTTAAACATGTCTCTAATAGCATGAAGGTGCTTACATTCTTACTTAATGTGCTGTGGCTGTGGTACCTTAAACATAAATTTTGAATCATATTTAACATGTGGTACTGTAAACATAATAAAGGATTAAATAGGAGAACTAGAAAAACAAGCTAAGTATTGCATGACTAATGACATTATGTGCCATCCAAATATTTAAGTAGCTGATGCAATCTATCCCTTTTCTTAGCTGAAAACAAACCTCAGCAATTAGAATTAAAAAAAAATGAGAGAGATGTTACTTAAAAAAAAACATGTATAGTTGTAGTCACTGGACAATCAATCTCCAGCCTTTCTTTCTTTCAACACAGACCCAAAAACATCTTCTGTCCTCTCCATATCCCACACAGTCTAATGAACAGTAAGAATTTGAACAAAATGGAGTTTCAAGAAGGTGAAAAACATTAGTTTCACACTCACTTCACTTAGGATAGCTTTCAAATACGAATAAAATTACTTTCAACTTAGTAAACAAAAGATTAGATATCTTCTTATTTTGATTTTGGGAAAAACTGGAAAGAATGCATAAAACCCCCCATCTATGAACACCAATATGACATGTAATAATTGGAGATGATTTAGTAATAGCAAATAGGATCTGTATACTGGTAGTGTAATGCATATGAATGACAGAAAAGGCACTGACTACTACAGCCCTTGGTGGAAGGAAGTAATGAAATGTGTTCAGGACAGAAAACTGACAACAGTGAGAGAAATGGCCATGGCACAAGATGGATGTGACACGTAAAGTGAAAGAAAGTCAGTGTAAAATACTCAGCACCTCTGTAAGTAGGACACTGAGGATGAGAGATGAATTAGAATAGAAAGTACAGGAGGGGGTCTGATGAGAGTGCATATCGATAGAGTTAGAAAATTCTGGAGGCAGAGAACTATGATGTATAGAATGAGATATGGATATGATGTGGAACATTTCAAGATGTCACAAAAAATCTTATTGTTCCTTCGATAGCTCAGCTGGTAGAGCGGAGGACTGTAGGCTCCCTTGCACTGCCATCCTTAGGTCGCAACTCCGGCTCGAAGGAGTGCCCTTTTGGCTCTCAGACAGATCCTGCTGAACCTTTGTCTCCTCACCACATAATTACACACCCAGGTCCCATTGAAGAGCTCAGAATGGAGCAGCTGATGCCAAAAGAGCTGGCTGGAGGAAAGTGGGCTGTCTAGGGAACCTTTGGTCTCAGTCCTGATGTGGAGGGGAAGCTCCATGGTCCAACTGCAAGGAGGTGACATTGCAAGGAGGTGGCATTAGATATCCAGAGGTCATGGCCACGCTCAGCATCAGTAGGGAACATGGGCACAGAGAGGCCAAAGCTGCAGTCCCAGAGCAGGGCTCTGAGAAGATGGAAAAGGGGATGTCTCCTTTTCCATGTATCTCCTGTGCAAATGACAGCAGACCGGTAATAAGACATACTGTGGTGTGTTGATGCAAGGGCAATGCAGCACATCAAGTAGTTTCTAGGCTGAGAAAGCCAAATGCACGTGGTCTTTGGGAATCCCTTGGGTCAGTTCGTTTCTTGACCCTGAGCAAGGGGTTGTCAGGGGCAAAGTCCCTGAGGAATGTAGGGGGAGAAGAGGGAGGAGGTGTTGATTGAGGTCATTGTGAGGTGTTGGCTTTGTGTGCAGAGCATCCGTGCCCAGGTCTGGGTGCCTGGGAGCAGAGAGGACCTCGTGCAGAGGCCATGGTCAGGGGAATTAGCTCAAGTGGTAGAGCGCTCGCTTAGCATGTGAGAGGCAGCGGGATCGATGCCCGCATTCTCCAAAGCTTTTCCTTTCCCTTTGCTGGAAAGAGGGCCCTTTGCTAAGGCCCCTATGGCTCTATGAGGAAGATGTAGTGCACCCAGACAAAGATGTCCAGTAACGATGACGGTGGTGTAAGGAGAGGGATGGTGAGGTTTTCTGTGGGCCCTGCTTTATCTGTGGGCATGTGAGAGGTTGTGTGTGACGTGGGTGTGAGGCCAAAGGTTGCCTTTTGCTGTCTGAGCAGAGAAGCATCCAGGTATGGGGAACAGTGTGAGAGCGGAAGGGCTGGCTGAGCATGTGCTGA
The DNA here is from genome assembly GCA_027925045.1 of Hypotaenidia okinawae. Taxonomy (NCBI): domain Eukaryota; kingdom Metazoa; phylum Chordata; class Aves; order Gruiformes; family Rallidae; genus Hypotaenidia; species Hypotaenidia okinawae. The sequence continues at coordinate 126,836,065 of BSDF01000002.1, read as the reverse complement.
AGGCAGGAGGTATGTGAGGCCTGTGATTCCTTCGATAGCTCAGCTGGTAGAGCGGAGGACTGTAGGCTCCCTTGCACGGCCATCCTTAGGTCGCAACTCCGGCTCGAAGGAGTGCCCTTTTGGCTCTCCAACAGATCCTGCTGAACCTTTGTCTCCTCACCACATAATTACACTCCCAGGTAGCATTGAAGAGCTCAGAATGGAGCAGCTGATGCCAAAAGAGCTGGCTGGAGGAAAGTGAGAGGTCTAGGCAACCTTTGATCTCATTCCTGATGTGGAGAGGAAGCTCCATGGTCCAACTGCAAGGAGGTGACATTGCAAGGAGGTGGCATTAGACAACCAAAGGTGATGGCCACGCTCAGCATCAGTAGGGAACATGGGCACAGAGAGGCCAAAGCTGCAGTCCCAGAGCAGGGCTCTGAGAAGTTGGAAAAGGGAAAGAGCCTCTATTTCCATGTACCTCCTGTGCAAATGTTGGATAACCCTACTGAGACATACAGTGGTGTGTTCGTGTAAGGAAAATGCATCACATCAAGTAGTTTCTTGGCTGAGAAAGCCAAATGCACGTGGTCTTTGGGAATCCCTTGGGTCAGTCTGATGTTTGCCCTTGACAAGGGGTTGTCAGGGGCCACCTCCCTGAGGAAAGTAAGGGGCCAGTGGGAGTTACTGGCTTTGTGTGCAGAGCATCTGTGTCCAGGGCTGGGTGCCTGGGAGCGGAGAGGACCTCGTGCAGAGGCCATGGTCAGGGGAATTAGCTCAAGTGGTAGAGCGCTCGCTTAGCATGTGAGAGGCAGCGGGATCGATGCCCGCATTCTCCAAAGCTTTTCCTTTCCCTTTGCTGGAAAGAGGGCCCTTTGCCAGGGCTTATGGCTCTGTGGGGAGGACACTGTGCACCCAGACAAAGATGTCCAGTAAAGATGACGGTGGTGTAGAGAAGAGAGGGATGGTGAGGTGTTTGTGGGCCCTTCTATTTCTGTGGGCATGTGAGAGGTTGTGTGTGACGTGGGTGTGAGGCCAAAGGTTGTCTTTTGCTGTCTGAGCAGAGAAGCATCCAGGTATGGGAAGCGGTGTGAGGGCGGAAGGGCTGGCTGAGCATGTGCTGAAGGCAGGAGGTGTGTGAGGCCTGTGATTCCTTCGATAGCTCAGCTGGTAGAGCGGAGGACTGTAGGCTCCCTTGCACGGCCATCCTTAGGTCGCTGGTTCAACTCCGGCTCGAAGGAGTGCCCTTTTGGCTCTCCAACAGATCCTGCTGAACCTTTGTCTCCTCACCACATAATTACACTCCCAGGTAGCATTGATGAGCTCATAAGGGAGCAGCTGATGCCAAAAAGAGCTGGCTGGAGGAAAGTGGGCTGTCTAGGGAACCTTTGGTCTCAGTCCTGATGTGGAGAGGAAGCTCCATGGTCCAACTGCAAGGAGGTGGCACTAGACACCCAAAGGTGATGGCCAGGCTCAGCATCAGTGGGGAACAGGGCCAATCAAAGGCCAAAGCAGGGGTTTCTGAAGATGGAAAAGGGGATGTCTCCTTTTCCATGTATCTCCTGTGCAAATGACAGCAGACCGGTAATAAGACATACTGTGGTGTGTTGATGCAAGGGCAATGCAGCACATCAAGTAGTTTCTAGGCTGAGAAAGCCAAATGCACGTGGTCTTTGGGAATCCCTTGGGTCAGTTTGATTCTTGACCCTGAGCAAGGGGTTGTCAGGGGCAAAGTCCCTGAGGAATGTAGGGGGAGAAGAGGGAGGAGGTGTTGATTGAGGTCATTGTGAGGTGTTGGCTTTGTGTGCAGAGCATCCGTGCCCAGGTCTGGGTGCCTGGGAGCGGAGAGGACCTCGTGCAGAGGCCATGGTCAGGGGAATTAGCTCAAGTGGTAGAGCGCTCGCTTAGCATGTGAGAGGCAGCGGGATCGATGCCCGCATTCTCCAAAGCTTTTCCTTTCCCTTTGCTGGAAAGAGGGCCCTTTGCCAGAGTCTCTATGGCTCTGCAGTGCACCTGGAGAGCGATGCCCAGTGCAGATCCGGTGGTGTAGAGAAGAGAGGGATGGTGAGGTGTTTGTGGGCCCTTCTTTTTCCTGTGGGGCCTGAGAGGTTGTGTGTGGGGCCTGAGAGGTTGTGCAGGAGCCTACAAGGGGAGGGCGGGTGCTGGACCTTGTTTTAACTAACAAGGACGGGCTCGTTAGGGAAGTGAAGGTCGGGGGCAGCTTAGGACAAAGTGACCATGAAATGGTTGAGTTCAAGATCCTGGGTGGAAGAAGCAAGCCAAAAAGTAGGATAACTACCCTGAATTTTGGAAGAGCTAACTTTGATCTCCTCCACGACTTAATAGGGGCTATCCCGTGGGCTACGCTGTTTGAAGGAATGGGCGCCTGTCAGTGCTGGCTAGCATTCAAACAGCACTTCTTCCAAGCACAGGAACGATGCATCCCTTTGTGCAGGAAATCGGGAAGGAGAGGCAGAAGACCTGCGTGGATGAACACGGAGCTGATGAGTAAACTCAAAGAGAAGAGGAAGATCTATGAATTGTGGAAGAAGGGTCTGAGCACATGGGGAGAATACAGGAATGTAGTCAGGGCCTGTAGGGTTGCAACTAGGAAGGCTAAAGCCCTCTTGGAAACAAAGCTGGCAAGGGACATAAAGGACAATAAAAAGGGTTTTTTTAGATACGTGAATAGTAAGAGGACGACCAGGGATAATGTAGGTCTCTTGCTGAATGAGGAGGGTGTCCTGGTAACGGGGGATACTGAGAAGGTGGAGATACTGAATGCCTTCTTTGCTTCGGTCTTCACCTCAAAGGCCCCCGGGACCCACAGGCACTGGATGTAAATAGGAGTGTTTGGGATATGAAGAATTTCCATCTGGTTGAGGTAGGGGAGGTCCAGGAGCGGCTCAAAGGGATAAATGCACACAAATCCATGGGCCCGGATGGGATACATCCACGTGTGCTGAGGGAGCTGGCGGAGGTGATTGCTGAGCCGTTCTCTATCATCTTCAACAGGTCCTGGAGAACAGGAGAAGTGCCTGAGGACTGGAGGATAGCCAATGTCACTCCAGTCTTTAAAAAGGGCAAGAAGGAGGATCCGAGCAACTATAGGCCAGTCAGCCTCACCTCTGTCCCTGGAAAGGTAATGGAACAGCTTGCTCTGGATGCCATCTTCAAGCAATTGGAAGAGAAGAAGGTCATGAGGAGTAGTCAGCATGGATTCACCAAGGGGAAATCGTGCTCGACCAATCTCATAGCCTTCTACGATCTCATCACCGGCTGGGTAGATGGAGGGAGAACAGTGGATGTCATCTACCTTGACTTCAGCAAGGCTTTTGATACTGTCTCCCATGACATCCTGATAGAAAAGCTGAGAAAGCATGGGATAGATGAGTGGACAGTGAGGTGGGTTGAGAATTGGCTGTCGGATCGAGCCCAGAGGGTCGTGATTCGTGGAGCGGAATCTGACTGGAGGCCTGTGACTAGCGGTGTTCCCCAGGGCTCGGTGTTGGGTCCAGTCCTGTTTAACATCTTCATTGATGACCTTGATGAGGGAATAGCATCGACCCTCAGCAAGTACGCCGATGATACAAAGCTGGGAGGAGTGGCTGACACGCAGGAACACTGCGCTGCCATCCAGAGAGACCTGGACAGGCTGGAGAGCTGGGCAGGGAGAAACCAGATGAGGTTCAACAAAAGCAAGTGTAAAGTCTTGCACCTGGGAAGGAACAACCGTTTGTATCAGTACAGGCTGGGGGATGACCTGCTGGAGAAGAGCTCAGTGGAGAAGGACCTGGGGGTCCTGGTGGATGACAGGTTGGCCATGAGCCAGCAGTGTGCCTCGGTGGCTAAGAGAGCCAATGGGATCCTGGGGTGCATCCGGAGGAGTGTGGCCAGCAGGTCAAAGGAGGTGATCTTCCACCTCCACTCTGCCCTGGTCAGGCCCCACCTGGAGTATTGTGTCCAGTTCTGGGCTCGCTCCCTGTTATAAAAAGGACAGGGATCTCCTGGAAAGAGTCCAAAGAAGGGCTACGAAGATGATTAAGGGCCTGGAGCATCTCCCCTATGAGGAAAGGCTGAGAAGATTGGGACTGTTCAGCCTTGAGAAGAGAAGACTAAGGGGGGACCTAATTAATGTTTATAATTATCTTAAGCAGGGGATGCAGGGGGAATCAGCCAGCCCCTTTTCAGTGGTCTGTGGAGACAGGACAAGGGGCAATGGCTGCAAGTTGGAGCATAGGAAGTTCTGCACCAACATGCGGAAAAACTTTTTCCCAGTGAGGGTGACAGAGCCCTGGGACAGGCTGCCCAGGGAGGTGGTGGAGACTCCTTCTCTGGAGATATTCAAGACCCATCTGGACGTCTATCTGAGTGAAATGTCCTAGGGAGCTGCTTTGGCAGGGGGTTGGACCTGATGATCTCTCAAGGTCCCTTCCAACCCCTACAATTCTATGATTATATGATTCTATGATCAAGTAGTTTCTAGGCTGAGAAAGCCAAATGCACGTGGTATTCGGGAATCCCTTGGGTCAGTTTGATTCTTGACCCTGAGCAAGGGGTTGTCAGGGGCAAAGTCCCTGAGGAATGTAGGGGGAGAAGAGGGAGGAGGTGTTGATTGAGGTCATTGTGAGGTGTTGGCTTTGTGTGCAGAGCATCCGTGCCCAGGTCTGGGTGCCTGGGAGCGGAGAGGACCTCGTGCAGAGGCCATGGTCAGGGGAATTAGCTCAAGTGGTAGAGCGCTCGCTTAGCATGTGAGAGGCAGCGGGATCGATGCCCGCATTCTCCAATGCTTTTCATTCCCCATGCATGCACAGCAGGCTCTTTGCCGGGGCTCCGGGGGCTCCGATAGGCTCCGTAGGACTGATGGCAGCACATGAGCTGTGCAGAGGAGGATGGCTTCCCACTCTGTATCTCCAGCAGCACATTCTGCTCTGTGGGTAGAGGGGAGGGATTGATTTCCCCCATGCCTTTTCTCTGCACTCTGTTGATGGCCCCTAGAATGATGTTCCCAGCTTAAGGCCCTTACGTAGAAGAGAGAGTCTGACTGCATGCTATGACCTCAGAACAAGGCCACCAGGATGGCTGGCTGGAGGCACAGATGCCCTGTGAGGAAAGGCCAATGATTGTGGGGTTGGCCCAGATCCTAGAGAAGAGAGAGCGCTTGGGAGAGCTGAGTGGCAGCTTTCAAACAGATGCTTCTCAGGAGGTTTTCAGTTCAACAGTTATGCTTTCTAGTGGGGTAACTGAGAGAGGAATATGTAAGAGCAGGTCCTAGCCAAAGCCATACAGGTTCCAGCCTTTACTCCCCTCTGGACAGACAAGCAGGAGAAGAAGGATGCCCAGGGGGCTGTGCAGTCTCAATGCTTGGAGCTTGGTCTTCAGCAAGCTGTTGTGATGCCCATGCTCAGGCTGCTTGGAGGAGGTTTGAGTAGCGATGTCCTGAGCTCTCAGCCAAGCTGTCACCTTTCACTGCTCCACCTGCAAGGCTCATGTGGGACGGGGCCCAGCCTTTCCATCAGTAGCCCTGCTGGTAGTGCAGAGGAGTGCAGGCTCTCTTGCATGGCTCCTTTCAATCTCTGCTGTGCCAGTAGACTGCCCCAAAAGGCCTGGCTGGCCCAGAGCAGACTTGGGTGGGATCTCCACACCCACCCTTGGATTCCGGAGCTGTATTTGCATTCAGCCCTGGGCCTTTCCTCTTGTCCCCAGGCTACATGGCAGGAGTGCTGCTCTTTAGCTCAGCCATGCCGAAGGCTATGCCACTGGCTGTGGGCAGCCACAGAGACCCTGGATGCAGGCGCTGATGGGGAGACGGACTTTATGGCTGGACTTCATGCCAGGTTCTCCAGTAGCGACCTGCCTGACACTCGTGGAATGTGAATGGCATTGTGCAGGTGTGGGCACGTCCTGGCATGCTGTTGCGCCTGAGGCTGACTGAGCTGCCAGTGTCCTCTTGTGTGGGCACACGCTTGGAACAAGCCCCGTAGATAGCTGTGCCCTGGCCAGCTGCTGTGGGCCTGAGAGGTTGTGTGTGATGTGGGTGTGAGGCCAAAGGTTGCCTTTTGCTATCTGAGGAGAAGCATCCAGGTATGGGAAGCGGTGTGAGGGCGGAAGGACTAGCTGAGCATGTGCTGAAGGCAGGAGGTGTGTGAGGCCTGTGATTCCTTCGATAGCTCAGCTGGTAGAGCGGAGGACTGTAGGCTCCCTTGCACGGCCATCCTTAGGTCGCTGGTTCAACTCCGGCTCGAAGGAGTGCCCTTTTGGCTCTCCAACAGATCCTGCTGAACCTTTGTCTCCTCACCACATAATTACACACCCAGGTAGCATTGATGAGCTCAGAATGGAGCAGCTGATGCCAAAAAGAGCTGGCTGGAGGAAAGTGGGCTGTCTAGGGAACCTTTGGTCTCAGTCCTGATGTGGAGAGGAAGCTCCATGGTCCAACTGCAAGGAGGTGACATTAGACACCCAAAGGTGATGGCCAGGCTCAGCATCAGTAGGGAACAGGGCCAATCAAAGGCCAAAGCAGGGGTTTCTGAAGATGGAAAAGGGATGTCTCCTTTTCCATGTATCTCCTGTGCAAATGACAGCAGACCGGTAATAAGACATACTGTGGTGTGTTGATGCAAGGGCAATGCAGCACATCAAGTAGTTTCTAGGCTGAGAAAGCCAAATGCACGTGGTATTCGGGAATCCCTTGGGTCAGTTTGATTCTTGACCCTGAGCAAGGGGTTGTCAGGGGCAAAGTCCCTGAGGAATGTAGGGGGAGAAGAGGGAGGAGGTGTTGATTGAGGTCATTGTGAGGTGTTGGCTTTGTGTGCAGAGCATCCGTGCCCAGGGCTGGGTGCCTGGGAGCGGAGAGGACCTCGTGCAGAGGCCATGGTCAGGGGAATTAGCTCAAGTGGTAGAGCGCTCGCTTAGCATGTGAGAGGCAGCGGGATCGATGCCCGCATTCTCCAAAGCTTTTCCTTTCCCTTTGCTGGAAAGAGGGCCCTTTGCCAGGGCTTATGGCTCTGTGGGGAGGACACTGTGCACCCAGACAAAGATGTCCAGTAACGATGACGGTGGTGTAGAGAAGAGAGGGATGGTGAGGTTTTCTGTGGGCCCTTCTATTTCTGTGGGCATGTGAGAGGTTGTGTGTGATGTGGGTGTGAGGCCAAAGGTTGTCTTTTGCTGTCTGAGCAGAGAAGCATCCAGGTATGGGGAGTGGTGTGAGAGCGGAAGGGCTGGCTGAGCGTGTGCTGAAGGCAGGAGGTGTGTGAGGCCTGTGATTCCTTCGATAGCTCAGCTGGTAGAGCGGAGGACTGTAGGCTCCCTTGCACGGCCATCCTTAGGTCGCTGGTTCAACTCCGGCTCGAAGGAGTGCCCTTTTGGCTCTCAGACAGATCCTGCTGAACCTTTGTCTCCTCACCACATAATTACACTCCCAGGTAGCATTGAAGAGCTCAGAATGGAGCAGCTGATGCCAGAAGAGCTGGCTGGATGAAAGTGGGCTGTCTATGGAACCTTTGGTCTCAGTCCTGATGTGGAGAGGAAGCTCCATGGTCCAACTGCAAGGAAGTGGCATTAGACACCCAGAGGTCATGGCCAGGCTCAGCATCAGTGGGGAACAGGGCCAAGCAAAGGCCAAAGCAGGGGTTTCTGAAGATGGAAAAGGGATGTCTCCTCTTCCATGTATCTCCTGTGCAAATGGCAGCAGACCGGTAATAAGACATACTGTGGTGTGTTGATGCAAGGGCAATGCATCACATCAAGTAGTTTCTTGGCTGAGAAAGCCAAATGCACGTGGTATTCGGGAATCCCTTGGGTCAGTTTGATTCTTGACCCTGAGCAAGGGGTTGTCAGGGGCAAAGTCCCTGAGGAATGTAGGGGGAGAAGAGGGAGGAGGTGTTGATTGAGGTCATTGTGAGGTGTTGGCTTTGTGTGCAGAGCATCCGTGCCCAGGTCTGGGTGCCTGGGAGCGGAGAGGACCTCGTGCAGAGGCCATGGTCAGGGGAATTAGCTCAAGTGGTAGAGCGCTTGCTTAGCATGTGAGAGGCAGCGGGATCGATGCCCGCATTCTCCAATGCTTTTCATTCCCCATGCGTGCACACCAGGCCCTTTGCCAGGGCCCTATGGCTCTGTGGGGTGCACCTGGAGAGCGATGCCCAGTGCAGATCCAGTGGTGTAGAGAAGAGAGGGATGGTGAGGTGTTTGTGGGCCCTGCTTTTTTCGTGGGCATGTGAGAGGTTGTTTGGGACGTGGGTGTGAGGCCAAAGGTTGTGTTTTGCTGTCTGAGCAGAGAAGCATCCAGGTATGGGGAGTGGTGTGAGAGCGGAAGGGCTGGCTGAGCGTGTGCTGAAGGCAGGAGGTGTGTGAGGCCTGTGATTCCTTCGATAGCTCAGCTGGTAGAGCAGAGGACTGTAGGCTCCGTGTGTGAGGCCTGTGATTCCTTCGATAGCTCAGCTGGTAGAGCGGAGGACTGTAGGCTCCCTTGCACGGCCATCCTTAGGTCGCTGGTTCAACTCCGGCTCGAAGGAGTGCCCTTTTGGCTCTCCGACAGATCCTGCTGAACCATTGTCTCCTCACCCCAAAATTACACACCCAGGTCCCATTGATGAGCTCAGAATGGAGCAGCTGATGCCAAAAGAGCTGGCTGGAGGAAAGTGGGCTGTCTATGGAACCTTTGGTCTCAGTCCTGATGTGGAGGGGAAGCTCCATGGTCCAACTGCAAGGAGGTGACATTGCAGGGAGGCTACTGACACCCAAAGGTGATGGCCAGGCTCAGCATCAGTAGGGAACACGGGCACAGAGAGGCCAAAGCTGCAGTCCCAGAGCAGGGCTCTGAGAAGATGGAAAAGGGGATGTCTCCTTTTCCATGTATCTCCTGTGCAAATGACAGCAGACCGGTAATAAGACATACTGTGGTGTGTTGATGCAAGGGCAATGCAGCACATCAAGTAGTTTCTAGGCTGAGAAAGCCAAATGCACGTGGTATCCGGGAAGCCCTGGGGTCAGTTTGATTCTTGACCCTGAGCAAGGGGTTGTCAGGGGCAAAGTCCCTGAGGAATGTAGGGGGAGAAGAGGGAGGAGGTGTTGATTGAGGTCATTGTGAGGTGTTGGCTTTGTGTGCAGAGCATCCGTGCCCAGGTCTGGGTGCCTGGGAGCGGAGAGGACCTCGTGCAGAGGCCATGGTCAGGGGAATTAGCTCAAGTGGTAGAGCGCTCGCTTAGCATGTGAGAGGCAGCGGGATCGATGCCCGCATTCTCCAAAGCTTTTCCTTTCCCTTTGCTGGAAAGAGGGCCCTTTGCCAGAGTCTCTATGGCTCTGTGGGGTGCATGCAGTGCACCTGGAAAGCGATGCCCGGTGCAGATCTGGTGGTGTAGAGAAGAGAGGGATGGTGAGGTGTTTGTGGGCCCTTCTTTTTCCTGTGGGGCCTGAGAGGTTGTGTGTGATGTGGGTGTGAGGCCAAAGGTTGCCTTTTGCTGTCTGAGCAGAGAAGCATCCAGGTATGGGAAGCAGTGTGAGGGTGGAAGGGCTGGCTGAGCATGTGCTGAAGGCAGGAGGTATGTGAGGCCTGTGATTCCTTCGATAGCTCAGCTGGTAGAGCGGAGGACTGTAGGCTCCCTTGCACTGCCATCCTTAGGTCGCTGGTTCAACTCCGGCTCGAAGGAGTGCCCTTTTGGCTCTCAGACAGATCGTGCTGAACCTTTGTCTCCTCACCACATAATTACACACCCAGGTCCCATTGAAGAGCTCAGAATGGAGCAGCTGATGCCAAAAGAGCCGGCTGGAGGAAAGTGAGAGGTCTAGGGAACCTTTGGTCTCAGTCCTGATGTGGAGGGGAAGCTCCATGGTCCAACTGCAAGGAGGTGACATTGCAAGGAGGTGGCATTAGACAACCAAAGGTGATGGCCACGCTCAGCATCAGTAGGGAACATGGGCAAAGAGAGGCCAATGCTGCAGTCCCAGAGCAGGGCTCTGAGAAGTTGGAAAAGGGAAAGAGCCTCTATTTCCATGTACCTCCTGTGCAAATGTTGGATAACCCTACTGAGACATACAGTGGTGTGTTCGTGTAAGGAAAATGCATCACATCAAGTAGTTTCTTGGCTGAGAAAGCCAAATGCACGTGGTCTTTGGGAATCCCTTGGGTCAGTCTGATGTTTGCCCTTGACAAGGGGTTGTCAGGGGCCACCTCCCTGAGGAAAGTAAGGGGCCAGTGGGAGTTACTGGCTTTGTGTGCAGAGCATCCGTGCCCAGGTCTGGGTGCCTGGGAGCGGAGAGGGGACCTCGTGCAGAGGCCATGGTCAGGGGAATTAGCTCAAGTGGTAGAGCGCTCGCTTAGCATGTGAGAGGCAGCGGGATCGATGCCCGCATTCTCCAAAGCTTTTCCTTTCCCTTTGCTGGAAAGAGGGCCCTTTGCCAGGGCTTATGGCTCTGTGGGGAGGACACTGTGCACCCAGACAAAGATGTCCAGTAACGATGACGGTGGTGTAAGAAGAGAGGGATGGTGAGGTGAGGTGTTTGTGGGCCCTTCTATTTCTGTGGGCATGTGAGAGGTTGTGTGTGACGTGGGTGTGAGGCCAAAGGTTGTGTTTTGCTATCTGAGGAGAAGCATCCAGGTATGGGAAGCGGTGTGAGGGTGGAAGGGCTGGCTGAGCATGTGCTGAAGGCAGGAGGTGTGTGAGGCCTGTGATTCCTTCGATAGCTCAGCTGGTAGAGCGGAGGACTGTAGGCTCCCTTGCACGGCCATCCTTAGGTCGCTGGTTCAACTCCGGCTCGAAGGAGTGCCCTTTTGGCTCTCCAACAGATCCTGCTGAACCTTTGTCTCCTCACCACATAATTACACACCCAGGTAGCATTGAAGAGCTCAGAATGGAGCAGCTGATGCCAGAAGAGCTGGCTGGATGAAAGTGGGCTGTCTATGGAACCTTTGGTCTCAGTCCTGATGTGGAGAGGAAGCTCCATGGTCCAACTGCAAGGAAGTGGCATTAGACACCCAGAGGTCATGGCCAGGCTCAGCATCAGTGGGGAACAGGGCCAAGCAAAGGCCAAAGCAGGGGTTTCTGAAGATGGAAAAGGGATGTCTCCTCTTCCATGTATCTCCTGTGCAAATGGCAGCAGACCGGTAATAAGACATACTGTGGTGTGTTGATGCAAGGGCAATGCAGCACATCAAGTAGTTTCTTGGCTGAGAAAGCCAAATGCACGTGGTATTCGGGAATCCCTTGGGTCAGTTTGATTCTTGACCCTGAGCAAGGGGTTGTCAGGGGCAAAGTCCCTGAGGAATGTAGGGGGAGAAGAGGGAGGAGGTGTTGATTGAGGTCATTGTGAGGTGTTGGCTTTGTGTGCAGAGCATCCGTGCCCAGGGCTGGGTGCCTGGGAGCGGAGAGGACCTCGTGCAGAGGCCATGGTCAGGGGAATTAGCTCAAGTGGTAGAGCGCTTGCTTAGCATGTGAGAGGCAGCGGGATCGATGCCCGCATTCTCCAATGCTTTTCATTCCCCATGCGTGCACACCAGGCCCTTTGCCAGGGCCCTATGGCTCTGTGGGGTGCACCTGGAGAGCGATGCCCAGTGCAGATCCAGTGGTGTAGAGAAGAGAGGGATGGTGAGGTGTTTGTGGGCCCTGCTTTTTTCGTGGGCATGTGAGAGGTTGTTTGGGACGTGGGTGTGAGGCCAAAGGTTGTGTTTTGCTGTCTGAGCAGAGAAGCATCCAGGTATGGGGAGTGGTGTGAGAGCGGAAGGGCTGGCTGAGCGTGTGCTGAAGGCAGGAGGTGTGTGAGGCCTGTGATTCCTTCGATAGCTCAGCTGGTAGAGCGGAGGACTGTAGGCTCCCTTGCACGGCCATCCTTAGGTCGCTGGTTCAACTCCGGCTCGAAGGAGTGCCCTTTTGGCTCTCCGACAGATCCTGCTGAACCATTGTCTCCTCACCCCAAAATTACACACCCAGGTCCCATTGATGAGCTCAGAATGGAGCAGCTGATGCCAAAAGAGCTGGCTGGAGGAAAGTGGGCTGTCTATGGAACCTTTGGTCTCAGTCCTGATGTGGAGGGGAAGCTCCATGGTCCAACTGCAAGGAGGTGACATTGCAGGGAGGCTACTGACACCCAAAGGTGATGGCCAGGCTCAGCATCAGTAGGGAACACGGGCACAGAGAGGCCAAAGCTGCAGTCCCAGAGCAGGGCTCTGAGAAGATGGAAAAGGGGATGTCTCCTTTTCCATGTATCTCCTGTGCAAATGACAGCAGACCGGTAATAAGACATACTGTGGTGTGTTGATGCAAGGGCAATGCAGCACATCAAGTAGTTTCTAGGCTGAGAAAGCCAAATGCACGTGGTATCCGGGAAGCCCTGGGGTCAGTTTGATTCTTGACCCTGAGCAAGGGGTTGTCAGGGGCAAAGTCCCTGAGGAATGTAGGGGGAGAAGAGGGAGGAGGTGTTGATTGAGGTCATTGTGAGGTGTTGGCTTTGTGTGCAGAGCATCCGTGCCCAGGTCTGGGTGCCTGGGAGCAGAGAGGACCTCGTGCAGAGGCCATGGTCAGGGGAATTAGCTCAAGTGGTAGAGCGCTCGCTTAGCATGTGAGAGGCAGCGGGATCGATGCCCGCATTCTCCAAAGCTTTTCCTTTCCCTTTGCTGGAAAGAGGGCCCTTTGCCAGAGTCTCTATGGCTCTGTGGGGTGCATGCAGTGCACCTGGAAAGCGATGCCCGGTGCAGATCTGGTGGTGTAGAGAAGAGAGGGATGGTGAGGTGTTTGTGGGCCCTTCTTTTTCCTGTGGGGCCTGAGAGGTTGTGTGTGATGTGGGTGTGAGGCCAAAGGTTGCCTTTTGCTGTCTGAGCAGAGAAGCATCCAGGTATGGGAAGCAGTGTGAGGGTGGAAGGGCTGGCTGAGCATGTGCTGAAGGCAGGAGGTATGTGAGGCCTGTGATTCCTTCGATAGCTCAGCTGGTAGAGCGGAGGACTGTAGGCTCCCTTGCACTGCCATCCTTAGGTCGCTGGTTCAACTCCGGCTCGAAGGAGTGCCCTTTTGGCTCTCAGACAGATCGTGCTGAACCTTTGTCTCCTCACCACATAATTACACACCCAGGTCCCATTGAAGAGCTCAGAATGGAGCAGCTGATGCCAAAAGAGCCGGCTGGAGGAAAGTGAGAGGTCTAGGGAACCTTTGGTCTCAGTCCTGATGTGGAGGGGAAGCTCCATGGTCCAACTGCAAGGAGGTGACATTGCAAGGAGGTGGCATTAGACAACCAAAGGTGATGGCCACGCTCAGCATCAGTAGGGAACATGGGCAAAGAGAGGCCAATGCTGCAGTCCCAGAGCAGGGCTCTGAGAAGTTGGAAAAGGGAAAGAGCCTCTATTTCCATGTACCTCCTGTGCAAATGTTGGATAACCCTACTGAGACATACAGTGGTGTGTTCGTGTAAGGAAAATGCATCACATCAAGTAGTTTCTTGGCTGAGAAAGCCAAATGCACGTGGTCTTTGGGAATCCCTTGGGTCAGTCTGATGTTTGCCCTTGACAAGGGGTTGTCAGGGGCCACCTCCCTGAGGAAAGTAAGGGGCCAGTGGGAGTTACTGGCTTTGTGTGCAGAGCATCCGTGCCCAGGTCTGGGTGCCTGGGAGCGGAGAGGGGACCTCGTGCAGAGGCCATGGTCAGGGGAATTAGCTCAAGTGGTAGAGCGCTCGCTTAGCATGTGAGAGGCAGCGGGATCGATGCCCGCATTCTCCAAAGCTTTTCCTTTCCCTTTGCTGGAAAGAGGGCCCTTTGCCAGGGCTTATGGCTCTGTGGGGAGGACACTGTGCACCCAGACAAAGATGTCCAGTAACGATGACGGTGGTGTAAGAAGAGAGGGATGGTGAGGTGAGGTGTTTGTGGGCCCTTCTATTTCTGTGGGCATGTGAGAGGTTGTGTGTGACGTGGGTGTGAGGCCAAAGGTTGTGTTTTGCTATCTGAGGAGAAGCATCCAGGTATGGGAAGCGGTGTGAGGGTGGAAGGGCTGGCTGAGCATGTGCTGAAGGCAGGAGGTGTGTGAGGCCTGTGATTCCTTCGATAGCTCAGCTGGTAGAGCGGAGGACTGTAGGCTCCCTTGCACGGCCATCCTTAGGTCGCTGGTTCAACTCCGGCTCGAAGGAGTGCCCTTTTGGCTCTCCAACAGATCCTGCTGAACCTTTGTCTCCTCACCACATAATTACACACCCAGGTAGCATTGAAGAGCTCAGAATGGAGCAGCTGATGCCAGAAGAGCTGGCTGGATGAAAGTGGGCTGTCTATGGAACCTTTGGTCTCAGTCCTGATGTGGAGAGGAAGCTCCATGGTCCAACTGCAAGGAAGTGGCATTAGACACCCAGAGGTCATGGCCAGGCTCAGCATCAGTGGGGAACAGGGCCAAGCAAAGGCCAAAGCAGGGGTTTCTGAAGATGGAAAAGGGATGTCTCCTCTTCCATGTATCTCCTGTGCAAATGGCAGCAGACCGGTAATAAGACATACTGTGGTGTGTTGATGCAAGGGCAATGCAGCACATCAAGTAGTTTCTAGGCTGAGAAAGCCAAATGCACGTGGTATTCGGGAATCCCTTGGGTCAGTTTGATTCTTGACCCTGAGCAAGGGGTTGTCAGGGGCAAAGTCCCTGAGGAATGTAGGGGGAGAAGAGGGAGGAGGTGTTGATTGAGGTCATTGTGAGGTGTTGGCTTTGTGTGCAGAGCATCCGTGCCCAGGGCTGGGTGCCTGGGAGCGGAGAGGACCTCGTGCAGAGGCCATGGTCAGGGGAATTAGCTCAAGTGGTAGAGCGCTCGCTTAGCATGTGAGAGGCAGCGGGATCGATGCCCGCATTCTCCAAAGCTTTTCCTTTCTCTTGCCTTGATACAGGGCCTTTTGCCTAGAGTATTGATTTATTGTCTGCCTGGATCAGGGTAGCATCTCTTGCTGTATTAAGGAATAACAGCAGCCATTCACACAATATAAGTAGATTCTTATTGCTCTTTTTTTTCTAGTCTTATTGCTCTTTTTTTCTAGTCAATAAGTGTATTTTGGAGTACTCCATATATTCTCTTTTATAACCCCCCATATGTACTCTCTCATAGAGATGTCAGTGTACTTAGTTTCATGTAAATATTTTCTTAAATTCTATCTTTTTTTAAGCTTCGAAAAAAGCATCCAAATTGTGATATCTCTGCCTATTACTTCCCTGTCAGACTTAAAAGCAGAATTCAACTTACCAATTAAGTTTTTTTGGGCCAAAAATGCCTTTTATTTGTAGTGTATTGAACATAAATAAATGTCCTTGAATTTCTGCTGCTTAGAAGTGTGTGAGCTCTACTTGTTGATATTTTGTGCCAAACTCCAAATAAAAGCACAGAGAGGTACCTCTGTCATGTTTATTAAAAAGTAAATTTTGCCCTGGGTTGTGGTAGTATGATTAATACTGATTTAATTAATAATGGCAGGAAATTCAGAATCAGGTATTGCTGGTTTTATACCTTGTGCTAAAGATTACCAGTTCAGGAGCAGATTTTTGGATTAGCATAAATTAAAAGATAATTAAAACAAATCTGTGAGACTGACTCATCATTTTATCTTGCAAATATTTACAGCTACTCCATTAAAAGTCAATCCCTCTGACATTTTCACTTTAGTCAGAAGCAGCCTTTTTTCTTTTTTCTGTAATTACTAATAAAGATGGATAAAACACCACTATTGGTTTTACCATAGATCACTGTGTAAATCATCGTTCTCCATGTTCAGCATTAAATATAGTTAATTCCTTTCTACATTCTTCCATGACAACTCTGTCCTTTGGGGATTAAAGAAGGCCTCCTTTCCATAAATTTAAATGTAAAAGTAGCAGGAAAGCATAAGGTTTGATACAGAAGATGGTTTCTACAGCCAGCATGTACTACAGGGACAGAGAAGGTGCAAGTCATGAGTGAATTTGATACTGTAGTGAGTTTATCCCCCGGTGGTATAGTTATGCAAGATGACAGAAGCATGAGATGTCACTAGCTTTCCCTCCATTTTATGAAGTGTTTGAACATTCACTACTTCTCCTAACTCTACTGAATGTATGCCTTCAGGAGCAGAAGCAAGAGAGACACAATTTGTTCCAAACCACAGAGGATACACTCCCAGCAAAATCCAAACTAAACACAATGCAAGTTGATCTATTTCATAACTATTTTTTTCCCTAGTTCAAATATATTCTTGCATTTGATAGGAAAAGCAAGCTGGTTTAAAATTTGGCTGGTAATATGGTTCAACCAAAACCCAGAGTGATGTTGTAATAAAACTTTTACTATGTTTATTAAACCTGTTATTACATGTGTGGCGTATATTGATGCCAAGAACAGAACATCTATTTAACTCATGAAATTTAGAGTTCTTTCTCTTTTTAATAGCAGCAGAACAGATTTAAGAGCAAATTGACCCATAGTCTTCTAGGGCTTGCTACATTTCAACAATAAAATACTTTTCACCAGTTCTGTAACTCATGCTTGAGTAAAACTTACCTTAAAATTCTCTCTTCTTTCTCAACAGAGGACCTACTGTTTCCTGTGCCAGTACGTTTTGGCAGTTGGTTACACTTACTGTTAAAACCATGTACCTCTTTTTCAGCTCAAATGGCTTCTTGATTCCAAGCACTGGATTTGGTTATGCCCACCTTCATAAAGTGAAGGACCCTCTCACACCTTGCATCTTCCCCCTCAAAGTTATTACACACTACAATCAGATAATCTTATCAGTTGTCTTCTTTTTTGACAAAGTCAACTGCTCAAACTCCTTATGTTTCTTACTCTAGTTCTTGAATCATTATTAGAGCACTTTTCTGCATTTCCTTTCTCTCTGCTTTTTTCAGGTTCACAGTGAAAAGTATAATAGATTGTACCCAATAATGTCTACAGTGCAAGTACCTCAACAGGTTTACTGTCGTGATCACGCCAGATCACAAGCATTTTTAGACATGTTGCAAAGCACATTTTTTACATACCTGTAGGACTTCTTAATCTCATCATGTGTAGCTCCCTTCTCTAGGGCCAGGATTTCATATAATGCTTCCCCTGATGTTGACAAAGCACGTTGCCTTTGTTCAGCCATGTTAGCACTTCATTACCAAAGCTGTTAATGTAGAATAAAATTTAAAATAGCAGGCACTGCAAGTATATATGGATAATATTTCTTGTTCATCCTAATAGATTTTAATTGAGTAGTAAAAGGTTAAGAATAAGTAAAAGTGAAACTAGAATAAAATTCCTCTAAACAATCAACCATGTCTTGAGGTTTTAAAATTATTTGAGAAAATGGAAAAGCAAAAACCTAAGAACAGAAGCTTTTGTGTTAGGTGTCACTGTTCTTATTTCTCACTGAAATTTCCTAATGCCTGCACATGGTATTTGCACCTAGTTTTAGTTGTGTGTTTTGGGTTTGTATGGCAGGGTTTTGGTAGCAGGGGAGCTACAGGGGTGGCTTCTGCAAGAAGCTGCCAGAAGCTTCCCCTAGGTCTGACAGAGCCAACATCAGCTGTCTCCAAGAGAGACGTGGTGCTGGCCAAGGCTGAGCCAATCAGTGATGGTGGTAGCACCTTTGGGATAGTATATTTAAGAAGGGGGACAAAAACCCTAGTGGCAGCTTTTTCAGCCAGAGAGAGGAGTGGGATGATCTGAGAAACATTGTGGACACCAAGGTCAGCGAAGAAGGGGAGAAGGAATTACTTTAAGCGCTGGGGCAGAGATTCATTCCCCTGCAGCCTGTGGAGAAGACCATGGTGAGGCAGGCTGTCCCCCTGCAGCCCATGGAAGATGATGGGGAGTAGAGATTCCTCCTGCAGCTCGTGGAGGACCCCATGCCAGAGCAGGTGGAGACCTCTAAAGGAGGCTGTGACCCCCATGGGAAGCCCACGGTGGAGCAAGCTCCTGGCAGGACCTGTGCCCTTGTGGAGAGAGGGGCCCACACTGGAGTGGGTTTGCTGGGGAAATTGTGATCCTGTGGGGGACCCATGCTGGAGCAGTCTGGTCTTGAAGGACTGCACCCCATGGAAGGGATCCACATTGGAGCAGTTTGTGAAGACCTGAAGCTCCCATGGGAAATACTCCTGTTGGAGAAGTTGGTGAAGGACTGTCTTCCGTGACAGGGACCCCGTGCTGGAGCAGGGGAAGAGTGTGAGGAATCCTCCCCCTGAGGAGGAAGGAGCAGCAGAGACAACTCATGATGAACTGACTGCAACCCCCATTCCCCATCCCCCTGTGCTTCTGTAGGGGGAGAAAGGAGACAAAACAGGAGTGAAGTTGAGCCCAGGAAAAAGGGAGGGCTGAGGAGAGGTGTATTAAGATTTGGGTTTATTTCTCATTATCCAACTCTGATTTGATTGGTAACAAATGAGACTATTTTTTTCTAAGTTGAGTTTGCCCATGACAGTAATTGGTGAGCGATCTCTCCCTGTCCTTATCTTGACCCACAAGCTTTTAATGATATTTTCTCTCCCCTGTCCAGCTGAGGAGGGGAGTGATAGAGTGGCTTTGGTGGGAACCTGGCCTCCAGCCAGGGTCATCCCACCATAGTGTGTTTCTTTACATCTCTCTTTTCTAAGTCTTAGAAGAATAATTGTACTGTTTTTTAAGGCTGTTGGCTCCTTGTAGCTGGGTAAAAGCTTCGTACCTAATGCAACACAGCAATGAATTTTTGTGTTCTCAACACAGGGACCCAGATTCAGCCTAACTGATTTTGGCTGCCTACAATTAGTGATTAAGTCTGAAGCTTAGTTAAACTATCTTCTTATATTATCATCAGACAGAATTACATACTTAGAGGGCAACTGACCAAGCACTTTCTCCCTATTACGTCTCCAGCATGCTGAGGATGACTTCGTTCCCAACTCTTGTGCCTGAGGACAGGTGGAATGAATCTGGTCCTATGCAGTGAGACCAGATACCTCAGAATTGACCTCAGTATTATAAAGTAATTGTTTATGGCAAACTTATGCATGGGAAATGTTGCTATCAATCAGGGTCCTACCTCATTTGAGATACAAGACTTTGGGCTGAATCCATGAGCTTGCAATAAAGTGTAACAAGGTGCTCTTACATGGCAGATAAAGGCTAAGCACAGGCTGAGAGATTTAGTCCACTTCAGATCAATCATTCGTTCCTTTTTCATCACAGGGGCAAAGCAGACAAGTGATTCTCCACTGAGTGTCTCTACTACCTCCTTACAGTTCATAGTTCATCCTTCTGGATTTGAAGAACCAGATGTTTTTAAATTAGACCCAGCTAATGCTAGGCAATGACATGAAGGAACTCATATAAAACACAATTTAAAACACCAGGTATAGATACCTGTTATTCCTAAGAGCAAGCTGCAAGCTCTTTGATGGCAGACTTGCCACAACAAAACTCTCACCACAACCTCTATCTCTTAGCGTGTTTTTCTTAGCCCCCTTCTCAAACATTGAGAAACGATCCCAGAAAAGGTGAGCTCTAGCCCCAGCCACAAGAAAAAAATCGGAGAACCTGTTTTGTTAGATAAGACTACCCACTCTGCTATTTCACCCTTCTCACTGCTGAGCTAGAAACACTATCTTGCCATTACTCATGTATTATTTACTAGGCCACATTTTGGTTCAGAAGCAGCCATGTAACACATTTAAGATCTTCAGCTTTCTCTAATACCAAAAAGAAAATAAGATACCCTGTAAGTACACACACAAATTTAATAAACTGAGTAACTCTGGCACATAGTATCTGAAAGACCTAAATTTATTCATATTTACTTTGAAGTTTTAATTTTCTAATAGGCCAAGACACAATTTAAGGTCTTGTGATTTAGTGGGGGAAAAAAAACCCTGCTTTTAAGTGCTGTACACAAGTCATCAGCTGACTGAACTGTCATTTTTGAAGTAACAAGAATAAAATGCTCTGCAAGCTTATAGATATTACTTTACAACCTGCAGTAGTTACAATGCTCCTTGTTAATAATGATATCTCGAGAGCATATTTAACATAATCCTGGGATTGATCCTGACCACACTGGAATCATGCAGGGCACACCAAGCCTGCTGATGCACAAAGTAATGGTGGGCAACCTTGTGAAGTCAGAGATAGTCAGTGTTATCTAAAAATTCTGTTACATGATGCCAATTAGCTACGTGGAAGCCCTGAAGAATAAAATAAAATTATCATGGATTTCTTTTCTGAAGAAGTGAAATGTAATGTAATTTGTGTTTTCTCATAAAAAATTTTTAATAACCCAATCAGCTATGGACATTTAAACTCAATACCCTATTCAGTCCTCTAGTGATTAATCACCTTGAAGGTTTAGCTCCTGAAAGTTATTTCTTACTTATTTAAAGCAGTTCTATAAAATACTAAAAGTACAATGACATTTTTTCTAGAAAAAGTTATATTCCCCTCACTAAGGAAGATAGATTTAGTAGCTATGATTTAGTAGTAGAGCCATTCCTGATGCCTGAAATTACTTTAGAATCCTATTTTCAAGCTAGCTATTTTTGCTGCAGTAGAAGAGAGTCAAGAAAATACTGTTCTCTTTGTTGAATGACAATAAAATTTATTAAAAGACAATCCAATTCTGATAGCAATTCCACATCTCCTAAGAGGATAGGACCCCAGTTAACTTCAACTTTTTCTGCAAAAATTTTTAATAGTGAGGATTAACTGGTTCATCCAGTGGCTGTAATAATAACAGTAAGTCTTTTTTTTCCTGACCATACCCGTCATTCATTTGGGTTTTCACTGAAAAATAAGGCAAGGGGAATCAAGAAACATACCTGCTTCAAAAAGTGATGGAACACAGTCTGGCATGTACAAACTCACAACATTATCAGTTCAGGATCTTGAGGTCTTCATGCCGATATAATCCAAAGGGAAAGAAGCAAGTGCCACCAGAAGCCCTGTTCCACAGAAGGCGGCTGCTGCTTTTCATCCTTCACAATCAAGGTTAAACAGGTCAGTGGAGTCTGATTACTCTTTTTGTTTGTTTGTCCAGTATCCCATTGGTTATCTCTCAGGAAGAGCTATGAAAGAACAAATAAAACATTCATGAGTCTAAAGGCTGATATATCCAAGAGTTAACAACACCAAAAAATATGGGACATCCACGTATTTAGTTAGTTGTTCTTCTGTGCTTTACTCTTGACAGGGTCTTGAGTTTGTCTTTTTTCACCACAAATGTATTATATTTGTTTAAAGCTGTAGTAGTCATGCTCAAAACTTCAGTTCTTCAAGACCAGCCAAATATAGCCTCTTCCAGAACACAAATAACCGAAGATTTGTAAATTTTCATATCAAACCAGAAGATGTTGGGTGTCTTTTCTTACTTTAGTGTACCCTCTCTAAATTGTATAATGAAAATGTCAGAAGAGCCATTCCTGTCTAGTTGGAATAGAGGACTGCAAATTCTAGACACATACAAAACCAATTGCTCTTAGTATGACACCATTGGAACCAAATATCTCCAAAAGTTCATACCCTTGGTCACCCAGTTCCAAATGATCTGGTTTTGCTGTGGGTTGACCTTGCCTGGCTGCTGGACCCCCACCCAGCTGCTCTCTCACTCCCCCTCCTCACCAGAACAGGAGGAGAAAATAAGATGAAAAGCTAGTGGGTCCAGACAAAGACAGGGAGATCACTTGTTACCATCATGTTTTGCTACATGGGGGAAAGTTCAACTTGGGGAAAATTAATTTATTGCCAATTAAAATAGATTTGGATGGTGAGAAACAAAGACAAGAGCTAAAACAATGCCTTCCCCTCACCAGCCCATTTCTGGGCTCAACTTCACTCCTTCATTCCTAACTCCACTACGTCCTTGGTGGACAGGGAATGGGGGGTTGTGGTGAGTTGATAACAGCTCCTCTCTGCTGCTCCTTCCTCTTTACACTTTCCTCCTGCTCCAGGACGTGTCCTTCACAAACTGCTTCAGTGTGAGTGCTCCATAGGCCATCTTTCTTGTCAGGAGAACCCACTCCTCCTGCATGGGTTTCTCTCCATGGACCACAGTTCCTTCAGGAAATATCCATCATCTGTGGCATAGGGTAGATGGGCAGTAATGTTGGTGTCTGCTCTGGCATGGTCCTCCTCTCCACAGCCTGCAGCAAAATACCCGCTCCACCATGGACTTCCCCACAGGACGCAGGGGAATCTCTGCTTGGGTGCATGGAGCACCTCCTCCTCCTCATTCTCTGGCTTCAGTGTTTGCAGAGCTGTCTCTCACTACCATGCAGTGTTTTGGTCTTAAAAATGCTCTCCTGGAGGTGCCACCAGCTTGGCTGATGGACTTACCTGTGTCCTGTGGTAAGTCTGTTGTGGAGCTGGCTGTGTCCAGCCCCTGACCTCCTCCCACAGGGGCCTCTCTACACCACCCCCTACCTAAATCTTGCCACAGACACAGAGTACAGTTTCATGTAGACTAAAGTCCTGCAAATGGATTAATGGAGCCCCATAACCCAGTAAAGTCTGATTTGGCAAGAGTTGGTGAGTTTGTGCTTAGATTCACCTGCCAGGCTGGAACTATAAATCAATTTTAGAAACCCTCAAGCACAATTAGTTATGATCATATGAAAACCACTATTCTTGAAAAAGGAAGAAACAGTGTGACAGCTGATACA
Source organism: Hypotaenidia okinawae (assembly GCA_027925045.1). NCBI lineage: Eukaryota > Metazoa > Chordata > Aves > Gruiformes > Rallidae > Hypotaenidia > Hypotaenidia okinawae. The sequence goes on along the minus strand of BSDF01000002.1, from coordinate 126,813,506 downwards.
TAAAATAAAAAATTAAGTGGATGCTTTTTCCTGTGAAGCATGTGATTTTACTGTTTCTCTCGTTCTTTGGTATAGTCTTTAATTTCAAGAATTCCCTGAAATTTTAGCTTTTGACTGGGACAAGGCAAGGCACTTTTCAACCTAAACTTTGAGTGTTTTTCATAGGTGTTAGAAGTCAAAATAGAAAAGTCAAAATATCTTTTCCTGGATATTAACAACAGAGTAAGTACAGGTAATACTATTTGTTGTACAGCTTCCCCTCCCTGGCAGTGTTGAAGGCCAGGCTGGATGGGGCTTTGGGCAGCCTGGTCTGGTGGGGGGTGTCCCTGCCGACGGCAGGGGGTGGAACTGGATGATCTCTGCCCCAAACCAGCCTGTGGTTCTGCGATCCAACAAACCAGATTGTTCAATCACCTTGCACGATCTCAGTGTTGGAAATGAGTTTATCACCCTAACAAAACCAAACCCAAAGTGCGCTTTGGAAGGGTAAAGGAGAAATTAAGTGGTGGTGGAAGCGGGGGTGGGGAGAAGGAAGAAAACAAAATCATTTTGAGGTTACCCAAATCCTCTGCACTTAGATGCTACATACAGGCTGTCATCAAGGAAAACGTCGCTCTGTTCGGCCCCCCTCGCTCGCCTCGCCAGTTCCGTGTGAGCACAGCTCCCTCTGGTGCCTCCGGCCGCCGGTGCTGCAGCCTCCGCCGCCTCCCCTGCGGGCGCTCCCCTTGGCTGGCTTGCTTGGTTTGTTTGTTTGAAGGAAATTTAAGGCGATATCCACAAAACTGCACACACACACACACACACACCCTTTTCCTTTGAGGATTCTATATCCTACGCATATTCTCCCACTCTACTCTGCCCTGGTCAGGCCCCACTTGTAGTATAAAAGGGACAGGGATCTCCTGGAGAGAGTCCAGCGGAGGGCTATGAAGATGATTAAGGGCCTGGAGCATCTCCTCTGTGAGGAAAGGTTGAGTGAGCTGGGGCTGTTCAGCCTTGAGAAAAGAAGACTGAGAGGGGATCTGATTAATGTTTATAAATATCTGAAGTGTGGAACACAGGGGGAAATGGCCAGCCCCTTTTCAGTGGCCTGTGGAGACAGGACAAGGGGCAATGGCTGCAAGTTGGAGCACAGGAAGTTCCGCACCAACATGTGGAGGAACTTTTACACAGTGAGGGTGACAGAGCACTGGGACAGGCTGCCCAGGGAGGTGGTGGAGTCTCCTTCTCTTGAGATATTCAAGACCCATCTGGACGCCTACCTGTGTGATATGTCCTAGGGACCTTGCTTTGGCAGGGGGTTGGACCCAAGGTCTCTGGAGGTCCCTTCCAACCTCTATGATTCTGTGATTCTAACAAAACTTTAAAATACTCACTCTTTAATGGATGGTCGTTAACTCTTTTGTCAGAGCAGCTCCATGATTTAGAAGAATAAAACGTATAATTCATTTCCCATTCTTCTCATTAATTTTTATTTCTTGCATTGTAACACCACATAGTGTTCCACAACCTTGCTGCAGCAGGCAATGCAAAACTAAAAGGCAATCCTAGTCCCAGGAGGACCTTACACTGAAGAAGTCTTACTTACACTTTACATTTCATTTATACGTTGCATACATTTCAGAACAGACAAATCAGAACACGTCTGGAAATGTAAAGTTGCGTATCAGCCTATAAAAATTTGAACCATGGCCCAGACAGAGCAGAAGGTCCAGGATTGCTTCAGAAGCCTACAGTTACATGCAGCCAGAGCTAAGGGTTGAAGAACTCTGAGTCACTCCAGTCCTTCCTCCCACAGCATCCTCCTTTTCCAGGCTCATGGCAAGTTCAGGAACTAAGAGCCTGGAGCTGAAAGACTGGTACGTACACATACATGCATGAAAGGACTGGCACCATTGCTCAACAGTGGTGTGAATTTTTAGCTTCCAAGGCAAGGAAAGACAGTTCTTAAAAGCTGAACTGTTCTCTGGGTTTGTTGAACCTGGCAAGAGATAGTACTGACATCATCAAAGCCTGAAGGAGGTGCCAGTGGTCAGGCAGAGCACTCCTGACTCTGCATGGCGAGCCCACAGCTTCTGACTCTTCCAAGAGTGAAAGAGAGTCTCTGATTTTACTCTGAGGTAATTGGGGAGTGAAATAAATTATCTTGCTGACATACTTTAGTAAAGCCAGCAGGTCAAGGAAGGTGATCCTCCCCCTCTACTCAACACTGGTGAGGCCAGGTCTGGAGTTATGTGTCCAGATGAGGGCCCCCAGTATGACAGAGAAATGGATGTACTAGAAAGAGTCTGCACCAATATGCAGAAGAACTTTCTCACAGTGAGGGTGACAGAGCCCTGGGACAGGCTGCCCAGGGAGGTGGTGGAGTCTCCTTCTCTGGAGATATTCAAGATCCATCTGGATGCCTACTTGTGTGACCTGTCCTAGGGAACCTGCTTTGGCAGGGGGGTTGGACTCGATGATCTCTGGAGGTCCCTTCCAACCCCTACAGTTCTGTGAATCTGTGAAAGGGTCACAAAGACAATGAAGGGACAGGAGCATCTCTCCTGCGAGGAAAGGCTGAGACATAGGACTGATCGGCCTGGAGAAGAGCAGGCTCAGGGAAAACTCATCAATGTATAAAAACACTGGATGGGAGAGAATTAAAAAATGGAGCCTTTTCAGTGGTGCCCATGGCAGGACCAAAGGCGATGGGCACAAAGTGACACTTAAGAGGTTCCCTCTGAACATCAGGAAACACTTTTTCACTGTGAGAGTGACTGAGCACTGGCACAGGTTGCCCAGAGAGATGGTGGAGTGTCCCTCCCTGGACATACTCAAAAGTCATGTGGACACAGTCCTGGCCAACTGGCTCTGGGTGGCTCTGCTTCCTTTCCCCAAAACTCCCCTAGTGTGATTACTGTTATTACTAATTTCTGTGCAAAAAAGTTGGTAAGAACCTTAGCAGGGATGTTGGGAGTTATTCTGGCGACTGAGCGGAAGTGCCAAGAGAAAGAAGGCAGGTGAGGAGACTGGAACAAGAGCTCTCACTGGTTGATAACTTTTCACAGGGGAATGAATGGTAGTCTGGGGAAAAAAAAAAAAGACCCAAACCAAGCAAAGGATGAGTATTTGAGTAAAGCATGGTAGGTCAATGAGATGAGAGTACATGTACATTGAGAAAGGGTGCAGACAGTGGTAGTGTGTACTGTTTTTTCACTCTCTGGGCAGAATCCATCTTTTATTTTTTAATATTTTGCTATGGTGATGTCAACATTAATAACATCCAGCTGAGCAAGCTAATCAAAGGGCAAAAGACTGAGCAAGTGGAAAAGGATGCTTCTGCCAAGATGCGCTGGGCCTCTGGCTCAGGCACAGGGATTGATTTTTGTTAACAAATGAAGAATGCTTCTGAGGCAGCTATGTCCCAGAAATGTTCTCCCTGTCATTTCTTTTTAGCCAGTTCTGCTCCACATGCTCCTGGAGATCCAGTGTCCTGCCTGAACTGCATTGGATGCTACTTCAAACTGTCCCCAAAGAAGGCAGAGCTGGTTTAAGGTCCTCTCTTCAGAGGGAGCCTTTTTAGATCTCAGAGAAGCCAAACAATTTTACATCAAGAAATTACATTTCCCTTGCCATATTTCTCTGTTACAGAATAGTTACTGTCATTACAGCTTCAAAAGTAATAACAGAATTGATTTAAATAATACGATTGCATTGCATCCATTTTTAAACACATACAACGATATTGGAAGGAAGGTATTCCATCTGGTAACCCATCTGCAACTCCATCTATACGAGAAATAAGTATTCATAAGAGAACATTCATATATTTGAATTCTCTGAACATATTGTGACCTTCTGTTACTATTCACATAGAATATCTCATTTTAAATATATGTTGGGTTTTTAATATTTTTCAACAACTGCAGTATTGGAAAAAAAAAAGCAGCAAACTCAAGAAGTATGAACCTTAAATGAACAGTCAGTTACATATCCAAATTGCTCACGCCTTTACATGGTCAGTTTGAGGCAGAGAAGCAACCCAGGATTGTAACTTCCTGCCCCATTCCAGTAAATCCTGTTTGAAGGCTTGGTGGGCTACCAAGCTGAATCACAGAATCACAGAATGCGTTATGTTGGAAGGGACCTTTAAAGGTCCTCTAGTCCAACCCCCCTGCAGTAGGCAAGGACACCTTTAACTAGATTGGATCAAGTTGCTCGGAGCTTCTTCAAGCCTGACCTTGAATGTCTCCAGGGATGGGGCCTCCTCCACCTCTCTGGGCAGCCTGTTCCAGTGACATGTATAGGGTTGGTTTTTTTTTAATCTAAAAATTAAATCAGGGGTTTAAGAATGAAGCTTTAAGTAATAGTAACATACTTTACTTTTTCAACAACATAGTGAAGTTCTGGGAATTTTGTTTTTCATCTGTACTTTAGCAGAAAGTTCTATTTACCCTCCCTAATTTCAAGTAGGTCACAGAGGTGGCCATAACCCGCAAGGCTGTTACGGTTTCTTGCTAAGGAAGACAAAAGGAACTAAGTCGTAAATCATAATAACCTCTCCAGCTTTAAGTTCAATTTCTTCGTGAAAAGTAAAGGCTACAAAGTCCCTAGTTTATTTAGCTTTGACAACTCAGAGGTGAGTTATCTAGGGCTTCACATAGAAGTGAAGTAAGAGAGTCCCCTAATTCCTCATTCAGGCAGGCCCTTGATAATTTGTTTTGCAAACAACTGTGTCACTTTAAGGCATTATATTCTACCACTTGTTATCGCTAGCAAGTTCACGGTTTGGGTAGCAGGGTTATTAATTTTAGCAGAGCCTAATCAGCTACAGCTACAAATCAGGAAGATTAGCTCGAACAGAATAAATGAGTGCTCTGACCTATTTCTGAGCTCATTTTACTAGAAACAGATTAGGAAACAGTGGTACCACATCTTCTCAGTACCCGCTCCTTTGGAATCAACAGCTGCTTTCAGTCCTCCCCACCAGGCACAACCTTCCTCCAGCACCTGACAGTCCTCTCTACTTGTTCCTCCTTCACATAATTTTCTTAAACCGCTCTTTGACACCTCCCACAGTTTTTGCCTAAGCAAGCTCTTTCCTGAAATCCCCAGCATAGTCCTCAGTTCCATCCTGCACTTAACCCCCTAATTATCATCTCCCAAATTCCTACAAGCTGGATTCTTACCTACAAAGTTCTGGGAGGGAGGGGATGCAGCGGAGGTGGTAGTGGTCAGTAGCCATTTCTTTCTAAAGCTTTATTAATCTTCACATAGGATTTATTGCCCTGTCTCAGAAATGCTTGCTTAATTGATGGCCAAGGAAGATAAACTCTTTCTAAAGTGCTGATGAGTGCTGATCTTTAAATCCTGCTATCTAGTTACAAAAGGGAATGTCTGTCCAGTGGTTGGGTCAAAACTAATGATAAAAATAAAGCAATATGTAGGTGCAGAAGTAAAGAAATTTCAGATCAACAGATACAGAAGTCTCTAGGGTTTTGCTCTGAATGTCACTTCCTGGAAGAAAGTAAATATTCCGAAAAATGTATTGAATTAGCATCGATATTTCACCAATAAAGTAAAAAAACCCCAAAACATAATCACAAATGCTATTCTCTACATAGTAGATGTAGAATAAGCCAGTGGAAATACTGCCCAATAAGTCAGCAGAGTAACAGTTAATTAAATTAGTAGTTTCATTGTTATGCATTTATCACAACTTTTCTAAGGGACTTTCCCCCTCTACCCTCCCTATATTACAACGAGACCTTTCAGCTAGAAAATACTCAGAGCTGAAGCTCCAAGTCTGAACCCATGGGCTTACAATTGGCTCAAGTTACTCTGAGGGCTGCCAGCAAAGGAACAATCCAAGGTTTCCTTGATTTTTTCAATTATTGGGGTTTTTTTCCTAATTTTCAATTAAATCAACTTGTTAGTCTGACTCACTCCGTGACTAGCATCATTACTAGATCCGATGCAATGGAAGTGGTGATGTCACGACTTTTCAGCAGCAGTAAAGTCTTACATTGTCTTCAGCTCACCTCAAAACCGCTTACCTGTATATACTTACAAAGTATACACAGGCCAGAACACCATACAAGTGTGAAGCACAGGTAAATTCTGGAGAAAACAGCACAAGTTAGAAGAATTAAGACTCCTCCAGACTTCTCTGTGGCGATGGGACAAGTCAGCGTTTGACAGTGTCATAGAATCATAGACTCATAGAATGGTCTGGGTTGGAAGGGACCCCAAGGATCACAGAGCTGCAACCCCCTGCCACAGGCAGGGCCACCAACCTCAGGCCTGGGCAACCTGATGCCCGGGGCCCCATCCAAACTGGCCTTGAACACCTCCAGGGACGGGGCATCCACCACCTCTCTGGGCAGCCTGTTCCAGCCCCTTACCACTCTCTCTGTAAAAACCTTCCCCTGGTATCTAATTTAAACCTTCCTTCCTTTAGATTTAATCCATTCCTCCTTGTCCTGCCATTATCTACCCTTTTAAAAAGTTGATTCACCTCCTGTTTCTCTGCTCCCTTCAGGTACTGAAAGGCTGCAATGAGGTCCCCCTGCAGCCTTCTCTTCTCCAGGCTAAACAAGCCCAGCTCCCCCAGCCTCTCTTTGTAGGGGAGATGCTCCAGCCCTCTAATCATCTTTGTGGCCCTCCTCTGAACTCTCTCCAACAGTTCTACATCTTTCTTGTATTGGGGCCCCAGATCTGGACACAGTACTCCAGATGGGGCCTCACGAGGGCAGAGTAGAGAGGGACAATCACCTCCCTGTCCCTGCTGGGCACCCCTCTCCTGATGGAGCCCAGGATAGCATTGGCCTTCTGAGCTGCCAGAGCACACTGCTGGCTCATGTTAAGTTTCTCATCCACCATATTTTGGGGTTTCTGCTGCCAGCTTTACAGTGCCATGGGGTGCATGACACGAAGCACTGCCCCCGTGGAGACACTCCCCGCCAATTCAATTAATTCAAAGCAAACTTTGAGAGGTTATTGTGCCCTAACAGGACGGCAGCTACAATGGGTATCTGTTGCCCACACAGCCCCGACCCTCCATGGCCCAGGCACCCCGCGTTCTTCTGTGACCGGGATAAAAGCAGGCAGGCAGCGTAAAGTCCTCACAAAGCGCTCCGCTAATTCAACAAAAAAATGTAATCATGTGCCCACACCCGATCCAGATCAAATTTGTACTGCTGGGTGATGTGGCATGGCCCGGAGCCAGCGGTAATGATCGTGGAACCACACGGCGCTCGGCTCAAGGCTTCTCCCGCGGATGAATTACACGTATGGGAGACTGTAAATACGGAGCGTGGCATATCACTGTGGAAACAGCTTGTGCAGGCTCTCCAAGGACGTGCCCCGATCTGCACAAAAGAGACATAGCGTAACCCCTTGCCAAACCGCCTTTCTTTCTACCCTCGGAGGGAGGGCGCTGGGTTAGCCTCTGACTGAGGGCATTAAGCAGGGGAGGGGAGAGAAAGAAAAAAAGGGGGAGAGAAAAAAAAGGAAATTACATGTCTGAGGTTTTTCTTTCAGGCAAGTCTCTTATAAAAATAAAGGAGTGTACAAAGGTCTTTGTTGCCCTGCCAACTTTTATAAGAACTAATTAAGATCAAGGAGAGCTTCATTTTCCTGTTTATTTCATACCGAGAACAGCTAATGAATCTAACCTATTGATGATGTTGCAGCTGCCTGCTTTAATTTGCTTATGATTGAGAAACAAAAAAGTTAGTGTAACACTGGACGAGTTGCCAAAGCCGTGGAGCGGTCACTGGTGCACGATCCAGCTGTGTGATCAAACCTCCACCGGGCAGCTGTGACAACACAGCACGGGCTGTACTTGGGAGCCAGGAGCCAGTGCTAAAACGGTGGCAGCTGCTTAGTAGTCGCTAATTTCCAAGTCGGCTGATTTGTCCATAATAAGATCGATGTAATCGTAAAGATACAGAGCATCGGCGTTTATTCCCTGCTTAAAAAGAACATCGTGAACTTTTCAACTTTGTGAATGATCTATTGATTGTGGTAGAAAATTCGGGCCACAAGATCCAGTGGTAATTGCTATCAATAGATGAAGAATTATGCTTTACCAGAAAACAATTTTCAGAGGTAAATATTCACAGGCCTTAACATAACTCATATTTCTTAGTTCAGGCAAATTGATTACAAGGCATTTATTATATCAAAGAGTCCTATGGACTATGGAAATCATACAGAATTCAATAAAGGATTTCATGGCTGCTATAAAACCTACAAAATAATTTTTAATGTCCTTTTGATTCAGAAGGTGAGATCCCAGCCCTCTATAAATCAATGACAGAACTCCCGATTGAGATCGACAGAAAATGAGCACCAAATCATTTCCAGGTCTTATTTCTAAAACCTTCCATAAATCACTCTATGTGACTGGGGAACTTTACAGCTTTTACTCAGGTTAAATTCTACAGGGTTTCGTTGTGGGGTTTTTTCAAGAGTGAGGTGCAGGATGATTCACTTTAGGGGAAGCATGGCACTTTAGTTTCTTGCTTTCCTTAAAACCAGCTCTTCAAACTTTTCCATGTTACTCCAAAACATTATTTGAAAACAACTGACAGATATTAAACAGGAATTCCCAAACTGTTGTATCCTAGCACCAGATAAGCTGCTTAAGGAGGCACATGCAGTCCTTGGGAACCACTGCTGCACCACTGGTCCCCAAACAAGGTTAACATCTGCGTCAGCTGATGCAAGGAGCTTTGTACAATTCTAACAAAGGGAAACCAGACTATCGAATAACAGCTAACTCTCCACGTCTGCATGTTACGTGTTTATTCTATTCCAAGACCACAAACCTGGAGATGTGAAGCTTTCCCTGGGAAGCTGGGAGATAGCCGCCTTCTTGCAACAAGTAGAAATTGCCTGCCAACACCTTCTGGCTGGAATCTGGCAGGATTATGGAGAATTCTACAGTCCATGCCATAGAGGTGAAATTATTTGCTACAGTCTCTACACCATACCAGAACCCAAGAGAATCCATATTAGGTATTACTGTATTACTTGGTAACAGTATGTGCTGCTACTGTTTGTTCACACAGCAATCTTCTCTGCTGGTGCTAGGTACCTGACCTTGTAATATTTCACCATCAACTTGTGATGTCACAATTCAAAATAGACAACTTGCAATAAGGGATTTCACCGATTCTTCCATTTCCTAGCTGCATATTGTTTAAAAGTAACATGCTATTTAAATTTATGTATTGTTACAAATTACATACAAACCAGTGTTTGTTCCTCCTCCCTGAGGAGTGGTGTTCCTCAGGGATCAGTACTAGGACCAGCACTGTTCAAGATCTTTCTCAGTGACATGGACACTGGGATCAAGTGCACTCTCAGCAAGTCTGCCGATGGCACCAAGCTAAGTGGTGGAAGGAAGGGATGTCATTCAGAGAGGCCTCAACAGGCTGGAGAGATGGGCCCACGCAAACTGCATGAAATTCAACAAGGCCAAGTGCAAGGTCCTGCATGTGGGTTGGCACAATTCTAACCACAATTACAGGCTGGGTGGAGAATGGATTGAGAACAGTCCTGAGGAGAAGGACTTGGGGGTGCTGATCGATGACAAGCTCAACATGAGCTGGCAAGGTGTGCTTGCAGCCCAGAAATCCAATCGTGTCCTGGGCTGCAGCAAGACCAGCACAGCCAGCAGGTCAAGGGAAGCAATTCTGCCCCTCTCCTCTGCTCTCATGAGACCCCACCTGGAGTACTGTGTCCAGCTCTGAGGTCCCCAGTACAAGACAGACATAGAGCTGTTGGAGCAAGTCCAGAGGAAAGCCATGAAGATGATAAGGGAGATGGAGCACCTCTCCTATGAAGACAGGCTCAGAGAGTTGGGCTTGTTAGGCTGGGAGAAGAGAAGGCTCCAGGGAGACTTAATTATGGCCTACAATACTTAAAGGGGGCCTACAGGAAAGTGGGAAAGGCACTGTTCATTGGGGAGTGCAGTGGTAGAACACGGGGCAATGGCTTTAAGACAAAAGAGGGTAGGATTAGATTAGACATTAGGAAGAAGTTCTTCCCTGTGAGGGTGATGAGGCCCTGGCACAGGCTGCCCAGAGAAGCTGTGCAGCCTGTAACAGGGCCTTCCTGGCAGTGTTCAAGGCCAGGTTGGATGGGGCTTTGGGCAGCCTGGGCTAGTGGGGGGTGTCCCTGCCCATGGCGGGAGGTTGGAACTAGATGGGCTTTGAGGTCCCTTCCAACACAAACCAGCATGTGGTTCTGTGATTTTATGATTTGATAAGTGCCCATTCCAGATAAGTTGGCATGATGAATGTTCATTTGTTTCCAAGTTGTGTTTAGAAAGATCTATTTCATCAGTTGTTTCCACAAACAGACATTCAGGCATATGAACACAAGAAAGTGACAAGGAAATGGAAGTATATCAGAAAAAATAATTACTCAGCAATTATGCTTTGAATTCATATGCTGTTTGGGAGCATCTCTGCACGTTTTTTCCCACATATCCTGCAGTAAAACAGCCACTTGTAATGCAGATGATACTGACTTGCAGCGTAGGTGTATTAGCTCAGACTTATAGCAAATTGATAATGGGAGAACCATTACCTGGGAATTGATGACCTTGGCTACAGATACAATGCTGTGTAGCTTGCCCACAGATCGTCCAGTCCAAAATCAGCAGCGGTATACCTAATCTGTCACCAAATTAAGCTATTTGGGCCTCATGGTTCTCGAACCTTTGTGCTCCACAGTGAAGCATCAAGATCTTTCTTTAAAAGCTTTATACTCTTTTTCCTCTTTCTAGACAAATCACGTGGACCACACAATATGTCTTTTCTACATATATCCTGTAATCATGAATGGAGTGCGTAAGTAAAACCTCCCGCATGCAACTCAGCAGATGTCATGGTTTTCCCTGGCTTTAGGTATTCTATAAACCATGCTGCCTTGCAGGCTTTGAGCAGTTTGCAAACTAGCACATTTATTCAGATTTTACATGTTTTAGAATGAAATTGCTTAGTAAAGAATTATACAAGCAACTATTCAGAGTCCAAGATGAGATTAAACATTGTAAAAGCTGCTTATTTTCCTAGGCCCGCACTTGTAGAAAGTAGTCTATGAACTTCTAGTCTTGTAATTTAATCTGGAAAAGTGCTGACATGGTATTGATTTATGCAGATTGAACTGATGTTCTGACACATGACTAGAGGGTGTTCTCCATAATCCCAACTCAGCAAAGCATGTAAGAACATGCATAAAATTTAGTATATGCTTTATAGCACTAGCACTTTATGCCAAAACCATATTTTTGTGGCAAACTCTGCTATGCCTGTCTTGTATCATAAACATGTTACATGTGTGTTCCACACATCTGTTATATATTTCAGTATGTTATACATGTATTCCAAAGAATATATTTCTGTGAGGCTTTGGAACTAGATTTTCTAAAATGAACTACTTTTTTGAATTACATAGTATCTGAGTAATCCCTTACATAATCCTGATTTACACCACGTAGGTGGGTTTTTATGATACAGGCGACGTGGTCTAACTGTAGGATGACTCCAAAAGGGGAGCTCCCACTGCCAGTGACATACCTGCACCTTCTGCCAGCTGTGCTGTTTGGCTGGCCCCACTTCTTTGGGGGGCAGCTAAGCTTCATTTTCTGCCAGTTTAACTCCCTAAACTCTCTCAGCTTACCCTTGAGCTGGGCATCAGTACTGGTGGGGTAAACAGCCAGGAGGAGTGAGATAGAGGGGCACAGCCCCACTGCACAGCAACATCTATCTTAGCACAGATGTGTTGTAAAACCACATTTCCAGCTCACCCAACACCATGAAGAGGCCCCAGCCTCTGCGTTTTAGTGCACTACACTCCCCACCCCCAGCTTTTAAACAAGGGACTCGCCTGTAATTAAATGCTAAACGCAAAGCTGCTTTTAAGAAATCGATCGAAAAATGTTCTCCTTGTACTCAGCCTGGCTTTTATCTGAACATAAAAGTCAGTTTATCAGAGCTAATCCTTTTAGTATGCACTTGTCTTACAAGAACAATTTGCTTTCATTTGGTCAAGACAAAGGAATTCAGGAATTTCTGTAAACTAACCCTCCCATCGCTTTGTTGCATTTTTGTTGATATATTGGCAGCATTCCTTCCAGTTTTAATTGGATTAAGCACACAGAAATTTAGTGGGTTGTGCATCAGACAGGATTCCAGCTACCTTTTTGCTGCTGCTGCTGAAAACAAAAGGTCTAGCAAAGAATAAACCTAAATGCAACCAGAGGTAGTCTCCTGAAAGTAATGAAATCTTCTCGCTGCATTTGCTCAGGTAGTTAAATGGGAAGACTGGCAGAATGACAGATGTTTTTCCAGACTTGCAAGGAGAAGTCATGCTAACGCTAACCCAGACACATTCTTTCCTTCACAAAGAAATGTCAGGATGCTCCATGGTGGAAAAACATGAGTTGCTGCAAGTGTTTAATCCCCTCATGTCTATTCATCTGAACGGGATTAACCTTCTACTGCTATAGGTTTTGATAGAAGAGCAGTCTCACCAATTAGCTAAATAAAAAGCAAGCACAAAAAATATGAAATACCTGATTAATTTTTGAAGCAAGCTCAAATTTAATGGAGAAAGTGAAGTAGTATATTTCAGCATCTTTTGAAAAGGCAGAAACTAATTTGAATACTAATTAATATACATTTTTACAACTAATGTGATCCTCTGAATGTAACTGTTAATTCTAACTTTGGTTAATATTTATTCCAACTTGATTCTTTTTTTGAGGGAATAATTGCACAAAATGGCACTTAATAGAAATACAACTGAATAGCAAAAAAGCTCAAAGGCAAGAGGAAGGTAGGTCTAAGAGAAAAGCTACTAGGTTCCTGCATGTAGTCATCCAAATACTGCAAGTTACTCCAGTTCCCATTTCTTTTGGGGAAAGATTTCTTCCCATGTGCTTCATCCATGAAAGGACGACTGTTGGTAATGTGTCTATTTTGCTGCTTGAAATTTTCCAGTGATTTTAGCATATATAAAAAAGCAACCACTCTGTGTCCTTATACAAATAAGCTGCTGCAACAAGGGAGTGTGCTCATCTTTAATACAACCAGAAATAAATTAAAATGTTCTTTGTCTGAAAAATTCTAGAGTTATTAAGAAAGGTCTTTATTTTGAGCTTTAAACAACCACTTTTTTTTGCCAGCTTTTGACAATGCAGCATAGTGGGATTAGTAAGACATTTTTGCTTCAGCCTAGTTGGTAAGCAGGAACTTTAGCTCATCATTTCACTTCCAGCAGTCCTTAATATTCTCAGTTTTAATCTTATGAGACACCTTTACCATATGCCAATGGGCCAGTATAGAATCAGGTGGGACACCAGGAATATTTTGAACCTAAATACCACTTCCAAATCCGAACCTAAATCTCAGTCCCTAATTATGGGAGTTTATTTATTTATTTTTTTAAAGAAGACAAGTAAAAAATGCTTAAAAAAATCCTTGTTAAGACTGTTCTGAAAATCACACTTGCACATATAGGAATCTAGAAAGGACATGCAATTTTAACGTGGTATTGGAGCAACTTATAAAACATTTTTTAAAAAAAGCAACAAAACCAGATCCAAATAAACCACTACATTTTTCTAAAGACAGAGGGGGTGATTGTTGCTCTGCAGCTTACAAAGGAGGCTAGCAGGGGCTGCGCGCTGAATGGTACGTTGAGAAATGATTCAGCTGGTGAACGTGCGATGCATTCGTTACATCTGTTCCTAGGGGTCCAATCCCACTTCCATCACCAACACAAAAGCTGTGAATTTTCAGCTTCTAACAGCACCGTCAAACTTGCAAGCTGCACCTCTGAAACTGCACCTGGGGTTCTCATGTCCTCCCACTCTGATATTAAAAATATTCTGCACATCAACTGTTATTATGCATGTAAAAATGACACAAAGAGAAGCTTCTGCTGACACCAACGCCCTTAGTCATTTTCACGCTATTGTGGTAGGAGGATTTTTGTCCAGACAGCAGTAATCACCAAGAAAACCATAACTTCAATGGCCCAGTCCATCTAAGCTGTGTGCTCTCCAGCAAGATTTCTAGAAATGCATTTAAGAAAGAATAAGGCCATGGAAAGAATCACCTTTTCACAACGTTGCTCCCAGTGGTATCTTCAGTGGAGCTACCAAAAGCTGTCTGTGAACCGATACAAAACTTTGCCCAGTCTGCAGCTGGGTTCAGAACTGACTTTCGTTAGCCTGTTTCCATAGCCAGTCCCCGTTTCTGGAGGCAATAACTTGTCAGTAAAACTCCAGTCTTAAATTAAGGACAGAGGGAGATTCTTAGGGCTGGAAGCAAAGAAAAACTGAAATCCTCTGGGATGAGACTTTTCAACTTCCTGCTCCAGCTTGCTGGTTTTGGCACAGAATCGGTATGTGTCCATTAGCCAGTTTCAGTGCAGTGAAACTGGGGTTATTACAGATACTGAAAATATTCTAAATAGTTTTCAATACAATATTTGAAATACCAGAAAATGAAGCAAAAGCAAACAGTCTGCCCAAGCAAGTCGAACCGACTTAATCTGCCTCTCCAGCAGAGACAAAACCTGTAGCTAATGGGGACACGGTACATGTGTCACAGCCCATCTCTGCTGACACTGCCCTTCTGCCTGGTCTACCCTGACATTCTCCTAAACATCGCCTAGCCGACTTTATCTGATTGACTTCAGGGACACAAACTGAAGCATCTAAATTAGGAGAAAGGCTACTCTGCTGTGTTCCTTCTTTTCAGTGAAGAGAGAGGCAACTTCAAGCAATGACTTGAATGGCCTTCTGTCTCTCCCTTAATTATTGACTACGAAATGAGCCTTAGGCAACTACTCTCTAGGTTAAGCCCCTAAAGTTAGGAAAGATGAACCGGGGCCACAAGGTAGGTGAAATTACAATGCACTCAGGTAAAGTGCAAGTTATCCCACTCAGGAAGGACTATTGCTCTGAGAGGATGGCTACAAGCTCTGCAGAAATCAATCTGGGTGGGGTGCAGGGGATGGATAAACAAACAGGAGACAAGGATATCATATTGCCACAACAATTCAAGCAAGCCCGATGCAGACCCAGGGCCAGGCAGAGGGAAGGGACACACCAAATGGGGACGGGGAATACTCTTCAAGTGGGCTGCCAGATGTCAGGGGGTCCTATGGAAATATATAGCATTCACTCAGACAGTAATTCTGGGTAGAGAAAAAGGATGTATCTGGGTAAGCGCCAGAGGAATGTCACATGCCAAAAATGATGCATCAGAACACAGTTACTGAGGACATAACAAATGAAAAGCCATTTTCCTGCCTATAGAAATAAACCCTGACTTCTATACCATGTAATTTCTTCATGTAAGAAGCTGAAAACTCTTCTTGTGCTTGTCTTGATCATGTACCTGTAAAATATTTCCTCTGTTCCTAAGGGTTTTTCAAAGCACAAGCACATTGTGCCTTTGATGATCCTTAACTTCTGTTTTGTGCAAGAAGGTGAGAAAAGCTTCCTTTTCTGTTCAGACTGCTCAGTTCTGCCAGTGTTAGCTGGCCGCACCCCAGAGTGGCACGCCGTGCCGTGCAGTTAGCTCAGCAGAATGCTGCTGGTGTACCTGTGTGATTTCATCCTCTTTTCACAGGAACCAGGAAACTAAACTAATTCCAATTTTGTGATCTTCTATCACTGCACCCTCAGCGAGATTGCTGATGACACCAAGCTGTGTGGTGTGGTTGATACACTGGAGGGAAGGGATGCCATCCAGAGTGACCTTGACAGGCTGGAGAGGTGGGCCTGTGCTATCTGTATGAAGTTCAACAAGACCAAGTGCAAGGTCCTGCACATGGGTCAGGGCAGTCCCAAGCACAACTACAGGCTGGGTGGAGAATGGATTGAGACCAGCCCTGAGCTTGGGGGTGCTGATCAATGACAAGCTCAACATGAGCTGGCAAGGTGTGCTCCCAGGTCAGGCCAACTGTGTCCTGGGCTGCATCAAGAACAGTGTGGCCAGCAGGTCAAGCCAGGGGGATTCTGCCCCTCTGCTCTGGTGAGTCCTCACCTGGAGTACTGTGTCCAGCTCTGGGGTCCCCAATACAGGAAAGACACAGAGCTGTTGGAGCAAGTCCAGAGGAGGGACACAGAGACGATCTGAGGGCTAGAACCTCTCTTATGAAGACCGGATGAGAGAGTTGGGCTCTTCATCCTGGAGAAGGCTCCAGGGAGACCTTATTGCAGCACTTCCAGTACCCAAAGGGGGCCTCCAAGGCTTTTTTATCAGGGAGTGGACAAGAGCGATAGGACAAGGTGTAATGGGTTTAAACCAGAAGAGTATAGATTTACTTTAGTTATAAGGAAAGAAATTCTTCACTGTGAGGGTGATGAGGCCCTGGCACAGGCTGCTGTGGCTGCCCCCTCCCTGGCAGTGTTCAAGGCCAGGCTAGATGGGGCTTTGGGCAACCTGGTCTAGTGGGAGGTGTCCCTGCCCATGGCAGGGGATTTGAACTAGATGGTCTTTGAGATCCCTTCCAACCCAAACCAGCCTGTGGTTCTGTGATCTCTCTGGTTTCACAAGTGCCCATCTTTGAGATAAACCCACTCAGCAGTAATGCTTTTTCCTTACCACCACCATCAAAGTGTTATCTATGTCCAAGAGACATTAACTGTAAACGTGTAAAGAATCATTAAATCTTTCTTAACACTCCCTAATTTTGCATAAATTCTGATGTGCAGTCTCTGTTGAAGGCTGTATCTGCTGTAAGTGAAGCCACAACACACAGGGCTGTAGCACCTCATGGCGCTGTATGAAGAAATGCACTGTGGGGCTTAAATAACTCTGGTTCACAAGGAAAACAATACAAACAAAACTCTGTGAATGAACACTTTGGTTTTACTACACCCTGGTTAAAAAAAAACACCACCAACAAAAAAACACAACAAAGCAAACCCAAAACCCCCCACACCTTTACTCTGCTGCAAGCTCAACTTGCAGCAGGATTAGGAAGCCGACAGAATAGGCAGGGTATCAGGCATGGAACGTGGATTGGTTTTGCAACAGATGTATTTAGGCTGAAAACATGAGACTTATGCCATAATTCTAAGGCTCTGTGTATCATCCTAAGGTGGGATTTTTCCTTGTAAAATCGCACCAGGAATCATCACCTGGCTAATAACTAATAACTTGCATAGTTATTTAAAATACATTTATTAAAAATAGCAATTTGTGTCCTAAATGCACAACGCTTCAGGAATTAGTTGCTGCCTGGAAAAATCTATGCTTACTTCTTGAGAATGTATTTCAGATTCCTTGAAGGTGTTTATGTAACATCAATTAGAGATCAAAGATAATTTGATTAGCAAGGGAAAAGAAAACGCTGATTATGTTGTTTAAGGATACATGGGCTCAGACTGAGCACTAACATGACCTCAAAGAACTAGTTACAGCTAGTCAGATGGAAAGTACGTAGAGCTGACAGGAACTGTAAAACACATTATCAATAATTTTTATTTATGGTTTGACCTTGAAACATACACTATGTATATTCAGTGAAAGTAAGAAAATGCTTCCCCCCAAAAAACCCCATGATGCATTGTTCATAAATTGAATTTTAGACTGACTAGTAAAAATCCATCCTACCTGAGTACACAAAACTGATTTATTAGTAGGAAAGAACCAAAAGTAATTTGGAAATATGAATGAGGAAGGGAAATCCCGACTCCAGTGAAGCTGGTGGAGTTCTGTCAGTAACTTAAATGCTCCTGTGATTTAATGTAAGCAGGCCAAGTATGAGTGAACGGTCAAAGAATGTGGAAGAAAATCTGACATACCTTAATTACTGGAGAAAAATACAGGCTATTTTATTTTACTGTGAAATATTATGTGGTTATATATTTTGAATTATTGCATGCATTATAAAAACCATACTGTGGATGCATGACATTTTTGTTTTACAAAATGGGACAAAAACAGCTGAAGATGGTTTTTGAGATGAGGCATTTGATCCAGTGTCCTTACGTCCTTGTGGCTGTTCATCAGACAACATGGGATTGCAGTTCTGCAAAAGAAAATGGGCATCAGTTTACATCTATAAAACTTCTTGTTCCTAGAGTTCGTTCAAACAGATGAAAATCCTCCATACAAACCACCTATTCTTCCCAAATGGGTTCCTCCAAAGCCATGCCATTACCTATAAATAACCATTATCATGTGAAATCTAAACCTTTCTGCCAGTAAGCAAGCACTCAGAAGAACAATGTATTATGCAAAATTAAATCATATGAATCATTTTGCAAAATTTTAAGTGGGTACAGCTACTTCATATATTATTCAAAGAACAGAAACATTCCCTTACCTATCATGCTATATTTAGGTGGGTTGTTTTTTTTTTTTTAATGATGGAGAAATAAAAGAGATGAAAGGCTGAAAAAAAGCAGCTGCAGGGAGAGACAAAGGGAGGCTTAGTCCTGAAAAAGGAACGTTAAGTATAGTTCTAACTGTCCCGGGTAATGTGATGCACATAGCCATGGACCAGATCACCTCGTGAATTATTCCATTTCTTCCTTAAAGTCCGATTCTCGGAATTGTGTGGTTTGCCAGGAATTTCATCTTTTACCTTAACGAAAATCGCATGGTTTTACCTCTTCCTCTTGCAAAAAAAAAACCCAACCCAAATCCCCCACGCCTCCACACTCTAAAAAAAATGAGCAGCAAGAATTCAAATGCAAATACAAAACTCCTCCGTGTATTGCTTTTGACAGATAATGAATTTTAAGCAAAACCGTCTTTTCCCTGTTTGATCTCCAAGCAGCCACTCAAGCTAGGCGTTCCAGGCCCGGCTGTACCTATCGCTGCCCGGTTGCCTCTGGAAGCCGCCGAGAAACGCCGGATCCAACCCAGAGGAAACGGCAGCCCCGTCAGCGAGGCTTCCCCCAGCCCTGGGGTATAGCCGAGGGGAGCGTAAGGCTGGCAGAAAACGCGGGCACCGAGACACCCCCCCTACCACCGCCGCCTCCATCCCTGCCTGGGACCTCCGACCCTCGCCCCCGCCCTCCCCCCCCGCCCCGAGCCCTGCCCCCTCAGGCCTCGCCCGAGATCCGCCGGGCATAGCACGTGCTCGGGGTGCCGGAGGAAGGGAAAGGAAGGGAGAGGAAGGGAAAGGAAGGGTGGTACAGCCCCCCGGCCCTGTCCGAACAGCACTGACGGCTGCGGCGCACCCCCTCCGCCCCCCGGCCCTCCCCCGCCGGCCTCAGCCCCGTCCTCGCCGCCGGCAGCGGCCGTCACCGAAGGCGCGAAAAGGAGGACGCATGCGCCTGCTGCGGCGCGCGGGGCCCGCTGGCGGTGCCGAGCCACCCTGCTGCGCACGGGCGGGAGGAAGGGGAGAGTGGGTAGTTACGTGATGACGCTCTGCGTGTCGCCAGTCGCGCGACCCACGCACAGTCCGCCGGGCTTGTGCCTCCTCCTGAGCCAGTGCGCTCGGGGCTGTTCTGAGCGGGGCGGGCGGGCGGGGCGAAGGCTTTTTCCCTCCTCCTCCTCCTACTTCTCCTCCTACCTCTCCTCCTCCTCCTCCTCCTCCCCCTCCCTCCTCCCCCTCTCTCCCTCCGCCCCGGCCCCCGCTCCGAGGGCCCGGCCCCTTCCCCCTGGCGGAGTGGGGCCGTGCGGCGGCGGCGGCACCTCCTTCTCCTCCTCCTCCCGGGCGTGCCGGACAATAGGGGTGAGCGCGGCGTGTGTCTCACCCAAAGCGGCCCCCCCAGGCCAGCCTCGCCTCCATGCGCGGCGCCGGGCAGCGGGGGTGACAGCGGCTCCCGTCGGCGACAGCGAGACCGAGGGAGCGGCGGCGGATCCGGGCGGGACTCCTCGCCTCAGGCGCTGACAGAGGCGTCCCGCTTCGCCGCCTCCCCTTCGCTCCCGGCGGCGGTTCCCGCCAGGCTTTGGCGGCGGCGGACAAAGGCCCGGGGCCCGGCGCGGCCCGGCCCGACCCCCCGGGGGGTGCGGGGGCGGTGAGGAGGCGCCGGGCCCCCGCGGGGTTTTGCCGCGGGCTTCCCCCCGCCGCCCCGCTGCGGCGAGCCCTGCGCGGGCAGGTGCGGCGGCGGGCGAGGCCGCTGCCCTGCGGCGGGTCGGCGCACGGAGGCTTCTTCAATGGAAGTATGTTACCAGCTGCCGGTGCTGCCGCTGGACAGGCCGGTGCCGCAGCACGTCCTCACCCGCAGAGGGGCCATCAGCTTCAGCTCCAGCTCCGCGCTCTTCGGCTGCCCCAACCCCCGGCAGCTCTCGCAGGTAGGCACCGCCACCGGGCCCGCCAGCTCTCCGCGGCGGCGGGGTCTACGCCGCTTCGGCGTCCCGCCGGTTCCCGGCCGGGCGTCAGGGCCAGCTTTTGGGGTCAGTAGGGAGCTGGTGGCGCGGCGGGGCAGGGGGGAGAGTGGGAGGGCTGGGCTGGCGGCGGAGCTGCCCCCGCGGGTGCCCGGAGAGCTGCGGCGGCAGGGGTGAGCGGCCTGCCTACCCGGCCGAGCCGCCGGTCTCGCCTGCCCCGCCTGCTACCAAATACCGGTGGCAGTGACGAGAACATTTTTATAGGTTTATGGCCAGTTATTGTCGCGGTTATCTTTTTAGCGTTGGTTGTAATTCGAGCGCAGAGCTCCTTGGTCTTTATTTCCAGAGCCAGCGAATTACTCGATTCTCTGTAATTTTTTAAGCTAGTGTTGTTCTTAGCTTTTTATGTTAGGCTTTCTTTGAAGGGTCTAAGTTTCCCGTGGGGTTGCCAAAAGCTGCAGTGACTTTACTGAAATAATCAACGTGCACTGCAATTTTTTATTTGGGATGCTAAGCTATTTCTCTCTTCAACTGTTCAGATTTGGCAATCCATCTAGAAACAGACAAAGATCCTTGGCTTTTTCATTTCCACGGTATTGTTCCCTGCCCACATTACATCAGTCACGAGATGAACTATGCTGTATCTTGTTTCATCTGATCATGTTGGAAGTGAAGCAAAAAGGGTCATTATAATCATCAGGACAAAAGGGAGGTTTTTCTTGTGAACACGGCCTTAGATTTCTGAATGTGCATTAGTAGGATTCCCAGCAGACAGTGATAAATTTCTTTTTTTATCAGAAATCTCTGGAGAAAATTTGGAATTACCATGGAAAGCATATGTTCTGGTGGGAAATCTGCTGGTTTTGGCTTAGAGGGATTTCCTATAACGTCTAGATTGAAAGGTCTACTTTGGTGCTCCAAAGTATGTTGTCCTTATAGAAGATGTTGTCTTTGCTCTTTAGACATGTAACGGTCATTTTTTTGTTCTTTACATTTTTTGGGGTGTCTTACTAAGTTACTCTGCTTTTTCATCACTTGCTCCACTTCATTATATGCATGTATGGAAAACACAGAGTTACGTGTCTCTCTGGGTTTTGTCCCTGGTTTGGTTGCAGTATGTGTGTGGACATTAGACCTGTGTATGTTTGGGAAAATAGTATGCTAATGACTAGGGATTTGAATGCATATGGAAATAATTATTTGTGAGCAAAGGAAGATGAACATACGCTGATGACCCTCCCTTCCCCATGTGTGAATGTAATAATTGACAAAAACTTTGTTTTTATGACAAATTTGTTTTCCACGTAGCAGCTGGGTTAGGTTTTCGTCTGTTTGTACCGCTTGATCCGAGTTGTACTTGGTGATGGTGTAAGTCTTCTTGAAAGTCGAACCTAATTTACTGGGTTTTGCCCTGCGCAAATGAGAGGAGAGTCTCTCTTGTTTGAAGTGTTTGTGGTCTTCTGGGAAAAGGAATAAGGAAAAAGGTCAAGGTGATATATTCTATTTATTCCTTTTCTCTGTGGTTTCTAGAGCAGGTGACACATTAAGTATATACAAGATTATCACATTAAATGTGATGTTGACATTCAGTTGGGTGTTTTTTTTTCCCAACTTTCAAGCTTCTCAATGGATTCCTTGTTTTCTGACCAATATGCTGCAGGTATATTAGAGTGAGTCACAGGGAGAGGTGCTTGAATAACTTTTTTATAAGTGAAAAACTACATGTGGGCTTGACCAAGCAGTATTTCCTTTGAGTAAAACAGAGAAATAAGCTTATGCATTAATAAAAGGGAATTAGGATATTTAAGTGAGGGAGTCTTTGGTAATACTGGCCAACTGATTAGAGTACAGCTATGTTTTGTTTTCTTTACCTTTTTTTTTTTTTTCCAATTTTATTTCTGTGGTGCCTCCTACAGATAATAGGATGACAGTCTCTACCAGTCCTGCAATCACAGGCTGGTGTAAATGATGACCTAAGAAGAATCACCAGTGACACGATTCCGTGTAAATTCTGAACTTAACATCACCTTGCAAGTCTCCAGGAACACTCTTAATATCCAGGTTCCTTTGCTGTTCAGAGAATTCTGAACCCTTACTTGTCTGTCGTTTTCAGTCTTCTATTCGGGCTAGCTTTGAGCAGTAGGTGTAAAACTGGAGAGGTGTATTAGTAAACTCAAGAAGCTGGTATGCATAGATGTATAGTTGGCATTTTATAGTTGATAAACATTTGGCAAAAAAAATGTAAGGTCTTAAATTGAATTCCTACTTATATGTGAAAAGTGAAATTATCTAGGCATAAGACAGTTTAGGCTTATCCTTTCAGCAAGAAGGTATTTTTATATGGGAAACACAGGTGAGACAAACATATGCTACATTAGATGTAGCATTTAATTGTGAAAACGTTAAGCAGGCAAATATCTCTCCATAGATTATATAATATATATCATCAAGTGAAATTTCAGTATAATATTTAGTAAAAGTTTCCAAATGGGCCATGTATTGCTTTTTAAAAGCTCAGATAAAGTGATGCTGGAAATGACCTCAAGAATTCGAGTCTACTTCTCTCAGCCCCAGGAAGGATAAATTGTACTTGCAGTATTATTAGTAGATGTTTGTCTAATCTGTTTGCTTAATCTATTTTTTAAGATACAGTCTTACGAGATGCAGTGAGCTGTCATAACTCATTATTGCTGAAGGTTAAAGTCCTGACATTGGGCATGTATATTACTACTTCCTTTATGTCATCTCTGATGCTTGTCAGGTGCTTGCTGATTCAGTTCACTAAAACAGCAAGCAGAAAATGAATACAGGCAGGAGACTGGTTAGCTTCCTGTCATCTCTTTGAATAAAATGGGCTTCCCAAAGTTTGCCAGAACTGATTCAAAGGAAAAGATAGTACTGGTAGGCTTTTGGAACTCATAAAAGCCTCAGATAGTAGAAATTACACAATCTCACTAGGCAACTTAACTGTTGTTAATAGTGCTCAACTGCTCTTGTCATGAGCATTCTTTCCTAATACTGAATTTTGATCTTCCTTGTGGTGATTTACATCCATTGCTATCCCCAGTAAATTGGATAACTGCTAAGAGAAAAGGAATTATCTTTTTTCTTTTGTGTGTGAATTACTTGAAGGTGGTATTAACAACAACAAAAAAACCAGAAGTGACATCTGTTACCTGGAGGTTATTTGTGATATTGTTCAGGTCCAGTCAAGTGAAAAGCTGCTATTGTATGGGTTTATAGAATCGTCAGAGTTAACAATTGTCTCTGAGCATGAAATAGTTTTAAATGCTAGTGTTAAAAGGTATTTTTAAGGGCACTTGAATGGGTAACTGTTAAAATGACTAGGGCATTTCACACTG
The DNA here is from genome assembly GCA_027925045.1 of Hypotaenidia okinawae. Classification (NCBI taxonomy): domain Eukaryota; kingdom Metazoa; phylum Chordata; class Aves; order Gruiformes; family Rallidae; genus Hypotaenidia; species Hypotaenidia okinawae. The sequence continues at coordinate 126,789,838 of BSDF01000002.1, read as the reverse complement.
ATGAGATTGAATTTAGTTTTACTGAGAGATGGAGTGGATGTTAAGTAGTACCTTGCATCATATGTTTAGGGTGTTCATTCCAAATGTTACAAAATAATGGTTTTTAAATTACAACTGAGCTTTCAGAGGACAATTTTGGATTCTTTGATTCATCAGTTTTATAACTTGTATTGAATAGTAGTAAAAAGTTTCTCAAACTGTCCTTATTTAATCTGAAAATTTTTTGTCTGTTTTTTTTTTTAATTAGTAAGGGATTATAATGAAAACTACCTTATAAACATAGCTGTGAGAACTTTAAGATTCTGTCCTGCATTACAGTCTTGTCCCCCTCTCATGTCCCCCCCCAAAAGTTGAATTGACATAAATGTATCACAAAGGAATAAGAGAACTTTGGCCTAACTTGCTATTTGTGGCTAACTTCTATTTTTCTACCTTCTGATTGGTTCTTCATTCTCTTCCAGTGCCTTCAAAAAAGGCATCAGTGGTACCTAGTGGCAGTCTGCATAGAATTTAAAGATGTTTAAATGTTTACATGATGTGGTGATGGTGAAGATTTTAAGGATGAAATTATATGAAGAGGGAATGGATCAGCTAATGTAAGACTCCATGTGAATCTTGGAAACCTAGGTCCCAAGTCTCTGCCCGCAGTACTGAGTATTACTGTAGCAGGTAGCACTGTCTACTGCTACCTGGCATTTGATAATCTAGTTCACGATCCCTCTTTACTGCGTCTCCATTTCGTGCATTTAATACAGCGTCATGCTTTGGGACTCTGTGTTATATGCACCAGAACAGCAGACTGCTGATCATGCATCCTGAGTCCTAGATTTGACTTAAAGAAGATGCAGTGGGGAAAAGGGTCACCAAGAGCAGCTGGAAGTGTACTGCACTTGTGGATTCTTTAGCAAAAGGTAACCTCTTCCTCTGAAAAAATGTTACTCAACATCAACAAGGTGCTTTGGCCACCTTCTGCTGAGTAACTCCTCTTATCAGTGTTTGTCACCTGATGTGTTCCAGATGTATTTTGGTTTGCATGTGCAAGTTACAAGACATAGTTGTAACTATGGTTAGGTGTATTCTTATGGTCTGAATGCAGGCATTGGTCTTTAATCCTGCAGTTGCACCTCTCTGCTGGGGGAAATGTTGGCATGACCTATTTTTTCCTTACAGCGGCTCATTTCTGCTCCTGCATTTTCCTCTTAGTTGTGTCAACTTTTTTTTTTTTTTAAAATCAGGTTATTTTTCATCCCTGGCTGATTCATAGCACAGTTCCACAAATGATTGTGCCAGTTAGAAAGGAGGAAGCTGTATGCCATGATTCTAGACCAGGATTAATGAGAAGTGAGGAGGCAAGGGATGCTTTAGGAGGGTGGCCCTAGTGTTCAATGTGGAGCCTTTCCCTAAACCCCTCTCATTCCTCATCCACTGTTTTTCATAACTTCTGTTGTATTTTCTAATCCTCTCTATTGATGTTTCTCAGTTGCTGCTTCTTTTATTAGCTTTCTCTTGCTATTTCCCATATCTCTGCTGCATGAATAATTAACAAGTTAAAATAATGAAATAATTTTCATGATGTGATTCCTAGCCTCTGGAATTAATTCTCTGTGTGTCTGCTATGCTTGCCATTCCCTTCATCTTGTATTTATTGTGTCTGGTTGCTGAGATTGCATCTATTCATATGAGAGGCAGAGGCTGACTGACTCTACGTCCAGCACGGATGAGTTCTGATTGGGGGTTTTATGCACTACGCTAACTTTATGTGATGGTTCACTTTTAAAATGTCCTGAGTTTTATGACCAGCTAACTCTTTCATATGTTGTAGAGTAAAGCAACTTTCATTCTGCAAAAGGTCATAGCAGCTTATTTCATGGCCTTTAATTGCCTGTGTGAGACCTAAGCAGAATAATAGTTTAAAGTCCCCATTAATTAGACTGTCTTAAGTCACCAGAAGTCAATTCTTCTTTGTCCAGATTGTGTAATAGTGTATTTTGTGCTTTGTATGAACCTCAATTTTCTGATGTTATCTTTAAAGAGAAATTGGTTTGAAAAGAGACTTTGTAGCTATGTGCCCCTTAAGTTGTGAAGTACTGAATTTTTAACCACAAAAGAATTTTACAAAAAGTTGGCGTTAGTATGTGAATATTTAATATTCTATATGAACTGGTAATGTAGTGACATAATACGCATACAGGTTGTTGAAGTGCTTTGTGAGATGTCTGTTTCAGCAGTTTTCTTTAAAAAAATTCCACTGTAGTTACCAAGTGGGGTGTATGTTTCTTAAATTTTTAAGATGCTTGAGAAAAGCAACGCTATTCAAATTGGGTGAATTTTGAGTCAGTTATGAGGTAAAATAAGGCATCATAAAAATAATGTAATTTTCTGGCTGTTTTACTGTTTTGGCATATGGAAAAATAACGCTGAGGGCATCCGTAGCTGAATCCTCTTTCCTTCAGTTCTTTTGTTTCCAGTGAAGCCTGGTGAGGGGGGTGCCCTGGTAACAGAATGGCGATTTGTTAGAGCAGTTCTCCCTCATGCCAGTGGTCATTGATGTATTCTTCTTCTCTTGCATTTCTTGCATTTCTCACTACCTGCAAGTTTCCACTGGTGTTCTGCTAAAATTTGTAGGTTTCTGAATATAATCAGTCATTTTTTAGAGCTGAGGGTCTCAAATTCATGGCTGGGAATCTGCCAGGTTCATGGCTCACATATGAGCAGCACCTTTTGTGTTGGGCTAACCCCATTGTATTTGACTTTCTTAAAAATTCACTCAATCTGCATTGAAATGATGAGTGATTCGGCAGCTCAAGTTAGATTTTTTTTTCTTTCAGAAGTGTGAAACTGAGGTAACTTTATTGTAAATCTCTGTTAGCACATATGAATACTTTTCATTTTGTACAGTTGGAGGGGTCTAAGAGACAAATTAATGTATTTCACGCTGTGATTAAAGGACTGTTAGAATATCCTTTCCTTGTAAACGAAGGACTGAGGATGGGCACGCTTGAACTTGAAGAATTTAATCTCAGTCTGGGAAATTATACTAAGTAATGTGTTCAGTGCAACCAGCCCTTTGTGTGCATTGGTAGCCGAATGAAATGTTTGGTTCTACTTGAGAAAATTCTTTTGTTTGAGCAAAGGCTTGGTGTGCGCATGCATGTGCGCACAGGGATTTACAGGAGCTCTGTGCTGGGCCCAGGGATTCAACGCAGACCTCTCCAATACCCGGCTCAGTGTAGGCACAGAAATCCTCATAGGAAAACCTGGAAGAGTTTGTGTTTCCTTAGATGTGAAGCTTTCCTCGGTTTGTTCTGATTATGTCATTAACAAGTAACTGCAGTGTAAATAAGCACCCTGTGTAATCCAGCAAGGCAGCCTGCCAAAGACAAAGTATTTGATTATAAAAGTGCAGTTCTGGAGGACTGGATTTGAGGGTTAGTTGGGGGATTGTTTCTTTGTATGCTTGCATCCTAGGTGTATTGTAAGGAATTTGTAGCCAAATATTTTGTTTTCTTTCTGGTTGAAAATAAATTTGTGGCTGTTACCTCACCTTCCCTGCCCTCCTCCCTCCCATACCCTGAGAATTTTTTCTTTCTGTTACAGCAGTCTAACTCCTGTTTTCCTCCCACTTCCCCCTGCTTTGTACACCTGTGATACAGCAATCTGATTTATTATCTTCCTGACCACACTCCCACAATAATTATAATTAAAGAGATTCCTGGAGTCTGCTTTGCACTGTAAAGGTAGAGGGCAAATTCTTTTCTCAGCTCCTAGCTGAAAGTGTGAAGGAGCCAAAATTTGCAGCAGGCCCTCCTCTGCCTGCCTGAACATCTGAAAGAGTATGCTGCAACAAGAATAGTGAGGATAGCTCTGTATTAGCAGATGATGTTAACTATTTCTCCCATTCCTTGCTGCCAGAGGAGATATGTGAAAATATATGCTTCCTCTACCAGTGATTTTTTTTTTTTTTAATATAGCAAATAAAGCTGGAGGCTACTCTGACTAGTAAAATTGGATATTTATTACATATGAAGTACAACCTGTTGCCCTTATGAGGGCAAGGGGACAAACCTAACCCAAGGGGAGGAAAAAAACCACAGGAAAAGATGCAGGAACCTCTTCCAAGGCTGTGAGGGAAAAGGTGATGATGGGAAATTTGAGATTAGGTGGATCAGCCTCTGTATGGGGAAAGTTCAGTGTCTTTGTGCGCAGGATGTCTGTCCTGGTGGTTCTTAGTTGTCTTAGAAATTGAGGTATGATGGTGTCATGCTGACAAGCAAGTGATGCCATGAGGAACTCAGTTAAAAACCAACCCACTTAAAAATAGTCTGCTTCTACTAGCATAGTCCAGTAGTGGAGGAAACAGAGCTGTTATGGCAGGAACGCGGTGCTGGCTTGTTTTATTTCTTCTTGCTTTATGCTTGTAACTAATACAATCCATGTATTGATGCTGCAGGTGATGATGTGCTTAGGAGGTTTTGTGTTTAGTCAGGCATGAACTGATACTTCTGCGTTGTGTTGGTTTTTTTTAACAAAAACCCCCAAACCCTCAACCCCCCGAAAACCTTCTCAGTAAAGTTCCTGTGCAAGAGTAATCTGAAACGTGTATGTATGGTGTTGGATCCTGCCTCAGCTTCTCTTTTGGAATGGTAAAGGCTTCCAACCAATTTTCAAGAAGTCTGGAGTATTTTAACATTTTCTGGTTGCCTGTGGAATTTTAGACTTTAGATTTCAGCAGCTGTGGTAATTGAGTGCTTTCTGGTATTGAGCAAAGAAAAATACCCAAACCCTATACAGTTTGTTACAGCTACAAATACGGTGTGAGGTGCTAAATACAAAATGTCTGTCCATGGAAATAAAGGCAAGGAGTTTTCTTTGATATTCTTGCTTATTTTGAGGCATCTAGAGTGACTCTATGGAGTTTTATTCTGTCATTTCTTCTGTTGGAAACTTTGAGATATATTTCCTTTAGCATGGTGATAATAGGAATTTCTGCCCTTTTCACTGGACTTAATATATTTAATCAGTCTTTCCTAGGTTGTTTTTACTTGGACAGAATAAACTGATTGCATCTTTGTCCTTCTAATATTTAGCCCGCATATTGACAGAAGAAATGGTAAAATCTTATCTGTTGTCTGAATATAAAATAAAAGTGAAAAAAACTTGTGCATTTTACCTTTATAATCACAGAAAGTCCCGAATACTTCCAAGAAATTGTGTCCCTCCCAATTATTTTTTGCCTTTCAGAAAGGATGCTATTAGTCTTCTGAATATTGTCACCCTACTTCTATCTTTGTCACTTCAGATTATAGTGAGAATTTTGCAGCCTACCATAAATTAAGACCAGAAGTTAAACATAGCAAATTGCAGCTACTAAATTCTCTAAGTTTCACGTGCAGGGAATGTGTTGGACTTGTACTCTGTGAGCTGTATTGAGCTCTAGTTTTTTTTAAGAGGAGAAAGGCTTCATCTCCCTAGGAGGGTTGAATAGTTGAAACTGTGGTTACTTTGGTGGTTTCTTTTTCATGTGATACTGTGGGGTTATTTTGCCAGTGACTTCCAGCTTAAGTTGAGGCCTGGAGGGATGTTTTGTGCCTTCAGAGGCCCATTGGTTAAAATTCTTTGCCTACCACCTTTTGATACAATAGAATGTAAGTGAAATAATCTGCTGTGCACTACAAGGATAATCCATTTTCACAAGCTTTTGAGGAAAGATAATTTGAGAGGATTAGAAGAGAAGTTATTATTCATGATTGGTTGGCTAAGTAAGAAAGACTATTAAGACTAATGAAGTTTAAGACTTTATCCTTAATACTGTTATATTCATACGAGAGCCTAGGAAGAAGGCTATATATTAGAAAAAGAAATCTGATTACTTTGAAATCAGTTTGAGAACCAGGAGGTCAAACTTTTTCCAATTAGGGTAGAAAGAAGCAATAAGCTGAAGCATACATCTTGAGCTCATTTCTTAATGCAACAATACATGTTTCAGGTGTGTGTTTTCTGACTAGCTGCAGATTATAAAAGTTACATGCAATGTTTTTTTGCATTTACTGTGTAAGTGAAAAATAGGAAGGCACTGCCTCTGACACTGAGATGCTGCTCTTAGTGTTGGGAGAGGCGTGGTGATAGATGGCTATTGCTGACTGGAGCCATAGTTTTTATTACTAATATTAATTGTAAAGGAAATTATTATATTTCAGAGGAGAGTTTTCTTTAATGCCTGCTGTCATAGTTCCAGAGCGCTTTTGGTGTTAAATATAAGCAATAAATGCTTGTACTATAATTGCTTTTAGCTGGATGTCTTTACTCCTCCTCTTGTGCTCTGACCTTGCAGAAAGCTGGTTTGCTGAGCTACAGCAGCCCATAGCCCTTTCCTCTTCGGAGCGGTAATTCTTCTGCTGATTGTCTCCTGGGTTTGCGCAGGATCTGAGGCGCGTTGGTGCAAGGGAAGGAGCAGGGATGAGCAGTTGGAAGCAGCACAGTGTGTAGCAACACTGACTTAAGCTGTTTCCACTGAGGTTGGAGGAATGTCCAGAACAGCTGACAACTGTGTGGAACTGTTTCGTGTTCTCCCCAAACAGGAGTGGGCTGAATAATTCCCTGGCATTATTCTAACTAGCTAACGTGCTGTATCCTGCTACTTAGTGTTCTTGAAAAAGCCTTGTGCACCCTGTGTCCCTTATTCGTATTCACATAATTCCAAAAACTGTAATTTCTTCCTTAGATGAGCCCCTGCTTCTGTATTTTTCAGATATTAAATAGATTTGAATCGGTAAAAGGAACATTTTAAAAGGGGTGCTGCTAATGTATTTTATCAAGCATTTGTTAAAAGGTTAAATCAAAAGAATCTATATTTCTTCCTCTCTTTACCTGTAAAACATCCAGTTTGGAAATTTGGGTTAACAGACTTCCTTAACAACATCAAAATTTTGTATTTTGTTTTTCTTGTGTATGAATAGTACATTTAGAAATAATGTGCAAATGAAAGGTTATTTTCATGTGAAACTGAAAGCGTCTTTCCTTTCTGCATTTTTTTTACTGAACAATAGCTGTGGTTGTTACAGTTTATAAATGAAATGTGTCAGAACATGAGAATCAATCCTGCCTTTTGTCTTTGGAGAATTGCTTAGAATACTTAAAAGGCTTACTAGTGTGTATATGTGGGGTGTGTGTCTGTATATATATATGAAAATAAATACATAGATATATAAGAAAATGTAACCAGGGTATGGTGGATGCTGTGTAGATTCAGAAAGTAGGGGGGAAGAAAGTATTAATTGTCTCATTTTCTGTCGTGTTGGACTGTATCTGGCAAATTGCAGGATGAAATCATATCCTAAATACAAAATTTGGGAATTTTTGCTGCTTTCACTTAATGTTTCTAAGCAAGAAGTCTATACTTACTAGATTACTAACCCTTTATAACTTAGGCTAAGGTTTTAGAAGCACTTGGCCAGAATGAACAATAGATAAAGACAGTGTCTTTACGCTATCCTAATTGCTTCAGGATGATGTCAGGTAACCCTTGGGTTTGTTCTTTTCAGTCATAGTTTCTTTCCTTTCTCCAGATTCCCAGTTGTTGGGTACCTCCTTCAAACTCCGTGGAGCTTGCCCTGAACCATGTCGTAGGCCAAGGACAGTCGTACCGTAATAGCTGTTCTCTGTGTTAGTGAGTTGCCAAGTCAAACAAATTTGGATTGACTTGAGTGCATGTGTGCACAGTTGTTCAGCCATCCGTTTCTGCTGAATTTAGTAGAGCACACAGTATGCTGATTATGTTGATTGGCAGAATTATTTTGAATCCCAGCCTGAAGTGCATCCAGCTCTGTGGAGGTATTTGTGGGTGGGTTAGTTAGGGGCCTGTGTGGAACCCAACCCCTGTCCTCGAAGTGCCTCGAGGGAGCTCGGATGCCATGTCATTCTTGCCCAGTGCAGCGCCTGGGAACCGTCAACGTACAGGAGATAAGATAGGCTGTACTGCTGATACCTTTTCTGGACCATGATATAAGGGAAGAAGCTACGGCAGTAAATGTATTGGCTCCCATTTCATGCGTGCTGGCGTTTGTGAGGAGAGAATTGATCAGCAGCAGGTGATTGTTTTGCAGATGAAGTAAAACTTGAGGACGGAGACAGTGATGTGCATGGGCATTCTTTTTTAGTAGCTCTTTGTCCTTGCTGTAGAGGATGTCTTGTAGAGGTGTTACGTGAAGTTTCCTTTGTCATATTTGTGAAGGTAAAGGAGGACTGACTCAAAGCATTGTATGAGAGTTGTGCCACCACAGTGCCTTCTGGGGTCTGGCCTCCTTTGGAGAAAGCAAGGACCAGATAAATTGTGTGAAATGCTCAGTGGCAGAATATTATCTCTGTGTTTTGTGAGGTTGTTTTGAAAGCAATACAATTTTGCTGAATGCACATGTTGATCCCCTTCTCTTTCATCTGTTGTATTTTCTCACTTGTAATGCCTGGATGTGGCATTGCTTGCTTCACGTTCCTATATGGTGGCCCAAGCCCAGATACAGCCTCTCAAAACCCCTCTGTGATAGTTTTAGGTGTCCTTATGGGACCAATTGCTTTACTCTAGAAGTGCCAGTGAAAATGAATTTAATAAACTGATCTGTTGCAAGAACATGGGTTATCACAGCAATATAAAGTGTCGTGGTCTAGCCCCAGCTGGCAGCTGAGCACCACGCAGATGCTTGCTCACTCCCCTTCCCACATGGGATGGGGAGGAGAATGACAATACAAAGGTAACGTTGCGGCTTGGGATAAGGACAGTTTGCTGGGACAGCACAGGAAGGGAGAAATAAGTGAGACAACAAAATACACAAAACTGGTGATACACAATCCACTTTCTTACTGAACTGCACAACTCTCTACACCTTGGACCAGTCCCAAAGTCAGACCGTCCATGAGCCATGTCTTCTTGGAGCTGTGTGCCCCTCTTCCACTAGCTCCCCTTTATGGGGAGCATAACATTGTGGTATGGAATAGCCCGTCTGGCCAGTTTGGCTCCCCTTTCCCAAGAAGGCTGTGTCCCCTGCCGCCTTGTTAGCGAGGCCCTGTGAGAAGCTTGAAAAGTCCTTGACTGCTTGGCAACAACTAAAAACATCAGTGTGTTATCCATGTTGCTCTCATCCTAACTCCCAAACACAGCACGATACCCGCTACTAGAAAGAAAATTAACTCTGTCTCAGCCAAACCCAGGACATAAAGTTTTAAGCACATCTCTGCTTTTTATGAATTCCAGTGGTTTCATTGCTTTGGGAAAAGGAAGGAAGCAGATCTGATCAAGATGAGAAAACTGTGGGATTCTAGGGCTCCTGTGGGCACCTAGGCTTGGTTCTCCTGTTATGTAGTGGTGTATACTTTCATTCCTGTTTATGAAGTGGTATTCTTTGCTGGCTACGGGCTGTGACACTAATTCTCCGCAGGAGATGAAAAATAGATCGTGCTGCAGGGAGTATGGCAGCGCCTACACAATACAGAGAGGCCTCCAGTGAGGCAATAGTTGCTGAGTTACGGTTTCCAACATTGAGCTTGCTTCTCAATTGGTTTTTCAGTGTCTTTCTATCAATTTTCTTACTGTTGCTGAAACTGTATAGTGGCCTCCAGCACTACCAGAGCAGTGAGACAGCTCTTACTCTCTTGTTGCAGTAGTCTTCTAAGCCTCTCGTGGGGCCTCACAAGGATGCAAACTGCTTCACATCTGTTCGATCAGCGATACTGTCTCATAGCTGATATAATTATCTGTGTTCCAGTTTGGACCCCCTGTGATGTTGCTTTGCCTGGTAATTCGTGGGATAGAGGTGCTGCATTTGAGATGGTGTTCTTAGCACATAAGTCATCATCAGCTTCAGCCTCCGGATTGAAGGCTGACTTGGGGTAGGCACAGGATATAGTACTAGGTGTAAGAACTTGTGCTGTGACAGTGGAGTGACAGCGTCTTTTGAAGAGTGGCTTCAGTAAAGTGCTCAGTAATTGGGGAAGAGAGGTAGTTGTAAGGTTAGGGTTGGAGTGACTTAACTGGAAATAGGACCCAGGTAAAGAGAGAATCCTGGTTTTGGAAACAAACCTGATTCTATGGAGCATTCAGATGGAGAGTGTGGTTTCATTTTCTAGTGTCTGCAGTTTTTTTCTGAAACCCTACTTTTCCCTTTGACTGCTTTGAGTCTTCTTAACATCCAAGTCAACCGGTAGAGAGTATAGACCTGAAATAGTTTATAAATGGGAACGGTGAAATGTGCTTTTGTCCTTAGTTCACAATTAAGTGATTGGAAAGGCTTGGTTAGAAGCACCAGAACAGTGATAATCAAAGGACTAACAAGGAGGCTACTAATGTGGATTAATTAGACCCATAACAAACTGAAATAATTCAAAGTCAGGTTTCAGCCCATGAATAAACTGATGTGGCAAAAAACCTTATATCCAAGGTAGAGGTATTAACATCATATCATCACAGTACTTTTTTTTTAAAATAGCTTTTTTTATAATCAGTTCCAGACATCCTGCAGCTTTTTATGTTTTACCAGTTTATGGTCCTACTGATTGTAGTTCAGGAAAAAAATATTAGTGGAACATATTGGTGCGTTCACAGTGCAATGTTTGGGCTCAACAAAGAGAGGAGACTTGCAGTTCTGAAGGCAGATTAAATGCTTGTGTAGATAAAATGAATATTTAGTGAAGTGATTATGTACTTCAGGTTTGTAACGTGCAAGGTCTAAATGTGCTAAGAGTTTTACTCTACCTAAGTGCATTGTTGTTTTTTTTTCAGTTTGCAGTTCTGAACTAGATGTGTGTCTGCTGGCTTGTTGCACACACTTGGCTGAAATGTGCAAGGGCTGTCTCTGTTTTAAATCTTTCTCAGTACTGTTATGAAAAATAACGTTAAGATAAAATAGGGAATCAAAAGAATTGAGGAGGGCCACGAGGATGATTAGAGGGCTGGAACACCTCCCCTATGAGAAGAGGCTGAGGGAGCTGGGCTTGTTCAGCCTGGAGAAGAGAAGGCTGCGAGGGGGACCTCATTGCAGCCTGCAATGAGGGAACATATAAACAGGAGGGGAATCAACTTTTTTAAAGGGTAGATAATGGCAGGACAAGGGGGAATGGACTAAAGCTAAAGGAGGGAAGGTTTAGATTAGATATTAGGGGGAAGTTTTTCACAGAGAGAGTGGTGAAGTGCTGGAACAGGCTGCCCAGAGAGGTGGTGGATGCCCCATTCCTGGAGATGTTCAAGGCCGGGTTGGATGGGGCCCTGGGCAACCTTGTGTAGATCCGGCCTGAGGTTGGTGTCCCTGCCTGTGGCAGGGGGGTTGGAGCTCTCTGATCCTTGGGGTCCCTTCCAACCCGTGCCATTCTGTGATTCTGTGACTGTTAGACCTCTACCCTAGGGCTGAGGAATTGTACAAGGAACGTAGGTGAGTTAAAGGACTTTGTCATCTCTGCCTTAACAGCAGTGATCTCGTGTCTCATGTGATCTGGTTGAAAGGTGATGCTGAAGCAAAGTGTCCAGCATTTCTGATCCCATCTCAGCTATGCAGATAGACAAAACTACATCCTTTCATGTAGCTGTTTTTGGAATCTCTTCTCTTTCATAAATTCTCTTTCCAGGTCTTACATGGGCTCTTCTGTCTACCATAGAATATGGCAGTTCTGCCATATATTTTGAGGGGAAGGGGGACTCATGCTTGGAGGAAAAGGGTCTGGTTGTCTACAGTCCTGTTTGAGACAGTAAAGGGATGAGAATGAAGACATAGATACATTTAAATATTCTGGGCTCTCACGATGCAGGTTGAGGGCCAGGACCAGTCATACAGAGTTACTGATGCAGGTAGCTCTTGTAGGCATTAGTGTTAGATTATGTGGTGTTGCTTCCACTTTAGTTGCAGTGTAACTCTTGTAGTAGCATATTGCCTTTTCACGAAATGAAATTAATACACTTACGCTTCCTTGTGAAGAATCACCCTGTGAGATAAGAGCATGGCTCTAGTAACAGCTTTTTAATGCTCAATCTCCAACACTTAATTTACACCTCCATGAGGCATAAATATTCTGATTACTGGGCATGTTTTTTGTTGCAGAGAGCGATATGAAGGTTTCTACCTCTTTAGCTGGGTGAAGGAATCTCTAGTTGGTGGGCTTTAAAATAAAACATTTTCTATACCATGGATGTTAAAATTACTGCTAAAGGAACTGCATTAATGTGTCATGAAACATACTCATGAAGGTGAATATTCAAGTATGAAGTATCAAATTGTAGAACCACAGACTGGTTTGGGTTGGAAGGGTCCTTAAAACCTGCCTAGTTTCAACTCCCTGCCATGGGCAGGGACACCCTCCACTAGCTCAGGCTGCCCAAAGCCCCATCCAACCTGGCCTTGAACACTGCCAGGGAGGCAGCTTCTCTGGGCAGCCTGTGCCAGGGCCTCACTGCCCTCACAGGGAAGAGTTTCTTCCTAATGTTTAATCTAAATCTATCCTCTTCTGGTTTAAACCCATTACCTCTTGTTCTATCACTACAGTCCCTCTCCATCTTTCCTGTAGGCTCCCTTTAGGTACTGGAAGGCTGCAACAAGGTCTCCCCAGAGCCTTCCCCAAGCTGAAGAACCCCAACTCTCTCAGCCTGTCTTCATAGGAGAGGTCTCCAGCCCTCTGATCATCCTTATGGCCTCCTCTAGACTTGCTCCAACAGCTCTATGTCTTTCCTGTACTGGGGGCCCCAGAGCTGGACACAGTACTCCAGGCGGGGTCTCACAAGAGCAGAGCAGAGGGCCAGAATCACCTCCCTTGACCTGCTGGTCACGCTGTTCTTGATGCAGCCCAGGATATGGTTGGATTTCTGGGCTGCAAGCATGTGTTGCCAGCTCATGTTGAGCTTTTCATCAATCAGCACCCCCAAGTCCTCCTGCTCAGGGCTGCTCTCAATCCATTTTCCACCCAGTCTGTGATTGGGATTTCCTGACCCATGTGCAGGACCGTTCACTTGGCCTTGTTGAACTTTGTAGGGTTTGCACAGGCCCACCTCTCCAGCCTGTCAAAGTCTTTCTGAATAGCATCCCTTCCCTTCAGGATGTCAACCTCACCACACATCTTGGTCACCAAACCTGCCAAGGGGTCACCAAACCTGCCAAGGGTGAACTCAATCCCACTGTCTATGTCTCTGACAAAGATGTTGAACAGTGTCAGCCCCAAAACTGACCACTGAGGAACTCCATTCATCACTGGTCTCCATACATGTCTGTCTGACTGTTTTACTAGGTAGTCTAAGAGGAGACTGAAGGGCTGCCAAGCTGCTTGTTTTTAATGTTCTCAAGCAGTGTTTGAATGAAGCTAGCTAGTGGACAGACACCCATGAGGGCTGTGCTTGGTAATTAATGCTGACTCTCCATCACACTGTGTGAAAACTCTAATAGTCGGTCCTTTGTACTTGCAAAATGGAGCATAGAGGAGTTTGCATCACCTGCTGGCTCAGCTAGGAAGAATGTGGTTTTTTACCTCACAGCTTTAACTGGAATTCATTTTCTGTCATCAACCAAATACATAGCGTTAAGGTGGAGAATGAACTGCGCTTTTTGATGTTAAATACACAGAGGTAAAATATTTCAACAGTACAGTGAAGGAGCAAAAAAGCTATTTGAATGTGTAAAACTAGCAGGCAAGATAGGCAAAATGCATAGGTGAGCCTGTAATTTAAAAAGAAGAAAAATTGGAAGAGTGTTCTTGTGCAAGAAGAATGTTCTTGTGTAAATTTTTCAAATATTTGAGACAGGAGTTCCTGTTAGTGGTATTTAAGAACTATGTGTGCTTTGGTCTTGTCCTTTGATTCCTTCTAGAAGTACAAAAGGTGGCCCAAGCATGGCAGTCTGTTGCTTTCTGTGGTAAAGGGATGAAAACTAGATCGTTCATTCTCTCTGCCAGGTGCACGTGTGTGGGCACGCAATTCAACAAGAAATGAAGGCATTTCAAAAAGTTATGTGTGGAGGGACAAGCTTTGGAATTAAGAATTTTCAGGTTTGCTACTTTAAGTTGTCCTGCAATCACAGATAAAATTACGCAAAAAAGATGACTTCTTGAAGAGGATTAAGTAGTTAGAGGTATTCTAAGAGCAGCTCTTGAGGCCATAGGGCACAAATTAATTTTAATTAGCCCATGGTGGAATGTGTCATTGAGGCTTTTATAACTTTCTGCTCTATAAGGTAGATATCCCAGCATGTTTCTCAAGATGCCTCTCTCTGTTAAAATCCACACAACACAACCTGGAGGGTTCTTCTTTAAATTGCTACTCTGCATTGTGATGTGTATCTCCAAAGCCAGCTGACAGCTCAAAGGAGTTGAACATCTGCAGGGACCACATTACATAAATGTGTTGGCACCCATGTCGGTGCCTCCCACGCATTCAAATGAAGCTGCTGTGGCTCTACTGTATCTTCTTAATCAGCTTTGTCTGACCATCTAGGTGATTTGTCTCTGGAAATTATGTCAGTTACTTAAGAATTTGTGGTACCTCACGTATTGGCAAGGAGACTGTGATGGTAAGAAACCGAGCAGGAAGAACGGGAGCTGAAGAAGCTGACGATTAAGTTCCCTTCTGGAAGATGAGATCTACTGTTGTGGTTTAACCCAGCAGGCAGCTGTTCACCCGCTCCCCTAACCAGTGGGATGGGAGAGAGGATTGGGGAGGATGGAGGGGGAAGGTAAAACTTGTGGGCTGAGGTAAAGACAGTTTGATAGGACACAGAAGGAAGAGGAGAATAATAAAAATAAACACAATGGGCAAGTGATGCACAGCACAATTGCTTGCCACCCACAGGTACCCAGCTAGTTCTTGAGCCATGGTCTGAACCCCCGGCCAGCCATACTTAGAATGGCATCATATGGCACGGGGTATCCCTTTGGCCAGTTGAAGTCAGCTGTCCTGCCATGTTGCCTCCCAGCTTCTTCTGAACCACCAGTCTCCTTGCTGGCAGGGCATGAGAAGCTGAAGAGACCTTGACTTTGTGTAAACATTGCCTAGCAACAACTAAAATATCAGTATGTTATCAACATTATTTTCATCCTATATGCAACACGCAGCACTGTACCAGCTGCTAGGAAGAAAATTAACTATCCCAGCTGAAACCAAGACACCTACAGAATGTCTCTTTCTGCAAGCAGGTTTCAGGGTATGCAGACTTAGTAAAAAACAAATGCCATTTTCCTCTGAAGTGAACTTACAGGCTAGTTTTTGGTGGATCTGTGTTGGTTTTTGTTTGGAAAAATAAAGTAACTGATTTTATGGGCAATATTAGTAGCTGCCTTGGTGTTGTCTAGAATATAGGCATAGCTGTGTGTTGAAAACTTAACAGAGCTTCTGCTGACAAATACACGCAACTCTGGAAACACCCTGAATACTTTTTACTATTTCAGAGTTTCCAAGCTCATATAAGCTGGTTAAGTAATTTCCTTAAAAGCTGTTACACAAGTATAATACGTTATAATTCGCAGATAGTATTGATTTATATAATTTGGTTTTAAAAAGCTGTGTTCTTCATGGCAAATATTTTCTCTTTGTATACTGTTGCTTTCGTTCCAGTACAATAGGTGAAGCATCGTGATTGCAGCTGTTGGAATACACAATTTTTTTTCTGTTTCTGGGCTTTTATTTGTATTAGTGGAGGGCATTAAAGTTGAGAAAGCTCTTATTTTTCTTCTTTAGTCAACCCCTCTTTCCTCCTCTCCCCCCAGCTTTAAAGATTGCATGCTTTCGATACCTCTTAAGATTTCAGACCAAAGTCCTGGTATTTTTGTTGCAGTTTGGTTAGTGCTTTTCTGTTGGTGGAAAGAGGGGAAGTGAAAGCCTTACTTTAGTGTCTTGTAATTGCAGACAATAGGTGATACATCATAAATATGATGTTTAGGTGATAGGTGTTACATCATAAAAAATGGTGTGTGATTATTACACTTTTCAGGCGTTTTATGCTTTCTAAAGTAGATTTTTACCTCTCCTGATTTCAGCTGGGATAGAGTTAATTTTCTTACTAGTAACATGTACAGTGCTGTGTTTTGGATTTAGGATGATAATGATGTTGATAACGGACTGGTGTTGTAACTGTTGCCAAGCAGTGCTTGCTGTAAGTCAAGGACACTAAGATGAGCTTCTCATATTGCTGTGCTAGTGAGGAGGCTGGTGGTGCCAGAGAAATTGGGAGGGAACGTGGCCGGGACAGCTGATCCAAACTTGCCACAGGGATACTCCATATGATGTCACATTGAACAAAAAAAAACTGGGGTGGGGGGTGGGTTAACTGGGGTCCATTGCTCAGGAGCCGGGTGGGCACCATTCAGTGCATGGTGATTGCATTGCACATCACTTACTTTGTATGTTGTTTTATGGTTTTTATGATTTTTCCTTCATTGTCTGTCTCTTACACCAATTTTTTTCTCAACCTATGAGTTTAGCCTCTTTTTCCCCTGATTCTCTTCTCTGTCCCACTGGGGAGGACTGAGCAAACAGCAGTGTGGTTTTTAGCTGCCTGCCAGCTTAAGCCACAACATTATCTAAGCCATTATATTATAATCAAGTATATTGTTTTGAGAGTATTTTGGCATGGGTTGGTGCTGTTTTTAAAAACAGTCTCTTGATAGGGGATTTCTAAGAGAGTTTGAGGATCTGCACTTTCAGGGCTGGCTGAGGGATGCAAAGAGCCTCACCAGTTCATGCCTGACTGTGTTTCTTCTGTACTGTTACGAGAAACATTTTATGTGGATTAGTGATTTTGGTTCCATCAACTGACAGACTGTTCTCTTACCAGCACAGTAAAGAACCTCATGTAAAGTCATCCCTCAGATCCAGAATCTGGCATCCTTGATATTTTAGAGGCCTTCGTTTTAACATAGGAATGAAGTTGTGAGCTGTTGATATTCTGCATAAATCTAGATTGCTGTGCAAGGGGGAAAAAGGCATACCTGAGGGGGATTCTGTAGATTTAAAGGCACCTAAATCAAGGTACTGAAGGTAGCTTTATCAGTTTTGTTAAAGATTGAACTTTGTCAGTAGTGAATAGGACCTTGATATCAAAAGGTGTGGTGGGCCTGTTACTTCATAATTATAGAATGGATATGAAATTTAGGTAGACTGCTGTTTAGAAAGGTTAAGATAGGAATCTGTACAACACTTGACTTCATGCTTTGTTTCTAGTTAATAATTTTTCTCTCCTCATGTGTTGATGATTTGATGCTTTTAGTGCTGGATACTTTTTGGTAGTTTGCCTGTCAGTTTTGACCATAGGTACCAGAAAATTTTACTCTATAAAGCCAGATTACACCCCACTTCTGGCCCCCCCCCTTTTTTTTTTTTCAGGAGTATGGATTTGTATCAGATACATGAAGTCCTATTTTCATTGCCACAGGTATGATGTTGCTTTGGTTTGATGGAGTTTCACAAAGCCTGCAGTTGAAGAAGGAAAGAAAAAAACCCACCACACCCCAGTGTCTTACCTGCACTGAAATGCTGCATGCATGTACACATCAAGGAGATGAGTCACCTCCTCTTCTCTGTTGGTGAGGGTGGGTAGGAATCTGAGGAGTCTGAGGAGCCTTCTGCACAGGTGCCAGGCGTTGACATGCGCAGATTCAGTGCATACATGCAGGCTGTCCCTGTATTTAAGCTCACTGGATCAGTTCTAGGCTTTATCATATCAAACTGTATCGGTGCCCAGAACTTGCTGATTTGTGATACCAGGTTGCTCTCTGAAGGATTTCCAGATAGCTGCAGTCCAGAGTGATAAACGTGGGGAAATTGGACAGGTTACTTCTAAGAACTTTGTCTAAACTGGTGCAGGTCAGAGCTGGGCTGTTGCACATGACAGAATGGAAACTGGCAGGGAATGAGGGGTGGGAAAGAGTCTACTTGCTCCTTGTTGAAGGAGGCAAGAATATGTCTGGAGTCTTTTCTGGTTCCCTGTTTGTGGGAACTGTAGAGCCCAAGTTTCTTCTGGATTAATCTGGTGGTGGTGGTGAGTCTTAGTGCCTATCTCCAGTTAGTTAATTGTCATGAGTGGCAGTTAAAAGCCCATGGACGTTGTCTTCCACTTTCTTATGGTACACATGCTGTACTTACAGATTCATTAATCCAGTCACTTGTTTTTTCCCAGCTCCTGCAAGGAGTTGAATTACTCTTCTGACTTTGCAAAATGTTTGCTTATGTATTTTCAGGAGAAGCTCTTGGCCTTGGCCTCATTACAAGCCTGAAGTGGGTTTTCTCAGCCTCCTGTTTTCTAAACTTGGTTAATAAACTATTTTGCTGTCAGGTTTACTGAGCAGTTTTGAAGACCTTGTTAAAAAGGTTTTGGTGCAGCAGGAAAGCCAAAATGTAAGAAGAACTAACTAGCACCATTGCATAACTCTTGCTCTTTGTGCTTGAGGAACATACATGTGTACTGTTCAGAAATTTCTAGGTTGGTTGCACATTGGTAGTGAAAGAAAAAGGTACAAAGTGAAACCCATGAAGTCGAAGCTGACTGAAACTTCTATGAAATAGATAATGCAACATGGTGTGCGTGTGTGTGACAGCACCAAATAGGGTTCTTTGAAAATTATATTTCTGTCTTAAGAACAAAATTGGTAAGGAGTTCTGATGTTGAGCTTTCCCACCTATTTTTAGTCTCATCTGAAGTGCAGCAGGGGTGCTTCCAGTTCACTTGTTATTTGGTTTCTTGTATTTCACCCTTTTGTGTGTTTGAAACAACAAAAATACTGGCAGTTACAGAAATTAATTACTTCAATATCTCCCCACACACACCTATAGTTAATCAGGTGAGTTTATCAGGGTATATTTTCTATTACAAAATGTTCAGGAGAAAGAGACTACTTGATTGTTAGATAGTAAAAGTTAAATTTCTCTTTTAAGGGTTTGTGATTAAATTTATTTGGAGGAAGGGGTTAGAGTCTAATAAACTACTGGCTTAATTTCGTGTATGGAATTCCATTGTATAAAAATATTGTGATAATACACAGCCAGTCTTACATGACAGTGGAAAATAGCTAATTGTCCCTTCAGCTGGTTTTGTGGGAGATATTTTTTGTGACCTTTAACTTCGCATTCAAAGAAATTTTGTAGCTTCTAGATGTTATTTTTTCCTACAAAAGAAAGCAATAATATTAATGTAAAAATGTACTGGCTTGATGCAAACAGATTTTTTTCCCCTGAGTATTTCACAGATATATCCTGGTTTTTAAACACTACCACATTTCTCTCTAATGCAATAATAGATTTGCCTTTCTTAACCTTGAAAAAGTTGCAATTCCAATTTCAAAGCTGTCTTTCCGTAGTTTGTTCCAACGTGTGATAATGGATACCTACTTGAAAAAATAAGTGTTTGATTCCAATGTCTCTTCAGGAACCCCACATTTGTATGAGCATATCCCACTCCTCAACATGCCTGGAATCAGGAAGAAGTAGAATAATATATATTGCCTTAGGGCACGCCATGCCTGGGTGGAGGGCTGAAAGGTGTGCAGCTCAAGGGCGGTGAGCCTTCTCTATCGCATGCCCCCACCACACGTGGGAGGCTGGAGCCAGGAAAGGAGTTGCACTTCTTCCTACCTCTTGAATGTTATTACATTAAAAACTTGTATTGCAAAACTAAGGGGTAAAAAGATCTCTTCATGTGAATGTGTTAAGGTGCAAGCCGCTGCCAGGGCTGGGTGTTGCACATGAATACTGTAACAGAGAGCACAGCAAATCTTTTGGTTCAAGGTGATCTTGAAATATTTACAATAGAGGTATTGTACCAGTAAACGCAAGCCATAACCTGATGATGAGAGGTGTCAGTTGTTAAGATAAACTGCCCTGTACCCGTGGAGTTTAAAACATGAGGCAATTATTTTTATTAAATAAGGAAACTTAATTACAGTAATATTTCGTCTCATTGTAATTATTGCAAAGGTTCTTAGGAGGCTCTTCAGCACTCTGCTGAGCTTTTGTGGCTAACTTATTCAAAGCTTTGTATAATGTTAAATTTTCAAGGTCAAAGGCGTTTCAGCGTGAACTGTGCAGTTGAAAACTTACTCTCATCGCTAAAGACAGATTGCTTTATGGCTAACGCCCTGCTCATGCCTATACTATATCACTTACTAGACTCTAGTAGGTATTGTGTGATGAACTAAGCTGCCTAGAGGAAGCAACTTCAGAGAAGTTCTGAACCCAGGAGTTTTAAAGATTTTTATTGAAATTCTGGGTTTGCAGATAGTAAAAGCAGCTAGTCCAGTACAGAAAGTTCAGCTGTTCAGGGAAAAGTAGCTCAGGTCAAGAAGGATAAAACCGAATTGGTGTATGTAGCTACTTCTTTTTACTTTTGTACTGCTTTCTGTAAGAAGTTGGTACTCATTTAAGAAAGATTGTTTTAAATTTGTACATTTGTTTCCAAATACAGCTTACGTGCTGAATGTATTTGATTATCTCTAGAATTGCTCAGGATACATTTCCAATTTGTTAATTTTAAAAATAGATTTTTTTTTCCTATTGTTAGAACATGGTAACTGGTGTACGTATTTAGTTTACTAAAAACAGAGAAGTGGCTTCTGAGTTGAATCTAGAATTGGCAACTTGTTTGGGGAGCTTTGTGGGTAAAGTATGTTCTGATCCAATAGAATTTCATAGTTTGGTATTTTTGGGTTTTTTAGGTTTTTAGCCCTTTTTTTTTCTAAATAAAAACAAAAAATAGGACATAGCAAGTTTCTGTCCTTAGGGATGTAATTCTGAAAAGCAGCACAACATTTAGGAAATACACATTTGTGCTGCCTGTGCAATCCATATTGACATCCTTACATTGATGCATTGTGAGGTTTTAATTTTGTTAATTATTTTCCAGGAAATCTCTGCCTCCTTTGTTGCTCAAAATGCACTTGTATGTGTTGTGAGAAGCGTTATAACCATTCCTTGTGTGTTTTGTCTGAGAAGAATGGGGGATTGTGTCTACTTACAAAGCAGTTAAATGCCACTTCTGAGGAAAAAGATATTTCTCATGCTTCCATCTTATAATTGCTTATTAGTGCAGACATCTAAATGAAGCTTTTCCTGGATCATGATAATGTTTCTTATTTGTTAAGAGCCTGATGTGATACCTTGCA
This sequence comes from Hypotaenidia okinawae, assembly GCA_027925045.1. Taxonomy (NCBI): domain Eukaryota; kingdom Metazoa; phylum Chordata; class Aves; order Gruiformes; family Rallidae; genus Hypotaenidia; species Hypotaenidia okinawae. The sequence goes on along the minus strand of BSDF01000002.1, from coordinate 126,768,733 downwards.
GCCTGATTTGCTTTTCTTGCACTCTTAGTCCCATCCACCCACGCCCACAGAGTAAAAAGCTAAGGCCGGGGAGCTCTGCTTACATCAGGGCTGTATGTGATGTAAAAAAATGGGAAGAATGCAATTCTAGCAGTCTTAAACTGAGAGCCCAGAAGGACTGATGTTTGGGCTTAGATCTCTGTGTGCTGGGCTGGGATTTTGAAGATGAGTGCTTTGTGAAGCATGGTGGTATTTTGGATGAGTGCTTTAGAGAAGCCACTGAGAAAATTAATTCTGCCTCTGGAGATTGAGCACTTGGCAATACGTGAAGCCTATTGCCATTTCAGACCTTTTACTTTCCTTTTTAAGTAAATAATTGCGAGTTAATTATGGGAGCAGCAACCTATGTGCATAAATTGACTTGGAAGCTCTGTGGAAAACCAGCATGGAATCTTACTCTTGGTCTATTAAAAACTAATATATACTGTAAGAGAATTTAGTTAAGATGCACTGGTACTCTTTTTATTTTTTTTTAATTTTTAATTTTCTTTGGGCAGGTGTATTTAAAACTAAGGATGACATAAGCATGGGTTATAAGCATCTGAGTATGTTGGCTAATGAGTTGTTGCCATGAATACATATAGGTTCATAATATTTTCCAAAATGTTGGTATTGTTTGTTGTGTGGAGGGTCTGAAACTTTATTGAAAGAAATAGATATTACTTAATAAAGTGGTCATGTCTCTCGAAGCAGAAAAGAAGTTCAGGGTTGAAAACCAGTTATCTATTACTTTCAGAATTTGAAAAGTGTTTGTTCTTCACAATTTGGAAAGTGAACGAAAGACTAAGTTAGGCTTTTCATCAGGCTGATGAGTCCTTCCCTGATCCCTTGCACTATTACTTGGGATGCGATGCAAAAGAGGGGACAGACAGTAGAATGAGAGTGAGTTCCTGGAGTACACATGGAAAATTTTGGCTAGAGGCACGTGGAACAACTTCTAGCTTTGTGTAGGAAACAGCAGGGAAAGTAGAGTTAATTGTGGTGAAGGTAGACTGATTTATAGCATGGGAAGGAAGGCTCTGCTGTATATATCCCAGGCTGGTTTCCTGTGTTCTGTCCAAAACTCAGGGATCTACAGGCTGGAGTTGCACTTCTTTTTTTCTTTGGGGGTAGGCTCAGCACTTTCAGTACTGTGCCCTTCAGGAGCAGTGACAGCCATATTCAGGAGCTATTTTAAAGCAAGGAATCTTTTTAGTGTTTTCTATTATTCTTTTGTTCTGCTCTTTAGTTCCATGTGCTGATCTATATTTCTCTAAGTCTTAAAACTGCCTTCATAAGGTGAGAAAGGCTTTAATTATATTGAGGCTCATGTCTGTCTTCCGTCACATTTGGAGAAGTAACTGACAGCAGGACCCTCCTTTTCCCCAGAGAATGGAGCGAGCGGTGCTGTACGCCTTCTGATCCGCAAACTCCCAGCTCTGCCAGAGGGATGAGGAGCCTGGAATTACACTACAGTCGTGCAAGCTTCTCCTCTCTTCCTCTTCCCTCATTTTCCAAATGTGTTTCAAAGGTTGATTAAATAGCTTAGTTGTTTTGCTCTTCTGCTTCTTTCCAAAAGTCATTAGATGGCTACATTCATAAGGAAATTATAATCCAATATACTAGACTTTCCCCTTAGTGCCTAAGTCATGTAACATAAATGAATTTAGTTGTCTCTCAGTGTTCTCAGCTTGTTGCGTGGATTTAGTGCTGGAGATAATCCTGTGGCAAGCCGAAACGGTTCCTCACAGAACAGCGGGGATGAGTACTGACATTGAATAAGATAAAAACTGGGATCTGGTAATAAGAACTTGTGTGACTTCTGTGTACCTGAAATACTGAGTGCTTTCAAACGTACTAAGCTGAGATACGGTGCAGGGTTCCTGGTGAAAACGAAAGGTTTTAGCACCAGCAGCTTGTGTGCAAACAGAGAACACTGCGAGCGGGCTGAACCCCAGGCGGCTCCAAATAATAAACTCACCCAAAGTAGCTAACTGTTGCCTTAATTAGATATAGCTTCAAAGCGTATGCTAAGATTTTTCCACTACAGCTTTCATCACTTCCACAAGTTCAGCACGCCCTATACAGATGCTTAATTTGTATGCCGGGCCCTGTGATAAAGCTATTTCTGTCGATGAGATTCCAAAATTATAGGCACTGATGTCAATGCAGATGAGGTTAGCCTAATTTGGTCAAGAGAGGGCTATGCCATGCAAAATCTTCCTTTACATGGGCACATAAAGGCCAGTGCCAAGACTGACAGGTGTCCAGTGGGTGGCAAGGAGCTTCAGAGGCAAACATTCTTGTTGGTACTGCTACAATTCTTGCTTCTTTAAGAAAAATGTAACAATTGTATGGCTTTTTGTCAGTAATACTGACTAACAGGATAACTAGGGCAAATGGAACTTAATTTTACGAATGGAAATATTTTAAATCCTGTTGAAATATATCTATTTTTTAATGCTGTAATCTTAAATTCAGGTTCTGTGTAATGTTAAAGCTTGACAACGAAAGTAGCATCTTGTTACCTTCAAAAATGGATTATTAAATTCAGAAGCATGCTGCTGTGAAATCCCTCTAAGAAAAATGACTTGAAAGTGGTTTTTAATTGTAGGAGGTCTTGGAATGTTGTTAATGTGATAAAAGGCACTCTCAGGTTGAACATTGAGAAGTCTGTACAAGGATATTTTTGAGAAAGCTGATGAAGAGTATTAGTTGTAGTTGAAGAAGTCCCTAAACTTTTACCTGCTGCCTTTCTACCTTTTTTCTATGTCAATGTGTCAGCTGTGAAGTGTATCAAAAATGTATTAGCCTATTAATAGAACACTTTCTTTGCCTGTTTCCATACCTCCTTCCATGCCTTACCCCTACTGGAGGATTGCAGTCATAAAGCATTTTTTACCTAGGAATTTTTTATATAAAGATTTGAGCTTGTTACTCCTTTGCTATCTCTTTCTCAGCACTTAGGTAATTAAAAAAAAAAAAAAAAAAACCCACCCCAACAAGCAGTGCTCTATCCAAGATAAAAATACCGGCTGCTGACATCTCTGTAATAGAAGGCTGAACCTTTTTAGTGTGTTTCATTCTCACACACAGCATTCTGTTTTTCCATCTTAACACCTGCAGACGTAGGCCTCAACACAGGACAGCAGGCTCTGTTAATGGGTCACTCTTATCTACAGTAAAAGAGATGATGAGATAAGTAGATTAGGTTTTTGATGGAAGATCTTTGGATGCATGGCTTGCTGGCATCCACATGCTAGCAGAGTATTATTGGAAGGCAATAACTATCTGTTGCACAAATGTGTACGTGTTTAAAATAAGTTTTGCCTGAAAATACTTATACTGAACTTTATTACCAAGTTTCTTAAACATCCTCTATAAGGAATCTGCATCTGCTACAGGCCAGAGAAGGCAAATTTGGAAGTATGTAAGATGAGGTTGTATCAGTAGCTGAATACATTGCAGCCTGGAAGGGAGGGAAGGTGTTGCGATGGCAGGTGGTGGAACTGTGGCATTTGGACGGTTAGGGTTTTCAGCTTACTGTCTGGGAGCTTCTCCAGACTGTAGCAGTTCAGCTGAAATTGGTCTGCTTAACCTTAATGGGCATAGGTTTAATTCTCTACAAGCATTTTTGGACACAGTGCATAAGCAAGTTCCAGAATACGTGTTTGGTGCAGACGAGACTCCAGATAGTGTGTGTTGCAGCGTTCTTTCCAGAGAAAATTTTAACTTCAGAAATATTTTTTTCTTTTTCAAGCTTAAAATGTTTGATGTTTGGTTTTTTTATGAGGTGAAAAGTTGAATGTAGATAGCCAGTGTAACCTCTTTTATTAAACATTTTGGTATTTCAGATAGTAGGTGTGGTTCTTAGTTATGTGCTTTGATTTTTGTGAAATGCTGGGGCATGGCCAATATGATCTTTCTTTGAATCTCTTTAATCTTTATAAACTCTGCAATGACAATTTAATTATTACTTTCATTTGTAATGCTGCCATATTATAAATAAAACAGTATATTGATTTGTGGGTTTGACAACAGATGGTGTAACCAGTTTCAGTGTTTGGCCTGTGGAGTCATTCAGTTACTTCAATAGAAATGATAACCGAATAGGAAAGTATGAGCTAGGCTTGATTTATTTCAGATGTTCTGTTAATTTGTTACTGTGAAAGTTCCTTCTTTCACCTTGAAATGTAATCTTTTTTGACAACATGTTTTTATGGGTTTTTGTGTGATGGCTAGCAAGGAACCAGAAATGAAGGGGATTTTATTACTGCCTTTTTTATGTTTAGTGTATTTTTGAGCTTTAGCATATGCTTATTCCGGTGGATATGCTGAAATGTGGGTTTTTGTTGTTTTTATTTTTTTCCTGTGGAAACCTAGAATTTTCAAATTTTAATTTTAAAAATGTATCTAAACCTCTTGCTTATAACAGAAGCTGTGTTGCCTGGATAGTCTCATTAGATGTCAATATTTTAATTTTGTGTAAACTACCCTTAAAATACTTCCTACAGAGTGAATCGAAGTGTGTTTGAGGGTGTTAAATGTATCTTTTAGCAGCGCTGGAGTAGTGAAAACTTGGTGGCAACAACCAGGCAGGCAGGTGTTTCTGAGACTGAGGGGAGTGCCCTGTAGTTACAGGATATTACCCATCAATTGAGAGCCAAATCGAAGCTCTTTGGATTTTTGACTCAGTCTGTTAATTTCCCATTGCTTTTCATGTCTGAATGAGAGCAAAGCCACGGAGCAGATCCCAAAGGAGCAGCTCATGCTTTACCCAGGCCCCATGCCTTTTAGCCTTCATTCATTGCACTGCGTTGCTCTCTTCTTTGGGTGCATGAGCTGGACAGACCCATCTGTGGAAATTCATATGTACAGCTGCTGTCAGCGGAGGCTCCGGTCATGTCCTGTGCTCCTCCTTCCCACACTCATGCTTTCCAAGGGGAAAGAAGCTTAAGCCTTGAATTTAAAGGACCAATTTCTTGTCTTTTATGTCTTCTGTAGATAATTTATGAAGAATTGTAAGATGCAACTGTTGTGACTTAAATTTCTGTACCTTGATTTTCTGTGTGGCGATGTGATGACGATTTTGTGATTATGCCTTTCTGTGAGATTGTAACCTCACTGGTTTTATTTAGGTTTCCAGTTAAATAGAAGACAGTAAGACAGTCTTTCACTGTTCAAAGGAAGTGCTTTAGAAATAGATCGTGAATGTTTTATTATGAAGTCTAAAACTTTGGTAGCTTTTTGTCACACGTGACCATTCATCTGTTTTTGCTTACATACTTGCAGTATGGGAGGTATGTGAGAACTGAGCTGACTTTATTTGCTTCCAGTGTTCCATTCAGCCTTTGTTGAAGGTGTGTTTTATAGGGAAACATGGTTACTCAGAGCAGCTAAGACTCAACTTCTTCTATCTCACCTTCAGAACAGTCTGGCCTTATTGAATGGATTGCTGCCTGAGGCAGTGATGGTACTTTCTGGTAACAATGGTACTTGTTCCTTAACTCCTCAGAATCGCAGCTGAAGGCAGTTCTATCGAACCAGTCCAGGTTCTTCCTGTGCCCCAGACCTCTGAACAGTCAGATGACTGTATCTGCAATTGGGTGTGGGTAGATAGACTGATGTAGACCAGCCCTCATTGAGCATCTGTCCCACCATGCTGAAAGGGTTCTTGGCCCAAGGCAATAAAACTCTACTTTTTTTTGGTAAGACTGGAGTATAGCTTCTTGCCAGTATCTCTTGTCTGGAGAAGAGCAGAAACCCAAGTTCTGTGGATTTAAACAAAGCTCTAAAATATGATTGTTAGCAAGCAGCCTCAGAAATGTGGGTGCCCGAAATACAGTGAGAAAGAATACTGTACTTCAAAGAACTTCAGTTCTTTGGCTAGGTGCATTTTTGTAAGAATAGGCACAAACTAGCACAGTGAAAAATGATCCAGTTTGTGTCCTTTGAAGGTATATATTCTCTGTAGAAACTCTGAAATGAGTTAATATTCTGACTTTTTAACCTAAATTTCATAATGTGAAGGGGCAGAGTATTGTAATTTGTATTGCTAAAGAAGCATTTTACAAAGTAATCTGTTTCTAGATGTTTAATCTATGCAAGAAAAATAAAAATGTGTTCTTGTCTACCCTTCAACTAGGATATATGCATTTTTACTGAATTGCTTTTTCAGTGTTACTAGCCATTTCTACTGACCTGCATAAGCATGGTGTTGAACAAATAAGGTAAAAGGTCAAAATCAAGATTTGCATGATTAGTTTTTAGAGTGTAGAATATCTCTTGCCCCGTCTGGAAGTGCATTGTGCATAGGGAAGGTCCTGATAGCTTTCTAGTGGCTGATGAATGAGTGGTGGTATGGAAATGTAGGGTTGTTGGTTTCCTTTGATTCACTGGGGTTGGGTCCTTTCTTTTCTAAGGGGGTGTTGTGGTTTAGCCCCAGCTGGCAGCTGAGCACTATGCAGTCACTTGCTCATTTTTCTATCTTACTGAAGTTGAAGATTTCTAAAACCAAAAAGTGTCTTTAAGAAAAATTGCTAAATTCTGCCTTCTGTATTTGTAGCCATCCTTGGCTTTGGAAGTTCATGTCCTGGAATTCTTAGCCCTTGGTTTAAGATCAGCCAGCCTTTTGAGTTTAATTGCAATAGGTTAAGTAGTAGTGATGATGTGTAAGTAGTAAAGAAGGTGAATTTTGTTAACTTCATTTTTCCACATTTGCTTATTGCTTACTGGCTAATATATAACTTTACTAAATAAGCAGTAAGAACAGTTGGGAGTCTTGTACCTCTTGCAAGGTGGGCTAACATGGCAAATGCTTTAAATACCCTGCATTGAAAGTAAAATGCTTGAATAACTTTTTAAATTAAAACATAAATAGAAGTAGCATTTGTAAAAGTTGGTCACTGTGAATATGTTCAGAAACTCTAGCTGGTTTGTTGTCAGTATCCATAAAAATAATGGCACATTTTCTTCTTTTTCCCCCTTGCCTGCAGAGCTTAGTGGTTGGGTTGGGCTGCAGCAATAAGCTGCTGCCCACATTTGTTATAAGAATACTTCTTTTGGATTACCGCTTAATTATTCTTGGTTAGTGAAGTCTGCTGGGGAGAGATCACAGGATAGATAATGAGACAGGAGAAAAATGAAGAAAAGATGGAAACTGGAGCTCTACTCTTTTTTTGCTGTGTGTAACTGATAGGCTTTTTCCTCTGCTGTCTTTATGTGCTGTTAATATAAATACAGAAAAGCTCCCTGACTGGTCCATAGCAAGTAATATGCCAGTCAGAATTGTATCCTAGAAATCCACAGCCACTGTCCTGTGCCTGTTCTGGAAGGGATGTTTGAAGGGCAAAGGATACTCCCTGGAGATCTCATTTCTGGGCCAGGAGTACGAGTGCATGCGTGTGAAATCAGTCCTTCTGGCAAGTGGGGGGTGAGCGGTGGGCCTCAAACTTCCAGATAAAAACTCAAATGGTGATGGAGCCTGTGAAGCCCTGCTGCACTTTAAAGAGGAGCATCATGTGGTACCCAACGATGTCTGGGTAATACGGTGCTGTTGGTTCAACTCTGGATTTTCCATAGATGTCATTGAAATTTTTTTTGGGAGCATTTAAAGACACTTCTCTAAATACAGAAGTTACTGAGGTTTGCAAGGCAACACTGAGTCATTTTTCAGGACTGCTGAAATTAATTAAAAAAAAAATAAATGGGAACAGATGGATATTTAGAAATATACAACTAACTGGGATGGTGTACTTGGTACTTCAGATATCAGAGTGCACTAATAGGAAATAATGGGTTTGCACGTGGAGCCTGGCAGATCTCTGGGAGTATGTGGAAATAATTGGATCATTGCAAATCAGGGTGACATGTTCATGGGTAGCTACTTTAAATTGGTAGGAGCTGGTCCCATGTGGTGCCAGTTTCATCTTAGTGGAATAATTGTAACATCTATTGCAAGACCCTAGGAGCTGTCTGCTGTATTGATAAATCCTGTTTTACAGGGAATTTACACAGAAAGGTTTACTCAGCAAATGCGAAAATTGTAGCAAAACATGCCCTTAACTGCCTAGATGTAGCTACAGTCCTGTATATCATTAAGTTTACATTGAAGTCACTTGGATATTTATATTTCTTTGGAAATGGTAAGACACAGCAATTCCACTTGTGCACTTGAGCTGATGGTAAGGACAGGAACTGTATATACTAAATTGCATACTATATTTGTGTCTCAAGTACTGGAAATCTTGCCTTATCGAGCATAGTATCTCTGTGTGCATTGAGAAAATACATTTTAGAAAATTTGAAAAAGAATTTGCTAAGAAGAAACAACAATCTTGGGAACTTCCATAATTTGCAGGAGAAAAAAAAAGCAACATGATAGCTGTTCCTTCAGGTGTGCACCTTCATTTCAAGATGAAGCTGGGACTGATGATGTCCACAGCCCAAGGGTCACTTACTGCACTCCCAGAACTTAAGATAGTATAATAGGTAGTATAGTATCCCTGACAGACGTTAGTGCTGTCTTGTTTTTATGTAGTTTTGTACCTGAGGGTTTACTGTACTTCCTAATGACCTTGAGTATTTCTTCCATGTACTTGTAAAACATCACTTGTTTTGCCCTCACCTTAGAATTGTTAATAGAGTTATTCAAAGCAGCACCTGCCCCCAAAGAAGCACCTTAGCCTCTGTTGATTTCTCATACTTCTCATGTGAGCCAGCATGCCTTTTAGTCTTCCTTTGTACCTAAATTTGGAATCCTATTTCTGAAAGTCTTCCTGCTTCCAAGCTATAGTTAAAGCAAATAATGCTGTAGTGGTGCTTAACAGATGGGCAAATATTTTTATTTCTGTGTGCTGGTATTAAACGTATGCATGAGACAGTAGTCTTAAGAAAAACTTTCAGTAAGAGGAGGCTAATTAATTAACCACTTGCTGTTAGAAGACAGAAGAGGAGAGAGTGATGACTTGGTATTACTGTTTTCAAAGATGTGTGTTGTGTTTCCCATAGTGGAAGAAAGACTCGTTACATGCACCTGACCACCCACTCACTTCAAAACATCTTCACGTGTTTTGAGACTGGTATAGAGAGAAGACTGATCAGGGGTTGAAAATAGTGGTGTCAGAGAAATATTTGACCTTTCAAAGAGCATAGGGCTATTTGTTTTAAAGTTGTTTTTTTGGGGGGAGTTCAGTATTGAAGCAAATCACCTCATTGTCCTCTGCTTACCATGCCGATTTCGATTTGTTTTGTCAGAGTGGTTTTGGTATGTGCTAACTAGGCTCCTTTCAAAAGAAACTAAACCATTCTGTTCCTTGACAGGGTCTGGGTGGTTTGACTAGTTCTCCATCATTTTTGACAGCTTTGAACCTCCTGTGGTAGGGTCCTGTTCAGAAAGTTTGAGTAAATGTGGTCTGAAAAAAAACCCTTGTGGGCTTCGCATAGGGTAGCGTAAAGACCTCAGCAGCTGCTGTGTGTTAACCTGCTCTGTTTGTGCTGAATTACTAAATACAGATCTAGATTAATGCTGTTTATTGTGTGTTTGGTTGGGGGTGTTTTGTTAAAGTAAGGCCATACTGGTGATGACTAATTGCCAGTGTACCAAGTGCTTGGAAATGGCAGTGGGGTTTTTTTGTGTGTCCGCTTTTTGTATGGAAACTAATTCCTCAGTGCTAAAGTTACTCCTTGTGCTAACTTTTGTATTTTGTAGACATACTGGAATTTGCAATTTGATCATCTTACAACAAAATAATTATAGGAACAGCAGATTCTTAATCTAGTTTTCCTGTCAATTGTTCAACTTCATTCTTTTAAACTCCTCAGTATCCCACACTCCATTCCTTTTTTCCCTCCATAGCTGTTTTTTTTCCAAACTATTTGAGTATTATTTCTATTATTATTTCTGGAATGAAACATTTTTCTCATCTTAAAACAACAAAAGTGAAAATGAATCTCAAAGTATAGGTACCAAGTATATAGGACTGCCTGGCTGCGTAACAGTGCTCTCTCTTTGAGGAAGTTAGTTCTGCTTTCCAACCCCGGGAAGCAAGTGCTGGGGGAGGGATGAAGAGGGGCTGGAGCCAAGCTCAGCCTTTGCAATAAATCAAAGAAACGTGCTGGTTCAGGCACGAGTCTGTGTGGCTGGAAAGGCAGTGTGAAGGATGACTTGATATTTATTGGACAAAAGACATGAGAGAATGACGATTGATTCAGCGATTGCATGTATTGAGTGCATTAACTTGCTTTCATTAATGTTATTTATAGTAAGGTGCTCTAAGATCATCTGGAAATAGGTTTGGAAGTTCAGTTCACAACAGTTCTCCAGGTGGCAGAGATAAAAGGAACTTGTGAATATCAGATACGGTGAAATCTGCTGGAAACAGGCTCTCCGTAGCATTTAAAGGCAAGGCAGTGTCCTGAGTCAGTTCAGGTGGTTTGAGTACTGGAGTTTGATCCTGCAGCCTAGTTTGCTTTGCTGTATTAAAACGTGTGTTATAAAAGCCCGTTGCTGCGGTTTTTCACTTCCTCTGGCGTTTCTCTAGGGTTCAGTAAGGCTGTACTACGTGCCGTGTCCTCCGGTTGCAGAAGTTCCTTGCCGAGTGCGGGCCGCGAGGCACACAGGGCAGCCGCTCACGCGGAGCAGATCGCGGGGCTGTCAGGTGACTGCAGCCTTCGCGCAGCTGTTGGCGCTGTGGGCAGCCCCTGCCCGCTCCGGCTCCGCTCCCAAACCCTCGCACAGCTTCCAGTGCTGGCGGGGGTCAGGGAAGAGATTATGCGTCCGGTCTTCGGGGTGATCCGATGGGAATTGCATTGATCTGGTGTTTAGCTCTGATCCTTATCAAATGGATTGCTTCTAAGGTAGGCCATTTTATTATTCTGTTTTGACTAACTGGGTTTATAAGTAGCCTGGGAGAAAACAAGTCATTAAGAACTTCGTGAGAACGTATTCTGTGTCTTTTAAGTCGGATCGGTTTTGGAAACGCATCATTCGTCATTTAAGATTGTGTTTCTTAAGCGCTTGTATGCGGTCTCCACTTTCGCCTGCCTTGAAGTGGGAAGAGTGTGTTCGCAGCAGTGCCAGTGAGGAGACTGGAAAAGGCATCTGAAATGGCTTCTGAATGGCAGGGGTTTGCTTGCCTCCTTTATGAACAGATCTCCAGTTTTACAGCGCTTGAAATGCGCTGCGAAAATAAGGAAAACACTTTTAAACATACCGAGGATAATACAAATTAGTGTATTTTGCTTCCTGGACAGGATATCCTTTTTGTATTGTTGATTTCAGGGTTACGGGAGTGGAAATACCAGTTTTGTTTGCTTTACCGGCTACTTCACTTTGTAGCTTTTCCATCTGAGATTCCTGTGTTTTGAAAAAATGCATGCTAGTGTTAAGGAAAATTAGGAGTTCCTATGCTTTCATTCTAAAGAATGCAAGTATCCTTGTAATGTATATTGTGGTAGTAAATATACATGGGATTGGTGCCTGGAGAAGAGGCCAGACTCTTCTCAGCTGCCTAACCTGGGATTAATTGCAAAAGGAGAAATAAATTTAAGTTTAGGACTGTGAATGAAAGCCAGAATCAGTGGAGAAAATTGAGGGAAGTGAGGGGAAAAAAATAGACTTCATGCAGTTATATATATATATAGAGATAAATTTTTAAATTATTATTATTAATAGATAATTTAAACATTTTTGTACAATTAACGGGAGAATCTGGCCAGACACGAATTTGGCTTTGTTGTGAAAACAAGCTTTGCCAGGTACCCATGCCAATACTCCTCAGTCATTGCCAATAACACGGTTCTAAAATTACTAAAAGCTAGAACGGTCAGCCTTAATTGTCTAGCACTTGTGATAACTCTTGTCACATCAAGAATAAGACCAGAATACCCTAATGATGTTCATACTGATCGAAGGCAGATCGTAAATGTCAAGAGTTTTACAGCCAGTGTGCTGGCTAGTACATCACCTGCATATTAATGGCATACTGTTGAATTGCTGGTTCTCTGAAACTTGACACAAAAATCCTGCTTAATGTTTATGACTATAATTCAGTTTGGCCAAAGATTCTGCTAAGGTGGGAGAAATAGAAATTCCGGGTAGTTGACATTAATACAGTTAAGCATAAAAACCTCTGCTATTTATGGGAGTGTTTTTAAATGTGGTAACAGTTTTTCTTTTGAAGAATTACTCTTGTGTTCATCCAGTTACCCAATTTGCTTTTCAGACCTTCTGCAGTTCTTACTTAGTTTCTCAAGGTAATACTCCTGTGTTTGTCCTCACTTGAGTCAGTCATCTAAGCTTTTTTTGACTATGCTTTCTTTTCTGATCACTTTTTTGTGTTGATAAAACTTTGACTAAATCTAATGGTACCACATGATGATACACACCGAAGGTGTATAAGAGAAAATACCTTACAGATGCTTGTTAGATTTAAGTTATCACTAATGTTGATGACTATCATTCAAACAATAGCGAAGTTTAAAAATGATTGCCATCTGTCTTGGGAGATAGTCATGTGAAATTAGCATTATAGGGAAGAAAATGTTAAAATTGCTACTTTCAAATATTTTAAGGGGGTGTGTGCATCGTACTGCTGACTAGTGTTACCTTCCTGAAATGAACTGGTTTGACAGTCTTTCAGAATGTAAAAGGACCATTTTGCTGTGGCTTGTCTGAGTTCAGTAACAGTTTAAGTGCTTTAAAAGAACATTTTCCAGTGCTTTAGGGAGTAAAAACTTGGTGATGTCTTGTGGAAAACTCTGACTCTTGCGTTGGCATGGAACTTTTAATTACCTGAAATAATTCTAAGAACTGATAAATGAACCTTGTTCTGAAGTCTGATAACAGTTGGAGAGATCCAGTTTAATTAGTTTGTCATTTTAGGGACTTCTAGTTGATAGACTGCCTTAAAATCTCAAATAGTTTCCACGTGTGTATATTTGAGGCACAGAAACAATAAATTGCACTTGGCTGTGATACGCTGACTTCTCCAAACTTGTTCTTAATTTCTCATTCCAAAAACAATCCTCTGACCATGGGGCAAGTAACCTGGGCAAAAAAGCCAAGGCAGTAAAAATGGCTGTGGTGCTGCCCTGGGTTTGCTTTGCTAGCTTCTGAATGAACTCAGGGTTATGTGCTCCATCAGAAAGCATAGATGTTTTTTTCTGATGGGACATGCTGAGCTCTAAAGGCCAATTGCTCAGCCGGTTTCTTTCTGCTGGTACAGAATGAGACCAGCAGTTGTTTTGCTTGAGACTCCAAAAGCTGGCACTTGCCAGAGTGAAGTGCCCGTCAGTAATGCCGGTGCTTCGCTCCCAACTGGATTGGGAAGTCCCCGTGCTAAAACTGATACGTTGGTGGAAGCGTTTCTGTTTGGCACAAACAGCAGCAGGTGCTCTGTTTCCAAGTGTTACATGCGTATGCTGTGCTTCAGCATCACTGAAGCGGCTTCTCTTTGAAGACATATCTGTGTGCTATTTTGGCATGTCATTCCCATTGCGTGGCTTTTAATAACTTCCTGTACTCCTGTGAAGAGGTTTGCAGAAAGATCTGGCTTCAGTCTGTCTCTTGGTGGATACTCCTTTTGCCCATTTTGGTGGAGTTTTTGTTTTTCTTATATAATTAATGGATCAAGCATTAGTTTGAACTTCTTCCATTCACTTTCCATAAAGATGTGACAAGAGAGGGGAAATTAAAGCTTTTCTTACTCTATTGCCCTTTGGAAGAAGAAAAGACACTCTAATAGGAAACTGAAATTTAAGGTGAGGTTTTCAAAGTGGAAGTCCAGTATAAGTAATCCTGCCCAGTCATCTTTATTCTTCATCTGTCATCTGTCTTTGCTGCTGAATCAAAACAGCCTACCCAGTTCACATGGCTGAACTCATGTCTGGAAAAGAGCAGAGTGGTTAAGAACTTCACCTAATCATTTGCCAAATCACTTGGAGTCCAGCAGATGTTCCTACTGGACCAGCTTGTCCTTTTGCTTGAAAAGGAAACCTGCCTAAACACAGGAGGGTTATTCTGTCTACCCATTGGAATGATGCTTGTTTGAGGCTTTTATAGTCTAAGTATAGACTTGATGTCTCGGTGTAGGCTATGGAGAGGGAGGAGACATTTGCGGAGGTCAGTAGTAGTAGAATCCTGGTGATAGTTGAATGCTGTAGCTCTTTAAGGCACACTTGCCTTTCTGGTTACAAATTTGCTGCACGTGACAGTTCACACCTCAGCAGAAGCATTAAATCTGGTCTTTCAATTTGCTGGGTGTGAAAAATGGAACCTGGGCACAGACAGGATAGATTAAACTATTTCTCTTTTTTTTTTGCTTTTATCCCTTGCATTTTTCTAGGCTAATGTAGGGGGTAGTAAAAAAAAATTGCATTGACGGTATTATTTGAAGTGAGAAATTAACTGATACAACTCAACCTGAGGTACATAGATAACAACCTCTTTGGAGTGTAAGCTGGCACAAAGCAATCCATGGCTGGGTGAGCATAATATTATTTAATTCACCTCCCTGTCAAAACTTGTTAAAAACCTTTGTACTGTTAGCTCTGTGTTCTGTCTCTGCCCACCACAGTGCTCCTAACGATCTGTACCTCATTTATTTGCTGGGTCTAAAGATAGGAAGTCCGATGACACATCACTCACCCTGCATCTGTCCCTTGGTGGAACTTGCCACTAAGTGTTTTCCTCTTCAACATTCAACAAATTTCAATGAATGAAATATCTTTTAGGACCTCTACCCTTTGAGCAAAATTAACTGAAATTGTCCCATTACTTTTGAGGTAGTATTAGTCAGGTTTATACAGTAAACTTTCTCTCCTTTGAAAACCAAACTTGGAACGGTAATTTTAAAAGGATTTGACTGTTCAAAGACTCTTACAAGATCCTTCTGAGTCCCTGCAGAACAAAATCACTTGTTTGTGTGAGCAACTGGTTTGTTTTTTACAACTGTGCTTTGTGTTTGACATCATAAATGGATGTACTAATTTATCTAGCAAATAATATTTCAGACTTTAAAGAGTAAGTAATATTGTAGAATTAACATATCAAAAGGATTTAATTTTAAAGAATTTTTTACATATAGTTTTCCTTCCTGGGAGGCTGATGCTCCAGTTAAGTATGGTTCTTCTAGCCGCGTGCGTGCTTAGCTTTCTCCTGTATTGGATTACAGAACTGTACTGGACATGTCCAGAAATCTGTGATAGACAGGTGCAAATTGCAAGTTAGCACTAAATTACATCACAGATTGTGCCTAGTCAGTGATATGAAATGTTCCAGGCTACTGAGAACATATTCAGCTGAGATTTGCTGAAATTCAAAGGTAGGTTATATGAAGAAATTGGAAGATATTGGAGAATATCAACATCACTTTCTGGCTGATGCCACTTTATTGCTGCTTTTCCCATCAGGGCAGGCACATTGCTGTGAGAAATGCTGTGTAAACATATTTTTAGGGTAGGGATTATTTGCATGGTTTACAATCTTCCAAGAAAATATAGAACAAAAGCTAAGACAACATAAAAGTTCTGTACAGGGAGTTCTTCCTTTTAGTTTTTACAGCAGCCACTATAATAGGACCCTATTTGGAGCTAGCTCTTCGGTCATTCCTGTAATTAAATAATGAGCTTACTCTTGGTAAAACTTCTGTACTTCAGGTGTAAGCCTTTCTTCTTGATTTGGAGTCTTAGCCCATCAGTTGCACAGATCACACTGATAAGAGGTTATTAACCTGCAGTCTCTCTTTGTGCGTATTGTTTGGTTTCTAGATAGACACGCATAAGCAATTTTGCCTTTTCCCCCCTTCCAAATGATTTTTTTTTTTACCTCTTTCTTTTACAATTCTTTTCAGTAACCAACATCTGTTTTTCTGTGCCTTTCCTAACATGGTATGGTTACCATATTTTGAACTTGCACACATTTGGCTGTTGTGTGAGTCCCTGCTGGAGTGTTGCTCCTGCTCCACGAAGGAAAAATGTGTGATTGCATTCACCTCCAGGTTGGCTGTTACCTGAAGTTCTCAAAGGGGTAAGATAACCCTTTGTGGCACTGAGGAGTTCACTGTCCTCAGTGTAAATACAAACTGACTGTGAAGGTGCTCTTCTGCTCCTAGGGTTAAAAAGTAACATTAATGAAGGTCCTAAGAAGTGGCAGAAGGTGGTGGAAGTACAGTACAGGCAAGATGTGAGGCTGGGTGCGAGGTTGTGCCAAGCTTTGAAGACTACATGATGCCAGTGTTGTGTGGCTACAAGAGCATTCCTCTGGTTCTTAGCTATTAGGGGATCAGTCCACCACACTTCTGGGAGACTTCCTGGGTTGTAACATACTATCACATTATCTGAATACATGTTGAACATGCTTGTTTTATGTAGGTAAGCAATACAGACCATATGGGAATATCTTGATGTTGTGCATGCGTAGCTTGATGGCTCTTAGACTTTTATCATAAAATGTGAAATACCACTTGCTTGTTTTCTTTAAGGTACATTTATGTGTTGCATCCTGCATCAGGGGTACTTCGACTTGCCCACAGAAAGTACTGAGTGGAACCAAAGTAGCGCGTTGCAGCAATGTCCTGCCCTCGCAGAACATTGGTTGAATTCCTAGGACCGTGGTTACGGTGTCATTTGAGTTCTTTTACTTCATAGAACTAGTTTTAGCTTTGAAAGATGGAAATATTCCATATCATAGAATCATAGAACTGTAGGGGTTGGAAGGGACCTCGAGAGATCATCGGGTCCAACCCCCTGCCAAAGCAGGCTCCCTAGGACATTTCACTCAGATAGGCATCCAGACGGGTCTTGAATATCTCCAGAGAAGGAGACTCCACCACCTCCCTGGGCAGCCTGTCCCAGGGCTCTGTCACCCTCACTGGGAAAAGTTTTTCCGCATGTTGGTGCGGAACTTCCTGTGCTCCAACTATGCTCTAACTTTATCTAAAAGTAAATAAATAAACCAGTAACTGCAAGCATTTGATTTAAGTATTATATTCTAGAATGCTATGAGGGCCACTTTTTCTGTGTGAGGAATGATTGAAGAGCGTCTGGGAAGAAATTTAGGGGAGATTTTTCCATGCGCTGCTACTGTGTTTTGTAATCTCCTTTGCCCCCCTCCTAAAACAAAGTCAATATGTGTGTGTGTATATATATATATGCTTGAAAGCTTCATGTTCAAGTTCCCCAAATTAATTTTGAGTTTAATTTGAAATAGACAACTGATATTTTAATTTAAATTTTAAAATTATTCAGTTCTAACTTGCATAAAATACATATTTTTTTTTTTCAGAGACGTGGAGCAATTTCCTATGACAGCTCTGATCAGACTGCGTTGTACATTCGTATGCTAGGTAAGCATACCAGTTTCTTCATTGCAAAGTTCAAACATTTTTCATTGATTTAAATTCTTTTTTCAATATAATTATGTTGAATTCTAAGATTTCTCATTCCCTGGACAAATATTCTGGCTAGATTTTGGATTCTGTTGTGTTGACTTGTGTTTTTTGGTTGCTTGCCTTCTTCCCCCCACCTTTTTTCTTTTTTTTTTTTCTTAGTTAACCATTATGTTCTATATATATATATAAAAAAAAGAAAAGTAATATGTTTGGTAGAAGTTAAGTTTTCAAAGTGACTCATGATTGCTCTTTATTTCTGTGGTGGAATGCACCACCTCTGCATGGTATCCTTCTGGTTAAAACTGTTTTTGTGAGAGTTGCCACACACTTTAAAAACCCCTCAGTACTGAGGGTATGAAATGCTCAAGGTGTTCCTAAAATAATGAAAATATTTTAAATAATACTACTTCTACTAATCCTAGGAGATTACTTGGGAAGGGAAAGGATGCATGACGGGGCTGGTAGTTCAGTCAACTTACTGAAGAAAATTTCCAGAGTCACAGCAAGATAAATTGTAAAGCCAAATTGAAATGAAAGACCAGCATTGGGAGGGACAAGCATCGGGGGTGACCCTCTGTGACAGTGAGTGCACAGAAGGAGTTGAGGTCAGTTACTGAGAGGAGAAAGACACAAAGTTCTTGTAGGTCTGGCTGCCTGAATCAGTCATTCCCCCACCTCTTCTGGAGGCTGCTGGTGGTGCAGATGGCGTGGGCACTGTGTGTATACTCCAAGTCTGTTTCACTGCAAAATGATGCCACTTAATTTAAACCATCTTGAGCTATGATTTTGTGTTGAAATGGACGATGAATGCTTGCATGATGTCTCGCACGGCTTAATGAACATCCAACAGCTAGTGATTACAAATTCTTAACCAGTTCCAACTACATCAGCCAGAACATGTCTTTTAATGCCCTGAGTCTTTTCAATTTCACTGTTACACGTATCAGAGTCCCCAGAAATTCATAACTGCACTGCCTATGAATTTAAAGTTGTAAGCTATGTGCCTATGTACACATACATATATGAATTTATAAACATAACCTACGTACGTAGGCATACAGGTGCTTATGTCTATAAATCGTGTTGGCTTAGTATCTCTGCATGCTTGTCTCTTCAATTAGTCTGATTATTTTTTCCTAAGTGAAGTTGTTAGTAGTAGAGCACTTTCTACTGAAGGATTTTTGATAAGAGAATGTAATTACTTTGGAGGTTTGTCCAGAAGAGTTGCACGGAAGGTGCTGGCTTTTAAGGTTTATTGAAAAAGCTGGACTCTTTTTGTTGTTGGAAATATATGTATTTAATTTTCAGAAGTTAAAATAACTGCCTTATTTTTAATCATCCTTTTTGCAGGATGGAGACTAGAATTCTTTAAAATGTTATTTTTCTGCTCTAGTCATAAGAATAAGAAAGTAAATTTCAGGTCTGAGGTAGTTTTTGCTTGATTGATTTTTGTAATACTTTTTAAAACTATCTCTATTTTGTGATGTAATTAGAAATTACTTTTTTTCCCTGCTTTGGAATCCTTCAAATTGAGTACTTTTAATTCCACAACAGGGGAAATAGTTACTAATTTATTTGAAAAATGCACTGATATGCTTGATTTAAAGGTACTGTGAATATATGTCTCAGTGTTTCTTTTTAAAATCTATTTACTAGTGATAGAAACTCAGCTTGTATGAAAATAATGCTTAATTTCTGGGGACAATAATTGAATTATCCTGCTCTGTCAGGGAGTTGGACTAGGTGATCACCAGTGATCTTTTTTGATTGTGTGCGAGAATTTCTTTTGCTGCTTTGGAAACTCAGCTGTACTATTAAGTAGTTAGGTCCATCATTTCTGCAGAAGGGTTTGTGATAATGCTTGAGTAAATAGAGAGGAAGCTAAAGTGTGGCTTCTTGTGGTATATATACCTGAACTAAGGGAAGAAAATCTAATTTGTTTTGAAATCTTCCTTTGACTGTTCTCATAGGCAGAACTTGAATATACTCAGAACGTGATGTTAAATAAATAATTTTTTCCCTTGTTCTCTTGTTGCTGCAAGTTATGAGATTGATTGGTGCTTGTTATGAATAGCATAAGTCTTGCTGCATTTGTTGCTGTTCTTTTGAAGGACTGACCTCTTTGAACTTTGACGGGGGAGGGAAGGGCACCAACAATATACAAATAATTGCTCATTGGATGTTTGAATAAGTATGTTAAATTTGTATTACTTTCTCACTTGTTGGTGATCACTTTGTTTTCCTTAGTGTTGTGTACATTATACTTTACAAGTTAGCAACTACTTACAAATTTATTAATGTTGTATTCATAAATGGACTGTAAAAGACCAGCCTGAAAGCTGAACAGTTGGGTGCATCAGTATGTCGAAACATTCATATCAGAGTAGATTCAAGAATTGAATATATTAAATTAGATCTAGAGTTTTTGCAAGAAATGTGAAGTTTTACATTTCCCATACAGTACTGTTAGAGCTTTGAGTTTTATTTATTTTAGTACATTTAGTGGAGTAAGCTGCAAGGAATCCTCAGGTGTTAACTTAGCAGGAAGTTAGGCCAGGCCACGACAGGTTTTGCCTCTTACTTGGCTGGTTGTTACTCCAAACAGACCCTACTAATAAAACGTGCCTGGATCAGGTATTTATTTTAGCAGACTAAAAATATAAAGCTAAGGGCATCTAGGAGACCTCCTTCTGCCTCTGTTCACTTGTGCTGGCCTTAAGAGTTGCTTCCTTTAATGTTTTCAGGATGTTCCAATAGGAATCCAATGGGAATGAATTTGCAGCAAGGACACAGAAATGCCTGTGGTATGGCAGTGTCTCCAAGTTCAATTTAAGAGAAAAGTTCAGTGGCGCACAAAATAAAACAACCAATTCTTAACTGTCTTTATCAGTGTCAATATAAACAAACAGGATTGACTCTAATGACTCATCTGTCATACCCCACTCCCAAAATATACACTAAGCCACTCCTTAAGTGGCTTATTTACTATTTTCAAATATAGATACAGATGCAGCATTGTAGAATTTTTCTTTTAAGGCCTTGGAAGGGCTAATATACATCTGCATCATCTCAACTACTTCTCTCAGCAGCTTTGAGGAGTTACTGAACTTCTTGTTTCTATGTAATCTTGATACTTTCTTGCTTTTTCTCTGTGCTTTTCTTGTTTCTTTTTTATTTGTTTTCTATCTCCTGAAAGTTTTGCTACTGTGCATGGAGTGGAAAGAGTGGGGCACTGACTGCTTGTATTGCTGCGTGTGTACCTCTCCACTAAGAGTGGAGTATTTTACCCTCTGCTAGAGGTCTCGATCACTTTGCGTGGGAAATGGTGGGGGCAAGCTGCTGTGCAGGGCAGGAGCACGCTCTTCTCTGGGAGCAGCTGTTAAGTTGCATTCCTTTTGCTTTAATTGCAGTGTATTCGGCTGACCTGTCGTCTCTTTCTCCAACAAATTTAGTAGGAACTTTAATCTATGAAGCTAGTAATTCTTTATGGAAATGCAGCTCTTCACAACTTCGTGGCTTTGACTTGAGTGGTTTACCTTGAGGTGGCTGTTGTAATCTCTGCTCCCAGCTGTCCTCCATGATCTCGGTGATTTCTGCCCCAGAAGGCCTCAGCTCCACAAGCAGCTGCTGCATTGTTACTGTGCCCCACTGGAGTATCAGGGTAGCACCAAGTATGTGCTGTGTAACCCTAACACACAGGGATGTCAGCTATGGCATTTCAGCTGCCTTGTAAGTATCAGAGCTGTCCTTGCTGTGTGAGCAGCGGCCTGAGAGGGGGTAGGAACTAAACGATCTGAATCAAGGTAAGTCTTGTTACAGCCCTTATCTCTTTTCTAGGGGGAAAACTTCCCTCCTACATTCCTTCTTCCACTATTTATTCAGTCTTTTAATTGAGTTTCTGCCTGTATGGCCATTGTCTTAAATACAAGTAATCCTGCTCACATAAAACTATTCTAGTTTAATACTCCCCCAGCTTTGTAGTGTTTATGCACCAAGTCAAATTTTGAAAGGAAGGCTTCACGCATTTTAAGTCCTTCTCTTGATTCTTTGAATTCATAGAAACTCTCAAAAGAGGGAAAAAAATTAAAATGTTCCTGTCAGTAAGATACTGGACTTGAATTATCTTTTAGCTACCACAATAATGATTGGCTCTGAGTTTGGACTCCTGTTGTTGTTTGAACAAATTATGTAACAGTGTTCTCTTCATCTTATAAAAGTAATCGTAAATCTGAAATGTATTTTGCTTTTTTTTTTTAAAGTTACCATGTTGATAAACATGTTTCTTGGAAATGATACTGAATTTAATTTTAAGTCATATAGGCTTACCAAAAATTTGTGCAGGATTCCCCAAGCAAATGGATGTGAATACATTATGTTGTATGCGACACACTGAAGCGGGTGTGTTTGGCATCTATGGATCTTTGCAGGTCAGATTAACTGAAGTGAATGTATAACCGTGGTCCAAGATTGCTGGATGTTTTGGGACTTAACTATATATATGCAGTAGAGATTGGTCCCACATCATTTCATAATGTGCTAGTGTGCAGCCAGTTTGATGTTACTCCTTTTTATGCTTCTGTACACACAGCAACTTCAAGCAGATACATGGTATCTTCAAATTCCATTTGTACCAGTTCTTTCTGAAATCTTGAAAAATGCTGTACAATGGTGATGAAGACAGCTCTTCTGCCTTCGTTTTGGCCCAACAGGAATGACAATGTCATTTACTGTGATAATTTCCAGTCCTGTTGAAGTGAGATCTTTTCCAGAATAAGTCCAAATATATTTTAAAAAAATTAATCTGTTGCTGAGGTCTTGATTCTGAAGAGTACCCTCTGTTTCTCTGTAATCAAGGAGAAATAATTTTGTTTAACAACCAAGTAATGAAAATACTGTTTTCCTTATCGACATGCCAGTTTGGATGGGTCCCTGGGCAACCTTGTGTAGATCCAGGCCTGAGGTTGGTGGCCTTGCTTGTGACAGGGTTTGGAGCTCTATGATCCTTGGGGTCCGTTCCAACCCAGACCAGTCTATGATTCTATGACAGTTTCCTCATTTTGTATGTGTGCAAGTTTACCTTCATTTTATGACAATTGCCTTTTTAATAGCTTGTCATATTTTTCATACACTTTTTTCTTTTGGCCAAGTATTGTACATATATTGTTTAATAATTCCTGTTAAAAGCAATGCAGGTAGCTGCACTTCTGCATTTGACTTGTGGACAAGTTTTTCTTGTCTCAAAATCCACAACACTGGGCACTTCAAGCATAGGAAGGGCACTGTTTCCCCCTTAATGCTGTTAGGCTACATACTAGTAAATAAAAAAAAAGCAGCAGAAATTTTCTGTATATATTTATCAGGCCAACCTGCTTGTTTTGTTATTTGCATGATTCCAGGTTAGTCTTCAGGTAATTTTCTCTGAACTTTTTCTGTTCTTGACACTTTGAACAAGTAAATTGTTCACCAAAACCTAGTTATACACTGACTTGAAACTATTTGCTGATTCACGTTTTGCTCGGTAAGTTTTCAAAGTTAAGACTGCCCTGAAAACTAAATATAATTCCCAAAAGTTATATCGCCTTTTCTGTAAAAAATTAACTGAAAAAACCTTTTATTTTAATTCAGCTGGTGAACTCATTCACACAGCTGTAGCCATGACTGATTTCCCAGATGAAGGTAAAGAAACGTGTGTTCCTCTGTGTAAAGTGGTATTTTCCGACACAACTGCTAATGCATTCACCTCTTCTTTTCCAAAATTTACCTCCCTTTTTCCCTTTGTAAATAAAACTGACCAGTTGCTTGTGCCTAACAGAAGAGTTCTACAATCTGCTGCCTCTGTATTGCCTGGAAACAAGACCAAGCCTCTTGCACTTTGCTTAGATAAAGGCTCAAAACCTTTATAAGTAACACATTGTCAGTGGTCTGAAAAATAGTTATTTACAACTAGTAATCGAATTACTTTCTCTTGCACATCTATTCAGCTTTTCTGATTCAAAAAACCTAAAGGAGCCATAACTGAAAACCACATACAATTTGGTATGTTTTCACTGATGTGTAAAGATTTAGACTTGTTATTTGGAAAGCCTTAGGTCTACTTTTATCTTTTTGTGGTTTTCCCAGCATGCCTCACAAGATAACATTCATCTGAAGTGTGTCACTATAGATATGTCAGTGTTTGTAGATATGTATCTCTGCAAAGATACCTGTTAAAAGTATATTACTGAAGTTTTAGTTATTTTCTGACAAGTTGCCTCTTTCAGCATTACAAATCAGTAGGCTGGTAAAGAAAAGAAAGAACGCTCTCAAGACGTTAGAATATTGTCTGTTGCTGTGAATTTAATAGCTATATTTTTATTTTGTTCTTAGAAAATCAGCCTTCGTTCCCTGTGTTACATCCTTTGATTGGTAGGAAAATCGCTGTTTGATGGGAGAATACCACACTTGAAGGATTTTCATAATTAGAAACGGGAACGTTTTCACATCTTAAATTTCACTCTTCTGTTAGGATTTGAGGAGGGAAATGCTATTGCATTTGATCCTCGGAGGCTTGCCCAGATACGTAATTGCTAAAGGAGTTTAAGTGAAAGCTTTTAATCCAGGCGAACTACTTACATTAATGCATACAAATACCTAACGAAAGAATACTGATCAGCTTTCAGTTGGTAAAATGCCTGAGTAGCAATCAACTAGCATGTTAAACGATTCAGGTTGAAGCTAATTGCAGTGCAAAATAGTTTGATAACGTTTTAATACTGAGTTTTGGTATTTTAATAGGCTCTTGTGTAATATTCAAACAGCTGAGCACAAGTAAGTAAATACTAGTGGGAAAATACTCTACTATGTAATATCAAGCCATACCGTAACTAGCTTATTTGCTAAAAGCTACCATTTCTAGAAGCTGAATCTTTTTCGTATTATACAAGATGTTATCGTTTTATGTGTGTTACTGAGGAACAAATCAACGTTTAATGTTCTTGTTTCCTGTCATATCGAGGTGCATTTTTACCATACTGGTGTAGCAAGCTGTTCCTAATTTCATCTGAATGCTTATCACATGCTTCTGGCAACGTATGCTTAGGCAGGAGAGATTTTGACAAGAAAGCATGCGATTGCATGTTTAACAAGTCTTCAAACTTTGTTTTGAATTTCACCTTTAAAACAAAAAAGCATCGAAGTAGGCCTATTGTTTGAATAACCCCTCCTCCATTAAGTACATGAATCTTTACCCCTCCAGGCTATGTTCATTTGCATTTTTATCTCTGCCACTCTTCCACACTTTTATTTCACTCTTGACCCTGTTTCTAGGAGATGTGCGAGTAAGAAGTCGGGCAGGATTTGAAACAGAGAGAAGAGGTTCTCATCCATACATTGATTTCCGTATTTTTCACTGTAAGTATTTAAAAGCAGATAAATGACAAATAAACAAAGGCTTCCATTAATTTTAGCTGCTGAGCCTCTAAAAGTAAAGTTAGTGGCTTATATAGCAAGACCACTTTTTTATACTTCTTAGGAAAATCTTTCACGGTTCTTCATTATCAAATATAGCAGAGAAAAATCTTCACTGATGATTTTTTTTTTGAAGACGTATAGTTTAAATTAATTGAATTTTAATCTGGATCCTTATGGAAATGAAGACTCTCATATACAGCTACCAGTGTGAGTGCCGAGTTTTTACTTGGCAGAAAATCAATTGAGTAGGATACTTTCCTGCTTTTATAAAGCAATAGAAGGGCCTGGTACAGGGTAATGTTTAAAGAGAATTACAGTAGATATCAATTTTCTTGATCAGTTAATGTTACGTTTACTCAAACTTATAGTTAGGACTTCAACTTTTTGGACATAGATAAATCTTAATGATCAGTGTTCTAAGAAAACAGCAGGTGCCTTTTGTTATTACATGGTTTAGGAAAAAAATTTCTCAGAAGTGTTATAAAAATATTTTTGGATAACTTTTTCTCTACACCTATATTGTTCCAACTGAATGTCAATAATTGATGTAACATAAAAGGTTCAATAACCACCAGACCAATATGCAGTGAAAGTGCAGGGGATTTAAGTCTTAATTAAATTATGCCAGTAATATTAATGTATTAGGTGTCATAAAGCATTTGTACCAACAGTGTATCAGCACAATCCCAAGTATTCTGAATGCAGTGGAGAGATTTAGAAAAACTTACTTCACGGTAAACAAGTGTGGTTGTAATTACCTTATTAATAAACATGAGTGGCAGAAATGGATCTAATTGATATTCTGATCTTAACCGAGGTTCCTCTTTTTAAAAAGTAGATCAACGCTTAAATTTAAAACTCTTAAACTCTTAGTATCTTAAATTAGGTGAGAAAACAAAGTTTGAAGAGTATGCTATACTGATTTTTTTCAACAAAGAGGATAAGAATTTAATCTCAAGTTGTAATAATTCTATTGACTATAATAAAAATACTCTGTAGACATAGCATGCGATTTATGATTGTATGTAACCGTGTCTTTTTGTATCTATATGTGGCATTTCATGCTAATATGGGAAAATAGTAAGTGAAGCATTAAAAGAACTACCTGTTCAAAGGCAGTCACCGATGGTATTACTGGTGTTACTTTTCATCCTGATGATTGTGCATCAGGCAGGTCATGACTAATCAGGAAAAGGATTTTCACACCCTTTCTTCTTGCCCCTGCTTGTTCAGACACAGGCACCAGAGCAACATCAACTGTGGTGTCTGATGACAGCAAAGAATGTTGCTAGGAGGCCCAAAAATTCTTTGGCTGTAACCCTCTTGAGTCAGCTGCCGTGGCACTTTTCAGAGTTGCCATGTTATAGTTGGATTTCTTTTTTGCACTTCAGAACTGTGGCCTGTTGCAGCATTGCTCTTCCACTTCTGACTCCTGATACCTTGTGGAGTTTCTTTCAAATCAGTAAGGATTTCAGCCTGTTTTCTCACAGTATCAATCGACTGTGTATTTACAGAAATGTTTTGGGGATTTTTTTTTTTAAAATAACCATAAAATGTTTTTCTTTTTCTCTGCAATGCTAATTGAGCCCTGATCAGCGTTTCCATTACTGCTTTAAGCAAAAGAGTTAGTGTCGTATGATCAGACTGCATGTAGAGAGAAGTTGTGGAAATCAGATTTGACTTCACTTCAGGCTATTCTCCCCACCCTCCCCTGGTAACTCCAGAAGGATTTTGCCACACAGAGCTACACGACTGAGAAATGTTCACCCATATGAGCAATAGACAGACAGCATGTGAGAGGAGCCAGCCGAGCCAGCTGGTTCCTCTTCGCTTGGGGCAAAACTGGACTGAAAAGGGTCTCTTCTGCAGCTGAAGCAGACTAAACCATCTGAATGTTGGTTTTCCCTGCCCTCCCCCCCCCCCCCCCCAGCAACATACTGAACATCAGTAACACATGCCTATGCTTCCTTCATGGTGTTTGTAAAGTTGTCACTGTAACTTTCTTCTACTATCCACTAACTTTAGTCCAAACAATTTGCAATGATCATTTGCAGACAACTGATAAAATGGCTGTCATTCACAGTGTTGAAGCATCATTGCTGTTTTGTATTTTGCTTAGCTGACTGTGTAGTTTAACATTATTTTCTTTCTCTGTCGATGTTTTGTGCTGAATTTGTGTGTCTTTCAGGAAGTCCAGCTAATAATCTGCTGACCAGTTCTCTTTTTTCCAGTATTTTATTAATAGCCTCTTAACCCAGTATTTTGTTGGTAGATTTGAAGAGTACTAAATTTTAACTGAATTACTCTATTTTCAGGAAGCTACTGTGGTGGTGGTGTTAGTTAAATAATCATGTTTCAGAACATTATTTTTTACTTGCAACTTCAACTAAAGTTTGTAATTATTTACTACTTTACTATTTCTTCTTAAGGATTATAAGATCAGTGTCTGCATCTTCATCCTGGACTTCTGTAATTGGCACATGAACACCCAAGTTACCATTTTAAAATTACTGTTGGAAAAATGTCCTTTCTGTTGCTGCTAGAGATGGTGGTATGGGAGTAATATCTGAGGATTATTAAGTGTAGGATTTCACTGAAGATCAAACTAAGTGTGTTTGGTGGCAGTTTTCCTTCTATGTTATCTGCTGTTCCAGAAGGCAAATTTTTTTAGCTAATGGCAGCAGCAAGCCAGGAGGTCTAGCTCAAACAAATTTTTGTTTCAACTAGACTGCTTCCTGATGAACAGGGCAAGTTGAGACTGTATTCTTCATGTTGGTTGGTAATTGGTTAATGTTGGGAGATTGAGTGGTTTTTCCGTTCCTGTGGTCTGTTGAGAACATCTGTGTGGGACCCTGGGCATAAACCCAAGGTAGCAGCAAAAAGCTGCCACTTCTGGAGAGGAAAGAACAGCCATGTAACTTCCTCATGAGTAAAGTTTTACTTTAAATACGATGGTCTGGTTTTGTTCAGGTGGATGCACGCTAAATTGCATGACTTCATTATTTTACTGAGTTTGAAGATCCAGCACTGGATCAGTGTGCCGCTCCTCGGGTAGCAAGGAGGGAGGTTGGCAGTTTACTAGTCTGCCAACCCAGCACGTGTCTGTAGTGTTAAGGGAAGTGACTGAAAAAGTGATTGCAGTGGTTGTAACTACTCCAGCTCTCTGCTGGTGTGCAAATTAACTGTAGCGTATGTGACGAGTTTTTAAGTTTTGGGGTTTGTTTGCATTACTCAAGCCGTCATCAATCGTAACTCAGTCTGCAGTGTTGACAGGATGTGTTGATGACAGCTAATGAAAACCAAAATCTTTGGGAGAAGATTTGGTAAATGATAGTATATTAAAAAAAAATACTCCCTCTTTTTCAGAAATAGCAATCCAGCAACAAAATCTTTGGGTCTGTTTTCTTCTTGAGAGGTTGTCAGTAGTGTCTATTGGGGTTTTTTAGTACTCCTGTATAAAACATGTATACTCATGAATGCACACACATCTGCGTGTGTCTGTGTATACATGAATGCACACACACAGATACTTCAAACCTCAGTGACGCTTGAGAGGATTTTCTAGCTTGCACAAACAAAATAGTAATATATATTAAGTGCCCAAATCACTCACTGTTTCACCTGGGGGGAAAAAACCAAACCAGTCAGTGAATGTGATGTAGAGTATATTACAGTGAGGAAGTGAATGCAAAGAAGTGAAGATAAAGTGAATAATTAAGATAACAGGAAAAAAAAAAAAGTAGGGAAGTGTCTTATGCAGATACAACTTAAATTAATGCGTTTGAATTTCCTTTTTAGGAGAGGGCTGTTGGATATAGTCTGGAAGAACCGGATAAAAACCGAATACTGTGGTTTTGTGGACAGGAAACAGTTTTTCTTCTTGCTTTTCCTGATATCTGCAGAATAGATGAGATCTTGACAAAAGTTTTTTTAGAAGTCTCTCGTGCCAGTCTAGTCAGAGCACACTTTGCTGGGGAGATGGTGATGTTGCCAACATGTGTGGCTCTGTTTCGTTTATATAGATACCCATATATACCACATCTGTGAGTTAAAATATCTTGGAAAGAAGAAAGGGTTTTTTTGAGTTAATATGTTTCTGTAAATATTTAGGAATGATTCAATATTTAATTAAATTGATGCATGTATACATTACTTACTTTGCTTCACATATGAGAGAAAATGATGTGATGGGAACATAAGATTTCATTGAGATTTATTTAGGTGGTGGTTCTTTGTTGTATATGGAGCCTTTCTGGAAAGGAAAGAAAGGGAGAGTTTTGGTGACTTTTATAGGTGATGGATAAATCTAATTCTCCTACAAGTACAAACATATGTCTAAAGAAATTCCAGAGTTTCTTTGGTATACAACTTTCAAACTGTTTGCATGGAAATTGCAGTTCACACATTCTATATGCTACTTTGAGATCTGGCCAATGTGCCACATTTACTGTTTGCAGTGTTTGAACCCTACAGGCTTTCACTCCCAAATAGTTGGAAATGGTTTACCTTGGATAGCGAGTTTAGATTTCTCTTGGCTGAGAGGCCAGAGAAGCCAAACAGAGAAGAAGAGTTCAAATCCATATTGATTGTCCTAAACAATTTGGGAACTCTTTTTGTAGCAGCACCTGATCATACTTTTGACAATACCATTTAGAGGTAGAAATAAAATTAATATAGTGAAGAAGAGGTTGAATGCCCTCCCTTGTTTCAAGAAAACGGAGCAATTACCTAGCTGGATCCAGTTGAGAGTAATTGTCTGTCTTGTTCAGCAGTCTGCTGTGAAGAAGGAAAAATTTCACAATGAAGAAGATCTCTGTGTGGTCATAGGTTGAATGAAGTATTTGTTTCCTTGTGAAAATACTAGCACTGAGGAGTGAAAAGCGTGTACTCAGGAGATTTCTCTAAAAGCTGCCTTTCTGTGAAGGATGCATTCTGAAATTGTTCTCTAATTATTCATAATCCAGACTGTTCAAATTGTTTTCCTCAGTGTGAGAGGAATTTTGACTCTGCTTTAGTGTGGAGAATGCAGTCACAAAAGGGGAAGTCACAGAAAACAGTGGCCAAATGAAACCAGTGAAGATAAATCTGAAGTGAACAGTGAACTTTGAAGTGAGTTGGGTTAAGGAAGATCTCAGGGTAAAAGTTTCCAATTGAGAACATAGGATGTTTTTGGGTTTTGGTTTTTTTTTTTTCCTCCCTTTTGTTATCAAAGATTGTTGTTTTATCTGCAGTTTCTTCAAACTTCTGTGAAACAGCATGCATGCTCTGGAGTCTTACCAGGGGTACAGCTGACTGTTTTATTGTTAAGTCTGACCTCAGAAGACACAGCCATATTTTAGGTTTCTGGTTTTTGGTTGGGTTTTTTTTTTCTTTCTTTCTTTCTTTTGAATATTTACAGTGTGTTCCTCTTTCTAACCAGCTTATTTTCCAAAGTGGGTTGTTTAGTGGTTTTTGTTTTTTGGGTTTTTTTGGGTTTTTTAAATACTGGACAATCTGGTGTATGAGAGTTCTTTTGTTGTCATCTCTGCTCCCAGTTTGACTTTCATATTGACAGTTATACAGACTCTTAAGGAATTTTAACCACAACATGTTACTTTGGTACATGATTCTTCTTTCACTTCTGAGGGTGAACAATAGCTGAAAAGGATAACTCAATGGTTATATGATTCCATTACCCTAAAACTGAAGATTTGTAGAGAACTGAAACATGGAGTTTTCTTGGAAGACATCAAGAAAAGGACTTGGTTGATAGTCTGGTATATATTAACCTTGTTGTGGGAAATGGAGTGGAACCATTACATGCTGTGTATTTGTTTAAGAGCATAACCCATTTTTGTAAGGGATATAGGTGTATTTTGATGGTATTCTTCTAAATAGTTTGATTCAGTAAGGTTTGTTAGCTCACACTACGCTGTCATGAGCTACAGAATTTGCCTTGCCTGCTGGATGGATTCAGGTGAAAAAAGAAAGTACACAAGTGCAGAATTTCTGGGGTTATAATTCAGTGTGCTTGCTACAGCAGTAGTTCATTTGCTCAGATCCTTCAGGAAACGAGCTATCTGTGGTGGTGGTGATGCCTGGCAGTTGGCCTCCATCAGGGAAGATCTGTTGAAAACTACCTATGGTTTTTTAGAGTTTATGGAAACAAAACGTTCTGATTCCACTCAGTCAGAAGGTGCTTGCAAAGCAGTGTTTATTTAGCTAATCCTTAACCCACAGCATATTTTCTGGTGACTGTTTTTATTAGGGGAAAAGAGGTACAAGTGTGTATATAAATATATCTACATGATACATTAAAAACAGTACAGGGTGGCATAATTTTTTAAGCAGAAGAGGGGGTAGAGTGCCTTAAAATGATGCTAGCAGGGTTTGAGTGCTGCTAAGGAAGGCAGGAAGTATGATAAGGTAATTTAGACACCAGTAGTCTTATATATAACTTTAAAATCCTTGCTGCAATTATCTTCCAAACAAAATCAGTTTTATGTATGACTCTAGTACTGAATGTCTTAAGTATTTTTAAAATGCAAATCATGAGTGCAATGCTTGAGTCCTGTTATTTAGCTCTCTTCCTTAAAATGTATTTTTTAAAATGTGCACAGATCTAATATAATGTGTTTGTTAATGGTTTGATGGGAATAGATGTGAAATTAGAATGCTTATGGGTCCCTCTAGTGGTGTGGAATGCTAGATCATACTTTCAAATTGCAAGCAGAAAATTATTTGTGTCTTTGAAGGCCTTAGAAATATGGTTATGATGGGTGTATGAAGTGGAGTATTTCTTTCAAATGTATATATTTATGGGTAGTGGGAATTTTCAGGTGTGTCAGATCTGGTTACAGTATTTGCTGTGTAAAGATGATAAATGTGTAGTTGTTTGTAATATGGAAAAATTGAGAGAATTCCTTAAATGTTTTAGGAAAACAACTCTGGTGGCCCTACACACCTCAAAATTAAAGTTTCACATTCAAACATAAATGAGCTATCCTGTCAAATTGTTTTTCTTAAATTCCTCTTTCTTTCAGTAGCAATGCTACCTGGGATCTTTAGTCAAGCTCTTTTCTATTGGCAATAGTAAAACTCAATTATTTGTATTATAGATAACTTCCTATTGACCTCTTGGGCTGTAGCAGGGGAGAAGTGGAGGTACAGTTACTGTGCTGGATAGCTTTGTTTCAAGCAGGACCCCATCAGAGGTTGTGAGACTTTACATTTGCCTTAATAAAAAGTTGAAATGGGATTTAAGGCTTCTATCAGTAAAAATCCAAACCATAGTTAAGTTGACATTCTTCCTTTTTTTTTGTCTGTCCTTGCTATAGGAAAGATGCAAAAATTCTGAGAAGGAATATATTGGTATATTGTGATTCTGTAAGTGATTGTCACTTGGCTTTACTTACTTTGTATTTTTATTTCAGCATGAGAAAAATATTTAATACCGCTGTGAAATGTGATAAAATTACTTTTTTTTTTTTAGCTTTTCATGAAGTGCAGCACATTTGAAAGATTGGGAGTGGGAAGAGAGGTTAAAATAAGTGTCTTGGAATACTGATGAAATCTGTTGCTTGAAGACAACGTGCGTTATTTTATTTCATTGCTGTATATGCATAATATTACCAGAATAACAGACAGTAAACAGAATTATTCCCTTTTCCTTTATTTTAGAGAGGGGCATTTTTAAATTACACCTACACCTCACTTAAGATGCTTAGAAACAAGAATGTAATCACTTTCATAAAAAATAACTTGGAGCTAATAAATACTGGGGGTGATACTCTGATGTGAAATAGGGCATGAAGAGAGGATGACGACTGTCACAGGAGAGCTGCTGTTGACTAGGCACAAAGGCTGTACAGTTTCAGTCTTTGGTTCCTTGCATTGAAGGCACTTCTGGATGCTGTGGCTTCCTTCTTAACATGCCCAGTGTCCTGACTTTGCTTTCATTCAGTTTCAGTCCTTAGGACTGTAAATGTCGTACACGTTTGTTTGTTGTCTCTTTCTAATTTGGCCTTAAACTGTCCTTGTCTCTTAAGAGCAGGACATCACTAGTGGTCATTAAGAAGGCATTTAGCATGCTGGAAGCTCCAAATGAAATGAAGGACCTCTGGGCTGGGAGGAGGGATGTGTTTCCAGCACGCTTTTTCTTGAACAAATGTACTTCACTCTTTGCCTTGTTTCCCTTATAAATAAATACTTTATTGAACCTTGCTTTGGTAGGGTCTCTGAAATTAGCATTTGTTTTGTGAGTCACGATAGAAGAGGGTAGGCTGACATTCTCTTATTAATCATGCATATAAAGGGAATGACTTTCCCACTTGTGCCAGGAGGGAAATACCAAGTTTCCATTGCACAACTGTATTGTTCCATTCACCAGTCCTTCCTGTGTACTTGTCTTTGCTGGTCTGCCAGAACCACAGAGAGGTTGTTTTTTTTATCCTTCATAATTTATTTGTGAGGAAACTGCAAGCACGGACACTATCAGTGTTCTGCAGCTGAAGAACATATTTTTTTTTTTTTTTTTTCCCCCCTCTTGTCCCTCCCCTCTTCCTTGAAAGCTAGCTATTTTTCAGCCTCACTTTTAAATTAATCACGTGTCAAACCTCCACATCTGACTCACCTATTCTGAATTGTCCTATGGCAAACGTTTAGCTGTTCAAGAGCGAGCAATTTACTTTTTGGGTTGGTGTAGTCCCCCTTAATTAGGTGTTCTGGAACTGCACAGAGCTGGCAGGGCTCAGGTTGTCTTTTCTCATTTGGAAGTTAGTATCATCGTTGCAGATGTACATGATAAGCTGCTTGGTCAAGGCATTGGTACCTTACATGGGCCATACATGTGGAACAAATAGTAGTGCCAAGGGAAGTGCAAATCCCTGCCCTGGGGAGGAACCCCTCCCGAGCACCAGCACAGGTTGGGGCTGACCAGCAGGAAAGCAGCTTGGGAGAGAAAGACCTGGGGGTTCTGCTGGGCACCAGGTTGGACACGGACAAGTGACGTGCCCTTCATGCAAGGAAGGCTAATGGTGTCCAGGGCTGGACTAGGAGTTACTCGCAGGTGGAGGGAGGTGTTCCTGCCCCACTATGCAGGTCTGCTGATGAAGCAGTACCTTGAGTACTGTGTTCTGGGCTCCCCAGCACTACAAAAGAGCAATCATGATGCAGAGTCTAACAGAAGGTCAGGAAGATGATTAAGGGACTGATGAGGAAAGGCTGAGAGAGCTGGGACTGTTGAGCTTGCAAAGAGCAGTCTCAGAGGCATCTTATCAATCTATATAAAGAGCTGAAGAAAGAGGGTGCACAGGGGATGGAGACAGGACCTAGAGGCAGTGAGCTCAAAACTGCGAAACCCAGGAGGTTCCCTCTGAACATCAGGAAACAGTTTTTTCCCTTGGAGCGAGGGTGACCAAGCACTGGCACAGGTTGCCCAGAGAGGTGGTAGAGTCTCCCTCCTTAGAGATACTCCATAACTATCTGGACACGTTCCTGGGCACTGTGGTCTAGGGGCCTGTGTGAGCAGAGCAGTTTGACCCGTTCATCTCCAGAGGTCCTTTAGTATCCCAGTTGTTCTTTGATTCTGTAATAGCAGTGTTGCTGCCAGGAAAGCCAGACTGAAGAAGGCCTTGCTGTTTGAATTCCATCAGCTGGAGCCATGCTCTTTTTCTTTTTGCTTCTTTACCTTTTTTTGTTTAAATACAGTAGTGGTTTACAGACTGTGCAAACTGATGGTAATTTAGAGTTTAAAAATACTTTTAATGATGAGTGTCTCAGTAGAATGTTACACAGTAGAGTCATGACTGTTTGGCTTCACAGAAAACTAATTAGTTTGCTTCTGTACCCCTGTCATCATCAGGTGAGGCAAAAAATGTGTGACACACCCTCCCCCCTCAAATTACTTTATGAACAAAGATCTACGTGGGGCACAGGCCTGTGCTGCCAAATGGTTGCGTTTCTGTGCTCTGTTGTGCTCTTCGCTGACAAAAGCTGTTGTTTTACTTGTATTACCTACACCATATTGTTCTGCCAAAGATTAATGGGTGGCATCTGTGACAGCGAGACGTACTTGTAGTGTGACGACAGAAGTTGGTTGTGTTAACTATAGATCTGTAAAAGAATGCTTATGATCAAGAAAAGTACTTGTGCTTTAGAAGGGTGCAGATTTCTCCTGCTTAAAAATTTTGTTTTATTGAGATTTAACAAAGTTCCTGGATTTTCTGTGTGACTTCATCAATATTTTAGATAATTTTATGACCTAAATATACCTATTTTTTAATATATACTGTTTAAAACCTAATGATTTCTCTTTTGAAATGTGGATTTTAAGGGACTAGATCAAGGTTGAGGAGTCGCAAAACATCTTACCTGAAGCCTAGACTCTGATAGCAGCAGCTGTATTGCTCTCTACTTCTCCGCTCTGCATGCTGGCAGCACTCAGACCATGATCTCACCTTAACAAAGGTGCTTAGAAATATTGGTAGAATAATACAGCATGACAGCATCTGTGTATTTGCCTGCTGTATGCAGGAATGTTGCTTTATAAGCCACCTTTATCATGTGGAGTATACCAGCTTGCATGGCTGGAAAATACAGGTACCAGAGATTTCACGTGAAGTTATCTGTTGTGAGCCCTTTGAAACTGGTGGGACCTTCAGTATCTTGATGAAGGGTTTCAGGCACATCTAGAAGAATATTCTGGTTTTGTCAGTTTAATCTCTGTTAGCACAGACTGTTGGTGTGAAACACTGCTGTGTTTGATTAGATAGTGGATGTTCATGCAATTGTTGGTTCATTTCAGAGGAATTTTATTAGTGTAGTTTGGAAACTAATATATTAATGAGTTAATACAGAACAGAAGTGTGTTGGAACCTCTGCAAGGAGAAGAATTTGAATGGATAAAGATTTATCTTACGTGGAATTGAACTGCTGTCACTAGAAATCACTGAGGTTTTTAATGGAGGTTGTTAATAAAACCACTGCTTCCCCTGTACAGCAGTTTAGATTGACTTAATGAAAATTTTAAGTATTTGCTTCACCAGTTCCTAATACACCTTGTTCTCAGAAGGGCAAGAAGTCTGAACTACAAAATTGGGCTCATGTTGGTTTTGAGGACCTGCATTTTTGGAAAAGAGCACATTTGCATTAACTTCCTTAACACCGTTTTTGCTTTTTTTTTGGTTTTTTTTTTTTTTCCTTTTTCTTTCTTAAATATAGGTCATTTTGGAAGAATGAGTGAGGGAATACTGAGATTGACTCTGTTGGCTATGTAAAACTGCTGGTGAGGATAATGAGGAAAAGAAACTAAAGGCAAAATTTGGCCTTAAAAAGTTCAGAATGGAAATACCTGGTCCATTTGCAAAGAAACTGTAGCTTTGTGTAGTTTGATCTTCACGTTTCTAAAGCACTTCAAGCATATTAAGTGGAATTGAACATAAAATATCATCAGTCATTTGAATAAACCAGTTAACCTAGTAAGAGTAAAGCAAAATATTTGGATTAATCTTTGAAAGCAGGCTAAACCAACAGTTTTCACTGCACTGGGAAAGGGAATTATGTGTGCTGTGACAGTAAATATGGTGGTACTTCTTTGGCAGAAGAGAAGTTCTGAGTGTAATTATCTGGAAAAACATTCGTGATCACTTGAATGTGTTTTGGAACTTTGCCAGTAAAGTTAAGAAAACTTCTGAGCTTTAAAATCTGTGTGAAAGTTCCATGCTTTAGACCTACTCAGTAACTCCTGTATCAACACATGATTACTGATGCTGTTACTGTTGTACATATTCTGTGAGTTTTCTAGGAAAACAGATTGGATGTGTATACATGAGAGCAGTTTAACAGAAGGAATTTGCTTGTGGTACTTGCACACCATTTCTATATTATTTGTGCCCTTTCAATAACAGGGTTCCTTAAAGCGTAAGTTTTAGCAGTGGTTTAAATACTTGTTTTCTTCACAGGATGCTTACCCAGAAAACTGTCTTGAGCCATTGCTCTGTGCTTACTATTAATAAAAATACCTGTGTTCGTGGCTGAAACCTTTGACACACCAAATAATGAAAAGCATCGCCTTCGGTGTACCAGCCTTCCCTGAACAGTCTGCTTTTTGGTAAAGGTTTTTTAGAGAGAGTATTTATTTTCTTGTGTTTTGTAGCAAATTCTGAAATCGAGGTGTCTGTGTCTGCGAGAAATGTGAGGAGGTTGCTTAGTTTCCAGCGATACTTGAGATCTTCCCGTTTTTTCCGTGGTATCACTGTTCCAAATTCTTCAAACATTTTAGATGATGATTATAATGGACAAGCAAAGGTTGGTTGCTTGATTTTTGTTTTTTAAGTACGTTTTCTTTTCCAATGTTTGCTAGCATATAAATATATCTCATGTTAAAAGTGAGAGTGAATACAAAATGTAAGCGTGTATTTTTTGTATGTGTGTGTATATATATCTTAACAAAGTCAAGCCAAAATTGCATGTTTTCTAACAACCTCTTTACTGCACACAAGTTTATTGGGATGATTTTTAGAGCTTGTGTGGCTAGCTTAATTTTTTAATAACTCTGGTGAATGGAGGACGCGCTGGAATTACTGAAAATATAGTGAAGAAAGAAAAATGTATCTGTATTTAGAAATGTATTGGAGCAATTTGGACAATTATCCCTCCCTTTCATTTTCGGTCTAACCTCACTAATGAACATCCAGAAGAGTAATTCCCTACTACTGAAAACTCAGTAAAATGTGGTGAATGGATTTATCAGACTATTATGCTAAGCTGACTTTTTCTTTGGTAGGCAGTTCTGCCAGGGAAGTGTGGTAGGTCTGATACGCATATCTGGCAGTAAAGTGGGGAAATCAGGTATCAGGAGGAGAGGTAGTAGTAAGAGAACGGCTGCTTGGATGACAGGCAAAGTACTGGGGACAGAGGACAGATAGATAGCGCTGAGGGGGAGTGAGCAGGCAGGGGTGGTTCCAGGTTATTTGGGATGCCAAAGGCTGTGTTGTCTTACTGACTGGACGGAGTGCTCTTTTTTTCTGTGTGGAGTTTCTGAACAGGAATCATCTTTTAATACAATGAACGCATCCGTGACCAGGTTGTGGTGTAGGAAGAATATGATAACCTCAGAGGATGGATTTTTAGAGATACATGAAATTTAACAGTAAAAAGATCTTGTTGATATTTCTGTTCCTTCTGGCAGTGGAGTTTTAGTGGCTGGTGGATCACAGTACAGCTCCCCCAATCTAATGAGAATAGGAGAGGACAAGTATCTGTTGTAAAATGTGCAGGACAGGTATTTCTGATAGAGGTGCGGGGGGGCAGAGGTTGTGACTACTGAACTCTGGTGAGTCCTCAAAGGCTGTTTGCTGTTCTTTGTGTTGCTGAAAGTACAGCTCGTGTGGAGCAGCAGTGGAGATGAGCTACTTCAGGGAGGTGGAAACTCAAAAGCCAGTTTCTTAAACAAATTAAAACCTTGCCTCATAGGTCTCATCAAGCAGCTAGATGTTACTTCTCTTCTACAAACAACAAGGGAGGGAGAAGATGAGTTAGAGCACCACAGTTTATTTACTAGCGTGCTGCAAAAATTAAATTCGATGAGGTATAGAGAGTCATTCTGTCATATTGTTTCTGGTTTTAACCTGTTTGAAATTGTGTTGTATTTCTTTCGATAAATTTACTATAAGATAAATGGAAAATCTCCAGCCAGTTCTGCCAAGGCACTTTTAACATTTTTTTTTAAATTATTTTTTAATGTGTTTGATTTGGGGGGTTGGGGTTTTTTTTCAGTTTTCACACATTTAATTATTTTTTTAAATACTGTTTCTTGTGTAGAAATTATAAGACTTACATCTGTCTTTGAAATCGTAAATACTACAGGAAGATAGGTATATACTGAGGAAAAAAATGACAGCTTTTGTGTTTTCTTTCAGTGTATGCTGGAGAAGGTTGGAAATTGGAATTTTGATATTTTTCTTTTTGATAGACTGACAAATGGTGAGTTTACTTTTGCTGTTTCATTGGTGTTTTATCACTTAGCGTAACTATTGCCTTTACGTTGTGGTATGAAATTGCTTGTTGACTTAAAAGCACACATTTAATCAGGTAATACTTTCTGATTTAATAGTCCTTCATCTAAATCCCAGTTAAATTACTGTTACTGTCAGTGCTGACAGTAATCACTGATTTGTAGAAGAGGCCCTTGTACTTTGCAGGTTGCTGTTCTCTCTCAGTAATTTGAAGTAGTAATTTGATATAAATGAACAAAGAATTTTGCTAACCTAGTCCTTTTTATAATTATACACTGCTAGTAATTTATATGGTCATGTCCATTTATATTGAACAAATCTATTTCTGATTAAATTTAATGTTAAATAGAATACTTTCTCTTTACAGTACAGTAAGAAGGCATGTTGGTATGAATGCATTATAATTACAATATATAATAGAATACCTAGAGAATTAGGAGTTGAGCAGACAGAAGCTGCTGTATACATAGCTTACACAAAATAAAACAAGGGAGAGGATATTATGGTTAGTTTAGTGCGTCCATTACAGATAGCAGTAGGAACTACAGAAGTTGGTTTAAAAAAAAAAAAAAAATCAAATAAAAGTATTGTTGGAGCAAGTCCAGAGAGGGATCACAGAGATGATCAGAGGGTTGGAGCACCTCTCCTATGAAGACAGGCTGAGTTGGGCTTGCTCAGCCTGGAGAAGAGAAGGTTCTGGGGAGACCTTGTTGTGGCCTTCCAGTACCTGAAGGGGCTACAGGAAAGCTGGACAGGGGCTGTTTGTCAGGGATGGACAGTGACAGGACAAGGGGCAATGGCTTCAGTTTGGAAGAGGGTAAGTTTAGGTTAGATACTAGGAAGAAATTCTTCCCTGTGAGGGTGGTGAGGCCCTGGCACAGGCTGCCCAGAGAAGCTGTGGCTGTCCCCTGCCTGGCAGTGTCCAAGGTCAGGCTGGATGGGGCTTTGGGCAGCCTGGTCTAGTGGGGGTGTCCCTGCCCATGACAGGGGGTTGGAACTAGATGGTCTTCGAGGTCCCTTCCAACCCAAACCAGCATGTGGTTCTATGGTAAGTTACAGACAAGCCCGTTAAAGGAGAGATCTGTAAATACTCTGGAAAGGAGGAGGAAGGGCTGCAGCAGTGGGTAGTGTGAAGTTTTGTATCGTTATCACAGCAGTGAAAGCTGAGTTTTGAACAGAATAGGAGGTGAGCGAGTCCAGCATCACGGTGAGGTCTGCCAGCGTAAGAAGTGAATGGAGGGCAGCTTTTACAGGTTTGACATCATTCAAAGGGAGGTGCAGTTTGAGTGGTCACAGTTGACAGAATGAAATGGAAATGAAGGAAGATACAGCACTAAAAGATAATTTTCTCCTCTGTTTTGTTGAAGCGATGCTCAGCTTAATCTAGTGTAAAAGTAGTGTCCTCACAGTTTGATTTAATGCATGAATGGATGCAAAAAATGAAAACAGTGAGATCTTTACAAACAGGATATTTATATAGATAAACTTGAGACTAGCTAACAATGGAAGAAGGCTCTGTATGTAAGTTAACCTGCTTGTAAGCATAGCTTGTATCAGAAAAATTTATCAGATGGGAGCAATCTGAAATAATCCTATGTATATGAGGCCTTCTCTAGCTTTTAAATACGCTTTTTTCAAATACACCTTCCAACACTACCAGTACGGCTTCTATTCGGGAAGCCTTTCTATACTCTGCATCCTAATTTACTCATTTTAGGAGGATGCTTTGAATTGGCAGCCTCGTTCTTAAAAGCTCTGAAGAGGAGAACGGTGTATATAAAACTCTGCTTCATGAGCTGCCCTGGACAAGTCTGTAAGAACCAAGCTACTCAGTAAATGTTGTGTGAAGAACTGTGCATCTTGCTGAGGGAAAGTGATGTGTACTCATAAGTACTTCAAGACTAGTAGTAAGCTAGTTTGCTAAATAGCAAAACATTTTGTCCTTTTTTACCTCAATTTCTGTCTCTGTTAGGTTAATCCTGTTATATGAAGATTGTCAGAGTCAGTGTAGCAGAACTAAATTATCTGCCTCTTCATATTGTTTGCTGAGTAAATAAGCAAGCCATCTCAGCTAAACATTTGCAAGCTATTTCTGTCTTGCACCACATCACTTGTTTTACCACTGCAGGTGGTTGTCATATTACAGCTACGGGTGAGTCAAGTAATTGTAAGCCTGTAACAGTATACATTTCCTAGAGGAACTTAAAACTTCTTGAGTTCTTGGTGAAATAAGGAGTAGTTAAGCAAAATACATGATGAAAATGAGAAATAACATATGTACAGTGCACAGTAATGGATAGCATTGGTTAGCCTTTTCCTTTGCCTGGTTTTTTTTTGTATTCAGTTTTAAACTGTCTGTGTATTAAAATTGCTGGGCAACATACCACAAAGTTGAATGCTGTTGCAACAGGCTTGCACGTTCAAGCCTGTTGCTTTTTTAATGTTCAATAACATTTTCCTCATTTCAGCTAACAGTGGGCAATTTCTGGATGCATTAAAACTATGCAAAAGGACTGGTGATTACTAGAGGAGGTAGCTTCTGGGGTCTTGTCATGCAGTAAAATTGAAATACTTACCGTACATGGGTGTAAAGAAATTTGCTTGTATAACTTTTGTGACTGATTTGTTTGAAATATATTTCTTATGAAAGAGTCACTGATTTCATGGCTTCCAATGAATTAGTATTTTCATCTCATTTTTAGGAAACAGTCTAGTCAGCTTAACCTTTCATCTGTTTAATCTTCATGGACTAATTGAACACTTCCAGTTAGATACGATGAAACTTCGTAGATTTTTGGGTAAATACAGCTTTTTATTATGATGAATATTG
The DNA here is from genome assembly GCA_027925045.1 of Hypotaenidia okinawae. Taxonomy (NCBI): domain Eukaryota; kingdom Metazoa; phylum Chordata; class Aves; order Gruiformes; family Rallidae; genus Hypotaenidia; species Hypotaenidia okinawae. The sequence goes on along the minus strand of BSDF01000002.1, from coordinate 126,727,052 downwards.
CTGTTTATCCGCATTTTTATACCTTAACTGAAGTGCTGGTTATAGTTTAGCAATAAAGTTTGAAGAAGAGTACTGATGCAGTCCAGATTGTGCAGTGATTTTAAATTCTGTTGATTGAGACAATCTCTCTGAGTTTCTATGAGTATAAAATCTCCATGCAAGTATTACCAAGTTTAGCAGTTTTGTAGCAGATGCTGTGTGGTATTTATTAAATCTAAATTATCAGGAATATGTGTGACTTTTTTTATTGGGAAAGGCTAGACAGCTCCTTTCTTTGTTTTCATTTTCAGTTCTTTTTTCATCTTAATTTCTGAAGTTCATGATATAGTTTCCCTGTATTGAACACACCAGCTTGGCCATATTGAATAGCATTGGCTTGATACTCTCTCTTGCTTGCTCAAACTGCCCTACAGAACACTGTGTTGGGTATTCTTTCCCCATAGACAGAGCTCAAGACAATGTCATTTGAACGTTTGGGCCCGCAGCAGTGGAATGCTTCAATAGAGAAAAATTGTGAATACCACGTAGAGTATTCAAGCCAAGTGGTACTTGTACTTGACAGCTGGAGGAGCTGTCTTCCTGCATCCCCATACCATGGACACAGATGCTGGCATAAGACGTCCTTCCTTTGGTTCTGCTGTGGCAGTACCTTTTCTTTCCTTTTGTGAAGTAGGATGCTTTTTTTTTTTTTTAAACTAAGCAGGAGCAACAAGTTTCTGGTGCCTTCTAGCAGGCTTTCACAATTTCCAAGAAAAACAATTTTGTGATTACAAAGCTTGTCATTTAACAGAGGAGCTATTCTCCCCTTTCAAATACATTTAGAAGGCTATTTAGAAGGCTATTCTCCCTTTTCAAATACAGGAATGTTTTTGTTGTCATCATTTAGTTCTCTTTCAGCTTCAGAAACTTTCAGTTGTTTTGCATTGCATGTTGTTTTAAAGTGGACTCAGTTCCTTCCAGCTTCAAAAAAGCAGATTAGCTGACCTGATATATTGGAATGTGAAGAAAACAAGTACAGAATTCTGGTCTTAGGCTACTCAAGTTGTAACTCTGTGTGTGTGTGTTTGTTGTCTTTCTCATCCTACTTATTTCCTGGTTAGTTGAGATTTAGCAAAAGAGGGTGCTTGAAATGAAAGACCAGTTAGAAATGACTGGATTAGTTAAGTGGCTATCCAAAGATGATTGTAGTCTTAACTACAGATGGACTACTCAAGGCCATGTCACTAAAATGAGATTAGACTTGGAAGAAGGCAAAATTGTATTTTAGCTTTGAAATTCAGCACTTCTTTCCCCTTTCCTTTGATGGCTTCTGCTTAATAGCAGTAAGAAAAATACTTACTACATCTGTCCTAGCCTGTCTGTCCAAAGAATCTTTCTTCCAAATACAGCTTCTTAACATGCTTTAACTCCTCCTTTTCTTTTGCTAACACTTCTATCCTAATTCAAAGTAACCTGAAGATCAAATCCCAGATGCCTAGGACAGCTCAAACTGGTCCATAGTGCCACGCAAGATTCACTTTATTTGAAAACTTACAGGAATGTTTTTAAGGAAAGAAATCTGATTTTAGTCCTCAGGATCCCAGCATTTTATTTTTGTATATACATACATCACATATCTGTATGTGTGCATATATATTTATATGCATACCTGTGGTTGCTGAAGATGGATGATGTCTCCTGCCGTGTGTTTTCAAGTTCTTATTCTAGACCCAAGCAGGGGGAGAGAAAATCCAAAGTACTGGGTCGTTGTGTCATTCTGGTTCCAGGACCCTGATCAAAATGTTGTCCTAGGTCTGCTTTGTTAAATAAGAAAATGCAGACTTCAGGTAGCTGGACCCTGCCTATGAAGCCACAAAAAATTGAGGGGTAAGCCAAGGAGACATCATCATTCACATACTGGATGTAAGGAGTAGGTGAAAGGGGGCTCTACTGCAGGTTAAAAGGGCCTGAAGAGGCTTATTTTTGATCTTTTCCATATGAGGCGTCAGCTCACAGCTGAGAACTGTTGGGACTACACAAGTGGTTACAGTATGTTGACTTCACATGAGCCACGTCTCCTCACAGATCCCATGGCAGTAATACTGTGCTGTTGCAGTCCAAATTTAGATGCAGGGTTCTGGCTTGCAAAGTGAGTAGGAAAAGAGGTTGTGGGCATGTTTGTTTGCATGGGACCAACAGACTGTAGCCAGCCAGGAAAGGGCTCTCTGGAGGTTTGCTTGAAAGAGCTAATGTATCACATCAGGCAAAGCTTTTGAATGTAGTTTGATTGCTCTGCTTCAGTTCTTCTTCCCTACCATCCTTTTTAACATTACAGTTCTTTTACTCTGCGTACTCCAGCTAATGTGGATGTCCTTTAAAATATTCTATCTGTGCTTGCAGACAGCCAGGAAGATGGAAGGAGTGAGGAGGAAGTCAAGGATAAATAGGGAATGCTAAATCTAGGAATGGTTAGTCAGATCATCATCTAAACGAGATTCTTTTCTAAATTGCATATAGGCTTATATTTGCCTGAGTGCAAGTATGAGAAGATGCCTAACTATGTCGAGGTGACTTCCCATGACCACTGTCCTGAAGGGGAAAGAAAAGCACTTCATAGGACAGGAAAGCACTGCCTAATTCTTCTGATCCTGTCTGTTTTCAAGGCATGATATGAAGTCATCCCGATGCTTTGGTAAACAGTATCACCTTCATTTTGCATTCCAGGCTGCCTCAACATTCAGATGGGCTAGATTAGCAAAGGGAACCTTTCCTAGGAAGTTCTCAAAGTCAAAAGTGTCTCAAATTATATATAAACTTCAAGTGGTTTAATTTTTGCTCTGAGATGACTTTATGTGCAGTTGATTTCCTTTAGAAAATACTGTTCCTCCACATAAAAATCTTTTATGCCCTGGGTCTCTGTTCAAGTGATGATTTATTGACTTTGACACTTTTATGTGTATGTAACTTGTGATATTGCATATTTCTGTGCCTAAGGAGGACATATAAAATGGTACTTGAAAAAGATTGCTATCTTATTTAAATTTGGGTGTTTGTTATTTTCCTGCAGTTATGGTTCAAGAAGATTATCACAGTCAAAACCCTTATCATAATGCAGTTCATGCTGCTGATGTGACTCAGGCCATGCACTGTTACTTAAAAGAGCCCAAGGTAAGGGGTGTGTGCTCGCCTTTACATTGCATGTATGTATGGAAATACGTGTATTCCTCTGTGTGCACAGGAGTGGGTTGTCTGCATGTGTATACACATGTGTATGTCTGTGTGCACACACTTTTGGTTAAGAACAAACAAACACCAAGCCTGACAAAACCCACTTTTTGAACCCAGAAAGGTGAGGAGGGGATCCCTGTGAGGCTGTGGGTTCACACCTTGCAGCCTGCTTTTCTTTTTCCCTCTTCTGAGCTGGTACTGTCTTTAGTGTCACTTCAGGTTGAACCAGAGTAGGGAATTAAGACTTGCAGCAGTTCAGTGCAGCACCACGCCCCAAGGTACTTGCATAGAATCACAGCCTGAGCGAGGGCTGGCAGTAACACGCCTGTGTATTCATGGCTGGGGTGGGGTTTTCTGTTTTGTCTGGTGGTTGTTTTATCCTCCATTGGCTACTGTTACTCTTGCTTTACTCATCTTTGATGTCAGTGAATGGGATGCTTCTTCTAAAGGCACTTTATAGCAAGACATCAGGAGTTCTTTTTGCCCTTTCTTTCTAAAAGGGCAGTGTGACAGACCTTGAAGGGCTGCACTAGTTGAGTGTTTGTTTCTTATTGCTTGGACTGCTGGCAGTCTTCTGTAACTGGTGTCTCAGGCCGCTTCAGGGCTGAATCCTGTCCTGCTTTAAATTGAAGACAGCCGTGCTTTCTGGCCAGGTGAGAAGTTGTCTGTCTTGATGTAGATAATCACCAATCTGGTAGTCTCTTTACTGGCACAGCTCTTTATTCTGCTTCTGTGGTAAAAAGTAAGCTCTGGCTTCCTGGATGGCGTTTCAGAGGCTCTTTGCCTCCCGCTCCTCCCACTCAGTTTCTCGGTGCTGCTCTGCGATCAGCTCTTGGTGCAGAGGGCCACACCAGAGCTGCTACAGGAGGTTTGGGTTGGTGGGTTTTGTGGTTTGTGGTTTTTTACAGCATGCAGCTTGCAAGCTCTGAGTGTTTTGTATTTAATCCCTGTGCTGTAAGTTTTGTAGCGCTTTGGATACAAGTACAAGCTTAGTATGTTTAGTAACACATACAGCTATTGGTTCCCTTGCACCAGAGCACATTGTCATAGAATCACAGAACTGTAGGGGTTGGAAGGGACCTCGAGAGATCATCGGGTCCAACCCCCTGCCAAAGCAGCTCCCTAGCTCATATTGCACAGATAGGCATCCAGGTGGGTCTTGAATATCTCCAGAGAAGGAGACTCCTCCACCTCCCTGGGCAGCCTGTCCCAGGGCTCTGTCACCCTCACTGGGAAAAAGTTCTTCCACATGTTGGTGCGGAACTTCCTGTGCTCCAACTTGCAGCCATTGCCCCTTGTCCTGTCTCCACAGACCACTGAAAAGGGGCCGGCCAATTCCCCCTGCATCCCATGCTTAAGATAATTATAAACATTAATTAGGTCCCCCCTTAGTCTTCTCAAGGCTGAACAGCCCCAGTTCACTCAGCCTTTCCTCACAGGGGAGATGTTCCAGGCCCTTTATCATCTTCGTAGCCCTTCTCTGGACTCTCCCAAGGAGATCCCTGTCTTTTTTATCCCAGGGAGCCCAGAACTGGACACAACACGTGGGGCATTGGTAGATGGCAGATGTGGTGGGGAACAGGAACTTCTGCCTTCGCAGGGTGTCTGCTGCATTTCACTTCTCTGCGGGCAGAACCGTCCTCTTGGTTTTAGTGCAAGCTAGGCTTAATTACAAAGTTTAACTCTCACACCTCCCAACCAGAAGTAGTAGCAGCTATGAAGAGTGAAAAGAACTCTGTGGTTTCATGCTGAGCTAATCGGCATGCACATACCTCTTGAAACTACTTATTTCTGGCAGATTTTCCTCCTTTGGTTCTTTTCCATTCTGAACAGTTCTAAAGTCTTCCAGAGCATTTGTTTCTTCCTTTTAAGATGAAAGGGCGTTATGTTTTTTTAAAATACACTCTGTATTTAAAGCAGAATTGACACAGACTGCCTTGGTAAATGAGATTAGAGAGCTAATTTTAAGATTTTGCTGCTTTTACAGGATCTGGTTAGAAATAGGACTTCATTATCATCCAGAAAGTAGCTTTTTGTGTGCCAGAACTATTTAAGATTGAACCTTCCCATTCAGAAAGAATAAGGCTTAAACCACTTCTGAGATCTTCTACCTTTTTGGGGGGTAAATGCTGTGAAAAGTCAGTGGAATAGTAGTTTTATGTTACTAAAATTTTCTCTTAGTAATTAAAAGCCAATAGAAGCTCAAAGGAAAAGGCAAAAGTGACACCTGTGCACTTTTCTAAGGGCACACTTGCATTGCTAGAAGAGTTACATTTGTTGTTATTTTCCAGCTTTCCAAATCTTTAACTCCATGGGATGTCCTGCTCAGTTTAATAGCAGCTGCCACACATGATTTGGACCACCCAGGCGTTAACCAACCTTTCCTAATTAAAACAAACCATTACTTAGCAACTTTATATAAGGTAAGGACAAAACCCACTTGTTTTGTTTAAAAACAGCTGGAGAGAGTATGCTTGAGGAGCACAGAGAAAGGAGTGTACATTGTGATGTGCTTAGCTAGTGGTAGGTTTGAATCCAGACCTCGTTCCCATGCAGCTGGGATCAAAAAGATGTGCAAGCTGACTGAGCATTCAGTGTTTGTGAATTTAACCTCCTGGGGGGTGGGGGTTAGGGGGAGGGAGAAGGGGGAACAAAAACCAAAAAAAAAAAAATCCCCATCCCCAAAACCCAAGGAAACTCTCTGGTACTGCTCTTAGAATATAGCTCTTCAGCTTAAGAAAAAAGCCATTGATTGATTCCTGTAATGCCCCTTTTTGTTTGCAGAATACCTCAGTATTAGAGAACCATCACTGGAGATCAGCAGTGGGGTTGCTGAGAGAGTCTGGCTTATTTGCACACATGTCATTAGAAAACAGGTATGTTTATACAAAACAGTATAGATCAGTTTAAGATGTAAGTTGTCACTTGAGAAAGCCTTGTGAAACAAGCTCAGTCGTTGCCTGGTGGTTCTGAATACAAAGTGTAGATTGCAGTCTGTGTTAAGAATTCCCAGATACCATACTCCTGGAGTAGAGCAGTTCGTGGTGCAGTACGATTCTTGGAAAATAACATTTACTGTGAGCACGTTGAAGGAGTGTATTCAGATAGTCAAGCACCTGTTTGGATTAAACTTGGCAGCCTCTACTCATTCTGCCACCACAGCTGTAGTTTAAAATAGACCCTCTTCACCTACTTAAAAGAAGTAAGCTTTAAAGAACTACTTTGTGCATTTAAAAATGGGGGGAGGAGGGACACATGACACGGGACATGATGCTGAAAGCTGCCAGTGAAACATCCTGATGTGTCTTTGTATGCTGTAGGAATTTTTCAGGGAGGAGACAAAAAAGGAAACGGTTCAGTCAGAGTGCTGATTGTGACTTGCACAGGTCTTACCTTCACGACTGCACTGTTACATCTTGTGGTGGTGGCTGTTCTTAACCCTTACGCTTTCTCAATGCTTGGTGTCACTAATTGCAGGCAGCTGATGGAAAGCCAGATAGGTGATCTCATTCTTGCCACAGACATCAGTCAGCAAAATGAGTATCTGTCCATGTTTCGATCCCATTTGGATAGAGGAGACCTATGTTTGGAGAACGCCAACCATCGGCACTTCATTTTACAGGTAATGCTTTTGGAAACATCGTTCTACTGTAAAAGTAATTGAGTTAAAAGGCTAAAGGTGACTTCTTAAAGGCTACCTCTTACTTTCAAAGTGAAGTAGAAATATCTTCTAGTTGTTTTGTTTCATTACAAAAAGGTCGTTCCCCCAGCTTCAGGCTGGCTCCCAGTGCTCTGCCCGAGGGGTGTTGCGTGTCGGTAAGCGGTAGCTTAGAGCTAATTAACCAAAGGAGAGTTCTGCTTCCAAGACAAGGTTTGGTTCGTATGATGAGTCCAGCACAGGCTCAGAACTGCAAAATGCTTTGTCAGAACCTGTTCCAGGGATGTTTAAAAAAAAAAAAAAAGAAGAAAAATTTAAAAAACCACCTTTTTACAAAAGTCAGTTTGCAGCTGTGCTAGGGAGACATTTGGCCAGCCTTAAAAACAAAAGCTTTGAGAGTCTCTCTAGGTGGGTAGAAATAGTCATTCTTTGGTTCATCTTGTGAACTGTGAAAGCAAGTTGACAACCAACAAAAGTCTGGCCCTGTGCAAACTGCTATTAAAAATGGGAACTTCGGAGCCAGCAATGGAAAATACTGTTTCCTTGCTCTGCTGGGTTTTTCTGAATTTATTATTGTATCCTGTACTGCTGAATAGACTGAATGTAGTGCCCCTGAAACGCTTTGACTTGTGACTGAATTTCCATATTACTCAGAGATGATCATGAGATGCGACAGTTCCCTGAGCACGTTTGAAATGTGATTATAGAACACAACTTGGGAGAGAAGCACAAATGGTTGGTAGGTTTGCTGTGCACAAAACTTAAAATAATCTGCTGTCAGGAAAGAAATAGCTAGAGATGCTTCTGGTGGAGGGAGAGGTGATCTGACACTGTGTGTTGACTTACTAGATGGCTCTGAAGTGCGCTGATATTTGTAACCCGTGTCGGACGTGGGAGCTGAGTAAGCAGTGGAGTGAAAAAGTAACAGAGGAGTTCTTCCATCAAGGCAAGTGAGAGTAAAAGTATCCCTTGGTGTGTGATGTTCATTATGCTGGGGAGGGAGGGACTGTCAGTCACAGCTGCTTGCAAGCAAAGGGATTTATATTTAGGGCTCATAGAGGCTTTACAGTACAGTGTGGGGTGGTTGTGTTTGGCGTTCATGGGGCTGTGTTTGTGGAAGGTGGGACTTCCTAAAACCCAGCAGAGAATCTGCTTAAAATCTGACCCCAGCATGGCTGGTTCAATAGATCCTACAGCCTGAAAGGTGCTTTGGATGAGTGGTTCTGCTTGCTTTGCATTGCTGAGTGCTTTGAGCAGATTGAGAAGTACATTTGTCGTGTGTCTTCAACACGTGAACCTTGGCTGTGAGGCCCCTTGGGGGGCGGGGAAGTGCTCAGGAGGAGGTGTTTAGTTACCTTGTAGGCAGTTAATTAAGCTTTTAATTGACAAGTGAAGTGAATTTTACCCATTACTATTATGAAATAGTTTTAATAACAACAAAGCCTGCTTCTCCTTTCTTAAGGCTAGTTTAGCTGAGTTGGCACAGGCTAATTGTGCTTGGGTACAATAAATGGAGAACAGACTTCTGTATCTGGTGCCAGTCCTGTGAGGCTTATTCTGGTAAAGGTGATGGGGCAGCAAAACAACAAATTGCCTGGAGACTAAGCTCTGCTAATTCCATATTGCTAAGGGGGAATCTTAATTTTTGTCATTTCTGTGGCAGTTTTCTGTCAGGAAATCTGTGATCCAATGTCTTTAGTTATTGAGATGAAAAAATACAAAATACTGTTAGTCTCACAGGTAGACCTGCTTGGGGTTTTTTTGGGAGATGGGGGAGGGAAGTAAAAGTAAATGCCTTCAAACTGCTGTGACTAACTTGCACAACTCACTCCTGTTGCTGATTGATTCCATTTGGGTCCAGACTTGGTGACTTAATAGTTGTATAATACTTTCATTTCTTTAGGAGATATTGAAAAAAAGTATCACTTGGGTGTGAGTCCACTTTGTGACCGACAGACAGAAACTATTGCCAACATCCAGATTGGTAACTTATTTTATTTCAGTTTATTTTAGGATGCGGGTTTTTTTTGGGGAAAAAAAGGACCTTTCAGATACATTTCCCAGAGGTTTTATGTGCTCAGTGCATGTGTATGGCAGTGGTTGGTTACAGATGGTTGGTTCAGCGTGCTGACACACACATCTCCCTCGAATCCAGTGCTGAGGGAAGGTGCTGCACTGACAGTCATAGAGTCACAGAATGCTTTGGGTTGGAAGGACCTCAAAGCCCATCTAGTTCCCACTCCCTGCCATGGGCAGGGACACCCCCCACTAGACCAGGCTGCCCAAAGCCCTGGAGAGCGGAGCCCTTCTGTGTTCTCCTGGAGCCGGTACAGTGTGGGAAGCAGCTGCCTGCCTTCTGTGCTGCTCCCCACAGCTGTCCCCATCTCCAGTGGCTGGTTTGGGAAGAGGAGTAGCGCTCCTTCCCTCCTCCCTGCAGCCTCAAGTCCCAGCTCTCAGGATGTTAGCGTTCCTTTTAAATGCAGCCTCTGGCAGAGTGGCAGGCACAGATTTCATGGGGAGCCACGAACATTAAGTTTTTGCTATCTTGAGTTGGATTTCACATAGCAAAAGGGCTGACTTCTCTACTTAGTTTTGACATAGAGCTGCTGATGTGGATTGAATGGGACTCAGTGAAGTGCACAAAGAACAGTATTGGTTTAACAAACACAGTACGAACCAGTGCCTGAAATGAGACAAAAGCCTGCTCTGTGTCATCAGCTGCAGGGTTTTAATTCAGAATGTTAGGAAACCCTGCGGTTCTGTAACTGGCAGGTTCCATCTTGGTGGTGTTACCCCTGCATGTTTGGTTGTGGAAAGAGGTGCTCTAAATACACACACATGTGCGTACACACAAGCACCTGTGTGAATTACGTTCTGGGGCCTGTTCAAAAGCTGTGGGATTTGTATTTTTCAGTATTTTTTCCCAGTATCAAAGTGATTAAAGAATAGGGGTTTGGTTCTCCCTCCCTGTGGAACATGGTTCTGTCTGTGGGGTGAATTGTTACAACAATCTGTCTTTCAGAAATTTCTGAAGTAGTTTGTGTGGCTCAGTTGCTGACATTCAGATTCCCCCCTCCGTGTTCTCCAGAACTTTCCTTTATTTGGTCATTGTCAGGAAAAGGCAGCAGTTAATTTGTAAGCCCATACAATTCTTCTGATTGACCAGTACAGTCTTCTACATTTTGAAAGATCGTTCTGTAGGGATGCCCTGAAGACCAGAATGAATTTTTAAAGGCACGCTGGAGGGGAAGCCTGGCGCATTGATTATTTTTTCCCTACCAATTTTAATTTCTAATATTTAGTTTGGGTGCTGTTTGGGGCGATTTTTTAATTTTTCTTCTTTTTCTCTGACTATTTTTTTTTTTTTTTTTGTTCACTTGGCTGTGTGTGTTTGCTTGTTTTCAAAGGCTTTATGACCTACTTAGTGGAACCACTGTTTGGGGAGTGGGCCCGGTTTTCAAACACCAGGCTGTCGCAGACGATGCTTGGCCACCTGGGACTGAACAAGGCGAGCTGGAAGGGCGTGCAGAGGGAACAGTCCGGCAGCGGTGACGATGTCGACCCCGCTTTTGAGGAGATGGACTCAGACATATTACCTCAGGAACCTCGATTGTCCTGACCTCAACCTCCGTGACAAAACTGCCTCTCTTCTCTCGGTATCTGCACGGTTGGATGAAAGGAGATGATAACTTGCCAGCCCAAGGTCTTGGTGAAATGGTAAAACGATGCCAGCATTATTTATTTCCAAGTTTTCCTTCGACACAGAGACCACTTGAACCAGAGGTTTGGTTTCTTTTTAAACCACAGGATCTGAACACAGAGCAATATGCACCCGCCTCAGTTGGTTTTCGTCCGGAACCTCGAATATGCAAAGCACAGCGGCGACCGAGCCTTGAAGGAACAGTGCGACAGCTTCATTGTGCCACATGGGGTGGTGGGTTTTTTTGGGGGGGAGGGTTGTTGGGGTTTTTTTTGCTTTTTTTTTTTTTTTCCTTTTTTCTTTCTTTTTATTTTGGTGAAATTTGGAAATACAGTCTTCAGATCTAAGACTCGGAGACGGATCGTTCCACTTCCTTGGAATCTAGCAAGACTTGTGTAAAGGTGTTCCAAGTGTACCTTACACTCAGCCCCTGTTTTAATACGGAAATGTGAAGTGCCCATCCTCTGCTGCCTCTGGCAAGACTTGATGTTTACAAATGTACTCTGAAACTCTTGGTTCTAGACTTTACCTTTGCGCATGGCTGTGAAGGAACCACTAACCTTGGGGAGGGGAGAGGGGGAGGGTGTTTTGCCTTTTTGGTTTTGGGGTGGGGTTTTTTTGTTTTTTTAAAGAAAAAGATCAAATCTGAGACTGCGGCTCTTGTTCCTTTGGATGCCAGGAAAGCCTCCCATTTGCCATAATTTTGTTTGTGCACTGGGAACTGAGCATTCATCATAGAGCACAGCCAAGCTTTACTCCAGTGCTGTATGGGAATGCGAAGGTTTTTAACGGTGGAAAACACTTCTGAATTTGGGAAGGGAAAAAGGGGGGTGGGAGGGGAGGGGCCGGGGAGGGAGGGGAGGGGAGGGAGGGGAAGCGTCCGAACTGCATTGCGATTCTGCAGTGGGAACATCGCATGTTGTTCCCGCTATTGTACACTTGAACTGCACATGCAAGAAACAGGTGGAATGTCTAAACACCATAATCAGCTCAGGGTATTTGCCAATCTGAAATAAAGTGGGATGGGAAGCGCGTGTCCTTCAGAACAAGGGTACAAATGCCCCTTTCGCTGCAGCGTGTGTGTACGTGTGGGTGTGTGAGGATGTTTGGGGTGGGGGAGGGCGGGAGGGTACCGGGAAGGGTTTTTGAACGGCAACATTTGATTTAGTTCTGTTGTTGTTGTTGTTGTTGTTGTTGGTTGTTTCTCCTTTTCTTTTTTTTTGTGGGGTTTTTTTTTTTTTTTGGTTTTGTTTTCTTCTTTTTTAAGTTTATTTATTCTTTTAGAATGTGATAATTTCATGAACAGCCACATTGGGGAGGAAACTGTAACAAATTGCTACAGATGCCTTAAACTATGCACAAAGCTAAGTGACCAAATTTGTTTTTGATTTGAAAAATAATGGTTAAAAAAAACAAAAAAAGTGCATTGTTTACGTATTCCTCCCTCTACTGAAACATTACCCACTGATGGGTTTATGGTGGGAAAAGGAGAAAATGTTTTTTAGGACAAAATTAAAGGACTAATTTTAAACTTAAAACATTCCATTTTTGTAATTTGTTTTACATTGTTTTGAGTACAGTAAGCACAACTGTAATCTAGTTTGAGAAACTGGTGCTTTCTTTTAGTTCCATTTGTATTTCCCTGTTATTATTGTAAAAGACTGTTTATTAATTCTGTTTACAGTTTGTTGCAACAGCCATTTTTTGGGAGAGAGCTTCAGCGTAAAGCCATTTGTAAAGGCTTTGCCATAATTCATTTTAATATGTGCCTGTTGCTGTTAACTTTTAATTAATAAAAAAACAGACAAAAAGAAGAATCTCTTCACGTGGCGCTCCTGTACATTTCAGTTACGACCGAGCCCAGCATTACGGAGAGGTCGCTACGGCTGCTCTCAGCTTCCCGTGTCAAACCCAGCCAACGCTTGGATTGGAGACGTAACCCTTCCTCCTGCGGCAAAAATCTGTTGCCTCTTGGAGCTTTTAACTGTTTGAAAAGCAAAGCCCGACTTACCCGATTGTTTCCCTTCGGTCCAATTCCGTTCTTTATTATTCTTTTGTGTTCCCTGAAGTAGTATAATGAATCTCCAAGTGGCCATGTTTAAAGAAATAAATTTATAATGAAACCCTTCTGTTGAACCTGCCTGGACTGACTTCCTTTGCTGTCAGGGCGCGGGCTGGCTGCTGTCTGACGTCAGCAGCGATGGGTCCGCTGTGATCGGGAACTTGGGTTACAACTCCAGTTGTAGTGATGGCAAGAGCCGCCTTTAGCGGGTTGTCCGTGATGTGGTACTTGCCAGTGGTGGAGAGCCAGAGCTGTCAGCGGAGAGTAACAGCTGTGTATGAGTGACTTACTGCAGAGGGGCTGCAGCAAAGCTTCCTTACAGCCTGTGCTGTAGGGTGAAGCATGGAAAAGTCCCGATGCTGCCCCAGTGGTTTTGAACCAGTGGTTCAGAGCTGGAGGTGCAGAGCACTGCACCTGGGACATAACCCCATGCAGTGCTACAGGCTTGGGGGAGACTGACTGGAGGGCTGTAAGGCAGAGGAGGACTTGGCGGTGTTGGCTGACTGCCCAGGTGTGTCCACGTGGCCCAGAAGGCCAATTGCATCCTGGCTTGTATCAAAAATAGTGTGGCCAGTAGGTCTGGGGAAGTGATTGTGCCCCTGTACTCGGCATTGGTGAGGCCGCACCTCGAGTGCTGTGTCCAGTTCTGGGCTCCTCACCATAAGAAGGACATTGAGGTCCTTGAGTGAGTCCAGAGAAGAGCAACCAGGCTGGTGAAGGGGCTGGAGGGCAAAGCATATGAGGAGTGGCTGGGGAACGTTCAGTTTGGAGGAGGCTGAGGGGAGACCTTATCACCACCTGAAGGAAGGTTGTAGAGAGGCGGGCGATGGTTTCTTCAGCACCATCAGTAACAGGAGATAGGACAAGGGGAAATGACACAATTTTAATTTAAGCAGGCAACTGTGTGGATCTCGGCCCACAGCTGGGGTGAAACCACAACAGGTGCACCAGGGCAGGGTCAGATTAGATGTTAGGAAAAAGTCCTTCACTGAAAGAGTTGTCAGGGCCTGCAACAGGCTGCCCAGGGAGGTGGTTGAGTCACCGCCACTGGATGTGTTGAAAAAAAGGTGTCTGATGATGGCTTCTGGTTTTGTTTTTTTTTTTAATGTGACTTGGTTTAAGGATGGGGCCACAACAGCCACAGGAGCGTTGGGGCTTGTTAATAAGCATACCTTAACTTTACTTTTTAATGGGTTCACAGGTACGTACACAGCAGTGTTTCAGTGCTTACACACAACCTGTGGTTGTGCAGCATCCTGCAGCCTTGTTCTGGCAGGAGCTGGTGCAGCCTGTCAAGGTATTAAAACATGAGTTTTGTTCTAAGCCACATTTCCTTGAGTGTGGTTTCTGTCGTTTCCTGTCAGGCTGGATTTAGAGAGATGGGCTCTAATCCCATCTATTGCCCTACGTGGAAGCTTCTGACTTTTCACTGAATTTAAAAAAGAAAACCCTAACATACAGCCTCACACTGCCTCCTGCACCGCTACATTGTTAGGCTGCAATCCTACAGCCTCACTCTGGGTGACAAGTGCCTGCACAGGGCAGGAGCATTCCTAAGGTGCTCCAGCTGCTGCTGCCCCATCAGCTCAGTTGCAGCCACACACTCTTGTGATGGCTGTGCATGTGCAGGTACAACAGGCCTCGGGTGATGTCAGGGTGCTGTGCAGGGGCAGCCCTAGTTGCCTGCTGCTGCTCAAGGTGTTTGCTGGGGGCAGGGGCACTGCGCAGCCAGAGATGTGAGTGGAAAGAGAGGAATTAAGGCACAGGACAGCCTGAAGTAGGTTGTTTGATGGCAGCTGATTTTTTTCTTGTGCAGGTGGCATATCCTTTACTGTGAGTTTACATCACTAATAATACAGCTTGCCATGTGTTTTTGCATTCCTGGGGTGCTGAATAACACCCACACCTCCTGTCAGCAGTTCCTGCTGGCAGTGCCTGGGGTAGGGTTTTCTTGTGTTTTGGCCTAGCTTGATAGGTGGGGAGGGGGGAGGGTGTATCTTAAATTGTACAAGTTCATGATCTCATTAGACCTATTTCCTTTGCTTGGACTCCCAACACTTGCAGTCATGTCAGCTGAAACACCTCCTGGGCCGGATTTCTGAAGCTAGAACTGTGTGCCAGGAGAACCCGGGGCCAGAGCGATGTTAAACCAGGACCTTGCTGTTAGGTTTGTAGTGAGGCATCAGCATCTCATCACTGGTTCCTGGGGTTTTTTTGTTTTTTTTTCTTTTAAATCTGTCCATGTGTAACTGCATTAACAACACTGTGTTGTGTTGGGACTCAATTCTGATGTTACTCCCCCTGCACAGCCAGGCAAGCAGTCCAGTCCTGATGGGGATGACAGCGAGCGAGCTGATGGATAATCACTGTAACAGAATGTCAACTGTACTTCATTGTTGCTGCTCTCCAGGTGCTGTTGTTTGCAGAGTACCACACATTGCGTATGTTTACTTTAACTGCTTTTAATTTTATACAGTAGCAATACAGCATTAAATACAAAACTGGGAACCAAAATTAACTTTCAAAAGGGTGGTTTAAAGGCCTTTAAGAGAACACAAAGACTCAGTGGCCTGCTGGTAAGATTGATGGCAGCGTTACACTGTGTATGTATTAACACCACTTCAAGGATTCAAACCAGGAAAAAATCCTCCTCATAAGCAGCAAAGCTTTGGTCCTCTTCAGCCACCGTGTTGTAGCGATTCACCCATCTTGAGCTGAGAAGTGCTGCTCTTGGAGACAGAAGCTCCAAGAGGCACGTGTACTGGTTCCAGTAGCGGGATCACCTCAGAGCACGGGAATATCCACACTCGGGTTCTCCCACCTCGGCCCCATTTCTGGGTACAGGTAAGTTGTAGCTCTCTGCTTCCTAAACCACTTTTTTTCAACCTAGCCTTTATTTTTAGCCAGAGCCCTCACTGTGTGCTTCTGGAGACACGAGCCCGGGTGGTTGGCTGAATGATAACTGGCTCTGTAGGGGTCTGGCAGCCAACAGCTGCTCTGGGAAGCCCCTGAAAGGGAACATGGGATCTGTGCAAGGGCCTGTACCACCTCCTCCCTGCAAGCAGGGCTGGGAGGGTGGTGCAGTGCCCAGGTGCAGGCAGCCGAGCCAGGGACCCAAGGCACAGCTGAGGGAACAGCAGTGTCCCCCAGCATCTCAGCTACGCCCAGACACTCAGGGTACTTTGGCAACTTGCACTCTGCAGTGCTTGGCACCTTTTTTTTTTCCTTATCTACATCACCTCTACGCTAGTTACACGTACTCTGACGTGACTTGTTTTACTACGTTGCAGTATACTGGTTATTTCAAATTCCCTGTCCTGCCTGTTCAGAGGCTCCCACAACTTACTCACCTCTGTGCCTTGGCTGTGGGATGGTACAAGCAGGTTTTGCTCTCTTAGCCTTGAAACAAAGGGGGAAAGAAATCCTGCACAAGAACGTGCTACTTCTAAAAATGTCTCATACCAGGTGACCTCTGCTGCAGGTTTAAGTTTTCCCTTTCAGCAGGAAGCAGAAGGCATTCAGGTTTTCTTGGGGCTAAAAATCTGCTAAAATTAAGCTCAAGAGAAAAGACTTTGACATGAAAAATTCGGCATCGAACCGAACACTGTAGTGCAAGCCAGAGCTCAGGTAACTGCCAGCAAGGCAGGGGTGCATTGCTCTGCATTGACATGTACACACGGTTCCAAGGGGGTCAGTTATGCACCAAGAATGCTGCGTATGTAACTTAGTGTTAGGAAACTAAATCCACCCCATGAGTCCGAGTAGAAAGCCAGGTCTGAATACAAAATTAATACCTGAGTATAATGGTCAAATTTATTTCCCTTAATAAATCCCACAAAGCATGTTTAGTGCCTCAATTCTACATTTCACATTAGGTTTTTCCTGTGTTATGAGACCACTGGGTACTAGTGCTATTTGCAACATAAAAGACTTGGGACAAACCAGCTCAAGAGTCTTTGTGTAGTGATCGTAAACTCGTTAGGATTTTTCAATTAAAGTCTTCATTTTGCCTGTAGACTTCAGCATGTGCGGTCCGAACTGAGAAGGAAACCAGAAACAGGTTCAGCTGGCTTTGTGCAGAAACCTGGCTGAATATTGTCCACCCATGTTTTAAAACACCCAAACCCAAGTAAAACTTGAACTTGGGCAGAAAGAATCTCCTTTAGGAAATGTAGGCTTCTCTGCCTGGGGGTTTCACCCGCTGCACAGTCACAAAGTAAAGGGAAACGTGTCAACAGTCAGCTGAAAGGGCTCGGGGAGGTAACTAACCCTGAGACTGGAGATGATGGCTCGCTCTACCACAGCGAAATAGGAAGACAGACGCCGTCACCTTCAGAAGTTGACAACCAATTGCTCCAGTGGCAGTTTAACAGCGTTTCTGTTCATACTCCAGCCTGTGTTTTTGTCCAAATGCTTTAAAAAACTCTATCCATACAAGGACTGATCTCATAAAAGCTATATATTGTAAGTAATTAATGACGGGTGTTTTTTAGCTCATTACAGATCAACATTCCATCATGCATCAAATTAAAACCTTCACTTTTCTTAGCTTTAGAGGACTTGATGAAATAATAAAATGTTGCCAACTCGTGTGCTCTACCTGAAAGCCCCAGAGATGCTGGGAAAAAAGCAACTGATGCTTGGGGAACGTCCAGGCTTTAAGTGACAAAGAACAGCCTGAACCAGAAAGCAAGTCCATCAACATCAATAAGGTGAAGTATTGAGATGCCCTGAGACTTATGGCTTGGGAATCTTACGTTCCTCAGGAGTTAACTGAGCCAGCTCTTGGAGTTTTCTGTCCATTCATCCATGTGCACACAAAGGGAAAAAAATAACACTTCCTCTCCTTGCAACTGTCAGCAGGAGGCTTTGAGGATTGCTTACTGACAAAGCCAATCTGTACTAACCTGGTTTTTAAGTAAGTGTATCTTGCTAGAAACTTCCATCTTCAATGTTCACCACTTAAAAACCCCAACTGCTTCAATTTCAGATAAACTAGAGGCTGTTAACCTGTACTGTGATGGGGGTTTTAAACAGGATTTGATTTTAAAATTCTCTATATATACAGAAACTGCTTTATTTTACTCAGCATTTCCAATTCTCAGAAGAAACCCTGTCCCACAATCCAGCAGGGATTATGAACAATTTGCTTTCTGCATTCCTAGGAATGGCTGGCATGTCTCAGTATCTTGCTTCAAAATTTCAGATGTGCTCTCAGAATGGTTCAGGGTGGCAGTAACAGGCAAACTCAGTTCAGGTTTGATTCTAGCAGAAGCCCTTGAGCATCAAGTTTTCAGATTATTGTGTGCTCTTGGCAAAAGAAACTATTTTTGTTTTTAAAAAAGGGTAATGGGCTTTTTACACCCAGGGCTAAAAGCATACACAGCCTTACACCCTGCTACTAACAGCACATGATTGTCACACCTCTGTGGCCAGGGATGCCAGCTCGTAGGTATGTTGTCAGATGGACAGACAGACATTGGCTTTCACAACAACTAGAGTTTGGTGCAAGTTCAGAACCACGATACTCACCAGCACTACCTCAGTCTTTGTCTTTGTTTCAGTCTTTGGAATCACCTTGTCTGTTTCGCTTTGGCTGTCGCTCCGGTATCGATAAGCAAACTTCTTTTTGAGAGCTTCTGCTATCAATGCTGCAGGATCTGCAGGATCAGCTGCTTTAGCTTTTGTATCTTCTGGTGATCTAGAAAGGAAAGCGAGCGGCATGAAGGGGATCCAAAAGGGGGCTGGAGAAGCTGTGAATGCTCCTGCATCGCTTGTCAGATTGCAGCCCCATCTGCCTCACCCTGAAACAGTGCTGAGACACAAAACCAAATCATCAGTGCAAAGGTTAATACGCTGGGATGTCTTGGTTACCTTTTCACCGAGCGTAGCTTCACGCTGCTCATGTCTTTGAGGATTTCTAGCATGTTTGGTAGCTCAGGCTTCTTTGGCCCGTTTTCTGACGGGGTCTGGCCAGAGTTCGTTCTTTTGTTTTTCCTTTCTTTGATGAGCTCAATGGCAGACATGCTCTGCCCTGGGCCTGGGGCGGGGAGTGGCGGCGGCGGCGGAGGTGGCGGAGGTGGAGGTGCAGCAGGGACAGCAGCTGAAGCAACTGGACTTGACCCAACTACAAACAAAACATGTGTTACATACACAGCAGTTTACCTGTAAATCCCCTTCACAGCTCACAAATGGTCAGGTAAGAACAGGTCTGTAACAGCTTCAATTGCCTCCCCCTGCCCGCTTTATAGAATCACAGAATGGCTTCGGTAGGAATACACCTTCAAGATCATTGAGTCCAACCATCTATCCAGTCCTACTAGGTCCAACACTAGACCATGTCACCGAGTACAATATCTACTCTTCTAAACACCTCCAGGGATGGTGACTCAACCACCTCCCTGGGCAACCTGTTCCAGTATCTGACAACCCTTTCAGTAAAGAAATTTTTCCTGATATCCAACCTTAACTTCCCCTGATGCAACTTCAGACCGTTTCCCCTCGTCCTGTCACTAGCCACCAGGGAGAAGAGACCAACCCCCACCTGACTACAACCACCTTTCAGGTAGCTGTAGAGAGCGATGAGGTCTCCCCTCAGTCTCCTTTTCTCTAAACCACTCCTCATAAGATTTGCCTTCCAAACCCTTCACCAGCTTCACTGCCCTTCTCTGGACACACTCCAGGACCTTGATGTCTTTCTTGGAGTGAGGGGCCCAAAACTGAACACAGTACTCCAGGTGCGGCCTCACCAGCACTGAGTACAGAGGAAGGATCACTTACCTACTCCCTACTCCCCACAACTCCTTCATTCCTAAACCCCCTACGTAGACTCTCAGTGAGTGAGAAGCATTCTTTGCAATTCCAGTTCAAATTCTAGGCGCATTCGTGTCCCTCCTGCAATGGGCTGGACATCACCACATCTTTTACACCTTCTGCTCCCAATGTTACCAGAGGCCCGGTGCTGACCTAGAAGCCACGTGCTGTCTGCTGTGTGAGCAGTGTTTCTCCCTACTTGTCATCACCAACAAGAACTGGCCACACAAGGTCTTTAAATGTGAATTTCAGAGCCCAAATAGTGCTTAAATTGAAGCTTGTTCCAGCACCCTGAGGTTAAGGATTTTTAGGCCAGCTAACTGCCTGAAGGCTGAGAGTTCCCTGTGCTCTTTAGGTAAAGACTGATGCTGTAACTGTAACAGCAGCAATGATCTCACAAATAAATGAAGAAACCTTCTTCAACAGACCTTTACAGAAATGGGCAAAACCAGATCAACCCAAAGTTTTGAGGCCCGAAGTATAAAGTGTGTAAAGCTGTGTGTATAGGTAACACAAGAGGACTCTGTATGCAGGCATTCACCCAGTGTCATTACCAAATTCTACCAGAAGAGGGAGTTAAAGATGATAAAATAAAATCAAAATTTAATTTTCCCAGTAAGCTGAGGTATAGGGAAAATGATGAAAAAGTTATTACTTATTTTGCAAACCCCTCATAAGAATTTGAACTCTAGAGTGAAGCCATGTGATCCTCAAAACTCTCATAAATTTGAGTATGAACAGTTAAGGAAATATAAAGTGACTGCCATCAGGTCGCAGGCAAAAACTAAACAAGAGCAGCTGAAGACTCCAAATATGGTTTTAAACGTTACACACAGGCAGAACTGTACTTGCTGGGTGACTCTAGGAAGGAGTGAAAACTAAATGCCTGGTACCTGCCATGGGCAAGGGCCGTCTCCCACTAACTGGAGATGGTATCCGGTACCCGAAAATGGCAAGGTGAGAGAAGGAAGGGAAAGGAACTCAGGAAAGGTCAGCTTGCTACCAGAAACACTGGTTCCATCTGAACAACGTGTCTGATCCCAGAGATTATTCTAGTAAACAATTAATCTCCCTTTTTGCTATTTATTTCAGAAGCTTGAGATGTGTATTACATATTCCAAAGGCATAATTAGCATCTGTATGATTCTGACATCAGAAAGCCTGTTTTGTTAGTGGATGGGACGACTTCAGTGTTAGCAATTAAACTACATTCTTTTAGTTTGGTTTAAGCCCTTGTGTCTATCACTAGTTTTGCTCTTAAAGCTGATTAATACTTCTTTACCTATCCACAGGTTCTGAGTTCTGGCAGGCTTTCCCACAAACACCAAGACTTGAAGAGTACAGACAATGCAGACAACCCAGCCAGGTCTCTTGTCTTCAAGACCTGTTCTGGATCCCTGTGTGAGTGTGCTAGGTCTGTCTAACCAACCAACCCAACACAGAGAAGCGTTCTGTGTTGCAGTACCTCACAGGACCAAACTAGCCCGTTACTATTTACAAAAGGGACTAATTCCTTAACAAGCTTTTGCTAAAAGTACAGCAAATTTCCTACCTGCTGTCAGGCTCTGTTGCTCTTGCAAGATGACAATTTTGGCTATTTGTGCTCTTAAGGTGGCTAGTTCATTTTCTAGGGCGCTGATCTTCTGCAGAGCTTCTTCGTTGGCAGTCACCGTGCTGCGGGACACCAGTTCTTCTTCCAACGGGCTCTGCAAGGATGTCTGCTGGCACAGGGACTTTCCGGAATGAAGGAGTTCACCTGAAAGGGTCTGGGCTGGTTTTGACCAAACTTCTGACCTATAACAAAAACATGACAGGACTGCTTTTTCAAAGGCTTTGTAACTGATGAAAACTAAAGCAATGTTACAGAAAAAACAGGAATACAAGTTGAAGGCTTGACTACAAAACCGTGTTTACGCAAAACACTTCCACCAAGGCATTACATAGCTTGAAGTAATAAGCAAGAGCTTCTCCTCCTTTCTGTTTGCATCGCTAGCTGCATCTCTTCTCTTCCCCAAGCCAGCTTTCTGTGGAATCCTTGATTTCAGGAGAAAAAATGAGTATGTTCCTCCTCACCCCAATCTATTTCTCTGGCTTGTACCTATTGTATTTTTTGTGGAATTAAGACTTAAAGGTGTTTTTTTTTTTCCCCCAAATGCATTTTCCCCCAATGGGTACAAGTTACTTGTAGTTGATTCCTTTGAAGAAGGAAAAGTCTCTTAATTCCACAACATATTTTTGTACTTCCTGGACATCTGAAGGGACAGTCTCCTCATTTAGCAGTTTGGAGAATAGAGTATGTGCAACAGCTGAGTGACACACGCTGTTTATCAGCAACATGGGACATGGTCTTACATCTAGTTATCCAACACAATAACTAAAACTATAGAGAATAAAGTTTTATTCAGCTTTTAAAGTTTTCATAAGCTTCTTCCTCTTTCTCACAGGAGTAATAATGTGCAACTCTGTTGCCTTCCTTTATTACCAAGTTCCAGTTAAATTAAACCCATGGGCATTACTGAGCATCTGCAGCCAAATAAGCACCTACAAAAGGTTATACTCACTGAAGACACCAACGTTTTTAAACAGTTCATATCAAAGTATCTGGGCAACTTGATCTAGTGAAGATGTCCCCACTTACTGCAGGGGGGTTGGACTAGAAGACCTTTAAAGGCCCTTTCCAACTCAAACCAATATATGACTCAATAAGTAGAATTGGTAAGGACCAATGACAACAGGTTATCATAGACATTGTAACTGCACAATATGACCACATACTTAACTCCTAAATCCTCCTTAACTTCAACCTGGTAGGTGAGGAATCCACTATTTATTCAAACATGGGACTAAGACCAGTGACTGGTGATGTGACATTTCAAAATACGCAGAATGGCTCCAGGCTAACACAGCTTCAGAGCCCTGTAGCTCTGGGTTCATGGGTCAAAGCTATTGTGGATGCAAAATTGTGCTAGACTTAAAGCAAGAGGCAAGATTTAAGGCTAGAACCAGTCCTGTGCTCTGACCACCTCAATCTGGGATTAGAAACACATTTGAGTCTTCCATGACACTGACAGAAAACAGCAGCACAACTTCAGGAAGTCTGATCAAGCAGAATGGAATATTAATCAAGGATGTTAAAATTTAGGTGTTTGTTACCTAGAGAGCAACTAATGCCGAGAAGAGAACAGGATGTTTCCTATAGCAGCCACCTGCCTGCTCTCCTTAAGTATGGTGAATGAAGCCAGTGTTTGCTCCACGCTTTAAAATCTGTCTTCTAGAAGCAATTTAAAGGAGCAGAATAGCTAAACAACCAAGGACCTGTTCTGCTCTGGATGCTCATGGTGCTTTAAGAAAATGTCTTGACTGGAATATAACGCTGTGAAAAAACGTTGTTCCTGAATTGTCACTGATCAGGGGTAAGGGAAAAGTGGTTTGTTGTTTAGTTGCTTCCCCTGTAAAACTACATTCACATAAAAACCCCCTATGTCTGTGAGCCTGTTTATGGAATTGTGCAGTGAATGTATATTTACCAGTAACATCTATGTGATCTTGTTGAAACAGAGAATTTCAAGTGCCTAGAAAACACCTAATGCATACTAGTTCCACTAGATAATCCTGTGCACAGGCACGCTGAAATACATGTGCCAAGTAATTCACTTCCTGTGCTCCACTATAAGCTGTTTGCCGTAAGGTCTCGATATATCTGCAGGATTATTTTGGTCCCATCCCACATCCATCTGTCCCCCTCCCCCTTCCCATGCAGACGTCTCAGCGAATATGCAAGTCCCACATCTTTTGTAATAGGTTCTTAGAAGCACCGAAGAGCTATTCACCCAGTTGTCTCCATTAAATGTTAACAGCTTTACAGTTCAGTCCTTGAACAAAACGTTTCTGTGCGAACAAGAGTAGTACTGGACAGTTAATTTCCTTTGCATCAAACAGACTTTGCAAACAGTGAGCCCAGAACAAGCCTTGATTTCTCTGACTCCCTTCTGAGTTTGTGAAATTAACGTGGTGGTGCCAGAATGTTTGTTAGGCAAAGCTTCACTCTGGCAAGTCATGTTGGAGGGTGTCTAGATCATTACTAACCTATCCTGTGCTTTCAAATTAAGAACAGTATCCTCCTGTAATCTCTGAAGCCAACAATCTGTGCCTCTCTCTGGAAGGTTAGTTTGTTTAGAAGAAAAACTTCCTCTGCGCTCCAGAGCAGTACCTTTGTGTCTGGCTAGTCTGAGCAGCGATTTGGGCAGGCTGGAATAAAGAACTTCCTCACTTCAGCCAACCTGTTTCATGGAGCTACGGCGCGATGCAGTGCTCTTGGGCCAGCACAACAGTACCCTTCCCAGCATTCTGGCCACAGGTGCTCATGGGCTTCCCTGCCAGTTTTCCTTATGAAGATTAAAGACAAAATATAAACCATGGATTTTTAATTGTCTCTAGCAGACCACAGAGCCTTAACCAGAGAAAGGTGAAAAACAACGTGCCAGTTACTGTGTTGGCAGAACGACCCTTGCTGCTAATAAGGAAGCTGTACAGCACACTGCCCCCTATTAATGAAAATCTCAGGAGAGCTGGAGCATCAGTGCTAGCAATTGTGCCGTATGGCAGCAGACGTCTTTGTGGGGACAAGGTTGCCTGAAGCTGTCACGTGCAATTCTCTGCAATAAATAAGTAAATAAAAAACAGTCTCCTTGTATAAGGCCAACCTCCTGTATGTTTTCCAACCAGTCTTTCATTCATAATCCTGTTAGTCTAACCTCTATGACTCCTTTTCCAGACCCTACCTTTTCCACCATTCTTCCCCCTCTTCTCCCAGCACCCCGGTGCTCTCCACTGACTGTGTGCACAGTAGGTTCTCGCTGGAGAGAAGCGAGGTTTCTTTCTCTCAGTTCACAAGTCCAAAGTGAAGGTTTGAGGAGCATACCTGAGCCTTGTAGAGCCTTCACCTTCTTCTTGAGCAACCCACCCCACATCTGCAAAGGACGCCACTGCATCTTCTCTGAGGTGATAAGGATGGTTTCCTTCTGTGGCATGAGACGTAAGCTAAATTTTAAAGACAAGATTGAAGGTTTAGAGTCATTACTCCCAGCCCAAGTCACAGTTATTTTACCCCATACTTTTAGTGAGGCTACACATAACTATCATCACATACATGCATAAAACACATCTGTACACTTAGCACACTTTTTTCCTGTCCTGGGCATGGTCCAGAACCGTTTTGCTGACTTCAAACTATTCAATCTAATCTGCTGAACACTTTATGGCTAACTACACATACCACATGGTTAGCTACACGTACTGCTATCACATGATGCTATTGTAACCCTAAAAATCCAATGGAAATTGTTACCTTAAAGGCAAACAAACATCATAATTCTCAAGGAGTTTGCTATATTAACTCAAATATACCCGTGATGAGAAGTTAAAAAAGAGATTAAGGCTACTAGTACTTCTTCAGTCTTTTGCTCTGATTTAGGATTATCTTGACAGTGAAATTATTCTGGTGTGTGTTTCCCTTCCCCTACAACTTCCAGAATTTCTGTACAAGAAGCAAGAAGGAAGGTGTGCACATTATACAGCTGGGGGAAAAAAAGCAAGCAAAAAGCCACTTCTACTAGCTCAGTAATTACAAAGACTTTGAGTGAGAGGTAGGATGCAATCATAACAGAATACACTATTTGCTAACAACCTTATTTACAGCATGCCAAACAAATTGACCATTTCCCACCAGAGTTCTGCCATTAGCTCTGTAGCTGTTTAAAGCCATAGGTGAACAAGCCTCCAGAGACTGGAACCTTTTGTAGATTTACAGGTAAGTGACCAGAACAGAGATCTTAAAAAATTGTTTGGACCATCAATACGTGCTCCACAGCCAGAGCTACACAAAATGGTTTCAAATCTACATTGAAATACTGGCTGCTTCCTTGGATTAGACAAGGGCATGTGTACTCAGTCACTGGACTCTGAGCAGCCTGGTCTCTGCATCTTTGCAGATCAAAGCTACTGAAACCTCTTTCAGTAATTTCTTCTGCTCAGCCTGAAGTATAGTTAACAACCTTGAGTTACTTATCTCCAACACAACTACACCACCCCTTCTGCTTGTATTGCACACCATCCCCAGGCAAGATTTGCATGAGTCCTTGTAGCTGTTTAAGTGCTGCCTGCTGCTGGTTGTGGCCAAGCAGTGAGCAATACTGACAAAGGTGGAGGCAGTTATGTGACAGCCTGTGGAGACAGCTTGGATCCAGCCTGTTAGCACTCAGGTCAATTTTCAAGGCAATTCACCTCTGTAAGAGGAAACAATTATGTAACAGCAACTATGAAATGTTAGCATTAATCTGAATCTGTAGCAGACCTATCACAGCAGGACTGCAGTCTGGGTGAAGTGAAACCATTGCTGAAGAACATCCATGGGTATTTTAGTTGTAGCCTTTGATACACAAGTCCCAGGAGGATAGAAGTTGTGGCTTTGAGGTTGTTTTTTTCCCCAGGAGTTGTTACAAACAGCTTTGGAAATAGAGATTAGTCATCTTCACCTCACACTCTTGCAACTTGTATGTAAGCCTTTATCACAGCTCCCAGGAGTGTGTATTGGCACCATCAGATCATTTGGAAACAACAGGGTTTTTTCCAGGTAGCATCAGCACAGATGGTAATATGTTTATCACATTAACAGTTGTGCCTAATACCATCGCAGTCTGCCTCTCTTTAAAACAGTCTAGAGAATACTATATTGCATGTTGGAATTGTCATTGTTTGAGGTTTCCTTGGCTTTTTAATTTTTTAAAATAAGTTTTCATGGACACAGCATCTGTATTAATGTTAATGGCAATTTAAAAAAGCCACGATGCATCAGCCACTTCTTGCAGCTGATAGAAATCTTCCTGACAGTAATGGCCACATGAGGAACTATTACCACAGGAAGATTGAAGCCACATTTAACTAAAGGCACTGCACACACTTGCATCAAAAATAATTTTATAAATCAACAGCAAGGAATGCATTTACCACTGCCAGGTTTCCTGCATTGTGAGATAAATAACTTCTAATCCAACATTTAGTAGCAAGCCTTCTGTTATACTGTGATGCAAGTTTCTTCTTACTTTTTAATTTGTATTTATATGTAAACAGAATCTGCTTGTTACCCCATATACAGATGTTTCTTTTCTGTCTCCCTAAAAACAACTAGGCCTTCCACAGCAGCAGACTTCAGATTCTAAGGTAACGTAAGATTTTTAATTTAATTTAAAGGTAAAAAGCCAACAGCCATCTCTTAAAACCTTCACCTGTCTGTAGAACGATGCCTAAACAATTCTGTAACTACCCTATTCCTCCAGCCAATCTCAGCTGAAGAAAACTTGTACAATGGCCCTGCCAGCACCTGGAATGAAGAACAGAGAGCTGAACACAGAGGCCCAATTCCACTGGACAGCAGGAATTAAACAAAGCAGGGAAAGCAGCCTGCTTTTCTTTCTCTGGAAACAATGTAGTTGCTACCAGGACTTCTTCCTTCACAGGCTTTTTTTGCCTCTTTCACCACGTGCGTATCTATGCTGCACGCGCACACGTGGGGGTTTCAGAACCAGCACTCCACCAATTTCTGAAGACTACACACACTGGGCTGCTT
The DNA here is from genome assembly GCA_027925045.1 of Hypotaenidia okinawae. Taxonomy (NCBI): domain Eukaryota; kingdom Metazoa; phylum Chordata; class Aves; order Gruiformes; family Rallidae; genus Hypotaenidia; species Hypotaenidia okinawae. The sequence goes on along the minus strand of BSDF01000002.1, from coordinate 126,699,988 downwards.
TGTCTGTCATCAGGTACCTAAAGCTGGAAGGGAGTCAGAAGGGATCAGTGAGCTCAGCTCCCAGTGAGCCGGCCTCGACAGGTGCTTCTGCAGCTCTGCACCAGTGACCTGCCGCATGCCAGGTGACTGATAACCACTGTGCTGTGGAAACACAGCTCAGGAGGCTACCAAAGCAGGGTCCTGGTTTTTGTGGAAACACAGCTCAGGAGGCTACCAAAGCAGGGTTCTGTTTTTTGTGGAAACACAGCTCAGGAGGCTACCAAAGCAGGGTCCCGGTTTTTATTTAGCTGAGGGGTACTATCTTGAGAGACACTACTGTACACTTGGCTGAATCTACCTAGGGGACATCAGTAAGTTTAATTTTATTTTCTCCTGAAGACTACAGATAAACCTAAAAAACATGACATACAAAAGAACTATATGAACCATTTGAATTTGTTCATGCCACATAGACTATATAAGCTAAGCTCTGCCATGGCCTACAGAATAAATAAGCTGCATTTGGCAATTAATTCAAATGTTGACTATGCCAAGATCCATAGAGACAGATTCCCCAACAATCAGTAGACCTCAAAAATCAAAATGTTAAGCTAGCACCCTTTTTATCAGACTTGCTGAACAAAAGCATGCGAGAATAGAAGAACGAATGAAGGTAACAGAGAGAGTTTTTCAATATCTCTTATCCATTTATCATGAAGAAAATTAAAACCTCTGGAACGTTTGTTGCTCTCAGATAAAATTAGAAATGCTGATGATGTACATGCACCCTCAATGAGGCAAGTAAAGTTTGCTTTGGTTGTTAAATAAAGTGACTTACAGCAAGGTTCAGAGCATGGTCCTTTCATATTATTGCTAAAGCTGGCAAGAAAGAAAGAGGAAGAGACAGCTATAGGAAAGCGTCAATTGCAACAGCATAATAACGATCAATACCAGTACTGAACTTCACTACTGAATCTTAATATTGAGATAAAGACATGAAAACCAGATGTTAGCATCACACTTTTACATGTTAAGCAGTTGATATATTAAAATAATTGAAATCCTCCATAAGCCATATAAATGTAAATGTGTTTCAAGACTCAAATTTTGAAATTCATATTTCTAATTTAATCAACTCTGACAACTGCACTCCTATTTTTAGGCTCCTTTCCTTTCACCTAATAGCAGATGAATGTTTATACTTAACATGCCTGAAATCTAAGCAAAGCTGACTGAATGTCTCTTTAAGAGGGAAAAAAAAAAGAGGCAAGTATTTCATTTACTCTAACCTCCTTTCAAATCTGAGTTACGCAGAGCCTTCCTGCTGGCGTAACTACTAAACTGTACTGGACAGCACTATACTGTACCATATCATACCACTAATTACTGTATATCCAAAAGTTTAAATCCAGCACTGTCGTTTTGTTGTCCTTCAAGAGAAGTGTGGCCAGCAGGTCAAAGGAGGTGATCCTCCCCCTCTACTCTGCCCTGGTCAGGCCCCACCTGGAGTACTGTGTCCAGGTCTGGGCTCCCTGGTACAAAAAAGACAGGGATCTCCTGGAGAGAGTCCGGAGAAGGGCTATGAAAATGATTAAGGGCCTGGAGCACCCCCCCATGAGGAAAGGCTGAATGAACCAGGACTCTTCAGCCTTGAGAAAAGACTGAGAGGGGATCTGATTAATGTTTATAAATATCTGAATTGTGAGACACAGGGGGAAATAGTCAGCCCCTTTTCAGTGGTCTGTGGGGACAGGACAAGGGAAAATGGCTGCAAGTTGGAGCACAGAAGTTCCACACCAAGTTGCAAAGAACTTTTACACAGTGAGGGTGACAGAGCTCTGGGACAGGCTGCCCAGGGGGGTTGTAGAGTCTCCATCATTCAAGACCCACCTGGACACCTATCTGTGCAATATGAGCTAGGGAGCTGCTTTGGCAGGGGGGTTGGACCCGATGATCTCTCGAGGTCCCTTCCAACCCCTATGATTCTGTGATTCTGACCTGCACAAATCCCCACCCCAACCACATATATATTTATTTTCTGAGCCTCACCAAGCCACTAGTAGTAGCAGATGGTTGCTCCCCCAGTTTCTTAGTATAATTATTTAAGAGAGGCAAAATGTTAGCCTGGCTTTTACTACCACACCAAAAAAGGCTTCTGAACTCCTTACATTTTATACCTGAACTATCTGATTTTTGCTACTGTAATTTCAAGTCTAAATATTGTTCATACATTTTGTTTAGGATAAAGAAATTAATTTAACCAGAGAAAAATTTAGCTGTGTGGAAATTACGTTGTCTTAATGTGGGTGATGATTCCCACCACTAATCTTGAAGACACCTACCCTTGCTCAGCCCAAGAAACATTTCTCTCTCAGCTTTAGTTTCAAACACTAAAATTTCTCCAACTCTTTACCCACCCCCTATCCCTGACACACACAGAGTTGTAGAGATTATGTGTAACAGCTTCCATTTCCCCATCTGTTCCTGAAAAACTTGTTATAAAAAGCAAAGGTTTTCTCCTCCTTAAGCGTTTACCCTCGCTCTTTACCCTCCCACTACATGCAGTTAAAAGCAAACGAGTTAGAAAGCTGCACAGAACTGATGTTCCCCTTTCACCTGTACAGTGTTAGCCTTGTATTTAAAACACAAGCAAACAGGACACCCCTGTTATCTTGTTGTTAATCTTTTACTTTTTGATGAAGTTGTTTATCTTCCCAAATATTTTTAAGGAACACTTATTTCTACATGCCTCTCAAACCTAACTTATATGTACAGCTTACAGAAGTAAGTTTCATTTTTCCCTTTTATATTTTTCCCCCAAAGTAACTTTTCAATACTGTATTGCCTCAGTTTATAAGTTCTAATTTCCTTAAGGAAAAAAAAACATATTTAAAATTTCATTATTTGTGTGACAGCAAAATGGACTCAGGTTTTAGGCAGTACAAAGAATCCATATGTGGGGAAAAAAATCTGAATTGGAAGTAGTAAACTAATCCACCTACGTGTCTGGGTTGTCACATTCTGCTTCTACAAACCCTCTAGCTATTTATTTAAATGAAGGGCATTAACATCTTTTGATTCAAGAGCAAATTTTAAACTGTTGAGAACACTTACCTGAAACTGAACTCGTGGACACTGTATTAGAGAGAGGTTAGTACCAATTTTTCTTACAATACTTCGAGATGAACCGTAAGGCTTGCTTGACCAAAGCACCTGGATGGAAAGGAAAAAGCAGCCAGCTGTTGGGTAACTGTTTTTGTATCAGATTGGAATAGTTTTCCCTTATCTTTCCATACTATGCTTGTACTAAACATATTTAAGGTTATTTCTTGCATGCTAGAATATTTCATACACACAGAGAGAAATCTCTATCCGGGAACTCCTTATATTTTATACCTGAATCTGCACAAAATTTGGCTATGGGCAGTTTCAAGACTGCCTTTACATTAACTTTAAATTCAAAGCAATAATTCAGGGAACACAAAAGCATTCAAGAGTTAGAAGCATCTTCAAAAGCGTAATTTTTCCATTTTCAAGGCAATAAAGAATCTGTATTGGGTCAGACACCTCTTTCTGAAGCATTTCAAGAAAAGCCACTCAAACATTGAACCCTAAATGTATGTAATTTCCAAAAATACCTTTTTTTCTTAAGTATTTTTTTAATCTTCTAACACAGAAACCGTGTCTACCAGTCTTAGTAAAAATAACTATCAGCTGGCATAAGCATGAAAATATAACTGCATAATTAAAGAGCAAAGAAAAGGGGGAAATAAAGATATGAGAATGAAACTTTCTCCTCAAAAATAAAAATATATATATACATTCATCTAGAGAAATTGCACAGACCACCTCAACACACCTGGCTTCATTGGAATTGTTTCCACTGCAGTTCAAATTTTTTCTACAATGTTTCAACAGGGACTAAATTTGCTTCCTCTTGTTGTACTTAAACTATAGGAAAGTTTCCCCTACTATTAACCATAGTTGTATGAAATAAAATGAGACTGTAATCCTTGGAGAATACTACAAAATGAGCCGAAACAGAAGAACCCCTAACCCCCAAAAACCCCAAACCCCAGAGAGAAGTAAGAAAGATTTCAGCACAGAGAAAGGCAACAATGCAAAGAAGCAAAAGATCAATAGGAATACTCAAGAAGAGTACCTTGTTAGTAAACAATTAAAACACCATACAATAATTAAAAAAACCTGGCCACTTTGCTTACAGCTGTAGATAAGAATTTACTACTCAAATTAAGTTTTAAAGGGCTCACAGCTTCTAGCAAACTCAACATCCTGTTAGTAGGCTGTCCAAACAAGAAAACTTAGATAAAATCCAGGGTATTAATACTGAAACAACCTTAATCTGTCACAGCAATGTTGCCTGTGTGATTAGTGTAGTGCAATTCTGGGAGTTTCACAGCACACAGATCAATAATATTCTGATATACTAATCAAAGATTTTGAAGGTTGTTTTAAAAAAGAAAAAAAATGCTCTGTGGCATTTATCCCTAGATTGCATTACCTCTGGAACTTCACACAAACACTTTGCCTCTTTCTAAGCAAGTATCTTTCCTACCTCTGGCTTTACTTGAATGTATTAAAACTGCCAAAGTAACTGTGCACTGCAGATACAGTATGCTAGATCCTCACATCAGAACTGCCACTTTGCCACTAATCCACTCAGAAGCACTTTTCCCATCCTATGAAAGAAACATTCTCTTAATATGCTGCTAAATTTGAACACAATTTTTTTTTGAATGCAGAGTACTCTTGATGCTGTTTTGGATGCCTCAAAGACCTCACATTTGTGACTATCACATTACTGTTTGTGTCTGAGCAAACAGCAGACAGACCAGGAGCCTTCAAGAAAATCACTGACAAGCAGTAATACAGCATCATTATTCACAACAGATTCAGCTGAAGCGAGAACCTCAAAGCGACGTGGCACTGGGAAAAATACAACCAGTCAAGGGAAGGTGTAATCAGTTGCAGAAGTACTTCCACAACATCAGAAGAGCCTAGACTACATGCTATATTACCAACATAAGTGCAGTGAATTTTAAACAAGTGGTAAAACTCGTTTAGAGATTGCTCAGACCACAGACAAGATTTTGACTGGCACCCAAATCCTCAAAAATACTTGGTGCCCAAATGCCCTTGGGGCTGTGCAACAACAGTGGTTTGGTGCACCAAAACTTTTAATGACACAGTTTTGGTAATTCAAGATATTATTTTCAGAAAACTGCATGCAAGCTGTGTGACAAGTCAATACACTGCTCAGCTGAGCTACTAACTCTCAGCACTTGCTCTACTCAAGTTCACACGACTTCTTGTCGACTTGAAGCACTTGCAGAGCAAGTCTGCAAACCATTACTCAGTCATACCCTCTTATTGCATCAGTGTCTTGCTGTTGTCCAGAACAGCAGGCATTTGGAAATGCAACTGCATTACCATGAATTTGATAGAAGTACAGGATGGGGGAAAAAAGATTAAAAACTCATCCCCTTTCCATAATCAGCCTGAAAGATGTTGCTGACAATGACAGCAGCTACCCCTGTGGTAGTCCAGCATATTCTTGTACTTTGAATTTTCAGAGTTACACCGCATGAGATTTCAGGTCCAAGTCCTAAAATCCTAAAATACAGATTCTTACTGGTAATTTTAATTTACAATGCATAAACATTTTGCTCTGCATAAATTCCCAAGACTGGTAAAAGGTTCTACCACAATAATCCAGGGTAAGAACTGCCCTTCTAACTACTGCACATAGCTGTGAAGTATTTCCCCATTGATAAAATACAATTTTACAGGCATTACTGCACTGAGGTCAGTATTTATACTCAAACTAGCTTCCTAAAGGTCCCAGTGACAAGGCAGTTGATGTGTAGCAGATCTCCCTCCCTCTCTGCTAAGCACTGGAAGAAAACTCTTATATACACTTTCCTTCCAGAGGAGAGGTATGCATGCTCACTGCCCTGTTCCTTCACTAAAGAACACAGATGTGTTTCTCTTAGGTACTGCAACACTTTCAGCAGATGTAAATACAGGACAACTATCATCGTATCAGTTTCACGGAGCTTTTCATACTTTCAAGATGAGAGCAAAGAAGTAAGATCATTTAAGTATTAATATCGCTGTTAAAAATCAGTTGAAAATTTTCCATCCACTTCAAAACACACATAGAAGCCCAGCATGAAAAGCAATGTCTACTATGTAAACTGTTACTAGAGCTAGAAGGAACTGCATGTATTTTTAATATATATTACTCAGTATTTCAGTGTCCAAGCAGTAAACTTCATGCTTATTCAGCAAGGCAGAATGATTCAAGTGTTGTGTCTACATAAAGTGCTCTGCTGGGACAAGCACAAACTAAAATACATAAAGTGTTTTCTATACCTGGTTTTCTGAAAACATGAAGCAAGTTTGAAACACTTACTGATTCCATGTTTAATCCAACTTGTTCAAAAGCCATCCTAATTAAGCGCTTAAGCCAGCAAATCATTTGGCATGGGAAAGGCCTTTCCAAACTTGGATTTAAGCCTTCCAAACCTACAGGGCGGCGGAGGTTCCATAGTACTTCTGAAAAGAGAAACATAAGAACTTTAGATGCTTGTAGGAGAACATACACAGTAGTAAATCATTACATGCATCTAAAAAACAAACCCCAAACCACCAAGCTTTAGAAACAGTTACTGAAAACAAGACATGCTAGGTCACGACAATTCCTAGTTATAAAAAGCATAGGCACTCATAAAGCATTTACTTCATGACGGTCACAAAGGTTTTTAGGAGTGTCATTTTTAAGAAATCAAAACTGTTGCAAAGTTAATGATTAAAAATCTGGGGAAATGATTGCTCGCTTGGGCAAATGATGGAGTTCTACAGTGCTAAGTGAGCACTGAACACGATGGCATGCCTGCTCTTGGGGACCAACACGCAGATTAAAGGGCCATACTCCTACCTAAAAGTAATTTCTATGCAGGAACAAACTACAGAAAGCTGATCACCTCTCTTCATTCGCATTCTCTAACAGTTCTGTTGTTTCCTCCTTTTCCCACAGCTGAGGGGAAAAAAGGACACATGGAAAAATGACTAATGCAAGAAAATGACAGTAAATAGCATAGATGTGGAACCTGAAAATACTCAAGTGATTTATAATGTTGGACAGATTTCAAATTGTGTCTATTTTTATGTACTACCATCCACTTAAGATGGTTTTACTGCTCCTTTAGCGAAAGGAGGATAGCTTTCCTTTAACAGTGTTCTACACCTGGATGCCACTGAGAAGCATATGCCACCAAAAACGAAGCCATAAAAATTTAGGTTTTCATTTGTTTTGTGTATCAGGCTAGAAACAACAGTGTTGAACCACGCTGAAGAACAAACAACAGTGCTGCTGAAGCACGCATGCGTGCACATACACACACTCTCAGAGAGTGATGACTAAAGCAACGTAGCAGCAAGGAACTCGGGAAGTTTCAAAGTCAGAAGATGGAAAAGCTGTGCTGTTTCAAAGTGCCCACAAGCATTACAGTTAGATGATCACTGTTTCCATTAGAAATGTGGTCTGTTTCAGAGCTGGGGTTTTTTACCCAACAGTTTACAGTTCCTTAGTGATAACCTGCTTCTTGTGGAAACTTGGCAGGAATGGAGCTACTCCAGAGACACCTTTTTTTAGACAGGCTTAGAAAATAAATTTTAAAAACAGAACAACAACAAAACAAACAAACAAACCTAACAACAACAACAAGAAAAGTTTGTATTAGCTTTTCGTCTCCACATAGAGTAGAAGACATTTCCTATCAGGATTTTCTTCTGTTTCCAAATAAAGTAGGAAGAAACTACTAATCTGTCAGCTAAAGAGGCATAATGAAAACATAAGATTAAAAATGTTATTAAAAGAAAAGTGAATCAACCAGAATGGAAACTGCAACTGTTATAAGAAAAACAGCAGGAAAGAATAATGGGCTACCTGCCACAGCCACAAATATGAGCTACAGTAGTACATACTAAACAAGTAAGTCATGGACTTCTTTATGGAAGAATGGAAAAGTCCATTATGGAATCATTACCATTTATTTGATCTATTCTTCCTTTATGCATCTGCTATTCCTCCCTCAGACAAGCTGCCATATGGCCTGTATGGATCTTTTATGACACCACACCTGCTGTGTTTTTATAACAGGAAGAATACAAGTCTTTCTACATGCCCTGCATTAGATTTGGCATTGTATCTGGCACGGTAGACATGCAGTGACGTAAGAGGGACGGGAATGCTCCTTTAGAAGGAGAAACCTGTTCCGAAAGAGTGATACACGTGATGCACTCTGCCTCATTCCAAAGTTCAACTTGTCAAACATGTAGTGTGGAAATCAAAGAGGAGAAAAACGAAAGCCATGTCAGGACATCCACACAGAAGAGGAAAAAAAAAAGGTAGACACTGTATCGCTGAGCAATTGCAAGGACAAGGCTGGCTGGCAAAGGCAAGTGGTGGGACTAAACAGGGATGACTGTATCCTGACACACTGCTCTTTCAACAGGTAGCCAGGTCATGAGTTTAAAAAACCCAGACATCAAATCAGAGTCATGATTTGTTTCAGGAAGTTAAGAAAAGGAAGAACTGCATCTCTAACTACAAAGACAATTTGGACAGAAGTGAAAAGAGTGTTAGAACTTCTTCCAAGGAAGTCAGAGCAGGTCCACTGAGTTCCCTGAACTCAGGAAATAGAAGCAAAGAGGTAAAGAATGACACAAAACTGACCAAATAATCAAAAGCACAAAAGCAGAAGCAGGAAAAAACATGGGTGACAGAGTCAGTTATCATACTCTGTGTCAGTTATCATACTCTGTGTTTCCACTTGAAGATGGTAGAACGACAGAGCAGATGTTAGAATGGGTTATAGACAACAAGGTCTAATAAGTTTCACCTTCAACAGCTCAGAAATTAGCCAAAGCAATTGATGCAAAAAATACTGCTGACTACTTTTAGAAACTTGTTCAGTGAGATCCAAAAGACTCAGGAACAAAAGAAGCAGCATGATGACACAGAACACTGCGAATAGTCCAAAATACTGATCCTGCAGAGCAACATTTAGATGACCTCTTGTAACTCCAGGTTCTAAGACTTCGATGACCAAAACCAAAAGAGCTTTCATTCAACAGAACAACCACTTGAATAAAATGATTGTTTATAGTTCACCTTATAAAACATTGCCCTTCCATAGCCTAACTACTTAAAGTATCTAGGACTGAGGTCATCAGCTCCTTGCGCTTGTCAATGACCTGTTCTCTGCTTTTACAGAAGAAACTGAATCTGCAAGAGTGAAGAGTTCCTGGCCCTAAAGGAAAATACCATGTTTTAACAACTTCCAGCTAATCTGTTATCTAAATGGCAAAGTATATCAGCTTAGTATCTTTACCTATTTAATTTCTCACTCATTTATTCAATCTATTAGTTTTCCAGCATTATCCCTAGACAAACTTGATACTCATTTCTTCTGGGATATATTGCATTAGACCTTTCTTCATAAATCTGTTATTTCACAGTTATTTTATGTGCCAAGAACAGAAAGGGTTCATTCCAAAAGAAACTGCTGAAAAGCAAGAATGAAAGCATTTGTGTTTTTTTTTCCTCTCATGCTCTGTAGGAGATACATGTTTATTGCTTTTAGTAAGCTAGAACAATACCTCTATTAAAATAATGCTTGTTTTATTTATCCTCTATCTTATTCATGCTAGCTAAACTAAAAATAGTTGTAGTTCAAGTCCCCTAAAATTTCCACAACTCAATTACTACAATAGAATGTGCCAAGTGACAGTAGTATTATTACTCTAAAACCTGGTCCTTCTACTGTGCTATAGTAAAACTAGTGCAACAGGAAACTAGACATAGGCAAGATTATCAAAAGATGTTAGAAGACCAATAACAGAAAGAATTATCTTTCACTGCATAAAGCATGCAGGAGTTGGAATTTCATTTACAGCACTCTACTTGCATGGAAGTTAGCAATACTGAAGAACTTACGTTCTGATATGGAAGCATGCAGGAATTCCTTGGTTCAGAAATGAGAAGGTCTATATTACTGAGTGCTGGGATTCTCATTTACAAACCCCCTCTCCAAATTCTCTTTCGCCCCTACTTTTCCCAAGCACTTTTGCAGGTTTCATTCAATACTATCATATCAAGTATCAGTCTACAAAGCTGAGAGATAATACCACTTATAAATTACAAAGTGTTCATTAAATAAAGGCTCTGCAGGCTGTAGGTGTAAAGCACAGCACTCAGTAAATAAGAAATGGAGCCCTCTGTCAGGTTTTCCAGTGGGTCCTACACATGAAAGATGAAATGAAAGAAAAATCAGACGCAACAGCTTTAAAACTTGAAATTCTTCTATATGTATTTTCCAATGTTGCATTTCTCTAAGTACCTTTCAAATTATGAATCCTCATTCTTAGAAATATTCATGTTTTTCTCACTGAAGGAAAGTTCTCTTATTCATACAAGATCCACATATAAATAAGAGCATGACTTAATGGGCTCGATGCAGAAGATGAACCTTAATAAAGAATAACCAAATGCATGAAACCTGAAAAATGAAAGGTCTAGTCTGTAAATTGAAGTTATGCATAACAGAAAGAAGAAAAAAAATTTCAAAGTAAATGTGGCTTCAAAGTGATACCAACCACATCAAATATCACACGCAGAAAGTGCATGTTCCTCCTTAGTTTAGCAGAAAAGTAGGACATGTGTATCTTCACAGTCCTTAAGACTGACATATGACCAAGCTCATGTCACAAAATAATATTCATAAGGAAACATATTAAGGAAGTAATAAAGAAAGATAAAGCAAGCAAAAAGTTATCACAGCAACAGTAAGCCAAACAGGCAGAAGAATTTTCTGATAAAGGACTGGACCCTCTCCAGAATCGACACCGACCAGTTATAAGTAACGTATTTGGCAGAGATCACTCAGCTGAATACAGAGGTCTGTTTCTTGGCTTGGAAGCCACAAATAATGAAGCATCCTACTACTTTCATAAATGCCTGTTTGGAAAGATACACAGAGAGAGATAAAAGTCACTGAATACTATAGGGACAATTGAGGACTTATCTAAGCTAATATCAGTGTGAAATCTAAAACAAGAATTGAAAGTAATACATACTTGCAACAGAAGTTGCTAAAGCTTTCTCAAAAATATAGCCCAATCCTATATACCTCAGAGTGCAAAACCATATTCATCACACCTCTCATGTTAATGTATCTTTGCCAACTAAGGAGGGAGAAGCAAAAATAATCTATCTTTCAACACCAGTCTAATCAGAAGCCTTTGTTTGGTGGAGAATATACCTACATGGTGCTGTAAAAGCATAGTGAAATCCTTCAACATCTCTAAAGCATACTGTGTTGTACTACACAGGCATAAGCATACACCTACAATTTCCTGCCAGACATACAGACCTCCCTAGTCATTGCTGTGAATGCCAGTTCTTCTGCTATATCTTCAAGAAACAAGAGCACGCAAATTTTATTAATGCTTTTGTCTGAAAAAGCATTTTATTTGTTCAAATTTTTAAAAGAAACAACTCCTTGTAAAAACGTTGATTTCCTACACAAAGCAATTGTTTTTCTGTTAGTGACCTCCACAGAGAAAATAATTTTGATTCAGAAAGTTAGCTGGAATGCTTAAAGCTAGTATTCAGAAAGCTTAGCTCCCTTTTTTCTTTATCACCTGGGTAAAAAGCAACGGATATCAGAAAAAAGAATTATTTCCTTTTCATGTAGTCTAAGTCTTGTCTTCACAAGAGCTACAGAGGACTACAGCTGCCTGAGGACTGGAGGTAAACATTAATGAAGTCTGGCTGATGCTATCAGAGATCAATGCACTACAGTTGGTGTCAGCATTCAAACTACTCACGCTCAGAATTTCGACAGCTTGTTCAACAAAATAAAACCGACCATCTATCAAGCTACTTATTTATGACAACTGCAGAAGAACCAGAGCACAGCAGCGGTACCACTAAAGGTATACAAAGCAAGCATCATAAGCTTACAGAAGATAAACACTAGGCCCCTTTTCCCTCCCTGTGCTACCTCTGTAGCTCTGAAGCTTTCATCCTTAAAAGCCTTCCCTCAAACTTCTCCAGATTATCTCCGGATTATCTTTTATTTACATGATTTCCCGGCACAGCAACGTAAGAAGGTTTCAGTTTCGGTCAACCTGCCTGCAGGAACCACAGCTTCGACCCCAAGAGACACCCACCCCACCCCCGGCCCGTTTCCATGCCGTTCCGCTCCTCGGGAAAGGCGGCGCAAGCACCCACTTTCGCAAGCCCGCCGGCGGCCCAGCACCTGCCCTGTCCCAGATGGGCCCTCGGCCCTGCCACGCTCACAGCAGGAGGCGGCGGCTCTATCCCGCCGCCCTGCCCGGGGACAGCAGCCTTGAGCGGGGCCGCCCTGAGAGACCTGTACCCGCTTCGAGTCGCGCAGCGGGTCCCCTAACTCCCGCGGGCGTTCCTGAGGGCAGACCCCCGCGGAACACCCGCCAGCATGACACGCGTACGCACTGGCCTTCAAGAGCTGACGGAGGCCTGGCTGAGCCGGACGTGCGGAGCGCTGCCCACCCGGCAGCGGCCCGCCGGACACGCGGGGAGAGGCGCTCTAAAAGCACAGCAACCTCCGGGCCGGGGCCGCGCTCCTCCTCACGCACCGCCCCCCACCCGGGAGCGCACACGACGAAAGGAGCTGCCTGGGAGGAACGGGAGGCCCACGGGCCGTCTCGGGCAAAGGACCGCCACCCGCACCGCCGCCTTGGCCTCACCCTCCGTCCGCCACGGCCGCGCTCTCTCACCCGCTTCTTCCACCACGGCTCGCGACTCCGCCAGCAGCCAATCCGCGATCTCCCCGGCACTCCCCTAGCCAATAGCCGCCGCAGCCGCGAGAGGCGGGACCTCGAATGCCCTCCACAAGGCTGCAGCGCGACGACCTACCCAGCAGCCACTGGGCCCGGAGGAGAGGGGTGAAACACCCCAGTGACCGCTGTACCACGTGATCGACCTCCTCCAATAAGAAGGGGCCCCGGAGCGGTTGCCGATCGCTAGCGGGGGGCGGGAGTCTCTCCTAGAGCTACTCTGGAGCCTCAGCGGTAGCTACTGGGGCCCGGCTGCCGGTCGCCAGTCCCCACTAAAGCGCGCAGGGAAGGACAGCGAGTGTTGCTGTGCGAGAGGAGAGTGTGTCTGTGGGACCGGCGGAGCGGCTGCCGGGGCACGGGGCAGCTCGGAAACCCAAGTTCCCCCACGTTGAATGTAGGTGCGGGGGTTGTTTGGGGGGTGTTTGTCCCGGCTCCACCAGGAACCTCACTCGGAAGCTCCTGAACAGAGAAGGTTTAGCTGTGAATGGAGCAGGGAAAGGGGGAAATGAAAAGCCTTGACAGCCAGGGAGTGTGTGGTGTGTGCCTGACCCTTCAAGTAGCGTTAGGGCGCACTGACAGTGAAACACAGGGAGCTTCCCGGGCTTGGGGGTAGGGAGCACCCGCTCCGCGTGTCCAAGCGTCTCCGTGGGGAGATCTGTGCGCTGTGTTGCCTTAGGGCGCGCTTCGCGAACGGTGGATGCGAGTGTTGGCGGCGGCCGCCTATGGACAAACAATAAATTAACGATGAAGTAGTGGCTCCTGTTCCCTTCTTCCCCGCGCCGCCCTCCCGACTACATCTCCCAGCGTGCAGAGCGGCGCCGCTGTCGCGGAGCGCGGTAGCCAATCGTGCATCATCATGAACAAAGCGCCTTGTGAGTGGCGGGAGGCCGTCGGCCTGCCCGCGCCAATCGGGTTGCGGCGTGGTGGGGGGTGCCGGGGTCAGAGCGGGCCCTGCGGGTGGTGTGTGTGCGGAGGGCCCTGCTGCCGGCCTCCTCCCGCTGCTCTCCGCTGGCCAGGACGCGCCGCCCCCGCCGACGATGGAGGCGCGGGGCTGAGCTTCCCGCCCGGCTTCGTCTTTTCCGTCGGTACGGGATGGGGAGGGGAACGGGCCGAGCCGGGGAGGGGAGGGGAGCGCGGTGCGCTGGGGAAGGGCGGGATGGCGGTTGAGAGGGGGTGGTGGCGGGGCTGGCTGAGGTTCCTCCTGTCCTCCCTGGCTGCGACGGCCGGTCGCTGGAGGGCTGTGCCTCCGCCGGGCGAGGGGCCCGGGAGCTGAGCTCCGAGGCCTGGCTAGAGCCGGACTGGGAGATCCGCCGCTTAGGGAACGCTCGGCGTGACAGCGGGGTGTGAGGCTGTGGCGATTCTTCTCCTGGGCCTATCTGAGCGGAGAGAGGGACTGGCAGAGACATCTGTGGTGCCTTTATTAAGCCTTTATCTCAGCGCTGCGAGGAGGTGAAAAGAGGCGGTACCTGACTAACTTCTCTGCTAGGCCCCCAAATTCTAGATAACTTCTTAAAACTTTGCAAACAGCTGAATTGATTTTTTTCATTTAAAAATGCCAGGGATGCTCGTTTTCATAAAAATCGACTGTTGCAGGTAAGAAATTCACTTGTCTCTCTTGTGGCTGAGGAGAGCGAGAGGAAGGATCTGTGGAAGAACATGAGTCTGGCCTAATAGGACAGGAGGGGTGTAAAATTTGGCTTCATGCTTTTTCAGGAGATAAGAGGAAAAAAAAATGCAAAAGGTGATCAGGGTGAAGAAAGTTGTAGGAATGACTGGTGCTCAGGATGCAGAGCTGGAGGTCAGGGACTTTAGTTATCATCAGCTCCCCAGCTGAATGGATTTTTGAAAGTTTTGCATAAGTTCCCATGCCAACTACAGAAAGTAATTAATGAAATATAATAGAGAGTTGTGGTTTGTTTCTTAATTTCAGAGTTGTCTACTTTGGAAATATAAATTATTGCTTATTGATTGATCTCTTGTATCTCCTAGTTGATCTCTCTTGGACTTGGGATAGTAAAAAAAAAAAATATTAGTCTGGAAACTAATTATTGGCATGTAGTTTTCACATGAGCACTCTTCTTCCTGAAGGCAGAACTACTGATATAGAGATTAACGGCATTCTTTCTATGTGAAAGTTTCAGGGATTATCATAACCAAAATACATATTTGTGGTTTGTTGGTTTTGATTAGCACGATTAATTTGTGTTGCTGAAAGGCCTCCTTTCAGTAAGGAAACAATATCATGTGTGTACAATATTGTTTGCTTGGGAAATAATGTTAAAAGAATGTGACCACTTGGAAATTTACTTTGCTTTATGCAGGGGAAAAAAAAAATGAAGAGAGCACTAGCAGTACGTATTTACTCACACTTTTGTGCCTTAAGAAAAATTACTACTTGGTACTGGCAACACCAGGACCACAATTAGTGTTTAGTAGTTTCATAGACAGTTTTCTGAGGGGAAACTATTATTTTTTTTTTGCAGCCAGGTGTAGCATTTTCTCCCATTGAGTAAACCTATGCTTTTGTTGCCTGTTAAGTAGTTACTCCTCATAAAACAGCTCTGGAGTCTGATACTCTCAAGCTCCACGTGTTGTCTTTGAAATTGATGCAGTGGCTTGGACTTCGGCTGGAGCAAGGCATGACGGGCTTGCTTGCTTTTCATTGAGAGGGTGCTAGTGAAAAGGAAGAGAGCAACTCCAAACTCCACCCACTAAAACTGTATGTGCATTTGAATGAATGTAGCTTTGTACTGGTTACTTGCTGTATAGATCCAGGTTGAAGCCAATGTGCACTGGTTTTGATGCAGTGTTAGTATTTTGCTGGCTCTTCTGGTTCATTTCTGTGTAAAATTTGGTTATTGCTAAAGGTGGTCTGAAAATAGATATTTTGACTTGATGTGTGTTTATACAGAAGGATGTTCATAGACTTTCTAGAGTGTCTTGTGAGGAAACTGTGGATTTCTTAGAAATATTTGTCAATAGTATTAAAAAACCCCAGCATAAACACACTCCTGTAAAGGCTGACTGGTCTGAAGTTATGTACAGGGAAGAAATCAAAATACTATTAACCAAACCTACCTGTTCTCTGCAGAGAAAGTTTAGATTTCTGGTTTACAAATGTCAATTCCATCCAGATTCCATAAATTCTAGTCCTTGGGGTTTGTTATACTTTTTATGGGTATAGCAAATCAGTGTCTTTGTGCTTTTGTCTTGTCTGTGTTCTAATTGATCATAGATGTGGTATTAATAATACAGCTTTTTTTTTCTTTTTTCTTCCCAGCAGGTACTTTATATGCATGGTGCAGAAAAAATGAATTCTACTATGAGTGAGGAGCCTGATGCACTATCTGTAGTTAACCAACTCCGAGATCTAGCAGCTGATCCATTGAACAGACGGGCCATTGTTCAGGATCAAGGATGCCTGCCAGGTCTTATTCTGTTTTTGGACCATCCCAACCCTCCAGTTGTTCATTCAGCTTTACTAGTAAGTATTCTGGACCTAAATTTGTTTGTTAGTGGGATGTTTTGTAACTTTGTTAGTATGTCTTTAAAAAAGTAAAACTTTAAAAGAATAGAACGTGGTTATATGTTATGTTAGTAGTCTGTAGGTGTTTGGGGTTTGGTTTTTTTTGAACATGTATTTCAAAAATTGTTTAACACCACTACCACGTTACTCCAGTGGAATTCATAGGGTTTTTTGAAGAGATTCCTTTACTTTGCATTTTTCCCCTAAGACAGTTATTTCACTTTTTGTGTAGAAAAAGGTAAGAACCCCTAAGTCTCTTTCTTAAGATGAAGTTGTTGGTAAATATACACAGTGACTCACATTCATACTGTTTTTAAAAAAAAAAAAAAAACAACCAAACAAAAAACCCCCCAAAAAAACCAAAAACCAAACCAAAACACCCAAAACCCAAACAAAAAAATACCCCCAAAAATAGGGTAATTTAGGTTAGAAATTATCTTCTGGGGTCAGTTAGTCCTACCCCATGCTCAAATTAATTGTACTCACATCATGGCTCAGGGTTGTGTCTGCTTGGTTCTTGAACACTTTGAAGGATGAAGATGCCAAAATATCTCTGGCACCTTGTTCCAGCTTTTGACTACTGTCATGGTATTAAAACTAAACAAAGACATACCCTCCTGCCCCCAACCACAACATAAACAAACAAAAAAGCCTACCAAAAAAAATATCTATTTATGTTCCTTCAATGTTTTGTCAGTTCCTCCTTGTTCTAAATCATAAAGTCACTATTGGGACTGTTCAGCCTTGAGAAGAGAAGACTAAGGGGGACCTAATTAATGTTTACAATTATCTTAAGCAAGGGATGCAGGGGGAATCAGCCAGCCCCTTTTCAGTGGTCTGTGGAGACAGGACAAGGGGCAATGGCTGCAAGTTGGAGCACAGGAAGTTCCGCACCAACATGCGGAGAAACTTTTTCACAGTGAGGGTGACAGAGCACTGGAATAGGCTGCCCAGGGAGGTGGTGGAGTCTCCTTCTCTGGAGATATTCAAGACCCGTCTGGATGCCTATCTCAGTGAAATGTCCTAGGGAGCCTGCTTCGGCAGGGGGTTGGACCCGATGATCTCTCGAGGTCCCTTCCAACCCCTACAATTCTATGATTCTATGATTCTATGATTCTATTTCTCATCCAGGCCCTAAATAATAACTTTTAAAAGTGTATTTTTTATTTGGAAACAGGACAAACAAAAGTCAAGATTTTGTTAAGTCTAATTCAATTGTTCTAATAGATTTTAGTAACTGAAAATCTTATGTGGTGCTCTCTTTTTTGGGGTGTCATTATTGAATTCTAAACAATGTGAAATATTTAATGAGTAGGGAGTTCTGGCTTTTACATAGATGTATACCTTATGCTTTATAACATTAAGAGCTATCTCTACTGTAACTATTTATCATTTGGTTTACTTCACAGTGGATATTAGTCATCTTCTTGGAATTACTTCAGTGTCTCTGATACTCTTCTGGGCTCAGGGAATGAGGTGCCATAATCCAGGAGACCTTTGTCCTGCTAATAGGTTTTTAGGGTAGCCTTGCCATAGCATTTGTCAGACTATTACATTCTTCACTGGAAGAACTTTGCATTGAGGTTATGGTTCTTGGGAATTCGTTGCATTGGTTTTTCTTTCCAGTGCAGTTTCCTTAGGTTGTGATCTTAAAAGAAGATCTTGTTTGGATGTTGTGTTCTTTTTTCCTTCATTTGGGTCTTTGGGCAAGTTATTGCTGCCTACACAAGGTTCAGTAATCAGTCTGTGGCCATCACAAAATTAACTCAACATAAGAAGGAATTTTTGAATTCCTTGAATTGTAGCAGAATCTTTCAGGGAGTGTGTTTTCCTCCTCACGTGTAGTTGTAGTATCTGATTAAGAAGTGGTATATTTTTCTGTAGTTTTCTCTAGTTTTGATTCCAGGAATTCTTTACTGTACACCTCAAATGCTAAAAGCTTTGAATGATTTAAATAGATAAATAAAATTAATCAGAAGTAACCCAGTAAAAATACTTTCATTTTTTTCATTTAAAATTTCGACTACAATTTTAAAAAATAGGACTGTGACTGTAAGTAACTACACTAACATTTCACTCATAAAACATCAAATGTGTCTTTTGTTATTTTGACAATAGTGTATTTTTATATTCCAGTACAGAGATAGTTCTGTTGATTATGGTAAAATTACTTGTGAGCTTAAAACCAACGTGGGTAAGTGTTTTGCTGAACACAGGGTAGACTTAGGTCCGTAACAGTAATCTTTCTTATGCCTTCAGTAGACTGTGATTTAATATGCATAAATGATCTAATTTCTTTGAAGGTGCAGAGCTTTGTGTCTCCCATGGAGGGCAGGGGGAATAGGACTTCCTAGACTTGACAAGTCAGATCACTTAAATTGTTCTGATAACTTTGTCGTTGGTCTTATTTTAGTGGAAGCTGCATTTTTATATGAAGAATATGTAACAGATGGAAAAGAGATGGCCTGTATTTTGACTCAAAGATCTAGCTGTTAAGAGAGACCTTTACCTTCCTAAATTGTCTGGAGGTAGATAAATAAAAATGAGCTTTTTGTGCCAGTAAGGGTACATGTCTTAACATGGAAGTTAGCAGTTCAGAGCTATCATTCAGATATCTCCAATAGTTGGAAACTAAGAAAATAAATGCATCTACAGCTACAATTGTTGATACTCAGGAAATACAAAAACTCCAAATGGGACTTTTGCTCATGCCAGCCAGCTGCCAGACTTTCTCAAAAGGCAATAAAATGGTCTTGAGTTTTACCTAATACCTACTGAAGATGGTTCAGAAAAAAGCCCAGATAATGAGCTCTCTATCTCTGAAGGGATTAAGGAGCATGTTATTTTTAAAGCAGCTATTAAGCAGCGTGGATATTATAGGACTATATTTAAAGAATTGATGCACTTCTAAACCTTGCTGTGTCAAACCCTATTTTATAACAGCTGTATCTGTGCATTGCAGAATTTTGCAAGTGCAGTTCTTGTATGTACATCTATAAAACACTGATTAAAGCACAGTGCACCTTTGGAGGTTACTTCTAAGAAAACTTTGTCAGCACTGACAGGAGAAAGGTGTCTCATGAAAAGGGCTGACATTTTAAGTGGGGGAGGATCATGTTAGGAGAAGCATGCAAATACACAGGTCCTGGCTGGTGTTAGCAACATGAAGTTGTGCCAAGAGTCCACCTTGAAAGTCAAATAAACAAAACCTTGGGCAAGAAATAAATGTAAACTCCCAGTGTCAGTAACAGTAACAATAACCTAAAGCAGCTTGCTGCTGCTTGTATTTTTATTCCAGCATGGAGTGATGAATACTGCAATTAGTCTTCAGAAGATTATAAATGTATTAGACATCTTTCTGTGACCAGTAGAAACTTGGTGGTAAGTTTTCTAGTACTGGGGTAGCCCATAGAATTGCTTTAAATTATAATAGAAGCACAGTGCATAAAAACTACTTTAGACCTTAGATCACATCAATGTTTATTGGAAGGGACTTCTGGAAGCCAATTCACTTCACCTTCCTGCCTGAATTGGGACTGTCACCAACACTCAGGTCAGTTGTAGCTTTGTCTCGTTGGTTTTGCAATCCCCCTAGGTCATCTGTTCCAGTGTTGAACTCCCTGCATAGTGAAAATAATTTTTTGTCATATCTGATCTGAACTTCCCAAGCTGCAGTCTGTGGTTGCTCCCCTGTTGTTACCTTGTCTGCTATTATAGAGGAAAGGTTGGCTCAGTCATCTTTGTAAAGGCTTTAGAGTAGTTGTAGACAGCTGTTAGTGTCCCGTAGACTCTCTTAGCTGGTATAAAGAAAATCTTTTCTCATAGATTAGATATTCTATGCTTTCTGTGTATTTATAATAATAGAACAGATTCTTTCATGTTTACAGTAGGTGATAACATGTTTTATATTCCTACTAGAACTTGGATTGTGGATGTTTTGCTGTTGTATGCTAAAAAATAAAGTATGATAGCGTACTGAAGGTATTGGTGATTTGCTGTGGTCCTCTTTCTTTCAGGCTCTCCGATACCTGGCAGAGTGCCGTGCCAACAGAGAAAAGATGAAGAGTGAATTGGGTATGATGCTCAGCTTACAGAATGTAATACAGAAGTAAGTTTATGCTGGATCCAAAGACAGTGCAAACATTCTGATGCAAAGTAAAGCTTAAGACTATGAACTTGTAGAGAAAATTTTAAGTATCATGTTTTTCCTTGTTTGAGGCTATGTGGCTGCAAACAATGGTTTTAGTTTTATAGTATAGCAAAAGTCTTAGACTAATCTACAAGAAATATTCATTTGAAAGTAATTTTCCAAACAACAAATTTCTTGCCCTTGTTACAGATAATGAATTTTGTCTCTTCCCTTTAGGTTCTCCTACAAAGCTTCTCACCATTGTTTAAGGGTGCCTTGCACTAGTGCATTTAATGAAATTGGTTGGCATCTGTCTCAGATGCTCTTTGAATCCCAGCTTTGGAAAGGGAAATTGTGTATGCAATGTATTTGTTTCAATGTATTTTTAAAGGTGTAGTGAGGGAAACATCTTGCAGCTGGAGTAGAAGTTAATAAGGTTTGTAGTGGTCTCTAATTTCCTTGCAGAATGCCTCAGCTGGGTTATATGTCAAACTGTAAATGTCGCATTTTAAGATTGCTAACTGTTAAGTCTCAAATACTGGATTGTGTGTGGGTATATGCATACTGGAGATGCACATCTGCAATTAATAGAAATTAATGTGAACTAAGGTGAATCATCATTAGCAAAACAAACCAAAACAACCTCCTTCAAAGATCAGTGTGTCACGGCAAAAAATAATTTGCCATCAAGTAATCAAAAGGTGATTATGCAGTTTGATAGTGTTCTAGTTAACTGGACTTTTCAGATGTGAGAGACTGCTCCATGGAGGAGGAGAAAAGCCACACTGCTGCAGAGTTTAGATGTTTAAAACAATTATTTAGAAAAGGATGAAGCACAAGTGAAATTGTATATTAAAGATTCAAGTGGAAAGCTCTTGAATCTTTAATGCTGAATCTCTAATGTATCACTTGCAGTGTAAGTTACAAGTTTCTATGAGGCAAAACACAAGGCTAGGCTGCGCTAGTTCCTTTATCCCATAGCCCCTCTAGGTTTTGGTGGTGTATCTTTTGTTGTTGTATCTCTCTCTCTGACACTGCTTATCTGAAGGTGTGATCCTGAAGAACTGGAGGGGGAATTCTGATCTGTACACAAGTCCCATGTGATACGTGATCTAAGAAAGAATTAAACTGTTTACCTTTAAGTACTTTTAACTCTGCTGAAACTAACAAGATTATGTATTGGAATGAAATTCAGCATTATGCCTAAATGTCAACTTGTTATTCAGTAGTTCCCCAGAAAGATTTAAAACCAGTGTTTTCAATAGGGTGATGAGCTACATGACTAGAATTCAGAAGAAAATAGTTCTCTTATTTATTTTTTGCTTGTGTGTTTAGAATAATGCAATAATTATGAATTTTTAAAATGATAGGTGTTTTTAGTAGGATGTATGGGAGGAAAATGGAATTAAGTCTTACAGTATTCACCTTTTTAAGGACAAGTGTAATTCAGGTAAAATATACAGAAGCCTTTGCTTGCTACTTTTATGATTATAATAACAAATGTTTAGGTAATGAGGCACGTATTTCAGAAGAACATACTTTCAGTATAGATTATATGTCTATTTAGAGCACAGGGACATCCTTAAGAAGTTATTCAAAGGGACACAGTAGTTCATTGTCAGTCTCTGTAGTTTACAAATATTATTTGGGAAACAGTCATGATTAAAACTTTTGTTGAAAGAATTTTATGGAAACCTTTTCAACAGAATTTTTTTCAGTTTCAAGGACCGAAAGAGTGTGAAGTTCAGAAACGTGCAGAAGAGGAGAGATAAGTCAGTAAAAACTAGAAATCTTGTAGGTGTTCTTTTTTTCTAGATAGCTCTTTGGCAAGAGGAAGAACATGGATTTGATTTGTATGCCTGTAACATTTGGGAAGTGTGATATCATGAAAATTTAAATGCATAGCATCTTCAAACACAAGACTTTGTCATGTGCTTGTCAGGATTTTAGGCTTTAATGTTGACAGGAAATGCTGAAGCTAAGTTTTGTATTGCCTGCAGAAATATGGAGAAAGATGGTAGAAAAGTGCTGAGAAGATAGATGTAGAATTATTTTTACCACGAAAAACCAGTCATTTTGGTTGGTTTTTGTTTGGTTTTGGGTTTTTTTGTTAGGAAGTCTAGGGAGAAGACAAGGTCTCTACCTTCTGCAGTTGTGCTTTACAAATTGCAGGGTGTAGCACTTAATCTGATTTCAGTTTACCTGAAGGTACTGTAGTCCTTTGAGTTGAAACCAAACATTAATAAATGCTGTGGTCGTAGTGACTTCATGCTGTGGATTCCAGTGTGCTTTCCAGAATACGTGTACCTAGCTCATCACTGTATGGGTCATATTGAACAGTTCATTATTTCCACAGTTTCATTTGGGGCTTCTATTTTTTTTTTTTTTGGTGAAATGCTGTTAAAATGCTAACAAAACATACAAGGAGATACAAAATTCTGCTTTTCCAGTTAGTGCACAGTTCTTCCAAGTAAGACAGAACCCAGCATCTTCTGGAGCAGAACTTGGAGTCACTGGCATTTTGGTCTTGACAGGTTAAGCATATGATGTGGTCTGAATCTTTCCCTTTCACCAAGGCTTTTGTAACTCTGACTGTTCACTTTCCTTGACTTCTCACTTAGCTAAATACTATCCAGTAGCTTTCCCTCTTCAGCACCAAATCCTGACAAACTGTATTCTTCCACTGGTGAAGCTGTGTTGTGTCTTTTCAAGCAGTGAAACCAAGCTTGCGTGCACAGAGGCAAGCTGCAAACTGA
Source organism: Hypotaenidia okinawae (assembly GCA_027925045.1). Lineage (NCBI taxonomy): Eukaryota > Metazoa > Chordata > Aves > Gruiformes > Rallidae > Hypotaenidia > Hypotaenidia okinawae. The sequence goes on along the minus strand of BSDF01000002.1, from coordinate 126,676,689 downwards.
GGATTTGTCATACTTCAGGCTGAAGTTGATGTTCAACAGTGCTGAACTGACACTGTGCTTAGGAAGTCAAGAGTTTTGTTTAGAATTCCAGCTCTCTCTTCCTTTCAGTTATGTAAACCCTGAAATTTGAGGGCTTTTCTCATTGTGCGAGTGTTTTTTTTAAAAGCCTTGAAAGTCTCTGAGAGACCTCAGATTCAGGTGTGGAATTTCTTGTTGTAACCTGCCTGCAGCTAACCAGTCCAACAGATCTTTAGATGATTGATACCCTCAACCAGAAAATAGTTGGAGTTGGTTTGCTACTTACAATTTCTTGTACTAGTAGGTGGGACTCTCAGGCACAGGCCAAAATCCTTTTGTTGGAAGTAACGTGTGACCAATAGGAGGAGAAGACAGTGCTTTTTTAAACTCATTATCATGAAGGTAAAGTATTACTTCATAAGACTACTGAGGATGAGAGTTGAAAGTGAGTGCCACCTGTTTATCTAGAGATTAGCAGTAATTAGACTTTGTACTGCATCATGGAAAATAGGAAATACTTGAGATGTATCCAAGTTTAACTGCAGTTTTTCAATGTACTTTAATGTTTCATTAAATGACTTACCAGTCCTCCAGTATTATCTGTTCAGATTTTTGGTATTTGTTTATAAAAAGCATTATAGCTCATTTGTGAAAATAATTTTCCTGCTTAAAATGAATGTTTGCCTGACTCCTTAGTTGATGCTACCTTTCACTTAAGGAGTAAAGGATCATAGAATCATAGAATCATAGAATTGTAGGGGTTGGAAGGGACCTCGAGAGATCATCGGGTCCAACCCCCTGCCAAAGCAGCTCCCTAGGACATTTCACTGAGATAGGCATCCAGACGGGTCTTGAATATCTCCAGAGAAGGAGACTCCACCACCTCCCTGGGCAGCCTGTCCCAGGGCTCTGTCACCCTCACTGTGAAAAAGTTTCTCCGCATGTTGGTGCGGAACTTCCTATGCTCCAACTTGCAGCCATTGCCCCTTGTCCTGTCTCCACAAACCACTGAAAAGGGGCTGGCTGATTCCCCCTGCATCCCTTGCTTAAGATAATTGTAAACATTAATTAGGTCTCCCCTTAGTCTTCTCTTCTCAAGGCTGAACAGTCCCAATCTTCTCAGCCTTTCCTCATAGGGGAGATGCTCCAGGCCCTTAATCATCTTCGTAGCCCTTCTTTGGACTCTCCCCAGGAGATCCCTGTCCTTTTTATACCAGGGAGCCCAGAACTGGACACAATACTCCAGGTGGGGCCTGACCAGGGCAGAGTAGAGCGGGAGGATCACCTCCCTTGACCTGCTGGCTACACTCCTCCTGATGCACCCCAGGATCCCATTGGCTCTCTTAGCCACCGAGGCACACTGCTGGCTCATGGCCAACCTGTCATCCACCAGGACCCCCAAGTCCTTCTCCACTGAGCTCTTCTCCAGCAGGTCATCCCCCAGCCTGTACTGATACAAACGGTTGTTCCTTCCCAGGTGCAAGACTTTACACTTGCTTTTGTTAAACCTCATCTGGTTTCTTACTGCCCAGCTCTCCAGCCTGTCCAGGTCTCGCTGGATGGATTGGTTTGAGGTTCACTGTGACAGTATTTTTTTCAAGATGTATGAGCGCTAGTTTTTTCTAACAGAAGAGTAACAGATTTTAGATGTAGAGCCTGGAGCTTATAGGCTCTAGAGCAGAACTATGAAATGTCAGCTCTGAGGGATACAGAATAAAAATGTGAAGGCAGTGAGATATTTATATATTTAGGATTTTTCTTGAGTCTGAACTTGATTTGGAACACGTATGACTTTGAGATACGTCATATGAAAGGCTTTATACCCTTCTGCATTTGCTAGGACATATGAGAAGCTGTTCAAGTTTCACAGAATACTTCAAATGTACTTTCAACTATAAAAATTTCTGCTGCCCTATTCTATGCTTGCTGTTTTTTCCTTAGCAGGGCAGATTTCTTATTTGTTCATCCACATCTGCTTATTAAGTGAAGCTGGATGCATCTTTCAGTGTTACAAGCTAGGGAGCAGTAGCTGTGTTGGAAAGAAATCAGACCTTTAAAACCCCTACCTGTAGTTTCCAATCTTTGCTTTTTGATGGCTGCTGCTGCTTTATTGCTATCACAAAAATGTTTCATTCCCTTGCCAGGTGACTGAAGAACTTTAAGTGTGTGTGTAGAAGTATTTGTGCAAGAGAGGGGAAGTTGAGGCACCTTGCAGAATGGGGTTTCATTGTATTGCAGCAGCCATCAGCAGTTATTCAATATTGAAAACCGGTTTAGTTGCTGGCTTTGAGTTGTATGGAGGACTTAATGTGTCCGTATGGACTTTATAAAATGTTATTAGCAGCTTCCTGAATTAAAATTAATTAGAATTTATAGCCTACAAGGAAATATACTAATTTGTGTTCAGAGTGAAAGTGACTTCTGATGGACAGTAAAGGTCAAAGTTCATAATTTTTCATAATCTTTATGAGCAGCATAATGGTACTGTTTAAATATAACATGAATTTAAAAAACATGCAAAACCGATGGAGAGTCAATATAGCAAATAGCTCTTACTATGGAATGGCAAATTACTGAGAGTAAAATTCCAATTACTTAGCTAAAAGAGCTTCTCAAGATAGTCTTTCTTTGCCAGGGTGTCAGATTTAACAAGCTGAACTAAATCCAGTGCATTAATCAGCTCTTCCAATTTATTACTTGCCTAAGAAGATTAGGGCAATTAATATGTGTTTAATTAGAGTCCCTTGCATATCTGGTAAAATACATGCAGTCTATAATTGCTGACTTCTTACTCAATTTTAATTTTTGGTAGTCTTAATTACCTATATTTTTTTGAAAATGTAATTATTCGCTGAAACCAGCAAGTTTAAATTTATGATGTCTGAAAAAGAAAAAAGCCAAGTATTTCAGGTAGTATTTGCTGAAGTTAAACTGGTAGAGATATAGTACCACAGTTTTAATATTTTTTGTTATGTAACATACCTTTTTTTTTTCTTTTGTGAGGGGGAATGGTTGGGGAAAGACAGGGCAAAGGCCGTGGATTAATTAGAAAGGAAGCAAGATACATATTTAAGGGGATGTCTGATGGTGAAGGGGATGTTGCCATATCATAACTGGTTTAAAGATAATACTTTTTGAGAAATTATAGCTAAGAAAGCCTGTAAACTTTTAATATTTACTGCATTTACACTTTTATGCTATTGATTGGAATTCTGATCTGCAAAAGAGAAGAAAATAGCTTTTTTTACAGACTGCAGAGATTTTATTTTCTTATACCTGAGTAATAATAATTTTGTAATCCTTTGTATGTAGGGATAAAATTGAGAAACAGTTGAGATTGGGTAATGGGAAGTATGATTCTGTTGCCTAATTGTTCTTGGACTCTGCTGTACTTGTGATTGTGTACTGAGAAGTTGCTCTTTTTTTCTTTTTTTTTTTTTTTGAGAAAAATGTGTTTATCCAATGTCTTAAATGTTCCTGTGAGCAGGAGATTCCAAAACTTTGTTTTTAGAAATGATTTACAAATTGCAGTGTATCACCTGGAACAAGGGTAATACACACATATCTCTCTCTATTCCATGTTAACTTTCCTGGCCTTTCCTTTCCCTTTATTTTCCCAAGCCTCCTTGTTTTACCTTCACTGTTAACAGCTTGCCTATTAGAAGGTAAGAGCTTTTAGGACATTACAGCATTGGTTACCAGTGCATCTGTTCAGTGCTGTAGCAGTATGCTTTTAATAATAGATGGTCACAGCAGGAAGACATCTGCAGGCTGTTTTGTTCAGCATTGTTAAGCAAAGAGGCTTCATAGCCCCCTCCCACACCCCTAGCTTCTTCAAGGAATGTTTTCATTGTATATTTTGTTAATCTGACAAGTTGCAGAAATAGATTGTTTTTTGAAGTTATTTTTGAAAATTCATCCTCTGCCAAAACCCCTCCAATGAAGTATTAGGAAACATCAGTATGTCCTCTTTAAATACAGCATTTTATTTGTTCTAAGTGGCTGAATGCTCCTTTTTTCTGTCAAATGGGTTTGTGGTATTTGGAGGACATTATATATAGCATGGAGGGGAGAGGATGGAGAGGCTGGAAAGATGGACATTGTAAGAATAGCCAGTCCAAGGCTTGACTGCCAACCATTCAAGTGTAAAGAGTCATTTAAATGGTGAAATATTAATGTGGATTTATACTTTGCAGGGGTTAATAGCTTATCAGTCATATAAATAAACACTTCTAAAAGTTTATTAGGAGAGCTGCAGTTCAGGATGAGTTTATTGGGTTTGTTTATAGAACTGGTCACTGAGAAAAATATGAAAACATAACCAAATGGGTCTGCCTTTTGCTCTACAAGATGTACTTGGTCATTTTACATTTATTATCATGTGGTGAGTGTTTTTGGGAAGTTTTTGTTTTGGTTTTTTTTAACTTCAAAATGTCTGCAGTCTAAGAATGCATTACAAAGCCATTGTTTCTTCTTGCATGCAACTTACTTGCCTAGTGAGCTCTAAGGTCAGTGCTGTTTCTGTACTTAACAGTTTAGGTCATTGTCAACCTCTAGGTTTGGCTTTTGTGTGTTAGGGGTTTGGTTTTTTGTTTGTTTGTTTGACATTCTGTCCTGTATCTGTAATTCCTACCAGTAACATTCCACTCAGTATCTGGGATCTGTATCAGGACTGTTGTCTGGGTGGCTTTTGGTGTTCTGATGGTCCAGTGTAATTTGGGTACTGCACATCCATAGACTTTCTAGTATGCCAGTCCAATAGCTGGGAAGAAATTGGCTGGGAATTTAGAAAATGAGCCTGTAGCTTTTCATTATAGGCAAAAAGTGTTATGATGAGTGCTGCAGAATAAAAAAAGAGAACTGTGAAACACTGGGGAAAAAAAAAGTGAAGTGCAAAATAACTTTAATAAAAATACATATATTTGGAAGACTTTTGTGTGTAATGACTTGGCCAGTTTTTTCTTTGTTTAGAAACTGGTTGGAGCAGGGAGTTAAGTCTTATTCTAGAAAGCAGTGCAAGCTTAGGTGGCTTTACTTCATGTTTTATCCTGCAGACTTTATACTAAAATAAACAGGGGACTCTGAGAAACGTTGTCATTTTTGAGTATTAAAAAAAGTAGTGGTTTATGGAGCATGGCACAATATGTTAAAAAAAAATCCAAATTGGCATTTAAATAAGTGCTGACTGTATGGTAAGAAAACAAAATGAAAAAATCATGCTGAACTCGGTGTCTCGAGTCCTGTCTGACGTGGTGGGTGCCAAAAGGCAAGTGTCATCTTCTTGTGGCAGGAGTCAGTACTGAGATGCAAGGGAGAGATTTTTAAGTGGGTTGTTGGAAGAGTCAGAAGTAGTAATGGCACACAGGGTGCCTTTAACACTTGGTAAACCTTGTCATCATCTGGTGTTGAAAGCATTTGAGGGATACAGTGACCTTCACTGGTTGCTATTGAGTTTACAAGAAAAAGCGCTGAGGTGGGTTCTGGGATACATTGACTTTTTCTGACAGCTTACTAAAATAAAGAGCAAATGAGACTCAAGGTGCTTTGGAATAAAAGAAGCAAGTTGTGTTTTGAAATATTTAATACTTAGCACAGGTGTGGATTGGCAGTACTGTAGGCTGGAGACGTCTATGAAAAGAGAATTGATAGATACTTAGCACTGTGAAGTTTCTGATCTTTCCTTGCTGGTATCATATGTCTGCTTTTAGGTTATGGTGAATATGTCCACAGATGATGCTTGTCCTTGGATTTTTACCTTTATGCTCCTTTCTTCTTATTTTTTTTTTATGAATGCTGTTCAAGCAAGAAACACAGGTGCTGGTGTGTGCTTAGAACTTAGAGCTTCACATGGGTATTACAGACAGTATGTGCCAACAAAGGGAAATTCCTCAAACACTACTAATGATGAAATTGTCTTCATTTGCAGTTCTGGAATGGAGCTGTTATTTCAGAAGAAAGTGAATTTTACTCTGGAACAACTAATGCAAAGTGAATATGTTGTTCTGAATATGTTGTTTAGGAATGTCTTTTATACTTAGCTGTTTTTATACTTAGCTGTTTTGCAGTACCTTTTACAGTATCTTTTTCTATGAGATTTCCATTACATTTTGCAGGTAGGAAGTCCTATGTAGCAACTTGGAACAAATTTAAAGTTTTAGCCCATTTTGTAATTACATAGTTACATCATCAATTTCACATGACTTTTTTTAAAAACTGGTGTGTGCCTCAGTCTATTTTGTGTGACTGCTGTCCATTTGGCTAGCAGTGAAACTGCTAATATTGATACACTTTAAAAAAAAATCTCCATTGCCAACAAGTAAGTACTTCAAGACTACACAAATAAGGTGTTTAAATAGTTGTTTTCAAAGTTACCTACTTGAAGTCTGCCAAATAGATGAATATTAAGCATATTGGCAAATGTCACATACAAAGCTTAGACACAGATAAGCCTATATAGACTAAATGTGCATATTTTCAATTTTTTGTCCCTGTGGTACACATTGGTGCTGTAGTTTAATTCTCATTACTCACACAGGATTTGTTTTGGGAAGCCCTGATGTGTAAGTTTGTAAAGGTGGGGTTTTTTTAAACTTTCTCCAGTACATTTCAGGGAAATAATCAGATGAAGCTTCTCAAAACTAAAACAAACTGTGGGGGTTTTTTTTTAAGACACAAAAAATTTTTTTACAATAATTATATACCTTCATCATATATTATTATATAATTTACTTAATGCTGTTAGTGTAGGGGCAATGCAGGAAGTTGTATTTCACTTCCTTCAGGATGTTCCTAAAATGCAGAGCCTAATTCCAGCCTTACCAATACTTGCACCTGATGGCCACAGCATTGTTACCAGGAAGGACTGGCTTTTTAATTACAGTATTTGGTAACTTTTACTGGAAAAGACTGGAGAGAGTTGTTACCCATAAGAATATTATTTTTTTTAACCCCAGTGCAATTTGTTGAGGCCGTATAATAAACATTATTTCTGCTATATAAATCCATTAAATGATTACTGTTCATTAGCAGGCAAGATGTTGGAACTAGCTGCTGTTAAATTCAACATGGAGCTTGTGTCTGTTATGCAGACTCGTCTAGCAAATGCTACTCTGAAGCCTTTTGAGTTTAGTTGACTAACAGGCCCTGATTTTTTATTTTTTTTTCTTTTGAGATGGAGAATATGTCCATATGGTAGATACCAAGCTGTGGAAGATCAAAAGTTATCTTCCATTTAGCATATAAATAGCAAGAGTTAAACAAAATTGGATGAATAGCTGGGTTAAACATATGGCATATGTTCAAATCTGTTATCCCATTCTTCAAAGTTCGTTTTCTTCTTGTGATCAGAGGACAATGGAATGAAACAGGAAAATGTTCTGAGCATGGGTAATCGCTCACTTTGCTGGATGTTCAAGATTATATCACAGTTGCTGATTTTATAGCAGTTAATGGGATTACACTGTGATTTTACTCAGATTTGCAATTTATATTTAACCCTTTTTTTCAGCATACTTCAGAAAATCATGATGTTTACATTGAGTCTCTTTAAAAATTTCCTGGATCAGTGGGCATATGTCTTAAATTGAACCGGGAAATTCAATCCTCGCTCCTAATTTGAGTGAGGTATCTCTTGTTTGGTACAAAATCAACTTAAAGACATAGGTTTTTGCCTCCAAACTTTTTTCAGCTTAGTGTCTCCTGGTCAAACTGTCACAGCTAGTAGTGTGAGTAGAGTCTGGAAGACTTGCCAAGTGGGAGGCATCTCGCAGGTCTAGAAAGTGTTCTAGGAAAGTCTGCCTGACCTTGCCTTGTTTCCATGGTGCGACAGCCTTGGAGTAAATAACGGTGACATGCAGCTAGCACATGCTTGATGCCATTGGTGTGCAGTCACATAACACAACTGCAGCCAGGCTTTGCTTAGATTCATCAAGCAGTCCAGCTGCCTTTTTTTATTTGGGGTTTCATAGTACTGCAGCTCAGTGTATTGCTTTAAGTCTACATGCTTTTACCTATTCTGTGCCTATAAGGTATTTTTTGTATTGTTAACTCACTACTGCTATGTTGGATACGTTCTTTTTGGCTAACACAGGGATCCTGCTGTCTAATATACTTCAGGATTTTTATTTCTTCCTTTTAAGAAAGCAGGTGGTAATCCTTATTGTCAGCTGCTCTTTACTGGGAGTTCTGGGGCTGGAGGGACCTGAGGTGTACTGTGCTGGGTAGCATGGTGATTACACTGTGCCATGACTGTAAGGAAGTGTGGGCTGAAGTAATGCTCTTTTTCAGATTGTTTTCAAATTACTTGACCGGTTCTTGGAATGAGTCAGGAGAGCAGCCATATGCTTGTGAGCTCACCGTATCATCAGATGCACTAAAAGCTCACAAGAAAGAGCAGCATTCTTGGAGATAAGAGAGAATCTTGCCCTGGCACTGGAGCAGAACAGCCATAAAACCAGCCAGATCAGATAACTGTCTTGAAACAGATTGCTTTTTCTCTAATACTATGCTCTTTCTTTAGGCTTGTCATTCATGCTCAAACTCTTCATCAAAACCATGTCAATCACTGTGTCTCACTTCTAGAATCAAGGATTAGTGATTTCCCTACCCCCTTACAAAATGTAGCAATTCTTTGCAGCTTACAACTCCCTTTAGTTATTGCTAGAGACAATTCTTGTCTTTAAATACAGGAAGAACGGGCTCTGAAAGAAATTGGTCACCTGGAAACAGCCATCAATGGCCTTAAGGCATAGTTGATACGAATATCAATTTGTTGCCCATTTTTTAACCATAATTAAATCAAATACTAAATCTCTACTGTAAAGTATATGTTTTAAGGTTTCTAATACATTTACCTAACAGTACATGTAGATAGAATGCATGTCAATCCATTAAGTTCTTACTTGTGCTTTTTGTATCATATAAGATATCATGTCTATTGCAGCAAATGAGGCTTGTTACAGAAATAAAATGATAGTCAAAAATACCACTACATAGGATCCTAGGGGAAATCATTAGTTCTGTCTTATAGATACTTGTATGTATAAAAAGGATTGGGATCAAAAGAAAATATCTATTTCTATGTGATCATATGTTTTCTCAAAATTTTTGGAAAGGTACTTAGGTAATTTTGAAGAAAAATGATGCATTCATTTGTTACATCTTACTGACTTAGGATCTTTCTGTGATAGTACTACAACGTAAATCAGAGTTGTTTTTTCTTTTAATTCATGAGTACATTATTTAGTATGGGATTCAGCTGACATCTTGACAAATACCTGAACCTTAACTTGGATAATAAAGACATTTTTATTTTTCTAACTTAATATTTGTTAGACTTGAATTGTGTGGTAGATTTAAAACAAAAACAAACAAACCCACCCTCCCCCCCAAACCCCTCACAACCAAAAAAAAAAATCCCCTGTGGTTTAAGGTAGTATTTTTCCATTAGTATGTAAAACTCCTTGAGTTGTTACTAAAGCAAATTTTACCTGAACTGACTTTAAAAGCTTGAAGTATATTTCTGTAGTTTTGTGGGTTGGGTTAACCTTTCATTCACCACTGCTAGCTTTCTTCTTTTGCAAACCTGCTCTTAATTTTTCTGTGTTGGTTCCCCAAGTACTTGTGAGCAGGAACATAGCGATGAGCCATACAATGCATGTCCACCTCTCCTGGTCAGCTGTGACACGGCCTTTCCCTGTGCGTTGTGAGGCTCTGTGCCATGCTCCCTCACTTACAGGGCCATGCATACCAAAAATACGTGTTGTACAGACACTCTGTTATGTGCAAGTGTCTGTTACATGTGTATAGGTGCTATACTGCAACTGTACAGCTCTTGGGTATCATTTTCCTTGCTTGTGTCTTAACAGAGTTTCAGGGAGTAGACTGTTCTGTGATAGAAAGAATCAACCTCTAGTTGCTCTCTTCGCACAGAGGTTTCTCAGCCCCGTGTAGGTAATGAGCTGTAGGCCTGCTCCATGAATCATGAGGTGTAAGTGATGCCCCCTTCTAAAGATAGAAGTTGAGTATGTCTTTGCATCTCTTGTTCCTGAGCAACCCTGGGGAAAAAGGTATAATGGTACAAGGCTGAAACTGGTCCCTGGATTACAAATTGAGTAGTCTGGAACTACTTCAGATTTGGTTAAGGTAGAGAGTAAAAATGTAAACTCCTGAGCGAGCTTATATACACTGACATTTTGATGTATGCTGTGAAACTTGAGATAGCAGTACTTCTTGGGTACTCCTGTGTGATCTCATTTTTGGCTCTGTACTAAATTTATGGTGATTGTGCTAAGCAAAATCCTGAAGAAGTCCTGTAGGGAGAAAACTTGCAGCAGTGTTTTCCTAAAATCATTGTAATGTTTGAACCAGTAAACTATTGGATTTTTAAGCTTTGTATTAAAAGTTCCTAAATTGTTTTTCTAATTAGGTCAGTAACTTTTCCTTAATGACTGTGGTTAGTAAGGTAGTGCTATAAACTAAGGTGAAAACACTTGAAATACCATTGGCAAATTGTCTTAATGATTTTGAGAATGAAGGCTTCTGTTTTCCAGTCTTTTCTAGTCTTTTCTTTAGCTTATGATGCCTTAAGGCAAAACAATTTAGGACTGAACAGTAAACTGTAAGTCTAAATATGGGACCAGGAAATTTCTGACGTCAAAGCAGAATTAACACAGGTGTTTATATTTTAGCCTTTCTAATTAGCAGGTAATTAGAGGTATGTAAGCTGTCATGCAAAACTATTTGAAAAACAATACAAAGATTTTGGAGAAGAATTAAGTATATTACTGCTTGACTTACAGAAAAGCCTAACTTCTAAAATACCTTTAACCTGAAAAAATATATATCCACAAGTAGATTAAAATGGATATGCTCCATGTACATTGCTATTTAAATTTATGTAATGACTTCTCAATTTCTAATGCATTCACAGATTCATGGAACAGTTGAGGTTAGAAGGGACCTCTGGGGTCATCTGGTCCAACCTCTCTACTCAGGCAGGGTCACCTAAACCACATTGCCCAGGTCCATGCCCAGACAGCTTTTGAATATCTCCAAGGATGGTGACTCTGCAACCTCCCTGGGCTACCCGTGCAAGTTCTTGGTCACTCTCACAGTGAAAAAGTGTTTCCTGATGTTCAGAGGAAGCCTCCTGTGTGTCAGTTTGTTCCTTTTGCCTCTAATTCTATCCCTGGGCACCACTGGCTCTGTCTTCATTGCACCCTTCTCAGTTATTTATACAGATTGATAAGATCCCCCTGAGCCTGCTCTTCTCCAGGCTGAACAGTCCCAGCTCTCTCAGCCTTTCCTCATCAGCCCCTTATGCATCTTCCTGGCCCTTTGTTGGACTCTGTAGCATGTTCATCTCTCTTCTGTAGTGCTGGGGAGACCAGAGCTGGAGACAGTACTCAAGGGACTGCTTCAGTAGAGCTGAATAGTGGGTCAGAAACACCTCCCTTCACCTGCTGGCAGTACTTCTCCTAATGCAGTCCAGGACACCATTAGCTGCCTTTGTTGCAGGGGCACATTATTGAGTCATGTTGAACTTCATGTCTTCCAGAACCCCCAGGTCTTTCTCTGCCAAGCTGGTAAGCCCCAGCCTGTGCTGGTGCTGGGTTGTTCCTCCCAAGGGGCAGGGATTTGCACTTCCCCTTGTTGAACTTCATGAGGTTTCTATCAGCCTATTTCTCCAGCCTGTAGAATGGCAGAACAACCCCCTGCTGTACTAGCCGCTCCTGTGTGTTTTGTGTCATCTGCAGACTTGCTGATGCTCCACTCTGCCCCATCATCCATCCATATTGTTAAAGGAAGATATTAAACAGGATTGGACACCATATTGACCCATGAAATGCATTGCTAGATATTGGCCTTCAGCTACATTTCAGGACCCCGATCACCACTTTCTAGCCTGGCCATCCAGCCAGTTATCAGTCCACCATGCTATCCACTCCATCAGCTTCTCTATGAGGACTGTATAGGAGACAATGTCAAAAGACAATATCCACTGCTGTCCCTTCATCTGTGAAGCCAGTAATTTGATTGCAGAAGGCTCTCAGGGTGGTCAGGCATGACTTCCTTTTTGTGAATCCATGCCTGTTCTTCCTGGTCACCTTCTTGTCCTTGATGTGCCTGTAAGGCATGGTTTTCAGTATGTTCCATCACTTTTTGTGGGGTGGAAGTGAATGTTTGGTGACTATCAAGAGCCTTGAAATTTAATGAATGAGTAATTAACTGTCATCTTATTGTGGGAGGCGGACAAACTGAGGAAGTTCAGCCAAAAGGAGCATCAGTGTAGAAGTAAGACTTTTGGAAATTAATGACACAAATCTCCTTTTGATAGAATCTGGGATGTAATTGAATCTCTGGCAAAGAAAGATGCCCTCTTTAATTTGAAAGCCTCCTGTCTCTAGGTTATAAACCCAGTAGAAGCACTTTAATGAAATGCTGTTCTGGTGTGTGTGTGTTGTCTGTTTGGCTAACGTGTCTTCAGAGAGCAATGGATGCCACCAAGGAAATGCATGTGATAGTGTCTGTGCTTGTGCAGAGGGTCTGCTGTACTTTGAGCAGGGTTATAGTTGCATCTGTTTCCTTCCATATAGAAGCATGTATGTAATGTGCCCAAATTCATTTGTACATATATGTTTATTTGAAAATGTATACATAAAATTTCTTAAGTATTATGTATCCTTTAAAAAGGATAGGGTGGTCTTTTACACGCTCACATGTGCATGCACACACACACACACACACATATATAACCTCCCATTATATATATTTATAAACATATTTCTATCTTGTGTTTCTCCAAAAGGGGAACATAGTAGTCTTTCTCAGTGTCTGTGCTTTTTCTAAAGGAGGAAAAATAACTTTCTGTGTTACCTTTACATCAGGTGCAGCTATACTAGGAGGGTTTTCAGAGCCTTTTATATTGCCATTGTGATGCCGTGTGTGTACTTAAGTTACACGCAGGTGGGGCAGCCATAATGCTGTATGCTGCTTACATGTTAATTTTAAGTCTGCGTACTCAACCCACATCACATACACCATCAGGGGTTGTAGCCACTATTTTTTGTGTCCTTTAAGTTTAGCTAAAACTGTGAAAAATGTCTTGTTATGCTAGTTAAAACCTCTGCGGCATTTGGACCACGACAAAGTTATTTTTAATTTTGAAGAAAATGAGAACTATTTATTCTGTCTTCTTCTGACAGATACAGCACATGTCACTTGGATTCTGCCTTCATATTATACAGCCAGTCTTGGGTGAACATAATAGAAGGACAGGCAGCAATCTAGGATGACAGGAATTCAAGAGACAGTGAAAATCAAAGACTTGGGTTTTTGTCAGGCAGCTTCTGAATCTTGCTGAAGTAATGCAAGATGTTACCACCTCTGAAAGAGGTGGTAACCAACTCTTACCAACTCCTCCTCTGCTCTAACTAGATTCTATAATTTCTATAGCAGGATAGCAGAACACTAGTTGTACAATCATAGAACAATGTTGGTTGGAAAGGACCTAGAAAGACCACATGGTCCAATCTTTCCTAGCAAAGTGAACCTAGATGAGATACCTAGCACCCTGTCCAGTTGCATTTTGAAAACCTCCACCAACATCTGTGGGGAGCTTGTTCCCAGTGATTGATTGTTCTCAATCAATCTCTGACTGCATAGTGACTTCATAGCATGCACCTGTGTGTTCAGTGGTGAATAAAGTGCTGACCCAGACTGTGAATGGGGGTGGTGGAAAGATGAGCGTGAGTCCTGTCACACTGGTGGTGGCAGGAGGCTAGGTGGGACAGCAGGGAGCAGTGGTATTGCAAACTGCTGATGTGCAGGTGCTGGGAGGGCCTGTGTCAGTGCTCTCACAATTCCTTTCTTTTAAAGTTGCGGTTTTTTCTCATTTCAGGCAACAAAGCCAAAGCCCATGTATTATCCCTATTTTAAAAAAAACAAACTTATGCTATTCTACTGTGTTAGGATTTTTCACATGGTTTAATTGTATTTATCTTTGTGTTACTAGTAGAGTGCATAGAGAAACTGTCAACACTGAGCATCACCTTAGTTTTACAAAGAGAGAGTTTATTACACATAGTTCCAGATATTTTTTTCCTTAAAGATATTAAAGTTCCAATTCTTTTTACACCTATTGCTTATCAATTACTTTAAGGGAAGAATGAGAGAGAGGATTAAAAACTTGTATTTGTTTATTATATCAGTGTACTAATTGTAGAAGGCTTTGTGTGGAATTTTGCCTATAGTATTGCATTAAGTAGGATATAAGCTGGCTTATACCTTTACTGGGGATTGTTTTGCAGTCTGATATTCTTATGTGATATCTCTTATTTTTCTTCTTGTAGTTCAGTGTCTTGAGTTTTGTGCTTCTTATTACACAGTAGGTTGCTTATTTTGCAGCAGATTTGTTTTTTTAATAAAATTAAAACCCTGTGTTTGGGATTCTGGTTTAAATGTAAGAGGGGTAACAGCTTCTTGGTAGGTAGTAGTAATCCTCTGTTTGGAAAAATACAGGAAATTATCTAAGTAGATATAATTACACATAACACTTCTGTGCAAAGATGACTTGGTTTAGGAATACCTTAGAATACTGGTATCAAATAAAAACAGATTTCAATTTATTTTCATATCAACCGGTTGCTTCAGTAGTTCAGCGAATTCTAGGGCATTAGTTCTTCAAGAACTATGCTAACTGTGGTGTTGGGAGCACAGAACATGCATGAAAATCAGTGTTGAGTTTTAGGCACTTGTGTACTTCACATAACACTGGGATCGAGTGCACCCTCAGCAAGCTTGCTGACAGTGCCAAGCTGTGTGGCGCTGTTGAAGCGCAGAAGGGGAGGGATGCCATCCACAGGAACCTTGACAGGCTTGAAAGGTGTGTCTGTGTGAACCTCATGAAGTTCAACAAGACCAAGTGCAAGGTCCTGTACTTGAGTCAGGGCCATCCCAGGCACAACTACAGGCTCGGTGGAGAATGGATTGAGAGCAGCCCTGAGCAGAAAGACTTAGGAGCATTGCTGGACAAGAAGCTCAACATGAGCCGGCAATGTGTGCTTGCAGCCCAGAAAGCCAACTGTGGCTGCATCAAAACCAGCATGACCAGCTGGTCGGGGGAAGTGATTCTGCCCCTCTGTTCTGGTGATACCCCATCTGGAGTACAGTGTCCAGCTCGGGAGTCCCCAGTACAAGACAGACATGGAGCTTCCGCTGTGAGTCCAAAGGAAGCTTCTGCTATGAGTCCAAAGATGGTCAGGGGGCTGGAGCACCTCTCCTGTGAAGACAGACTGAGAGAATTGGGCTTGTTCAGCCTGGAGAAGAGAGGGTTCCAGGGAGACATTATTGCGGCCTTCCAGTAGCCAAAGGGTACTGGGGTTCCAGGAAAGCTGGAGAGGGACTTGATCAGGGAGTGTAGTGATAGGATAAGGGGTAATGGGTTTAAACTAAATGGGAAGATTTAGATTAGTTACTAGGAAAATATTCTTCCCTGTGAGGGTGGTGAGAAGGTTCTCAGGCTGCCCAGAGAAGCTGTGGCTGCCCCCTCCCTGGCAGTGTTCATGGCCAGGTTGGGTGGGGCTTTGGGCAACCTGGTCTAGTGGGGGTGTCCCTGCCCATGGCAGGGGATGTGCTTTGAGGTCCCTTCCAACCCAAACCAGTCTGTGGTTCTATATTTGACATAATATTAACTTGAGATTCCCTCTTCTGTGTATGTATATTTATGCATCTATATATTATGACTGATATTAAGTATATTCTAATTCTTATTTGTCTTTCTGATTTTTTTTTTTACTCTGTAATGTAATAATATAATTAGATTGAAGCAAAAAGTCTTACCAACAGCATAGTGGGTGCTGTAGGTGGGATAGTAATATTTTCAATAGCACGTTTAGTTAACTGTGTTTAAACTCATGGAAAAAAATAATAAATTCTCTATTGTAAATTACTTGATATGGACAGGATTTTCTTTTACTGTTGAAGGAATTTTTCAAAACTAACAGGTGGGTGAATCTCTTAGTAACTTGATGTCACTTTTGCATAAGCTGATTTATTATTACCTCAAGACATCAGCTTGCAGCGCTTTACCATCCATTTTATTACTTTATCTAATAAATTATGGAAGGTTGAAGTTGAAGTTTTTGTGAGTTTCCAGCAGTTGTTTCTGTGAATTAGTGTAAGTGTTGGGTGGGTTTTTTTTTGCTGTAGAAAAGTAGAACATAAGCATGTATTAAAAACTGAACATATGCTGAAATGCTTTGCTATTTTAGGTCTTGCTTATTTGCTTATTGTCCTCTTTTTTATTCTTATTTTTTTCCTTTGAATGCTCTCAATGTAATGAATGATCACAAGAGCTTATGGTTTCCTCTCCAAATGGGTGCTGTTCAAAACAAGGTGCAGGCATGGGGTATCTGAGAGCCCCACAAGTTCAGAACTCCTAATATGCTTGCTTTCCAGTGTTCGGTCCTGTCCATATGGTAGGATGGAAAACATGTTTGATGTATGGTGGTTACAGAAGTCATGTGGGAAAAAAATAATCTAAAGGTACTTGTTACTTAGTGTTTGCTAAACAAAGCAGCAAAGCTGTTGTTCATCATTGTAAGATTAACTGTAAGTTGATGTGGTAATGACTTTTTTTTCTGCCCATGGCTTTAAATCACTGGAATAATTAAACCGGATGAACTTGGACAATAGATTTATATCAGTACCTTATTAAAATTAGTTTTAATTAATCATAAGACATTAATATGTGTTCGGTTTATTATCTACATTTTTTCTTTCTAAACAAATGCTATGATACAGTTGATGTCACAAATTTCAGTCTGATTGGAACTAACCTTTAGATTCTTTAAGAAAAACTGGGGTGCTGCTTTGCTGTTGATGCTCAGTAACTTTGGAGAAGGAAATGCTATGAAAGAATACAGTTCTGTAGAGAAATTATCATGTAACAGGGAAAATGGGTAATGAAACATATCACAGAGCAGTTGGAGATCTTTTTGTTTACACCAGAACAACTCAATGCAAAGTAACAGTAGTGTACTGGGCATCTATGACTGGTTTGTAGTTGTCAAACTGATGTAAACTGTATGCGTGTTGTTTGAGAACACACGTTTATAACGATCCTAGAATTAACAGATCTACATAAAATTGGAGTATGGGAAAGTGAATAATTTTACCTAATTCATCCTCTCCCCTTTTAAATGTTTTGCTATATATTAACTGTAGAATTTTATTTCCATAGAACATAGAATATTCCAGTTGCAAGGACAGAATCAGCAGCTGTTTGGAGTACTGATGTAAAACCAAATACTTAACAGTCGTAATTCCTTTTTTTTTTTCTTTAAGGACCACTACCCCAGGAGAGACTAAACTATTAGCTTCTGAAGTCTATGATATCCTTCAGTCTTCCAACATGTCAGACATGGACAATGTGAACGAGATGAATTATCGTCGACGGAAAGCGCAGTTTTTCCTCGGCAGCACAAATAAGCGTGCCAAGACAGTGGTTCTGCATATAGACGGCCTTGATGATTCGGTGAGGAAACTTTCAGTGCTTATGTAGGTAGATAGGGCATGCTGTACTGAGATGTATTCTGCCCACCCAAGTAATGCGTTCAGACTACTTCTGTGGCATCACCAGTTGTCAGCAGTTTCTATGAATGTATTTTTAATCACAAGATACGTATAAAATCTTGCATAAATTGAGATTACTCAGAATATCTAAGGAAGATGTTTTAAGGCAATTTGCTTGGTGGCTTTTTAATTACCCTAAAAGCCATTCTGTTTCCACCTCTCCTAATTTTTTCTTTTTTTTTTTTTTCCAAGAAAGACTAGAATAAACAAGGTGCCTTCAACAGTTTCTCTTATGGCTGTCTCGTAGTGTGTTAAATGAAAGAAGATTCCTTTTAGTAATGAGAGAGTTCAGACACTGTTTTTGTGTCATTTATTTTTTTGGTTGTGTTTTGTTAGTTTGTTTGGGGTTTTTTAATTTAGAAATGCTGTATTGTCTTTTTGAGTTTGTTTTGCTACATCTTTTCATTGT
Organism: Hypotaenidia okinawae; assembly: GCA_027925045.1. Lineage (NCBI taxonomy): Eukaryota > Metazoa > Chordata > Aves > Gruiformes > Rallidae > Hypotaenidia > Hypotaenidia okinawae. The sequence continues at coordinate 126,658,628 of BSDF01000002.1, read as the reverse complement.
CTGTGAGATCTTTTCTACTGTAGTGACCAGAATGGCATTTGAGTTAATGAGGTCTCACTGGGTCTTTATGTAATGTCAGAATAACTTCTACGGATTTATCTACCATACCCCTGTAGATAACACCCCAGGGCCATGTTTGCCTTTTTACGGCTGCCAAACAGCATGTAGACTGTTTAAGCATGTTATCCACAAGTGCCCTCCGGACTCTGTATCTTCAGTTTTGTACCCATTTTAAATGATCAAAACTGATCCTTTGCTTTGTTGCTTTACATTTTGCCAAGTAAGCGTGTCCACAGGCCCAGTTTATCAACAGCATACCCGTCGTACTGCTTTCATAAGACCACAGTTAATTCCTTTAGAAATAACATGCTGCTCTAGCTCACTTTATACAAAGTAAGTATTTTTTACAGTTTTGTCCTTCTAGCATGTGCTCTGTCTAGAAACTCAATGTTTTGTCATCACCATTGGCTTTTGTACTCTGAAGTTTTTTGATTCAGTCCGATCGGTTGTTTCCTGTTAAGTTGTACATCGATTGTTTGGTTTTTAAGCTTGTAGTTTGTCGGTGTGTTCACAGGTATCTCCAAGCAAGAAATTCAAGCCACTTCTACTTTGTGAGTTTAGATATTCTGGCTGTAGTCTGATTCTATCTTAAAAACATTTTCTGTGTTCTTTGACAAGTAGAATTTAGCGAGATTTGTGGAGTTTCCCTCTTAAATGCTAAGGCAAAGGTGTTCTGAAAGTGTAGGGTATTTAGATACTCCGTTCCAGAGAGGAAAACTGCAGCCTTCTGGAGCTGCCTGGAGCATGCTAGCATGTTTTCTCAGCACATTGCTGAAGAAAAGAAAAATCTGACTCTGTACTGGCTGAAGATGACTACTGTGTACATAGCTTTATATTTCATCAAGTGGTTAAAGACATGTTAGTGATACTCCAGGTGCCTACCCAGCAGTTAAACATCCCTGTAAGGCTATTTTGAATGGCAGGATTAGCTGGGATTGGAGGAGCAATGAGGGATGTGAACAATAAAAGCAGCTTAGTTTCATTCAACAGTTTATTCCCGGAGCGGTAAAGGGCACAGGAAGTCATTGTGGGGCTGATAAATGCCGTGTTCTCAGTTCACCTGTGTTTTGTCATTTAGAGTTGAAATAAAAAGCTGCTGTTAGGAATGATTACAAATCCTACAAATGCTTGTGGATTTTGGAACCTCAAATAGTAGGTATTGATTGTCTCAGGAAGGGAGGGGAAAGGTCAGTGGTTTTGTAGGGTGGGGTCATATGTTTTATTTTAAGATCTAATTGTCAACTTTGATTATAAGCTTAAAAAAGTTTAAAAATGAAGCATTACATTTTAGTAATATTTATTAGGGTATGGTAATCTGAGTGCAGTAGTTTAGCAGGACTACTTGCTAGCATACAAGGCGTGTGAGAAAATAACCTGTATTCCACCTGTCCTACCCTGTGCCCATGCTTCAGGGATGTCTAGGTGCACGTTGCTGGGGTCTGCGCCTAATTGCTGTAGTTAGACATGCTTTGTAAAAGACATACGTACAGCAAGGCTGGTGGCTGCCAAGCTTCCAGCTTTTTATGGAGTCTCTGTGGACCTTGGTAAGTTTTGTATTTAAGAAGCAATTCACTAGTTATCTGATCACTTAATTAAAAATGTGGCTTTAACTGACGTATTAAACTGACGTGCCTGTGACTTAACCTAGGAGCTCAAAGTAAAAAGCCAGATTCTGTCACAGAATTGCTATGCACCCACGTGAGCATAAATTATTTATTTAGGCTAAGGAGCTGTGAATGCGTTGCTTCTTGTGTCCAAAAGTAGTTTTGACTTTGACTCATGCAAGGAAACCTATCATCTTTGCATCAAATATATTTCCTGTGTGTGAGAAATGTAGCCTATCTGGAAATGTTATTTTTTTAAATTGTCAAAAGTGTTAATTATTTCACTTACATAAACTTGAACACATGAATTCTTTCAATATATGTGTGCACTAAAATGCTAAAAAAATAAAAAATAAAAAAACTTTGGTTAGCTTTTCTAGATATTACAAGTGTTTGACTGACTTGTTCTGCATTAAACTATCCCAAGTACTGACCAGTAATTATTTGATAACTAATATAAATATGCTTTGAAATAACTTATTTTTAAAACCTTCCAGAAACTTGCAGTAAAAGTTAAAAGCATCATTATTTTGAACCTGTAAGGTTGTCAGTTTTTCTGATAACAGTGTTTTCTTTTTTCTCCTTCCGTGCCAGCAGTCTCTCTGAGTATATTTTAATCCTTTTTGTTACAACCATCTTGTGCAAATACTAGAAGGGGGAAAAAAAGAAAAGAACATTCTAAGCTAATGTAGAACAGATGTCACTAGTACAGGTCAATGTAATGTTACAGCACAGTAGGCGATGTCACTTGCTTTAAACGTAACATTCCATGGGTTATCAACCAAATATTTTCCCTTTGAAATAAGAATTAAGCTTATGCTGCACAGTGATGTCTGTGAGCTGCCACAGATGAAGCAGCTGAAGGATAGAGCAGCTGCTTTGATGCATTCAGTCAGTATGGAGGCAAGGTGTCTGATAAATAGCAACTTAAACACTAACTGCTCATCAATGAGCACTTCAGTCAATCAGAACTTAACCAGAGGGGACTGTTTAGCTGATCATACGGATAAAAACATTCTTTGCTTTTCAGCACTTTTCCCTAATTATTTACAGTTGATTCCATCCTCTCTGACTTCTAAAGTGTAAGCAAATTTTTCTTTTCTTTTGTGGCAAGAGAGTCTGGTATTTGTACGCTGAAATGTAAGTCTTGGTTTTTCTTTTGCAAAAATGTTACTGAGTAACCACTTGCTCTCAGACATACAGGAATTCCTTAACAACTAATTGCTGGTGTTTTTCATGTGGTGTATTATGCAGGTACTTCAGCTGTGGGGTTTTTGTTTTTTTTTAGTCTCGAAGGAATCTTTGTGAAGAAGCTTTGTTGAAAATTAAAGGTGTTATTAGTTTTACCTTTCAAATGGCTGTTCAAAGGTGCGTGGTCCGAATTCGCTCAGACTTAAAAGCAGAGGTAAGTGCACAATAGCCCTCCAGTTCCTGAGATTATTGCTTTCTGTCACACTAAGCTCTTGGGTTTCTTCTGCGTGCTTACAGGCATTGGCAACAGCAATAGCATCGACCAAAGTTATGAAGGCACAGCAAGTTGTGAAAAGTGAAAGTGGTGAGGAGGTAGGATATGTGTCTTCCTAAATACCATCTGGTTTAGCTTGGCTCTATCTTTAATACCAGCACTGCACCTCTGTCCCCATAACATCTGATGCCAGGCAAAATTTTGTAAACAGGAGTGCTATGTGTACAGTATGAGGAGAATAAAGGGCCATGTATCCATAGGATTCTAGGGACACATAGGATCCTATGCAAACATAGTAGATTCCAGATATATACTAGGTTCCGTGTATATTCTCACTGTATAGGGGGTGGGGAGGAGGCTCACAACACGCTTGCCATCCTGAATGTCTGTATGCGTAACTTTAATTTTTCTAAGTTACAACATTTGACATAATTTTAATCTGTTGTGTTTGATCAGATGCTGGTTCCGTTCCAAGATACTCCAGTGGAAGTAGAGCAGAACACAGATCTACCTGAATACTTACCAGAAGATGAAAGCCCTACTAAAGAACAGGACAAAGCGGTGTCCCGTGTCGGGTCACACCCAGAAGGTGCAGCAAGCTGGCTCAGCACAGCAGCAAACTTTCTATCGAGATCTTTCTACTGGTGACTTGTGTTTGGTGTTAAAAAAGACTGTGTGAATGAACCAACAGGGGGGCCAGTTTTCCATTGGTGTGGTGAACTGCCAAGTGCAATTTGCAATAAATTATCAGAAAAATTTTAGATGAAGCAAATTTATGCTGCATTTTACATTTTATTGGACGTTTAACCGGATAGGGCAGCGGTCAAAGGACAGAGGCCTCCAATCAAATTGTTCTTTCTTTTTTTTTTTCATGTAGATTTTATTGCCTCACTTTTTAAAAATGGGTCCACTGTTATATACCAAACGTTTATGCATATAGAGCTGTGAGTTTGACTTCACGTGAAACACATGGTAGGGAGAATCTGTTTAACTCAAGACTCAGGGCCTCTGTGAAAGAAAATTCTTAATAGCTCTAGTTGTGCAGTAAATAAAATGCCCTTTTTATTTCTGCATCCCTTTGGACTAACGTTACTTTGTTTAATTTTCTAGATTTTGACTCCAGAGAAAAGTATAGTCTGCCTCTTTATTTGCATTTACTTTTGCCAACCATGTTCACAGCATGAGCACGACGTTCCCCTTTTGCCATTAAGCTAGAATCACTACAGACTTGAAATCCATAACCCTTTTATGTATATTGAATTTTTTTCCAGCCTGCCCTTAACCATTGGAGTGCTTGAGATTACGAAGGAAAGGACTGAATAAACACGAATATGTATACATACATTGTACAGTAAATAAACTAGAACATGTTTGTAATGATGGGTGTGACTGACTGATGTATATAGCTAATAAATACCACTGACGGCTGTGTAGGCTAGCTGGGCAGACTGTAGCTAACAAAGCTGTGGTCTGATGTAGCCATGACCCGTTGCAGTCTGTCTGCAGAGAATATAGAGGGATGTAGACTGTATTGGGCTAGGAAGTGGTGTTCACTGTTAGCAAATACTTAAAGGTAACTGAAACTTTAAACTTGAAGAATAAAGCAGAACTGAATGCCTCTTTTGCCACAGTGCCACACCTGTAAATTCTGGGTTTAACCCTTTTTTTTTTTTTTTTAACCTAACAAATCTGATCTGCAATTACAGTTCCCTCCTGATATCTTTTGTGGGACTCCCATGAAAGCACATGAGCTTGGATAGGCTTAAAAACATATGCAATCAAATTGGCTTTACCTTGTTACTGACAGACAATGTAGATTTAAAGATGTCTGGGTAATTTCCATGACCAGAAGTGATAATAAAAGCAAAACTTCTGTAGGTAGAGATTAATATATATTTGAGCTGTTAGCAAACACTGTGTGCCTGAGAGGATTCAATACGCAGTGCTTGAAAACTGCAGTGCCACTGCTTTGTTGCACCAGACAAATACAGCTGAGAACTTTAAAGAATGTTATAAACCTCATTATACAATGCTTTTTTGTGATAATGTACTTGCTCTAATATGAATTATATTTACCACTTGGAGACTCAGAACAAAATTTTAATGCATTAAAGTTATTTCCCTGTGTCTGTGCACAAGGAATAATTAAAAAAAATAATCCACAGGCTGTCATACTGCTACAGAAATGCTGAGGAAATGATAGTGTAAAATAATAATGCTGGTCAGAGTTCACCCACCCAAGTTAATTGCCATTCTAGAATAAAAAAGAAAGAAAAGCTTGTTGGCAGACTAGATGTCTCATGGTTTTTAATATATCTAGTTTATTTTTGATTCAGGTTTACACGCACAGATTGAAAATACAGGCTTTTCAGAGCATGTATTGCTTTAAATATGTAATACTACTTATATTGCTGTCTAGAATGTTACAGTACCAAATGTGTTTGAAAAATCCTCTGTTCTATAGCCATGAATGCAGAGTTTTATTTTTCTGCATTAACATCTGTTTGCATTTGCATTACTGCACATCTATTTACTAAAAGACTACACCCTTTGGATAATAATACCAGTAGGTATTACAGTGTGTTTGTGTGTTTGGTCTGTAGGTGTGCTTATATGACAGTATTGCAGCTCCTGTAGAACAGTTCAAGGCATCTGTAAAAGTTTTTGAAATATATTGTAAGATAATAAAGGATAATATAACTAAACAAAGCATGACTGGCGCCTTTTTGAATGTGCAAGCAAAGGCTTGGTGCTTTTGTACATGTTCTGACATTCTTTTTTGCAGTGTTGAAAGTACATCATCTTCATCTTGAATATAACAGAGAGGAATGCGAACGTCCAGTGGTAGGAAAATGTTGGCTGCGTATTGCAATGGCAGGTTTTACCTGTATTCAGAACATGCTTGCATTTTAAACAAAGTTTTCCTAAAAATTGGGGGAGTAGAAGCTACTGAAGGGGTTTATCTTAAACTCATTCTTTGTGTTTCTTTTAAGGCATGAGGGTTTTTTTATAACATGCCGTGTAGGTCATATTTCATTAGGGAAATTAAAGGGAATCGGCATTCCCAGAGATACCTCTGATGCTGAAAAAGTAACAAAGAAACAGGGCACGTGGTCATAAAATTAATGCCTGCACTTTTTCAGAGGTCACATGAAGAAAGCCTTTTTACTGACTTAGTGTCCTGTGTGGCATTAGGAGGTGAACAAAAGCTGTTACTGCAAAATCAGAGGCTTCCAATGAGAATCAGAACTGAGAGGCAGAGCAGAGCGCGGGTAGCACGTTGCACTAGTTGCAAAGTACTCCACTGCCAAGGAAGCCACCGTGTGCATTGTGGTTTAAGATCCTGAATTGTCCTAGGGTTACAGCCGTGCGCAGTGTAACAGAATAATCACTACCATGTTTCTTCATAATGAGAGGAAATGCTGGTGGGATCAGTAGAGGCAAAATTGAGGCTCCAAACGGTGCCTCTGTGAGCAGCTGTCAAAGCACTGTAAGCGTTCGGCAGTATTGTGAAATACAACCCGCTCCAGCTTCCCCACCCCACAGTCACCTGTGGCTTATTCCGTACAAAAATCGCTGATGTTGCTGAGTTTTGCCATAGGCCGTGTGAGCTGATGGGGAGAGTGCTGTGTGGGGCTAGTTCAGAAGAAAACATTGAATACCTAGGCAGATGCAAACTGGCAGGTGTGAAGTACTCCTGTAACTGCCTGCAATGTAAAATAAAACGTGGGTGCTCCTTTTTGCCTGTGAACGATTCTCCAGCTGTCAGCTAGCAGAGTTTAAAAACATACCTAATAAAAGTTAGCAGCTGTGTTGGTTCTGCAGAAGGCTGGACCACACAGTCTTTCTCATTCCTTCATCCATACCTAAGTCTGAGGTCCTAAAATGCGAACAAATCTGTTTGTTAAAAGGAAGGATTGCCAGTAAGTGGAGATGGGTCAAGAGGTTATTCTCATCTCTGTCTGAGATTCTGATTGCTTCAGGAAAAGCATTTGGCAAAAGGGAGCGAGTGGTGGGGTCACTGGAGACCTCTTCAGTGATGTAGGACATCTAATTAGCCTCAGGGGTGAGGCTGGGTGTTAAGATTCCTGCTCTAAAGCTTAACATAAAGCTGTTACAAAAATATACTGTCAGGGGTTGTACTCGATGATCTCTTGAGGTCCCTTCCAACTCCTACAATTCTGTGATTTCTTTTATTCTACCCAGAGCAGGCAATGTTCTATTTATTTAGCCTGCTTTACCTGCAGGTTTTGAACAGAGCTGGAAGAAAGCCTATTTAAATTTGCAGTTCTTTGCACGTATATTGGTTAAAGCATGGAGAGCAAGGTCTACCTGTGGAAGCTGATCCATGGGCCATGTCAGAATTTACATTATTTTCTTTTTTTTTTTCATGTTACCGTTCACTTCTGTGGACCCTGCACTAGGCTTGTTAGTGACTGGAAGAGTTAAGAGCTTCCCCTGTGGAATAAATTAAGGTCCATTAAAGCAGTTAAAGTTGTCTGGAGACACAGAAGAATCTCAGAGGAGATGCAAACTCTTCCCATGTTTTTGTGCCAGTTGTCATGGCAGAAGCTGTTCACTGTGTTAGCATCTGAAGGCTGCTAGCTGGATCGAGCTCCCAGCAGCTCAGTGTCTCCGTGGCATGAAGTTTGCGCAGAATGTGGTAACTCATTTCCAGCAGTGTTTAACGCGGCCCAGTGCCTGCAGTTCAGGTGAGTTAGTCACCGGGGCTTGTGCAAATCTGACCAGTGTTTCTAAGGAGCTGGACAAAATGACAATTAGAGCCACATTTCTTTTCACTGAGGTCCTTCAGGGCTGTGGGTGTGCAAACGCACCAGTGCTGGGAGTCGCATCTTCTCCGTGGGAACTGCCCCTTTCAGTATTTGCTGGTGAAAAAGGGAGGGCGAGCTACGGTATGAGCCCACGGTGAGCTGGCAGGGAGCAGCTGGCACGCTGTTCACACCTAACATCCCACACAAACATCCCTGACGTGAGGTCTTTGCAAAGGTGGTTTTCTATGAGCTGCCTTTTACAGGCTGCACAACTGAGTCTGCTTACCCAAATCGGTCAGGAATCCCGGGGACTGCAAAGTTTGGCAAGCTGCCTCTGATTCTTGGTTCATGCTTCATTACAAAACTAAGCTGAACTGCCCTCTGTTTTGAGAGAGGCCTTTGCACTGTCTGAACTCCTCTGGCCTGGAGTGGAAAAGTCAAATGAGCAACGTTCCTTACTGAGTTATACACAGGATTGCATCACGAGCTTAATATAAAGCTGTTACAACATGGCTGAAAGCCAATTGTATTATCAAAGTAGTCATCACTGATTAGCTGAAGCTCTAGGTAAGGAAGAACTTTGGGTAACAAGTACCCTTTCTAGTTTGTTTTTAAAAAAAATAAAAAAATGTAGCTATTCTTTCATATGTTATGGTATATTTCAAAAGCGTCGCTGATATATTTTGGCAGTGCTAGGTGCAATACATGCCCGAGGCATTTGCTGTCTTCACGTATGTTAAAGCATCACCCCGACAGCGGCGTCTACACCCTTTCCAGCAATTAATGTCATCAGTGGTTTTTCCATCCCTGAACACTAAGAAGGTGTCATCTCCTTTATAGGCTCCATATATACAAACCATCGTATAGCTGATACGGGCACGGTAGTTTTTTTAGTTCCTTTTGAGGAATAGCACAGCACGATGTCCCGTTTGTGGTGCGACCATCTGGCTGTGCTTCCTTCACTGGGGGAGAATCCAGGGTGGGTGCGTTGGTTTGTATCAAGCTTTGAAGATTAGGGAGAGGATCAGCCATAGGGGGGTGTCCTTCTTTGGAAAGGGTGGGAGAGAAGGAAGCTGGAAGCCAGTTCCCAGAGAAAAAGGCTTTCCGCTCGCAAAGGGCTGCTCCTCCTGGCCAGAGGAAAGCTACTCATTTAGCATTGCATGAAACTGTCTAAAGGTGATGGTTTAATTTGTATTTTTGCAAGATGATTTCTTTTTTCTGAATAAAAACTGAAACTACCATAATAGATATTTGATTTAAAGCCCCCTGTATTTTTAATACAGGAGTCCCACATTTAATATTGACAAAGCCATTCACATTCATTACCTTGGTATAAAACTAAAAGCTTACACCTTGTCCTTGGTTTTCATGGGTTTGCCTCCTTTGCTACCACAAATACACGCTGTAATGTGTTAGCAAATAACTGTTATTGTTTATACAGCGTAATTCAGTGGGATGTAGTAAATGGCATATTTTAAGGAGCCTATTTCTTTGCATATAAAATACCTGTAAAGCTTACTGAAGGTGAAGAGTGGCTACTACTTAGCTCTCGATTGTTGGCTCCACTACTGAAACAATGAGGATATATCACCTGCTATAATAGGGAAATAGCAGCCATTTAACATAGTTGAGCATTAACTCTGTCATTTAGGCTGCTGAAGCAATCTTATTATTATAGTCAGTGTAGCTGGTTTGGTTTCTCCATATGTGTAGATGTTCTGGTGTATATAATGCATTGCTGTTTGTAGCAGCAAATTACAGATGCTCCAGGGCTACTGTTGCTGTTTAAATGAAGTTATATTTGGACCCTCCAACAGAATAAGCAGAGAGAAAGTAAATAATGACTCTTTTTGAAAATGCTTTCACCATGATGGTTTCAGCAGTGAAAATGCAACATTTTGTTAGGTATATAGGCCTTCTCTGTGAAGATGGCTTCTTGAAACCCAGTTTTGCAGCACTAGTTACCAAAGAGGTGCATGTTATGCCTTCCAGAGCTAGGACCTGGGGGTTGGACTCAATGATCTCTGGAGGTCCCTTCCAGCCCCTACAATTCTGTGAATCTGTGACCCTGGAAATGAAAGCGGGTGATGACACGTTCTTCACCCGTGGTGTCTGAAAAGTCATGGCCTCTTTAATACATGTTTGTAGTTTGTATTTGCATGCCTGGCTAGATGAGCTGAGAATGTCGTATTGTGCTCTGCTTTCTTTTTTCCTTCAGCTTTCCGTTCGCACAGATACACGCACCACCCTCAGTGTAATCAACCCTGATGCAGTCATCACTAGTGCCACAGCTAGTCAGGTACCATTCGATGCTACGCCTATAAATTATGAAAAATGGTAGTTGTTGGGACAAACTACCAAAACCAGCTTTAGAACTTTGAAAAATACGTATCTAAATTAAAAAAAAAAAGCTTTATTGAGCTACTGTTTGTAATACAGGAGATAATCCATAAGGAAGCGTGATGCTGACCTCTGCGGAGTGCACTGACATCTATCTGGTGAACTACAGTAAGAGCTAGACCTATTACTTGTGAAGAGCCTTAATGTGTAGAAGTTGCCTGTATTATTTAAATTAATTGGGAGTAGGAAGAAGAAAAAAACACCACCTGATGCCACAAAATGCAGTGAAAAAGCTTGAATGTAGCCCAGCCCTCCCTGATCCTTTTCTGTGGCTTGTCCAACACTATCACCCCCAGGCTGTAAACTCAGAGATGTGGGAAGGAGAAGACCCTTTGCTCGTGTGAGACTAAGTAAAAAAAGATGGGACCCACAGGTGTTGTTCCTGTTAGCTCTACAGTACTTTAAGATTCCACTAATGATAGATCTTTGTGGTTTAAGCCAGCCAGCAGTGAAAACAACCACACAACCATTTGCTTGCTTACACCCTTGCCCTCAGTGGAATGGGGGAGGTTATCAAAAAGAAGTAAAACTCATGGGTTGAGACCATTTAGTAAGTCAGAAAAGGGAGAAGAAGAAGAAGATGATGATAATGGTAATAGGAAAGAATATACAAAACAAGTGATGCACAGCACAACTTTGCGCCATCTGAAGCCAAAGTTCAGCAAGTTCCAGAGCATCCCTGCCTCCTGGCCAACCCCCAGTCATTTATAGAGTATAGCACTGTATGGTGTGGACTATCTTTTTGGCTAGTTTGGGTCACCCATCCTGGCTGTGTCCCCTCTGAGCTTCCTGCATGCCCCCCACTTCTCATTAGCAAGGCCGTGTGAGAAGCTGAGCAGTCCCTGACTGCTTGGCAACAACTAAAAACATCTGTGTGTTATTGACATTACTCTCATCCTAACTCCCAAACACAGCACTGTCCCCACTACCAGGAAGAAAATCAACTCTATCCCTGACAATGTCAGGACAATAGCTCATACAGACCCAAGTCCTGAAAGCAGGGCTTTGCCCTTAGAAGACCCTCTTTGACTAGCCACAGTGTTAGTGCTCCAAGAGTGGTGTTTCTTGTGCAAGGTCAATGCCCTACCATTCGGGCTAAACAGCACTATTGTTGTCTTTTTGGGGAGGACAGAAAGCAGGGGTCTTTAAGCATATTCTCCATTTGGAGAGCTGCAAGGATACTGAAGTCTGGCCTTCTCTTATGTGTAGTGCGCTCACCTCTTAAAACCTCAGTGCTTAAATCCCACTGATGAACATTTTGTTTGTTTCCTTAGAGTGGGAACACCCAAAGCCAAATGTCCCACTGAATCCTGAGCCCCCAGCCAGCTTTCTATGTGCAGGGACCTGTGAAAGGCTTCTTTGGGGAAGCACCTCCTCACTTAGCCAAATGGAGCAGCAGCAAAAGCTTCAGCTAAAGCACTTCTGGGTCTTATGACAGCTGCTGAGTGATAATTTTGGGATCACCTAAATGGACAGTAACAGGTACCCAGCAAACTTTCAGTATGTGGACCCGGCAACTACAGCCCATCTCAAGTACCCACCTACTCCTAGACTGAAACGGCAGCTGGCATCAGCTACTCAACCAATCCAATTTACTTTCAATCACACCATTACTACAACCTCCCTCCTCCATCTGTGTAAACATATGTCTTTGTTAAACACCACCATTTGTACAGGATAAAAATTGTCAATGCTGACAAAAATGCCCCCACATAATGCTGTTGAGATTGCAATGTTGTCCTTAAGCTGATTTTAAAGATGAAGTCTGTGAATTGATCAACACCTTCCACTGTTATTAGTGGGAAACTTTATTTGATAGAAATAAATCTTGTAAAAATCAGGGGGTTTTGTCCATGGGTAATTGTAGTGGGTGGACAGTAGGTGCTCATCAAGCTGCTCTACCACTCCCCTCCTCAGCAGGACAGGGAGGGAGAATATAAGATGGAAGAAAACCTCATGGATCAAGAAAAAGGCAGTTTAATAAAGCAAAAGGCTGCATATGGAAACAAAGGAATAACAAAAGATTTATTCTGTACTTCCATCCGCAGGTGATGTCTGGCTACTTCCCAGGAAGCAGAACTACAGTATGCATAATTCTTGCTCTGGATGACAAACATCCTAAATAACAAATGCCCCTCTTCCTCCTCCTTTCTCTTAGCTTCTATTGCCAAGCAGACCATATGGTATGGAATGTCCCTTCAGTCATCTGGGGTCAGCTGTCCTGTCTGTGATCCCTCCCAAGATCTTGCCCAGCCCCAGCCTACTGATCGTGGTGGTTGTAGGGAATGTTGGAGAAACAGCCTTGGTGCTCTGTGTAGCCACCACACCGGTGTGTTATCAGCACCTTGCTGGCTACCGATACACAGCATGGCACTGTAAGGACTGCTCTGGGGAACATTAACTCCATCGCAGTCAGACCCAGTGCAGTCCCGTTACCTCCCTTTTCTAAGCTCCAATTCCTACAAGCCATATATTACCTTCTCTGGTGGCAAAAAGCAGCTGCTTGCAGGGTTTTTTTTTCTCCTAAATGTGATTCCCAGAGGCGCTGTGACCATCACAATGACTCCGGCCTTGAGCCGGCTGGTGTTTGCTCTGTGGGGCCTACAGAGAGCTTCTGGCTGCTTCTTGCAGAAGCCACCCCTGCAGCCCCCCCTCCACCAGAACCCAGCCACACAAAACTACAACATATCCTCCTGGGCTGACCCTTAAATCTGTCAAGGGGAGAAGTTACAAGCCTAAAAATAAAGAAATTGGTTGTCAGTGATTGCTCCTTGCACTAGCTTTTCTTCAGGAATGACTGCTACTCTCTTTTGTCCAGGAATTTTCCCTTTCCTTGTAGTAGAGTGCGGTACAACTAGGACTGTCCTACAACATAAAAGAGTCCCAGCAGTCTCCACTCTCTAAACTTGAGCATTAGAAAAGACTATAGAGTGGATGATGGTAGATGTTTATACAAAGTGCTAAGTTTCTGTGTGAGACATGAAAATGAGAAACCAAGCACCTCATCTCTCTCCTGCCGAGGGGAGAGCTGCTCAGAAGGTTAGACACACACCAGAACTGTGCAGTTCTTGCCAAACCATCCTGTACAACACTGGCTTGATCATCACTAAGGCAGAGGGACTGGCTTTGGTTTCTGGGCCTGAGCTTTCATTTCTAGACCTGTCACTCTTTGGGACCTTAACTCCAGACACTTAAAATTAACAGATGCCTTCACAAAGAAAAAAAAAATCCAAGACATTATGTCTCGACTTCTCATCTCATTCCAGTATCTATGGGCACAGCTTGTGAAATCCTTAATGAGTAAGGAGTGCTTTTCTTTTGTGCAAACATGCTTCTTCCTTCTTCTAGTACACTCTCCTCCTTTCTTTTGTTCTTATTACAACACTCGTTGTAGTTATGTTCTTTCATCCACTCAGTCCTGGGAATACTAAATATGAAACTGTCCCCAAAGTGCCACCATGAGCTGGACTTAAGATTCCTTGAAGATTTAAAACCAATCACTTTGTTTCTTGATTGTTTTCTCTACTCATTTAGGTATGCTAGAGTGCAGTTCCAAGCTTCTTTTCCATTGTCTCTGTGGCTCTGAGGATTAGGTTGTTTGGGTTTTTTTAATGCAAGTTGAGAATTTGTAGAATGGCTTCCCTTACAAATTAGGGTTTTGCAAAAGCAAGTGTCAGAAAAACAAACCAAATCAAACCAACCAAACTCTGTAACAAGATTAAAACAGCTTTCCATCCTTCTTATTACTTCGATAATTCACTTGTTTCCCCACTGGCCCCTATTTTATTCTGATGATCATTCTGCTGTTTCATCCTACCTTTTCCTATTTCCCTGGCTCGGTGGTTTTAGAAAGCAATTAGAGTCTTATGAATTATTTGGGGTTTGGTGTTGTTTTACTGGCCTGCTTTGCTGACCATAACTCTGTGTCTCACTTTTCAGCTAGGCAAAGCAAGGGAGCAGGGAGTTTTCTTCTTTGGGGTTTAGTAAAGTCAAGTGCTTGAATGAAGTCAGAGGTACTTGACTGAGCAGCACAGATGTAAAGGCCCCAATGAGGAGTGGTCTGGTAGCAAATCTTATCCCCTCACATCTTATGAAACTGCAAAAGATTGTTTCTGAGATTATGATGACTATGATGAGAGGCTGTATCATCTCCCCTCCTTGATGGTTCCTATATAAACCAAAATGTGGGATGTCAGGAAACTCCTTTATTCTGTGTTTCAGAGTACTAGTATCTTCCCCCTGCCAGGGACATCTGTGGCTGCTAGTGCAACCCACCAGTGCTGCCAGTAAGGACTCCTGCCTTGTTTTACCAACACAGCTATTTTTGGTAGTTGCCAATCTGGTTTTATATCCCCAACTTCTACTTAGTGGTTTGTGACTGTTTCAATGTGATGAAGTTTCTGAGGTGGCACTTTTTCATGGGCTAGCCTTGCAGTTCTGATGAAAAGGGGAAAGTCCCACTCTGGTTGCATGGTGGAGAAAAGGTGGTTTCCTCCCTGGCTAGACCTCTGCACCCAACCGCCCTGGCTCCACTTGAGGCTCAGTCTCCACTTCACTGGCTGTGCTTCTACCACGTGTGTGAAGGAGCAAAGGGAAGGTGGGATTGGCTGACTTCCCACACAACAGGATGCCTGCTGCAACACCTTCCCCTGACTTGCTTTCAGTCTGGGTTTCTGATTCAGCCTTTGGAGGTCTAATGTGCCCTTTTTGCCCATATTTTAAAAGGGCTTTTAATGAGGCAGACCTCCACGTCTCTGCGCTCGTTCCCCTTACTACTTATTTGGTCCTCCATTAAACACACAATTTGGAGGCCCAAGCCTTGGCAGTTCTATGAAACTCCCAGCCATCAGCATCCGCTTAGAGATATTACATCATCCTGCTCAACACCCCTCTGCAAATTAAGCATGAAGGAGCGCTAATTAATTCCAATCAAATATGCTCCTTTTGTCATTATTGCCCAAGCGCGGGTACAGACCACCCGTAGCGGGGCAGAGGCTCCATGCAGGTCCAGGCCGGGCCCAGCGGGCCCGGACCGTGAGGGAGGGAGGGAGGAAGAGGTCTGGAGGAGCAGCGGAGTGTGCGGCGGGGCGGGCGCGCTAGATGGCAGCATGGACGTGCCGTTAGGAGGGCGGGAAGAGGGGAGCCTGCCTGGCCAGGGATGCTGGCGGTGCCGCCGCCGCAGGCCCGGGACGCTTTCCCGGGCTCAGTGAGAGGCAGTAGGTGACTCCTCGTCTTTTAGCTCGCCTCCTCCCCTCTTTTTTTTTAAATATTTCTCCACTTGTCTGCTGAATTTTGTGCAGTTGTGAGAGACAAGCATTATACTTCCTTTGTTCTCGCATAGATCTCACTGTTAGGTTTCTCTAACTTTTTTTTAAAAAAAAAACCTTCCTATGGAAGTGATTTTTTTGTTCGTAACTAAAGACCGCTGTTTATTTTTTACAATTCATTTATTCATAATGGCATATACAGTGCTACAGGCAATCTTAATGACGCATGAAATGGAACTGATAGCGGGGATTGTTTGTTCGCGTGCAAATACCTGCATACTTATGCTCTGTATATGACCTGCCTGAGTGACAGAAGCCCTGATCTGATCCACCTGACAGCAATACAAGCACACGCTAACTTAATCATAGTTTTATTGTGATTGGAGAGGATCCCGGTGTAAATGAAATCAGAATTTAACCCAGGCTGTCTGCACATAAATTCCCACTTCTAGGTCAAGCTTTGGTTCTAGGACAAGGTCCTTCCAGCCTCCAGAGCAGTGTTTGTGCACAGGTCCCAGGAATTTCCCAGGAGATTACAAGTTTAGTTTGTATAAGCAGTCACCGAGACTGCTGCTTGGCTCTCAGACCTGCACAGCACACCACGAAGTCTTCTGTGACAGGTCTTCACCCAACACCCCTGGAGTCCCCTTGCCACCAGCTGCCTTTAAAATACAGAAAAGTGAACGATGCCTCTATTTTTTCACTTATTCTGTTGTTTCTGTTGGCAATACATATTGTAAGAGCAGCCCACATAAACAAGGAATTAGTGGGAGGCACAAAAAAGTGGTCAAAGTTTAGTCTATACGTGTTTGCTCTTCCTTTGGACTGCGCTGTGCCTCATCTAGCACTAGGGGCAGGGAGGGCAGCCTGGCTCCTGCCCCTTCCCAGGGAGAGTTGATTCCCCCTGCCACAATGGCGGCAGCACTGCAAGTGCATCCCTGCTGCTGCTCCTGTGGGGCTGGTCCATGGGTGAGTCAAAGGGTTAGTGGGGCAAAGGAGGGGCCTAGGTAAAGGTTTGCACACTTCAACTATGCTAAAGTTAGATCCCAGGTTCATGTAGCGAAAATTTGAGATCCAAGTGGCTTCTTCAGAAAGTGATGCTCTTCACACCGTTTTTTTTAGCCTCCAAAAAAAAAAAAGAAGAATTAACTGTAAAATTAGAGGAAACTAATCCCACTGATATTGAAGCAATCACTGTAAAAGATATCTAAAAATATATTTGTCCTGGTTTTGGCTGCCATTAAGTTACATTTCCTCCTAATAGCTGGTGCAGTGGGATTTAGGATGAGAATAATGTTGGTAACACACTGATGTTTTTAGTTATTGCCAATCAGTCAGGGACATTTCAGCTTCTAACACTGCCCTGCCAACAAGAAAGTGGGTGTCACCCACACTGGGAGGGGACACAGCCTGGACAGGTGACCCAAACTGGCCAAAAGGATATTCCATACCATATGACACCATGCTTAGTATGTAACTTGGGGTATGTCAGGAGGCTGTTTGGCTTGGGAACTTGCCAAGCATTTGTTCCTTGTAGTAAGAAATCGTGCTGTGTATAACTTTTGACGATGATGATGATTCCTATCTTCCTTTTCTGATGCATTACACTATCTTTAACTCAACCCATGGGTTTGGGTTGTTTTTTTTCCCATTTTGATTTCTACCTGGTCTCTCTTGGGGATGGAGAGTGAGAGAAGGGCTATGTAGTTGTTTTAGCTGCTGGCTGAGTTAAACCACCATGATACATCAGTTCAGAACCCAGAAGAGATGCACTGATCTTTTCCACAGTACCCTGTTTGTGTTTTATTCCAAAAGGCAGCAAGTGGAAGCACATATTTTTTCCTCTCATAGGCCCCATTTAAAATGGTTTGCTGAAAGATCAGTTGACTTGGTGGATGTGGATGAATTTGTGTATAGAAAAGAGAAATGCTATGGGTATTACTTCAAAGAGCCCTTCTTGTTACCTGGACCTTCCCAAACAGACAACAATCTGTTTATAGACTCGCCCCTACCCCCCAGTGCATACTCCACAACCATATCCTATGCAATAAATATAAAAGTTAAAATTTCATTGAACTGCTACAGCAGTAAATGCCTTAATATTCTAGCAGCACAGAGTACACAGGACACGCTATCACGGTTAGCATTATTTCCCTCAGGAGACTGTTGCAGCAGAAGTCAGCTCAGTGTGTGGGCAGAGGTGCTGAACAAGAAGACCGAACTACGGTAATTTTAGCAATGCCTTTGTCTTACGGTCCTGCCTGGCCTCATGTCAGACATGCTGGTCCTGGCTTTAAGCACAACAGGAGATGTCGGTGTAAAGTCCACTGTTGCTTGTAAAGGGATTAAATGCCAGTCTCAGGTCTCTAGACATTTTGCTGTAAAGGGTCTGAGATATATTGCTGGAATGGACTGCTCAAAGCTACGAGTCCCATCACTGAAATAAAAATAGGGATAGAATGCCTCATGAAAGTGGATGACAATACCAATATTCCATAGAGAGAGAAGCAATAAATGAAAGTTGTGGGTGTTACTGACTATGCTACCAAATATTTTGATACCAATTAAAGTGTGGTGCCACTAGAGATGTTTTCATCACAATATGAGACAGAAGTACAAATACTGAGTCAGAGAATGACAGTGGGGATATGAGCTTGTGCCACAACAGATGTATAACAGCAGAGAGGCATGTATAGCAGAGTGATTCAGAAAAAACAGGCACAGGATCGTGTGTTACGGAGATGACAGAAGTGGAGGCTTCTTGTGTGGGGACAGAAAGGAGATCTTTCAGCAGCCGGGCAGAAAAGAGAATTCAATCTAAGCCTTTACAAATGTCCTGAGTAGCAAAGACTCACAGCAAGTCTAGATGGTTGTGATCCATTGCCTTAGGTTGAGTTTCGTGGTGCAGTACTTCTTTGGTTGGGGTTTTTTGGTTTGTTTGCTTGCTTGCTTGCTTGTTTGGCTTTATTTCTTCTCTTTTTTTTTTCTCCACGGTAAGTCCAAAACAGTCGTTATATAACAACCTCCAAGATGCCTTACCCAACGAAATACACTCTTGGGTATTTTGTTCAAAATGAGATTTGTGCTCCAGAGCTCAAGACTTGGAAAGTCTCCTCTGACTTCTGTCCACCTTATAGGGACATACTCAAAAGGAAATGTAAGGGCTCTGAATTCAATTTGGCTTCAAACAGACAGGCTTCCAGGGTAAACTGGTAGAGAAAAAAAAAATGTTCACATGAGCCTCTCTGTTGTCCTCTTCACAGTATACATTTAACAGTTCAATGCACAAAGACTACGGGTTCTTCATCTTTGCCTATTGCTATCTTATGAGTCAGATTAAGGAGCAGCAGAGGGAACTGAAAACAGGAACAAGCTATTGAACACAGACGACATCCAGAAGTAAATGAGCCTTTTTTTATTAGCATAGAGTAAAACTGGATTCTTTCCCCAAATAAAATATATTAAGTATATATATTTATATATAAAATATGAAAGCTATAACATATCAAAAAATCACCCGCTGGATTAGTTTAAATGTTGTGGTTTGATATAATGAAATTTTATCAGCAACACTTGAAACTGGAGTAAAGAGAAGGCTTTCTTTGCTGCTGTTCCTGGGTGGCTTGGGGAAGTCAACAAACCTTTCATGCTTCAGCTCCCACCTGGGCAAATGAAGGCATCACTTGTGTTTTCCTCCTGGATGTGGAGCAAGACTGGATGCAGCTGCAGTGGGAGTTGGATGGCTCAGTGGATCCTGTGCTGTATGAATTAATGTACGCACACTGAACAGTGAAAAGTTAGTAGGAGGACTAAGCCCCTTGCAGCAGTGTGCCCACTAGGACCACACATAATGAAAAGCCCACGTATTTGTACATTCCTCAGACTGGTGCATGAGAATTTGTTAAAGGTTATTCTACAGCTTTTTTTATTGTTTCCTCTTCAAATCCCCTCTAAGTGGATCAGACCAGCCTTAATCTTCTTTCCAACTGACCCTAGAGTTGATTAGATGCACCACTTCTAGACAGCGGTGTCTTCAAGAGACTGTAATACTAAAAACTTCTTTACAGTAAATATCCCTTCATTTATCACCCTAAATAGCTATTAAGTGTCTAACAAGGACAAGCAATTTATGATCTTTAGACTAAGGACCACCAATTCAATGGATGTGACCTTCATGTTATGAGCAGAAGAGGATGGTCACATAGCTCTTTAGGTTAGTGAGACATGTAACAGCCCATCCCTTCTTTTTTATCACTGGTGTCTTCCTAACATCAGAAGTTCCAGAAATAGGTTTTTTAAGGATGCTTTGTTGAGTTAAAACAGGTGTGCTGAGATCTGGAGAGGTCAGATCAAAGTTGCTATGTGAGGGCAGGGAGAGAGGTGGACAAGTGGGTTGTGAAGTTGGCAAAGTCAGTGGAGAAGGTTATCCCAAACAGTGCCAAAGGTGACAGGATGAGGTGACATACCTCTCAAATCCCAGCATTATTAAGTTCATGAAAGTTTGGTTCACTCAATATACAGGCAGTTGTAACTTGGAGAAATGGGGGTCATTAGTTACAGGCAGTTCTCTCTAGACACTCTTAATTTCACTAGCAGGATCATCTCTTTTGTCATGGTTTCCTCTTAGAATATCCTGTGAGGTTCATGGGTCCTACTTATGGAGTATCACAGAATCACAGAATCACAGAATTGTAGGGGTTGGAAGGCACCTCGAGAGATCATTGGGTCCAACCCCCTGCCAAAGCAGCTCCCTAGCTCATATTGCGCAGGCTCCCTAGCTCATATTGCAAGTAAATACATGGGAAAGAACATCAAACATTACGGAAACAGGGACAGAAGTTCAGCCTCATTGAGCTGTGCAGCAGTGGTATATAAAGAAAAGTCAGAAAGGGAAAAAAACTCATGGTGCTTTAATTCATTTCTGCTCTGTGCATCACAATCTGTTTGCAAATCTGCAACCACTAAAACACACACGTACCTCAAAGTAATGTGGAATCAAAAGAAACCTGAACTGACCTCTGGCACCTGGGAGATAAGGAAGTGGCTGAAGTGGTGAATGGGATTAGTGCCATACAGTTGTTACTGCTCTCGCTAACTCTGCGCCTGGATGGAATAAATTCTCAGAATACAAGAGTTTCATTAACCATTTATTGATATGCAGTTTGACCACGTGCTTCTCATTTTTCGTTTTCTCCCTCTACTCTGCCCTGGTCAGGCCCCACCTGGAGTATTGTGTCCATTTCTGGGCTCCATGGTATAAAAAAGACAGGGATCTCCTGGAGAGAGTCCAAAGGAGGGCTATGAAGATGATTAAGGGCCTGGAGCATCTTTCCTATGAGGAAAGACTGAGAAAAATGGGACTGTTCAGCCTTGAGAAAAGAAGGCTGAGAGGGGATCTGATTAATGTTTATAAATATCTGAAGTGTGGGACACAGGGGAAATGGCCAGTCTCTTTTCAGTGGTCTGTGGGGACAGGACAAGGGGCAATGGCTTCAAGTTGGAGCACAGGAAGTTCCATACCAATATGTGGAAGAACTTCTTCACAGTAAGGGTGACATAGCACTGGGACAGGCTGCCCAGGGGGGTTGAGGAGTCTCCTTCTCTGGAGATATTCAAGACCTGTCTGGACGCCTAGCTGTGTGATATGTCCTAGGGAACCTGCTTTGGCAGGGGGTTGGACCTGATGATCTCTGGAGGTCCCTTCCAACCCCTACAGTTCTGTGATTCTGTAATTTGGCTGGGAAGACAATTCGTTTTTCACTGCCTGGCTTGAAATGCTTAACAGGTGAGCTCACTTTTTTTTATCAATATACCACCAGGGGCCTGAAGACCCTTTTTCCTCAATTCTTTCTCTTCTTAGAGTCATGACAAATGCTGCTGTGCTGAGTGTGCACAGCCAGACATCTCAGCATCAGGGCTCATGAGCTCACATAGGGACAGGATTTTAAGAGACACTTGATACAGAAAGCAACTCTGGGCTGTCAGTAGGTGGTGTGCCAGCATGAAGTTGAGTAAGGCATAACACACATAAGCGAAGCCCTTAAACTAAAGTACAGAGTAAAAGCAATCATTCCTATAAGACTGTAGAAACCCTTCAGTACCCCTTGCAAAAGCAGAAATAGAATGAATGTCCTGGCTGACAAGGGAGCCCATGGAAGTTTGCTGTGTGCACGTGCGTGTGTGGTTTCTAGTGTCGTAATCCAGACCTGATCTGCATGTTAAAGGCTTTTGTGCAGCGCTTGCAGATCTCATAGTCATGCCTCTAATAGGTAGAGCATTGGACCACTTGGTTGAAGAGTCCTGTGTATGTGTCATAATCACATAAGTTAAATTCAGCTTGCTGCTTGTAGAGCTGTCAGCCCGAATGCTCCTGAAATTAAGCTTTCACAGTTTGCCATCTGGGTCCTGTATGAAGGCAAAAATGTTTCCCATCTCTAGTACCACGTATTAAGAGACAAAAATTGAAGTTTTCTATACACCTGCCAAACCCACATCTTGGTACCAATTATGGTTGAGAGTTTTCTTGGAAAACGTAGAACAAAATGAATCTTTCTGATGGAGCATTGGATGCGTTTAGTTTAGAGTTTCAAGTCAAGCGTGACTAGAATTGCATGTTCATCTTCGTAACTGTAGTTAAAAGTCTTGATCTCTTTACTCAGTTCTTGCTCAGAGAAGAATCCTGCTCCCCTGAGTGATCTGAAAGGCTAGTATCTTCAATACCTAACCTTCCAACTTTAAGATACATTTGTCACTGAGGCTTGACTCAGGCTGGTTTGACCCAAAGGGGTGACAGGAAAAATATAAGGTGACTTTTATGAGTTTTTGACAGGAATGGCCTGCACCTGGTAAAATAATAATGTTTTGCTTTTTTTTAAAGAGATGAAATGATTGATATGAGTTTTGTTCAAATTGTAAGTGTTGTCCAGCTTTTGATTTCCGTTTCCATCTACAGTTGACAGTCTTTAGAAGGTCCCTCTCTCCTTCCGTATTTGTGCAATAATCAAAGAATCACAGAATCACTGGGTTGGAAAAGACCTTTGAGATCATCGGGCCCAACCGTACCTGTCCTCTACTAAACCATATCCTTGAGCACCTCATCTACCCTCCTTTTAAATACAATCTCCTTTCAGGTAGTTGTAGGCAGAGATAAGGTCCTCCTTCAGCATCCTTCTCTCTACACTAAACAACCCCAGCTCCCTCAGCTGCTCCTTGTAAGATTTGCCCTCCAGCCCCTTCACCAGCCCGGTTGCCCTTCTCTGGACTCGCTCAAGGACCTCGATGTCTTTCTTGTAGTGAGGGTCCCAAAACTGGACACAGTACTTGAGGTGCAGCCTCACCAATGCTGAGTACAGGGGCACAATCACCTCCCTGGACCTGCTGGCCATGCTATTTCTGATACATGCCAAGATGCCATTAGCCTTCCTGGCCACCTGGGCACACTGCTGGCTCATAATGAACAGGCCTGTGTTTGATTTGTTTGTGTGGCCAGATCTAACTTTGTGAGATGGCAGGGAGATAAAGTCTCAATGCAGCCATCCAAAAATTCACGTGCACATGAAGGAGGTGGCTGAAGTAGACCGTGGGTAACACAGTGTAGCTGCTACTCCTTTTGCTACTTTTGTGCCTGTATGAAAGATCTTAATAATAATAATAATAATAATAATGATTCATTAATATGACTACAAAAGAGAGCTAGATAAGAGGATGAACAATGTCACTGGAGAGCACTGATATAATGAATTCCTGTTTCTATGTTCCTAACAGATTTAGCTCCAGGGGGTGAGGTGAAGCAGGTGCCTTGCTTCTCTGCAAGCTGTCAGACCTCAGAAGCTGGAAATCCTATAGCCTTGGTATAGATAGATAGAAGCCAGCTAACAGATGGTTAAAACCACTTTGAATTCCTGATTTTAGTTGTTTTATGGATGTTTTAAGTAGATGAAGTAACTTTTCTGGGTGCCAGTACACACCACTGATACCTCTCTCTGTAAGAGTGGTCCCATGTCCTCTGCATGGCATCAAGGCCCTTCTAACAGCTGGTATCCCTCTGCCTCAAGCGTCTAAAGATACTGAAAACATGGTGGCTGCTGAGGTGTAATACAGTTTTTCAATTGCATATAGGAGATATTCTGATAATTTTGAGGAGCTATTTTGATAACTCTGCAAGGTACTTCTCATTTGGTCAGCTTGTTTTTATTACAGCTTGATACTGTATATCTGAACTGCAGCCCTAATACCTGGTAATATTAAGCAAGTGTAGTTTCATGAGAAGAACTACAGCTCTAGAGGTCTCCAACACATCAGTGATGGTTCTTGCAGATATATTTGCATCTGGTGGGCGCCGTGCAAGTATTTAGCTGCACAGTTGTGTGTTTGCTGGTGACAGCATATTAATAAGCATTTGTCCATTTATTAGCAGGATCCTGTTTTAATTCAGAAGGAGAGGAAAAGCAACGGAGCTTTATGTGCTGGAAGTGTAGCAGCAAAGAAATGTATAATCAGAAAGAGGAATCAGCTTGTGAACGAGTCCTTAATTTAAAAAAAGGCAACATCGTTACATAATTACATTTTTAATTATTTGACTAATTATTGACTAATTGGCTATAACATGTGAAGGCAGTGCTAACAAATCATGGCTTTGAGAAGTGTTTACTTTCAGGATCAGTATAACACGTATTTGCACAAACACTAATGCCAAATTGAAATATCTAGGCTGCCTTAAAGCTGGGTGTCACTGGTGAAAATAGGATGTGAATCTCAGTTGATTTCTTTAATTCTTTCTTCTGCAGCACATTCTTAAAATCAAAGTGAAAAGACTGGGGGGGAGATAGCAATTTATATTTGCAAATGAGTATGGGTTTTTCTAGAAATTATTAGGATTTTTTTTTTCCCATCAGATTCTGTATTTCTCCTGGAATCCTTAGTGGAGATAATATAAACCCCTATAACACTATATTCCATCTCTTTTCTCTGGTGGAATATTTCACTGGGGTTATTATCACAACTATTTTGCTACGTTCAGTGAAATTAACATTGATTCCATTTGTTGAAATCATATGGAGACTGCAACTGCACTCTGCCTTATTACCAAATGAGTACAGTGTGCCCTTCAATAATTCTCTAAATTCTCAAATGCCTTGGAAATAATATGCTGGAGTGTTACCGAACTGTGACTGAAGCACCATTTGTGCGAAGTGTGACAGTGCACGAATGATATTCCACAATAAAAGTTCAAACTACATTAATCTTTCACAGAGGCTCATTGACTGGGAAGATGCCTCAAACACAAAATAAAGACACTGTTGCCCCACTTCAGATTATTTCAGAGCAGTTCCTCTGTGTGAGTCCTTTAGAAAAGTGCACATTAATTTCTCTGTTATATACTTCAACGTAATCAATGAGGAATTAAAAAATGTAATAAATTACATTATTTCTGCAACCACAAACTTTACATCTGCATTTGCTGTACAGAAATCCCTCTTGGCAGCGGTACCATTAAGTACATAATGACAGGCAGTGTCATACACTTACTTTCATTCCTTGTGGATGATGGTGCATAATTCATTTTGTGGTTTTGCTTCCCTCTGCTGTCTTGAATTACAGCCATTCCTCAGTCAAAAAAGGGGCAAGCTCTGACCACAGTTATTTTCTCACTCTCTTCATAAGATGATTCTGTGATAAGATGCCAGGACAAGGAAGAGGAAAGGATGCTATCTTAAGGGAGATTTGAATGTTTTAAAATTTAAATTTTATTAATTTTGGAAATAGAAGGATTGACCTCTGAGGACTGTGGAATTTGATGGTAGGAATAGAGTATGGAAAGCTGGCCAATTCCACTTTCATGCCCTTCTCTTTTGCTTACATGGTTTTTGGCCCTTGGGCATGTCCTCTCACGTTTTTACTTTCCTCCCTGTTAAACTAGAGTTAAGAGGGGCGCTGCCCCTGGTATCACATGGGAATTTGAGAATTGATTGCTCAATATCTGCACAATTCTTGTAGTAAAATGTCCTGAAATCTGGCAGTTGGCATCCGGATCTTGACTAGCAGAACTAAATTAATGGGCAAACTGTCGATCAAAGTGGCGTGGCCAAGATTGTGCCACCGCTGTTTATCAAAGGTGCAGTTCTCCGTTTTCACGGATCCTGTAACGTAAATAGCGCTTTGCTTCCTCCCCTGATTTCCATTGTTTATTTAGCTCCATAGCACTGAGGATTCTGTACTCCTCTGAAAGCCAAGACCTCATCTAGACTTATCATTGTCTTCAGAGGCCAGAATTCATGGTTGAAGTTGTGGTTGTGCTAGGAACAGGGAGAATAAATGCAGGTCCTGGCAAGAGCACACACTGTTTGGTGCAGCAGTCCCTTGCTCAGCTGCTTGGTGCCTGAACATGAAAACAGCCCCCAGGGACCAGTGGAATCCCATCACCATCTTGGAGTATAAATTGATTTACTTTTTCATTTATCAGCAAGGAAATTGCCTTCTTGGGCTGTGATGAACCAACCTTCTGACCTCACATCAGAGATTGATTGTTTAAGACCAGAAGGGACTGCTATGACCATCTAATCTGCCTTCTTGCATAACATAGACCTCTGGACGTTCACTAAATAACTCATACTTGAAGGCCAGTGTATCCCTGAGGAAAACAGCCAGTCCTGATTTTATTGCCAGACCCCATTGCACCTCTTAGCACATTTTCCAGTTAACTATTTTCTGGTCTTCTCACTATGTGCTGTGTAAATGCTTTGGGGTTTTTTCTTTGAATTTTTTTCTTAATCAAAAGCTAATCGAAGATCTCCCTTTACACCTCTGGTGAGGAGGAGACTCTTTCAAGGTAATCTGGTTCCTGCTGCAGGAAGCTTCATATCTTTCTTTTGAATTGGTGAGGACCTCTGAGTGATGGAAACCATGAACCAGGCCTCTTCCTCTTTTCATGGATGGCACAAGCAGGGTCCCTGTTTGTTCTTTGGTGCTACAAGTCTTGCACAGAAGCATGTAGAGAGACAAGAAGGCACAGTTTCAACAGACAGGGAACATCCCTGAATGATGTGCAACTTGCTCAGTGGGGTACTCCCAGGGTCATGGGAACTGTGATGTTGCTTCCTCTCAGTCTGAATTAGAGTTCAGATTTTAGGTCCCCCTTCCTGGGTTTGGAAACCTGCCGCCATATTGTTGTGCAAAGGCAGGTCATCATTGCCACTGCCACCTCCATCAGAGGAATATTGAGACTTCTGAGTCTTGTCTGAGCAGGCTGCCCCAAGCTCTTGTGTAGACCTGCTAGGCACCAGTGTTAGCTACCAGGTAGGCAGCTCCCTGGTTGGCATTCAGGAAGACTGGAGTACCAAGGGGAGAAAAAGATGAGCTGAAATCATTTGATGAGCTGAATCTCATCCCCCACGGAGTAGCCAGACAGCCTTTGCTCCTATATAGGCATCAGGCTGGGACCAGGCTTTTATTTTTCAGGTGCTGAAACCCTTAAAATTAAAAGCCTGTAGTAGGTGGTCAGAACACAGTCCATATTTCCAGCCTTCTGCTGGTGTTAAAAATCATGCTGCAGTAATAATTATGGGATGTCTGGTAGTGCAAGATGAATCTGGGAGCCAGATAAAGGAAATCACGGGGCAGGGGGTGGGGGGAAGCAGGAGAATGCAACGATTACGGATGCTTGCAGGCAGGTTTGCCTGTGCAGCTGCTCTCCATGCAGCTGAGTCACTGTTCCTGTGAGGGCTTTTGCTTACCTATGAGTCTCAGTCATGGTGTTTTATTGGTAAGGACCATCTCTGCCCACACTCTATAGAGTCAGCTGTATTTGCTGCGACAAAGATTAATAAGCTACTGGGTGATGAGTAAATATTTAACAATATTTTTTTTGCTTTGCTTTACATGTAAAATAAATATATTTGCAGAATATTCATTTTCCCTAGGTCTGGCAGCTTCCTAGAGTCTTTCACTTTTGACTTTTAACAGATATGTTCATATGCTGTAACTAAAAGGATGGTGAGGCAATCTTTATGTTTTGCATATAGCAAACATTATGTTTCATCCCCCTTTGAGAAAATCCCTTTCTGAGGTTTCAACTAAATGTGTCTCATCTTCATATTCAGTATGGCTCTACTTATGCTGCAGCTTCCAAATTATTCTAACCCTTGTGTGCCTTTTTTTAGTAGGATTTTCGAGGATTTTCAAGTTCCATTTTGTTCATAGTAGCATTTCTTTACAAGACAAAGGGGCTTCATTTTAAAAATTGAAACAATGATACTTTTATCTTAATCAGTCTTCTTTATGCTAAATTACACTGCTGGATTCTTTGTTCTCTTAGATGAACCTTATTTCTTCTGCTATACCTGATTATCTGTCTTCAAGAAGCAGCATACCAAACAAAATATTCTGAACAAGGCTTAAAAAAGGCTTTGCAAGAGGGATTTGTTCCAGTTCTGTGGGAATTATACCCCAGGGCTAAATTTGTCCTTACCATTGATGAATGGACTTTAATCTTCAACTTTTTAATTTGCTGCATTTCTTCTGCGTCTTCTTCAGCAAAATCCTGTTTGTGGCAATCAAATGATTCCCCATGGATGTGCTGGTATTTGCTCAGATTACAAGTACCAACAGGTCAAAGACTTACTGCACCAAAAACATTATAAGGAGTTGTAAAGAAATTTCATCATCATGGAGAAGTGGTGAAAGACATTGCAAATGAAGTCCATTCATGGAATAACCTGAAAAGTCTGAAAAAACTAACAAATGGTTAACCATCACCACTGATGGTGTCTCTTCAGTGCCTACAAATACTTGGATTTCTATCTAACTTTGACAGCAAGGGGGCCAAGTTATAGAAGTGGTAGACAGAGCTCCTTTCTCTCACAGAGAATAACTAAGACAAGCTCAAATTTAAGAAATAATTGCATTCCAGTTTTCTGGCATTATTCAGGCAATTACACACTTCCACTTCCCAGTGAGGGAAAGATTGTAAAGGAAGGATTGCTGTACTGAGACCAGGACTGCATAGAATGTAATGTCTGAATAAAAGATTTACTAGTTGTGCTGCTGAAGAAAGTTGTACTGATATGTTGTTACACCTTAGGAGGGAACTACCCACAATTTTATAAGTGGTGGTGGTAGGGTTCCCCCTCTTTCCCCACAAAGTGTAATCAAATAAGAAGACCCTTGAGAGCAGTCTGGGAAAATCTAATTGAAAAATGTTTGAATTAGTACGTGTTCTTCCTTCTTTCCATCCAAATATAACAGACCTGGACCTGTATCTATATCCTTGGTTGGTCCACAAATTTAAAATTATGTCCATCATACCTTTGTTAACTAGATAACTTTTATAAAAAGCAGTTTGGAAGCGAAACATTGAACATCCATCTGATGTAATAAATAGGCTGCAAATAAATCGTATTCTGCACTTGACCTAAACTAATGACACGTCCATTACGGAAGAGAGGCTTCTTATTTTTCAGAAAAAAACCCCAGGAAAACAGAAAAACTCCAGCAGGTTTGGGGGCTTGACAATTCACTCTGGAATACCATTTTTTTCATCAGATAAACCCTTATCCATTATCTTTCTTAACTCTATCATCAACAGATTAAACCAGTTTCTGTCCCCTGCAGTTTAGTAGTATGGTGTAACTAGCTAAGAAGAGCCACTAAACCACACTGCAACCTTTATTACATGGCAGACTCACCCTGTTGAGTTCTGCCATTCTGATCAGTTACTTCTATCTCTTCGTTTTCTAAATCCTTCAATTACCCCACGCAATCCTGTCAGGGTCATGTCAGTATGGAAGGGGTGAGTATGTGGCCCTTTGTTCCTTTCCTCTCCTCTCTCCTGCCACTCTTCTCAGTGAAGATGAGCAGTGTGTGGTTACTCCTCAGCAAAGCTCATGGATTTAACACAGAAAATCTTTGAACTGCTCAGATGGAAGGCATGGCAGTGCATCAGGTACCTAAGGAGCTTGAAGGACTTTTCTGCTTGGAATGCTGGTTAGCAGGCAGTGGTATGTTGTACAAAACACAGAATTGCCCCCACGTTGCTCACAACACTCCCCATGACCCTTGAAGCATCCCTTGTACATACACAGTGTCTAGTAAAACCAGCCCCCAATAAAAATAATACAGTTCACCTTATAAAAATCATATTCTTGGAAAACAAAATATATTGATGTTGGCTTATAAGTTCTTTGTAAGTATATTACCACAATAAATTACTCCTCCTGTGGTCTCCTGGATCAGGCTTTCTCACAGAACAAAATAAATTCAAATGTTTCAGTGAACAATGATTAGAAATACCAGCAGAGACACCAGTTCAAACTCCGTTTTCGTTTAAGATTCTATGAGCTCTGGGTTTGTAATCAAAACACTACTGCTCCCAAAATTATCTATACCAGTACTTATGTACTGCATCAAAAGTACAAACGTAAGGAGGGGAACATTACAAACATGGATATAGCCCCACTTAAATAATTCAAGGACTAGGACAGTACTTGGTGCAGTAGCCAGGAAGCCTTCAGGTAACTGCATTGTCTTCAAAGTTTTGAGGTCAAATTCTGCTCTGAGTTACAAACCTTAATTGAGTGTATATGAATAATGTGGGCACTGAGGAGTCTGAAACTCTGATTAGAGGAAGCACTTCCAGAGAAAAAATGGTGTTTCTGATTCCTCATCATTTATCACATATTTTATATGATAAAAGTAAACACTTTCAAATACTAATTTATTACAAATTGTATTTGATCTAATTGTACACTTTGAAATATGAAAGGATGCTATCCAGTCATGCTGGGTCTTGTTTCTGTTGATCTAAGCTTTTTTGTTAAGAACATATCTTTATGAAGTAAGTGTTTTCCTTCTCTATTTTTGGCTTCTGTTTGGGGTGGGTTTTTTTCTTTCTTTCCCCAAGGGGAACAAAGCAAAACGATTCATGCTTCAGGTCGCTTGGAAAAAAAAGCAAAATAGCACAGTTAAATTCTTTACACTAAAGAAGGAGGAGAACGAACAAAGCCTTTGAACAAAAGACTTAAATTCCATCTGTCATTTCCACCCACCACTGAATCTACCAAAGACTGAACATTTATCCCACTGAGCTGAATGCGCTGATATCTAACTGCGGTGCTATTGATCACCGCAGAGCATAAGCCTAGCTTTTTAGCTTTTTGAAACTGTTAACGTAGATTTAAGTGCAACAGAGGAGGCATGAAGCCATGAATGTTTTATTGGAGTGCTCCAGATCATCTCTCAGCAGGTGAGTTCAGTGCCGTCACTTAAAAGATTAACCTCTTATCCCTACAACAGCAATTATGACAGGAACTGCCTTATTAGGTAAAGCATATTAGAGAAATTGAAACTCTAACTACATTGATAAATTCATTCAGTAAAGCTGACCTCATGGCTCCCAGGCTACGTGGGGAAATCTGTAGTCTTTGTCCTTTCATGCACAGGAATTGGCAGGCTAATGAAGAGTTAGTAAGTATCCATGTGACTCAAAAGAGAATTTTAAGGATGTGTCTGTCTTGCAAATGTCTTACCTTTCTGCGTTCCATACAATTTTTGGGGTCTCACTTCGACAGTCAGGCTCAATAAGATGTAACACCTGTCTCCTCCTTTTCCTAGGAGGAATTTGCTAATCGACCATTCCTCTGAGGCAGCTTCTTCCAAGACTCTCATATTATTTCTAGTTTTGATTTCAGCTTCATAATGCCCAGGTGTGTTGAGCAGGCACAGCATTTTTTTCTCTAGAGGAGAAAACTCAGAAGAAGGGATGTTAATATTCAAGTTTTCAAAAGAAATGGTGGATTTTCATGTCTGGCTCCTCTGTTCTTTGACTCTTCTCACAACCGGTGCTCAGGGAGGCATGAATTGGCTGCACCTCCATCTAAAACAGCATGAATCTGGAAGTGCTCAGTGCATCTGGAGACAAAGCCTATAGTGCCTGAGGATGTAAAATAAGATATCAGCATGGAAAATACAGGCCAGTGTGACTAGACTTAGGAAACAGAAGAAGTCTTTGCCAAAGACAAAACCTAAATTCCCAGTTCCTATTCTTCAGATAGCTCTGTGAGATTATATTTTCCTATTGTCTTCAAACAGAAAAGACAACCATTTTTTCTCTTATTTCTTCTTACCAGGATAGAGCATTTTGTTTTCCAGACAAGATATACTGATGGGTTATCAGCAGTTGTTTTTGTAGAGTAGTGAATGTCAATGTGATGGTTTAAAAGCAGGTGAGCAAGCAGATTGCTTTGAGAGTTTCCTAGTTTAAACAAGGCATTTGCTAACTATTTGATTGCAGTTCAGTACCTTGAAAAGGAAGGGGGAGGATGAGGAGGTAATTTCTCCAAAATAAAGTAACTCCAGTTCTAAAGAATAGTTGATACGTTGGAGGGACTGGTTTAATTTTGAAATGATCTAACTTCAGTGGCAGAACAACCAGATAGTGGAAAATGAAATACCAGAAAAAACCCAAAAAAAACTTATGGTCCAAGGTTTTTTTTTTGTTGTCATGTTGTGCCATTCACAGCATTGACCATACATGAGAATTGTGAAAACTGAAAATCCTTTATATAGGCTAAGGAAATAATTACTGGACTGTGGAATTGAAATATTAGTCAGAGTTGAATATCAGTTGATATTTTGAGAGTAGCAGCCTTGGGGTACAGACTTTTGGAAAAAACTATTGTCTTAGAAGGTCAAATAAGGGATCTGACTGACAACACTGTTGCAAAATATCAATGAAGTGCAAGAGCCAAATGTGGGAAAATATTTTATTTATCAACACTTTTCAGTGATCAAACTGGACCATCCACACATAATAAGTAATTTTAAAATATATGTCTTCTCCTCAAAGTTTTTTGCTTTCAAAGAAAAGTATAAATTTTTTTGCTGTCACACACACCCCTTTCTTCCAAGTGTTTGTGTGTGAATATCCTTTATCTTATGTGTTCAAGGAGTTTTAAATTTGAATGGGTGACATGAATACATGAAGCGCACATTAGGTCACACCCAAGTTGTTTGTTATGAGGAAAAACTTTAGGTTATAAGATATCTTGGAAAAAAACATGTTCAGATGATCCATATGTGGTTAAGAGGTTTCTTGGGAGAGGTGGCAGGGGCAGGAAGTCTGGGACAGTGATCCATGATGACTAGGAGAAGGCGTATGGTGAAATGTGGACAGGAGGACCTGGAGTGAAGACCTAGGTGGTGCAAAGAGTCTTTTCATATAACTTGTGGTGTAACACAGAAAATGTCAGGCAGATAATATGGCTCTAGTGCTCTGTGTCATTACAGGAACTTTGCACTAGCTTCATTTATTGTTATCAAGTGTTTCCCAACTTTATAGGGAATGATTTGAAGTATACAGTGTTTAAATTATTTGCTGAAAGCCAAACATAAAACTTTTGTTTGCAGACCTATTTAGCTATTTAAATTCCATTGAACTTAGTGGCACAGGACAATCTAAATATGAATGGCCCAGGTGTTTTAGAAGTGAAAACCAAACCCAGTGCTACCTGACAGGAGTTTCTGTTGTGACTATAATACTATGACTGTAGTAATCTCGTCAACCTCTTTAGCATCTTAGATTGGCAGAGTACAAAATACAGTGACTCAAGTCCTGCATATAACATCAGAAGGGTTTGAAGTACCTTCACAAATGTTGTTCCTCCTCTCAGAGAACACCATGTATGTCTTTGGTTTGTGGGTTGAAGCTATGTCCCTAGTGCCTTGCTGTATTTGTGCTATCATAGATGTCCTTTATAGGGCAGTGAGCTGAAAAACGAGAGACACAACAGGTTATAAACTAGCCAAGCACTAGACTTCTCCCTGTAATTAATCTGCGAGGTGTGAGAATTGCTGTTTGTGTAGGAAGATGAGTGACAGCCTCCATGTACCATGTCTCTGGTCCAACTTGTTCATGGTTGGTTTGTCTGGATATCAGAACATCTGAAAGGTTTTCTTTCTACGTGGTCCCCTTGCATGCATGTATCGCTCTGCCTCATCAACTCTATCTCTTTTCAAACCTTATCTTAAAAAATATCTTTTCTCCTTTGCCAATGTATTTTAATTTCTTTTTCCCCTGGTCATTGGCCCTATGACTCATTGGTTTAATTTATCCACTGTGCCATATATTTATGACTCTGTTTTCTGTAATTTATATCAGACAGTGAACAGGGTTATTTAATTCCACAGAGGGTTTTAGGATGTCATTTATACAAAAGATACTTATGAAACAAAGTTGTGAATCTGCAAAAGACTTGTTTATGAAAAGGATTGCATTAAAATATATGGTGCTGCCCATGTAAAGAAGTTTCCAGGTTGCACCCTAGCGTTTTGTACTTGGATACCTAAGTGTCCAAAGTGGATTGTCTTCTGAAAGTCTCCTAGGGGAGTTAAATTTTCTCATAGCTGGTTTACTTACAGCTGTCTGATTTATAGCACACTCTGAGTCCAGAAAGGTGCTATTTCATGGCCATGTTGGGCTATATTTACTCCATTCAACTTGAGGTGTCCCAAAAAGGTGTGTAAACTGGAGATTGGTCACTGTACCATCAGCTGCCTTCAGGAGGCAAGCCAGAGCCAGATGTTCCAAGCCTGCTTATCACAGGTACTTTACAGGAAGATTCCCTGAAAGTCTGATCTCCTTGCTGGCCACAGATGGATGCTTACTCAGGGTCAGACAGGTCTGGCTTATGTTGGGAGAATTTTCCTGTTGCCTCGTCAAAAAGACCCCAAACAAGCCACACACTTTAAATCTATTTTAGAGCCAGTGCTTTTAAAATTTATGGTTATTTTGTTTATTACTAGATAGTCTTTTTCTGGACAGTGGCTTTATCTCCTGTTAGGAGTCCAGTGGGTATTTTCCAGTCCGGAAATATAGGTAAAAAAAAATTAACTTGGAATTAAAGAGTAATATAAACTCCAAAGATTCTGTTGGTTTTTTTTTTCTCAATGTCCTGTCCATGTTAGACCAATCTCAGCTGTGTTAAAATATTCCCTGCTGGCATGTTTCTTCTCCCAGAATATCTACAGTTCACTAGCCTCAAATTATGACATGTATCCCTGAATATGAAAGCTTTTGGCTGAGCCTGAATAAGCTTTCTGGTAAGACAGATGTTCACTCTTTGGATATGTAATAGAAAACCCATCCAGTGTCTCATCAGTACGAAACTGATGATGTGATCCAACTTCAGGTGCTTTGTCTCCTACAGGAACTTTTATATCTATTACCTGGAAAATGGCATGATGATTTCAAATTGGATTCTAGACACTGATGGAGGCTGGGCCCTGATTCACTGACACCACCAAGTCTTTCCATTCATTATCTCTCTGTTGGGGCTGAGGGAGGCAGGAAGGAAAAGGGAGAAGGAAACCCACCAGTGGCATTTTTTTTCCTTTAAAAGCAAAACAAAACACCCCTCACCCCCTTTTCTTTTTGTAAAGTTTCCCTTGTGCTAAAGCAGACACCTGATTTTTCACTGTGCTGTGTGATGGAGGAGCAACTCCATCCAAGCCTCAAACCAGCTCCTTGTCCTGACCCTGGCTTTCATGTCTCCGTTGTCTCACAGGTGACTTCCACTGTCTCAGGACATCTTCTTAATCATACTGATTGTGCCAGCCAAAATCCATCAGCGTGCTTCATGGATTCAGAGCTGGAGAGGTAGGAAGAAAAATTTAGCGGCTCAGAATAATAGATCAGGCACTGTCCAGACTTCCCATTTCCCTGACCAATGAACCAGAGATTTTGTGAACCAGCTTTTGGGGGATGACACCAAGTAATCCATTCAGTAACTGGACTGTTTGGGAAAAAAATTTAAAATTCCCCATAGGTTCCTATTTTAAAATTCACAGGTTCACACGTTAAGGCATTCAGATAAACAAGAAAAAATATTTTTACATTTTGAAGTGAAAATTATGAGAAAATGTGGTCTGCTGAGGGTTAAGGAAGGTTGTAATGTGCCTTAAAAATGGGACCTCTTCTTCTCTGAGCAAGAGCGACATCATGGGGTTCAGAAGGATGTTTAGATGGGTGGACATTTTTGTAGCCTGTGTTAGGCCTCATGCGAGGAATGCATCGAGCCATGATAAACAGGTAGGTTTTAGATAACTTTTCACAAACTCTCCTTTCATAACCACTTGGCTATGGAAGCTGGGAGAAAAGCCAATTTTTAACAATCCAGGTACCTGTCAGGTGATTCATTTTCAACTGCTTTTGGAAGTGGTATGTTTTGCTCCCTTGGAAGAAAAAAAAATCTCTGTTTTGAGCAATCCTCTGTGTGTGTGTCTTCCAATGCAGTCTCATACAACAATTCCTTAAAATAGCTCACTGAGGCAAGGAAAATAAGTATTTCAATTAGGAGATAAAAATTACAGTCATGGAACAGACTAATGTTTATGGTAAATATTTTATTATCATTTACATTCAAACTTGGTTTCAGGGGATCGGCTGGAATGTAAGCTTGTAATTTGATTTAAACAATGAGACATTCAAATGCACAAAGGAGTCAGAAAGCAGCTCTTTTTTTCCCAGGGCAGGCAAGGAGAAGGCAGAAGAAGATGTTGACAGAAGAAGGGGTTTCAGGCATTCCCATGTAGAGGAGGGATATCCTGTGCCCTAGCAGTAGGGATGCTGAGCAACCCAGGTTCAGGAAGAGTGCAGCTATGTGGCTCATTGTAAGTGAGTGCTAATAAGACTAATATACCACATGTTACCCACACTGTTTTACCGCTGTCTGCCATTCCAAGGAGAAAAGCAAAGTGGAGGAGAACAAAAGGGTGGGAGGGACAGGAAGAAGAAAAGAGAGTTGCTGCTGTAATCAGCCTTTCACTGAACTGTGAATTTTAACAGGTTCTCTGTAGTTCAGATTGTTATTTTGTCCACCAGGTACCTGTACCAGATAATGATGACGGCTGACAGAACATTGCCACGCAGCCGAATTTTCATGGACTTCGCAAACGGGTCTCTTGCCCAATATGTGTCAACCTCTATGATCGCAGCTTAGTCATATTGCCACATTGCTTTTGATGCTACATTTAATTTTATGAATAAACTGGTTTCTAAATTGCTAACCAGTTGATCTGATTAGCTGCCACAGATACCATTTCAGCTAAGTGCTCAAGTAAAGCGTAACTGCTGCTTTTACGGTATTATCAATAACCCTGTCATGTCTGCCTAACTGGCATTTATGCAACCTGTGTGTGTGTGATAGAATTTCTTTAGGAATCATTAAAGAACAGTATGGGCATTTGTGAGTAAATCCAGTGGTGATACTCAGCTTTTGTATATAGCACGTGCTGACCTACACTTGGTGGCTGGTTGAATTTCACTGCAAAATGTAACGAAAAACTGTGAGGTACAGGGAGGGATCACATATCTCTTGTTCTTCCTCTGCAAATATCTACTCTTGCTTCCCTGAGAAATCAAGGGTATATTTTTTTTAAAGTTTATTTTCCAGCCCCCAAGAAGGGCTTATTTTAGTATTTGTGGGGTACAATCTGAAAACACGGATTTAGCTTGCATGCAAAATGAGCTACTGGAACAAATTTAGATGCTGATTTTCTTGAGATCTGCAATTTGTTCCATGGAAGCAGACATTATGACCACCAGTCATGCCTGTAAAGGGAATGCTGGCCACCCGATAGCATGCTGGAGTGCTTGCAGCTGGTAAGGTAGGTCTTGTCACCCTCGTTTCCCAAGTAGGGACACAGAAAAATGAAGTTGCATTGTGCAACGGGATTATGGACAGAGCACAGTAGCATAAAGATGATGAGCAGGTCCCCACACTGCCTGGACTAGATGCCTGTGATGAGAATTATTTGCAGTTAATGAAAAGAGAGAGAAGTTCCTCAGAGGACCACTCAGCGCTAGCCCTGTAAACCCTGGGAGAATAAATACTTCCTGATCTCATACTCTGCTGGCAGCTTTTTCATAGCTTAGGTTTGAGGGACATAGGAACAACACAGAAGAACCAAACAGTGGCAATAAACTATAATAAATACTACAGGCTGGTCAGGGTTTATACGACCTCAGTGGTGGTCAGGCAGCGTCACAGGAGGGCAGCTGCTCCCCATCACAGGATGCGGAGCGTGGTGCAAACCAGCAAGAGTTAACGCGAAGAACATTCCCTCCCCTGTCCCTGTGTTAAATCTCTGCCTGCCAGCTACTGCATTTCTCAGTTTCTCATACATACTTCTGGTCTTGCTTGCTCAAGGTCAAAATATTGTCAACACATGGTAGTGAACAACGTGTGTCAGCTTGTACAGTTGTTTGTTGCAGGCATGTTTGCTTTTTGCACAACACAAAATGGTTAAAAGTGGTGTTTCACCTACTTAGGGCTAGAGCTTTTGTATTTGCTTTACATGGTTACCTGAGTTATTTTCCATCTGTTTCCTCACATCACTTTCAACTGGCTTAATCCTGCTGCCTGATTGTGGCACCTTCCACGATGCAGTGTAATTAACCACAGGCAACTATTCAACATATTAGAGATGAAAGCAACGTAGCGTGTTTTTTTCTGGCTTTGTGACATGTGAAGGCCAAAAGAACAGCTTTATTCTCTCTGAAGCTTCTCTTCCATTCTTCGGTGTGTGATCAGAATATTTTTAGATGGCCTTGCAGGTATACAGATCTTCCTAGGACACCTTGCAATAGTACTGCTTTGACCAGCCTTTCCACGATGAAAAGAGGGGAATGTTGGCAACTGCTTAATATGTAGCAGAAGAAATTAAATGCCTCTGACAGTAATTGCCTGAAGAAAATTTAGAAGATGAGATAGCAACAACACAGCAAACACAAAATAACTAGATTAAGAGCACAATAGCCATATGTCAACATTATATTAAAAAACAGTGCTTAAAATGGTGAGGTCAGAACCTTTGCCAAGAGCCTGACATGTGGTTGCCAAACTGGTTTTGTCGGAGAAAGTAGTGTATAGAATATGTGCAAAAAACAGCCTCCCCCTCCATACAGCACAATTTGAAATCTCTGTGTGTCCAGCTCAGATTGATTACTGCAATTGATGAGGAGTATTAATGGGGGAGGGAAATGTTAAAAATGAAAAACAATTCTTTTTCCATTTCTCAGTCTACTTAGAACTAAATGATGCTAATAAAGCAAGCCATAGTTGGCTAACAATGTAATTTTTTCCCCTGTGTAAATCTTGACTCTTAAAACGTTTGTACTGCATTATGATCTCCCCCTCTCTACAACATGAGTAATAAACTTGTAGCTTGCACTAAAAATTAAGCTCATTTTTGGTTGTGTGCTTCTGAGAAGACTGAGGTTGTTGATATCTAAGGAGGGGGTTTAGTTTCAGCCCTCCTTACGTTTCAGTTAGCCGTGGTGAATTCCCCTACTAAGTCAAAAATACCCACTTTTATGAAGTGTTAATACAGAGACCACAATCACAGGGTGTTACATATAACTATCTGTTAACTTCTCTAAAATTTGATACATTGGTATATTTTATTGAGTATCAGTAGCTAAAAAGATTATTCTTCCCATAAATGTTCCCTCTGAACATCAGGAAACACTTTTTCCCTGTGAGGGTGACCAAGCTCTGGCACAAGTTGCCCAGTGAGATGATGGGAGTCTCCATCCTTGGAGATATATCAAAAGTTGCCTGGACATGGTCCAGAGCAACTGGCTCTGGGTGTCCCTGCTTGAGCAGAGGGGTTGGACCAGATTTCCTCCAGAGGTCCCTTCCCACTCACATGTTCTGTGATTCTGTAAAGTGGTGACTGATGCAAAAGGTCTATTGATGGTACTCTGTATTTTGGGGAAACTCTGGTATATGCCTAGCCTTACACATAACCTGTATCATTTTGATAAAAACAGATAAAGAGGCAGCCTGATGCAAGGTGCCATGGTTATATAGGCTGGCCTGTTTATTTTAGCTGAAAACCACAAAAAAAAAAAACCCACCCAGACAAGCCCTCAGTGAGAATAAGGTATCTGGGTCCAGATATAACCAGATCTACTTCAGGTCTTTTAAAGGTAAAACTGTCAGCAAAATATCACACCCCAAACTGACACAGTTATACCAGTGTGAATTTTTATATGTAGGCCAACTCTTGCTCTACTATATGTAAAATGAATCATAGGCTGCAGTCCAATTCCCTTAACAAAAAAAAATAATTGGCAGGAACCTCTGCTGCCAGATTTGGCAGTGCAGGAGCTGTACAGGCATGCAGGGTGATTTAATCTCTTTTTCAGAGGCATTTCTACAGAACAGGGTTACCCTATGTGAGTGAGGCATCTTAGGAAGGTTGGCCTGCTGTTGCCCATTTATTTAGGATATTTAACTCTGTGTATTGCCTGACTGCTCCTGTGAGGACTGCCTGCCCTGACACTGGATATTAGCCTGGGTACTATTAGCCATGAGCAGCTCAGTAGCACAAGTGATATTCCCTGCCTGCCCCATCCTCTTTGCAGGTGCTGCTGCAATGGTACCACCTGAACTCCCGGCAGCCACAGCTTGGTGTGGATACTTGGAGGATAGGTGTGCAATCATCATTTTTGCCTACTATGCACCACAAAATCCACATAATTTTGTGTTCTTTTCCCCTTCTGCTGTCTGTTTTCTAAGGCACTTGACTTGTAACAATTTTTTGTAAGTACACCACCTAGAGTTGCACCATTTTGCACAGTGCCCCAAAAGAAAAATGAAATTACTGTCTAATTAACTGATTATATGATCTGGGGCTTTATGAAAAAAACAGAGGATTTGTTAGAATTCAAAGCTTGGTGTTATTGCAGCGTCTGAAGAAACATTTTTGCAATTGGTTAAATTCTCACTCACTCAATTCCACTGAATTTCAGCTATCTTATTAAAATCTATGTTGGAACAGCCTGTTGCTTATATGAACATACCTCCCCATGAATATGTTGTTTTGATTCCATGGTTCTTTTTTTTGTTAAATCTGTTTATGAGCTGAAGGAAGTGAAAGACAAGTGGAAAAAATTAGCAGTTGATAGCTCTAGATCTGACTAGATACTGCTACATGTTTTAATACCTGGATGATTTTAGATTTACAAATAATCTTGATATGTATGCAGTACTGAAATGGTAAATATTCCCTCGCTGGCTACGGCTCCATAAAAATAACAGTGAATGTTTAATGGTTGCTATTTTTTAAAAGGCTTTCTTGTCTTTGAAATGCATACAGGTGACTACTTGGCTTAATAAAAGCTCACTGTAATTAGTGATACACACTTTTAAGGAGCCGAAGTGTTCAAATTCAAGCCATGTTAAGACTTTCTCATGTTTAAAACCCATCCATTAGATTAGGTGGAAGGGTCGTAAAGCATTCTGTGAAATCAGGCGCTGATATATCACTCTTGAAGGGTGTTAATTTGGTTCTCCAGTTCTGATTTGTTTGGAAGAACATATTAATTGCTTGTTAGACAGAATTAAACCATTTTTTGCTACCAGGAAAAAAAAAAAAAGGAAGAAAAAAGATAAAACGTAATTGCTGAGAATAAAAAGCTGGATCTTTGCAGAGCATTAATTCTGATTACAGCAGCTTGTTTTGCAAAAAGCAGAACAGGATGATTCTGCCTTTTTGGTTCTTTGAACAGCTCTGAGAAACAAAGGCTGACACTGCTGAGAGACGAGAAACAGAATTTTATTCCCTGCCAAAAAAGTATTCTTAAGGTCATAGTATTATGTGGTCTGCCTCAGCATCTCTCCTGCCTCACAACTCAAGCAGTCAGGAAAATGATTACAGAAAAAGCTATTTCACTTGAAGGTAGAAGTGCCTGGTTCTGTTGCTGCTGCAGAGATATGATTATACCCGGGGCCTGATCCCACATCTCCTGAGCTAGGGCAGGGTCCCATTAAAGTTAATGGAGCCTAACTCAGGCATCAGGACATACATGGATTAAGTCAAGAACAAAGTCATAACTACCCAGGAATCCAGGCAGGGGGTGTCTCTTAAAAATGAGGTTCTGCCATGACAGTGTCCATATTGAAATACCAGCCATTTCAAGCAGATGCACAGGTTCATGCTCTGTGTATGGCTCAATTATGGAGAAGACAGTGAGTGGCCAGGAAGGGAAAGGTAAATGTCCTTATGCTCTCAGAAAGTGTTTGTTTGATTTTTGTGGGTTTTTTAAATCATTGTGTTGAATGGATTTTCTGGAAACATACAGAATTTGTGCAAAAACATATAGACCATAACAGACCCATATTCCTACTGTAGAATTATAAATATTGATTTTAAAAAGACCAGGCAAGGTTGTCCCTCTATTACATTGCCCTACACACTCTCATGAGGGCTACTGCTTCTGCCATGTGTTACTCAAGTTTATATATGTGTAAGAGCTGTATGCTGGAGAAAGGACCTACTCAAGTTTATGTATGTGTAAGAGCTGTATGCTGGAGAAAGCACCTACCCGCTCACATGAGCCTGACCTGGTGCCTCACCAATTAGTACAGTGATGCACAGCAAGGTTCACTGGAAATCTCAGGGAATATAATGCTTCTTTGAGGCAGACCACCTGAAGTTGAGAAATTATTTTGATTGTTTTCTACAATAGTAGCTGATTTCTAGCGTACTGCATCAATATTATACCTATGTCTTTAACAGCAGGCAGATGAAAAGAAAGCAGGTGTGTGTATCTACCTGCAAATATACCAAATACTTAGCCATTTGGGGGGCCTCATTGTTGAATTAACGGTGAGATCCAAACTTTGCTGTACCATTTTGGGGCAGGTTTTCTATTTGCTCA
Source organism: Hypotaenidia okinawae (assembly GCA_027925045.1). Lineage (NCBI taxonomy): Eukaryota > Metazoa > Chordata > Aves > Gruiformes > Rallidae > Hypotaenidia > Hypotaenidia okinawae. The sequence continues at coordinate 126,616,341 of BSDF01000002.1, read as the reverse complement.
GTGGTTATTCTGTGCAGGGACGTGTTTTCCTTTTGTTTAGTCTGATTCTCTGGCTTCTTAGAGCATGCTATGTTTAAAGGTGAAAGGACGCTAATCAGCTTCTGTTGGTAATGTCAGTTTGCAGTGTTGCTCTTACATGGGTGTAAAAAATATACTTGGGAATTTTATGTATTCATTATTTGTATTCAATAGACTTTGCAGAACATCACAGGATCCCTTCTGAATCTGAAATCCTTCTGCACAGATACAAAATATCGTTTTTGCTGTGGCCTTACTGTATCACAGCTCTCTGCCTCAGCTGCTTCAATGCTTACATCTCTGGCACAGAGCAAGGTTTGATATCCTATAAATTTCTTTTCATATGCCCTAAAACTAGAGTTCCAAACCTTGTGCTTTCTTGGTAACAAGTGTATGTTTTGCTCTTTCCTCCTTAAATGCTTAACAACCCACCAAAACTCTGGTTTTATCTCCCTGCTGAATTTCTGCCTCATCCTCCCCTCTGAGTTCTCTGAGCCAGGAGTTGTTGCCTAAGCCTAACACTGTCACTGCCAGTCACTCCAGGTTGGCTATCAGTCCATGTATGCTACCAAGGCAAAAAAAAACCCAAAACCAAACCCTACACATGACCATTACTAGGCTTGATTTTACCCTCAGATAAGACTGCTAATTTTTTGGGGGTGCTTTCTGGGTGTTTTGTGGTTTTTTTAAAGGCATTTGAGACATTTGTACTTTGGGAATGATATGTATTTGCCATAAGGGATTGCTACCAAGTTACATCACCAGGTTTAAACTAAAGTTGTTGGCTCAAGCACAAATAGTGGATTTTCTCCACTGAAGGAAATAAAACAACTTTTGGTTATTTCTAAATTTCTGTAACTTTGTTTGTGAGATAAAGGTCATCCAATTTTTCAGATTCACTTGTCTAAACTTGTTTTGTCCATCTGTTTTTGTCCTGGCATACACACCAATAAATCCTTCATGTAAGTGCTGTTTCATTGTTCTTCCAGAACGGTGAGGATGAACACTCAGGAATATTATTGGTCTCTAAATAAAATAGAATTGTTGTCATTTTCTCTGAACAGGAAAATATCCATTAGCAAGATGGATAGGGATGTGAAGTCCATAGCAAAATAATGATACTATATTTGTTAGCAATCAAGATAAAATATGGCTTCATTTTTAAAATGATACCTAAGATAGAATGAAACAACAGAGATGTAAATAATTAAAAATACTTTAACATCAATGTTTGTTCTTTTAGGCTTTTTTTTTTAATTTCTGGGGGATTCATTTATAGCTATCCCCAGATTTGGCCACAATTTAGTGGGCATGTATTTCAGTACTTTGCAGTGAAGCAAATTGCTTAAGCTTTTATATATTTATAAAATATATATGAATTATAAATGTTGTATATTTTTACACTATAAAAAACTAATACTTCTTGCTATTGTCACCCCAAAGGGTAGGTGGAAATAGTGCAAAATTTATAAAGTGTCTGTTGATCTGAGGTTTTGCAGTCAGATTCTGATCCCTATTTAGATTTGCTCCATTACAGAAGTGTACCAGTGAGATGCGACTGGCAGGGGCTGTTCAAGAGAAAACTGAAAACAGGAAAGCCTTAAATTGTTAGAAACCAACAACAGCGTCAGCATGGGTGAGCCCTCAACAAAGAAAGAGTTATGGCAGAACAAAACACTTTGGCAATGTTGCTGGTTTCTGGCAGTAATACTTTTTGTACCCATGACAGGGAAAGATGGTGACCCTGTCTCTCTGCTTCTTGGACCCAGATTGCTCCAGCCTGGTCCTCCACGGGGTCACAAGTCCCTCCCCAGCAAACCTGCTCCAGCATGGATCTCTCCCTCACTCACCTCTATGACTCTGTCTCTCTCCAAGGGCTGCAAGTGCTGCCAAGGGCTTGCTCCAACAAGGGTCACAGCATCTTCTGCATGTCTCCACCCGCTACACCATGGGTTTCTCCATGGGCTGCAGGAGCATCTTTCTCTCTAGCACCTGGGGTGCCTCCGCCCCCCTTCACTGGCCTTGGTGCCTGCACAGTTTCTTACATCTTCTCACTCCCTTCTCTGGTGCAAATGCAGCTGCTTGTGGTTTTTTCCTCTTAAAAGTGATTTCCAGAGGAGCTGTGACCATCGCTGATGGATTCGGCCTTGGTCAGCAACAACTCTGGCCTTGAGCCGGCTGGTGTTTGCTCTGTTGGGCCTGCAGAGAGCTTCTGGCTGCTTCTTACAGAAGCCACCCCTGCAGCACCCCCTTCTCCACCAGAACCAGCCACACAAAACTACAACACCCTGCTATCACATGAAGTTGCCGCCATGGAGCAGTGAATATGATTTTCAAGTAGGATGGGCAAGGTTGGGATGGCACATATGGGGGATTATAACAGCAAAAATAATTCATCAGGGCTTGGCACAGCCCCCACAAAGGGCTTGCCTTCACCTGCTACACTGCAGAGCTTTAGCTTGAACTACAGCACAAGTTTGAGTGGAGCCTGACTGCAGCTACTGTGGTCATTTCCTTTGGATAATTGCTAGTTGTCTTGAAAAAGTGTTTTTCTTTTTTTTAATATTTTTAAATAGACACTTGTCTTGTTGAATAACTGCTGTTGCATATCAAGATTTGGAGTGATGTGAAGGAAACTCTTGCTTTCTAGGATGCCTCTGTGAATTGTTGTTCTCTGGAAAGCAGTCAACTAAGAACCAAAAAGGGCACGTCAAAAGCATAGTATTTGGGCGAGATTGAGGTAAAGAGGCAAAAGACAAGTTAATGCGTCAAAATTATTTGTGCAATGCAGCAGCAACAATCTCACATAATTTCCACAGGAGAAAACATAGCTTGTGAATTTTCCTTTTCCATGTCAATTAGCTTTCCTCATGCTTCACCAAATGCCTTTAGCAGCACCTAGAATTATTGTCATAATGGAAGTTTAGCTTGGCAAGAGGCAGAGAAACTCAGTCAGGGCCAGAATAACGAAACAAATCCTTCACACTGATAAGAAAGAAAAAAAACCCCTCTCTCTTTGACTCCTGCGCTGTGGCACACAAATGTTTCTGCCACCTCCTCACACAGCACTGTAGCTGTTTGAAGTTAGAGACTGTCAGAGATTGTTTTCATACAGTCTGTACCAGCTTGAATAGGTTGTTCTGCAGTCAGACTGAAATAAAATGGTCTGGATTCTTGGCTACATGGACATTGCTACTATATATCAAATTTTCCTTGAACAACTTTCTTTTTTCACCTGGTTGGTAGGAAAATAGCGCTTTGCCACTTGCTCAGTGTTTTGGGGTGGCTGATGCCAGTACAAGCTACTGGGTCTGACCAGCCTGTGAGTGCCCTGAATGGCAGCTGGCCATGTAAAGATGAACTCTAAGGGTACAGGGAGCCTCAAGTGCCAGGATATACTGGTATGCCTACATTTGCATAGCAGATTTGATAGAATTTGCAGGTACCATCTCTCATGTACCTGTGTGATAGAAGAATCAGGAGCAGAAATATGGCAGTCCTAGGTACGGGCATCAGTTCACATGATGTTACCTTTCCATCTCCACTCTAAGTGGGAAAATTTCACTGTATGCTGCTCTTAGGACTACCTTCAAACAGTGGCCACCACAGAATTTTGTCTAGGTATGCCTTTTCAGTTTGGCATATTCAGGCTTTTCCATGCCAATGGATTATTACATACCAGGATGAGATTTATGGGTACTATGCTGGCAAGAACCCCCAAATAAAACAATCGTGATACTGCCTTTCATTTTGCTTATAATGGGACACAGCACTCAAGCCTCATCTTGTAAGTATTTTGAATTGAATCCTCAGCTGGTGCAAATTGTCTCCACTCAGCAGAGGAATGACTTTTCTGTGTGGCAGTGCTCCCAGTGGCTTCAGTGGGAGCTCTTCCTACTGAGCAATCGCAAACCTGTGACAAATGAGCCTGACTTGAATGCATTTGTGAGCAGAGATAGATTTTGCCATGAACTAGAGAACAAATTTTATTTGAACTCTGTCCCCCTTGTAACTTTTTCTTTGCGATCCTCAATATGTTTTTGCATTTAGGGACTGAAGAGACCTTCTGTAGCTGTGCTAACACATGCCAGTTCCCCTGGGTTAGACTAAAAAGCTGTTTAGCCTGGTAAAATTCCTCACAGCTGTTAACCAAAGATTGTGTTGGATGAGGGGCATGCCCCATATGTCAGAGGGTGCTGAGTTCACATGTTGATAGGGTTTCACATTTTAATTTTGCTCGCTAAACCCACAAAATAACAAAGACAAAACCGCAAGCCTCCCATGGCAGAATGATTGCAAATAAAGCAAACTATGATTGATTTTAGTTTGACAGCTGAGTATTGTTTTGCCTACCTAACCCAGGAGCACATAAAAATTCACCAGAGAAATGAATGACCTGCCTCATCTTCTGCCTTTAAAGTCATTTTGGCCATAGCCCTTCAAGGACCAGTACATGTTCAGCCTTCAGTATGAGGGCTGTGGTATAAAGTAGCTTTACTTCTACCTGACCAAAGCTGGCTATGTACACCAGCTATGCACACACCATCGGGTTACACTGCCTCTACAAGCAATGGCCCATCCTCTGTGTATTCTAATTGATGAGTTCTCCAGTTGCCCACCTGATTAAAATATAAGATGCGGTGTTAAAACTCTTTTCCTTAAGTTTTAATTTATTGCATTATCTCTCAATGCTGTTGGAAATTTTGATTGCATGGTTTTACAAAAATTTCCCTGGTCTTTTCCCCAGGACGATAATGAATGTTATAAAATATTTTTGATTTAACTGAAGAGATTTTATCCCCTTTTGGGGGCAGTTCCTTTTCCAAGTAATTCAGAGGGTGGCTTACTACAGAATGACAACAGCAAATCTGAACTACTGATTTATATCAACCCAAAGGGGTTTTAATTATTAACAGGAAACACATTGTTCAGGGTAAAACAAAGTTATGAATATGTCTGTGTAGCAGTCTATGAGTTAATTCACACTGACTTGGAAATGAGAAGTATCTTGGATGAATGAGGAAGGCAAAAACAAGCCTAGGGGTCTCAGTAAATTAGACAGCAGCTGTACTGAACAAGCCCTCTTTCAAAAGCCAGTGGCTTCTCTCTCCAACGTGGTGGCTTTACAACATACCGACGCACAGGTAGGTGCACCATTGCCTTAGGTTTCACAGAAAAGCATGAACACACCCAGTATATTGGAAGTAAATATTCTGAAGTTTGCTCACAGGCTTTGTCAGAACATGTCTAGCGCTCTGTGGCACATAAACACCAACACAGGGGTTGATTTTGAACTTACCAAACTTCCAGCCAAGTGTGGGTTTTCTGAAGGAAGTCACATATGTCACTACCCTACTCTGATTTACATATTGGGACCCCTTCCTTAGTTCTACTGGTAACTGAGAAGTGGTGGAGTCACTCCGCTGGTCAGGGTACCCAGAAAGTTTTCAAGATGGAAAATGCAATCTGTTGATGGTCACTTTGTCCTTCCCTAACTTTCTTTCCAAGCCTAAGAACACTTATTTGTGTAGTTTAATTTAATCTATGTATCTAACTGTGATCTCATGGAGTCATCTGAATGAATCCTATGAGGAAAATTAAGAGTTTTTATTCCCATTCTTCTTTTTCCTAATCACAAAATTATGTCCAATAAAAAAGAAACAAGATTTTAAATATGTAGGAGCTCAGCTCAGACTGGCAATACACACAAAGTTTATAGGCCAAAGTTTTCAAGTATTCTGCCTAATTTTACATTCCAGATTTGCCTCTACCACAAATGTCCAAGATTGCTACTAAGGATGTTATTCCGGAGCATCTAGCTTTTGGGGTTTAGTGACTCCCCAAAACCTGCAGCTCTTCCCTGGATGCTCTTTCCTGGCATGGCTGGCAGAGCTGCTCTGTTCCCAGCCCATACCTTGGCACAACACAGATCCAGCAAGATTGCTTTTGGCAACGCTTGGCTCCTTCTCTGTGGTAACAGCAGGTGCCTACTGAAATGCTGCAAGGCTCCTCCGTGCAGGGCTTAACCCCCTTTTTGTGATGAGAGCTGTAAGACTAACGTGAGCTTGGAAGCCTGCTGCCAGGCATTGTGTTTGAACACTTTGGTCCCACCTTTATCAGGTCATCCTGGAATTGCAGATCTCTGCTTCTGTGTTTAACATGTGTGCTCACGTCTGTGTGATACATGAGATACAAAATCTTTCTTTAAATTTGTTTTATTACATTTATATAGGGTATAAACCACAGAATATTTTACAGTATCCTTATTAAATTCACCAAAGGTAGAAGCAGGTTGTATTGCGTTCCCTACATGGACATGAGGTTACTGGTGTACAAGTAAAAAGTGTTCTTATTGCTGTACACACTGCATCCTTACCCTTTTATTGTGGTAGGAATAAAAGGTAGAATACATCACAGGAGGGCAAAGGGGGAAGGAAAAAGGTTTTACATGAGCTACAATGAGGAATGAATTAATGGCGTAAGCTCAAACGTGAGAACAATGAATTGTTGAATTTCTACCCTGAATTTAAGGATATAGCTTTTGACAGGTTGCTGAGAGACAGACTTTTACAAAATCTTCCAGTTTTTCCACTTAATTATTGTCAAATCACTTAGATGACTGAATGCACCTATAAGCTGAGAAGGTAAATGCTGACGCACTGTTATCTGGTGCCTGCAATGTTACACTGCGGGTAATTATCAGGATTCAGATGGAAATCATGTTCATTCTTTTAAGAAGTATTATAAAGAATCTGTCAGGCTTGATTTCTTATAAAAAGAAACAGCTAAGCCTGTACACATGCTAATGTTAATGAAGTACTCCATGTTTATTTTAGTGCAAATCTGTTGTATTGCCATTAAAAAAGAACTATAAATCTGATCTTATAAACTAGAACATTCTTTAGACTGTAACACAGAGGGCTTGGCTCAAAGCCTCTACAGGTAAATAAACTAAGATAAGGTGTTACTAGGGCAACATAATAAGTAGTAAACAAGAAATAAGAATCAGTACAGGATTTAAACAACATGCTAATATATGCTGAAAGCCCCAGGGAATATAAGGAATCTGACATGGGTCAGATCAGTTGACAGCATTGTTCTGCTTTGGTAGATGATGCTAAGTTTGGCCCAACATGATTCTGAAAATTCTGGGACTGGCTGTGTTATGGGGATCTAGTTATCTGATTATAGTCTGTCATTTAATTCCCTCATAGCCAGGTACTCTTGTTTTCTGTAAAATGAAAACCTGCCACTTCCACAACAAAATACACTAGAAATACAGGGAGTTTTGACATTATCATTGCATATTGTTGCGTGGCCATGACTGTTGCCCATTCTCATGAAGTTTTCAATCACAGTAATGAAGAATTCAAAAGTATCTTAAAGGAGACACCATATGAAATCTGTAACCCTGAATGTCTGTCACGAACACATTTTAAGAGCTTCTCACTGACCTAAAGACTGGCAACTTCAGTGTTTCTTTTCTTACTGTATTGCATTCTTAATCTGTTGCTCACACACACATGAGAATCCTAACTTTTCAAGACCTCAAAGGATTTTTCCTGAAGTCTGGATAAATGCATAATGAGGAGGTGATAGCAGTTTTCATCTGAATTTTGAAAGGGATTTCATAGTCGCTTAGGAAAGCAAACATTTGTCCCTAAGAGAACAAGAATGGTTGCAAAATAAATAAAACGAGGGACACTGATGGCAGTGGTAGGTTGTAGAGTGGAACTGGGGGAGCTCACGTGTCTGGGCTCCCTTTTAAACTTTTCTAATTATTTAGTAATTTTAAAAAAATTTATTATTTTTTTAAATCAGGAATTTGAAGTAAGTTTTGTGCCTTCCCACCCACCCAAACAGGAGCTGCCTGGCACAGCTGGCACAGTCCTGGCCTCATGCCAGCTGCTCAGTAGCCCTCAGCAGAACCACTCCAGAATGGTGTCACTTGGGCTCCTGTCATCTTTGCTGGTTCCAGAGGGCTTGTGGAGCAGGTAGCCATGAGAGACATGGAGGAGGGTTTCCTCCTGCAAATGACACCTTCTCATAGGAGCTCAGAAAAAGCTGTAAATGTCCAGAAAATTCCAGCCTGGTATTGGGATGCTTTTAGGTCCAGCAGGCTGAGTTGTTTTGCTTTGGTTTTATGCTAAATGTCTTCACCTGTCCCTTGTGATTCACCTGTCCCTTGTGATACTCACAGTCAATGTAATGCTCGTGTTAAGGGGTCTGCAAAGGGCAGTGAGTTCAATAAGCTGTTTTCTGAAGTCTACAATGAAAATATTAATCAAAGAGAGGAGGAAGGGGACAATACTTGCCATTTTCAGATACTTGCCACGAGCACTGATCGGCAGAGTCAGTTCCTCAGTAATGTGAACACTGTCTTAGAAGCCAAAGAGAGTCTGAAAAAGTTCATGAGACGTGAGAAAGTATCTTCCAGTTTGCTTAGTTAGCTTCTCCTTCAAGTCAATCGCAATCAAAGATTTCAACAGCCGAAAGGACCAGCCTTGATCCTGCTAAGGCTTGCTTAAAAGAGGAATCTTAATTCATACACGTCCCACTGACTTTGATGGAACTGCTCACATGTGTAAGAGTCTGCAGGATCAGCAACCCTCAACTAACAAGGGAGTTATATAAAACTGAATGGCATCTGTAAATAAACACAACACTACAGACCCTGGTGTGCTGCTCTACTCCTTTTTGGACACACTATCCTATCTTTGCTGAGGCAAAGTCTTCCCTGCTCTCTTCACATCACACAGATGGGATCAAAAAGCTGAAGAGCTGCTTTTTCATGACGGGAGTCCATCACAGGAGCATTGCTATTAGTCTTTGCTAGCCATCAATGTCTGGAAATTTCACAGTCAAGTTGCTAGTGATTGTATTGAAAGGGTTTGTGTGTGGGTGGTTGAAAATATGGTGCTTGGCCTCTGGTGCCAAACTCTCAGGCAATATCAGCTGTCTTTACACAAGTGATGAGGCAGAATATGTTACTTCAAGTTTAATATTCAGAACTTTGTCTGTCTTGCTGTCAAAAAGCTATACATGTGGAGGGGATTGCTGACTGCAGAAAGTGAATAATTAAATACCTCAGCATAGAAGAAGACATCATGTAGTATTCATGGGGAAAGGAAAAGGTGGTGTGAAATGGCTCTTTCATTCTTTACATTTAAATTAGGCTACTCAAATGCTTATTTTTTAATATAGCAGCAATTTGTGCTATATCAGTAATTCCTAAATTTTAGGCTCTCTGGATGTGTGGTTGACTTTCCTGTGTTTTATTATGTGTACACAGATAGTCAGATGCTTGGCTTCCCCCTGCTTAGTAGAAACTTTCCTATTTCTTTTTTACTCTGTGTGTTACACAGCATTGCTAAAAACATGGGAGAATGGAAACTGCTGAATTGTGTCCCTGTTTTTGGTGGTGTTTCTTTTTCTATTAGGAAATTAAGTCATTTGTAGCTTAAATGTTGAGAAAAAGGGGAGCAGGTTTGAAGAGGGGAAAAGGAACCAAGGGAGAAAGGAATTCCTGAAGAAAGAGTAGAAAAGGCCCTGAAATCAATTGAATGTAGCAGAAGGCGGCTAGGGATGGAAATGTGGTGTGATGTGTGTGTAAGCACATGGGCACTGGCCATAGTAAAAGTGGATGTCAGAGAGAGATGGAGAGCAGGGGGAGGGAACGCTGGGTATTTGGTGAACCATATCTAATGAATTGCATTTTGATATCTTCTTTTCTTTTAAAACACTTGTGAAAACTGGCAATACCCTCCAAAGAACATTCAACATGTCTGTCGGAACAACCTCTCTTGGGCCACCATTTAACCTTGGATGTAGGAAAGAGGTAAAATGGTGATTGTTGGTGCTTTCTCAAGACAGGGCTTGTGGCGTGTTTTACCCGTGAATACCCCCCTTTGAATGCTTATAATTTCTATAAATTTTTAGTTGAGAGTGCTCCTCTGCCCTTTTGCTCCAATATGCTTGTTTGTATGCCCATGCTTTGCAATAATAGCCCCTAAGCTGCTTAAACAATCAGACAGGCATTTTTCTTCATCTTTTCTTAACTATTCTAGTTTATTTTAATGAACTGGCAGGGGAAGAAAAAAAAAATCACTAAAAACCATAGGCCTACCTCTTCAGAATGTAGTATTGGCCTACAAAAAAAGTTTAGCAGTGGGTACTTTGGAAAAAGGTTAATATATATGTATTTAAAGATAAACTGTTCTTTATTTCTCTCTGCAGCAAACCATATTGCTGATTAACCACTGCTTTCATAAACTACAAGTGGGCCATTTAAGCTGTTTCACTGCTGGTTAATGTACTGTATTGTGCTCCCTCTTTCTACAGTACCTAGCTAGTGTTTTGTTTTTATTAGAAATTCACCTATCCTTGTCTACTGAGGAGAAAAGAAATTACACTACAGAGCCCTACGGCCCATAAAACGACAGAGATTCCTAAATAAGACTGGCCCGAAACTGAAACCTCTGTCTGCCTGCACTGTAATGAAATGCATGACTACAGGAGATAATAATAATTGCAGCAATAGCTCGTTACAGCTCCCAGATGATTTGGTGCTGTCAGGAGTGCACTGTCCTCTGACATCCCAGGAGGCGAGCAGCATCACTGACTGCAGACCCTGATTGGTGTAGTGAAATATTGCTGGCAAAAATTAAAAGGTCTTGGTGTCAAAATAATTCATGATATGCATATCTTCCATTCTGATGAAACGGCTGATATCCGGATTAGCAAGATAATAAAACTGATCAGGCTACAGTTAAACAATTTAAACTGGAGAGCTGTTCATTTTGTAGGTGTCACTTGTCAGATCAAGGGGTCAGAGCGGGATGAAAGGCTCTCCCCAGTAACCTTCCGATGATTTGGATCTGGAATGTTCTTCATGATTTGTCCAAAGTTTTCATCACTGTGCTGCCGGGTAGCATTACCGCGGCAGGCTCTGTTCTGACATTCAAATCCTGGGAATGACAGGTTATTAGGAGAAGAGAACTGGCTGTACATACATTAAGCCCCGTATCTTTGACCTGTAATTTGAACTGATAGTGATATTGTAATTGAGTGAGTAAAAAAAGGAATTTTTTATTAAAACACAGGAAGATGAAGAAAACGTTTATTTTCAGGAGATTTATGGGTTCATAAAATAAGCTTTTTTTGATGACGATTTATTTTACAGCTCTTGAAATGCTGAGCTGTGTGCTTACTATTTATTTGATGGAACAGTTATTTAAAATAACGCCGCCTCCCGTATATTTCCAGCCTATTCGTCAGTACCCAAGCCTGTGCAGATGGAGAGATATCCATTTCATATGGGAGTTCATGTATTTGAATAGTTCAAGGATTATCCCAATAAAACGGACCTAGGAAAATATTGCACCCAGTTAATGCTCATTGCTTCAGAGACCCCTAATGTCCTTTCTTGACACCTTATTGCAGGCTATTATTATACAATGGATCTTCAGTCATATGGTTATAGGGAGTGGGGCAGAGCCAGGCTATCAGGGTAATTGACTCCCATGCGCCACGGTGTTACACACTTGAGTAACTAATTTAATGGAATGTGTTTTCCTGTTCTCCCACACAGCCCTGCCCTGGCATAATTCTCTGCTCAGGGTCCCAGCAATCTGGGACGGGTGAAGAGGGGCACAAAGGCTCTTGGTTTCTCAAAGACGGGGCCAGAGGCTCCAACAGAGCCAGCTCCTGTGGTAAATCCACTCCCACAGAATCAGATGCCTCCGAAACCAGAAAATTAATTGGGGTTACAAAGAATTCACTGCTCCTCATGAAACCAGACCTCCAATCCTTGTATGAAAATCTTTGTGGTTGCTGATTGTTATTGGTTGGGCCTGTTTTGTTAAACAGTGCTGCGATAATGGTCTGGCATAGGTAAAGCACTTAAATTACCCATTGGATAGCAGGAACCAGGCTGGGCACCTGTTCAGTGCAGAACTCTGCACATGTGTGAAAATCCCCACTCCCTTGAAATTCGGAGTCTTCCGCTATTTCAGTGTGAGTCCTCACATAGATTCAGGTAGAGGCTTTAATATTTTTTTCCCAGCATTTGGGAAAATCATAGACTCATAAAAACTCCTGAGTTGGAAGAGACCCATAAGGATCATCAAGTCCAACTCTTGGCTCCACAAAGGGCCAGAAAATGCAGGGAAGAAATGGCCAGCTCTCTTAATAAGGCTGCTGGATTGTTAAAAGATATCCACAAAGTACAGTGGTGGTTGCTGATGCCATTTTTTGCTCCTGAACAGTTCCTTGAAGTGCAGTGAAGTGAAAATCAAAAATCACTGTCAACAAGTATTTTTATTTACCATTTACTATGGTATAATTGTTACCTGCATACTTGGTCATGCCACTGACATTAATAGGGTATACTTGAGTGCTGTGTGTTTATTCTCGGTTGGTTTTCACAATTACTGATCACTGAGAAGTTATGGATTCACTGCATTTACATGATGGCTCCTGATCCAAATCGGTACCGGTCCTGATGTTCACATACCAATCTTATTTTAAATCAGAAGACATATCCTTGTACAATAATTTTTTTTTCTGAGAATCATTCTCCTGACTTTCTTTAATGTTCAGATATTTGAGCAGATTCAGATGAAAATACTTCACATAATACTTTTATTTAATAGGTGCACCCCACAAGCATAACTACCTCTTCTTTTGCTTGTAATTATATCACTGTTGTCAGGTGAATATAGATACTTATATAATTAAAGGATTGATCCTTAAAGCATAATATCTTTGTAGTAATATTTGCATAATTGTATTAAAAAAAGTTTCCAGAATGTAAATTTTATGGCCCATCTTTCAGAGGGATTTGTATATGCTTGCCCTTACAGTTGGGTCAAGTACAACAGAAATTTGTGGGCCTACTCTCAGGAGTAAAGTTAAATAACTAGGCATATATTTTCAGGACTAAACCTCTAGAGTCTCCCCAGTGCAATCCTCCTAAACTACAGTGAATGATACAACCATCTTTAGCCAAAAAGGGTTTACCCTTGTGTAGTTTTGGAAGGACAGTAAGATTAGACCTTGTAAGTAGTTTTGCTTTGCTCTGTGCCATTAAGATATATGCACAGTTTGCTTTTATGATGTTTGCTGTCATTTAATTACTGATGCATCAAGGTGATCATCCCAACTCAAATAAGTTAGAACTAATGGTTATTTTGGTGGGGCTTTTTTTCAAGTCAGTTGAAGATTTTGTGATGTTGCCTTCTCCACGCACCAAGTCCACTCATCATCTAGACTGAAGGACCATGTGCTTGAGGACTGTTTGATGAACTGCCAGATGTAGCCTTCCTTTATGTGTTAGTATAAGAATCAGAGTGTGTGGAAATAAGCGCATTTTGGTTATCTGCCAGATAAACCAGAACAGTTTAAGTTCTGGTTTAAGTCCTTTAGTGAATCTCCAGGGCAATTTCACCTGCTTTTTCAGGTGCAGAAAGGCACCATTGGGTGGGTCATGGTTAGTGGGCCATTTACTTTCGTGGGGTTTTTTTTGTGGAGATAGTCAGAGTTAACTATTGTCAATGTATTTCTAATTGTGGTATAAAAGCAATATCAGCCTTTCTTTCTCTTTGTTTTGCTCCCTGTTAAGAAGCAGGACACAAAGAACTCCATTTTTTTATTATGTAATACAGTTATATTTAAAAATATATGGCATGTCATACTCTGATTTTTTGCACTTTCACAGGGATAGCCTAATGGTTGGCTTTCCATAACTTTAAACATAATCAGTAAAAAAGAAAGGCAAATTGCTTTTGAAGAAAAGCTATTGAAATATTCAAAATGGTACAACAATACTTTCCCTGTTAGCTTATCATGGATTTGCACAGAAGTTCAAGTGCATTCCTGATGAAGACCAGATGAAGGGAGATGCTAGGAAAGGTTTTGTAGTATTTTATTTTTTAAATATGGTACAAACTGGATTCCAATTAAATTCAAACTGCCTGATTTCAATAAGCACATGTTTGATTCAGATGTATTTCTCATACACACTATGAACATACAGGTGTCAACCCAGTTAAAAAACTGTAGATAGTCAGTGAATATCATGTATTATATATTGGCTGGGTATTTGACTCTACTTCGATATGCATTTCTACCAGTTTGTAATGAGGACAGATAATTTTTTCCCCCTTTTCATTATCTCTTTTATGTCAAAAACATGTATGTGAGTTTACACATACCAGCCATAAACATGCAAGAAGATATGAAAAACAAGGGGAGATCAGTTGATTACATATGTAAAAAAATATTAAGTTATTGTTTCCACATCAGCTGTACATTTTTGGGATACCTATGAAATGACTTGGTAGCTTAGCCTATTTGATTCCCTTACAGGTTTTATGTCTTTACCCCATTTTAATTTTTCATTAGAATATAATAATAGCCACAGGAAAAAATGATTTGGTCTGTGATCTATTTCATTATGTTCTCATCATAAGGGGAGAATCTGAAGTGGGAGAGCATCACTAATTTTTCGGCACAGTAATTTATTCTACAGTATTTAAATGTTGTAATTTTCACACTGAGGCACATGCTGCCACATCTATCGTCCCCTGGACCAGTCTCTGTCTTGCTCTTTCCTTTTCATCTGTTTTGTTTTTGCATTTTTTTTCATAAATTCGACAGATGGCCTCTTGATGAATCCTTGATAATACTGTCATGTAAAGCAGCTAAGACTAGAAATCATCTCACAACAATTTTTCATTGCAAAGAGAAAATTGAAGGCAGACAAACATCGCTAAGTCCATAACAACAGCAACAAAATATCCACTTCATGTAAATAAAGAGGACAAGCTTTCCTTATAATGCTCAAACACTAATACCACTATCCTTTAAAGCCTCTGGATTTTTTTTTTTATGCTACATTTAATTCGCCTTTCAAGCCTTGGGTCTGTTTAGTATTTTGTTGGTTTCATATTCAGAAAAGATTTTCCCGGCTCTTAATGTGTTCTCCCTCCTCCTTAGTCCCCCTCCTTTTAGGTCTTTATAATTGTGGATCAGGTGAAGTTTGCTTCCCCTCATTTCAAGGTCATGCACCACTAGGACCATTTTCCTGACTCAGAGGGCACGTAATTTCACAGCCGTGTACTCCTCATTAATCCACCCTGAGTGGGTGCTCAGGAAGTTCCAGATCACAGATTTGTTTTTGTCTTGTTCTCTGACTCAGTGCTTCACAAAAGGATTAGATTAACCCCTTCTGATTGTATTTATATCTTACTGCATGGTGATAGAAATAAAGTGATTTCTTCTTCTCCCCACGTAACCTTCCCGCCCCTTCCACCTCTGCACTGGGGACCCAGAGCATTTCTTTCCAAATAGGCTTCAGCTAGTTAAAGTGGAGCTTGTGGCAGGCAGAGAGAATTATTTGTTTTCTCTTTCCTCTCTTAATGCAGCTTTAATGCATGAATCTCTTTCTTCCCATTTGCAGAGACTTGTTTATTAACTTTGAATGGCTTCTGCTTAACTGGAAACTGCTGCGGTCCACTGGCTCTGAACTTGATCTCATCTGGACCTGAATTGTCCTGGATCCAAACAAAGAAGAAAACAAAAAAAGATGACACAGTGACTACTGGAGGGGATCCATCCTTTCCCGCTTAGTATAGTGACCCAGCCAACAGCATCAGCCAGACCCCTTCACCCAGGAGCTCTCTTCTGCGTCTATTTGTTGGCCAGCCTTTCCTTGGCACCCACTGGTGGAAGGGATCCTCTGCTTGTCGCTCTGGGTGGGGGATTACCCGCTGCCCCAAGCATGTTCTCTGTTCACTGGTGTGCCCTCACAAGAAGGGAGCTTGGCCTGCTGGGGGGTCTGGAGGGTCTTTTGCATCCCCATTTTGGTCAGTGGTGTAAACACCTAAATTCAGGTGAGTCTGTCTTTAGTGTCTTTGTACAGAAAGTGTCTTAAAAATATAACCTATACTAGAAATAAATACACTTAGTTTGTGATTTCTTCTTCTTCTTCTTCTTCTTCTTGTTCTTCTTCTTATGTGTAATTGAATTTCTAATGGAGATGGCTCTCACAGATTCAAGAATGGACACCCCCCCCAAACTCTAGCTATTGGTCAAAATAAAAATTGCTACTGATCCCAGTCACTAAAATGCATTTGATTTGAACTGTGTGCTGGGGTAAGAAGATTCTGACAATTACCACAGTGATTACCACAGAAACTCCAGACTTTCAGGATGAAAGGTGAGAGAGGAAGGGTGAAGAAAATGTTTGGCTGACTGAGAGGAATAGAGCACGGAAAGGCAATGTGATAAGAGAAGGTAAAAGAAGACAGGGAGACAAAATTGAAATTAATTTGCATTCGTTGGTCAACTAAACAAAACTTAGCAGCTTGGAGGTTAATGAGCTTTACCCAACAGCTAACTGGTGGGACCTGTTGCGTGCAGGTTCCTAACTGGCCACAACGAGACCACGCCAGAGAGCACTAAATCATTATGCTTCATTTTACATTTGTGACACATTGTGTACAGGCCATTGGTCCCTGTGACAGTCAGAAAGGGATAACTTATTACATCCTGAGGGTGCAATCGTTTATTATTTCATACCAAAACCTGCAAAACAGGATAGAGAAATTCCTAGTAAAAAGTTCTCGGTATGTGTCTCTGCTTTGGCTCCTTCTGGCTCCTTCTGGCTTCATTGATGCATCCAATGTTGTACTCCCCAGCACAAGTAAGACATTAATAAACTGGAGTAAATTCAGCAAAGGACCACTGTGATGATCAAAGGCTGGAGCTCTTGTGCTATGCAGGGAGGCTGAGGGAGCTGGGCTTATACAGCCTTGAGAAGAGATGGCTTCAAGGGGACCTAGTAAAAGTGTGCCAGAACCGATGGGGAGGTTACCAAGAAGATGGAGCCAGGCTTTTACAGCAGTGTGTGGTAGAGGAACAAGAGACAATTATGCCAAGGAAAGTTGTGTCCAGGAGGATACAAGGAAAAACCGTTTCACTGTAAGAACAGTAAAGCAGTGGAAGAGGGTCCACAGAGAAGGTGTGCTACCTCCTTGCTTGGATATTTACAGGATCTGCCAGAATAAAGTTTTGAGTAGCATCATCTCGTTTCATAGCTGAGCCTGCTTTAAGAAGAATGCCTTGTCCAAACTGAACTGCCCTGATTCATGCTGCATAAAGGGGAATCCTTACCTTGTCCTGATCTCCTTAAAGCAGTGGTGAGACGCTTTCTTTTTTCTGCAGTCCAAAATGGCACAAATAGAAGGTACAACCCCAGCTGGACCTCCTTTTTCCTTTCACCCTTGGAGAGTCTTGGTCTGGTCCTGTGGGTTTTTTGTTCTAAGGAAGCAGAGCAGTTTGCCCTTGTGGGCTGTGACCAAAAGTGGCTGTACTTTTGGAGGCCCCTATCCCCAAAAGGGATATACCCCTAGGTGCTGCAAACTGTTTTGAAAAGACAGCACAAAAGAAGCTTTATCTGGCAATAAAACTATGGAAATTTCAGAATAGTTTTGATGCATTCTCTGGGTTTTAAGGGAAGAGAAAAAGTCTCATCTGGAATTGAGAGGAAGACTTGCTCCCAATTGGGACCTGTATCATGCTGAGTGCCACTCACCATGGTGCAGATGGCTCTTGACTTCTGTCCATGAAGCAGGATAATTTTTGACTACCTTTGAGGCATGCAAACTTACGAAAAATTGCCAACATAGAGTCACTTGTTTTGCATGGGAGGGGACACTACACTGCAGCTACTCTGCAGCTAAGCTGACTGCAGCACATGCAGATACATCTGAGCTAGGTTTGAAGTAGCTCACCTGGATGCTCCCGGTGGCATAAAAGGCAGAGCTCTGTGCCAGCTGTAAAGCCGTCCTGAGGAGCTCAGCAAACACTGGGACTCCCTAGAGCTATCATGTCCTCAGGACTCATACAGTGAATGTAGTTCTCTCTGCCCAAACTGTAACAAATGCAGTACGGGTATATCCTAAAATACTCTTTGTTTTAAAATGTGATTTAACAGGATTCCTTTTGCTATAGGAACATGGTTATTTCAGGTTTTTTCCCCTCTTTGTTTCTCCATTCTGATCAGAAACTCAGCTTCTTTCTTTGGAATCAGGGAGAGGAAAAGCCATGACAAGAACATATCCGGCATTTAAATGATGTAACGAGAGAAAGGAGCAGAGCAGAGCTGTGTGAAGCAACCAGCCTTCTCCCTTCCATGAGGCAGCTGCTCAGAATACTGGCATTTTCTATGAGAGACTGAAACTGGGCTTAATGCTTACATTGCCACTTCTGGGTACTTTTAGCGCTACAACATTTGACAAGGGTTTCCCCTGTGAACAGAGTTTGCTTTGCCATTTGTATGAAATACCAGGAATTGTAGGAAGATAGTGCACTGTAGAGGGTCACATCTGTGACTCACAGGTGGTTTTTCCTTAGTCTTTACACCAATATTCTAGAGATAAGAGAAAGGTACAAGATTTCCTAGGGAAATTTTTCTATTACCTTGGCCCAAGCACCAAAGGCATGGAAAGATTTGAAGAAATGTTGGTGTGAAAGAACAAGCAACAAAAAATCCAAGGCAATCATTACCTGTAGTACAAAACTAACCGTTCAAATGTGACCTAGGTGCTATTTCTGCGGTAAATATGATCAGTGTTACTAACACTTCCTCTGAGTTTGCAGTTTCATTGAGTTTCACACAGCGGGCAAACTTGCAGCAGGTAGGACTCATACTGGACCAAGCAATGTGCAAACAGAAGGCCAGACTCCTAGACACTGGCACCACTTTCCACCACAGAACCTAAAACCAAACTTGGGGCTCCAGCTCATTGCTCACTTGCCACCCATATATCTAACGCCCTTAACTATCAGCTGTATCCTCTGACGGTATGGCATAAGATATACAAAATTCCTTATATATAATTTTCTGTTAGACTAGACTTGGATTCAGATCTCTGGTCCAAACAAAGCCGTGGAGGGATCAGTGTCAGCTCAGGGTCAGTGCTCCAGTGGACCTGGGGTGTAACCGAGGCATTAGAATCCATTCAATGGGTTGATACTTGTGAATTCCCTTTAGAAGTACCAAACTCTTCTCATGCTTTGCCAGGAAAACACTGTCATTTCTCACAGAGTTCTGGATTCGTAATAGGACAGATAGGACAGTGTTACAGTGCCTAAGTCTCCTTTGATGGCTTTGATCCATGAAAGTTAAATCCATCTACTCTGCTTTTCTTGTGAAACTGTGTTTAAACATGGAGGGGTGATTAGCATCTTGTTGAGTGATTGGGAGAGAATAGTATGCTTGTTAATAACTGGGGAATGATAATGGAGGCAGATGGATATGTCTGGTGTGGATTTTATGAATGGTAGATTGAGTTTTAAGTTCTTGTACTTTAAGTGACATAATTGAACTTTAGAGAGATTTTTATCGTATGATGTGGCCAAACACCAGAAAAATCCAAGCAAGAATGCTCCCAGCTTACAAAAAATGATACTGAAGGATGAAGAGAGTCCTCCAGCCAGTGATTAAGCCGTCTTAGCTTGATTTCTTGCTTTGCAGAATGATATGGAGCTAGGCAGAGGGTGATGGGTGTTGGCAGAACACTTGGAGGAAGGGAGATGGCAGCGTCAGCCCATTGATGCTAGTGGCTTTAGGCTCCTGTCCTGAGATCTGTGAGTAGTCTGATACAACTTCAGCACTCGCTGCTTGCTTACCGCTTCTCATAGAAAGGCTCAATAAAGAGGACAGCTAAAAGAATGCAGTGCCCTAAAATGCGATTTCTGTTATTACTTTTCCTGCCAAAACCCTGCATATAAAAAGATGAAGTGAGTTTGTATTTTCTAACTTATGGTCCTTTTCAGTTTTCCGCTGTATTTGTTCATGCAGGCATCTTTATACAGCATTTGCTCACAGGCTTTTATGCTACAAAGAGGAAGGAACAGACACCATCATGGGCATCACTTGCACTTTGGGGAAAAAAAGAAAAGTTTTGGGTAAATCCTCTCTCCCCATTGAACAGGAGCAAAGTAGGTAGCATTGCTCAAAGTTGCTTGAGAGGTGAACTAGATTTCTGTTTTTCTGGCTCTCCGGGGGTCACACTCTTCCTACTGTGGGAACGAGCAAGCTGCAGGCATTGCTGCAGACTAAATCTCAGCTGCTGCTTGGATCTAGTGCTTCTTCACCGGTGCTCAGAGCTTGCCCACACAGAGCGGAGCGGAGTGCTCCCTGCCCCTGCCCTGTGCTGCAGCCATACACATGGGGTGGCGCAGTCGCCTTCTGGAACCCACCCTGAAAAGTTCTCTTCCTCTTCCCTTTTTCTTTTTTTTTTTTTTTTAAGCACTTAAGCCCAACTGCTAATGGAATTTCATGATTTTAAATAATTTACATTTCCATCTGGTTTGAAAAACACCAGGTGGAGATTGCAGATTAGGATGAGTCTAAGTGGAAGGAAATGTTTGTTTAAAATATTAAAGCTAAAAACAAACATTTATGTGAACCACATTTTTGCTGTCCATTGTTCTGTGTTCTTGTATCTTCTCCCCCATCACTTTAAATGTGCAAATAGTATTATGCTTTTAATTGGATGTTTTGCACATGTTACTTATCATTGTGACCAGGGGAGAGGAGGCCAGAGCGAGATACAGGAGGGAGGGAGACCCCATAACAAATGGTGAAGGAATCAGGGATTGAAGGATTTCTTCAGCATGATCTTTTGATCATTACATTTGCTCCTTCCTGCTTTTCTACAGACCTTGCTAACTTGCTTACTTGGAGGTGGAAACAAACTTGAAGCTAGGTTATACAAGGGTGATCTTTAAGGGAAAACATATAACTCCCAAAGACTGATGAGAGTTTTGTTAAAGACTGAAGGTTTCCTGGTGCACAGGCCAAACCACCCACACGGACAGGAACTTTCTTTCTCTCCCACTTGCCAGCTGGCATGCTGGAGATACTGAGCTGTGGATTGTAAATTTAAAGTGGGGGATAGTAGGCCGTGGTTTGTAAAACTGCTTCTAACACTTGATCCTTGGCTGCAAGTTCCTTGATGTGCTTTCCTGAGTACAGTATGCAAACATGAACTCACAGTGAGGAGCTATTCTAACAGTGTTGTTCTCAAGCTGCTGTTCTGCCATCTTCTTGGAGCTTTGAAATTTCATTTTCTAGAACCATATCTGATAGTCATCTTAAGCCCTGTTCTTCTTCCCTAGAGAAAACCACTTGGATTTCAATTCTCTGGAAATGGGATGTAGAACATATTTGGTAGAACACAGTAGAATCACAGAACATTAGGAGTTGGAAGGGACCTCGAAAGATCATGTAGTTCAACCGCTCTGCCAGAGAAGGATCATCTGGATTAGGTCAGACAGGAATGCATCCAGGTGCGTTTTGAATGTCTCCAGAGAAGGAGACTCCACAGCCTCTCTGGGCAGTCTGTTCCAGTGCTCCGTCACCCTCACAGTGAAAAAGTTTTTACTTAGGTTCATGTGGAACCTCCTGTGCTCCATCTTTCACCCACAAGCTGCAGAGACATCCTGGTGGGTGCATGCCTTAGCATGACGTGATCCAAAAATCATACCAATCCAAAATCATACCAATGTTGTAGAGATAGCATGCAAGGCTAAATCTTCCCTTTTCTGTACAAAACTGCAGGTACAATACTACAGAAATGATCAGAAATGATCAGTGAAAAGCATGAATAACACAGAAGTTCCATGAGGAAAGCTGTAGTTAAATAAATTAAATGATGCTCCTGCTTGTAAGTTCATCGTTCAGATGTCAATGGCCCAGAGAGATCTAACTCTGTCGGCCTGCAATCTGGGCCTGATTTACTTACCATGAGTAAAACAACTATTCCAGCTGCTCTAAGCAATGTCCAGTGTTGGTAGTACTGCTGTTACTGTAGGTACATAGTCCACATTTTCACCATTCAAAATTCTGTTAGAACATGAAGAGTCTTCTCTACTTTGATCATATTTTAAAAAACCGCAACCAAACAAACAGATCGTTGACTTTTTGTCTGTGTACTGTGGATGCTACTGCCCTGAGACTTTACCAGAAAACTGAAGAGTTAGGTAGGCAGTGAAATTTACAATATCCCTTAGTAGATCTCATGTGTAATTTGTGGTGGCAGTAAGATGAGCTATGATCCAAAGGACCAAAATATGTTTTTTATTATATATGAAATAACCAGAACTTATTTTTTTTCCCCTTTGGTGAGGATTTGGATCCAAAATCAGCTAGTCTGAAAGTCTACTGAACAATAAAATTGGTTTGGAGTAGGATAGATTAATATTAGAATAGATCAAAATTGCAGAAAATTTATGTGGATTTACTAAAGGAGGAGATATATACAGTGAGCAGATTTTCATTTTGTTGAGTTTGTTACAGAGAGGATGTCATTTATTAAGACTTAAAGATTTACTGTTTGAAGAAGATTGATGTTGTGTGATCAAAAAGTCAGATGCTACTCATGAAAGATTCAATAAAAACGGTTTGGTAGGTGAAAGACAGATGAAGAAGGTAAATGGTGATTTTTTTTTTTGCATCATAAGATAATTGCAAAAGGCATTATAGGAATTAGTGTTGAGTCACTCTCTATGCTGGGGATCCAATGAAAGAATATCAAGAAAATGTTACAGTAAAGTGAAAGATCTTACGAATACCAAAAAGAGAATGAGGTTACTTTTAAGATTGGGAAAGAGTTGAAAGTGGCTTTGGTCTTTAAAATAATGCAACACTGTCAGTATGATGAAGGCTAATGCTTTCAGGGATCAGTAGATGCCGATCAAAAATTAGGAAAAGGAACTGATTTTTGTAAGACTCAAGAAATGTTAGTCAAGCCTTGAAACAGGTGACAAGCCAACATCCACAGACGAGGCACAGAGGTCCTTCCGTCCTGAAGTGCTATTTGGGTGTGGCGTGCTATAGTCAGTCTAGGTTCTCTTTTAATCATCAGCTCACTCCCTGACCCAAGGCTCTTGACTTTGACGAGTTGTTCGCTTTTCTCCCACATCCATTATTTTTACAAACAGCTTTTACCATACCCCATTAATAGTAATCCCCTGTGCGGGCTTTGCAATCGGAGGCATAGCTGAGAGCTCTTCATCTGTACACATGAAAGAACTTGCATTTCCTATATTTGCATCTTAAGTTTCTCCAATATTGGAATGTGCAGTAGGTGACTTTAAATGACTTTCTTCTTGTTTCCATCCCATTTGGGAAAAAAATAGTAATCTCACAAAAATTATCTCTAAACAATATCATTAAAGGTAAGTAAACTAATAACACATAGATTTTAGTGTTTGCTGGTTTGTGTCAGCGTCTGGTAATACAATGAATAATTCATATCAAACTAGTAGAATGTAACATTTACATAAAATAATACTTTGCAAATTTATGGTAAGTACTAATTACTTGCCTTATTTGCCATGACTATGATATTAAATATTCATAAAAATGTGATTATTTCTTTGATTTGGCAGGCATTTAGATTTCTCTACAGCTTTTCACACTGCTAATTTTAATCCAGTAAATTATCTGGAAGAAAACAGTATGCAGCCTAAAAACTGTTCAAAATTCACTCCAACATTGAGCACATTATGGATGTAATGATCCATTACAACCAAACTTCAAGAAGGTCTTGCAAGAAAACTGAGAATTAAACAAAGAAATATGGAGACTATCATCATTATTTATCAGATATATTTATTAATATTTTAGAATTTTATATACATTGAGAAACTTAAATAATGATCTTATTAATGAAACTTTAATCTACTTTTATATGGTTTATATTTGTGAAGTTAAGTTTTCTTAAATTCTGTGTTAAATCTTTTGCTTATCTTTATTTTTGGTGTATTTATATTTTAACTGTTTGAGGAATCTGAATCCTGTCTTTTGAATGCCACAGATGTATGTTTATTTTTAACTGTCACTTAGAAAATAATCGCTGAGAACATCACTTGGAGTTGTATGATGTACTGTATTAATACCACTTTGCACTTAAGAACGTGTATGAATGTGTGTGTGTATATATGGCTTCAAAGCTGTTTTGTATTTAAATCTTGGTATCTATCTGTGAATATTTAGTAACTGCTTCCATCTCTCTGTGTAATGTGTATGCATGTAAATCTATGACATTTTAAATAATATGAATAAGTTATCTAAGACTATGTACTACATACACATTGTATAAGTACCCCAAAATAGAGTAAAGTAAAAACAGGAATCAGAAATGTGTTTTTTTTAGACCCCTAAACTTAGGGTTTTTTTCCCTGCACTGTTTGAATCCTTCTCTTGTTTCCAGCAGCAGAGGAATAAATGATCATCTCAAATCAGGTAATATAATCAAATACAATCATCAGAAGCAGCAACAGCAAAACAAAGAATAAAGATTTCTGTAATATAATGCAGAAGACGAATATATTATTAGAGATAAACAGTCTTTATATAATTCATACAATATGTAGAGGCATCAGTAGAATTGTCTTTGCAACCTTTATAATCGGCAAAGCCTGTCCTTGCTTCCTGGTTGTTTGGGGGTTTTTTTCTTTACAGATTTTGCACTAAGGAAGGTGTGTTGTCAGCACACCTACTCTCACCTACCTGTACTTCTCAGACACTTGACGGCTTGCTACTAAGGGACAGCTACTCAATGAGGAATGCCTCCATCCCTGGGCACCTGTTCACTTAAAACTTTGCTGGTCATCAAGATCCAGTTAAATATGTGTGAAACTTTCAAAGATACAGAAACCTTTTAAAATCTTTGATTAAAAGTTAAACTGATGACTGGTAACTTGCAAACAGCATCACTAACCATATGTAAAAATACAGAGTTCCTGTAACACTGCTTAAAATAAACATTTGGAAAAGGTTTTGAAATATCAATCTGCTGCTTTGCTGTACAAATAAGGAATGTGAAATGAAATGTAACTTTGTGAAGTCTAAACACAAGAAAACAAATTTTGCTTTTAGTCTTATGCAGCTCAGCCCTACTGCAGGATTTCAAGAAGCCATGCAGGTTACTGGAGCAAAAATCAGGCTGCATCTGCCACCTGAACCTGCTCAGCACTGCCCTGATCTCGGGATGCTTGCCTAAGCACTCCGGCAGTGCAATCTCTTGGGGTGTTTCCCCTCATGGCAGAAGGTGAGGCAGTGCTGGGACACGTGGCATCTGCCCTGTAACGATGCCCACAGAGAGATCCATTGCTTCTGGTTCCAGCTGTAACTGGGGCCACGCTTGGTAACTCTCCCTGGAATAGCTCTCTGCCATATTCCCATGGTTACATGCTGCCTCTTTCTCTACAAGAGGATTTTGAAGGGCAGAGGCATTTGATGAAATTTCTGCTTAGCAGGCCACTTGGTTTTGAGGCATGTTACATAAAGATTACTTTACTCCCCAGCTATATCAGTCCAATATCTAATAGATAACACGAGTCTAAAAAGAAAAAAGATATATATCAAAAAAAACCCCACTAGATTGTCCAGGGGAGAGAAGAAATGTCTAGTTCAAGGGACACATTCTGCATTTATTCTGCAGCCAGTTCAGTAAATCCATGGTCCTGAGTGCTCATGTGAGTGGAGTCCTTGACCTCAAATAAATTGGAGATATAGTAGCCCTAATTTTCTTGTGTGGGAGGAAAAAGCCTTCAGAAAGATAGCTCAGGTAGTTTTTATACATACGAACACTAGCACCTCGTCACCTGTGAATGCACCATGTAATTAAACTCCTTCTGAAGTTGTACACTTACTGAAATGTCTTTTGTAAGTGAAATGAAATCCTTTGTTTTTACATGTTCTGACATTGTGAAATGGGGACAAGTGAAGCAGAGTCTTAAAATCCCCAGAGCAGCTCTAATGGAGCCTCTTCTGGTTGCTTTGTAGTAGTCTCTGGGGTGTAAAGAGAGTTCATTAAAAAATTTCCCTTATGTCAACATGAGAAACTATTGATTTGTGTTTGTATTCTCTGAGAAAAGCCACTGATCCCTTCAAATAGGAAGAGAACCTCTGCGTATCAATCCTGTGAGTTGTGTAAAAGAAGCCGCGTGCTCGAAGTCAAAGGGAAGCCAGAGGAAAATGGCATACAGGAGGTCAAAGCAGTTCACATGGCTCATCGGCAGCTGTTTGCACCATATGACAGATCTAAAGGCAACTTCAGAGCTGTCTGTACAATATGTGGAGCTTACCAGAGATATAGAAGCTGCTGCTATAATGTCATTTCCCATAAAAAAAAGTTGGTAAAGTTGGCACTGTGTTTTATGGACTGCAGTGCTGATGAGAGCCTTAATTGATGATCTTAATCCCAACAAAAAGAGACAAGGAAGAAGTGGAACTGGATGTTCACTGTACAGGAAGTTCTCAGATAGCACACCTCCTGGCATCACTTCTGTGCTGCTCAGAACTAGGTCTCTATCATAGGCTGTTTTCCTTTGTTTTTCTTGTATCAGGAACACAAGAACTGAAAAGAAATGGCAGACGTTATTTACTGCTCTGACTTCCATTGGCCTGAAGGCTTCTCGGGTTCAGCTGGCTGGAGTCACACAAGCAACTAGTCTGATCACAACCTAAGATCAGCAAAGTGAGAGAAGGTAGAGGGAAAAGCAAAACAAAACTATGTCCACTAACCACTAAGTGGGGCTTGTAGATGTCACGGCCTAACAAAACCATTACAACCTTTTCACTTGACATGATTCCATACAATTGCTAGCTGGTTATTTTTTGTAACAGTCACAGCAGGCAGGAAGACTGGTGAGGGAATGATATGAGATAGGAGAAATTTGAGAATATTTCTTTTTCTAATTAATTCTGTCAATGTTGAAATACATAGTGTTGAAAACTGCTGCTTCTTAATATTAAATTGTAATATTCCAGTCTTGCCTAAAGGCCATTCTGTACCAATACATAAAATTGCCTTTCATCACCTAAATTGAATCATTAATCCCTAATCCTGGAAACTTGTTTACACAATGTTTAGTCACCCAAATAACATCCTTGTTAGAAGCAGAACCACTCAATTTCATCAGGTTTCCCAAGCATGTTGTCTTCTCAGTACCTGAGATTCTGACCTGCATTAACTTCCTTGTCTAACTCCGGAGGCTGATACTTTTATGCATGGTTTGTGAGTTAGATAGCTCACAGAATTCTGAGATGAAATGCGCTGTATAAATAGTTAATTTATTTCAACATGCTTTACCACTACATCTCAAGACGCATACCAGAGCCCATCTTGTGCTGTCCTGCTGGAAAGACAATCTGCCACAAGTCTGGACTTTAAGGGATCATTTTGAGAAGTGTTGGAATTGCTATATGTAGAAATAGATGTGTTGCAAACTTCAATCACTGTAGGAAACCTGCTAGAAAATGTGGCTGCTCAGTTAATGAATCTGGAGAGTCAGATGGGCATATTGAAAGAAGATTGGAATGCACAGAAACTGAATTTCCACCTGAGGAGCTTCGCATGACATTTTCCAAGGTTCATGAAACATTATTTAAATGTCTTATCTTTAACTTTTGCCCCTGTCCCTTCACTTGAGATATCTTCTTCATCTAGAGAGACAGAGTGAAATCAGGGGAATATAGCACTGGTCCTTTCTTGACAATGCTTTTTTTAATTAAGGATGGAAGTTGTAGAAACTTTGATCCCAGAAATAATTCTTTGAAGTCACTTATTCCTGTTTAGGGAAGAAACAGATTTCACAATTGTAGTGAGCTCCTACATCTAGGTGGACCAGGACTACCTTTAGTATGGAGATCCTCTGTGTTTATTCATGTGGATGGGTGTCAGAGAAGATGGTTGTCATCAAGCAGGTCCAGCTGACACAGACAATTTTCCTCTGTACCCTGAAATCTTCTGCTGATGAAAGTTGTCTAGCTATAGACCTGTTGAAAGCAATCTTGGAAAGTTGGGCTTGTAGTCTATGGCTTTAGGAGTCGCAGTGGTACTTGTTCTTGCACAAGTTGCATGAAATTGCTCAAAGAGAAGTATCTATCTGCATTTTCAGAGACAGGAAAATAACAGCTTACTGTGATTTCTGACATTGTTTAGTAAAAGATGTATAGCTGAGAGAGATTTCTGCCATGCTAAATACATTTTAAAAGACTGAGAGATAAACTTCACCTGAGCAAATATTCCATACTTTAAAAAAGTATTTATTCAATATCCTTTATGATGAAAAGCAGGAAGCTGATGAGTCTTCATCCATAGATATTCCTTTAAGGGTAATAAGATCAAAGAAGATAAATCTTAGCTCAATAAGGTGAGCACTCTTCTATGTGTGCGTCTAACAACTAAACTTAGTGAAAATAAATTCTGGACCTATCTATTTATAAATTAATACAACTAGAATGCCTATTAGACAACAGCCAAATAGATATGAAAAACCTTTATGTCTGAGAGAAAATAATGTGCAAACATTATCTAACATGGAGGTGAAAATTATTTTAGAGGTAATTGTTATATTGATGTTTATGTCAGTGGAACCCATTTGAGTCGGAGCTCTCAAAACACAGATATTACGAGTATCATATTAGTGATACTCAGATGATTTAGTCTTTTATATGAGGGGAGATAATCCTATATACTGAAAAATGTAAAAGGAGGTGGGGCTTTATATGTTTACATAATGATTCTTTTTGACAGTATTTCAGTACCTCTGCTATGTATATGGCTGCATTGATAAATGCTGCACAGTAATTGCAATTGATATTCTTTTCCAGCTTCTGCTAGAAGAAGCTCTAGTATATTCATTTCCCTTTTTTCTGGATGTCCTAAGTTATGTGGAAAAGATATTTATAATGTAAGCTGTTGGAATGACTGGAGGACTCTGCTGATAAAGACATAGAGTGCATATTCTGCTGCAGAGATCTTTATACTGCGGAATTGATGGCTGATTACAAAGCAGCCTGAAGATCTAATTACAATTGGCAACTAGGAGATGAGGAAAGACTGCAGACAATTTTCCTCTATTTTTATACACAGTCCTTGTGGCATTCACATTGCTTTCAATAAGCGTGCTTCTGGCAAAAACTGTCAATGATGGTAATCGTCTGGATGACTGGCTTCGGAGAGGCTACAAGCCTGACCTTTGCTATTGTAATCATCACCGTCATCAGCGTGGGGATGAACGCCACCCCAAAGCTAGAACAAGTGCTGTAACTAGATGGTAATTGCAGATTGTTAATGATGATGCTATTGATGATGCATTTTTGTTTGACTTAATTGAAAATACGTTACGCTGGGTTTATCTCTACGGTGGTGAATGATTAACGCTAAAAGGAGGAGGAAATGTGTGGCTGAAGTAAGACAACCAAACATTTCATGTATGCCATTCTGCTACATCTACCCCACCCGGTATCAAAATACTCAACACCCTCCTGTTAAAATGGGAGGGCATAAAATTCATAGTTTGATAAAAAATTAGGTTAAAATCCTCCTGCTAAACAGCATGTTCTTAAACCTATTGTATTGGCCAGTAAGTACTATCACAGTTGTGTAATGATATTTGCAGCTCACCTGTGAAAGCAGATCATGGATGCTGAATTGGGCCAAAATACCTGTTTAGATACTTGGGGGAAGTGTGTTCTGTGAAGGAGGGGAAGTGGTACTGGAGAGAGAAAACAGACCGAGGACATGCAGGATTCTCTAGAAATTCTAGGGTCCAGAATGTCTGCTGAAGTTTTAATAATCTCAGATTATGTACTTTATTTGCATAGTGAACATGAAGGATTATATCCTACTCATGCTTTCAATTTGTAGAAAAATGTAAAATTTACATAATGTACTTTACCTTCTGAACAGACATGAATGAAAGTCACAAAAGCTATTGTAAGCTTTAGTCAGCATAAGCTTTACACTTCTGTAAGAGTTTATTTAGTCTTATTCTTTCTGAAAATTTGAAAATATAAAGAAAAAATGGTGTGTACTCTTCAGCTCTTCACTGGAGGAGTCTCATCACTGCTGGAGCTGAGCGCTAGGTAAAACGGTTTAGAGAAACCAGAACTTCCCACGGAAACAAAAGTTTTAAGTCTTGAGTGAAGGAGAATCGTTCCTCTTGGTATAAAGCTGAGTAGCTGGAAGACTTATCTGGCACATGGGAGATTTTTTCCCCTCTGCCACAAGTGCAGGAGAGTTTTCTGAGCTTCCTATCCAAATGTCAGGCCAAAGGCATCTGACTTACTGCTTCTAGCTTTTGGTTTGTCAGCCTGACCTTCCCATTCGGAGAAATATGGTTGCATTAGCACTAAGCCAAACACATGCACATTTTCCTGTTGCACTACATCATGGGTGTCAACATCGAGCACACTCAGGGTCAAGTGTATAGACTCGTCTGTGACAAAGTATGTGGTAATTACTCTTGCATATTTCCTTAAAGACATATCTCCTAAAAAAATAAATCTAATGAAACCAAGGGGTTTCTGCCAAAAGTTAGGTTGATGACCAATGGGACGTAATAAAAAATGAAGTCTCTGCTATGAAACGGCACCATTGAAACTCCATTCTTTGTGCTGTTAAAGGCTAAGCCAGTACAGTCCCATTGAAGAGGAGACCAGGTTCAAATTGAAGTTTCTAGATTTCTTTTGGACGAATATCAACTTTTGGATATTTGTCTGAAAGTTGCTGTTATGTTGTAGCTTTCACTACTGGCAAGACAAAGTGGGTAGAGTCACGCACGCAGGTGAAGGTGGGACCCTCCAGTGTGCTCATGATTTAGTTTAGCTCTGAGATTTTGTGATCTCTTACAAGTGAAAGTCTTCATCATCTAGCTGTGTTTCAGCAGCCCTTATGAAATGGTCGATCGCAATTCATTTCTGCGAGCCTATGTCCTCACTGCGAGAGAAATGCCGTTACAAATGATGATCGCTCTGCCGTCAAGCCCAGGAAGCCCAGGGATGCCAGTGAACATGATAAATGGGATGCAAATGCTTTCGCTGGAGCCTCTCCCCAGAAACAGACTAGACTGTGTTGGTGAAGAATGCCACTGTCACTCATCTTGTACCCCTTTGGATAAATAAAGGGCTTTCATTAAGACAGTGTCTTTCAAGAACAGTAAATTCACATTAAAATAATTGGAACAAATTAATTTCTCCTGTAACTCTGCTGCCTTGTTCAGCTGGCACATGATTTGAGTTTGCTCCAATTTCTTTAAAACTTGAACCTGCAAGGTGATTTTCACTTATACCCAAATCAATTCTGGCAGCACCAGCGTATATTTTGGTCTCAGTACAGGTAGGAGGATGATTGTTCCTCCTCTGATATTTAAGGGTCTTGTGGGCCTATTAGGATAGGCAAGAAAAATTGCCTTCCGGTTTATGTGATTTTCTAAAGTGAAATTAAAGGTGTGTGAATATATGTATGTATGTATAAGTCTCTTGGACAAACCTGTGCAGGTATTCCTGAGACTAGATTGTATGGGAGGTCATCTTTATATGGAAGGTAAAAACAGGAATAGAGACAGCAGGCAAAGCTAAAGAGCCACTACCCCTCATCCTGTATGTGTATTCATGTTAACAGCTTATTGCCAAGTCACATGCAACCTGTTTTTCTAGAGAAACCAGTGACACAATCTGAACCCTCTTCCCCTTTCCTCAACACCAGAATTTACTTTTGTCATCTGAACTCCTGTAACTTATTCCTCTTCTCATAGCATCATTCTCCACAGGAACGGTATTATTACAACATCACTTAATATCTTAAGATGTTGAATCCTCTTTTTTGCCAGTGGATGCCAGAGCCTTTTGCAAATGAAACACAGTGGCAAGTGGGACTCAGACAACACAATGCTGTGAACCCCCTTGAAAGCCTTGGCTCATGCTTCCCATGTAGCAGGGTCCAAAATTCAAGAGTCGTTCCCTGGTTTTGCTACTGGAAATGTAAATTATTGCAGAACACCTCACCTACCTTTTGTAAAGTGGTTGGTGAATATTTACTTTTCACTGGGGTCACTACTTAGAATGGAATAAGTCCCCATAAAATATTCCACACACATCCTATGTTAATGAGGCCTTAAAACTTACAAGTACAGGAGAAAACCAAGGTACTGCACTTAGTTAGACCACTGATTAAATTAAGCCATGAAATTACTGCCTATTATGAAAAATGCATGCTCATTTTACTGTTATCTCCTTTCCTCTCTTCCTCTGTGTTTGTGCATTACATCTGTATGTTGTCTGATCATAAACCTGGCTTGTAAAATCTCGGTGGAGGAATTCATCTTTATTACAGCGTGTGCGCTCAGCCCCAGACGTAGCGGCAGCCCCTGCTCTAGACAGGCCTGCCTTTGCACAAAGGTGATGGAGACTATCAGTATTGCATCTCTCCGAAATGACCCTACAACACTGTAAAACTCTCCTGCTCTTCCCATTCAAATGTTGAGATGCATTTGCTATCAGAAGATGCCCGCTCATATCCCTCTCTCCCCTCCCACTCCAGCTCCCTTGAACCATGCGGGTGATCGTACCGGATCATCCCGTTGTTTTGCCAGTTGCAGTCCCGCCAGGGCTAATAAGTGATACTTCAGAAGATGGCAAATACTTACCACTGTGCAGCTAGACATGTTTGCAGTGCTATCTGCAGGAAATACTTCTTTTCTATGAGACACTAATGTTATTCACAGGCACTGAAATAGTAATAAGGCTTTTTTGTTTCGCTTTTCTTTCTTTGGTTGGATTGCTTTTAAAAAGCATGTATGTACGAGCGTATAGCAGAGGTGTAAAATGTACAGCTAGGTCCTTCCTACAGTGTTGCCCGAGGGGCACTGGGAACAGAAGTGTGTTTCTCACATTTTAGGGTGGTTTTTTTTGGTGAGGTTTATTCTTTACTATGTTTTTGAATGTTCAGCCAACACTTCAGCACTCCCGACCTTCCTCTGGGTGTTTGGGAAGGCAGGCTCTTCGCAAGCAGCTGTTCGTCGTGGTGCCGCCAAGGTCCTTCGCTGCATTTCCAGCACTGGAATTCAACATTACCAATAATTTATGTATGTGTATCTTCACAAACGTCAAAAATAAAACCTTAAAAACCTGATTCTGCCCTCCAAAGGTTTAAATATTTCAAAATAGCATTTTGTTGATTTTCTGTTGTCCTAAATTCCTTAGTATTTTATAAAAGTACTTACTCAATAAGCATAAACGTTTGTAAAATACAGTCATATGAGTTTTGCTGGGAATAAAGATGTTTGTTGGCAACAGAAAAAAACACATTCCCCATGAAGATTTTAAGCAAAATAGAGTATTTAAACCCAAATATTAGCAGATGATCCCCAGCCAGACAACATACGACTCTGAGGTATGATGACAATTTAAAAAAAACCCAAAGTCCTAAATTATTTCCCAAACCAATTTGTGAATAGGTCATCATTCAGATGATTCATCTCTGTCTTTAGATGACCTAAATTCAAGGAAGTATCTAATAACTGCCTTTGAATGTGGCTATGTGTTTTCCTTCTGTAGGGTATTTTGTCACACATTAGAAAACATGCAGGTCATATAAGAATCACAGAATTGTAGGGATTGGAAGGGATCTCCAGAGATCATCGGGTCCAACCCCACCTGCCAAAGCAGGTTCCCTAGGGCATATCACACAGGTAGGCATTCAAATGGGTCTTGAGTATCTTCAGAGAAGGAGACTCCACAATCCCCCTGGGCAGCCTGTTCCAGTGCTATGTCACCCTCACTGTGAAAAAAGTTCTTCCACATGTTGATGCAGAACTTCCTGTGCTCCAACTTGAGGCCATTGCCCCTTGTCTTGTCTCCACAGACCATTGAAAAGAGACTGGCCATTTCCCCCTGTGTCTCACAATTCAGATATTTGTAAACATTAATCAGATCCCCTCTCAGTCTTTTCTCAAGGCTGAACAGCCCCAGTTCATTCAGCCTTTCCTCATAGGGGAGATGCTCCAGGCCCTTAATCATTTTCATAGCCCTTCTCTGGACTCTCTCCAGGAGATCCCTGTCTTTTTTATAACAGGGAGCCCAGAACTGGACACAATACTCCAGGAGGGGCCTGACCAGGGTAGAATAGAAGGGGAGATGTGTGCAATGCTTTGGTTTCCTGTGTGGGCCATTTCTCTATCGAAGATTTTGCTTTTTTTTTTTCATTAAGAAGTCTTCATTTGGCTTTAAGAATATTTCCTCTGCAGAATTCAGCAAACCTAGACTAGCTTTTGTATATTCAAATCCTTTATGAACCTCTGTGTTAATAGTGCAGCAGCCACCTTAGTACTGGGTGACACCCAGTTCTGGTGTTACTCTGGTATTGTGCTGTGATTTGAAGCGTATGCAGCAGGTATTTGCCTTCCCATCTTTGATGGGGGAGCCTCGAGCTCCACCCAGCTAGTCAAAAGGAGCGGAGAGCGGTGGTGGCCATTGGGCAAGCTGGGGAAGGTGCCCAGCTTGCCGGAGTTGGAGCACAGCAGGAGGCTCTACGTCATCAGTAGGAGACCCTGGTCCCCTGGTCCCATCACGCTGTGTGTTATTGTCTGGGATGCCAGGTTCATCGGCTTCACAGGACCCATAAAATATCTGCCTGATTTTCTTCAATAAGCACGAGCTAGAGGTTAATAATGTGGGGATGTTTGATTCCCTGCTGTTTTAAATAATTTCATGGGGAACCTAATGCGATAGGACACCAGTTAGAAAGGTTATTACCCTCATCAAACTACAGCACTTCTTTCCTATTATTTCCTACCAGTTTCTCGGCCTTACACCTCCTCTTGCTACACGCACGGCAAATGTCTTCAGAAAGACACTCTGCGGCGGGATGGAGGCAGAGAACCTGATCCTCAGCTGGTGTCCCATCTGAGTTCCTAGGGGTGCTGGTGCCCTCTCCTCATCCAGCTGGAAGGTTGGTGGCACCCTGGCACTTCTTGCCAGGGCTGGAGGATGCTCTCACCCCTGTGCTCCAAAAGGCTCTGCTGGCAACCCCTGACCTATATATAGTTTTAAGTTGCCTAAACACAGGAGAGGGGTCTGCAACATATGCTGGAGAAGCAACCCGCTTGCCTTATGTTTTTGCTCTTTTTCTTTGCTTTTAAGGCCACACAGGTTCTTTTTTTCAGACCATTTAGACTGTGATTTAGCACCCTTGTTTGAATTGATTCTTTCCTAAAACTAAATTTCTACTTAACTTGATTTCTCTTTGACATAATATTTTTATCCTTAGCCCTTTTCCTTCTCTCCCCTCCCTTTCTCTCCTTGCTGTTTCTCTGGCTCATCTTCCATCCTTTCTTCATGTTCTCTGTATAGAATGATGAGATTTTGTAATCTGCTTGGCTTTTCAGTGCAGCTCTCAGGAATGTTTTGTTGTAGCTGATAATGGGAGACTGAGTTAAAATTGTGCTTGTGTGGGGCTGCGCTGCCTTGACATAGCTGTTTGGCCAAGGAAAAAACAATTTTGTCCATCAAAAATGCAGGTCTTAGTTCATAAGTAATTAGTGAAGAAACTTGTCTACATTTTCATATAGATATGTGTGTATATATGTGTATAAAAAATAACTGTCACTCCAGATTTTAATAAGTTCCCTTACATAGTTTCTGTGAGAAAAAGTATCCCCTTTAAAAAAAATATTCAAAACCCTTCTTGAGAAAACAGTATGTTCTAAGAAACAGAAAATAAAGTAAAAAAATAATTCTACTATTTTTCTTGGGCTTTTTTTTTTTTAATTTACAAAAGATTTTAAAATTTTGTTCATTTCTCACTCTGCTTTCTTTTTTTTTGGTTGGCAAAATGGTGTCAGGAAAGAATACTAAACCAGAAAAAGAATTTTAAAGTATATTTTAAATCCAGTAAAAATGTTCTGACAACAGTTTTTAAAATTAAAAACATGGTTTTTGAAAGCAGCAGAGGAAAAGGTATTTTGAACTCTTGAAACAAAAATCGCCTTTTTCACTGTAATAACCATGTGTTCCATTTCTATGTTACCAATAAGACAATGCTGTGATTTCGTGTAAAAGAAAGTAAGTGTGTGAACTTGAGAAATTTGGCCCAAAGCCTGGCATCCCTATGTTTTGGAGACCCATCACATCGATTTCCTGAGATAAGCCCCCAGGTGTGGTCCTTCATTTTATGAGGTCTTGGTTACGCTGACTCAAACCAAAATCGAGTTGGAAAAATCATTTCAGTTTATTAGAATCCTGCAAAGAGGATTTAAATGGATGTAACTTCCTTGACAATAAAATCCAGTCCCTCTTTCAGCTTTGGGTAAACACCCAGTTCTTAAAAACCTGTGGCTCGAATGCATCCTTATCTATTTTTCAAGATTTGCATAGATTTTCTAAGTCAAACTCCGACTCATTTGAGTTTCTCTTTTTCCAATCAGCCTAAAACATGCATGATAAAATTTATAAAGGACATGTTTACCCCCCAAAAATTAAGTCCTTTTGGAAGATACTTGATCTTCACAGTTCTTTGTCCTTTTTCTGTTGCACATTTCTAAAGCCGAATGCGCCGCGGGTGGAGCGCATGGGGGCTCTGTGATCTGTGAGCCTGAAACCTGGTTACAATTAAAATGGCTTGGACTTATTACGAGCTTCTAGCTGGAGCGGGGCTGGGGGGTGTGCAGATAGGAGTGGGGCCAATATAAACAACCATTCCCAAGTGGTATTAGTGGTCGGAAAGTGGGTGAAATTCCCCCATCAGAAAGGCACTTGGGCACAGAAGTTCATGGGCATTAAACCAGCAGCTCCCCCGGTAAAGTTTGAAATCACACATGCAGGGAAAATGCTGAAAGACAGAGATTCGAGGCTTTGCTTGTTCTCAGGCACATTATTACCTATGAACCATATTTTAAAATGCATTCTGAGATTTGAGCTAATAATGTGAATGACATTCAGTGAGATTGCCAAATGCTGGTAATTTACTTTCATTTTCACATTAATGTGGGCCCACCTGTGATGAATTGGAAACTAAATAAGCACATCAGTTTTAATTAGATATTTCAGCGGCTGGATCTAGTTAAACAGCAGCATTCATTCTTATCTATTAAACAGTCAAAGAGACTTCTGCATTCTTCACAGTAAGTTCTCTCCCCTTCCAACTCACCTCCTTTCCACCGCTTTTCTCCCTTTCTTACTGAAATATTTTAGGGGAGATGATCTAAGCCAGTGGCATCCTACTGAGTTAATAATACAGTTATCACAGAATTGGCTGATCTGAATGATTTTCCAAATTATAGAGAAATTAAGAAGGCTCTCGATATTGTTTTATTCTGCAATGAAAACACAACAAAACCCTGAGCAATTGGAATAAGTTCACAGTTGAGGCTTCACAAAATGGAAATGGCTTTCTATTGACAGTCAGGGATTGTTACCACTGCACCTCTGAGATCTGGTTTTAGTTAACAGGTGACAATTTGGGTACCAGCTGGAAGTGTTTCTACTCCTGGAGGGGCTGGGAGCTGCAAGAGAGATGGAAATATTCTGTTTTGTGTTGGAAGAAATCAGGCCAGCAGTCTGCAAAAGCCTTTTTCTCCTGGCAAAGGTGCTGACAGCAAAAGCTGCCCCGTGCCTCAGTTTCCCCGCTGACAAGTCACCAGTTAGGCTGAAAGGCAGCTTTATTCTACTGAACACTTAGTGTTTCTGTTGGGGCTACAAACAAGCAGTTGTTGTTGTTGTTGTTGTTGTTTTCTGTTTCAATTGACAGTCATCTGCTGAAATAACAATGCTTAATGTCTCAGTCTGAGGAATTTGCGACTACTCATGTGACACTCATGTGAATGCAGAGAAGATTTTTCTCTGTCTCGATTCCACCCTTTGTCTGAGGGTGCTGCAATCTGACCCTCCTTTCCAATGCAGTTTTCAATAGAAAACTGAGGTCTGAGCTGCTGCCGTATTGAACAAGCACATTTCGAAGCAGCCTTGCAAGTGGGGAAGGGCACAAGGTTCAATCACAGTCAATTTTTCGTTCTTCTGTACCATCTTGATAGATTGAATGACAACTTAAAAAAAAAAGCCTATGCAGTTATGTTTCTCTCTGCACAATATTAATTTAGGTAAGTATTTCTAGAGATATTAATTAATGATCAACAGACACAACAGATGTAGGTGTAACCTACCAGGAATGAATTTTGAACCAGAGCCTTCATTGTACCTCTAACTTCCTACTCACTTTTGCTCTAAGTGGTGAGAAACTTGGAACAGCTTTTAGGAGAGCAACTGGTGATGGCAAAGCTGATGTTTCGCCTGACAGCTAGCTTTGTGACTTTGCTGCCTCTGACTCTATTTTTCTGAAGAAAGGGAGAACAAGTTCATAAATACAGAGGATACAGTGCTACTGAAAACCAGCTTTGTTTGGAGCCAAGCAAAACGTATGAACACCTTGAAAAATACCTGCCCGAGTCCTGGCTTGTTGCACTGACATTTCATCCTACCAGCTGAGAAATACTTGTTTTAGGGTTCATTTTGTGAGTACCCGAGTGGTTCAGAAACAGCACAGGAAATTGCAGGCAGAGCCTGAAGCTAAATTCACATCTAGTTCAGGTTTCAGGCAGCTTAATTTAAAAATACATATGTTGTTACCCAAAAATAGTTAGCATTAAAGCTCAGGACTAATGGTCGAAGGCTAACCCTCCTCTCTGAGTGTAACCCATGACGTTATCTCCGCACATACCCCTGCTACAGTCCTCATGCAGACGGCATGCAAGAGGTGCCCAGGGGAAGATCCTCACAGGCTTGCCTTCCCCCAACCCTCTCTGGAAAGGGGAAGCAGTCCTACAAATAATAAACATAACCTGCTGAAAATAAAACTGGGCTGACAGTTAGTTTCACAAACCCCAATGCATTGCTTTAAGCATATTCCAAAGCATTTGAACAGACAAACATATTTTGATGAAAATGTTTCATGTAGTAGCTTTAAAGAAACAGAAAATATGTGCTAAATGCATACAGATAGGTATTGTAGAAAATATATTTTAGCAAATACCAGGTCATGCCTGCTTTCAGACAGCCTCCCTGCTCCCGAATCAAGCAGAGGTTCATAAGAAAGCCTGGCTGAAGCTGAATTTTTAGGGTTCTAGGCAGCTGAAGGGGACTTAAGTTCTTTCTCCAGATGAGGTTGTGTGTTGCACTTCTTTTTGGAGGTTGGAGTCAGATGTGAACTGGATGGGAAACTGTCTTGTATTCTTTTTGCTTTTGTGATGTACACCTGCACAATAGCAGCCCCCAATTTCTTATACACAGTTCTGCTCTCAGTCTCCTACATTTTTCACGCACGCTACCGCAGTTCAGAAGCAGCTGTTTCCTATTGAGCTTTCACTCCTCAAATGTTGCAACATAGCTTCCAAATCTTGGCTATAATTTAGTCATTTTTCCCCTCAGCTGGACTAAACTGAGGGTGATACCTGGCCCGCCTCCCTGCTGTTTATAAAGAAGGCAGGTTTTGGGACAACTGGGAAACATCTAATTTGTTCCTTCTCTCCACCATGGTTTAGAAATTTGTGCAGCCCTGCCCTGGATGCAAAGGTTACTAAGAATGTCTCATACTTAAAGTACCTAAGTGTAAAAAAACCATCTCCTAGACATTGGTCTTACAAAGCACTCCATGCAGCAATGCACATCAGTTTCTAGATCACCAGGATCACCCGGCAAGTCTGCTGTGAAATGTCACTTTTCATAAAAGCTGGGATGTTCCTTTACTTTGGTGCTATGCACACAAAGTGTGTGATGAGAGACTGAAGGGGTGCCCCAGGAGCAGCAGCATCATGAGGGTGTCTGAACTTACTGTGCATCCTGGTAGCTGACTCTTTGGAGGGCCTGGACCTGCAGATATCCAGCAGAAGTCAGTGAGATATCGCAGATCTCTCCTTTTTTCGGAAATTGGTGTGTGTGTACGTGTGGGGAGATAATGCTTAGCTGCCTAAGAGAGGGAATACAATTAAAGCTAGGTCTGGAAAGCACTCTGAATCTTGTGTAGAGCTATTTCATGGAAATTCTGGTGAATAAGGCACTAGCATGTGCAAGTGCTGTGTAAATACTGAGGCATCAAAGGGTATTTTAGAATTTAGATAAAATGTTGTTCAGAAAGGCAGACATTTCCAGGATAGAGCTTGTTCAACATGTGAAAGAGAAAAAAATGGGTTAAATTTTCTAGGCAGATATTGACTCATCATATCATAACAAAACCTGCTAGAGCTGGTTAATGATGTGTCTGATACTTCAGCAAGTGACATAATGTTGAAATTTGGAATCAAAGCTGTCAGGAAATTGCTCCTTGCTCAAACACAAGATATTCATGATGAAAACCTGTTGTAATCTCTCTCTCCTGAGCCATTATGCTAAAGGGGCAATAGGGACTATTGCCTGGTGACATTTCTTTCTGATCCTTCTTGAAGTGCTGCAGCTTTTCGGAGAAGTTTCTAGGCATGGTTTCCTCTGATGACTGCTAATATGATACGGCAGCCCTTCAAAGGAGCAGAACGCATAGGGCTACAGCTTTGGGGCTTATTTATGCAATCAGCAAATATGATTCCCCTCCTCCCCCCAGCTAAACAGCTCAATATGTAAGTAGTAAACTTAAGGGAACAGTCCTTTCCACACTGCACTCCTGGTTTGTTCCTGGGTTTAGGCCAGCAGCCATACACCCTGAAATTGTGGTTCCCTCAGCTTGTTGCTTGGAGCTAGAGTGGGGTAATGCCTGGAAATCAGTTGTGTCTTCCCAAACGTAAAATTGCAAGTGGTCTCTCATGTATCAGTGTTTGCTAGTCACCAAAAAACTGGTGCAATAAGAGTGTTATGGAAGTTGTGCCTATACCATGGTGCAAATAATTAGGAAAGAATTGTGGTAAAGTCTTTAAAGGTATTTGTATGCTTGATTAGCTAATTTCTCTGCCTGTGATGTGAAGAGAGGTAGGTGGAAGTTCTACCTTTGAGACTGGCTCCTTTCTAAACTTCTTCAGATCAGCAAAGCTGTCAACCTTTTATTTCTCTTTTTCTCTTGTTCTAAGATTAACTGAATGGTTTAACACAGCAAGTAAATGCCCAGGGATGGAATCGACTCTCTCTACTTTAAAGGTTGAATTAGAGGCACTGATACATCTATGGTGGGAAATTAAGGTGAATTAATTTGTTCCTGCCTGTATTCCTTCTGTGGGCTAAATTGGGGATGCCTGGTCCACTCATGAATTGGTTCCTGAGCTGCCACTCCTGGCTGGTTCTGGGGTGGGAGCACAGTGTCTTCTACACAGGACAGTCTCGTGGGTGGCCCATTGCATGAGCATGCTGAACTCAGGAGCAATCACTATCATAATTAAGCATAGGTCTGATCACATTTGGCCTTTGGAAGATTTAGGTGAGCTCAAGCAGCATGACTGCTTAACCCTGGCTCGTGATGAAGTGCTTGGTGATGTGTATTTTTTGGTCATGTACATGGGATTAGATTTAAGTGCCCAAGGATTCTCAGGCACTTCATCACTGTGGTGGTTGGTCTGAACCGGGAGGCAGGCATCCACAGACCCCTGAGCCACACAAAAAGGAGTCAAAGCCCAAAAACTGGGGGCTGAGTGACACAGTGAAGATGACCAGAGTCCTTGAATTTCTGTCCTCTGCTGTGGTACTTAACTCCAGTCATTTGCACACTCGTAAGTAGCCTCTGTGCAGTCCCACGTCATTGCCTGCTCAGTGTGGGGCTAGATCTGACCTCACCACAACCACCACTAGTTCAGACCAGGCACTGCCTATCGTGGGTGCTCTCACTGGTACCTGCAGTATCAGAGCTGTGTTTAAAATGTCACATTCTCTTAACCCAGCTCTACATGTTTCTAACCCATTCATTTATTGTAAAACTTAATGCTTTTTGGAAAAAGGAAAGCAATATTATGCCTGCAACATTTATTTATAGTAGTTGCCAAATGGTACTTTGGGGATTCTCCTTTTTTAAAATCAGATAACAAGGGAGCAAATCCTCTATCAAAACTGTGAAACAGCTTCATGGTTCTTCTATAAACATTTTAGTGGCACTACAACTCTTGCTTTACCCCCTTCTTCCCAAGCCAGACAGGTTTCTTTTTTGTTTCTTCTCTTTTTTTTTTTAAAATTTATCAAGATTTGCGTTGCAGAGAGGCACCAGTGTCAGGGGAAGATTTATGACTCCAAATTTTTGAGAGAGGATCTGTTTTCAGCCCAGTGTTAGGTGTCCCCCTTCTGAAAAGGGGGCTACTGTAGACCTTCCTATTCATCAGTGTTTCCTGCTTGTGGTCTGAGGTGCATCGTTCTTGGGACTTCTGTCTCTTTTACATCTCTCTCTTTTTACAGGCATTTGGCCATTCCACCTAAGGCATTGGCTATGGGCTGCTGCTGACAAGGGCTTTTGTCCCCTTTTTCCTCTGTTGGAACAGCTTGCTATGGGATGTCTAAATCTGACACAAAACTGGGAGAAGGGAGGAGAAAATGAGGCCAGGATAAGTGTACAAGGAGAGATGTCCCTTTCAGAGGTAACCTGCCTTTACCTCTGATTAAAGGGCAGTGCCAAACTGTCCCCTGTGGCACTTTATTTCCTCTCCTCGCAGTCTCCAGATTTAGTGGGAGGGCTCTTGGTCTTCCTGCTGCCACCCTGTGCATGGTGCCTATCAGGCTGTTGGACAGATGGCTTGGTCATGCTGCAGCTGCTGAGCAACCCCTGGCATCCCAGGAAAGCCTGACACTGGGGCTGTTTTTCCTCGATACACCCCACTGTCATTTGCAGCGCTCCAGCATTCTGGGTAGCAGCAATAGGGCACACAGCTGTGGCCGGTAAACCCTACCACTGTCCCACAGTCCTGGCTGCCAGTGGGTGGGTGAGCCGTGGCCCCCAGTCGCCTGGGATGCACCTCTACAACCCTGGGGAATGGGGTCCCCTTGCAGTGTCACTTGCAGCTCCAGGGTGGCTGCTGCTGGTGTACAGACGCAATGGGAGATTTTTCTAGTAGGAATGTTGCTGGTCTATGAGTGTGCTCCTCAGCCCAGGCTTGTGGATGCCAGGAGTGGTGTGTTGGTGAGGAAGCATATCCGTGGGGCTATTTAATTCAATAAACACCTCGCTGAGATCTTTAGAACAGCTTCAGATCTATAAAGCTACTTCAGTGAGTTCATATCCTGAATAAATATTGTGCAGTTAGCTTCTCCCTCATGTACTAAAGTATGACAGCGTGATGCCGTGTTGACAGGGAACGTAGCGCAGGAGGGTTAAACAGATTTCAAACAAGACCAGAAAGAGCACCCTGTTTTCGCTCAAGTTGGTTATTTGGGTACTGTCAGATTCCCGTGTCTGTGCATGAAAGAGATGTATATTATTTCCTGGATATCTTAAATGTCAAAATGAATTTTAGTTTGAAGTGTTTCGTATCAAAAATAAATGCCTGTTCTCTCAGCAGAAGTATATCATATTTTAGTGCCCGTTGCTCTCAGGTTTTCAATTAGAACTTTGAATCACATTCCTGATTAGTAACAAGCAATCAATCATAATTAATTAGTTAAAATGTTCAACCGTTAAAATCATTACCATTAATTAAAATAATTATCTCTATTTTGGCTGCACTTCATTGCCATTTCAGGGAAATGTGTTGCTTAACTCTACCTTTTGCACTCAGTATGGGATTGTGGTGACTAAAATGCGTGTGAGGGGTGGGGTCATGACTTTCAAAAAGCTACCTTTTGTAGAACAGTCTTAGCAAGCTTTAAATAGACGTAAGTACATAGATTACTTGTATTTTTAGCAAAATTATTTCTCCTTAGCTTCAGAATATATCTAATATCTGAAGAGACTCAGTGTCAGGAGAGTTAGTTCTTTTCTGAGGAGTTTATGTTCTTTCCAAATATACGCTTTGTAAGTCTATCCATAAATAAAATACAGCATTGATGTTTTTCCGGTATTGTGTTGGATGTCCTCATTCATGGATAGAGACAACGTTTGTCAAGCCCTAGACAAGTTTTGAAAAGGAGTCTGAATCTGCCCAGGTCCCTAGAAGGATGTAACAGGGATTAAAAATTTAACAATAAAAGCAATGTTTGCTACTAAGAAACTTTTACCCAGTTATCCAGAACTGTGTCCAGTTGGGTTTTGAACATCTCCAAGGACAGAGACTCCACAGACTCTCTGGGCAACCTGTGCCAGTGTTTGACCACCCTTACAGAAAAAAGTTTTATTTCTGTCTAAACAGCATTTACTGCTTTTTAGTTTCTGTTCGTTGCCTCTTGTCCCATCACTGAAAATCTCTGAGAAGTGTCCGGCTACATCTTCTTTACCACCTCCCATCAGGTTATTATTCCTCCTCTTATTCCTCCTCTTATTTCTCCATGCTTCAGTTGGCGAAGATTTCCTGTAGTTATAAAAATGGTCAGCACACACTTGGGTCACTTTGGTCTGAAATATGTCCTTAATTTCCTGGAACCGTGATTTGGATAGCTGTTCATTGTGAGACCTCTCTGTGCCAGCCTGGGACCTTCTGCTGTGTAGCTCTTTCTTTAATCTGTGTAATATCACCTCACAGGTTTGACACTCTGCTGTGAGAATGACAGGCATAAATGTGCCCTTTGAAAAATCTTTTTTATATGGAAGGTGGACAATGTCTACCTAAGATACATGAATTGGAAAAAGGACACTTGAGTTCTGCTCTCTGTCACAAATTTTTTGTATGACCTGAGATGTCTCATTAGCAACTGACCAAAAGCCTGCTGGGACTCTTTTCATTTGCTTTAATGGGCTTTGAATTAGGTGCTTAACTTTCTCAGACTCACTGACCAATTTATATAAAGGAGATGGTGTTATTTGCCTATCTCGTTGAGCCGTCACAGGGTGAAATAAGACTACTACAAAGGATTTTGGGATCACTGAGTAGAGAGTGCTATTCCAGTGTAAAGCATTAT
This sequence comes from Hypotaenidia okinawae, assembly GCA_027925045.1. NCBI lineage: Eukaryota > Metazoa > Chordata > Aves > Gruiformes > Rallidae > Hypotaenidia > Hypotaenidia okinawae. The sequence continues at coordinate 126,571,517 of BSDF01000002.1, read as the reverse complement.
ATAAACCTTTAGAAGCAGTAATAAAAGTGAAAGCGTTTCCTTGAAAAACTGTGATTTCTTTTCACCTTTATATTTCTAGAAAGGCTTGTCATTTCATGTTTCCCCAGGGAATGCAGCATCCTCTGAAGCGTGCAGTGTCCAGTCTAGTGTCATATCTCAATGGCCTATTCCATAGGACAGTGTGAAGGAAGAAACTGCTTCCACTGTGTGGAATTTAAGATTTGAGACGTGAGGGTAGTGGGGGTCTCTCTCAACACGTTATGGGAACATGATGTGATTTTACAAAGGGAATAGGGAAAAGTTTTGTATTTCTTCCATGTTATTTATAGAAGGGATCTAAGAAACACGAGCTTTTGAATATTTATAGAGTTAAGTGGATACAAAACTTTCCCTATCATATAATCAGGGAAAAAGATGGGAAGGTTCAGTTCCCACCTCCTAGATACGATATAGAAAAGAACCCCAAGTTAACACATCGTAGTCAATGAAGTTGTAAATGTAATGCATTTCACCACCCTGCTTTTGTCTTTTTTTCTTTGTATGTTTGCAATAGGACAACTTCATTTGAAAAGTCATCATCATCTTTCGCGTATTTGCTTCTGCTTTTGTATAGGGCTAAATGCAGTTATGAAATTAAACAGCACATTTTCATGTACATCAAATCTGACTTAATCAGTGTACCTCCCTAAGACACAAACATGACATAATTTTTAATTGCTAACCAAATGTTGCTCAATATTCTGGTATTTATTCTTAACAAAAGAATCATGTAAATCTGAAGCAAAGCTCAAACCCATGACAAGGTCAGCTATTGCGACATGCTCTCATTTGGTCTGACTTCCTGGAAGAGTCGTTCCAGGTTTTGGACTGGAGAAGAGAGACAGAGAGGGTTATGGCGTCTATTTGTTGTGAAGCCGCTACTGATACCAGATTCCAGTCCAGAGCAGGATTTACTTTGCTCCACCAGAGTCCAGAACACTTTTGCTAAAGGAGATATTTCCTGGTTTGTTTTAATTCTGTAAGAATTTGATAATTTGAATCACACTTGGAAAACTAAAAACCTCCTCGTTACACGCAGCTTCTGTACAAAGGAGGGAAATAAGATGAATTCTGCTGTAACTGCTAACGAAATTACTCTCTCAGTATCTTTCAGGCTCTTAGTATCTTTCTGAAGTTCATTTCTAACTTCCCCCGCTGGCCTGTGTACTTCAGTATCTTAAATACTAGCATTATAAATTATGTCGTTGCCAAAAAAACATTATGGTTTTATAATCCTGCTTGAAGGACCTGATATGTTGGCAGTAATGAAGAAAGCCACTTGAAGAATGCAAGAACTTGCTAATCAGATTGTTAATTGAGTATGCGAGCTTCACATAATACAAAGGCAAACTGTGAAGGTGACAATGATAGCCAGACTTCATCTGTTGAGTTGGAATTAACGATGAACAAAATCAAGATCCCTTTGTGGTTGATTCTTGTCCAGCTGCAGCCAACTATAAAAGACCCATCAAAGAAATCAACTCATTAGTTGGTAATTCTGTACAACTTCAAAAAGAAATTCTTAACCCCTCGTCAGTCTTTCTTTGACAACCCCTTAAAAGCTGTGTTAAAGCAAAACAAAAACCATTATTTGCTTCATCAACTCAAAGAAATGGCCTGCAGGAAGACAGCATAAACTGAAGCTTTTAAAAACAGATCTATCCATAGGTAGGGCAGCCAAAGCGCAAATATACTGTGACATGCAAAATCTCCCCCAGTCACCCGTGTCACACAGTGTCAATAGCCTGTCTGCTTCACAGAAAAAACTACCCCCAGATTTAAATGATTTTAATATTGTAACAAAAACTGACAAAAACCAGTGAATTCAGAAATAAGGCTGCCACTGTGTCCTTATTGCACTGTCATTTCATCTCTAACTCTTCCCCACTGGGGGAAGTTACCAAACCAAGGGTGAATTAAGGATTATGTCTGTATAAAGTTGGAAAAGACTGTGTTTTCAGGGCAAGACTTCATAGGATACGAACAGTCCATTCTGCCATCTCATTGCCACTGTAACATTTCATTTACCTCCTTGGGACTGATATGATTGAGGATTGCAGGCCTGGACATTTAGTTTGTATATTTAAAGTTTGGTTTTATAAAATGATACGTAACCCTCTTAAGCTGGAAAAAAAATGCCTGTTAAAGCTCTTAAAACTTCTACTTTGTAGGCCTCTAAGGAAGCTAAAAATGACTAGGTATGTGAGTGAAAGATTAGCCTCCCAGGTAGACACATTTTGGATAGTCTTATAAGAATGATGTCCATTAATATAGGTATGTTAACTGAGGTTTGGTAAAGGAATGTCTATTATTTCTCTTTTAAGACTCTGCATGTTAAATTTTGTATGCTGCATTAGGGCACATAACATCTTAGGAAAAAGTAGAAATTGCAGAAAATTAAAGAATGATGGGGAAATGCCCCAAAGATGTTACTTTGATCATCTGTTAGCTATGTATTGAACAGTAGACAGACATTCTCAAACACTTTTTTCACCTTACTTATCTACTATTCTAATTGGTCTTGCAAAGTAGTGCTTCGCAGTAGGGGCCACACGCTTCTTATGATTCAACATATTCAGGTAAGAAACTGAATGTGTAGAGGTTTTGTTTGCTGGTTTTTGAGAGACAGACCGATGTAATTGAACACAAGCACTCCTATGGAGGGTCTCACCCGTATTCTTCCAATGTGACTCGATTATTGCTTAGAAGAGACCTGATAAAATGTGAAACGAGAAATTCAATATACTGCTAGTGGTTTTAGGTCAGTGTTCAGAGGCCAACTCACATTTGATTTCTGACTGATGTCATCTTTAGCTTTCTCAGGGACCAGAGCAGTTGAGTCCTTCTAAAATTGTCCCTGTGGCAAGTGGGAAGATGGGAAATTTTGCTGTTCTTAAGTTGAATCCAACATTGTAGGTGACCTTTTCTTCCTTCCTGTTTGCTAGCTGCTAAGACATGGCTGGAGTGTGTGTGTCTCCTATCACAGAGCCAGCACTGCTAGTTAGCTCTGCATTGAAAGGGTGTTCAGGAAACAGAGCAATACTTCGGGGAAAAAAAAATCAGTTTTGTGTGACACTTTCAATCCCACTTTTAACCTGCTTTTTAGTTGTGATTTTCATGAACCCTCGCCGCTTCTGAAAAGTGGCTTTACTTCTCATGGATTGGTATTCAATGAAGGGAGACTCTTCTGTCTTCCAATCTAGGGTGGAAATCTGAGTTTAAAAATTCAGAAACACTCTTGGCCAAAAATCTTTAGCTGCAGCAGTCAGAAAGTTTTTCGTAAGAAAATTATGCTAATGCTTATTCTGTGACTAATGACTTACGTGAACATGTCTGCTGAACAGAGTGGACAAATGGACAACTTGTTGGCATGCCTGAAACTGTTGGAATAAAATGTTTCTTTTTTGTCTTTGGGGAGCAGCCTTTAGAGTTAACTCCAAGGAACTCTGGAGTTTCATGAAGATTTTCAGAACTGCCTGACCATTTCCCAGTGCTCACTCGTGCACCGAAGAGCTTGTGGGGGGCACAGAATGCGACGCTTTTGTCTGGAGGACCCATTCTGCCATCCGACCAGCTCCGGTTCCTCAGCAAACACAAAAGAGAAGCAGCAATATTGAGAGACAAATGGAAAGTAATTCAAATGGGAGGAAAATAGACGGGTGGGCGCATGTCGGTGCGAGGGGAACATTTTGTACCGCAGTGTGTTCCTTCCTGCTGGATTCACAATCCGTGAGCAAGTCTCCTATAATTAACACATTGCCATTATCAATAAATGCTACGAAGCAGGACCGGGGAGAATTGGCAAAGCCACCATCCCTTGCACAAAAGCCGCCCCAATCAAAGCCGACTCCCACAACGCTAAGGAGCCGGCGGGAGTCGAAGGATAAAGATGCCAGGAGTTGGTATTCCGGGTGTGAGCCATTCCCTCCTGCAGCCCCGCCGTTTCGGCTGGCTCCCGTTCAAGCCACGTTGGCATGTGCTGTCTCTTAGCAACTGCCAGCCGGATGCTCCCGGCCGGCCCCCCACTGTTGCCCCCCTCAACCCACCCCAGCAAAATGCGGGTCAGTGGTGGCTGTGGTGATTTTGGTGGTGGTGGTGGAGGAGCCCTGCCCGGCCTCCTCAATCCTTGGAAATGACTCATTGGAAAAGACCTCTGTTTTCCAGGGAAATAGGTTTTATTACATCAGACTAGCAAGTTTGGGCTGCTCATGGCAGCAGACAGACCCCGTACCCCCGAAAATGACATAGAATCTTTTGTAATTTGCTCCCACTTGATGAAGTGTCTCACCCGGCATCTGAGCATGTGAGCTAATGTGTATCTGTGCATTGTTGGCACATGTTGAGCACTCACATTTGTAAATGTTATGTATAACAACAAGTATTATGCTTTTAATTTTAGTTAATTGTTTGATCTTTTTTGTTTGGTTTTGGTTTTCAGGATTTTTTGGTCCCTCCTATACTGGCAGAATTTTTTCTCCTTACAGTTACAGGTTCTTTATGAATTTTTTAAAATTTTTTGTTTGTGTGTGTCCTACCTTCTCCCTAAACATTTAATTTTTAAAATGTTAGGTTCAGCTTCCCAGCTTTCCGTAAGACCTGCTGGGCTACATCTCAGAGCAGCAGTCTCAAAAAGTAGGGCTAGGTCCTTGCCTTTTCTGGGCTTCATCTTCACTGTGCTACTCGGTATCAGCCATCAAAAATGAATATAGTCATGCTTATGTAAATATATTCCTGTAGTTTAACTTTACAACCTTGAATAGTTTTTTATAATTGCAGTGATGGAGCAATTTAGATATATTCTACTTTGCTATGCAATGTCTTAGAGATTATTTGAGTGCTTTTGCACACAGCATACTAAATGTTATTTCAGTATTGAAACCAATGATAAAACATTTTTTTTTCTAGAAAGTGCAAGTCCTTGGGGAAATAAATGTCTTTGCACCATGTTGTGACTCAATGCTAAAAAAAAAATTAATCTAGAAAGTCTATAGTTCCTAGGGAGTGCCCCTAAGCATCTATTTTGTTCTACAATGTCTCTATTATTTCAAGTTCACGAACAAGGAAATATTATGATTGAGATCTAGAATTGACTCTTTGGGCTGTAGTTTCCCCTAAGTCATGCTTATTACCAAGTCTTCTTCCTGAAAGCCCAAATAAGAATATTTTCTGGCATCAGTCAACAAAATCTCATTTCTGCTCCCATTGGACCTCTTTACATTTTGATGCGGAAGCTGAAAAGGCTCCCAAAAGCTCCTAGGCTCTTTTCTGTTCATTGGTGGAAGCTAAATCACTTAACTCACTGTTAACAATTTTGAAAATAGATTAGTGATTTTCTTATCTCATTTTCTTGTCTAAGGTGGTAATCGTTTAATAGCACTTGCTATAGCAAGCAGAGTGGTGATAGGTGCAAGCTGGACACACGAGACAGGGCTGAAGAATTCTATTTATACCCGGAAAGGAAAACAACCCAACCTGGTAATTCATAAAGCCCTCAGTGAGTCACCAAGGTTTTCCTTTATGGGCAGGATAAAGTGAACAGCTGTTCTACTACATTCCATTTGCTTGAGTCAACAGGCCCATTCTAATAGTTTGTTGATTATCTTACATTTTGTCAATATTGTGGTATGATTTCAGTGTTTGTTTTATTATTACTCAGATTGACAATGTTTTATTTTGTGAGCTACGAAGAGATAGCACTTCGGGTACAGTGATAAGAATGATTTATTGGGAATTGCCATTTTTAGCAGATTGTTTTGTAGGAGCTACTGCTCTGCTCTAGCTATTTAATGGGTTTTGCTTTATGTTTCTCTCTTGTGGCCCCCAATCAAACCCATGTTTTTCTTGGCAGTCAGTGATTTAAGCCATTGTCCCTATCACATGTGGTTGGCTCTATTTAAGGGGCAAGGCATCTTGTCTCTCTTGTCTTGAGAGACCTCCTGCTGATGCCCTAGGGACTATACTTGAAGTATCCTGACATGGAAGCGATGGTGTGGCTCTCTGGGCTGCTGCTGGTGTGGAAGATGCTAGAGCAGAACTAAGTGGTGACATCCAGGCATGGGGGATCACCATCATACCCAGCCTCTGTGCTATAGAGGCTCAGGGGAGAGTGGAGGCCATCCTTTCCATCTCCAATGGGCACAGCGTAGGGCTAATTCTGTAGTTCTTGGCCATTTAGTGTATCTTCTGCAACATATGTTGGTAACAGGTCCATTTAACTGTGATGGGGATATGAAGTGCTTAATGAGTTCTAGAAGACCATCTATTAAATACCTGGCAGAAATATAGCAGGTTGCATTGTATGAACATGCAAGGAGGCATGTGATGCAGAGATAACTTCTCAGAAATGGAATTTGGGTTTTTACTGCTACTAATGGAAACCCATACCATGGTATGGAGGTCAGAACTGCTGGCTCCCCAGAAAAACAATTAGTAAGATTCTGGATCTGAACCTTACTATATTACATATTCAGCCCTAACTTGCTTCTTTCTAACTTCTCCCTGTGGACATACTCTATTGGAAACATATGAAAAAGTTCCAAACATAAATGGCATGTCCCTAATAAATAAATGATTATGCTCGGAGCAGCAAGAATATTTTTCTGTTTTCTTTCAGCTAGTGTTTTGCAAGTGTTAGCAATTTTCACAACAGTTCAGAATTCCCATACCCATCTGTGGTGATTTCCCTCAGACACCCATAAACCCACTTTCTGAAATTTCTTATGTATTTTTAACCGTGCGAGTAGAAATACTCAATTCATTTGATGTGCATAAAGCATACTATGTTGTCAAACCGTTTTTAAACTTCAGCAGTGAGTGCAGTAGCATTAATGATAGTCATGTACCTTGCACTGCTGTTTCAAACTGCCCAGTTTATTTATCTAAGATGTTCCAGTATCTTCTACCATTCTAATCATTAGCAAATTTATGTTGCTCTTTTACCTTTTCACGCTTGCCAGCGCAAAATATGTAATAACAGTCTGTAATTAAATCTTCTCAACTTACTTTATCACTGTACATCTTCTCTATACATTTTCTTCTTTCCACTGTCCACCAGATGATGGAACTGACAGAAAGGAAAGATACTGCTTGAGCTGCACAAATACCTATATGCAAATGAATCTGAAATTAATCTGGAAAAAAAACCCCACACATTAAATTAACATTTAATGAAGCTCTCAAGTTTTAGGATGTTAAAACTCATTTGGCCGAGGTTTGAATAGAGCTATTGATGTTCAGATTCTGCAGTGATAGTAAGTTTGATTAGGAAATGAAAGGTTTTTAAGCTTAAAGTAGCATAACAAAAAGCTTGTGTGTTATGGTGAACCATTAGTAATGTAGCAATCACAGAGGCATCGAGCTTTTCACCCTGGATGTGGTGAAAATTGTTCAAAACAGGATCAGTATCTTCCACTTCCTGTTAGTTGAAGCCAAAAGGAAAGCAGGTTTTCCCATCCTGCTCTCAATCTTGCATTAATCATTAGCAGTGATCTGAAGTGTTGTCAAACTAGCATAACTTTCTAAGGGAACAAACTACGTGACTGAGGAAAGGGAAAATTTGCAAGAACCTGTGATTAGAGTCCAGATACAGCTTCTGCCTTGCATTCAAAATGAAACTGAATGGCTTCACTTGTGTCTTATGATTACATATGATTACATGGAATGTGACAAGGGAAACTGGGGAATTTTCATTTAATTTCTAATACTTATACTTTAAAAGAATGGCATAAGTGGGTGAGAATTTTTGGCTCTGAGCTTTGGAATTTTTTTCTGATGTTAAATGGAAGTGGCTGAACGAGAGTTTCTTTACTGGCTGATATTGTGTAAAGACATTTCAATTAAACTTACAGACCATTTGATGGACAAGGAATTGGCTGGATGGTCACACTCAGAGAGTTCTGGTCAATGGCTTGATGTCCAAGTGGAGACCAGTGATGAGTGGCGTTCCTCAGGGATTGGTATTGGCGCTGTTTAACAACTTTGTCAGTGACATGGACAGTGGGGTTGAGTGCACCCTCAGCAAGTATGCTGTTGACACCAAATTGTGTGTTGCGATGTAGATGCTGGAGGGAAGGGATACCATCCAGAGGGACCTGGACAGGTTTGAGAGGTGGGCCTCTCAAGCAAGTGCAAGGTCCTGCACATGGGTTGGGGCAGTCCCAAGCACAACTACAGGGTGGGTGGATAATGGGTTGGGAAGTCCCCTATTACACGTTGTGCATCAAAATGGGAATTTCTTCCTTGTGGTACCATGTGGCTATTTCACCAGAGAGCACTACTTTTCTTTGCCTTGTATGTAGAGTTGAACCTATGTGGGTGTATCTCTACTCCAAATAAATTTCTTACACAGATCATTTGAGCAATATAGATGAACCAATTGAGAGTGACAGGTATAATACTGAAATAAGCTTCCTGACTGAGCCAAGGGAAATTGGACTGGAAAGTGAAAACTTCTACACCTGGAAGTGTAGTCTCAACATCCAGCGGTGAGTTACAGCTATGCTCCACAGATTTGAGTAGAGTAAGGAGTGACATTAAAAGACGAGATGGTCCATTATCCTTAACACACTGGTGTTAAATCTCCATCTCTCTACCTCATACTCACTTCAGACATATATTGCCTTGTTTTATGTTTTCAGTAAACAAAATTAAACCCACAGATACACAGCATTAAGGAATAAATGGATGGTGGACAGCAGAAAGGTGTCTTGACTCTATCTGTTTATTCAGTAGACAGATACCTGCAAACCATTAGGTAAATACTTGTGTCCCACTGGGTGATAGCTTGACATTGCCACAATGCTGTAGCTATGGGCAGCATTTTACAGGTGACACCAATGCAGCAGAATTGTCACACACATTTTTTGCCCCATGATTTTTAATTCATTTAATTAAATCTGCATATGCATATGCAGGGGTAGGTCCATCCACTTTTTTCTTGAACATCATTGCTACTTGTACATGTACAGTTTCAGGGATGTGGAAAATAAGACACTGAATCACTTTGGCATTGCACAGATATGCAGCGACGTCACGCTGAGCAACCATGTTCTGTGATAGCTGGTCCTGCTGTACGGTGTCGGTGGCTGTGTTCATCCAGGTTCATTGCTGTAGCATGGCGTTTTATGAAGTTCTTGAAAGAAGTGACCAGTTGGTCCATCTCCTCTAGCACAGCAGAGAAGCATAGGGAGAAAAAAGACTGTTAAAAGGTGAAGATAAGTATTATAAAGAATCAACAGCGTGGGAGAAAGACATATCTGGAAACTAAGGCAAGATACTTAGAGCAGGGATGGTTTTTTAAAACAATCTTCCACTGCAAAGGAAGATGAAAATGTGCTTATCAAGTGGAGTGGGATTAGATTGTGAAAGGTTTAAGTTACATAATTGCCTGTGATAGTAAAGTCTACACTAACTGACTGAGGTCTATCGCAGTCCTGTTTTGTGATTAGGTGCTGATTTCCCTCCTTTTAAGTATTCCTTTATGGCTGGAAAATAAGTATAGTACTGCAGGTACAAGAGATCAAAGGGGCAAACCTAACTGTGAAAAAAATCTTTATAAATAGAAAAATAAACCCAGAATTGCTAACACAGATATGTACAAATAATAGCAGGAAATACATAGGATTTGAAGCCAGCTTGCAGCTTCCAGTCCCGTGTTTGCAGCACAGCACTAAGAGGGAGTTTAAGTCTGAGAACAATTGAACAGAGTTCCTATCCCCAATGAATCACAATTAGAGTAACACCTGGATTAATAAATTTGTGTTGATTCGCTGGGGAAATTCACCTTGTTTAATAGCCCTCAAATTTCTAAATAAAGTTGTTTATCTGTGGCAGGATGAACTACTTTGTCCCAGCCTAGGCTGCAGAGCTTATAGAAAGACCTTCTTCAAGACCATTTGAAGGACTTTTCTGGTAAAACTGTGAAGCACTGTGTTGTCCTTTATAGGCTGGTCATATTCCTGTAGTTCTGCCTTTTCTGTAATGACAAGTACCTTCATTAGATTTACAAATATGAAAAGGCTGAGATCGTGAACAAGTTTTCACCTCAGAAAATACTTGACGTATAGAAGTGTGGGAGTTAGAGCGGCTAGACTGTCCCTGGGGGATTACCAAATACCTAATCTATGTCTCATACATGGTAGCACCTCAGTCAGACCGCTTAGAGGTGCTTTGGTGATACAAATGTGTTACTCTACATTTGCCCATCTTTTCCCATTGTGTGCCTGATGGGTCACCTCACCTTTGTATATGTAAATGTCCTCTGTTGCCAGTCAGGTTGATTTCAGTCCTCCATCTAAAACTGGCTGAATTTACCCAATTTGTGCCACTTTGCCAATGCAGATTTTCAATACTAAGACAGATACTGTTACCTTTTGGATTGTTTCTTCTTGAAATGCAATTTTAAATCCTCATGAGACAGAAGCTTGGGGCTAGATTTTCACTGCTTCTCACAGTGCACAGACTGGAACCCAACCCCCCAGTAGGAGATTAAGGAATAACATACATACAGTGTGTGAGATCCTGCATCCGCCATGATCTGTGTTGGAGGAGGGTGGAGATGTGGCAAGCACAGGGGCCATACATCTGCACACTCTGCCCTGTGAGGTAGGGAGCATTGTCACTGTCATCCTGTTGGGCACCTTTTTTACTGTCCTGCCCCCATCTCAAAACCGCAAAGAACAAAACCATCTTTATATACTTAGGTAAGTGTATGCAAACGACATTATAAAAAAAACCCCAAACCAACCTGTAAAAGGCTGTCTGTCTGAAAGACTTTCATCTGAGCTACAGTTGAGATTGTCAACATCAGGAATCTCATGACATACGCAAGTAGTATGCTCCATCCTAAAGAGTTCACCAGCACATTCTTGAGTGTTATAAATATATGAAATGTATTTTTATGATGAGTAATGAAATTCCACTTTCCCACCTTTTCTACGCTTTTCAGACATACGTGGTTCTGAATAGGTTCAAACCTCTACACAATTCCCTTCTATTCTGGTTTAAACGATACCCACCTAACATTATTTATGCAGTAAATTCCCTGCTTATTCTGCACAAATAGGACATGTGAAGAATAACCAGGCTCTGCGTTGGTGATAAACGGCACTCTACAGGACCTAGGAACATGTATCATTGGGGTTTGTTGATTATTCAGGTGACATACGGTAGTGAGAGTGATTAACGCTGTACTCCTCAAATTCATCAGTGAATAAAAGCATTACATTACAGTGGTACGCACTGAAACAAGCTACTAAATCAGACTCCTCCTAGACAGTGAACATTCACTTTTCTTAAGTACTAAATAAACCTTGCATCTTTAGGTTAGAGGAAATTGGACAGATGAAGAAATCGGGGCCAATGTTATCTCTGTAATTTTGAAAGGTTTATAAAGAAGATCCCTAAAATTCACTGAGTTTTATGGCTGATTGTTAGCATCGAGGAAGGGAAGCTGTATATATTTTCTGAGAAAACATTGTGAAAATTATATTTGTTGAGAACATTCTTTAATTAGCTTTTTAAAAACAGCAGAAAGTTGGTAGAAAAGGAGAGCAGAAAGGTGCAGAGAAACAATGCCTGTTACTTTTCAAGTACTTTTGTTGGAAAGTAAGAGAAAAATGGAATCTTATCAAGTGTTAGAAATGTGAAGCCAGGAAAAACAAGCAGCATATGCCCGAAGGGAATAGCCTACGCTACCCTTGTCTATTTTACACTTATTTAGATGTACATAAAATTTTTTATTTTTTATCCAGTCTTATGACTGTGGCTTCAGTTCTTGGACTTGGCAACAATGGGAAATACTTGTGTGTTCCAAAGGTTCACATGTGTACTCATGCACCCACAAAAGCTTTCACACGGGCGATAGCGAAGTGAACCATGCAGGTTAGGCATTCACCATTTGCTAATCCAAATTTCAGTTCCTTCAGCAGCCAGCCTGAAAGGGTAGACAGAGAAATGTTTTCCCTTGCAGATGGCTGTGTGCAGTGAAAAAACGTATTGCAGCTCAGAGTGGGAAATAATCTTGGGGTGTTTTGATGGATTTAAGACCTACTACCATGTGAACAGTCCAAAGTGAAAAAAAACACGGACTTGCTCTGTGTTTTAGGAAGGCAGGAAATCTACTTTCCAAATGTAGAAACCTTGTGCGTAGGTTGGTTTGGGAGAGCTCAGGAGAGTGACTGTCACTTTCCTGATGTTTTGAAGAAGGCATTTAAGTTCTTTCTAGAAATTTCTGAAATATATATGTTCTTCTCTCCTCAGAAATGTGAGAATCTGACATATTTTACAGACACGCATGTATACATTGCTAATGAAAAAAATCAGAACTAATAAAATCTTTCAGAAACAGCTTTTCTGTGGCATGTTGACATATACTGAAGGCAAGACAATGACTCTATGAAAGTTTCATTGACACACATTTGGTCTGACCTACATATAATCATTGTGCCTTTCTCGCAGACAAACTAGCATCCTAAACAAATATGTCACATCAGATAATCAGTTGGTAGAAAGCATAAGCAATGGCAGAAAATTGATGGGTATATCTCACTAGTGCCCAGGTTGGTGAAGAAATAATCCCCTTCCAAAAACTTGGCTGATACATATCTTTTTTTCTACCCCAGAACAACAAACTATTTAAAAAACCCCAGAACTTAGCATTTCAAACTTACCCCAGTCTTATCTTTGCCAAGTAGCTACAAAAATAAGGGATGTCTTCATCTTGATTTGAAAGACTGAGGGGAAATATAACAACAGTCTTCAAGCTGTTACACAGCTGAGATTCATGCTGCGGAGTGAATAAATCTTTCTAACGAGAGGAATGGATAAGCATGGGACGGCTCACATATGGGAAATGTGGTAGCTCTGTTTCTGGAGGCTTTTAAGACACACATCTCTTGGAAGTGGTTTTCCATATAACTAATCTTGCTCTTATGCGTGCAGTGGGGCATAGCACGGAGATACCTGAGCTCTGGCATCCCTGCTTGGACCAAACTGACTCGAGATTTGTCGAGCGCAGTCTGGGATTGCCGACTGCAGCGTAGTGCCTGTGCAGGACTTATGAATTCAGGTCCAGCACTGGGAATGCTTCCCGGTCCGACGTGCCTGGCCCCCACGCACACTCTGAAACACCACAGGGATATACTAGTGGTATTTGAAGTGTAAACATGGTTTATCAGGCACAGGGGAGGCCTGAACACAGGTTTCCCACATCCCAGGTGATTAGTCTAATCACTAGAATAGACAAATAGCTGCCTTCTCTATGATTTATATAGTTATTCACACAAAACAGCTCAATTAAGGATTACTACTCCATTATAACCAAGCAGTTAGGACGTTAACTCAGTCAGATGAATTTCCTGAGCTTTGGGTCCTCTAACAGTGATTTGTACTGAGCAGAAAAGCTGCCTTGAACCCAAGTAGCCACCCTGATAAAGGGTAGGGTTTTTTAATGCAAAAAATCAGAAAAACACTGGTGTCAACAACTTCAAAATTTCTATTTTATTTCTTTGAAAAAAAATCTGTGCCCCTTCCATACGTCTAATTTCTATGTTGATTAGCTTCTACCCATTTGCTACTGTTACATTTCCATCTCTCCAGAAGGCAAGCTGGCAAGGTTTTCCCCTTCTGGTAAATAACGATCACTTCCCAACCTTCATGACATAGAATGTAACTCCACATTTGGGATGGAAAGAGCCCTGCTTACCAAACTGATAGCTACTTGTTACAGGGTAACAGATTTTAAAACAAAATCTTTGCACCTCTCTTTCATATTTTAAGTGGAAGAAAGCCTCTTATTAAGCAACCCTCCCCCCAAGAAAGTAAGAATTGGGGCCATTATCAGACTTCCTGGTATCTTGTTAGGATTGCAATTTGTTTCGCTTTGTATTTAGAATCACTTGGTTTTGATTTATAAATTCCCTTGCCCCTGTTCTTTTACCTTTTTATTTCTGCTGCCCCTGGTAAATTACAGAGAGACTATTTAGACCACTATTGGCAAAATAAGATGCAGTAGTTTTCTTTCCAAGGTCTGAATCTTGTCCCCATCCAGTGTTGGCATGTTGCTCTGACTCGCAAACTACCCCAACAAACCTGCTTCTGTGGCTCTTCCTTGATTGGACATTATCCAAATTTCATCAGGATCCTAGTTTTGCCCAAATTGTGTTTGTCTGGTCCTGCCACCAATAATCTTATCTAACCCATCAGGTAATTTTGTCCACCTATGCCTCTAAAAGGAGGCTGGGATCTGGCTTTGGCTTTCTTCCCATGGAAAATTTCCATTCCATTGAATGGCAGCAGGATGAGTCCATTAGTTTGAGAATCAAGGAAGGACTTTAAAGAGTGATATCTTTTCCTAAATACCTTGGAGATATTTAGGAAATAACTCTGGTGAATATTTTTTGTGCTAGGTGAAATGTGAATTAGGTTAGAAACAGTCCAGTTCAGATTTAGAACAGCCCAAAATTGTGGTCCAAATGTCAAAGATGCAGTTAAGAGTTACAATGTTAAGACGTTACTCCTTCAGATACCCCATACAAATGCACACGATGCCACAGACTGTCTCACTGTCACAAACACAAAAGGAAATAAACCCTAGGAAACAGGCAAACAGTTATTAAGTGGTGACCTGGTGTCCCACCTTTTTGTCCTTTTACCACTCTATGGTGTACGTAGGAGCGAATTACTTTCTGTGGCTGAGCCTAAAAGTTTTCAAGGCACATTATTTTTTTTCCCTTTTCTCCCCCCCCCCCTCCTTTTGTGACAGACTAAAGAACTCATTGGTGCTGTAATGAAAGGCAGACTGCGTTCCCTGTCATGTCAAGAACGCTGCATCGGGAAAGTCGACATGATTTCATGGCTAATGATTCACTCGCTAATATCAATGTGGGCTGCAGTGAGGATAACCAAGTTGAGCTGTCTTAGATCAAATGATTCAATTAGGCCAGCTGTCCCTATTTGTCATGGCTCAACTCGCTTTCAAATTACCTTTCCAAAGTGTGTACGTGCCTTAGCATAGAACTTAACAGCTCAACTGTTTTACAAAAAGAGGATATTTAGGCATGATGATGAAGGGGAAGAAAGATGTCCCTTTTTATCTGCACTGAATGTTTTTCCTTAGCAGTTACAGTATGCATTTGCCAGGCTAAACTTTAAACATCGCAGACGAGTGTGAATCACTCGCCTCTCCTGATGACAGCGCTCTTAGATTTCTAGACTATCTTTGGACAGGTTAACGAAAATAAAAAAGAAAATCTAATGGGGGGTGCTTGTGCACAGGGAGATCTGACACAGTGTGGTACAACACAAGAAAGGGAGTAAATGGTTCATAGAAACCGGTAAAGAAACACATAGTCCCTCAAACGCGTCCTTTAGGCTTAAACTGGGCTGACGTCAATAATGGCCGATGATCATTCACATGATGCCTAGCAAGGAGCTTTTCTGCAATGTGTTGGTTGTCTTTGTTAGGCTACTTATTCCTGGCTACGTTACCCCCAGGAGAACCACCCTGCCGTCCCTTGGTAACAGCCCTCAATGCCGCAGCGGTGAGTGCTCTGCAGAGGCAAACCGGAGCTGGCGGCTGGCGGTGTCAGCGCACAGACCCGGGGCTGAATAGGCATGGAAATTCAATTACCCTTGGTGGTGGTCCCTGCAGTGCCAGGCGGGAAAGCTTCTCCTGCTGAGGTTGAAACAGAAAGGAGGCTGTGCTTGCAGAGCTTTTCACCCGTGGGCATTGATTGACTTTTTAGTATTGCAGAGGTGATAAACGGGGGGAAGAACAACCTGGATGTTCATGAAATGGATGAAAGGTATTACAAACATACAATCACATCTGTTAATGAAGTCTCACATACTTTCTGTAGTTGGATTTGGTGGATAATTTGGGTCTTCTCACTTTAAATATTTTAATAAGATTCCAGTGGTGTCTGAAAAATTCTCCCCTGCTGTCTGTATGGCTTATTTTGCGCTATATATATTTATTTTGCCTAAGCTCTCCCTGGCAATCATACCAAGTTGGAAAATAGCAGTAGTATTTACTAGAAAAATAAGACAGTTTCTCCCTACTCTGGACTGAATAACTTGTAATTTTGTGATCACGCTGTCAAAAAAATGTACTCTTGGTTTTGAAAAATGCTATATTAGGGAAGTATTTTCCATTTATCCAAGAGGAACAGTTAAAACTGGAACAGTCTGAGCTTTGGTTCTGAAAATTTCTGAAGGTTTGGGTTTTTTTTGTTTTCCACATCTTTTGCTGAAAATAGAAATACCAGTTTTAAACCTGTGATTGAAATACCAAAATTCAAAAAAAATTGAGGAGCTCAGTTTAGGATTTGTTCTTTTTCTGATGGATTATATTGAACAGTGATCTGTGAAGTCCTTTGAGCTGATTGGTAGGAGACATTGGGCATGCAATGAATATGCTAATGGATGGTAATATAGGGAGATGCAATAAATCCTTATTTGAATTGCATAGCCCAGAACAGCACTCTAGACCCTTTTGTTCATAATCATGGTTAGGGTTATTGACTGCTGAGATTAGAGCCCTGATGCACAAAGTTAGGAATCTGTGAAGTCTCCAGCAGCGATACTTGAAGACACTTGTGAAAATGAAGATACATGGATCCAAAACTTTCTTATACAAAGTTTCCTCTTCTTCTTTTTTCCCAGAAAACTGGTGAAATTAGTCATCTTTATACCAATATGACTCAGCAGGATTATGAGAGAGTAGGTGGAGTACTGCTCTCCATCCTGCTCTAGCATGGAAGTGCTACCAGTTTTCACTCAAGCCCTGATGCTTCTGTGGTACATCCTTACAAATTTTCTCTTTTTAACCCATTGTTGGGGATTTCTTCAGTGGGAAGTTGGGTATCAACATAGATTGACCTCTAGAATCATGACTATTTCTGATTTTTTGAATCACAATCTTAAAGCAATCAGCAACATTTTACAAGGAAAGCATGGAAGACTAAATCCACTTATCCTGGGCTGACATGTTCACGCAGTGCCAACATTCATGTGGATAATTTCATTCTCTTTGCCTCCTCACTCTTGGTTTTGGTGCTGCAGTGCTTTTCTGCAATGATAACAGAAAGATCATTGCTGTGCATTTGCCCCCTCTTCATTTTAAGGAAAACTTAAGATAGGCTAAAAAGTTGCTGAAACATGGAGCTCACTAAAAACAGTCATTCCTCAGACAAAGCCTGTTGCCTGGGCGAGATGCACACTAAGGTAGTTGTCCTGTAACCTTGGCACCAGCTTGGAAAGTTCATGACACATTAGAGGACTAAAATACCTGAAGTGGCCTTCTGCCTCCTGCTCCTGCCAGATATATCCAGGTGTGGGAGGAAAAGGAGTAAGTTAGTATATATTACCAGGCTCATACATTTACCTAGTATTAAAGAGGGTCCAAGATACAACCTTGCCATATCAATTGAATGTAAAACAATAAGTCTCAAGAAGTAGAATGGACTTTTCCTGCTGTCTAAATTAATAAACACAGGTAAACAGATTTACCAGCCTTATGCCTGGTATTTATACTTGTTAATTAATTCAGTTAATCAAAACCACAATGCATTTTGCTGCTTGCAGTCTCTGGCTTTGACTACAAAAGACATTAAGTATGGATTGGAAGACTGCAGAGCTGAAGAAAAAGGAAAACTTTGGTGTGGATTTTAGTTGAAAAAGCTTTTCAAAGGTCAGAAATACCTGAATGATTGCAGTCAGGAAATGTGGCCCGACCAAGCTGGTGCATTAGGGTTTTCATTCATTTCTGCCTGCTATGTTTTCTTCTTTCTTTCCTGATATACAAGTCTTGGCAAGGATGTAGAATCTAAGAAAAACTACATTTTCCTTCCAGAGATTTTAAAATGCAAAGAGACTGCTAAATAGATTTCTGACTATATTGAAAAAGTCCCTTGAGCTTTGCCTTGAAAAATACTTTTCAGTGCTTATCGTTCAGCCTTTCTCCATTTTTCTCTCCCGTTTGGTGATAGCTCAGGGGGGAACATTTCCCATCTACAGTCTCTGCTCACTTGGAATGATGTTTGTTTGCATGAGCAAACCAACCAAAGTGGCTATCACCGAAGTCAAAACTAGAAGATGAAACCAATTGGGACTATTCCCATGTGAAGTGAGTTAGGTTGCTGAATCAGGCCTGTGTGTGATTTTTTTTGTGTGTCCCAAAGGTATTTTAACTCACTTTATTAGAGAAAAATGCTCTTCTAGAGCACTAGGCAACAAAAGCCTGGAAAATAAGTGTGGGGAGACATAATGTCCTTTTAGCTCTTCCCTCTCACCTTTCCCTCTTTTTCCTTCCCACAGTGTGACTAAAAAGGAAACTCTCTGGTGATTTGTATAATTCTAGGCTTTTATCAGTTTGTCATTTTTGTTCTATTCTTGCCCAAATACAAGGTACATGTAGTATTTTCTTTTTAAATCTAAGCATCCCCCTTGTGCCTGGTTTTATCTTAAAGACAACAAAGAATTGCAAGGTGTTAATGGTTTCATTGTGCAGTATGTATCTTAGCTTCCCCTTCTATGGTAGAAACGGAGAGTGTAAAAACAGAAAAAATATGAAAACTGTAAAGACATTTAATGTGTAAAAAGGAC
The DNA here is from genome assembly GCA_027925045.1 of Hypotaenidia okinawae. Classification (NCBI taxonomy): domain Eukaryota; kingdom Metazoa; phylum Chordata; class Aves; order Gruiformes; family Rallidae; genus Hypotaenidia; species Hypotaenidia okinawae. The sequence goes on along the minus strand of BSDF01000002.1, from coordinate 126,552,875 downwards.
CAACTAATGTGTGTCAGCTCAGCCAGATGCCCAAGGCTAAATCTCTTGATGTGAGATAGTGATTCAGCTGTCAAGGTGCCTGAGTACACTTGTGGTCATCATAATGATTGGCTATGGATTTTAATTTTTTTTGTGGGAGTTTTTTTATATTTTTATTTTATTTTATTCTGGTTTTTTAGAAAGGCAATAAAGAGAAAAGGTCAAAGTTATTCAAATGAACCAACAGCCCATTTTGGTGAAAATATAGCAGGGCTCGTTAACTCAATTCACATCTTTTGTGTCAGTTTTCTAACATACCATACATCTGGAAAAATGCAGTGATTTGTAAAAGACATAATGTGCCTCTTTCCCTCAAAGGTTTTGTTTACAGTATGTAATAAAATACGATACAGTTTTTCATGGAGATGGGCTCTGATAATTTGTTTAGATGTAATACGAAAGTATCAGTCTGTGAAACAAACCACATAAAAAGTAAGCAAATGCTCAGGATATGTCAGCTTACAAAATGGTAAGTTCCAAAACACACATTCGAGTGAAAATCAAAGGTTTCAGCAACATTATTTTTTTCCTGTCCATTAATATCAGCCCCAGACAGCATGTAATATTTTGATGAGGATTGCCATTAACAAGGCTGTGTTGTGCTGAGACAGAGACCTTCATACTGGAGGCAAAACTAGACTCCAGTCAGCTGAAAACCCAGGTAATGAACAGAGAACTCGGGTTTTCAGGTATTCCAGAGTATCAGCACTTCATAAGCACATACACACTGAGTCAGCCCAAAGGTCCCCATCCAGTCTGATGTGCTGATGCTGTTGGCTGATACTGAATGTTTGGAGAAAGCATGTCTTAACTTGGAGGAGTGGTTAAGTAGTATTTAACTCTTGGGTTTAGCCTATGTAGACTTTCCTTCATAATTCTTTGTTGCACTTCAGATTAGCAGCCCTTAAGCGCCTGGCATTAGCCTTGAATTGTGGAATACTTAGCATGTGTGTCAGAATTTTGTGATCCAACCCCCACTATTCCCTTTTAGCTTGTGCAGGTGCTCTCAGTCTTTAAAAGCAACTGTTGGAGAATGTTTTTGCAAACTGTCAGGAAGCAAATGACATTTGTGAAAAGGAGGGATTTTTTTTCTGCTCACAAATTGGAGGCAAATGTGTTTAAGAAGTGGTCAGAGCTATGATATATGCCTTATCTGTGTCAAGATGTTACACTGGGTATATATGTAAAGATATACCAGGGAAGTCAATTAGAGTTGGGGACAATCTGATTTTAAACCAAACATATGAGAAACTTTATTCTTCATAAATAATCCTCCTTGGAACAAAACCAGCTTTGCCTCACAGTGGGCTTCTCTGCACTGCAGTCATGCCGGGCCATTTCAGAGTCGTCGAAGTCATACTCCATACATAACTGCTGATTCTGAATGGGGCCATCCTTGTTAAATGACAAATTCATTTTTCTCAGCTGTGGGCTCTTTGTACAACACAGAACATTAGGGACTAGTTCCTCTGTCTTCCCTATATGTTCAGTGGAAAGACAGAGAATTCTCCAGAGGGTGATTCAGAGTAGGAGTAAATTAGCTTAGGCTAATTTACACAACCTAGTTACTACTTACAGGGAGAAAGTGTGAATACCTCCTCTGTATGCCCTCTGCAGCTCTGCATCTTATTACTGGGTACCAAAAAGCCCTGTAAAAAAGCAAAGACACCTTCCCTTCTCTTGTTGAGCTGAACTGAACTTGAGTCTTGTATCCATGAGAATTGTCATCATGAATGAATCGTTACCTGGATGGCTGGACAAGAGTTGAAAACTGGCATGAGTAAAGCATGTGAACGGGCACTGGAAAGCCAGAAAAGCTCATGAGGTTTCTCCAGGCACAGGACTGTTTGCAGGACTACAGAAAGGCCACTGAGCACCAAGGAAGTTATTGCACTGGGGACTGTCTCTGCTCAGAATGGGGAGAAGTTGGTCTGGGTGTGGATATAATGATTATCAAGTAAAAGTATCTTAAACTGGCATTGCAAAGTGGACACGGTTCAGTTTTATGCAGTCAAATTGGTAAAACTGGTGCAAGTAAGTCAGATCAGTGTAAAGTCCCAGGGCACTTGTGACTTGGCTTATGACATTGAAAAACAACTGAAACAGCAGCAAGTATCAATTCACTATCTTAGTAAGCTTTTATATAACTAGACCATTTCTGCTTAAAAAGCAGTTTGGGTAGGGGAGAAGATGGAAAAGAGCAGATTTTCCTCATGAAAGGTGCAAGGAGGCTACATAGGAGGCTACATGGTGCAGGCCTAAACCATTCTCTGACTCTTGGATTGCATTTTACCTGCAGCTTTCAGGTATTGAAGAGCTCAAGGCAGCCCGAGCAGTGAATACTGTGACTGCAAGGGGTTAACAGACAATTTGTGTAAAGTCTTAGTATTCTGCAAAATGAAATGTGCATGTGAAATGGAAAAAAAAAAAAAAGGAAAAGATTATATTTGTCAGCTGTGCTACCATATGTTGCTCTGGCGGAAGCACAGCAAAATGGTGACAATTTCTATTTTATTGAATGAGGATCTGTGTTGATTTCCATTATTTGAGAGTGTCTCTGGACAAACAGAGGTATCTTCATTATCACATAAAACTGTGCTCACCAGTAACCTAGAATATCCATGGCTACAGGGTGACCTGGGATTGCAGTCTCCTTGAAAATAAAATATCAGAGAATCAGTTCAATCCATCTGCATATTTTAATGGATTTAGCCCTTGGAGGGCATGGGGGAATAGTCTTGTGAAAAGATAAGTGGCAGATACAGGAAATGTAGACAAATTTGAAGCTCTTTAAAATCTGAGGAGAACTTATCTCATCAGCATGATTAAAACAAGTGTGTGTAAAGGCTTTGGTGCTTGCAGACTACTCTCAGCCATCTGGTCATGCTGGGAGGCAGGGCTTCATGGTTTGGGCTCAGAGCTGCACAGACATAACTAAATTTCTCTTGGACATAGGCTAACATGTTTGCTTAGCTCTGCAGTGTCATATGGGCTTACTCGGGGTTTTGCAGGGCATCTGTGCCATTCCCCTTTCCATGGTATAGAGATGTTCTAGAAGATGCTGCTTTTGTTATTCTAGGATCACAGCTTTCTCTTGAGATTATTCTCAGCTTGCTGGGACCTTAAAATGTGAGCTGCAGTGAGCTGGGTGCTAAGTGTAGCTGAGCATTCGGGGCTCTTCTTGTCTTCACGTGCACTGTGGGAGCACAAAGTCACTCTGGGCCATATGTCAAATCCAAGGCATGAGAAAATAGTTCCACGGGTCACTAGAAATGATGCTCACTTGGTTTCAGGACAGCAAAAGTCAAGCTTTTGTTGCCTCTCCTGCTTAAATGTGCTCAGCATCCCTTGAGTGTCTCTCCTCCTGATGACCACAAAGCCTTCTTATGCTTGCCATGTCAATTTTGTCTCTAAGGTTGTACCATTATTTTCTGGAGAATGACATCACAGGGCATTACAGTACATCTATTTCGCTCCAGCAAACATACCAGACTGGTTTCAGCTACCTGAATGCCCACCTTGGGAATGTAGAGAAGTGCTACCACTGGCACCATGTGCACCAGAGAGAACAGGCTTATTGTGTCTGGGCCATGCTGTACCCAGCCCTTTAATACCTACTGAAGACACAGCTAGGCCATAACCAGTCTTTTGACTGCCCAGTTTTGGTATGTCAGAGCAGGCACCCAGCCCTGAGCATCCCATCCCCTTGTTGGTGTCCTTTGTGTTACACTGTCCAGGCTCCAGGAGCTCCTGCAGGAACCAGTGGGATAGGTCCTCCAAGTGCAGCACCTTGGGGAGAAATGCACTCACTCTCTTTTCCGTGGGTAAGGTTAGCACCACCTGGTTCTTGGTCAGGCAGAAAAATATGGAGGTAATGAGTAGATATGAAGACTTCTTACTTTCTGTGTTACCAGAGGCAATGAAATTGTTCAACTTGATGTTCTTACATACAAATGGAAAAGGGATTGTACAAGCTAAGCATTCACTGCCATAATGGATAGGTTGGTAGGGCAATTATTTGCCAGATATTGATAGGTATTTGCTAATGGATATGCTAATAGACCATTTGGAAGGAAGAGGTAAGATTTTGCTTCAACTTCAGGCTATTGCAATTCTTAAAGGGGAATAATGCGCATTGATTTGTTACCCTCTCCCCTCCCATTTTGCAGCAGGTGGGTTTTGGGCTGCAGAATCACTCTCACTTCCCTTGCTGTGATTGTATGCTTTAAATCAATACAACTGCATGATTCCAAGGTGAGCTGTGCAGCTACTGAGGAACTACATTTTGGAAGAAGGAGAAGAGCAAAATCTTGATTTCTTGCATTCATGTTGCTTGGTGTTTCCAAGGCTGTTCTACCTTACACCATTAACGACATTTTGCGGGTCATGGAAATCTCTATTTTCAACTGCTACTGAGAATCCACATGAGAAGGCAGTTGTGGTTTGCCTTCAGTAAGCTTGGATCAGTAGGTGACACATACATGGTTCTTGTCATTGTAGTAAAGAAAGTTCTTGTGTCTCAACCCTCCTTCGACCATGTTATTTTTGTGCTAAATCTGTACAGTGGGATACCTTGCTCCAAGCAACTTCTGTAAGTTAAACTTTACTTTCTAAATTTGATTATTTAGGTCTTGAGACTATATGTATTTATATATCATAGAATCATAGAATTGTAGGGGTTGGAAGGGACCTCGAGAGATCATCGGGTCCAACCCCCTGCCGAAGCAGGCTCCCTAGGACATTTCACTGAGATAGGCATCCAGACGGGTCTTGAATATCTCCAGAGAAGGAGACTCCACCACCCCCTGGGCAGCCTATTCCAGTGCTCTGTCACCCTCACTGTGAAAAAGTTTCTCCGCATGTTGGTGCGGAACTTCCTATGCTCCAACTTGCAGCCATTGCCCCTTGTCCTGTCTCCACAAACCACTGAAAAGGGGCTGGCTGATTCCCCCTGCATCCCTTGCTTAAGATAATTGTAAACATTAATTAGGTCCCCCCTTAGTCTTCTCTTCTCAAGGCTGAACAGTCCCAATCTTCTCAGCCTTTCCTCATAGGGGAGATGCTCCAGGCCCTTTATCATCTTCGTAGCCCTTCTCTGGACTTTCTCCAGGAGATCCCTGTCCTTTTTATACCAGGGAGCCCAGAACTGGACACAATACTCCAGGTGGGGCCTGACCAGGGCAGAGTAGAGCGGGAGGATCACCTCCCTTGACCTGCTGGCTACACTCCTCTGGATGCACCCCAGGATCCCATTGGCTCTCTTAGCCACCGAGGCACACTGCTGGCTCATGGCCAACCTGTCATCCACCAGGACCCCCAGGTCCTTCTCCACTGAGCTCTTCTCCAGCAGGTCATCCCCCAGCCTGTACTGATACAAACGGTTGTTCCTTCCCAGGTGCAAGACTTTACACTTGCTTTTGTTGAACCTCATCTGGTTTCTCCCTGCCCAGCTCTCCAGCCTGTCCAGGTCTCTCTGGATGGCAGCGCAGTGTTCCTGCGTGTCAGCCACTCCTCCCAGCTTTGTGTCATCGGCGTACTTGCTGAGGGTCGATGCTATTCCCTCATCAAGGTCGTCAATGAAGATGTTAAACAGGACTGGACCCAACACCGAGCCCTGGGGAACACCGCTAGTCACAGGCCTCCAGTCAGATTCCGCTCCACGAATCACGACCCTCTGGGCTCGGTCCGACAGCCAATTCTCAACCCACCTCACTGTCCACTCATCAATCCCATGCTTTCTCAGCTTTGCTATCAGGATGTCATGGGAGACAGTATCAAAAGCCTTGCTGAAGTCAAGGTAGATGACATCCACTGTTCTCCCTCCATCTACCCAGCCGGTGATGAGATCGTAGAAGGCTATGAGATTGGTCGAGCACGATTTCCCCTTGGTGAATCCATGCTGACTACTCCTCATGACCTTCTTCTCTTCCAATTGCTTGGAGATGGCATCCAGAGCAAGCTGTTCCATTACCTTTCCGGGGACAGAGGTGAGGCTGACTGGCCTATAGTTGCTGGGATCCTCCTTCTTGCCCTTTTTAAAGACTGGAGTGACATTGGCTATCCTCCAGTCCTCAGGCACTTCTCCTGTTCTCCAGGACCTGTTGAAGATGACAGAGAGCGGCTCAGCAATCACCTCCGCCAGCTCCCTTAGCACACGTGGATGTATCCCATCCGGTCCCATGGATTTGTGTGCGTTTATCCCTTTGAGCCGCTCCTGGACCTCCCCTACCTCAACCAGAGGGAAATTCTTCATATCCCAAACACTCCTATTTACATCCAGTGCCTGTGGGTCCCGGGGGCCTTTGAGGCCCCCTATCTATGTAGATAGATACTTTAAAACATGATCATCCTTCATTGAAAATAATAAAATTATTTTTCATTCTAACAAAAGCCACACCTTGATACTTGACCTTCACATTTTTTTTCTTGGGACACACTTGATTTCTGCTGTTCTTTGTTTATATTGTGGTCTTGGAAGAGAATGAATGAGGACAAATCACCTACTGGTAAAGAGAATAATATGTTTTCAGCGTTTCTGTCCTAGTTTCTTTTTCAGTCTTGGTATTCACTTTCTGAGTGCTTTTCTACATCAAAGCAAAGCTCTAAGTAAGAAGTCCAATGTTATGGTTACGTTTCTGTAAAAGTAACCATTCTGTCCTGAAATGTAAATGTCATAAACTCATTAACTTTAGGACCTGGCAGTACTAGTAACTATTTCTCAGACCTCTTAAAAAACTGGCAAGCTGGCTTTGTTTCTAATCATTCTCTTTGATCTTAAAGCGAAACCCAGACAAACAACTAATCTTTTACTGAACTAACTGTCCCTCTTAAGCTCTGTGAGGGACAATATTTTTAGTGTCTAGAATTTCATTAGGAAAGGTGATATATGGCTGGGGCCATTCTGCACAATGTGTCCTGGTACAGGTCTCTTCATACATCACTGTGCATGCACTATTGATTGCAAGTCTGTGTCATAACGGCTGCTTATGGAGCAGAATAAATTATTCATTTATTTGAGATGTATGTTTTACTGCAATTTGACTGTCTTTTGCATACATATTTCCTTTTAAATGTAAACATATTAAAACTTAAACTTGAAACTATGGCAGCATATGTTTAGACATAACTTCCAGTAATCTATTTAAATAACTTATGATGAGTAAAACTTAAACAGCACTTCTTTAATGTAAGTCAGATTGCTAAAGCAAGAGAAATCATCAGTTTGGTGTTTGAAAAGAAAGTGGAAAAAATTGCCTGCTTTGAAGAGCTGTACCCTTTTTGGAGGCTGTACTAATTTGACTGTAGTGTAGTCAAGCAGGGGTTTTTTTAAGCTCTTCTATAATTGAACAGAAGCTAAGAAACTACTCGGGAACTGAAAATGTAATAAAAGTAATTTTAGGGAATGTTATGTTTTATTCCTTTTTAATATGAATTAAAAATATGTTTGATGGTCTAAGAAAGGTTAGTTCCCTTATCTTGAAGGACTTTCTAACTACAAATCATCAAGACTTTTCGTAATAAATCAGTCATTTTGAAATACATGTTACTATTGGTATTTTTATCCAGCATATTTGAAATAATTTTATTCAACTACTATGAATCTGCAATGTTAATTTTCTGCATTGTTAATTGAATTTTGATATCCACCCAAAAACAGTCTGGCATAAATGTGAAGTAAAGACACAATCTAGTAGATAGGAAAGGTGGTTTAACATAGTGATTCATAATAAAATAAAAATAAAGAGAACAAATGTACATTAAAAAAAATAATTGCTTTCACCATGTATAGTATATTGTTCCGAAAAGAAGTTCCAAATTTATTGTAAAAGCTCCTCTAGAGCATATTTCTTTGCATCTAACGGTTGCCAAAAGGTGAATCAACATTTTCCAAAAAAAGAAATTGAATGAGGCAGCTCCCATTAGAGTTCCCTTATCGTGTCTGGAGTGAAGCTCCCGCGTGTCATCATGTTTGTGCTATAAGCGAAAGGCTGTGGCACTAGAGGGGAAAGTATCTGGTCCCCTCTTAATGTGGCATCCCTGTGTTCATGCACTGGAGAGAAGGTTTTGTTGTTCTTATGTCCATTGTTAGCTGGTGAGATGGAGGTCTGTACGCTGGTCCAGAGACTGCAGCTCTTCTTAGGATCCATTTGGCAGCCAGTCTGAAAGCACATCATGGCATTTCCTTCAGATATTTTGGCGCGGGTTGTTTGGACATGTTCCAAAAATATCCCCCTGGGTTAAAAGAATTTTATTAACATTGCAAAGTAGAATTTTGAATGTCAGAATTAAAGCTGTCTGGCAAGCTGTGGCACCTTCAAGGGCAGGCATTAATATGCTGTCTTCTATTATATGAATTGCTTTTTTCCCTTGGGCTTCATCCCATGCCTAGGTCAGATCTACTTTCAGTCCTGTGGCAAGATTTGGAGAGTAAGTGTCGTGGTTTGACAGTAGCATGATGGTATTTGGATTTATCAGGTATAGACAAGCAATCAAGTTTAGGATAATCTGAGAAGAGTTATGAAAAATGCTGATTTTAAACTAATAGAACTAAGTGTTGATAAATGTGAAGTCGTCTATACCACAAATAAGAATTGTAATTTGCATGTCCAGACTCAAATTGTAACAGAATAATGAAAACTGCACTTTGATGTATGATATACTATTATAGCAAAAGAAAATTGGGGCACATATAAATAATTGTGAGAGAAAAAATGAGGAAATATTGTAAGCTGACATATAAATATGTATCACTTGATGCACCTTACCACAAAGGTAGTGGATAAACCTTATTACCAAAAAAAATATGAGAGAAATACGAGGTGTTGGGATAAATGAGGAAAATCATTAGACACATGTCAAGCTTCTATCTGACAAGGGAAGGGAAGACTGAGTATATAAGCAAAAAATGTTAGATATCTGTAAGTCATGAATGGTTAAGAGAAGGTGAAGCAGACATTCACATTTTCCTTTCTTCATAATAGCAAAGGAGATATTTAACAAATCTGAAAAGTGATGCACTTAAATATGGCAGAAGGGACTTCTCTGCATCACTCACCTCTGGTCTATGGGCAAGACATTATGAAAATGAGGGATATTAGCAAGTGTAAGAATTTAGGAGTTTAGATGATTCACATTTATTGATAGGAACAGTCATAGTCATATGAAGCATGTAAGCACTTTTTTTCTGAGAAATAAAATTCTCATGCTTTAAGGCATAAACTAGCTGTAGCTCAAAATCTGATGGAATTTTAAAATAAACTTTCCTTAAAATAATATATTCACACCTTCCTCACTGCAAAGCACTCTGCTCTATTTTCTGAAAGTTTTGGAGCCCTTTTTCTGAAAACGTTGCCAGGTAAGATCTCAGATGTGTCTAATCCAGACGTGGGTCCTATTCCAACCATCTAGCAGAATCACATCTTGAAAGAGTATTCAAATATAGGAACTGAGTCCAGATAGGATATTGCAAAGGCTGTCTAAGCCTAGAGAATCAATAGCTGGTTCCCCCTTCAAGCAATCTTCTGTAATTTTATTTTGTGCCTTAGAGATTACATTTCCCAAGCTCAATACTTCATGTAAAATGAATTGATGCGTTTTCTGGACTCAGTTTTTGAGTGGTCCACCTTAGTACTTCTAGTTTATAAAAAAATTTTTTAAAGTATTTTGGACTATAGTCAAAAAGCCATGAATATCTTCCACTGTCTATCAAAAGAAAGCAAATATTCAAAGATTCTTCAAACTTTGCTTTGGATGTGTAGATAAAGCACAGATTTAGTACAGGTTTTTTTCTGTGATGTGAATGTTGCTCTAGCTGGGGACTGGAGAACCTGAGGAGACATCCATATGGCATCTCTATGGAAACTGAGGATGGCAGATTCAATGCATCATTGTATCTGATAGTCCAAGTCTTGTAACATTTATTTTGTACCAGGAATCCAGCCTAACAGCTCAGTTGATTGCTGTGACTCACTGGGTCGAAATGAGTTTGGATAATCTTCTACAAGGGACAACGAAATAATTGAAACACAGGCTTGAAAGGTGCCCGAAGAGACCAGCTAGTACAGCCGGTTGCTCTGAGGCAGGATCCGGGGCAGCTTGGCAAACGCGTATATGTTGCCTGCATGTCTAGAGCTGAGGCAGCCTTCACTGGGTATGGACACCTGGGTACTGTGGGGCTGCTGAAAGGACTGAGAGGATAGATGGGAAAAGAAGCTTGATGGAAACCCTGTGAAGCCACCAAAAGACCACCTCCTGGAAGATGTTAGTCTCCAGAGAAAGCTGCTGCTGAGGCCTCTTAGATCCTTAGTTTAGATGTGGATAAGTAGGCATTTTTACTCAAGTTATTTTGGGAAGATTTTTCCTTGCATGTATGAAATGTCTTTCCTTCTGTTGTAACATGTGTATATAGTTCAACACTTGTTTGTGTAATTCCCTGTACATATTTAGCCTGTAGTGTTTTATGTTAGACTTTAGAATAAACTTGTTTTGTCATTTTCTGCTCACCTTCTGTCTGCTATTTATAACTATATGGAACAGTAATTAAGGAGGGAACGAAACAGCCTAATGCGATCGCCCTTGAAACAGTGTTCTGTAATGTAAGGAAGAATAAGAGAACTCATTCAGTTTGTGGGCAAAATTACAAATTCGCTGGCAGGTTTTTCCTCATGCTTTCCTCCACAAGTGATGTTGAATTCTTTCATTACTCTTTGAAAACACAGGGTGAAAAAGGGACAAAATCTGATGCGCTGGGTATGAGTTACTATCAAAGGAGCTACTGTTCCTCTATTGAGCCAAGTATTATTTGACAGTTTTAAAATACAATGTACAAATAATTTATGGGAAAATGCACTAGTATGTTATAAACAGAAAAAATATTGCACGTTTCAGACAATGCTGTAATGACAAGAGAAAATCCTACCTGAGAATTTAATGTGTATGACCTCCTAACAGACCACATCAGAATCCCAGGAAGGGAATGCAAGAAGCATATATGCATTTCTAGCACACGAAAGCAATCAGATCCCCTCTGTGTCCTGCTCATCTTTTGGGTTTTGGTTGGTTTTTTTTTTATTTTTGGCAATGCCCACATTCACAGAGTGATTGGGATACGCTGGAGCTGCTACTGCATAAAAATCTCTGGTCATGGATTATGATCTGAATGGCTTTCAAAGATGCTCTACTCCGTTCAGGTTCTTTACCACACCCGGTGCCACGGTAACTGAGTTTTCCCCTGGAGCATTAAATAACATGAGTAGAATATGTCACATGTGGTTTGTCCTTCTAGTAGAAAAGCAAGGTTAGGTCAAAATCTTCTTCAACTTTCATAGTTAGACATGTTCCATAAATATGAGCTAATATACATATGTCATTTTATGGATCATTCTCAGAATTCTTGGTTTGCATCAGTCTCCTCTTTCTGATTTTTTGCTGGTATGGTACACTATTCCAGTGCTGAATGACAGATGTTCAGCATTCAGATAACTGTTTTGAATCACAACATTGAATCCAATATCATGGCAAGTGCAGAATTACTTTCTGTCCTGTATTAAAGTATTGAAAGTAACCCCTTACTGAGTTGTTGAAATTTAAGGTTTTACATTCTTGGAGCAAAGGACGTTTTTGTGCATTTTATGTGTATGTAGTATTCTGGGTTATAAATGTTTGCTTATGACAAAGTTAAGACTTAATGTACACCTGTAAGACTATGGCCTCTAAGACTGTCATAAGTCTAAAAATAAGTCATCTGTGTAGGAAAGTACTAGGAAGGCATGGGAAGTTGTTCAGTTTGGTGACTTTTCCTCAGTGTGTACTACTCAAGGCTTGCATTTGCAAATCACAATATTTTTGAGTGTCAGGGTCTACTCCATATCAGCTGTCATTATTGGCTAATGATAACATTTGATAATCATGTTGGAATCTTATAGATTTTGACAATCTTTAACTGTTGGCTTTGTTATGGCAACATAACTACTACTCCAGCCAATTGATGTGTGAATGTGCCCAGTAACTTCTCACTTTATCATTCACTCAAGTTCAGACTCTATCTCCTAGTACTAACAGAGCAAGCATTTTGATGGCACACTGAAATCTCTGCAACTGTGATACATTATATTCTTAGAGCCTCCCAGATTGCTAACTGCCTCATCAGATTCTTTAAGAATAGCTTTTGAGCACTGTTTTGTAGACAGTTATACCACTCCATTTATCTTATATCTTTCAACAGATATCTTGTGCCAGTATGAGTTCATACTTTCTATGCCCCGTCTAATTTTTGTGATTGTTTTATGAGGAAAGCTTAGTTTTTGCTTTTAGTACTGAGGGGTCAGTCTTAATTTTGCATGTGCTTAGAATAATGATAATGTATTTAGCTCCAGTATCTATTTTGAAATTTACTTTGACTGGTTATTTCCATTTTCACAAAGCCAATCTGTTATAGAATCTTGCTTTGATCAACAGACCCAACAAAGACCTCTGTTTTGGTATCAACATCATCCGAGCTTTGCCTTGTTGTGGTGCACTCATGAATATGTTTCCTTTTTATGTGTCTTTGCAACTTGTGCTGAGATTGACACACTTTGGCAAAATTTTATTTGAGATATGAGACAGCCCCCCTTACTCTGCATGCTTTTGTGTCTTGTTATGATTGCCTCCATATGGTGAACAAAGAACTTGAAACTCAGCCCAGTAATGTATAGTACTGGCTACCTAAATGTGTTCAGCCTAGTTAGATCAAAACTTATGGAGACTCAGTCATACCATAGTACTGGAGGTTATTTTAGTCAAGCTAGGAGGTAGCGTGCAAGAGAGAGCTGCTGAGATCTCACTCAATGGTTTGACAGCTCAGTCATCAGGTTCTTTTGCTGTTGAATATGTCTTCAGTACCCTTAGAGAACACGATTGTTCCTGGAGGCTTAGGTAAGGGGGAGAATACCAGTGGATGGAGTAAGGCATGGTTTGGTAAAGCAATGAGACCTTCAGTTGGGTGTTAATGATTTCATTTACACAAATAGATAAATCTGCCATGGTTGTTTTTACTTTTTACCACTGAATGAATTTATGCTTGTCAGTGGCATGCATGGGAGACTGAGCAAAAATCTCGTATTTTGCGAATACAAAGCCCTTTTCTGTTGATACAACTGAACTTTTACACTGAAACAAGCTCAGTGCACTTCAAAAAACACAATTAAATATTTTGTCCAAAGCGCAAGTTTGGTGAAAACTTCACAAAACTATTTGACTAATTATTGTTGATGGAAGATATGAACACAAATTGCAAAGATTTTTGGATTACAAATGTTACAGCAGTTTGCTTGGGCCAGAGGGCACATTCACAAAATTAACAGGAAAATAGCTGTAAAAAAAGTGAAGTTGCTTAATTAGATTTCATTATATAACATAAGTTATAAGTTACAACTTATAACATAAGCTAAAGGATATGTCTGACCTATTGTGTGGGAAGGGATACCAAGCCAAATGAAAAACCTCTGACATTTTTTGATAAGGTAAAAACTGTAGGAGTGAATAATCCTGTTACAGGCAGCATGTGTAATGAGGAACAACAGGTGCCCACTTACTGACAAAGGAAAAGGAATTTATTTATTTTAAATTTGGACAATGTAAATGTCCCTGTCTACATACTGACTTCAATTAAATAGTAATTAATTTTTTTTCTTTAAATCAATGCACATCAGTAGCTTATGAGGAAGTCATTGTGTTAACACATGGTGAAACTCAATTGCTCTGTTTTCTGTGGTGTTGCTGTATGACCTTTTTCTTCCTTTGCTACCTATTTTGTTGAGATGATAAATTCTTAAGGGCAGGGACCTTATTTTTGTACTGGCCTGTGAAAGATTTGTTACAGTTTCTCTGAAGAAGTATTAAAAATCAGCTAGACTTTTATGATTTTCTTTTTAGATTCTTTCAGATCTTCTAAGCAGGCTAATGGCCCCAGTTCAGTTGAAGTCCTACACCAAAAGAGAAGCTGTATTCTCTTCGATAAAAGTCAGCTGAACATGTTCTATAAGACTGTATCTCACTAAAGCTCATCTGTTCAACAGTGCTTGACATAAAAAAAATAAATTAAAAAATTACCTAATGTAGTGGCCTTGTTATTTCTACAGATTGATGCAATTCAAAGAAATAGAAGAGGTACTGAGACATAATTTTTTCTTAGTGGCTTAGTACTCTGGAAATTTTATTTCTCTCATTAGGAGATCTCTTTTTTATCTGTGAGTTCCTCTTCAAGGACAACCTTTGATAGCATCTCATGGTAGGACAGAATGTTAACTTATCAAATGTTAGAAAATCCAACTTCATTTGGTAATGCTGGGATTCCCTCAATCTTTTCTGATGCTAACCTTGGTAAAGGCTGCAGGAACAGTTGGACATCTTGACATGAGATCTATCTCTATCCCTTTCCGCTGGGATCTTTGGGTTTCATGATTCTTGATTGCAAACGTTTGTTCTGTTGCCCTAAATTTAAATGTGAAAATCATCCTTTTATAGTAGCTGGAAAGATGCTCTTCACTTGGTAATGTACAAGAAATGCAGAAGTCTCCAGGGATTACAAGTGGCTTTGATGCCATTTCCTACTGTCATGCTCTAAACCAGAGCAGCTAAGTAAAGATTTCATTTAAATATAATACAAGTGCTAATCATTGTCAATTAAATACAGTTATTAAAACATACTGTCTGAATCCTTTATACTTACATTATAAATAACATATCTATGACACTCTGCATGTCACAGGAACAGATATCGGTATTCATGAAATGTATGATACATATTCAGTTAAATGTATGCTAATAACATATCATATCATAAAACAACCAAGGCAATGGCTTTGTTAGAAAGAAGCAGCAAATTGTGCCTTATATCCCCATGTGTGTAGCATTAAATCTGTCCTCTGTACTTTGTGCTTCTCACATGCATAAGTGAAATGGATTTCTTTGCGTCTGACCAACGCATAAACCGCAGGGAAATGTTTTTAATAGGATTCATTGTGATTAGGAGCTGTGGAATAGCCCCATAGTCATAGCAATGTTAGAATGCCACAACTATTTGATAGGAGACATTTCAATCTGTCATCATCTTGTGTGCCCTGACCCCGATAATACACCCCATTCAACCTGAGGCACAAACAGAAATGGTGAGGTAGGGTTGCATTTTTATTATTTTTTTTTCTTTTAGCAACAGCACCAGTCACAGCTTTTATTGGTTCCTGAGAGAAGAAAAAGCATTTTTATTTCCTGTGCTGTTCATCCCTTATCTAACCATTCTAAAAGATATTTTGTTTCCTGAAACACAATAAACAAGTGCAAGGGGGAGAAAAATCCTTCCTTAGGTAACCTCAGAACAGAAGAACTTTGTGCATTATGCAGCTCAGGCCATGCCAAAATGCAATTTGGAGGGTGTCCAGCACTTCATTGGAAAGTAATGGTTTTCACTGAACTGAGTTATGACCAGCTGTTTACAGACAGTCTGTGACATACTGATAGAGCAGAACACCGTATGTTGCTTTCCAAATCAAATGATACAAGAAGTGTGACAGAGTGGAGAAACATCTGTCATTAGCAATTTTCAGCACGCTTCACTAATTCTGGACAAAATACGAGTAATGAACTTACCGCAGGAAACTTCAAATACTACCACTGCTGAAACAAGGATATAAACAGCTAGTGCTCCTAATGGCGTCTAATTTAATTCATTTGCAGTAAGAAACAAACAAAGTGGGTTATTTGTTTTTGATCATGGGGTAGTAAATAGTAATGCTGATCACAAACATTCATTTTAATCAAAGAAAAAGGGATCGTGGAAGTCAGCTTTCCTCAAGTTCAGACAGAAGATAATTATCAGGTGCTTTTTTTTCTTACTCTTTTCCAATATCAACGATTTGGGTGCTACTTATTCATTTATTTATTTATTTATTAGCAAGGTTGTTTCAGAACTGGCCAAGGAGACGTTGTTACATTACAGATATTGTCCTCCTTTGCCTTGGTCCTCTCCCTCGCTCCTCCCTCAGTCAGGTCCTCCTCTTGAATCTTCAGAGAGTAAATCAGCAAGGTTTCTGCACAGGATCACTCACCAGCGGACATTAAGACAATGCTGAAAGTAGTTCGGTGCTGGCTTTTGTTCCATTTTCCTGCATTTATGGCACTGCTGCTGCTTTCTAAAACCTCATGGTTCCAGATGTACTATTTTGGTTTTTTTTAAAGCTGCGCTTTAATGTGTATGTGTCACCTATATATTAAGCACTTTAGTATTTTCTGGTTGACTTCTCTGTTTTCATCGTAACTTTGTGATGATTTTTGCTTTGTCTTTGAAATCAATACAGTTGTTCTGCCATTTGCATTCAGGGGTTTTGGTTTCCCCTTACCGCTGATAACACAGCAAATTCCTGAAAATGTTACAGGATTAAGTGGCAGTCCACAGGGGAAAAGGGGGAAAATGAAAGGACAGGTTGTTACTCTTTATATGAACTTTCAACTAATGTTCACACAAAGCTATAATATGAAATGCAGAGGATAGATTTAGTTCAATCCATTGGTGTCCCACCTATGGGACTTCCCTTGGAATGGATCCCAGACCAAGAGAGTGAAAGCCATTCCGAACTGATGACTGTAAAATGAGTGTAGGAGGTCTTTGAGTAGCTGCGTAATTGCAAAATTATTCACGATAATAAAAGCACTAATCTAGAATTCCCAGTTTCTTGTAGAATTTCCTGAGGTGCCACAGGAAAATTGTGTGACTTCCCAACACCTAGGATACACCGAACTGTCCCAAGCACAATACGTTGAAGAAGAAGAGGAAATTTATGGAAATATTTTTTATGGTGGGATCTTACAATAGAAATGTTTTTCTCAAGCTTTAATGCAGAAAAGGAAAGCTACGGAACAGAAAACATTTCAAGGGCTGCAAGTGTGAAGTTCCTCTAATTCTTACAGACATCTAGACAGGACAGCAAAGCAAAGGGAAAATATAGGTACCATTGACACCCGTCATTATGTTTGTGATCTAGATAATAAAGTAAGCAGACCCAAGCAATTCGCTAACACTAACGCTATTCTTTACATAAACAGTAAATGTTTAGATTTTCCTGTTCACTGACTAACAGCACACATATCATAAACACTAAGCTGTTATAGTACGTTTCGTGTGTTGATTCACTTTAACAGTTGTTAGTGTGAAGACAGGAAAAGAAAAGTGGGTGTAATGAGACCATGTGCAGTATGCTGTGAAAACAGAGGCCCTTATTTGGCATAATGGGTTGCACCATAAGGGCCATAAAATTGTGCATGTGTTAGTATCATTTTAATTATTACGGGTGCCACATGTTAAGCAGAATAGCGGAACTACTAAAACAGCTTCAAAATCCTTACTGCTGATCGCTGCATTTAATTACAAATAGGAACATTTGGAGATAGGTCACCATAAAACCCTTCTGTTGTCAAATGAGCTCAAATCTGATTTTTGTAATTATGTTTTTATACCACAGATCCTGTTGAATAACTATAGGGAATAAAATTTTAATAAGTACTGATTAAATGCAGGTACATCTTGCTTCCTAAGAATATTTATGAATGTTCTTTGCCACTTACATCAAGGTACCATCACTGATTCTGTTTTGGTCAGTGGTGATCATTCAACCTTAATGCAAATAAGCTGAATAACTTTATGTGCCATGAAATATTGTTTTTTTTCAGTGGAGCATAAAAGCACTGGATTTCAATTATTCATTCTGTTTGCTAGAGCTGTGTACAGTACTCTGATCCTCTAGTACCAGGGCAGTTTTGTTATAAAACTACGTCACATGCAGGAAGATATGATAATTAAACTTCCTAAGGCAAACTTTTGGTGTGAGGAGTGACAAATTTTATTGGTCTGCCTCCTTTTCCATTGTAATAACATGTTTCCAGATTCATGTTACTAATGTTCTTTGTTAGTATCAACATGGAAGTTGTAAATATATCAGATCTGCGATTTAACAGGCTAAAAACCACTAGGATATTAAAAGGTGCTAAAAATGCTAATTTTGGATTTAGGTAGGTAAACTTGCATTTTATGTGAGGACTGACTATAAAGTCCTCTAACAGAATTATCTGGGGAGGAATGAAAAAGTGAAAGATGTAAAAAATGATATAAAGTTGTAGTAGCAATTAAGCAAATATGTAAGATTCTTCATAAGGCATAGGATGGATTTTGAGTCATGCTAAGGACAGAGGCATTGTATTTGACTATATTGTCCAGACAAGATTAAAGTATGAATATATGTATCTGTATATATCCCTGTGTATTTATTTGTTCATACTCTCCATTTCCTTTTTGGAGATACAGGAAAACCTAAACCAGGCCTGACTGTGTTTTTTTCAATTTTAAAAATTGTCATCAATTCAAATGTTAAAAACAACTACACATTGTAATGTCTGAGAGAGGAAAAGTGATTTGTGAGAGATGGCCACTGGACTTATAGGCTTACACTGAGTTCAGGACATGCTCCAGTGCTACTGCTCACACACTGACCATCAACTGGAAATAAGTAAATATGCAGTGCTTCCTGGAAAGGGGCTGATGTAATTTGTAAAATGATCAGTAGAAGAGAATTACTTTTCTAGTTTTGATACAGAATGACTGCTCTACATCATGCAAATGCATGGTAACAAACTCTCATTTAAGAATCTATGTCCTGGCTAACAAGAAAAGAAGAAAACTCTTCTTGACTTTTATAACCTTTTCCAAAATATGATTCAACGAGTGCTAAATACAGAGCTTGAGATGTACTGGCTGACAAGAAAGCAGCCCAAAACCTTTGAGAATGAGAGTAGGCAAGCAGCACTAGAAAATAATGAACTCCTCTATACTAGAACATTTGCAGGTTATGTAGAAATATTTGTTTCCAAGGGGTAAAAACACAGATATTGATGAGAGTCTGACTCCATTCTGATCTCAGACCAGTTTGTGCACTAGTAGGACTCCTTTTGAGCTCATATTATTTGTAGTCCTCTCTATGAGGGCAGAATGGACTCCTTGTTCATTGCTGGAGTAGTGTGGTATGCATCTGTTTGATGAAATCGTCTCTCAGCTGATGTGAAAACCTCATCTGACAACGTCACCCTCCTTCTTAAAGCACAGAGAGCTAAAATCAAATGCTTGACTTCAGTACTTCCATAGTGATTATGAATCCCATGTAGCTCTGGTTGTGATCCTATTTCATATTATAGTCAAGAAAGCAGAAGTCCTGTATGTCAGATATATCAGTCTTCACTCCTGTGCTATTTGTATTCTGTGGCCTGTGAGTGACTTGCTTTGCAAATTTGATTCTATACAAGTGATATTTCTCCTGCATAACTCTCTTTGGCCCAATCCCCCCATCTAAAAGAGTGAAAAAAAAAATCAAATCAAGAAATTAGATACAAATACCTTGGCGGGGGGATGGGACACACGACTCAACAGACCAATTCACTTTTAAATAATTTAATTTGAAACAGAGAGGGTCATAACACTAAACATTAGGATGATTGCTTATATTGCTACTGCATCTCAGAAACCCTGTCACTCTTTCCTATGGATAAAGAAGATCCAGACGGTTCTCTCAGTAACAGCACAGTCAAGATTTTTACGGGGATTGTGCATCTTGGAACTGCAGCAAAAGCTCTGCTATCATACAGATAGACTCTCATCCTTGCTTTTGGAATAAGCCACTTGTGACTTTGGAGAATCCTCTGTGCAAAGGTAGTTTTGTGTGTACTTGAATCTGTTTTCAGGAACATTTCCTACTATACTACTAAACAATACTTCTTTTCAGCTCTGGTCATTTCCAGAGGATCTTCTTTCAGGGCCCTTTCTTTCATGCGTTCTCAAGTCACAGCCTGCTGAATCTTTCATCCATGTGCTGTGGACATTATTGTGTTTTGGGGGGTCAGGTGAGACCACATTTTCTGCCAACTCTGCTCTACTTTCAAGGTTTAATGTTCTTTTTCTTATTCTCAAGAGTTGGAAGATGAGCTCTAGCCAGTGGTAAATCTTGGGAGTTTTAAGCTGAAATGTGTTGAGATGTGGAAAAAGGCTAGAAACAGTAAAATAACAGTTATAAACTTTTTTTTTTCTTTCCCCTGGAAAACCAACTATTTTACACAATCATTTATTTATTTAACTAGTGTTTGGCTGCTTCACTGACCAAATCAATCACATCTTCTCCCACTTAATTTGTGTCAATTCCCAGGGAAAAAAGATCACAACCCAACTGGTCATTGGTTACATTTAAAATTTGGGAATAGAACTAACTTTTTAGTAAAGTAATTCTTTGATAGTTCAAATCAGAGGGAAAAAAAGTTGCCAGAAATTAAAAAGTCTCATCACAGGAACCTAAACTTTCAGTGACTGCATTGAGTATATTTTCTGTTCTTCCTTCTCTGTCACTTGTACCTTGCAAATAGTTGAAATTTTTGCTCCTGAATGAATTACTTTTTCTGGAATTTACAGGTGACAAAGCAGAAACATTTGTGGCAACTTGATTTTTACCTCCATGTCTGTGAATACTGTGAGAGTAAACCATACATAAATGAAAGTAGTTTTGCTACACAGATGTTATTTCATTGTAAAGATAGTTGAAAAAAATAGACAATATTGGTACTCACTGGATTGCTTCTGTAAAGCATCTCCAGAACTCTTATTAATACAGCCATGGAATCAGAGAATCATAGAATGTGTTAGGTTGGAAGGGACTTTTAAAGGTCATCTAGTCCAAACCCCCTACAGTAAGCAGGGACACCTTTACATCAGGTTGCTCAGAGTTTCATCAAGCTAGACCTTGAATGTCTTCACAGATGGGGCCTCTCTGGGCAACCTGTTCCAGTGTCACCCCACCCCCATAGTAAAGAACTTCTTCCTAATGTCTGATCTAAACCTACCCTGCTCTAGTTTAAAACCACTGCCCCTTGTCCTATCACTGCATGACCTTGTCAACAGTTCTTTGTAGCTTTCCTGTAGGTCCCCTTCAGGTACTGGAAGGCTGCTGTATGTTGTCCCCGAAACCATCTCTTCTCTAAGCTGAAAAACCCCAAGTCCCTCAGCCTGGCTTCAAAGAAGAGGTGATCCAGCTCTCAGATCATCCTTATGTCCCTCCTCTGGATCCACTTCAGGAGGTCTGTGTCTTTCTTGCATTGAGGACACCAGAGCAGAATAGAGGGGGAAATCACTTCTATTCTTCTGCTGGTCATATGAAAACCAGGATGCAGTTGGCTGCCTGGGCTGCAAGTGTACATTGGTGGCTCATGTCCAGCTTTTCATTCATCAGTACCCCCAAGCCTTTTTCCACAGGGTTGCTCTCTAACACATCACCCCCCAGCCTGTATTGGTAGATAGGATAGTTCTGACCCAAATGCAGGATCTGGCACATATCGTTGTTGAACTTCATGAGGTTTACATGGGCTGACCTCTCTAGATTGTCCAGGTTTGGATAACATCCCATCCCTCTGTTATGTTGACTGCACCACTCAGTTTGGTGTCATCTGCAAACTTGCTGAGGGTGCACTTGATCTCACTGTCAATATCATTGATGAAGATATTAAACAACACTGGACCCAGTACAGATCCTTGAAGGAAATGACTTGTCACTCTGCTCCATCTGGACATCGAGCCATTGACTACCACCCTCTGGATGTGACCATCCAGCCAATTCCTTATCCACTGGACAGTCCATCCATCAATTCTGTATTTCTTCAATTTTGAGAGAAGGATGTTGTGGGGGGCCATGCCAAAGGCTTTGCAGAAGTCCACATAGATTAAATATATTATTCTTCCCTTGTCCACTGATGTAGTCACTCCATTGTAGAAAGCTATGTTGGTAAGGCAGGATTTGCCCTTAGTGAAGCCATGCTGGCTGTCTCGAATCACCTCCCTGTCCTCCATGTGTCTCAGCATAGCTTCTAGAAGGATCTGTTCCATGATATTCCCAGGCACAGAGGTGAGGCTGACAACTTAGTAGGTCCTGGGGTCCTTCTTTTTAAAAACAGGTGTATTCTTTCCCTACTTCCAGTCAGCTGAGATGTCACCTGACTCCCATGACTTTTCAAATATCACAGAGAGTGGTTTGACAGCTACACCACCCAGTCTGCTCAGGACTCTGCAATGCATCTCATCAGGTCCCACAGGCGTGTACACATTCAGGTTCCTCAGGTGATGAGGAACCTTATCTTCACTTACATTTAATTTCAGAGTGCTTGGTAGCCAAAAACTGATGTGGTGCTGGTACCCTAGCTCCTGCAAAGCTACGTGAAGGATAAGAAAGAAGTATAACTTTTTATCCTGAAGAGCACTAATGAGAATTTTTGCAGGTTTCATTATTTTCCAAACTTTAGTGTCCTACAGAGTAAGTGAAGTGAGTGGACCTACGAGCAAAAAATGAGAGAAACGTATCAGTCAGCTGACCGATTGTCATTAAATGCAAAGAGAAATTTTTTACTGCATAGTGAGAAGCACTCTTGATTAAATGTTCCAGAAGGGTCACTGTTGTGTTTTAGACACAGCTGAACCTAGAACAGTCCTCTTTTGGCATGGCTATTTATGAGGACTGCCACTTGCAATTGTACCACAACACTCAGGAACTGTGGGGACCTCACAAATTTCGACAGTGACTTCAGCAATGGACATTTGAGAACAAATCTGTGAACTCCTGCAAATGAGTCTTTGAGCTCTAGAAAAGGATTTCCCCTTGCAAAATGTTAATGGATGCTGAAGTTGAAATTCATCTATCCAATAACTTTGTTGATCTATTAACTTCATATTCAAATGTATTTGTAAACTGATCAAGGATCTTTTCGATATAGTGCAAAAAGTACTTTTCACTAATGACCCTGCTTGCTACATCATCCAGTTACTACAGGTCCCTTAACATGTCAGTGCCTTTTGGATGCCATTAAAAAATAAACTTTTGCTTACAGAATTGACTTGGCTCTTTCAGGCACCTCCTCTGATCCATTATCTTAGGTTTGGTACTTTGGGAATGTAAAGAGCAGATAATGACCATTTGGTACAGTTGAGCTAACTAGCCCTGCATGACCCACCAAGCTCTCCACCAATGACCTTGATTCATTTTTCAGACAAAGGAGAACTGGCCATCACTTTGTACATTGTGAATTTCCGGGGGCATAATAATCCAAAGGAATCTCTAAGATTTTTTTCATCTGTATCATTCACAGATACCCCCTCCTGAGCCAAATCATGCCCTAAGAAAAACTATCGCTCTACTTCCATGAAATGTTACTTAGTATGCAAAAGTGTTGCTTGTGTAATTTTATGTGGAATCTTTCTGTTCCTCTCAATCTTATTATGATTGATTTGGCTGAGCTGTCTGCAAATATCAGATTCTCTCCTTGTCTTAGCCAAGATATTCTTACACAGCTCTGTGGTTTTGTTTCATGGTGATCGTCTATCAATCACTTTATTAAAGACATTTAAGACTTTCCCTTCATCTAATAGCCCAGCTTATGTGACTCATAGTACTTCCCCAGTTGTTAGATTATGATGACCATGAAGAAGAAATGCCTTACATTCTTAAGGAGGCAATATAAGTTATCATGATACTCAAATGCACACAAAATACCTGAACGACCCTTTAAAAGGCTCAGCAAGCAGTCAGAAGTGCTAACATTGGAGCACATTGTGACAGAAGGTAATTGTGACTACCCATAATACAGTAGAACCTAAAAGTTATCAAGAGTTTGAAATTCCATTTCTGGGAACTGTTCTAGAGGACAGAGATTTGCTAAGAATCCTTACTATTTAATTTAAAGAAAGATGCCAAAGCTTCACGTATTCACAAACTAATAGTAATGATTGCTTAAAACATTTTTATTAAGGGCATATATGGAATTTTTAAGAATTCCATGTCAAGCCATAGACCTCTCTGCTCCCTTTTACCACATTTGTCACCCCAGAAAACATCAGTGATGTTTCCCTGTCTATTCTTTATATACTATTTATTCCTTTACTTATGTACAGTTGAAAAGATGGATAAACAGTTAGAATAGGTACATTATGAGCTGCTGAAGCAGCTGAAAATGGGATAACCCAAGAGGATAATTCCTGTACTGAAACAGGAGCAGATGTCAAAAGAGACAGATTGTCTGGTTTGTTTGGATGATGATTCTCTAGCATGTATTGACGGAGAAAGATTGTCAGACAGCCTGTTTGTGAAGTTCAGCATTGCCTGTCTTAATCGTTCTTTATGGGGAGGTGACATTTTGTTGCAGACAACTGTAGAGTGAAATTTCTGTGAATTGTTTAAAGTAAACTGAAACTGTCCTATCAAGCTGCATTCTTTGAAAACACCCAAAGTCCAGTGAGATCAAAGTGCCATTTTGACTTCTTAAAATTAAACTGGATGGGCTGCCCCATCTGTGTTCTCTGTGCAGAGCTGTTTTGTTCACTTCCTCCGATGAGGAGGATTCAACTGACAACACTGACCAGAAAGTAGAGATCCGTTCTAGACAGAAGGTTGGGTAAACCAAATAATTTAGAAAGTAATATATATCTGCTACCTCTAGGGAGACGTGCTTGCTCAGGGCACGGCTCAGGGCAGCTTGTGTTATGATGCAGTTTTGGAGGAAAAGAAAATAAGGAATCTGAAGACTTCATTTAGTGCTGTCCAGAAAAATAAAGTTCTATCTGGTTGACCTTGCCTTATAATCATATTTTCAACTCTGTACTATATTGTGTAAGTAAACTAAAAGAAGAAAAAAAGAAAAAGAAAAAAAGGGTGAAACAGCTGGAAATCTACCATCAACTTGTTAAAAGGAATGAAGTTTTCCTACTGGTTTTGTGAAGACCAAAGATATTAAGGACCAAGAGTATACTTAGCTTCTTTCTAGCAAGCTAAGGAACAGAAAACACTCCTTCTCAGAAGAGTAAGTAGTGAAAATTTGCAAAACCCTGCCTTCACAGACAGAAATTTAGATTTTAAGTTAAGTTGACATGGTCATGTACGCCCACCCACCTCCCACAAATTATTTTCTTGAAATTAGATCTTCTTTCATTGCCAAACTCTCAAACTGAATTTTGCAGTAATTCTCTCCCCCAAAACACTTTCATGGCCTCATGGTTTTTCTCCTCTTGTGCTCACTTCTGTTTGATCTAGACATTATTCTGCTCCCAATCTCCTTTTGCCCTCTCCCAGTTTTCTGGAGGCCATAAAACACTGAGGATGACTCCAGACTTCTCCATTTGCATTTGAAATCCTCATCTTTTTACAACCATTGGATTCTCCTCTTTCCTATTCCTGGTTTACTAATATGCTTTTTATTTCCTTTGTCCATCTACGCACTTTTCTCATCATCCTTTGTGTGAGCTTTTCAGTGTCTTCTGAGTCCTTAGTGCCAACTGTCAAGCCCATCCTTTTTTTAATCCATCCTTAACCCACATTGTTGCTTTTCACCTGCCAGTGATCATTTCTCTATATCATAGACTGGTAGACCTCACTCCGTAAATAAAAAACCCAGAAAAAGACTAATCACGATACAAAGTTTGCATATGTTATGGTTTGTTTTCAACAGATGCTAACTCTCCAGCTTGTCATTATTTCCCCTTCATTTTTGTATCTTTCCTCTGTAAAAGGATGCAGGTGAGTAGGCACTGCCTTTGTTTTTCTCCTTTTCTTTTTGTCTCTAAACATGATCAGTCGGTGTTGTTATCAAGGTTTGTACTAGCACCATATCAAGGCCCTCAACTGACAGGTCCTGAGGTCAAGGACTTTGTCCTTGCTAAGTGTGATTTATATTTCATAGAATATAAAAATAATAGTAGCAGACTGAACGAAAAGGCCTTCAGAGGTTAAACCTAACAGTACTGGGAAATCTGTTAAAACACAGGTGTTTTAACTACTGGTGTTTTTGTGCCAGCCATGACACAGAGAGCAGACACCAAGGAGGTGGATCTGCAGACTATTGTTAGAATGCATTAGCATCATTTTGCATCTTGCAGAATAATTTACTAATGCATTTTATACGAGTGTATGCATGCTTATTCTTAAATATATGATGAAACAGCCACATATTTTTAAAAGATGACATATTTTTATTTACACTTAATTTTGCACTTCCCAGAATTTTTCTGTCTTTTCATATTGCCTTATGGTGTGTTGCTTGACTCCCGTTCTCTGTAAGTGTGAAAAGTCAGGAGGAGAGTTCACAGCAGGTTGATGGCCTGGAGATTAAAAGTCTGTCTAAGGACATTTCAAAGTTGTAAAGGTATTATTCTCACATGTACTTATTTCTTGGTGGGTGTGAACAACAGCTACTCACCAAGCTGGTGTAGTGTGAAATAGTTTCCTGTGAAATGATGTGCAGACATATGCAGAAAGCCACATGTACAGCACATGCACAGACTCATCCCTGGCTTATGATTAGTGAGATCCTAGCTGATAACTGAGTTAGGAATGACCAGTGGGGCACCCAATGTTTTAATTACCCACACAACTATGTGGATTTTCCATATTTACCAGACTAAACCTATGATTCTGTCCTGATGCTTTGAGACTAACACACTGGAAATGACCTTGACTTCTCAGCAGTCATTCACTATTACTAGGCCAACTGCAGACTGAAGGATTTGCTGTGTGCATGGTTATTCTCTACCCATTCCTTTGTTTGTCGATGCTTGGGATCAATTTTTCCCATCGAAGTATGTTTTATTCTACTAAATGCTAAAAGTTTTTCT
The DNA here is from genome assembly GCA_027925045.1 of Hypotaenidia okinawae. Lineage (NCBI taxonomy): Eukaryota > Metazoa > Chordata > Aves > Gruiformes > Rallidae > Hypotaenidia > Hypotaenidia okinawae. The sequence goes on along the minus strand of BSDF01000002.1, from coordinate 126,526,126 downwards.
TGTTCAACTTAAATGTGTCAGCTAAATTAAACGAAAGTCAAGTCTTTTGAGCAGTTTTCAAAACCTGGGTGATAATCTGATATCTGGCTATTATGGGGATGAATATAGTAGGTTACTACTATTGCTACTGCTAATAATCTACTTTTATCTTTTTAAGGCAGTGAATAGGATGCTGGAGCAAGTGGATCTGAGTCTTTTGACAAAGTCTGCTCAATCGCAGAAGTCCAGCGTAACTGTGACCATAATGAGGCGCCTTTTCAGCATGCACAAAAGTAAGCTCTTCCTGCCCTACACAACAGCACAGCCACACCTTTCTGGTGGGCCAAAATTTAGCGTGACACATGCCAAAAATGACAATAAGAAATGAAAAGGCCATATGGAGCCATTGCTGCCTGCCAGTCATTGCAGGAGGTGGCAACCGGGACAGGAGACTCATTGGAAAGGGCCCCACGCATTAGGAACTGAGAGAATAATGCAAAACCTGGATATGATTCCTGGAAAAGTGTAAATTATTTCCCTCTTTACATTACTTTGCTCACTTGTCACATATTTATTATGCTAATAACCCCATATTAAGCATATACTGGATCTCTGATTGGCTGCAACAGCTGGGATGACAATTTTCTTGGAAGATATTTATTAACATATGCAGACACTTCAGTTCCCTGAAAGTGAGGCATTTCGTTTCAAATAGTTGTGTGGACTTCCTCGGAAGTCATTGAAGAGGGCTAGATGACTCCAGGAGGGAAGTACTCCTATCCTAACAGAAGCAGATTGGGTAAGTCAGTCATACTTTAGTGAGATTCATCTCATTCTAAAGCACTTGCCTTGGAGACCAGGTGAAATATGCCCTGGAAAAAACTGAATTCTGCCCAAGAACCGGAGTCTCTCCTTAGACATGGATAATGCTAAAATGAGATTAATCCAACTCCTGGTAAATACTTTCTGATCAGGAACTTAACGGGATGTATCAGCATTGTGAGGTCTTCTCAAACAATTCCTCATAATTATGCATGAGGGTAATAGTAAGGTAATTGTGCATAATGGATAAATTCAGATAAATTCAGTGTAGGAACTAATGACATTTAAATGGAAAAAGGTATTGCAGTATGAATTTGTATATTGAACTCAAGATACTCATAGGCACATTGTGAGTTTTGTTACTTTGGAAAGAAGACTTTTTTTTACACCAAACACTCCCAAAAAACCCCTTTTATTTTCGTTCCTAGCACACATCTCTGGTACTGCTTTGCTGTGGCGTTGCCAGATTTCTTTATTGTTTTCAACTAACAACTTAATCAATCTTTCCCTACTTAAGAAACATTTTTGCTGACATTTTTTCATATTCCACGTTCTCACCTCTCTGTCTTGTCATATCTGATCCACTCCCTTTCATTAGCGGAAAAGTAAAATATAGGTTTGATAACTATTGTCTTGAATATTAAGGAGTTTAAACATAACTTGTGTCTCACTTAGCATTCTAAAGACATATGTTTTTAAATACTAAAACAAACATGATGAAAATCAGTTCTCATTACATTAGCTGTTTGGAGTTTTTATGCAGGAAGACCTCTGTGAATATAGCAAATCACAAATAATTTCATTCTAAATGATTTAAGTGCTCCACTGTGCCCCACTTGCTTGCCAGGTATCCCACCTCAAGCTCTAATCTTGCACCTTGTCCTCTGGAGATGGAGCTCTGTGGAACAAACTAATACTTTCTACATTTTAGGGGATAACTCCTGAGAGTAAAGAACTATTCAGTGGGAATAAGGCTGCCAGACTGTGGTCCTAAAAAGAAGATACTAACTTTTGTTCAGCTGTAACCTAGCTTAAGCTGAGGAAGACCCAAACCAAGGAGAGAAGACTAAACTTCTTGCATGACATTCAGCAACCTCCAGGTGAATAACATGCCAGTAAGTAGCACATTATCAAACAGAGGAACCAGACTGCAAACAAGACAAGCACATTTCAGAATAAGGTTTATACTGTAAACAATCACAGGAGGAACAACTAGTTGTCACCTAGATTAGCTGTCATCTGGTAAAACAAACTCCTATAACATAAATAGTTGCTTTCTATCTTAAAGGTATGTTAAGGTGTTAAAGAATCTTAAGTGTTTATTCGCAAAGGGGAAAAAGAGCACCCCATGCACTCTTGTGTCAGTCCATACCTATTTTCATGCTTGTTTGCTGATGAGCAGAATTTCCCTAAAGGAAAATAAAGACCAGGTTGAGTGGGGCTTTGGGCAACCTGGTCTAGCAGAGGGTATCCCTGCCCATGGCAGGGGTTTGGAACTAGACAATCTTTAAGGTCCCTTCCAACCCAAACCAGTCTATGGTTCTATGAAAACAGAAAAAGGAAGGTAAAATCAGTCTACTTGGCAAAATTATCATTAAACATGAATAACATTATCTGTGACCGGGTGCCATCCTCATAAAATTGAATCCCAGAGGTGTTCACCATGACTCATGTGTTCTCATAGACTCACTATGGGGTTTTGAGTCCAGAGCTATATATAGATCTCTCTGTCTGGAAAAGAGGAAGGAGTGGGTTTTTCTTTTCTTGCTTCATATTCAGCACTCTCTTGATTTCAGGCATTGTCAGTGAGTAATTTGACTTCATCTTTCTCCTAACTACAATGAACTTTGTGGACAAGACCATAGTTTATAGGCAGAATGCTCCATTATATACACCATTTTTATTTGTTTTAAAGTGACTGAAGGAAAAGGTGATTTATTTTTTTTAAAGAAACTTTATTGTAAGTGCAGGTGTAGAGCTTTCCTCTTTCCAGCAACTTGCAAGGTAGCTCTGTAGGCTCAGAAAAACACCCAGAGAAATTTAGGAAGGAAATTAACTCAAAAGGCCATCTGTCTAGTCCAATCCCTTGCTTGACACAAGGCTACTTGCATCAGGTACCTTGTCTGGACAAGGCTATGTATAACCAAGTATAGAGGTTGCACAATTTTTCTGGGCAACTTGTTCCAGTGTTTGCCCTCCTTCGCAGTGAATGTTTGTTTCCTGGCATCTCACTGCAATTTCCCTTACTGCAACTTGTGCCTGCTATCCATGTGCTGTCTGTGTGCACTGCTAAGATCTGTTCTCCAGGCTGTATGTGGTCTTTCTCTGTTGGATGGATGGAGTGTTGACTCATCCTCAACTGTGCACTGGTCTCATCTCTCAAAATACATGATGAATTTCCACATTTGCAGAAGGAGGGGAACATGTTTGTTGCCTTTCTACTATTTCTCACTTTCCTAGTTCACTACAAGAAAAGACTAATGCAGAGGAAACACAGTTACTCATAAAATCCATATATAGTTCTTTATTCATGCCACAGAACCGACAGTAAATCTGCTGTTTGAATTCTTCATCATTGAAAACCTTTTATTCCAAGGAACCATTAATTTTCCTGTTTGATGAGAGTGGGAATTTAAGACACAATTTGAGGTGGATTCAATGAAATGTTGCATTTCTAGGTGTGAAATCTATCAAATTATCCCCCAGGCATACGCTTTCATATTTAGTTTGGACTAGTTGGAACTGGGAACAATGATCACGTTCCTGCTACAAATCACAGTTAGGTTTTGAATAAATAATTAAGACAAAATTGTCTTGATACCTCTTTCTGATGCTACTACATTGTGAGTAAAAGCTACTTTCAGGAGTAGTCTACTTAATTGGAAGGACCTGTGGAATATCTGAGCCTATGAACACATCTGTAGAAATCTCTTCTGTACCTGGTTCCTGAAAACTAAATTAAAAAAGGAATATGGAGAAAAGAAGAGAGAATGAAATATAATAGTAATTATCTGTCTTCTAAAAAGCAAATTGTAATTATGGGTGCAAGATTCTGTGCATGCAAAAACAATGTTGTTTTAATATTAATAACTCTTATTATTTATATTTCTTTAATGGCTTTCTAATTAATCAATTTCTATATACAAATTTGTGTCTCATTGTATGTAAACAGTTACGCCAACAAAAAAATGGGTTCGACTATCTGTAGAGAACAGAAAATTAGGCCCTGAAGAGCGTCAGCTCATCATTATGGAATTAAATTAAGTCTATTGATTAAACCTTCATATTATGTTTGGGCTTTTTTGGAGCCATGAAGTAGTCTCATTAAGTTACATTACAGCAGTGAGGGAAAGTATATTTAAGGGAAAGGGAATTGCCTGTTCTCTGTTGCAATAGACACATTTTACTGACTAATAATAGTCACACAAATATAAAGTAAGATAAATTTTTTTCTGTGAGGTTTTGGTGGTAACAATTTAAAAAGCAACCTTTGATTGACTTCTCAGGTTTCTACTGGAGATCTTGTGCTAGTCCTACCAGTCTCACCCTTGCCAACACCACGGCCCTTTGAGGGACGTGAAGGGCCACCATTCAGAAATCTTCCATGGTTTGCATGCATTGCAGCCTCCTGAGTCCATGAATGTGACTCCAGACTCCTCGTAGCCACTTTTTCTTCTTTCCCCATACTCCTTCCTCACTCTCTAATACTGTTGCTGCATCTCCTCCTCTCCACTTCTCTATTTTCACAGGGAAAGCTGAGGGGTTAAACTGTGTTTTAAATACTTATCACCCAGCTGAGAACTGAAAGTGAAGCATATGCTTTCGCCTGAATATCTCTTTCTAACAGTCCCTCTAGTTTGAAAGTCGAAAGTTTCTCCTTTTGTGGACAGTTTCTGTCTACAATTCAGATAACAAGTAAGATACATTGCTAGTAAAATGTACAGTTCTCTGTCATCTGCTGGCTAAAGCCACACAGTGCAAAAAGGCATTTTCCTTAAAACTTTGCTGCCGTGGCTGACTTATTAGAAAATTTGTCATTATGCTCCTGGATAAAGAACAGAGCACAGTAGCTGACCTAACATGCCTAGTAAGACTAAATGTCCACCAGAGGTTAAAATAAAGCCAAAAGTCTCAGGCCCATTCGTGACCAATAGGAAATTTGGACCCAGGTGTTTCAGGAGTACAAGGATGCTTTTCACCAACAGTAGTGATTTGCACCATTCTTACATCGTTTTATTGCTTAGCCATGTGTTGGTCTGTGTCAACACAGATTGACAAAGTCATAGAATTTTATTGGACAATGTGAAAACTCATTTGCAAATTTTATTGCAGTCCATCATTGCCTGTATTCACAGTCCAGAGGTCTTCCATTGTTGTGAATAACAATTGGGAGCAATTTCTGGCTATGGTCAATGTAGAGGTTGCAGTCTTCCACTGACAGGTGTTCTTTCCTAATTGCTTCCATTAGTTTCTTTTTATTACAGGGCTTCATCGGCCGATGAATCTAGTGCTTCAACAATACCAGACCAGATCTATCAGCTCCAATGTGTGGCATGATAATCAATGTTAACTCATCAAGCCCAACCAAAATGCTCTAGTCAAATGTACAGTACTTATTTGCCAATAAAATAGTTACTACATCGAATGCAATATTATAAATAGGAAAAGCTATTGGTGCAGAATTTGTGGTGAATACAAGTACTTGCCAAAATTTGTAAATATGCTGACAAAAGAAGCTGTGATTCCCATGGAAATTCTGACTTGATAATCTCACTGCACTATAAAGCTTGATTTCATTCAAGACCATGAACATTCTTGTTCATTGAATTGTTCTCTACCTTGGATCGTAATCACAGGTACCTTAGCGAAAAAGAAGAGTTCATTTTGATTCCTCTTCCTTTCAATACTCACTGAAGTATTGGCACATGTATCAGAGAAAAATGGATTTTTGCTTGCATCTTGCATTCTGGATTACCTGAATTTCATGGCACTGCTCAGAGGCAAATGAAGACAGAATATGTCTTTTGGATCTTTTACTTAAGTGAGTAAGAATATAACTTGATTTTTTTCAGATCTGAGGTTACATTTGAAGAAATTACACTTAGTAATAAATGCCCAGTGTCTTCTTACTTAGGAACTGAAGAAATTCAGTTGAGAATTCTTAAAGAAAAAAAGTCCAGAGAATCACTGCATGCATTTTTTATTGTCTTTCCCCAGAATAGAGGAGTAGTTGGACCAAAACCACAATTACATCACTCCATAGCTGCAAGGAATTTTTCAGAGGTCCCTTTCTCCTATGAAATTATTTAAAAAATATTCCTCAGTGCCAACTTTCTGTTAAAACTAAAGATGTTTTTTGAATGATCTCGTTGTACCTTCAATGGTAGATATTGTCTTCCCTAAAAACACTGGTATTTGTTTCTGAAATAAATTGTTCTCCATCATTGTCTTTTTGCATTCCTTCTCTCCCTGTGTGTCTCTTTCTCCATGGTAACACAGAAGTTGATAATAATGCACAACACTTAACCAACAGAAGGATTTATAAGGGAGAAGCATAAAGTACACCAAGTGTAGAAACCTGTGCTTAGAGCTGCACATGAGCTTTCTGACTTCTGTAGGTTTGAACCTTTTTTCCCCTCTGTTCACATTGGGCTCATTCTCCAAATTGACTGGGTGTCACTGGTTTTTTCTGTCCCTTGCTTTACCTCCCTTCTCTTTCCTTTATTGCTTCCTCAAGGTGCACAACGCTTCCTCAAGCTTTCTTGTTGAGTGTTTCAGTAGTAAATGTGAGAGAACCACCTGCTAACCTGAATGCAAAGGTGAATATCAATGCATCTGATACCAGTGGAGGCCTGCAAATGGAAAAAGAACCAAGGAACAGCACAGTAATGAATGCAATGGTAGTTTCTGCTTCTCATGCATTTTTTATGATGAAACCAAATTCATGGCCCAAACCTTTTAAGCTCAAACCAATGAAGTATGCCTTAATTGGCATACTTGGGGATCTTGGACCTGGACCAGACTGTTGCTGGAAGAATTCTTTGTTTCAGCTAGAGTACATAGAAGTGCCCAAACATCCATACTGCCTCATGTCCTTCATGTCTTTCCCTGCTACCTGATGTAGTCAATATGTCTCATGCATTGTCCTATTGACTATGTTGCTTGTACCTCAGCATCTCACAACTGTGCTGGAGAAATGCTTAGCCAAGTAAAAGGCCAAATCAGTCTGAAAGACTCATAAAACACAGTTCATGACTACATTCTCCCTATAACTGCAGTGAATTCAAATAATGTCTATTTTCATTTGGTCCCCCAGAAAGGATGCAAGTATCAGCATGATGATATGAATTTTTTTTTACATACATACACACCCTCCTTTGGTTTTGGGCATGCATCCAACAGGACAATATGTGTCACTGAAGTTTAGAGTCATTTGCTTAATCCTACCTTCTGGCATGCTCACCTGTGAGCCACAGCCATGTTTACTGATGGGATAGATAGATCCTCCAGAGTACAAACCCCTGCTTCAAACTTGCTCTCCCTTAAACTAGCTGGCAGAGACAGAGACTGTCTGGCAAAAAAAGAAAAAAAAAAAAAGTTAGGCCCTGAAATACTCATTTTCCCCACTGGAAAATGGGGAATAGGGAGTTTGTACACATTTTGGAGGATGACTTGGGTAAAATGTTGCACTGTGATGATTTTTCAGTCCAGAATATTGCTATTTTTGGTACCAAAACCAGCTTTTCAAACACCAGTCTTCATTTCAGCTAGTGAAATCAATTATTCATAAACTTTTATTGCATAGTGAAGTTGTCTAGCTGTGTTTAGGCCCAGTGCTTGTAAGCTCAGCTGCCTCTGGTCTCACATTTCAATATTCTCTCCTTCACTTTCCTAGATCTGTGTTCCTTAGAAGTAGCATATTTTGAGGAAAATAAGAATTATTTACTGCAAAGGGCTAAACCAGCAAATGAAGCCAGCCTAGGACATAGCATTCTATGCCACTCTTCCTAGTTCAAAAGAAAGGAGGATTTGTCATGCTGGTTTGCTTGGGTATAGATCAGGGGAATACAAAGTACTTTGGGGCAGAATACAGAGGAGGAGTTGATGCCAATTTGAAGTCAGCGGACTACCTGTTGAGATAGGGTGGGTTGCACCTCCTCCCACCACTGACAGTCTTAACAACATGGCTACAAATTTGCCCTTTTTATGCCAGAAGCCATGATCTCATATTTGTTAGGTATTGGAAGCAGTCAAAGTCAAAAACACTCCTACAGTTTTGAGGACGTGAGGATATTATTCTACTGCTACGCTACAGCTAGTTATGCTGTGCTGCTCTCACTTACTACCTCCTGTGCCGCCACCTGCCAGACCCAGCCCGCCTCATCCGAGCGCCGTCTGGCATTGCTGGAGCGTGAGGGGCACGGCCTCCCCGTGAAGGTGGAGTATGTTGGCACCGCAGGCCAACAACCCTTCATTCTTCAATATGGCTGGCGCCCAGGGTCAGCGCAGGAGAAATTTTTTTTTTGGTTGGGTTTGTGGTGGTTTTTTCTGGTCCAAGAAGCTCAAACAAAAGCCAATTATTGCACATATGATGAGTCTAACAGTGCCCCCTGAAAGCAATGCTGTGATTGTATGGCAGCTACGTGAAAGTCCCCGTCACACCAATGGATTGGGAAATGTCATGTTTCCCTGGCAGATTAATAATTTTAGACACTAAACCTGTCTTAAGATACAGTGTAAACTGAAAGTCCTTTTAATTGAAACCACAGAGCTGCTGCCATGAGGTCTGCGTTTACCTCCTTACTTCTAGTCTTTACAGCTGGTATCGGATGGTACAGCAAGTTTGAGGGGTTTTTTGTCCTTTTCCAGGACAAATCCACTGCCCCTCTCTGCAGTCAGGATAAAATTGCACAGTGGAGGAGTGGCAGGGCTCAGGCACGTGCTTCCATGGAAGAGCAGTGTAGGCAACAGCATGGCAGCTTGTGGCGTTATGGTATGTAGCCCATACGACTGCGAAAAGGCAGATTGGCTGGCCTGAGTGGAGCCTCTTCTGCTGAGGTGCACTACCACTGGCTCACTGAAGTGGGGACCCGTGGGTTGGACCCACTCCTCCATTCGTCCCCCTTAGTCGACACCGTGGCTGTGGTCCAGATGGACACTGAGTTACGCAGGCTGGAGATGAGGCTTTGTTCCTGCTGTCAGTACTGTGGAGCCCATTTTTCTGAGGAAGCAGCTTTCACATATTTGGGGTGGTGCCAGGTCCTGATAATCCAGAAAATCCTAAATTTAAGCATATTCCTTAAAAACAGTATTTCCTGCACTTTTCTGACCCAGGTTTCAAATACTGCCCTAGGAGTAAGGGCACCTTGTTTGGCAGAGGATTTTGTAGGTTCATGTGTGGCTTTTGTTTTAAAATATATTAATTTATTATAATGTAAGATCATCTGCCTGGGGGATGTGGGATGTTGTTGGATTACAACCAAGTATTGGCTTGTAGCCTTTGAAACCAGGGTGCTAAGAAATAAATCCTAAATAGAAAAGGAAGGAACGGTTTATGTTGAAAATGTATTCAAGTGACTTCATTCTCCTTTTCTAAAGGGTTTTCCTCAAAACAGTTGATGTTTTCTAGATTTTTTCAGCACATTAAATATTGTATGGTGATACTGCAATCAGAAAAAGTTGTTTGCTTAATTGAAATTACTTGAAACGTCTTTTCCCTCTTTAGGGGCTCCATGGGCTTCTAATTACATTGCACTATTTCTTCTCCCTGATTAGATGAACAAAAAATGCATAGACAAAAAAGACATTCATTACAACTTGTTTCCATTAGGTGTTCTCTTAATATCAGTACTCATATATGAAGCAACAGCTAAAGAATAGGGGTAGGAAAAATGTACTAAATGGCTATTGTAAAATGACTAATTTGAATGCTATTCAAACTGAATATTTTTTTCCTTGCAAATATTTTAAAGCATATTTTCTACACATTGCAGTCACTCCTGTACATTTTAGTTCTCATTCTACAAACCCATTGATACTGATTTCCTGAGGTCTTATAAAAACTACTTAAAAGGATCCCATAAAGGTCACAATTTAGAGATTTGTAGATACTGCTTTTTCTTCTGCTACTAGTGTTTTAGCAGGACTGTTCTGGAGTAAGATCATTACATGGGCAATGATAGTTACGACCTCTCATATGTTCGTTCACAGAATTTTTTAGCTTATTTGGTGAATTTTAATGACTCTGGGTCAGTCACTGCCAAGTGAAATGTAGGTTTGCCTAACATTGTTACATTACTGATGATTGAGTTGTATGTTTGCAACATCTGACGATCAATGAAGTACCACTACACTACCCCCCTTACAAAAACTAAGCGAATGCTGATTTTTAACATTACAGTTTATAGTCCCACAGCACTTCCACAATTAGTGGTATTTAAAGACTCTTGCTATGTCCACTGGCACTTCCTTGACCTTAAAGGAGTTCCATGTGGGAATGACGGTCTTCTCACATTCTGCAAGTTATAAGTTTGGGAGATAAAGACAGAGAGAAGAAACACAGTATGCAAGCAAGACTGGTGGACAGAAATTAACCCAAGCCAGGTCCATACAATATGAAATGTTCAAATCTGTATTTGATGCATTTCACAATTGATTGTTCCCTTTGAAAACTGAAACTGGACTAGAATGGTGTAAAGGAATAGCTAAAGGTTTTAGATTTGACCTTCGTGGAATTGCAGAATGATCAAATTTATTGTTGCAGGAGGACCTTGGTTTTAACTGGAAGCTATCAGAAGGAATGCACATTTTGGGGTTGGGAAGGATAGTCACAGAGCATTGTGCTGAAAGCGCTGATACTGTCTCCAAATAACAAGAGATTTTGACAAAGAAATTTTCTGTCTAAATCCAGAAATCTGTCATGCTATGCTCCTGTAATTTCACCTTTACAATTAATTTTTAACACAGTGTCAGGAGAAGAATGCTAGTTGACAATGACTAAGCAGAGGGAGAAGAGTCTATTTTTTACAAGGAAACATTTTTATTTTTTCATTTCCTCACTTACCCACACTATTTGTCTCTTTCCATCATTTGTTTTGTCTCTTCAGAAAGCCAAGCTGTGAGCTGTCTATGGAAGGCACCCATTTTCCTTTATCTGTACAGGTAGGTACTCTAATAGAGAAAACTAAATAAATAAACGAAGAAATGAATGACTATACAAATAAAGAGATGTCTCTGTCACTCCTCAGTATAGGTGATTAGAATATTGCTTGGGTGTTAACATGTTGCACTGAAGTTTCAGCTACAGACTGTTTAGATTAGTCTAGAAGTTCCATGAAGAAACTACCACAGACTTTATATGTGCTAGGTTGAAAAAGTCCTCAACAAAACTCCCTGTTGTGCATTGTCTGGGGCAAAAAACACAAGTACCCCAAAGGAGAAAAAGGACTGTCACCTTCTGATAACACAAATGGTAACAGCATAGTTACCTGCATGTTTGATTACCGAAGAAGGGATTTATAAATCTATTCCTGACCAACTCAAAGATCTTGAAATTTATGTTGGTAATAAAAAATATTTTGACTGCAAGCTTTATCTCTTGAGATGTTACAAGAAGGCACTAAATTCATATAATTAACTAAGTAAATAAATAAACCAGTCAATTATATATGAAACTTAAGCTACAACAGACTTCTGAGGGATTTGACAGATTACAGGCTGCTAACACTGTCATAATCACTGTTAAAATCTGTAATCTCATTAACATTAGAGAACTGGAACCAACTGAACAAAACTGAACAAAAAATATTCAAAAAGATAAGAAACTTTTTTACTATAGGATCCAATAAATTTGTGAAATATAAGAGAAAATGAAGGAGAGCAAGAACATTTCAGAAGAGGCTGATGAAATGAAAGCTGTGTTGAACTATCTCCTGCCTTCCTTACCAGCACTCACAACTGAAGATCACATATTTACTCCAACCTAATGTTTGTTAAGAGTGCTCTGTCATAGAGGACAGGGAGGTGTATCAAAATGATGTATAACTGTAATAATAAAATCAGAGGAGACAGAATGGTGCAGGTCATCATTGTTAAAAATCCTACATATATCTGCTCAATGATATTTACATCAAAAAACTGGTTTGTTGTATTCTTGTGGTTTATGTCAAAATTTCCTAACAGGTTAGAAGCTCAAAATCAGCATTTTTCTAGTTAATGCTTTTATCCAGGGTAGAAGATGCTGGTGAGCTTAGCTAGACTGTATACTGCAATGATTAGTGTTTTTGCAGACAGAATCACAAGATTTTGATGAACACCATCAGGTGGTTTTGTGGCTTCACCCATGATCTCCTTACAGGATTTTGAAGATTCAATATTTATGTAGATTTTAAAAAGCTTTCTATTTGATGTAAGCAGTCCTAATGCCCAGACTCAAGAGAAACACTAAATGTGACAATTCAGCATAAACCAAAGCAATTATTTTAACAGTACAAAACGCTCTGTATGTTACAAGCAGCATCTAGTTAAAAAAACATCATGGGAAGGTGAGTGGATTCTCCCATGTGAAAACCATACAAAGAATTAAACACAAAATAAAGAATAATTTACAGTTAAATAAATTCCTGCTGTTCACAGCAAGAAATGTGTCATGGAAAGCCCTCTCCAGGAGGTGGGCTTTAAACCCTTCAATGCTGTGAAGCCAAAACTGTCAAGCCCATAGTCAGGGTGTGCCAGTGGCGAGCAAGCAACAATCCTGCCCTATTTCCAATTTCTGGGATCGTTTTAGAGTGTGGTTGTGTTTAGACTATATCATAATAATGTAATCTGGACATACAAAGGGCTAGATGATATTTGATGATTGTCTCTGAAAGATACAGTTATTATCTATCTGTACATATATGCTTCCAAATGGGGGAAGGACCCATTTATACCTCTCCTATGAAGACAGGCTGAGATAGTTGGGCTTGTTCAGCCTGGAGAAAAGAAGGTTTAGGGGACAACTTATTATAGCAGCCTTCCACTTCCTGAAAGGGACCTACAGCAGAGCTGGGGAAGGACTGTTTGTAAGGGCATGTAGAGATAGGATGGAGGTCAATGCTTTTGAACTAGAGAAAGGTAGGTTTAGATCAGACATTAGGAAGAAGTTCTTTACTCTGAGGGTGGTGAGACATGGAAACAGGTTGCCCAAAGATGTAGTAGAAGCCTCGTCCGTGGACACATTCAAGGACAGGCTTAATGAAGCCCTGAGCAACATGATCTAGTTAAAAGTGTCTGGGCTAATTGCTGGTGGGTTGGACTAGATGACCTTCAATGGTTCCTTCCAACATAACGCATTCTAGGATTCTATTTAATTTATTTTCAAATAATTTAAATAGTTCTTAGATTTTAAGTCTGATTATCTAATGTCTTGTTGGAAAATTAAATCAAAATTTTATGGGAGATGTTGCTGAAGAAAAGAGGAATCTTGGCCTGTGATCCTCCAACATTTGCTAACGCTGGCAACATAGTTGTGGAAAAGAACAAGAGAACTCTGGTGTGGAGGTAAAATGACTCATTTCAGATAAATGGCTTGCTTCAGATTAAGACTGAGGTAGTCTCAGAGAGGTAATAGATAAGAAAGACATGATTTATATTCACAGCAGAAATGCAACAGCAAAGTTATTACAAACAAGATAGGAGCTTATTCAGTTACATACGAGTCCTGTTGCAGAGATCTTAACTTTCTAGTCCATCATCTATTTAGACTTTTTAAAATCAAGATCATGTGAAAATTAAGCAGACAGAAGAAGGACAGGTTTTCGTGGGACAACCCCAGCTGGAGCCTTTGATCAGTCATTCTAGATCATCTTCTGAGTCTAAAATAGGAACAGTAGAAAAACTGCAAAAGCAATATAATCAGCAGGTAGGTTAATAGGACCTCATTGGGAAGGTTAGCAAAACCTGCTTCCAGATTTAAAAGAACAAGGATGGACACCTGACTGTACTGTAGAGAAAATGAAAATAATAAGCAACCCAGTATATGCAATCTCCTGTCTTAACAGCAGACTACATAGTCTCAGTTTTTGTCTCTGAATTGGCTATCAGAATTTCAGATGCTCCCAAAGCTCCCTCTTTGCCACCTTTTCAATAATCTTCTTTTTACAACTACATACAGAATACATGGCTGTGTGTTTAGGGTTCTAACTTAGGGGAACGAAGCCAGGGCTCTTGCTCTCTGCTGGGACGTGCAGAGACTCTTCCTTCAATAATTGCAGAAAGGAAACAAGATTCCCAGCACCAGGTTTGGGCCAATGAATGCATGGTGGTAAGCAAGATCTCCCAAACCCAAAACCTGAGGCTTGACATGGTTTTTCCTCCAAATCAGGGAGGTGTTAATAAATGCTCTCACACATGCCAACAAGGTCCTTGCCTAGGCTCTGATATATTGTGACCTATATGAAGACCAGTGTTATCCTTCCTTCCACAAGTCTTTCTGGACCATATATAATTGGGTCAGTTACAGCATCTGAAGTTATGGACTCTGTCTTTTTGCTCAAGCAGGGGAAGGCTTATGTTCACTAATTCCACACGGCTAGGTTCAGTCCCTGTAGTTGGGGTGCTATTGTACTACAACCGTGTCTTCCAGTAGGACAGATGGGCAATATCAACAATGGTTCTTTGAAAACAATTAAGAAGCATTTTTGAGCAGAGGCCAGTGTGACCGCCATCATGGTAGTCAGTCTATCTTGGGTACCATTCCTGTTAGTCTGATTCAAAGAGAGATAGAAAAGGAAAGGAAAAAAAATCATTCATGAACAAAATGGGTCCCATATTTTGGTGTATTAAAAGCAAGACATGCATTTTTAAACATGGAACTGGGCACTCTTCAGGCAGCGCTCTACAATGTTGACGTGCCATGTGGACTCTGGTGTAAAAAAAAAAAAGAAAAAAAAAAAAATGCATATGTGTGGTAATAATCTGCACATGACTGGTTGCTGTAATGTGCACTGCTGTACTGCCAGCAGGGAAGTGAGTGATTGCCTCTCGCCTACACAATGGACGCTGGCTTGCAGAGGAACAAATAAGGGGGGGAGAAATGAGGAACAAACACTGCTAGCCTGACCCCACCGCTTCCCAACCCTTGAGGCTTGGTTAAGTAGTCAAGAAGAAGCTTTTTTGGCTTTTAAAAAAAAATTTAAGTGAGCTCCTCTGCCCAGGGAACTTGCTGAGTGAGAGATGAAAGGCAACTACCTGCCTTTTGCTTTGACCTCTGTGTCTCTTATCCTAGTTGCTGAGACATATGCCACAGGAGCTGTGCTCATTGGGAAAGTTTTTACTTGTTTTGCTAGTCTGGTGGCTCATCCGGAGCAGTTTGATATTCAAATGAATCTGTCAGGAACAAGAGTGTGGTGCTTCAGTTCTTGCTCGGGCCTGATGACATTGATTTGTGAGCATACTGCTTGACTACGGGATGTGTGACAGATAAATTTTATCAAAATTAAGGCACAATTAAACATTTCATCTTCCTAATTACTGGCTGTAGATTCAGCCTGATGACCATGTGCTGTAAGAAATCAGCGACCATTACACATTTTAATGGAGCACAGCTGTCTTACAGCTTGGTAATATTTGCACAGTGCCACAGAACTGTAATTTATGATAAAAAGAAAAAATGTGTATTGGCTCTTTTTTGCCAAAATAGATTAAGGATTCATATACTTTAATGAGATTTGGACCTAGCCTTGGATTATCGTTATAAATGATTTATGCGCATGTTGGTGGACTCCTGTAGTTTTGAGTTGATTTGTGTTTTGGTCGACCAATATGTAATTCAGTATTTCCTTGTGTGCCAGTGTTTGTATTCTTTCCCCTCTCTCCATTTCAGTTCTATTTTTCTGCCATGACTTAGCAAGAAGGGCAAGCGAGGAGGTTAAGAAAGCATTGAGGTGTATTTTCCAGGAGGCTCCTGGAAAATACACAGCAAAAAGCAGTCTCAAAATCCCTCCCCTGCTCCCTGGCTCCACACACTGAGGGCAGAGAGGACAGGAGAGAGGGAGGTGAGGGGAGGTGGGTGACACTGACCTGGATCAGGGTCATTCCTGTAGCCTGAAAAGCAGGGCACAGGGGAACAGATGCTACCTGAACCCCTGCTCAGGCAGAGACCTGCTCAAACATTGCTGTATCTCAAGGCAGAGTATCAAGAACCTTCCTCCTGCTTATTTAAAGCATGACCTACAAAAGGGTGTTTGCTCCCCCCACTAGATATTTTTCCTGTTCCAATCAGTTTTTCCAGAAAAGGTGCTGCTTCTTTAAAGAAAAAAAAAAAAAAAGAAAAAAAGAAAACCAACCAACAACATATGTACCAAAGTAATAATTTTCAGAACCACCCTTCCTCTTCATTCTTTTTTTTCACTAGGTTTCTTTTACAGATTATTTAGAGAGTGTGTGTGGATCAGGGAGAATGATGAAGATAAAATTAGATGTTTTATATATACATATACATATATATATATACACAATGGCTGTGTTTGTATTTGTGCATGTTTGTTTTATTTTTGCATTAAACTTAGTGAACTAAATTTGCACTAAGTTTAACTACCTAGATTTCCAAGGAGTCACGCTTAAGTCCAGAGTTTGGCCCCATATGTTGTGAAACCCCAAGATCCATATGCGCAGCTGAAAAGAGAAACTAAATTCTAATTTTCATTAAAAAAAAATAAAATCCTGTCCAAGCTTGATTTACTTCAGTGTTCATATGCTGGAATGTTTCATACTGTACCAGGTTGCATATGCTTGCACACTAATTCTCAATTGCCGTATGCAGTTTGTGACAACCATCTGCTAAGACCTCCCTTAGAGTTCTTTCTCCCACTCAGCCCAGCTGAAATAAAAATATGGACAGAAACAACTTCTGCAGGGAGAGGAAAAAGTTAATAGGGGACTTGGAGTTAGACTGCGTATCTGATTCGAATTCAATCGCTCCTGCAACTTATGCCCTACTTATAAAACATTCCCGAGGTGTAAAACATTAAATATAATGGAAAACTGTGAAGTAAAGCCATACTTCCTTTGACAGGCTCGACTGCGCTGGAAAGGTAATGATAAAACATGTACGCACAGTGCACATGTGTTAGCTAGCTCTCACTAACAATTCTAAAACAGCAGCTTAGGCTAACTGTGTATAGCACCTTATCACATTAAAGCACCCTAAAGCAGGAGGGGGATGAGTGGTGAGAAAAAGAGGGTGTGAGAGAGAAGGGGCTGAAAAATCTGCTCTCAGTTTCGTCACCAGAGAAGTAATTCCGTTTAAGCCGATTTCATCAGAAACATTGAGTGCTGGGTGTCAGCTGCTCCTGTTCAAGTCAGAGGGACATGCCAGTGACAAGAGCATCTGAACATCAGGTGAAGGAAATTGATAGATGAGTGAGTGATGAGCAACGATAGGGGAGGGAAGTGTGGCGTAAGAAAGTGAAAATAGACTGTTACCTTTGACTACCCGATCATCTCCAATTTTCCATTTCACCTTATCATGCAGCAGTGGGTTAAATTCCATGTCAGGAGGTTTTGTTTTTGAATACTCATGAAAAAAGGAGAGAGAGTTCAAAAGTCCAAGTCATCATACCCCTGCCTCCAAATAGGACCAGCTGTGCTGAAGCCATGGAATGAAGGTGGCAAGTGACAGCAAGTCAGTGCTAATTTGTTCTTTAGAACCTCCTGATACAATAAAGTCGATCCAATCAGATCTTTCCTAAAGCCTCATGCATCTTGCTGGAGTGTCAGCTGTGATGGAAAATGGTGGTGGTGGGTTTCCCTAGTGCTGCTTCTCTGTAGATATGTCAAGATCCCGGTAGTGTGGAGCAGAGATGACACCAGGTGGCTCCTGGGTAAGAAATATATATCTATATGCTGATATGATATTCACCCAGTTCATAACAGCATGATGCTTTTGCCCCATGTTTCGTTTGTGAGAGGAGACTACAGTCCCAAGAGAAGAATGAAGAACTATACATTTTGGGGTTGAAATTATGAACCTCAGACTGAGTTTCTGTAATGATTTCAGCAGGTTTTCAGTGTAAGCGTGAGTGAAAAATCAGTCGCAGTGAGGAAGGCTTAACTGCTCAGAATTAAATGGGGGAGAAAGAAAAACAATTTTGGATCTGGTGAAAAAAACATACCTGAAACTCTCGTTTTTTTAGAATTTGATAGGCAAACATGGTATTCCCTGGCCAGACAGTCTCAGGTGATAATTTGGGTTTTAAAGGCTCAGAAAGTCATAAGGGATTTTTGCTCTAGAAATTGTAAGGCTGCACATATGTAAACCTTGAAGCTGAAATGGGTTTGAACTATTTTAAGAGCTTTTGAAAGGCTGGCATATTAAGTTGTATATCAATCTGTCCCCCATTGGTTATTATCTTAACAGCTGCTATAAGTGTAGCCTATCAGTTTTAAATATAGGAGCAGCAGTAAATAGTGTATTATGATATTCCAGATGGAACACTTAAAATAAATTGAAATATCCCTATATTTGAGAGTTTTCTACAGCACCACTATTATGTCATCATTTTCTGCAGGTAGTGTAACAATCTCTTATCCCTATAGCATTAAAAAGTTTGAAGACATGGCTGAGCGGAGAACTGATGACAACCAAATTTTCAGCAAGACCTTATCTCTGCAAAAAATGTTTCAGGGTTTAATGTGGGAGTGGAAGAGAAGAAAGAGTTTACCAAGCTCCAGGATCTGGTTGCTATTCTTCTGGGTTATTTCTACTCATGCCAACTGTTGGAAATTTCTATGAGGCCATGGCACTGTGAACTGTCTATTGTTGACTTTGTAGCATGTGGTGCCTTGAGGGGTGTCTGCTCTAGAAGGGGAATAACCATATTAAGTGGAATCTGGGAGAAGGGCAGATCCAGTGACCCAACATTTCTGATGGGGAAAGCATCCTGAATCCAATGGCAGGTCACACAGCCTTCCCATCATACAGTGTAACTGAGGTGTTTTTTAACTCTGCTGTAAAAAGATAGCCACACTAGGGTATAGTAACTTGCTTTTGAGAGATTAGGGCTTGTGAGGTGATAAAATTCAATAGTTGAGCTGAGAAACAGGTCTGCTGAGCCCTGGATGTGATAGCTGTACTAGTTACTGCATGGGTTCATATTGGATTAATAACCACATGCAAGCCTCTGCAAAACTGCTTTTTTTCCCCCACTTGCATTTCTCAGGATGTTGGTTCTCGCCCCATTGCACAGACAGGTAGTTTAGCTGCTCGCCTTATTGTAGTTTCTCTAGAGTCCCGGTAGCTCAGCAACCTTTGAAACACATAAGGCAAGTTACCATGTCTCTTTGTGCACATCTGCTTGATCACTGGGGCAATGAATAGGACAACTTAATCCTGCCATTAAAATTTTAAAAATTATCATAACACACATTCTACCACAAAGTGAGAAAGATGGGACAAAATCCAGAAGGTATTGTAACTGTGATGGTGCTAAACTCTGCAAGGACCCTTGTCTGTCTCCACTGGTCTTGTTTGTGTTGAGTTGGCATTAGAGTTCTTTGGGAAAGACATTCATTATGCCCAGGAAATATTGCATTTATTGCATGCAGATTCATGTTACTTGCTATCTACTTCGGTTTTCCTCTCATCTTTGAAAACCACTTCCTGCACTGGGATGTTGTAGTCACTTTTCAAGTAAGATGCAGACAACATCTTTAAGATGTAAGTAGTAAGTATTTGTTATGCTTGTCCCTACCTTGAAACTTGAAAATCTTGTGCTCCAGAAGGTGTTATAGGTGGATCACAACTAAAGAGCAATTGCTGATCTTGCTTTTGCTTAATTAATTTGGTGTTATCCTACTGCCCAGCAGCTATCTCAGATCTTATTAAACATTGGAACGAGTCCAGAGAAGGCCCACAAGTTGATTGAAGGGCCTATAGCACCTCTTCTATGAAGACAGGCTGAGAGTTGGGGTTGTTCAGCCTGGAGAAGAGAAGGCTCTGGGGAAACCTAATTGCAGTGTACCAATACTTAAAGGGGTCCTACAGGAAAATGGGGTCTGTTTGTCAGGAAATGGAGTCATAGGACAAGAGGGAATGGCTTCAAGCTGAAAGAGGGCAGGTTTAGATTAGACATTAGGAAAAATCCTTTATTGTGAGGGTGATGAGGCCCTGGCACAGGCTGCCCAGAGAGGTTGCAGAAGTCTCATCCCTGGAGATGTTTAAGGCCAGATTGGATGTCCCTGGTGGTTGAAACTAGATGATCATTAAAACCCCTTCCAACCCAAACCAGTCTATAGCTCTACAATTCTATAAACATGCAAGTTTCCTCTTTAGAATTGATGAGGCTAATAGACCATACTCTGTATACCTGTAGTTTTTTATGAGGTACTTTTCACCAACTTGACTCTATGTTTAAGCTACTGGAATTAATTAAAATTGTAATTAGACTCTAAAGCACTCTGATGCTGTTACCAGACAAGCCCCTATCTCCTGTTAACCCCATAAGTAAAGCTGTTTCTGCCCAGTGGTCAGTTCTCCTCCCTGCCCATACCAGTGTAGATATCAAAATGGACTGTACTCCTGCTTATCAGGCATGGCTTAAGAGAGATGAGGCAGTTCAGATCTCTGCTGAAAATGAGGTACCATGGAGAAGGCTTGTGCAAAATTGCAGAATAACTTACTGGCTCCTTCATAGAGCTGCTGGTTAGCACCATGTTCCTGCTCTGTTACTGCATCTCCAGCAGGGAGCAGGGATCTTCATTTCACTGGTAAAAACCTTTCTAACCGGGAGTATGTGTGTGTCCACCTGATCATGCCAAGAGACTTGTCTAGTGTCATTCTTAGGAAACAATTCAGCCTCCAGCAACTTTCTTGGGTAAAGTCAGCTACAAAATAAGTTTTCTTTTGTAAATGGAAAAAAAAAACCCTCAAATGCCTCCACCTCCCCAAAGTCAATTGGTGAGTCCAAGCGAATACAGAACATAGAAGTGTAGTTTTCAAATGATGAGTCCAGTTTTTCTAGCTATTGAACTATGCTACACCCCAGCTTTATTTCTAGAGAACACAATATTTATTTACAAGAAGTCATGCTTATGCAATTAAGAGAAAAGTTAATTTTAAGACCTTCCTTAGCACCCACTTCGTGGATTCTCGATACCTATCTTTGGGTGCAACCATAGAAACCCTGCAGTTTTCAATAAAACTTCCACTTATTGACACCAGTATGGAATGTTGAAAGCAATTACCAACACATTGCTCTGCATGCACGGGAAAGAAGTACATTACAGGATGCCTATAGCCACATAACTCGGTATCAGTGGCAAGAGTCACTATAGGAGCAACTCGATAGCTGAATGCTGAAAAACCTGTGGCAGATTAGTTCCTCTTACTGGTAGGTGTTACTGTGACAATATATCAATCTTTTTAAAGTAATGCATTACCATTCACAGGTCCGTGGGCTGCTTTTATGCTTCCATCATCATATCTGTGGCCTTCAGAGTTACAGCTGATGGACCTTCTGTCAAGACCCAGATTTTTAATCAACGTGACAGCATCCTACATTTTTTGAACCCCAGAGGCCTTGGGAAAGTTTAATGCAGCTTCCAGGTAAAGTTCAATCCACATGGCTGAGTACCCTGAAGTATTTTCTGCAGAGAACTCCCCTCCCCCACATTTTAACATACCCAATGTCCTTTACATTTGAAGAAAATGAAGAGCTAAGCTGGAAGGCCAGGTATCTTTGCAACAGTAATATGTGTTTTACAGAGCTCTGATGCCCACTAAGAAGCTGGGTGCAAGACATACACTTAACCCCACTTGGAAAAAACAGTCAGGACTTTTGCCAACAATAATGAGTTTCTTCCTGTCACAATAACCTACCATTAAATGTATGTTTGTGAGCATTTTGTAGCCTAGAACATGAAGAGGAATGTCTTTTTGAGGAAAGGAAAATGCTTATTAATATTTGATGAGTACAGCAACAGTTTTTTTAATAAAGAGACGTCCTGAAGCTGATCTCAGTCACACCATGCATGCACTGACACAACCCTGTCCCTGACCCCAAGTTATTCAACAACGTTAATACTGAAATCCCCAAATGTTGCTAGGGAAGTAGGATTACTTGAGAAAGACGCTGTGGGCCTGGAGGCCTCTCTGCTTTCCCCAGCTATAGCATCTGACCTCAGAAAAAACAATCCCTCTTTCCACATATCTCACTTCCCTGGGTCAAAATTATTCCCTCTCTATATATGCACACATAAACATGCACACAGGCTCAGAATCTGGCCCACAGTTCTTTTGTTTGCAGCGCTTGCTAATGAAAGCCAATCATATGTAAAATAAATAAATGCTAGCCACATTATGATATAAATTTCTTTCAGAAGGGAATGTTCCAGAATCCTAATGGCTGCATTTTCTTTGTCTCTTTGAGTTTTACCCTTTACATGCAACATTATTAAATATAACCATTACCCCACTTAAACAAATAATAATGCCTATAATTATAGCAGAAGCCAGTTCACTTATGGTTAAGTTAAAATGCTATATATAAGGTATGTTGATGTGATCTGTATAATACCAAAAATTTAAACAATGAAAAATACCATTATCAAACATGAAAATCCATTAATGCTAGCCATTAGATTTTAACTATGCTTTTAAGGTTGTTAATGTGGAGAAGGGGAAGACACTTCAGCTGACCATGCCTAATGCTGCAAGCATGCAGCAGAATTAAATTCTTTATTTTCTCAGTACTCAATAAACAGGAGCATTGCCTATTAAAAAATAATACCATTGACGAAAAGATTCCGTAGTTGCTTAGTCCCTTACTCTAGCTTTTTTCCAGAAGTTGTACTGCAGGTACTACATTGAATAAATAAGCTGACCTGTCAGGTTTTGGGCAATTTATGGGGCTGGTCAGCCTGTACATTCGTGCAGTTTTTTGTTGCAATGAGATGTAATGGCTTTTCAGCGCACCATAAGCACAGTTGTGACCACAGGCTCACTAGTGTCATTTTGTGTGCAGTAATGAAGCCTGACGAGTGGTCTCCTGCTTGCAGATAGCCGGCTGTTGTCCTAAAAATGCAAACCATTGCCTCAGGCCATGGAATCAGGAACAGGCAAAGGACAGTGGCACAGGCACGGCTCCCCACTGTTCACCCTCCCTTTAGCACACTGTACTTGGATGCAGGAGAATAGTCTTTACCCTTGTACATAAGGACACAATGAGAGAAAGCGATAAAAGCAATCGTATGAAGGCCATGTTGGAAATCAGGTTTTGTGAAAGTTGCTGAGCTGATGTTGGGGGAAAAACATAAAAAAATCCATTGCCAATACTTTTTGTCTCCTGCACAGTGAGTCCCTTGAGAAAAAATGTTTCCCTCCCTGGTTTTTTTTTGTTTGTTTTTTTTTTAAATCTGTATAAATATTGGTGCAGAAATGTGCGTGAGTGCTTATTTATATTTATTTATATTTTGAGACTATGTACTTACACCCACACTAGCACACACACACGCATGTGTACATATATACAGAGAGACAGAGCTAGCAGGAACAGCAAATCACAGGAACAAGCCTTGCTGCTTTCTTTTTTCGCAGCTCATCAATATTCCACGGCCCAGGAAGGCCAGGCATGCACGGGGGTTCGCACTTCCCACAGCACAGCCAGCCTCACCGCAGATCCCCCTCCTCATGTCGACACCTAAGAGGTTCGCTGGAGAGCCACTGTGAGCTGGGTAGCGCAGTGCTGGGAGATGACTTTTTTTTCCAGAGAAGAATGAAAAATAAGCCTGTCCTGAGACAAATAGCAGTTAGGCCTCATCCTGGAATTTTGATTTGTGATTTAATTAAGGTCCTTTCTGCACGCCAGGCACTACTGAGCACCCTTGGGTGCTTGTAGCAGGGGGACTCTCAATCCTGAAACCAGAAGGGTGGTGTCTTCTCTGAGAGGTTAGGAACTGATTTGGTGGTTTCCGCACATACACCTAGTGTTTTGTAAACAACTACAGGTGAAGGATATTGGAGCAAAGGTTACAAATCTGTTTCAGTTATAACCTCATTGTCACATCCCTTCTCACTCTTTCATAGCTCTCTGGGTGTCATTCTTCCCCTCAAAACCTTTCATGTGGTGGGAAGCATCTTTGTAACCATCATGTTAGAGGAAAACATGGAGCCCA
Organism: Hypotaenidia okinawae; assembly: GCA_027925045.1. Classification (NCBI taxonomy): domain Eukaryota; kingdom Metazoa; phylum Chordata; class Aves; order Gruiformes; family Rallidae; genus Hypotaenidia; species Hypotaenidia okinawae. The sequence goes on along the minus strand of BSDF01000002.1, from coordinate 126,502,174 downwards.
AGACTTAACACTTGTCTTGGCTGAGACCTTTCCAATCTTCATCCTCAAAATCTTTGTCCCCTCATCTCACAGACTGCAAAAAGCTGCCATTTACTTGGTTTTTCTCATGCAGAAGTTGAGTTAGGTTGGGGAGGGAGGCCTGAGGAAGGCAAGATAGGGGATTGCTTACAGATACTGCTCATCAGATGCATTTTTGTCTTAGAAGTGAGAACTTGGCTGTCAAATGTAAAACCTAGGCTACCATTTTTTACATTTACTTCACTTCTGAAATACAAGGAAATATTTGGTGAAGTATCAGATTGATTGCAAAGGAGCACACTCGGCACAAACAAGCAGTTCATCATGTTACATGACACAAATATGGCAAAAGTATAATTTTCTTTGTAACGTGCTTTATAAGCAACACATTTGTCTTTATTTCTTAAATGTGTGGCTTAATATTGATATTTTTGAAACGTTAAATATAAATCAGAAAACATGCAGAATGTACAGCGTTGCCTTGGGAACCTTTACTTAATCTTTTTTTCCATTTGTAAAATTTTATGATAGAAACTCTTCAAAGCGAAGGTAGCATTAACCCAGTCTTTGGGTATATATAATACAAAATGCTTGAACTTCTGGGACAGCAGCTATTTCTATGGATACAGTATGTTGAACAGACATGGAACAAAGAAAACCAAAACAGTTGGTTCTCTGCTGTCAAGGAAACAAGCTGCTCTTTCTGCTTAAATATCTTCTACCAAAACTAGTGGGAAAAAATCCTCCAAAACTCGAGTTCACAGTTAAAAGGAAGAAATCTGATTTACAAGCACGGGAATGAGTATATTTTCAGATATTTTAGTAAGGGCTATTGTTATGTCTGATAGAGGTAAATCAAGATACCTCCATGAAAGCCGCTAAGTTTAAGGTGATTCTTAAAGGTAAATAATAAATCATTTTTAAAGAAGAGTAGGAGTCCAGAAGGAAACAAAAAACATTCTGCAGTGTTCTGTTTCTTGTGCTGCATGCAGATTACTTGTTTAGATTAAATTCTGCTATTTGTTCTTCTGTAATTCAGATTCCCTTTTTTTGCCCCTATTCAAGCGATTGGGAGATTTGTGGTTTAAAATAACAAAAACTAAATCTCATATTTGTTGAAAACCAGAACATTTTAATGGGCATATTTCCTTCAGAAAAAAAGGGCATAGTGAATAGAATTACTTCATCTGATAAACAGGAGAAGTGATGATGCACATATATGTTCTATATGTCACTTCCAATGGACACAGGAGACAGCAGCTACCCAGAAACATGACTAAGGTGACATGGAAGAAAGGGACTAGAGGAAAAAAATTAATGACTCATAACGTTTTTTAAAATCTTGGTGCTACCTCCTGGTGGGTGACATTCTAATTCTGGTTGGAATAAACTTCATCTTGAGCTCCTGTGCTTTAATGGAAGATATTGCAAGACTCTCATGGAAAGACCACACCAGAAAATAGGTCTTTTCTGAGACAAACAAATATCCTAGGAAAAAGATTGTGATCTGACACATAGCATAAGCTCACCAAGCTCACGATAAGCAGATCCAAAATGCCCGTCTAGCTTTGAAATGAGTTCACAGGCATAAATCCTTGCTTAATCACAGGACAACTTCTAATTTGAATCAAGGAGCACAAATGATGTTGAAGGCAAATAATCTGCTAAGTTAAAGTTGGCTTTGCTTATGGACCCTGTAGGGTTTCTTCAGCAGGTTGTGTAACACTTCTGGTTAGAAACAGGGGTTACATGTACAATGGCTGGATACCAAATGTCCTCTCAGCAATGGGCACTCTCCACATGAAGTTTTTAACCCACAGTAATGGCAAAGTATGTCTATTCAGTACTTTACCCTTCTGTGAACAGGAATTGAAGCAAACCATATCACTGTACTCTCCTGAGGGCTAGGAGCCACAGGGGAATCTGGGTGTGTAAAACAATCTCCCATCTATAAATAGCATCTGCCTTGGTAGGAACTTACAGAGCAAATCAGTTTATTTGGCCCATCCATACAAGTGGTTAAGATTAATTTTTTAAGCAAATTGCCATGAAAATCCCTGGTCCTCATAAAAAGTGGCTAACACTAAGCCCTTTGTCTCTGCATTCTTGCTTGCTATACTAGCTTTGTTTGCCTTGCAAGCTAGCGTTAGTTTTTAGAGTGGTTTTTCTTGAGAAAAGGTTGGGAAAGAATTAAAAAACACAGCCCTTAAGGAACAAGAAACTGATAGATTCAAAAGGCGTACTCTGAAATGTTATTAAAGATGCTACACACACCACCACTAAAATAAGAATTACTATGGAAGGCCTAGTACTCATCCATAATTAACTTCACATGTCTTCTTCACAAGTGCATGGATTATAAAATTCTGTAGAGTAACCTTCTTATCTTTGAATTTCCTGGCTTTTCTTACTTTGTTTAGACACTATTGTAGCAGAAAAGAGGACTGGTTGAAGGGGGGAGGGCTAGTTTGCACACTTCTGAATATTTGAGCTGTGTTTAATCATTCTCATGTGTGAAATCTTTTATTAAAAAAAAAAAATCAGTTTATCTGATACTTACTGCTCTTTAGTACAGCACAGCTTGGTAGCACTAGGTACGTCTTGTTGAAAGTATGTCCATAAATATGTCCCTTGCAGCACAGAACAGCTTGTTAACTTGGCAATCCTCAGCAATTTGCTTTGAAAAGTTTGCCTCAGTTTTGATAGTCCAAATGTAGGGCAAAAACTCAGAGTAACTTTTTAGCTAATTTTATCAATTGACACTTTCCTCCCGGTTTTAACTGCCTGCTTACTAGAATGAGGACTGCAGTGCTTCTTCCTCCTCATTCAACAAGCTTTTTTGCAAGGGTGGTTTTTTTTATTTTTAATGGGCTGGGACTACCAATTTTGTGTTTTCCTAAAGTATAATCTGAAAAAAGAAAGAGTCCATTATGGTGAGGAAATACTACTCTATCACCTTAACCGTATGTACATCCTGTGCCGCTATTATATAGGAGATGTTATTACTATGAATTTGCAGTGCTTTCAATTGAGAGAACTACAAGAGGACAAATGTTATCTGTTCCTATGTTGCAGGCAGAATAAATGGTGTACAGAGAGGATAACTAAATTGACCAGTGCCCAAAGGCTACAAAGGTTCAGGAGCCTCAAGAAAGGAACTGATTTCTGCATGTCCTCTGCTGTTGAAAATTTCTAAACTCCTTTTTCATTCTAGTAACACTTTTGGCTAGCTTTGTTGGACATCCTTTTAATGGGAGAATGGTGTAGGATGCCTGCACTAGGATGGCTTATGGGAGAAACCCTGAAGTGAAAACTCTTGAGTCTGTGTTCTAATTTAACCACATGAGAACTGTGATTGGAGATACTTCAAAGTGGGTTACGATGGTTAACTAAGTGAAAGATAATATCCCTTTGCCATTACTGTCTAGTAGATCTCATTACTCCTCTGGGCATGCTCCTTAGAATAAATTAAAAGGATCCACTGAGAACCATTTTGCCTTGGGTTTTTTTTTTAATGATTGCCAAAAGCCATTTGCTAGAATAGTACAGAATGTTTACAGATGCCTTAGGAAGAAAACAGCAGAATGTGGAACTAATTGTGTTTATTCAAGATAATTATGAAACGCAAATGACCATTACTTACAACAAGTCCCCTGATAGCTAGAGTTTGACTCATGGGGCCAGGATCAAACTCGGTAAAGAAAGGCCTTAACGTTAAGTTATACTGTCCATATGGACACCACATATCAGCATTATTGCTCACCCCTCAGTGCTCTTATAGCCAACTAGTGTTCAGCACAGAAGAACCACAGCTGCTAACTTTGAAGAGGAAAGGCAGGTGGAAACGAGGAGTGCTTCAGAAGAAAGATCTTGCTGGGGTGAGAAGCTCTGAGAAATGCAACCATAGACTTTTCTGGCAATTAAAGTGGAAGTTCTGCTGTAGGAAAATGAACCAGCTTTGCTGCACGAGTGATGGGTGTTTAATCTCATCAGAGAATAGGATGCATAAAGGAAATCTAAAGACCTGACTATTCCACTGTAAAAGAACAATGCTATACAGGCTGCGTCTGTGTTCATCCTAAAATGTTTGCTAAGCTGTCTCTATGTATCCATATAAAACTGGTATGCATATGTCATTCTTGAAGAAGAGGACAAGAGGAATCCAGTGTGGTGCAGTGTTGGAATTGCATAAAGGTAGATAGAGAAGAAAAATAGTGAAAAATTTTGTAGTGAAAACATTAAAGATTGGATTCTATATTAAGGGAGCTAAGTGTAATCTGATTTTCTCATTTTGTATCGGACATTGAAGCGTAGGGTTTTTTTAATTGATCTAGGAGGTTTTCTCTAATTATACTCAAATAGGTCAATATTGTCATCACAGTTTCATTTCATTTAATTCGTTCTTGCTGTTGCTGTAGTTGAATATTTTTTTTGCTTTGGACAAATTTAGACTACCAAAAAATGTAATAACATGTGGTTCTCGTGCAAAGAGGTCATTTATATCCTTAACAGTGTGAAAACATGATGCAGGCTGTACTGCTTTTGCTGATTTCATTTTCTGGCAACATACACAAAATCCAAAGCTCAGTAATGTCCAAAGGAAAAACCAACAAGTTCTTTATTGACTTTGGATCTTGTTTGACCATCTGGATGAGGACACACCTTGATAAAATCCTGGCCCTTAAATCATTGTGAGTGTTGGTTCAATGGTCACTTAACATACCATGCATGTAACTTATGTTAAATGTTATAAATCAGCACTCTGTGTAGATTTAAAAATTCCAGGAAAAGGGATGAGTCTTAAAACTGGCATGCTAATACAGAATTGTTGATGAGGGTTGAAACCCACCAGCAAATGTTGTGACTGAAAAATGCTGGCAGTTCAAGAGGTCCAGAAATTCTCTCTGCACGCAGGTTGGATCTTAGCAATCTGGGTCCCTGTTAAGTAAGCTCCTGTGTTTCAGCCTTGGTGTTTTTTTCTGGGAAAGAAAATCTCCACTTAGCTCAGTGTCTAATATGGCCAGAAGAAATTGGACCAAGATCTCAAACTAAATCTCAAAAATTTTACAGATGGTTTGTCACACCTCCTGTGGTCTTTCAATTTCTGAGGTAAATAGTAAGTTTACTCATGTCAAGTAATGACATTGTTTTTCTTTCTCCTTTTCCTTATTCTCTTCTCAAGGTCCTGCCAAGACTGCAGGCGGTACCCCCAGGTATGTGCCAGTGCTGGGCAGGAGTCACTTTCCTAGAGTGGGGAGAAAAACAAGAGGGAATGAAACAAGACTTTGTCCACCTTGGGGAGCAGGTGCAGGCACTATTCAGTTGTTTGGGGCATGTCTGTGGGAAACTGTCAGGAGACCTGGCTCCAGCAGAGAGGTCCAGTTGCTGCTGGTGTCCAGGTAAGTGCCCCGGGAGGGTCCCCTCCACCTTCTACTGTGTGCAAGGCAGAACTAGACACTTGTCTGTGGAGAATGAATAAGAAAAGCAGGTTGTTTCAGGTGGACCTGAAATGATTTCTGGTACCAGGTGGAATTTGGTAACTCCTTTTTCTTGTTTGGAAGAGGCGAGAGGTTAGAAGATTTCAGAAAACTGTCACTGTAACATTTTTGCTTTGACTTTTATTTTTCATATAATGGATGATGTAGCTGTAGAGAAGGGAAAATTATTTTAAAAGGATTGAGGAACCTCAGAATGAAATGAAACATATAACTGTCAAGCCAAAAGCCTCAGCAGGACTTGAAAAAATTTCCATGGGTTTTCATTTAATAGTTTTAAACAATGTTTTACTTAGACCCAGACCTACTTTATCTCATTGACTTTTCAGCCAGCTCAGACTGGACTGTCATTCCCTCCCAGAGACAGCCCTTTCACCCACAGCACTGGGCTGTGCTGAATTCCCAGGTTTCCCCAAACCATATTTTTAGCCAGAAGGAAGCCCTACCTCAGTCCTGTGGGGATGTTATTTTCTTCTACCACTACACTTAATGATACAGGTACAAGGGATATGGGAAGGCAAAAAGGTAGAAAAGAATGGAGCAAATAGCATCCTGGGGTGAGCAGTTTATACTAGCAAGTGGTCCTTGAATCTCTTGTCCAGTGTGTATGGGCAAGGAAAAGAGTGGGAATTAATTTTATGGGAGCTGCAAAATAATAATGATAATGCAAAAAAATAGCAAACATTTCTCTTTTTTGGGGGGTGGGGAGGTTGTCCAAATCTCCCCATCAATACACAGGACCTCTTAGCAAAGGAAAGCAAAAGGACGGCCTGATGAATTTGATGTCTAAGCCCACATTTGAGTGAACTGCCTTCTCAGAGGTCAAACAGCTTCCAGCGATGCCAGTGAACTGGGCAGTACCAGAGAGAAGGACCTCTGCCTGCCTTCCCTTCTTTGATGGCTGAAACCCATAAGGGTTAATGAAGTGCCCGCCAGCCGCCAGGCCTCAGTAACCACCCTGATCTCTCAGCCGCCAGCTGATCCCCCCACCAAGCCGCTGAGGTGAGAGTTCACTGACAGAGGTGGTTGAGGTTAAAGATAATAAGAGTCCAAGCATCCATAGGGAGTTCAGCTCATGTACAAAGTCATAATTACATAAGCCATTAGCATTGTCCGGGTGAAAAGAAATCGCTGCAAGCAGGGCTAGGAAACATTTGCAAAGACAGGCTTAAGAAGCAAGGATGGAAAATATCAGACTTTCTCCAGTGGATGCACCGTGGCTTTAGCTAGGCTATAAAGCAAGGATTGTTTGGTTATTCAAGTAGAAATCTGTTAAATGGATAACCTTGTTGCAAAAAATTTTAATTTTTTTAGCAGGTCTGTTCTTTCAACAGGTATTGATTCCAGCAGCCTCTGCTATTTTTATCGGATGCAATTCAGAGGCACAGAAAATGCCACTGAGGATTTAAACCCCCCATAAGCTGCACAGAGGCAGTGTTTGTAATACACTGTTTGCTGCCTTCACAAGCTGGACAAACCTCATGCATTATGGGCCAAATTATGCCCTTGGATGAGTACGCCTGATTCCCACTGCTGTCAATGTGTCTGTCATAGAAATCTGTGGGAGCCCAGCTCGTGCATCCAAAGAGGAAGCTGGCCTAAAATCTATTGTGCTCAAATTCCTTGTTACTTAGATATTTCTCATGTCTGCCTGACTCACTCTTTCGTTTGTTGATGTAAAATAAACACATTTAAAGATACTCTTTAAAAAAAAGTGTCTGGTATTCCAATGATTTGATTTGCTTGTGTGGGTGACTATAATTAAAGGATGTTCTTTATCCAAGGTTTCCTTGAAAAGTCACTATATAGATGGTTTTATAGAAATCTAGTCTTTTGAGTTTTGGACAGGCTGATGAGCCCTACAAACAAACGTTTGTTTGTGAGCAAACAAAAAAAAAGTGAGCAAACGTCATTTCACCCCAAATTTTACCCTGCCAATCCGTGGTTGTCCATCAGTGGTGCCCTTCCCAAAGAGAATGCCTTAAAAGAGCCATTCAGGAAACATCCTAATGCCTCTGTGATGAAAGAGCATCCCTCCTCTTCACTCAGGTAGCTTGTCTGGCAGTCAAGGATGGTGTGGATGAGATAATTTGCAAGTATGAAATGCCAGGAAAAGCCAGTTTTGGGGTGGGTGGCCCCCATGAAACTAAGGCTGAATATACCTTGTGTATCCCTCATGGGTACATTTGTGGGGAATGTGGACCTGAGGACTCAGGGATGACAGCAGGAAGGACAGCGTTAAGGGGCAGCTCCTCTGGAGGTATTCCCAGTGGCCCCTCTGAACATTGCCTGGTGTCCTGGCCACTTCCTTGGGCTGGATACCAGGTTCAAGATTTACTCCTCTCTGCATGATTGCTTTGAATTTATTTTATTCCTATGCAGCTAGTTGGAGTGGTAAATTTATACATGCATTCAGCATTGTCATAGTCATATCTTGCCTGAGGGCATATTGATCCTTGTTACCATATTGACTTGATGCTTTTACATCTGCCAGCAATAGGTCTACACATTTTTTTCTACAAAGATTGCACATTTTCCTTCCCCTGCCCCAAATCTCCTTCCACGCAGTCTCTTTTTATTAAGGTAATACACTTTTTTCCCCCTTCTTTTTTCTTTTTTTTTTAAACTGCAGCTTTTTAAAGTGTCAGTGTTTGCTCAGGTAAAGGCTGTGTAATGATTTCTGACTAATGAATAGGAAGGCTAAAGCAAGCCGTTGAAAATTAACTGGAAGCAGAACTTCCTTTCTAAATTATGAATACACAGAAAGCATATTTTGTATTTGCTTTCCAAAGTGAAAGAAACAGAGCAAAAGGAAGTTACCTGCTTTTTTATAGTTAAATCACTGAAGAATAGGGGAACAGCAGCAAGCTGGTCCTCAGTGACTGATAAGCTTGCAACAAAACTGCCATCACAAGCAATTTCTTATTTTCATTCAGGTTCTCCATACAATTTCAACTATAAAGGTCACTAACCAAAAGCAGATGCTAAAGTGGATCCAAAAGAGTTTTTGCTTAACTTTTAGCATTTACTTAACTGATTACTAGTTACAAATCTGACACACAGCAGACATAACAGTGCTCTCAAGGAGATTAAAGGATTAGTCACTCACTAGCTTAATCAGATTAATCAGAGATTTTGAACACAATATATAATTCTATCCGCAAAGGGGATACATGATAGCCACATGCTGGCCTAATTTGGGAAGGGATACTAGGGATGGATAGACCCAGACAAAAGAGGGCAGAAAAAATTGGTAGTCTTCTCAAGGATTTTTCTATGTACTGCACTTGTAATAACACTTAGAGACCTTCTATTTTCTAGTGGAATTACGAATTCACAAAATATAACACCAACACCAACCAGTAGCCTACGCAAAACTATAAGATGACTAGCATAATGTCCTGATATAAGCTTGTGATATTGGTATACAGAAAACATATGTGTGTGTTTTTCCTAGTTGAATTTCATATTTGAAAACTTGTTTTTAATTTGTGGGGAGAAATTTTTGGTGGGTTGGTTTGGGTTTTGTTTCTTCTGATGCCACAGCATCCAAGATCTGTAGCATAAAAGTGTGATGAAGGACTGTGTGAAATATTAAATGCTTTGTAACAAAATTGGAAGATGCTATTTGATACATTGTTATTCTGAAGTATGAAAAAAATGAAAAATATTTACTGTCATCTGTGAGTTCTGCCAAAGCTAGAATGTAAACTTGGGTTTACCTGTGAAGAAATAGAGTATTTTTTTAAGAAAACATGCATTTCTTTTCCCCATGATTTGAATAATAGGAAAAGTGAGGCAGAATCTCATAATATTGGAACTTTTTCCCATAGTAGAAGTTACTTAACAACTGTAGTTGTTAATTTCTACCAGTAGTTAATAAAAATAAATCACAGACAACATTGATATGAGCCCTGATTTCACATGTAAAGAAAAAGAGTAAGGAAAAATCAGCGTTCAACGCAACTGATGCTATCTTAATCTATCACCTTCTTTTCAAAAAAAACCCCACCAGAATATTTTAATCTTTCTTAATGCATTTTTTACATTTGCCTGTTTTTTTCTAGTTCTGGGACAGTGACCTTAACAAGTTCCCTTAGCATTTTGGAAGGTGTCATTTTTGTGTCTGAATCATATCTCCCTGACATCCAGACTTCAGAAAAGAAGCAATTTTAAGAAAGAAACAAACAAATTAATCTCCATGTGCTTCAGGAAAGACACTATTGTTGGAAGTAGTCCAGGTTTTCACTCTGAAGGATGCTCTGTGCTTGGCAAAGCCCAGAAATGTGTGTCTGCAATGGTTCTTCTGCTAAGATTTTAAGATTTAGTGACTACAGTTCTGTAAAGGAGGAACTGGGGCTTAATGGAAACACAGTGGCTAACGAGGAAAAACCATGCTACCAGCAATTAAGTGTTTGTTATGCAGAAACTGCAAAAGGAAACTGAACTCTCTGAGAAGAGCACCCAAACTGTGCAATCTGGCAGCCCGTACCCAGGGTTACACGTGTGGTACATGTATCAAACGAGTCGAGGTGAGCTTCTGTGCTACATGCAGGCTCCCAATGTTCCTTCTCTCTCGGCAAAGTGTGATCCTCCAACAAACCTATTTACAGCAGTCTGCCCATACGCTCAGCGCCTCTCTGGCGGCTGCCCTGTTCCCTCTCCCAGGCGGTCCCAGCCCCAGTGATACTCCCTGCAGCCGGCTCTTCTTTCCCCAGCCACAGCAGCCAGATTTCAGCCACACGACCCATGGTAACCAGCATCCCATCACGGCTCTCCGACAGGAGAAACACAGACACAAACACAAAGCTGCCTTTGGAAAAACAGCAATAGCGTGCTCAGGCTTTGCTTAAAAGAAAGAATGTGCTGAATTAAAAATGTGCCAAGAACAACCAGGATGGCATCGCTTTATTTTCACAAAGAAGTCTCTCCTAATTGCACATTAACTGTCTTTTCGCGAACAAACTTGTTTCCACCTAATGCTGACAGTCACAGGAGCCCGAGTGTATGTGTGTGGCGGGAGGGGGAGGATGAGGGGGGGACTGCTTTGTGGCAGTGTCTGTACGTCTCGTGCCTGTGCTGATGGAATTATTGTTTATTTTTTTAATTTTCAGAGGTAGGTTGATGACAGCTGAAGAAGACTGTATTTGCTGAAGAGCAGCATGATGGTAGAGAGGAGCGGAGCTCCTGAGGGAGATCTAATGGTGCCTCTCCTTCCTGCGCAGAGATAAAGACTTATAATAAGCGTGTATGTTCACCATCTGGCTCTGTGCATGTGGTCCTTATGGAGGCGAAAGCAGCACAATCTGTAAATGATCAGGAGCCATCGCACTCTCTCCAGAGAATCCACGATGCAATCAAGGTGACAGATGGCATGGCCGCTGCTGTGGCCTCATGGAGAAGATCAAAATCACCTTCAATAAACTCTGACTGAAATGGGCATGAGCACCTCAAAAAAGTCAGTTTGTCAGTCAAACTGCGACAGCAAGCTGCATTGGGGAAACATAGCGGCCAGCTCTCTGTTTTCAATCGTTTCCGTCTGACTGAGCCTGAACTATGATCTTTCTCAAATTGTCCTTTCTGTTTAGCTGAAGCAGGCCAGCAAATTGCCAGATTCATAGCTTTATTGAAGGAAATTGAAAACATGATGTCCTCAATTCAAGGGACAAACAGCTGGCAGGTGCTTGGACACCCAAGCACATAAAATGGACCCCTAGTCTTTTGGACAAGTTTGTCCAACTTTTGTCAGAATAAATATAGATATATAATAAAATAGATCTAATAAAATTCCAATTGAGGCAGGGTTTATCAGACATTAGCTGACAGTGATTATATGGCTGCAAATGAACCTCGCGCTATGTATTAAATGCTGGGTTTTCTCATGTGTGCTAAAAATGCCACATCTACAGCTAATTATAGTGATTTTTGTTTCCCCGTGTTTGCATGAACATCTTAGTATAACCCTTTTGCCACAGCTGCTCATCAAATATAAACATTAAGGGCCTGATCCTGCAAGGCTCCCAACACCTCTGACAAGGTGCCTCAGCACTTTACAGGATCAGCCTGACGCTCCAAAGCATTCAGCTGCTCCTGGTAACCTGGCCTCTGTACATCCATCACTCCACCAGCAGCCCCAGACATCAAAGTCCCACCCTTGTGCAGATGGGGAAGGTATCTACCAGGCATTTGCAACTCTACGAGTACCCAAGGAGAAGGTGAGCTTCCTTGAATGCAGTCTTGAAGAAACATATCCATTCCTTTCCCTCCCCGCCCCAAATCTCTTTACTTTCTGTGCTTATTATCCTGAGCTTAATCAGGTCCCTTTTTTTAAGGGAAGTTGAAGTAATGTTCTTGTCACTGTTTTCAAGCTTGCACATGAGGGCTTCCAGGCTGAAGCCCTATAGCCAGGCTGAAGCAAGAAGGACACTCTGTAAACTGACAGAGTAAGAGAAGGGCAGCCTTCCTCCTGCCCACGGGATCCTGCCCCGAGATCTTCCCGGGGCCCAACATGGGTCTGCTTTAGTACAAGTGGATCGACGGCTGCGTCCCTGCTCCGTGTGGCAGATGGTCACTGTCTTTCTCAGTTTGCTTGCTTGCGTGTTTGGTTTTCTACCACCACATTTTCAAACATCCTTGTCGCCCTTAGCCTTTCCAGCTACTCGTTTTTTTAGCTTCGTTACTCAAGAAATACTCTAGAAAGTCCTTTGGCCTGGTTCAAAGGATGTTAATATCAGTGAGACTTTTCATTGACTTCACTGGGTTTGCATGAGACGTCAGCACTGCACATACTCCCCTCTGTGGCAGAGTATTATCAAAGGCAATTTGTGTAACCATTTATTTATTTATTTATCTGTTGGGTGTGGAGCATGGATCGTGTTTTAAACAACAGGTTCCTGTTCCATCTGACTGATTTTCCACATATAGCTGACCATCCTAGCTTGCACGTTTTATGTCTGCAAAATAAATCCATGGGTTGTCTTTGTACTGGCTATCCCTGCTCCTCTCTACCAGTGTGACTCTCTGCACCCATGGGAGAAGAGCTATGATGCCTCTCACCATAACACAGACACCAAGACACTGTGACAGAAGCCGTCCAGTGTAAGCACATCATTCTCACCAGTCAGGATGCCATTTTCCTAGTCTTGCACTCTGGGAGCTGGATAAAAAAGCTGCCAGCATAATCTTGGCTGACCAACCAAGAGGTGTTGCTAGAAGAGTGAGGAGGGAGTTTTAGAGGTAAAAATCCTGAGGGTATCTGCTGTTGCTATAAAAAAGTGTGATTTGGGATTACAAGGTCTTGCACTGCTTTTACTGTAATGTTGTACCAGGGACCACAGTAGACCAGGTACATAAGCAATTTCTCCCAGACCTGAACCTTTTCACAGCTGACTGTGCTATTGGTGTCCGGTTCATCCTCAGGGAAACATCTGACTATTGCAAGGACATTTCCTATGATGCAGTTTCCAAGATAGACCTAATGTAACAGTGTAAAACATTTAAGTATGTTAAATAATATTGTAAGATTGAAGTTCTTGTGTGTACCTTGTAAAAAATCTGAATATCTGACATCTTTATTACGGCAACCAACCTGTGTGGTGAGACACTAAAGTGTTTGGACACTAAGATTTTGTAAATAAAGTATATTTGAAAAACTAATACATTTGCCGCAAGAAGCACCAAACTGAGGTCTCTCTAAACCACGCTAGTTTTGTCTTTGGTCTATCGTCTATTTTATTTGTTGTTTGTTTCTTACATTGATCACAAAGGGAGTAGCAGGGAAGTTTGCTTTGCTCCTTTGGTAAAGAAGGCAAAGTCCAGGATTGGTAATTTGGTTGACAAGCCTCAGCCTATAGCTATGCTGTGGAGAGCCCTCATTGCAGAGAATATTTTCCCCTACTGTGATGTTCAGAAGGTCCCCACAAAGAGTCTATCTGCTGTTGGAGGAGAGGCCTGAATAGGTTCTTCTGTGGGAAGACGAAGGTGAAATCACCTTCTCTCATTATTTTTAGTATAATGATTGGTTTTACTTTTTGTATAGGGGGGACATAACGCATGTCACACAATGCACTGGAAATTTAGATAAGTATCTGCATTAGATCAATGGAAAAAGATCCAGGCCTGATCAATTTTTGCCACTGCATGGCTGAGAAACTGGAGGTCTTTCCCCAATGAAGGGAATCGTCACTTAATGCATAGAAATTTGATGTCATGTATTATGAGGAAGAAAAAAGGATAGGTTTGTAGATAATTGAATGAAGTGAAGGGAAATTTAGGGCCAGAAATGCTTTTGTCCTTGAATGTTCCTTTATTGTATTCCAAATAGGGACTTTGTGTCATGGACCTGTGAATACAAAGACCGGTTTTAAATCTCTACTTCTTGCATGACTGACACTTACAATTCAGTAACATCTTTCAAGACATCCTTTGTGCACATTTATTTCAAAATAATGTATTGAACCTGTAAAATCTTATTAGAATATTTTTGCTGCAATTACACTCCCATATTATGTGATCAACATTTAAGTTGATTGTGCCTTGTTTTAGTATGACCTTATACCACGACAGGATAAAGACAATGACAGCCACTGTCTGAAATTAAATGGCTTCTATACAACGTACTGTGGGTATTTTGTTACGTATTGATGGAGGAGGTAGCTGGTTGAAAAAGGGAAATGTTTTGTTTTTTGGAAGGAAAATACAGAATTTGGAGCCTAGCAACGTTGCCTGGGGAACGTTTAATAATATTGCCATGCCTGCCACATACCGGAGAAATGAACTTCCCAGCTATGCCTAGAAATCCAGGATCAGTCCTTACCCTTCTTTTGTCTGATTGATTGTTTTATCTTTTTGACTCTCATTCTAGTTAAAAAAACATATCACACCAGTCGTCTTTAGAAATAATTTGAAATGGAAAGATATCAGGAGGACGGGGATATCAGCATAGAGCAATGCACTCTCAGGAGCAGAGTCTCAGTTCAGGGCAATTTCCACTCCAGTTCCCTGGACAGCTTTATGGTGAAATGGGATGTTCTACTTCCATGGTTATCACTGCAGCAAAGTCGATGAAATACCCCCTTAAGAGGAGGTCAACAGAGTCCAGTATCAAGAGCAAGAGGTTTCAATGAAGAGGAGGAGAAAATTATAAAAAAGGATTGATTTTGAACAACAATGCCAGTGCTTCACATATATGACTGTCTTTCATCTAATGAAAGTATCTTTGAGAGAATAAAAATAATTCATAAATACATCAGGTATATTTTGCATGTGAACTACCAGGAATTTCTCACATTGCTATGATCCGCTATCGCAAGAAAGAGGGAACAGCTAGCATAATGCCTAACAATTAACTTTAAAATTCCTGGGATATTTTACACAGTCTGAATGGTGGGTATGGTGGGATCAGCATCATGTGCTGAAATATAGAGGAAATGGACTGGCCATTTGGAAGTATTTGGATGTGTGGATTAAGACTGCAAAAGTTGATATGGGCAAAAAAGGGATGTTTTACATTCATTTTTTTCCTTTTGTGCATGTGGACACAGAATTACCATCACAAAAGGGAGGCAGATACATTTGTGTTTGGTATTAAATAGCTACAAACGCTATACCTCTATTTACAAAGGTCTGTTTATACAATGGTCTCAGCCTGATTTCTAATTGTTCATGTATTGTTATTTGAACGTTAAATCTTGTAATTGCTCCTGTGGTAGGAGTGAATTAGTGAACTCAGAATGGTCTATCTAAAATCAGAAACCGGGAGCTGAAAATATTCAGCATGACTGTGGTATATTTTGTGTTATGAATGTACCACAGAGCCCTCAGACCGTTCTGTACTTGTGCAAATATTTTGACAACAGCTGCTACATCTGGGTGGTAGGTAGGGTCTGCTCCTACCTACCTGCAGCTCTACCAGAGCCAAAGAATGGAAGTCTGATAAGGGGAGCTGCATTGCTTTGTATGATAAAAGGTACTTTCTTTGTCTGGCAAACCACTCCTTTTGTATGCACATCAACCAGATGGCCATTTCAGTTTGTCTCCGGCTGTGAATCAGACAATATGGCAGAATTAAGGGAAAAGAAAAACCTTCCCCTCCACCCCTCCTCTCTGTACATAAAATTAGAAATCAACAACCTTTAGGGAGATTTAATTTTAATACTTAATTTCTTTGGCAATTTAGGGAGTTTTGACTTGCTCAGTCAGCTACTGTGCATTACTCTCACTATAGTAGGACTAGCTAGATGCTTAAGGACCATGAGATAGAAAAAAAGGGGGTAAGAGATTAAGTAACAGAAGGAGTGTGAGGCAGTGGTTATTTAAACAAAAAAACACCAAAAAAAAAAAAAAAAAGCAAAGCAATTTTGGTGCTTTGATTTGATACAAACTATGTTTTCCATGCTGATGTTCTCCATCATGCTACACAGACCGTGACTGCAGTTCTCACTCACGTCACATCAAGAAGTCTGTGGTCTTGTAATATTTAAACACAGGAAGTTTTTTGCTGATGGTCTATGATGTTTTATCCTACATTGGAGATCCTTCTGTGAATTTTAGGCAGCCACATTCTTATCCTGCAGACTTTGCAGAGAATTTGGAAAACCAACGTGTTTCAGGACCAGGAGATGAAAGGCGGCTACTCCACCATAGGCAGCTCCCACACAACTGGGGAATGTTACATGCTCTTTATATCTAAAGTTGATGTGATCATGTGGAAAAGAAGAAACAAGGTGAGGAAGGATGGCTAACAGAAATTTCTGTAAAACTAAATCTTCACAAAAGTCTGAAATGTGCAACAGGAGCCCTAAGGACCTCAGGTATTGGACTTCCAAGGTCTTATGAGGTTTACAGAGACCTACTGTACACAGCAAGTAGTTGCTAACATCATTTCACGCCTCCTGACACTATTCATTTGACTTATTTGGCCCAACTCTGTGGAAAAAGATTAACAAGAAGAGACGCAAAGACCCTATGCCAGAAAAAAGCCACAAACCTCTAGTCTTCAGAGGGATCTGGCAGATCTGCATTAAATCCTATATTTCACTGAGGTTAATTTTGCATTTGTCCAGCTTTTCAAGCGTGTACATACTGATTTGGGCACATCTCTCAGTACAGAATTATGCAAGAGTACAGTGATAGTCACATGCGGTTGTGAAAACACACATTCCTCGATGAAGAGAAGAGATTGTTCTTCCTATACAAAGCATGTACCTATATTTTAGCAATTACTAAAACTAAATCCATAGGTTGAGACTTCAGTATGCCTTTTGTTTTCACCTACTAGTAACTAAGGGACTTCAAGTATTTCTTTAATATGTGAAATACTTGCTGTGAGTAGAAGCTGACCCTTGGAGAAACACCCTGTTAAAAAGAAGAGCAGTTGTCCCTTAGGCAGTTTGCAAAAAGCTCAGTTTTAAGGACATGCCAATAGCTGTTCTATAGATATAAGCTTCTAACATCCTCTTGGCTCATAAAAAGTCTCCAAGAATTACCTTGGAAATTTATGTAAAAATTAAAAGATATAAGAGATCCTATGAAATAATGAAACTGGGCACTCTCAGGATTCTCCTTACAGTTGGAAAGAATTCCTGTTGACTTCTATTAAAAGAAAGTTTTGAATCCTCCTCTACACCTTTAGTTAACATCCCTGTAACAGCATCCCAGTGACACTTAACAGTGAGGGTTGCACAGAGGATCACTTTCCCATGCATCCCTTCTTGGCCACTTCCAATTTATGCCAAGAGTGACAACAAGCAATTGTATTTCATGGTTTCCCCCATGTTATATGTATCTGGTTTAAGTTTAATTAAAAAAAACACATGGTATTCCATTCATACATACAAATTTTACCAGAAACTCTGGGAAGAAAACAGCAGTGGAAAATATTTAGGAACTTATCTTTTATGAGTTGAGTGCCACTGTATGTAGGAATAAGGGTTATAACTAACTCAATTTCAGGAGAATTTGGGATGTTTTAAACTTTCATTTATCCTAAGTGTCTTGAAGTTAGATTTCTTGGGGCTGGCTGTTGTTATAGTGAAAGTAAACATAGCAACATGCAAAAAATTAGACATTCTGGAGTTTTTAAATTATTAGTTGCAATTCTTATGTATTAACTTATGTTAAGAAAATGTCCCAGAAGACATTTTACTAATGTTTTACTAATGTTTGAGGGGAGATAGCTTTTGCCCCATACATTTAAGGGTCAGATTGCCATCAGAAAAAAATGAATAAGAGAGAAGAAAAAATTAATTAACATGATTTTACAGGAATAAAAGTTTATTTCAATCCAGAGATGTATGAAAAAGCTCTTCTGGAACTGGAGTTGAACTGTGGAATTTCAGAAACATACTGCCAAATAAATATCACCTGTAACTAAAATAGTCCATGTCTTTTGCTAATGAGGTAAAAATTCTGGAAAAAAAGGTTGCATGAGTGTTAGTTGAGTACTTTTAAAATTAATTTTCTAGGTGGGGAAAGACAAAATGTAGAAGCAGCTAAGATTCAAGTAGTTTATTAACTTTCTTTGCCTCAAGACTTGCATTATGAGATGTAAGCACTTACACTAAAGGGGATTAGTTATCAACATTTGATCCTTGTTTTCAGCTTTACATTAGATATATTTTTCCCTTTAAAAGCTTAATTTTTTATCTGTTCTTTGCTGTGCCTAGGTCAAGTAAGACATCCATTGCAGTCAGAATGCTATGAGATCCTTGAAAAATTAAACCACCTCAGTGCAAATCTGAGATCTGTGGGGATCAACCAATTCTGATGAGGAGTTTGTACATCAGTGTTCCCGTCTGCAGAAATGAGACAGTAACATGTGATTCCTTTGCAAATTATCCCAAGAACTGAAATCTTTGAACATAGTGATGTAGTAACTAGGTTTTGTTATCAGTTAGTAGTGTATTGTTGGGACCAGATGTATTAGAGAAAAGCAGAAGAGATCAAGTGATGTACAATACTGAATGAACTCCCCAAGGGAAATTCCTTCTTTGGAATTCTTTCCATGACATTTTTACCTAAATGTAGCCAAAAAAACCCCCAAACCCAACAGAATGAGTTCCTGAAATGACTCTCATCAAATTGCTTTTTTATCCAAGGAATGATAGAATTAACATGCTATCTGGTACATGGTAACTGGGACAAAGAATACCATTGCCAGCATGATATCTGCATTTTGACAGTCCTGCCATATAGAACTAGACATTGAATGCAAGCACAAGAATCTACATACCCATTTTTATAATTATAATAAAAAGGAGGTTCTGCTTGATCTGCTTGATAATTTAAAAAAAAAGAAACAAGCAATCAGCTATAATGGGTAGGAAGATTTTAGCAAGGCAGCTGTTAATTCTCGACACACTTCCTTTAGCAGGTGATCTGCAATTTTATTCTAAAGTCACTTCAAACCTTTGGAAGAAAATCCCAGTGGTCCAGATAAAAAAGTAATTTTTTGTCTTTGAACTGGCATGCAATTTTTACTTTAACTAAAATTTATAACCTTATATAAACAGATTGCTCAAAATTAATGTCTTCCTACCTTTGTCCGGTTATCTTCTCATGATTTTAAATAATCAGAAATCATAGCTTAAGGTATATGAAGACTTGAGTGTTTTATATGTTGTTATCATTCCTGAGCTTGACTTCCACAGATGTATGTATAGCCTGCAGTGTGTGCATGTGTATATCTATCTATATATCTCCTCTCTCTAATAACTAGTGAGCCTCTGGAGACAAAGCCACCTCTTGTGCAGATCTTAAGTACATGAATAACCTTAAGCACATGACTCATTCCCTTGACTGGGATATCTCATGCATTTAAAGTTACATGTGTGCTAAAGTGCTTTGATGGATCAGGGCCAAAACACATAGGGACTATAGCACTCTGGGGTTAATGATGCTCTTATTGTAAGACTCATTATTCATTTTTTTTTGCATGAATTTTAACAAAGAAAAAGGTTTTTTGATTAGTGGGAAATCTTTAAGGTTTATTTTAATTTGTTTGATTTCATTCCATTGTGCATGGCCCATTTTTATGCCTGTGTTTCCAAGGAAACAGTTGTAAAATGGAATTTGATATGATGTGTTATCAGGTTTCTTGTCAGCAAGTTTCAAGTGATAGTTATGAACTTGACAAATTAAGTTATGAAAAATTATGAGTATTGAGATAGAACTGCACACATAATGTTTGTTTTCATGTGAATTACGCTCTAAGGCTTTCAGTTGGTTGGGGACAGAGAAATTGTTCTGATTGCTGCAAGGAGGTCATGGCATTGATAGCAAGTATACAATACACAATCTATGCCACGCTGAAATCAATATTTGATCCCGGTAGTACAATCTCGTGAGGAACTGCATTGAGTTAAATCAGACTGACTCCTCCATTTTGGAAGTCTTTTACCTTTACTGGACAACTAACAATTAAACGGAAGTGCAATCTAATCGGGACACGTGTCTTACATACCAAAATCCAAGTAGGGGTGATATGTACAATAACCTAAGTGGAGGCAGTACTTTGGAAGGTATTTGAAATCTGTTAATTGCTGTGCAAGCATAAACACAAATGTTTATTCCAAAACATTTGTGCAAATGTAAGTGTTTTAGAGAGCAACAAACTGACTTTTTCCAGTTATTGATCTCATTAAAAAGATGGACAAGAAACTCCAAACCCATGAAGAGGACTCCCTTTCCTGTAGTAGTTTTCCAGTGACACATATTTCTGGAACAGTTCAGTATTCGATGGGAATGGCAATTTTCAAAGTAATCTGTATGGGTCAGTTACTTTGAAGCCTGAGGAGCTAGGTAAGAGCATGAACACGCAGAAAGAACACGCAAATGATATGAAATCCTTGGGTTTGCGGTAAGGAAAATAGAGATTTGTCACTGGAATGTATTCCAATGGAGTGCTCCCTTTCTAATTGAGGAAATTACCAGGCTTAATTTTAATTCAACTAGTATTTGTGTTGCAGATATCTAATAAAAGACATGTCAGGGACCTCAGAACTTTGAATATCATGGTTTCTTTGTCTTTTGTCTGAGCATCGCTGTGAGGTATGCCAGAACCTGAGAAACCCATGTGTGGAGCCTGAAATTTAGTACTTGACATGGTGTGCCTTGAGGTCATGATGTCCCTGTTGACAAGATGTGGGACCACACCAAAGCTCATATCTACTCTCTGGCACTGACACTCACTTTTCTGTGAAACTTGGGGTGCTGGGGAGATCAACTGGGACCACAGATACAGGCATTCCTCCAGTATCAGGATGCAGACAGGATGTGTATTTCAACCCACAAGATCAGAAGTCCTCCTGATTCCCCATATTTAGAGGTCAAATGTGAAACCTTAACAAGTTTGGGGAAGAGGGTGGGTGGTAGTATTTTAATTATAGCCTAAGGAACTGGATCATGCAAGGAACTTTGTTCCAAGCAAGGAGTCAAATCTTTTTTTCTCATCTGTATGTTATTTCCTTAACGTCTGAGCTGATCTCCTCCTAAAATTTATGAAAATAAAAACTATCTAAATGGTTATTACTGAAATCTTCTCATCTTGACATCTTCAGAGCACAGAGAATTATCTCTGTTATTTATTGCTCCCAGGCTTGTAAAATTAGGGGCTAAAACTCCCAAATCCTAGCTTTTTTTTACACACAAGATGGTTACTACCTGCTCCCAATTCAGGGTTCTTATGTTGAACCTTTGCTATGTGTGATCGCAGGGAGATGAATTTCTAAAGTGTTTGGGGCTGCCCAGCAATTTGGCATTTTTTTAAGTTATTGATGAGATGGATCCCTGAAAGAAGGCAGACGAGATGTTATAGTTGAATTAATTTCAAACATGGCCCTGCATGGAGAAATCATCACTACTTGTATAAGTTATATGTGTATACACCCACAAATACGTGTACTTATTATGCATTTTCTGGTTTTCATATATCAATCCTAAAACCAATATATGTCTTTGCATTAACCATTTTAAGCAAGTTCATTTAAAATCACAGCAGTTGCACTTGGTGAGACTGGAGTGAAGTGTACACTCATTTGTAGAAGCAAGGCATTTCATTAAAAATGTTGCATGATTGTAGCTATATTTGTCTTAGCCTTTTCCCTTTAGTAACAGTTTAAAAGAAGGAAAAGGAAAACAATTCATCTTGAAGACAATTGAACCTGACACAAAAGACCGTAAAAGCTTGAAAGATGGTCTAATGTGGAAATACATATTTCAACAATTTGTAAATTGTGCATTATATACGCAATGAATAATTGTGGTCTGTTTACTAAATATGAATGCAGACAATAGTTAATGTCCTATCATGTCAGTCCACGTGACAGACACATTATATTTTTGATACAAAAGTGCACATTGAAGAAACAGTACCAAAGAAATAGTTGCTACTGTTCAAGCATTAACAGAAGAGATGTTTTTTAGAGGCTGAAAGAAGTCTCATTTTAAGGCAACTCAAAACTTTTAAGACTTCATTCGCTGAATGTGTATTATAAGAGTACAAAATGCATCCACATACGATATGTTGTTATCTTGTCTGTCTCTTTTTCTAATTCCATCTTTTGGTGTCATTTAAAAATGGCTAGGGGAGTGTTTTGAAGGCTTGGAAGAAGAAGAAGAAGAAGAAGAAGAAGAAGAAGAAGAAGAAGAAGAAGAAGAAGAAGAAGAAGAAGAAGAGGAAGAAGAAATCTGCTTTCATTTCCAAGACAAGCCTTGCTATGAAGTCTTGGGAATCAGTTTGGGCGAGTTGCTGCAAAACCTTTGAAAAAATGGGAATACACAGGCTACAACAGCACTATTTAAAATATAAAATTTACTTTGTGTGTGTGTGTGTGCGCGTGTGTGTGCGCGCAGGCAAACATGGCATTCAGGAGAGTGAAATGAAATGAGCCAGAAACTTCTCACATTTTCCTGGCATCTGTGGCGTGTCGCCATATGAGAACCATATGACTGCTGGCAGATTGGCATGTCAGCTCAAGCATGTACAACTTGACCTCACTGAGCTCTGTGTTTATCAGTTTATAACAGGAATATTGATACAATTTTAGCTGCAGTCTTTCTGTGCAAGGACACTTCATCCTTTCACAGTCCTAATTCTCCTTTGCTAAAATGACAGCACCTTGTTTTTGAAGTTGCTTTTCCACTTGGGGGGAAAAAAAAAGCAAAGGCGGCAGAAGACAGCAGAAAGCTGTTCTGATTGCCAGAATGATGTTTCATTCATTGTTTTGTTAACTGTGAAGTCCTTAGTGGAGTTTGTCATGGGATTGCCTGGCTGACTTACGCTGTCTTTGTGCTTGAAAACCACAGCAGTACTAAAGACAGAGGTGGAGACAAAAATCTGGATTGTTGTTAAAGCTGAAAGTCAGTGCTGAAGTATATCTGCACAGAGCAGATTATTGTCCCAATGTTTATTCATTCAGAAGGATGGTGAAAGAATAATACATAAAAATGTGGCTGGGCAGTCTTTCACCCCAAGTTCGCTTTAGCTGTCCTGGTCTCCAAATGAGAGGAATGCAAGCATATATGTAGTTGCCATAACTCATATATATGCAGTTAAATATCAGAATGGGGGACATGATATAAAATATGAGACAAATAGCTCTCCATCAAGAATGAGAAACTGGATAGAAGTGTAATCATAAATCTGAGTTTGCTTCGAAAAAAATCAGACGTCACACAAACTTGTCTGGCTGTTTATGGCTGGCTGAGAGTTGATAGCAGTGAAGTGATATGGGTACAGCCTGACCATGATCTGGGTTGCAGATAGAAATAAAGAGCATAGAGAGTACTTCTGACCATACAATTTAATTTAAACTGCCTTCGTCACCATCATTTCCCTGAAGAATAAGAGTATATCTCCGATCCTCAAGCACTTAAACATACACTTACATTATGACTTGTTCCACTTAACAGTGTGGAAAGATGTTGTAATGAACATGCATCGCTTCACATTAGCATCTGCAACTGCACTCACACTGTCTTTCAGAAATAAAGTTATTCATATCTGCTCAAGCTTCCTTGAAGGTTAAGCTTTAAAGTGCTGTGATTGTCTAATTTTCTCTATACTGGCAACTTAATTAGTATTTCATCAGGGCAGATTCTAGGGCTGAAGTTAAAACTTTCTCGCCCACTGTCTTGACCAAAAACATGATAAAGACACCACTATCATGAGTGGGTCCTTTTTAAGGACTGGCATGAAGGGTATGTGGAAAAGCAGCCAAGAACAGAGGCAGGTAATGAAATAAATAATATTCTGAAGACAAAAAAAGAAAATGAGACCAATTTAAAAAAAAAAAAACCAACCCAAAGAAGTGAAAAGAAAACGAGATTTAGAATTTTAGTTCCCTCACCCAGAGACAGACTGTGGGAGACTATGGGATACACAGAAACATTCTGCCATGTACAAATATGTAACTCTGTATAACTCAGATGATATACATCTGTATGTATATCGTCTGTAGTGGTCAAAATTGCCATTTATAATGCCCCTGAGGGAATTTATCAGAATGTCTGTAATTATTGGGTGCATTTTCAAGGATTTTATTCAACAGTCTTTTCACACTGATGGACTGGAGGAAAGAGAAAAATACAAATAAAAAATGGAGGGGAAAATGGCTCTGTTGTGCTGAAAATGGAGAGCTGTTTGCCTCTAGTTTGTTTTGGCAGGTGACAATTGGACAGCAAATCTAATATTGTGTTAATGCCAAATGTTTTTGACTTTACCCACCTGTAACCTCCACACAAGGTATGGAACTAAAAAAATTCAAAGTTTCAGAATCTTTCATGTATGACAAAATCAGATGTAGTTTTCATTATCATTTGTAGTCTGAATGTCTGCTTGAGAACACTTGCCATATCAAATCACTGCAAAAAGATGTCCAGTCTCTGGAAATGAACAATGAGCAACATCTATTTGACAACTGTCTTTTCTGTTGGCCGAGACACACTTTGTCAAAAGCACCAGTATGGATCGATGCTGACATCTAAAGGGGCAAAGTGCATACTCAGACCACTGAAAATCAAATATGACCACAGATTATCATGGATGTGTCAGTTCATGAATTCACACACACATTTGAACTGTTGCACACTCATATCCAGACTTGGGAACCCACTGACATTTACAGGTGGGTTAAACTCTCTCCAGTATTTAAATACGGGTCTGTCATTTTTTCCTTTAGATTTGCAACTACAGTTAGACTTTGTTATCATGTTTATTATACAGATAGGGTTTTTTTAATCATAACAAAAATGCTCTGACAAGTAGTGAGAATTGAAAGTGCACCTGTGGTTCATAAGCCTTTTTAAAGAAGGATAAAACCACTTCTGAGCAATGAGCTGGTCTTAACCAATGGGCTCCAAATAACCAAATTGCATTTGTGTAGTGAGAATGGCATAAATCTGCATAAAACAATGTAAATAGATCTTACAGTAGTTATAGTATAAACGTGACTAAATGGTAGATTTATACATGAACAAGCAAAGCCCCTCATCATTAAATAGTACTTAACATAAATGGACAAGTCAAGCTGTTTGTGCCTTTTTGTTTCTTTCCATAGAAGTGTAGTAGGGGGTGCTTAAGTGTATGATTCAGAAGGAAGGGAAAATCATTTACTGCAGCATGTGGACAGGTTTGAGTGAGAGCAGATTTTCATGCAGGAATGAAATATGAGCCAGGGAAAACACCCCTTTTTGAACACACTCACCAGCCCTGATTACATGGCCCACAGCTGGAGTTAATCCACATTCCTGTTTAATTAAATAGTAGCAGCCATTCTGCTGCATTACATCAAAACGCACAAAGGTGACATGGAGGTGAAACACAAAATGTGATATCTCTCTCTCTTCATTGCTATGGAGAAAAGATATTTATTTCAAATATTTTAATGAAAATCTATTAACTACGCAGGACCAATTCTAGCTGCATGGGCAAATGTAGGTGATAAAGTGATGGTCTTACAAACACACCAAATTTTATTATTGAATAACTGTATCAAATAACCTGCACTATAATTCTCTGTGAGAAAATCCGTCCTACCCTGGGCCAACTTTACCAACCTATTTCTGAAAAGGAGCAATTCAAAAGCTTTTTCATACCTCACAATAAGGAGAAAAACATCAGCTGAAAGATCTCTATAATTGAACAACCAAGATACACTGTCACTGTTCCATTTTACAGCTGGACACTTAGTCCCATGTGCAGGACCTATCCTTCAGCATCTATCTATCTATCTATCTATCTATCTATCTATCTATCTATAACTCTTTCATAGGTGAGAGTTGGAAATATTTCTCAGTCTTTGGGGACTAGCAACTCATCTATAATGCAAGTTGAGTTAGATGTGAAATGTACCATCCAAGGTTAAAGGATAGGATAGAAGTAACCATGTGAGAACTTCCTTACAATCTTAAAATGAATATATATGTTCTACTTATCCCTAGAAGGAAGATCTTTTCTTTATTAATCTGTTCATGTGTGGCACAGGTATCCTGATTTCATTACATGCCAGAGGTGGCCTGATTCAGAGAACACAGATACTTGGGGAAACACAGACTGTGGATATTTCCTTTCGCTGAAAGATACATTTTCCTATCATATCTCATGTAGGGAAATAGTAGGAGTACATGTTATGGGATTATGCATTTTTATAGCATTTTTTGTTAAACATAGAGAGCGTCCTTAGAGAAATAATGACCACGACCTTTGTTTCCTCCTGTCATGAAATAGAAAGGTTGAGTTTGCTTTGTTATTTGACTCAAGACAAGAGCAAAGAAAACTGTTTACTATAGACAGCAAAGAGGTTCTAACTCCTCGAAGAGAAAGACAACTATTCGGTGGGTAAGAAAAAGTTATGGTTAGAGAAGCAACAAACACATGTTGACTCACTCCTTTAAAAAGATTTCTTTCTATACTTTTCCTTAAAAGCATAAAATTAGAGCAATAAAGAAACTTGAATTGCAGGTCAAAGTTAAATGTTGTTTTTGTGTAACCCCTTATTAACTGGTGCAACTCCTTTCACAGATGTCCCTGAGTCAAAACTCAGCAGGATTCAGCAAATGTATAAAACCTTTCTGTGGATATTGAGAACATTCAGTCACACTAAATTAGAATAAACTATTTCTTAACAGTATGAGTATGAAATGCCCTGACTGCTTGCTTATCCTGGCTAGGACATTGCTTCCAGTGCAGGCACATGACTCAATATGGGCTTTTAAACCTTGCTGTGACACATCAGAGACCAATTAGATAGACTCTTGTTCTGATCCGCTGTCATTATTCTTTTTTCTCTTATTATTTTGCTTATCTTTGTTTTAGCATCACCCTTCTCATCACTTAGGCACATTTTGAGCATGTAAAAATATATTATTTATTTCACATAACTTGTCTGCCCCTATGCTGTTGCCTTCTGCTCCTTCTCTGATAGTCTGAACATGGCATCTCTCCTCATAGTCACTCTCTGTGTTTCACTCAACACTTGACACCTTTCAACTCCGTTGGAACAACCCTTAAATCCTCCCTTAAAGACTAAAGTAGTAATTAATTTCCATCTTTCTCCACTCCTTCTTTCCACAAATTTGCTGCTGAGGCAGGCTTGGCAGAGGTGGGAAGAACGATGATACCATCCAGGGTTTCCTGACATCTAGATAAAAGATCAGCATTTCAGAGGAAGAAGAGCACTGCTCTAAATTCTGCTTGACAGATCTGTAAAATCTGGTTTTCAAATCCAGCCTCAAATTTGCCTCTTTTTCTTCTTTGGTTTTGAGACCACCATCCCCTCACAGCTGGAAGAAGGTCCTCAGAGGAGAAGCTTTGCTGCACATCTCCTCTCCCAGGCAGCCCATGGGGGCCAGAGTGCAGCTGGCCTCGGCTTGCACTGCTTTGCAGGTCCAGGCTCCCATTTTGCCCTTCCCCATGGTCCTCATGATGGAGCCACATTGGAAACACTCTTCTGGGCAATGTGGTCTGGGCAGTGCCTACTAGGACACAAACCACAGGTAAATGATGTTGCTCTACAGAATGAAGCATTTTGACCCCAGATGAGCGAGATGTCTTTCCAGCAACATCTCAGCCTGTGCAGTACATTTACTTAATGACATCTAAATAGGCAAGGATTTGCCATCACAGCTGCTTCATCTATGCGCATTTTGTGTGCGTTCCGCACATATATAGGGTATCTGTGGCCAGCCTGGGACTCCCCAGAAACCTTGCTGGGCTCCCATGCTGACAGCATCTCCTATGAGACACAGCAGGGTTTCCTGGCATGGGTCACATCCTTACTGCAGGAATGCAGGAGCAGATAGGGATGCCCCAGACTGGTAAAGCTGCTGTCCTACAGCTCAATCCTGTCTCCCTGGGCTGCTGAGGGAAGCCCAGAGCACCCTATCTGGTTCTTGTTTTCCCAATGCACGTTCATTGTTTTTTTCTCTATATATATACATTTTTGTTTCTTCAGAATGTATTTGCCCTTCTCTATCTCTTTCTCCATCTATCAGTCCTATCTCTTTCCCTTCCTTGAAAGGGCCTTATTTTTCCATCTGTTTGTCTCTTCCTGCACTTTTACAGCTCCTTTTCTGCCCAAATTAGAAAACTTAATTTCTTGATGGAAACAATCCCTAGGGTAAATCCCTTGGCAGAATGGAGTTTCCTCTCCTAGTAGCAATTTCCCTCCTTTCCCCAAATCCAGTTGTAAAACTTACTGGAAACATAAGCCAGAGTAGACTAAAATGAAACGTGGTTTTAATAAAATGTCATTCAGGTTTTGAATGACAGAGTGAGGCTGTGTATTTGATACACTATAAAAAGCCTTAAACACCAGTATATTATGTGAAAAAGTAACTGCTGTTCTTTGTGAAGGTGCCATTTGTC
This sequence comes from Hypotaenidia okinawae, assembly GCA_027925045.1. NCBI lineage: Eukaryota > Metazoa > Chordata > Aves > Gruiformes > Rallidae > Hypotaenidia > Hypotaenidia okinawae. The sequence continues at coordinate 126,473,797 of BSDF01000002.1, read as the reverse complement.
AGCATATGAGGAGGTTATTCAAGTGAATAGATTGACAAACATGAACTAAAGTGTAATGTTTATCAGCTGTCCTGTTTAACTCTAAATAACATAACGGAAGACGGCTCTTCAAAATGAAATGGCCATCAATCAATACACATTGCCATTTTACATGGGAGGTTATATATTGCCCGATGGAAACAATGCACATGTGAGGTGTGCTGCCGGAGGTCACTTCACCAGGCAAAGGAGAGGGGTTGAATCGCACACCTTGGGCAGGCACAGACAAGCACTCTGTCATTTTAATAATGCTCTCATTGCAGAAAGTTTCACCAGTTATGGCCATGATGCTTAATTGCTCTCATTTATCTTCCTAATAAATGATGTCATTGACTTAGAGCTGTTGTACAAATACAGACGGCAAGTCAGTAAGTAAACTTGCTATCTACACCTAACTGATGAGAGCAGGAGAATAAATGGGAGTAAGAAATGCCTCAAAGGCCTTAACAATGTAGACAGATGAAATTTAGGGGAGCCAAACAGATATTTTATTGCCTTTTTTCTCTATTTGTCTGAAATATTCTAAATTTATCGAGGAGCGATAAACTAAAAATACATACAAAGAAACCCCAAATGCTCTGGATGCAGAAGTAAGCCTATACCGTAACGCTTCAGAGTTTGGGGGGTGACAGTTGTCCTTTGGTCCTGCTGCATCTTCACACTGGTGGAGGTAGCTGCAAGGCTGTGCAGTGGATCCCCCACTCTGTGCATAGGGAAAAAAAAAAGGCTCTCAGCTCCCTATTTTCCTTTGTAGCAAGGTTTTATTCTTGCATGAGGTAGAAGATAGTGAAAAAAAGCAAGCAAACAAACCAAAGCAAACAAAAAAGCCCCCCAGAAGGCTTTACTCAAGCTGAGTGAACAAACAGGGAAAAAAATCTTAGCAGTGACTGAGCTTTATCTCCATGGGGTACAAATCACTGCCATTTCCAAGTCTTTATCTCCCTTGCAGAGGTTACCACCTGCTGCACTTACAGCAGGTCTGGATGGTGCTGCCGTATCCTGGTCAGGGGCCGTCAGAACTACTGTGCCCAGGAAGGCTGATCAGTGAGTGCTCAGGAGAGGTGTCCAAAGTGGCCGGGTCTTTGTTTGCTCACTGGCTTCTTTCTCCTGTATTTCTAGAGGAAACTATCTCTAAAAGGAATCTGTTCTGACAGAGCTTGTCTTTTGGAGCCAGTCTACACTTCTCATCTCTGCCCCTTAATGGGGGAAAAGAGGAGAGAGCTGTTAATGTTCTGCTTCCTAGAAATCCTCCTTGCCCACACTCAGGGAATAAATGGTTGGAGTTTGACAATTAAGAAAAGTTGCCTAATCTCTGATAACCTTTGTGCCTACAAGGGCAGAAAGCAGCAGGACTTTACAAGTCTGAGTGCGCTAAAAGTGGTCATGCAAGATGATGAGCGTCTTGGGGTATCCTGTGCTGCTTCATGCAGGAAATTAGGTGATTATTGGAAATAAACTTCCTGGGAATTGTTAGATTCCTCAGCACAGGATAGAAAAGGTGAAAGCTCCTTTAAGAGAAGCGTAAAAAGGGAGTGAGAGAAGCAGAGCGTGAGCCGAGAACAGCCAAGGGGCTTCTGCAGGGCCAGAAGGAGGTAATCGTCTACGTGAGCAAATGAGAGGTAGAGCAGAGGAGGGTCAATGACCCTGCAGCAAAGCCAGGCTCCTCAGCCTGCTCCTTTCTCAGACAAGTTTGCTTCCCTCTGTAAATTCCATTGCTTTCTAAGCGAGGAAAAAAATGATTTTTTAAAACGCTCCCTGTTTCTAGCATGGCTTTAGATTTATTTATTTATTTTTTTTTATGTTTTTTTAAGGTCTTGCACCTCTCTCTGGAGCGCTCAAACTGCCGGTGGGCAGATAGCTTGCCACTGCAGCGCCGAGAGACTTCCTCAGCAGAGTTCACAACTGCGGCTAACAGTTTGGGTGGTTCTACTAAAAATACATTACACCTGGAGATACTTGATGACTCTTTTCCTGGAGCTGATGAAAATTACTGTTACTTTTTTGAAGGGAATTTTCAGGAAGTGTTAAAAATATCTATAATAAGAGGAGTTGGCTTTAAATGTAATATTCACCACAGCTTTGAACTGTTGGTAAATCCAGTTTGCTTCCTACAATTTCCCCACACTTCTTTATGGAAATAACTTCACACAGTTGGAGTCTGTGAGAAAGAAGGTGATACGGGTCATGAAATTATACCAGATTTTAATTTCTACTGTACGAAATTCATAGTGTGCAGGATTTCAAATAGCAGCTAACAAGTTAGATTGTATTCTTAATATAGATTCTCAAACCCTTTTATGATTAGACACTGACTTTTCCTACATGAAAGCACAAAAGATTTATTCTGTGTGGGAAGTTCAAGGCACCCAGATTACAGGGTGTAAAAATAAAGAGAAAAAGGATTTTTCCCCGCCTCCCCCCCTTCTGGAGTCCTTTAAAAATGTTAGAAAAATGTTTCAGGCCATTTAAAAACCAGCGTTCTTCAAAGGTTGGTAATATGATAGAATATTCTAAAAAATTATTGAATGAGACCATGGGGTTTTTTTAATGTCTCTCACTGGTGCTAAAGAAAAATTGTAAATTCACAAATTCAAATTTGTGTTTAAAAATGTTGAACAAAAAGACTTCCATTTGTTTCACAATATATTTAAAGTCTTTTAATTTTCCTAAGTGAATAATCTGGTAAAAAAAATACAACTTTACAGAGTGCTTCAGTTTTGCTGCAGAAATTTGTAAGCATTTCACCCAGGTGCCTGTGGTAGGGACAAGTCTGTGAAGCCCTAGGGATTTGCTAGAACCAGAAGGCTGCAGTAAAAACAGTGTATATATACATGAAAGTCAAGAAACAACTGCACTATCAGAAAGTAGATGAAAATTGAGATACCAAGAATAAACTCAGTAACATGAAAGAAGACTCAACAACTGAGATAAAGGACTTAAAAGAGGGAGGTAGAAAGCTAATGAATTGCATTGGCATAGTGAGAGAAGCATTAAAAGGCTTTAGGAGAAAGACATTAAGAATCAAAAGGAGCAGAAGAAAAGACCATGGAGAAACACTGGTGATAGGACATCAGAAAGCACACCTGCAAGACAATGGGGCTGTTAAAGAAGAGAAATACAGTATAGAGGTAGTGGAGATGGTATGGGATGACGTCTGGAAATGGCTGTGTTAGCCAAGTGCCCATACGTGTTCCACAATGACACAGATTCGTTGATTCCCTCTGGGTGAAAACCTGGCTCGCTTGCAGACCATGGGAGTTTTGCCATTGATTTCACTAGGGCCAGGATTTGCTGGTCTTGGTTTAGTTCCACAAACGTTGTCTGTCTCATTTTAAGTACAGAAAGATGTTTAAAAATTAAGAAGAAAATGAAGTTTGCAGATCATCAATGCCATTGCTTGAAAGATTGAACCAGGGGCACAGAAACCAGTTGGGTAGGCATGCCTGTGCCTAGCAATAAATACACCAGACATTTTTGTTGTACTTATGTATGGCTGTATAATAGGCACAAGGTATATTCTTCTCTCCTCTTTATGTGTTTGGTAAGAAAATTTCCACTAATATGAAATTTCAATAAAAGTTGCAAAAAATAGTTTGTTTTCTTTCTACTCATTGGGTAGAGAACATATAGTAGTAAAGGAGTAAATTTTTAATAACCTGTGAACTAAGCATAGTTTTATGATAAATGAAACATCAAGGTATATCTTAAACTAAAGGAGTCAAGCCCTGATCTTTTGGAACGCAATAGGGTTTCTTAGCTGTGTTGAAGTAGAGTTGCTTTTGATGCCCAACTAAACATCACATGGGAATATTAGCATAACCAAGGAGGATATTATTTGTTTCAAAATACAGATATATTATATACTGAAGGATATAATGCAAATAAAGATGCTTTGGGTGTTATCAGGGTAATGATGTTGAAAAACATTATTCCTGACTGGTAACCTTATCTTTCACACCCTTTGCAAGATATCTAAAATGCCATATTAAGAGAGTTTTTAAAATAAATAATTTCCTCTGCTTCCTGAAGTGAAATGCTTTTCACCAGGGCATAATTTCAGTATAAAAATGAAAATAAACCTTTGCAATTTTTCTGCAAAATTAAGCATTGCTGTCTGAACCACTGAAAGAAATGTATTTACATATTTCAGGCTAAAGATCCTTTGTAAATGTTTAGCTACCACATTCAAGCCTTTCAACACTTCTCCTGAAATCACATTATTCTTATGAAGATACAACAAGAAGTCAAAGAATAAAATGTAAAAAGCTCCACTTCAATAATATGAAGGTTGTGAAATGAGCTGACAGCATCCAGGAAGCTCGAAGTTACGGCTGACAGTCTGTCCTTAACTCCTACTGTGTGAAAAAAGCAAACGTCACTAACGCATGTTGGCTGAGCTGGAGGTTTGAACCCCTCGGTCCATCCCTCCTTCTCTATTTGAGTTCTGGGAGCCCTTGCTTTGAGGTCTGATTTTCAGGCTTGGCTTGGGTGCTGCTGTTAGGAGGCGTGCGTGGCGCTTACACACCCAATAAATCTTTGCTCCAAGAGCTCTGCTTTGTCCAGGCCTGTGTTGGTGTGGCAGCCAGGACACAAGATGTTGGTTACAAACAGCAGTGCCTTTCCTCGGGCTTCGAGGGCTTCAGGAAACATGCAGCAGCTTGTTCTACACTGATTCAGAAAACATTTGCTTTGCCTGCTGTAAGGTACTAGAGATATGCCTTAACAATTGCTGACAGAACCATACCCCCCTCTCTTTCTTCTCTCTAACCCTACCCCCCTCTTTCCTGTTTCTCAATCACCATAAAACCTCATCCCTACAACACCCACGCAACAAAGTGAATTCCACCCATCAGGAATGGATATACATCTTGTTTATCTTAAAGTGGCTTATCTCAAAACATGTATCTCAAGTCCTCTGCACATGTGCCCAGACCCAGGGTCAACTGAAGGACAAAGTATGAGGGGGCTCGAACCTTCTTTAGGGGGCTCAGACTTGCTCAAATTTTTGGGGACTCTCTGGAGACAGCAGTGGGCATATGTCCCACAGCTGGGTGGAAGGTATAGCTGTGCAAAGGACTTATTGACTATGCAATGAGATAACACTGTAAAAAGGCAAAATCAACAAAGACTAAAAGGAACGTTCCCCCACTAGACCTGAAGACAATGACAAGAATGGTTCTCCACCAGACCTGAAGACACTGAAAGGAATGTTCCCCCACCGGATCTGAAGACACCAGACTGATGAGATGCTGCAGATCTGTGGCACCTATTGTACTCTCTCTCTCTCCCCCTGCCTCCCTCTCTTCCACTCTTTTCTCTTTCTTTCCCCCTTCTCTTGCACGCTTGTTGTGGGCCAAATAAAGTGACTTGACACTTGACTCCATTTTGAGTCTTAATTCTGTTGCTGAGAAATGCAAAGACCTGGTCATGACAAGACACCAACCTGGACCTCACTCAGGAGTTAAGCTCAGTGGCCCCCAGCCACCCAGAGTGATCTGAGGTCAGTTTGAATGCAAGGGGGTTTAACCTCTGCCAAATTAGTCTATCTGGTTGTGGATTGGGACACCTGTTTTCTGTCTTTTACCCTCGCTATAGTTGTTGGTCTTTTCTGTAATTCTAACTGGTAATTCTCAATAAAGATAACACTTAACAAACTAACTGCAACCATATTTGTTCAAAACCTCTGGGAAACTCAGAGGTGATCCACAGGTCTGAAGTCTATTCCGTCCTATGATCCAGCTGGTGCCTGTAACTGCGTGGAGAGGACGGAGAACACTTCCTTCCCAAAACCGTTTCTGAGAGTGCTTGGGGAAAAAAACTGCATTTCAATATGTTATGTAGCCAGCTTAAAAGAAGGACAGACTTCCACCCATGCCTTGGGAGTTTAAGAGTGGAAATAAGTTCCCTGAAAACTGAGTAAAACAGCTTTTACTAGTCCACAGCCTAAGAAATCTCTCCTGCACATACAGGAAAGATGGGGAACGACTGTTTGCAAGGGCATGGCACTCCGTGCCATGGATGAGGAGCAATGGTTTTAAACTTGAGCAGGGTAGGTTTAGGCTAGACATTAGGAAGATGTTCTTACTATCAGGATAGTGAGGCACTGGACAAGGTTGCTCAGAGAGGTGTTGAATGACCCATCCCTGGAGATATTCAAGGTCAGGCTTGATGAAGTTCTGAGCAACCTGCTCTAGTTAAAAGTGTCCCTACTAACTGCAGGGGGGTTGGACTAGATGACCTTCAAAGGTCCCTTCCAACCCTACACATTCTATGATTTTGATTCCGGTGGAATAACAATTTGGTGACTCTGATTTCTGAAACCTTCCTGTCTGGTCCTGACAATGTCCTGACAATGAACATGAACTCAAACAACTAGTGGAAGGTGCTAGTAGCAGAAAAATAATAATAATAGTTTGTAAAAAGACCTATCCAACTAACCAACCCCCACACTGGAAGTAGGTATTTAAAAAAATTAGAACATCTGAGATAAAAAGGTGTAGAGAACATGACAGTCTGTCAGTAGAAGTCTGAGGTGATAAAGCCAGCAGTTTGTTGAAATGTAACGGCCTTCTACTAAAATGCTAGGAGAGTAACAAGGCACCCATGCAAAAAAAAAGAAAAAAACAAAGAAAAAAAAAGGCTGAATGAACATTTTAATTAACTCGTGCAATTTTAATTAAAAACATAATGTGTCAGGAAAATGAATAATGCCTTGGGGCAATAAAATAGCTAGATTTTCTGTTCAGTCTTCTGCTTCATATCTTTTGTGGAAGTAGGATATTATTGTTAAAGGGAAAAAACCACCCCTGTCAGCCTCCCAACCCCTCTCCACACACATCCAACTAAGAACACATAACAAAAAACAAAGATGTGGACAAATCGAACGAGATTAAATCAGGATATGGTAAGAGACATTCTATGTGTTGCCACCATGTTGGTTGTAACACAAAAACTTTGACCTACAACTTCAAAGTCCGTGCCTTGTTTTTAATAATATGCACAGAAAATGTGGATACTCATTTCTTTCAAGCAAAAGCTTGAAATGTCTAACTATTATCAGATTTTGATAAAGAACTGATCACCTCCACCCTTCACAGATGAAGAATTTTAAACCACTAGGATTCTGTAGCCTGAGATATCAGAAATCACTCCATTTTTTAAATGGAAAACAAAAAGAAAAACAAAAAGCTTTCCACTCTTGGAAAGGAAAAGGAATAAAATAAACCAAGGGGAACAAAAGTTGAGGAAAGTTAACTTTTCCCCAAATGGAAAATGTGGAACGTCCAAACTGATTTATTTCTTTTCTTTGCCCAGATACCACTCAGCCCTCACTGAAAGAGATTTGAAATTCTAGCAGCTATAGCATAGCCCGGGGCAAAGGCAGGGTCACAAGCACCATCATGTAACACATTTTAAAGGCTGTCAGAGATGTTTCTTCAGTCTCTGTGTCCTCAGCAGTCCCAGAGCCACTGGCTTGCTGCAGGGACCTGCTACCTGGTCATACCTTTTCTGTGGCTCACATCATTTTGACCGTGAATCACATCTAAACTGTGAGAAGGCTGTTTTCCTTAATGCACTCTGAAAGCAGATGAAGCTTTGTGTGCAAACAGTCCTGGGCCACATCCAGTCTGCTGCAGATTTTGCAGAGCTCTGATCACCCATTAGCTTCCCTCGGCTTCAATGGGAAGCACTGACATCCAGGATCTCCTCTAAACAATCCCACTTGTATTTAGGCTTTTAACTTTGAAACACCAGTTACAAGCAAAGTTTGTGGGTCTGATTTTCCTTTTGTTCTTGTAAGTAGAGAAAGACAATGGAGAGGTGTGATGAGAGTGTGACATGCCCATGGGTGTCCAGGAGGAAAGTGATGCCCCCAGATGGTGTAGCATGGGTAGCACCAGAGACCACTCACAGTCACCTGTCTGCTGCACAACTGTGAGCAAACTGGTTTTGGAAGTGGAGGTAAATGGTACTGAACTTGGGCAAACGCTTTGAGAGCAAAGGTTGTTCTTCATCATAAAGTACCCCTGCTAGAAATGAAGTGAAAATCACCACAGGAGATGAATGTAACAAAGCTTACAGCATGCAGGAAGCAAGGAAAGGAGTCAAGTCTAAGCTGATTCCTAATTTCTTAAGCACTATTTACTGTGTCACTCCACCAGTAACCTGAATGTATTTATTGCTGTTTGCTACAAGAAACGCATTGAAGGAATCTATATTTTAGTCCTGTGACAGGCACTGGGTTCTTACTGTCACAACTATTATTGCATCCATGCTGAGTACTTACGCCCTACCCACTGCTAAAATGCTTGAACACTACCTCAGCCCAAGCTCTCCAGTCACAATTAAAACCTGTTTCTGCCTGTAAATACTTGGTTCCTCAGAAGCACAGAAGAGCTTTTACCATGCTTCTGCCAGTTTAATTTAGTGGTTCTGTGTTGTGAAAGCTTCTGCTATTTAGCAGCAGTGAGCAATAAGTTGAGGGTCATGCCCCTGGGCACCTTTAGCAGTGACACCTGGAGGCGCAGAACCCAGTCTCACGCCTTCCTTAAGTCCTGACAAAGCTGTGGCCTTCTTGTGCCATCCACTCCTCCAGTGTCATTGTGAGGCAACGTATCTGCAACCAACACAGAAATGATCACATATTTTCCAGGAAATGATGGAGATTTCAAAAGGAGTATGGGAGATTCAGAAACAAATCAGCTTTTCAAGTGGTTTGCAAAAATAAAACCAGTGAGGTTTTTCACACAGCCCCTAATGTTGAGCTCAAGCACCACAGATGAATCTGCTCTGGCCAGTTTTCTTTTTGCCTGATGCCATATTCATGGATATTCAGACGCAGTACCTTCTCCTGCCCAAGCGGTCCCATAGTTCATGTCCCATGTGATTCATGGACTTCTTTGAACTTAGGGAGAAACTTCTGCTAGCTGCAGACTCTCTGAAACCCCAGTTAGGTGATTAAGTACGTCTCTGCCTTCCTGTGAGGTAGTGAGCCTAGTGCTTGCCCAGTCCACAAAACTGCTGTGAGGATGGATAGGCTACAGGTCCCTCACACCACAGCATGGTGGAGTCACACAGATGCACAGGAGAGACAGAAGTGCTATTGTGTCATATCTACCAGTGTCTCCAGAGAACATATTAATAAAATCTTCTTTTTCCATTTAATTTTGTCTTCCTTGCCCATGTAATTTCCTGTAATTGTGTCATCCCTCCAGCTTTTCCCTGTCAGATGTTTGTTGGGATTTTTTTCCCCCAAAGAACTCCGCACACTTGTTGAAGGGTCATGGGTTATGCAGCAGCGCAAGGGTCCCTCTCAGAATAAATGTTCAAGGACGAGCAGTTACGGTATTTCATGGCAAGTTTGTTTCCTCCCCAGGGCAGGTGGTGATGGCAGGTTCATTGCACAGCCTGGTAGCCACCCTGCAGAAATGTCTTGGCTGCTGTAGCTGCAGTGGTGTCAGCTGCACCCTCAAGCATCATCTCCATCCATGTCGCCAATAAGCCAAGCAAAGTTGTGATTTGTAGTCATCCAGAAAATAGTGGTGGGCTTCCTACAGAAACATGCAGAGTTTAGCAACTTAACAAAGAAATGTGAGGTAACAATCAGCCTACAAACATGAACCTCTGAGGTCTCTGCTTTTACACTGCATGTATATGTCTGCATTCAGGTAAAACTGTAACATTACTGAGAGCAAAGCTGTAATGTCTGTTTTCTAGAGCCTGAGATGAAACCCTAAATTATCACTGTACAGAAAATTTCCTTGCAAGAGATGTCTTCTCAGACCTGCTACTTACCTTTTCCCCTTTCTGTTTCTGTTTCTCATCAAATTACAGTATATCATAAGTAAAAAGTATAATTCCAGGTTGCATGCATTATTGCCCAACAGACATGTTTATAACAATATGCCTGCTATTTATTCTTACTTCTCATAAATAAGCTTGCTTTTGTATGGCAGGAGAGCCCAGAAAAAGAGTTAAATTTATGCAAATTTTGGAGAATATTCCAGTTTAATTCTTATGTTTTTTCTTCCCCCCAGTCATTCATTTGATTCTAAGACTGTCATTCACTGAAGAAATAGTAACACACCGTTTGATTTAGGAGAGCAATCGCAATTCATGTTTCAAATCCTGAATATTCACAATAAGCTGAGACAAATTATTACAGAATTATTCATCAAATTGCTTTGAATAACAAGTAAATGCTGTGGAATTACTGTCTGCACGCAGACACTTCACAAAGGGACAAATATGGTAAAAAGAATCAAATTCTTCGGTGCTAATTAGGGTTTAGGCTGCTATACTCTTGTATCCTTTGAGCAGCAAGTACTTTGTAACCCATGCCATTGATTTCAGTGGGATGATCTGTACTGGTGTGATTGGCAATATAAACATTCAGCCGTGGAAATGCCTGAGCAAAGAAAATAAAAATAATTTGAAAGCTTGACCCAGTGTCTTTGTTTCTGGCCATAGGTTAGAAGGACCTGAAAAAATGTACTTATTCTCATGAGCCAGAAAGAAAATTTCTTGGCTTGCCTCTCAATTTGCAAACTTTCAGCAAGTGTTAAGGAGCTGAAGTTTGTCCACTGAATATTGCATGCCACTCTTGTCATTCCTCTGTACACTTGGCCAGCCTTAGAGGTCTCTGAAAACCATGTCTGTAGGTCATCTGGGATGCCCAATCTGCATCTGTGTGTATAAGGGAGATGATGCTTCTGATGACAGCAGGGTTCTGTCTCCTGGCCGCAGGGATTTGTACAGCCTGAACTAAGCAGGCAGAGGCTCCAGAAGGCTAATGCCAGATACTGCCCAACAGTTATTTTCTCTCAGTGCCTACATACATCACTTTGGTTAAAACTATTAGAACCATTTATTTGTATTTTGCTTAGTAAGGATTTGCCTGCATCAAAACTGGAGCCAAAATTCAGTTGGTCAGATTTGTTTTGGTACAAGTCCACATGGGGACACTGCTGCAATAAATGTGCCTGCTTTTGAGACAGATTGGGACTGAAATTAAAATACTGCTAGTCACAGAGTCAGACTTTTCATGGACTTCTTCAAGAGGTAGAGGTATAATTTATAGTTAAATTAAGTAACTTGTTCCCAAATTCCATATAGACAAGCTATATTATTTTATAGCCCAAATATAAGATCTCATTTCTAAAGGCATTCCATGAGAAGTGATTCTCCAGCACTTTGGAGTACCCAACAATAGGCTTATATGTGCTGGATCACTTCTGCTACCAAGGCTTGACTGGCAATTAGCTGAGACTGTCCTCCTTTCTGTACCTGTGTGGGGACACAACCCACCTTCTTTTGAGCTGCTCAGCACTTGGTGCAATCTCTTACCCCACTTTTTCTGGGCCACATGCCTGAGCAGTAGACAAGAGCATTAAAGCACCCTCTTAACGGGTCTGGTTCTATCCCCCTTCGTAATGGGAACAGCCTGGTACATCTGTGCTTGGACCATTACTTCCTTGTTCCTTCACTACTTGGTAATAATAGTGGTAACTGATCACCTCCTGACAACCCAGTACACCTGTGCCCAAGCCGTGGCCCAACCTGGCAGGAAGTACCAGAATATTTCACTAGATCACTTACAGACAAGTAAATACTGCATACAACATCTATTCTTTTTGAATACTGCACTATCAGTGCTGGAGGTGCATAAATATTTATGTGTTTGCAAGTACATAAACAGTATCTACCATTATTTTGACTAGCATATGTAAGTCATCATTCTTGCCTCAGGGTGTCACAGAACTGGTTTGGGTTGAAAGGGACCTCAAAGATTATCTAGTTCCACCCCTTGTCCATGGGCAGGGACACCCCCCACCCGCAAGACTAGGTTGCTCAAAGCCCCATCAACCCCCCTTAACACTGTCAGGGAGAGGGCAGCCACAGCTTCTCTGGGCAGCCTGTGCTAGGGCCTCACCACCCTCACAGTAAAGAATTTCTTCCTAATGCCTAATCTAAATCTACCCTCTTTCAGTTTAAACCCATCACCCCTTATCCTGTCAATCCACTCCCTGACAAACAGTCCCTCTCCAGCTTTCCTGTAGGCCCTTTCAGGTACTGGAAGGCTGCAGTAAGGTCTCCCTGGAGCCTTCGCTTCTCCCAGCTGAACAAGCTCAAATCTCTCAGAGAGGTGCTCCAGCCCTCTGATTGTCTTTGTGGCCCACCGCTGGGCTTGCTCCAGTATCTTTCCTCTACTGGGGACCCCAGATCTGGATACATCCTTTGTGCTCTGCACTCAACTTTTCCAGAGTACTCAGGTAATTTCATGGGTTGACAATACAGTGTCTCAAAGCTCCATGAGACAAGACATCACACTTACAATTAGTCTTCAGCAAAATGAAAAATAGCAGTCCTACAGGTTCCAGAAACAAGCTCTGCCCATCCCTCTTACATTTTCCTGTACAACAGATAAACGTTGTGGAAAAAACCCAACAACCAACCTTTTAAAAAATTTAGAGGATTGAGGTTTGCATCTACCAGTAAATGTCCTCTGTTGCAGATGCAAAGATAATTAATGTAATCTAACACATCTTGAGGTAAACTAATGTGCATACAGATATAAACAACAATTCCAATCTTTTAAAGAGCTCAAATCTGGTGCTTATTAGAACAGTTCATAATCACTCCCATTTCAAGTTCTGCATGAGAATATGCTGTAATGAGGAATTTCAAATCTTCTAATTAGACATGATTTTATAAAACAGACAGATAATTAAAATGGTGAGGGTTACACAGAGAAAGATGAGAAAACACTATAAAACAGACAGAAAGGAAGGAAAAGGGTATAAATAAAGAAAAAATAAACACAAAGCATCACTGATGTATCAAATTTATCCTACAAAATTTGAAGTGTATTGTAGTTTTAGATTTCACAGTGCCAAAAGCTGCTATCAAACATATTTTATGAAGTTACACTAGCATAGGTAGATTCATACTGACAATTTTGTTTGATTACTAAGCCTTGGGGTGGGGTAGGTTGATGTATTTTCTTAAATTGTAGCTCTACAGAACAGGAAATTGTGGTCTATAGACATTGCTGCTAATGCTGATCAAAACACATGGATAATAGTTCTTTACCTGTAGAGCCATCGTAGAGCTATTTACCCCGATTTACATTCAGTGAAAGATGGGAGCATATAAAAAATATTTTCTACATATTTTAAAGAAGGAGAGGCATTTTCTTCTACTAAAAGACAGGAAAGGATAAGAACTTGATTCTACATTGAGCAATTCTTCCTCTTCCACCACACAGTGTGGGTGCCAGGCGGGATGCTGAAGGCTCATTTTTCCCCAGCAAAACACAGAAACCTCTCTGCAGAGTAGTCTGTTTGGGGATGAAGGTCAAAGAAGATGACTAACCCTTCCTAGCAGGATGCATTCATTGCACCTAAAGAAAAGGGTGGTCCTCTTTCAGGCTTTTTAATGCATTTATGAAGATGAGTTCATTTTGCCTTTGTAGTTTTAACAGAGACAGTTTAAAAGGCTGGGGAATGAAACGTTAACTGGGAGACTCATTTTGGTTTGTGTTGTCACTGTACCAGCTGATTTTCCCCAACAGTTCAAGCAATTCCAGATTGTAACAGGGGACGCAACACACTAGCTAGATGCTGAGCAAGCGCCTATCCAAAGAGTCTCTGCATTTCCAAATGCTCCACACCAGTGGGAGAAATTCAAGGAAGTACATATGTTGCTTCTAGTTTCCACAATATTTTGGGTGGGACTGACTAGCCTCATATGTTCCCCTATTTCACCAGCAGATATGTATTGGACTAGGAAACAATTCCACACTATCGATATGAAAGTAATGTGTGAAGCCAAGAATGCTATTACTTAAGATCTTGCCAACTACCCTTGATCAATAGATGAAGGTCAACTCACTTGAACACATATATCTATTTCTGATCAACCAGTTCTAGCTGGATAGCTGGGAAATTGTTTATCAGTTAGGAGCTAATCTGCATATATTAAAAGAGCAATGTTCCTCTTTACTGATAAATAAATATCCATCAACGTTGCAAGTGATAATGTTTATTTTGTGAGGAATTATTCGGTCTTGACTAAAGCTATGAATGATAGCAAAGAGAAGGCAGTTTGAAACTCATCCAAAAGTGAACTTTTTGAGTAAAAGGATCTTCGTAGGATATTTTGATGCACTTGTTCAGCAAAAACTGACCTGTATGTCATAACAGATAAAATCTGCCTTTCTTCTTTCTCTTGCCTTATAAAGCTAAAAAATATACTTTCAAAAAAAGTCTGAAATTTGACTAAAAATAAAACAATAGCTAAACCACAATCTTTTGAGAAAAACTATAAGGACATAGGGGAGAGGGTCCTTTTTTTTTTTCATACTGCAACAGGTAAAAAGTAGAGACATTTTACATTACAATGATTTTACTTTTGACAATGACACTGAATTCCATGAAGCAAAATCACCAGCAACATCATTCCCCATTTGCAAGCTAGCATTGATTTGCCATTGTCCTTTTTCTCTTTTCCTTTTTGCCTATATACTGAAATGGTCTCTCTGACTCCTGGCACTTTCAACTCAATCTCCAATAGGAATAAAGTTCCTACATGTATCTGGTACTGATACTGGCTAAAGTGGAAGCAGTGGCAAAGGCTGTAGTTTTCTGCAGGTGCAGTATCATCCAAAGGGGCAGATCTTGTGGATTGTCTGACTCTGTGTGTGGCTACCACAGTCAACACAGATGGCAGAAGGACCACCATTTTCTGCCCCAGTGTTATTACATCAGGGATGGTCTCTCAGGTCAGCTGCCTTCTTCTGAGGAGGGAAATTAAGGTTTCAAGAAAAAAAAACATGGTTTAAGTTACTCAGCTCTGCTTCTCTGCTTGGCTCTGCAGATGCTGCAGCAGAGAAGGTGGGTGTGTTCACATCCTTGTCGTAAGCCTTTGTCCTGGTTGAGTTGGCTTTGTGTCTTTAGAGTTCATTTGAAGTCACTCCTTTCATGAATGCTAGTGAACAGTGAGACCTGCTCACTCAGAAGTAAGATTAGTTTGAACCAAAGAGACTATACAGATGACAAAGCATGACTTTTAGCAAATAATCAATGATCAAATTATTCTGACAGTTTGGTAATGGGGAAGTTTTGGCTTTGAAGACACAGAGCTGGAAAAAGTAGTACATACATTTATGTTATGTGTTTTTAATCAGAACTGAAATCAGGAAATTTTTCATTTACATAAGATTCATGGCCTTCAGGTTTGTCAAAAGCATTAGAATTTATGGACATTTAAATTCTCAAGGCCCTGAGGTAAAGTGATACTTGGTCTGTCTCAGTAGGCTTTGATATGAAGTAACTCGAGGTGTGGGGGACTAGTTTAACAACATCATACTTCTTTGTGTCATCACAGGTGAATAATCTTGTTTGATTTCTTCATTGGAAAGGTCTTTCTGCCCCAAAGTGCAGAACAGACTTGCACATCACATGTATCTACTTCCTCTCCTTCTTGCTGAGTTTTATCTACATTTTTAGCATTCCAGGCCACTGTTCTGGTGGCTTGCTATTGCAACATGCTTCAGTCTAAAATCAAGACCCTGAGACCAACCTGATAGCCACAGTTACTTCTCCAATTTTTAAAACCAAACATCAGTGTTTTTAATCCCTAGAACCGGGAGATGCCTCACTTGAACAGAGGTCACACGACTTAAATTCTACATCCAGGGCTAACGAATGACAAAATTATCTCAGTGTTGAGAGACACAAATTACTATATCTATGTGCTTAAAACTGATAATAGAAGTTACTTATGGCTGATTACAGATTTCTGACTGCTGGACCAAGGAAGATAACTAGCAAATGGAAGATAGAGAAGGTAATCAAAGATGTGTGACTAACTGCAATTCTCATACTTGTGTGGTTTATTATATTACGTAGCATGTGTTTATTTGGTAGGGAGAGCAGAAAAGTAAAGTATCATCCCTCAGTAAAGCTCTGCCCTGCAATACTTTACTTGAGAATTTCAGTAAGGTTAGTGATACCTAAATGAACTCAGAGATGCCAAGAGCTCATTCACGGCTTGTACTAGACTGTTAAAATAGCATGACCTTTTGATGGGTTTATTTTATTAAGCAAAAAGATGAGTGAATTCTTGTTTCTCCTCACACAAAATCCAAAGATTCGCAAATTAAGCTTTGTTCAAGGTGTAAAATAATTTCAAAAGTATTTTTCGCTTTAGTGAACATCTGATCTGTTCCTGTCAAAATGCATTTTTAAGCTGTCTCTTCCTGCTTTTTCCCAGTAGATAGTTTAAATTGGAGTATGTCCTAAAAGATTTTCACACCACAGGTGGGCTATTGGGAGCTTTAGAAGGTAAGAGGCAATTATTGAATAGCCATTGAGAATGTATCAGCTCCACATGGAGAAGAAGAGGGAAGTAAATATCAAAAAAATCCTCTTATGGAAAAAATACTTAAGTAGAGAGACTGGCAAGGATTATCTAGGAAAGAAAAATATTTTGTCTTGAATATTGAAAGTCATAATTTCACACTGTAACCACAAAGGACCCTGGTTTTTAGCAGAACTGAGAAGCTGGCTTTCACCACTGCTGTAGTCCCGAGTTACAGAGGTGTGAAGTGTTTACTTAAGAAGTGCAGTTCTTCACAAACAACTATGCAAAAACATTCATACCTGTGAGAAAACCCCATTTCCACAAATGCATGAATATATCTAAACCTCCTGGATTATACACACTGATGCAAATGCAATGCAAAGCAAAAAGAAACATTTCCTGGACCAGCCTCTTCCCTCTTGTCTCACCGGGGACTTTGCCCCCATAGATAGAGTCTGATGATGTTCCCTGATGGTTCTCCTCCCATGGGGGACTGCACTGAAACCCAGTGGCAGGAGCTGCTCAGCCTGTGTAGCATTGCAGCATGGCGTGACCCTTCTCCTTACCCAGTGCCATCCACCTTAGGGACATGTTGACTTTCTACAAACTTGCTTCAAAGATGTTTTAACTGCAGGCAAAGACATTCTAAAAGACAAAGACCAGTTCAAGTTTCCGTATGGCCACTGTCCTATTCATGTGTTTGCTTGAGACCTTTGAGAGCAATGACAGCCCAACTGGCCTTGGATTATCCATTCATAGCAACATTTCGCTTCATAATTGAGTTAAACAACTAGTTATTCCTATAGCCAGAAAGCATGAAAGGGATGATAAGGGAAGACTGATTTATGATCACTTGGTATCTGAAAGGTGTAGCATTCTATTTAACAAATAGTATTCCTCTAGATTGGAAAGCATCATAAACACACTGGAAAACCTTCAACCCAGACCCATAAACCACATGTATTTTTTTAGCATTTTCATTTAGCTATCTGTTTTGGATTACATAAATAAAAAAAATGAATTCTGCATTTTCTTTCTAAAATAAATCAATTCTGCTACATTGGAATTACCGATTAGATTGAACATTAGGGAATGTATAAAACTGCATCTTTAACAGACACGGCAACATTTCTCAATGAGAATCAAGCAGTTTGCAGTGACCTTCATGTTGATCAGTGGGGGGTCAGTACTGGCATTAAATCATTTTGATTCACAGATGAGATCAACATATTCATATTTGTTTGCCAAATGTGTATTTTAATTTAAGCTTCCTCTGATTGATGCATGTAATTTATGCTGCTTAGAACTAAGGCGTCATATTTTTCTTTTTTCCTAACTAACCGGGGGAGACTTTCTTGGAAACAGATAAAGGAAAGAGTCCAGTAATTTGTAGCAATGTGACTACAGCCACACATGTTCTAGAATTAATGTTCTTCATTAGGGTGAGGAGTATCAGCTGTATATATACATCAGGATTTTAATTAACTTGGTCCCCACAACAGGACACATGATTCAAACTGTTTTTCCTTTATTCCTTATTAGATAAAAAAAGAAACCCAACCAAAACCCCACAAAACAACGACCCAACATGATGCAGAGTTATAACAGAACACACAAAAAAGCAACCAACCCCATGTGCATGCAACAGTAAGAAAAAAAATCAATGAGTTGCAGTCAAGGTCAAGAATATTTCTCTAAGTCAGAATTAATCATCAGGAGTAACTTGGCACTGACTGCTCACAGCGCCGCGCTCTGAAGGAGAGGTTAGCTCTTCTACCTACCCTGAGTAGCCCAGTCTGACACAAGGATAGCCACTCGTTCATAGGATGGTTTCAACCCTCACATATTTTTGGGATGGACACAATTTCATTTGCAAGCAACTGGTAATTGGCTACAAAAGATGCAACTGCTGAAAAGGAAGAAAGGTTTGAATTCTGAGGTAAGGGTATATTTTGAGGAAAAATTTAATAATCTGTAGCAAAAGGTTTCCAAGGCCTGTAACCTTACCCAGCAAGCCACTTTCCCCATATCTCTAAAATCTCCACTGATATTTTATCACATAAAAAATATTGCCACTGAGAAAAGGAATCCCACACATCAACCCCCAGATGGTTTTGTACGTTAAGGCAGTCACACATGGATCTGGGTATTGGGTTAGGGAAAAGTGGTTCTGACTCAACATAATACAATGGCTGTGTGTACAGGAAGGGATTTACAGGAGTAGATCCACCATGCTGTGACAGACAGGTTGTCCTTTAAGCAAGCACACTGCCTAGGAAAAATGCACCTTATTCTGTGAGTGAGTGGTTCACTTTTCACCTGACCTTTGTGTAACCAAACTGATGACTAGATTTGCAGCCATTTTGGCTGAGGTTTTTGTATTTTGCTGAGCATGAATTATTCATTTTAAAAAAAAACCCTGATGGGTGAACATCCATTGACAGCATTTCTGTGAGTTTGAGCATGGAACTAAAGTCTGGATGAATTTACACATTGTAGTTGAGCAGATAAGTAGGAACTTATGCATGTATGGGATTTCAGTACACAGTTTTCAAGGTGGGCTAAACAGCTGTAGAAAATCTTCTTCCAGAAATAGATGCATCTGACTGGAGACCTTATGCAGCACTGCCATTGCTTTTCAAATCCACACTCTCCCAATTTTTCTGCTGCTTCTTTAAACAGTTCATCATTTAGCTGTGTAAATAAGTTATGAAAATTTTGCTATGAACTTTTTTTTTACCTCTTCACTCTCAGTGAAGTAGGAATTCCAGATGAAAGAAAAAAATACACAGGAGTTTGTAAGATCTATGAGGTCTGAGGTTTGGCTGTTCCTGTGCATTGCCTGCAACAGCGTTGCTACTGTTTGGTAAAGAATGAAAAAACATTGCATTAAACAAAATTAAACAACTTCAGATTATTTTTTTCAGGGGAAGGGCTTCCTCTATTTGTAGAATAAGACATATAGCCTGTGCCTGGTATTATTTTTTAAGGCAAGTATATACATTTCTCCCATTTCTAATAAAATTTCTTATTTTTTTCAAATGCTTAAATGGGCGAAGTGAAAAAGCTAAGAGCTTGAATGAAGGTATAGCACTTACAAAAAATATTTCTGGATATGCAGGTTGAATTTCCTTGTGACTTGACAAAGAATCACAAGAACAGGGGTGATTTGCTTTTGGAGATGTAGGAATGTGCAGCTGAAGCGATCTGGGCTGTACAGACTTCTTGCCACTTTATGTTCTTCTGCTTTCATAATCTTAACCTCTGATCAGCATCCAACAGCACATGAAGCAGCATGACTGACATGTATTTATTCTCTTTTCCTCAGATGTTGAAGCTATAGGATGTTTTTTATTTTTAAAAGTAAAAAGAATGGTGATACATTATATGTATTACGCATTCTATGTCTGTGCCTCCACATACAATGCCCTAGTGTCCTCCACAGAGGACACTTATTGCTGGTCAGAGGCAGCAAAGTTGGTGAAAACTGCCTTGATCTCTGAATGCAAGAAGTTGAATATGATGCTTTTTAAATCCTTGGAGAGCTTTACTGGCCACCGACCAGCTCCAGAGAAGGTTCTCCCTTGCCTGCAAAGACAACTTTTGCCTTCTATAGAAATTGTTATTGTGCTACGATTCCACTGGTACCAACCTCTACCATGGAGTTCACCTAATCTTATATAATTTGTGTAATATTGTGTGTCAGGAGCCAAGGCAAAGTAAGCTGGACTGTTGCACCTTTTATGATTTGTGCAAGACCCCATGTTTGAACACAAATTTCTGCAGTGGTGTGGCCATGATCCTTACCTTTGAAGAGGCCTGCATTGCAACAGTGAGAAACAGTTTATTTAATTAAAGAAATTCAGAAAACATGTACAAAATCTGCATGGCTAATGCAACTTCTGGAGTTGGTCTCAGAATAATTTTTGTCTTATGACACAAATTTAGGCTGGAGTCTGACTTCTGATTATAATGCATCCTACCCCATCTATTTTAGCTAGATGTAATTCAGAGCAACTAATATACTACAATCTTTATGCAATCAAGGGAAGAGGCATATTTCTGGACAGAGGTAGATTTGATGCTAAATGTAGGACAGACTCCCATAGTTCTCAAATAGCAGAAAGTAGAGATGCTGCAGAAATGTGGAGGATTCTAACATGCTGATAAAATATCCTGTAGGTCTTGGCACAGACTCTTAAATGGCATCATCCTGGTAAAATAACACGAGTCTGTGTTTGCTATTTTCCAGTAAGTCTTCTTTATTTTTTTCTAATATCTTAAACTGTCCTGTTAATCAGAGTAATAGAAAAGATGCCTCTTATCAGTCTGGAGCCACTGGAGCCAGCCGATACTTTAAATCTTTGCATTTCTGATAAAATAATCGTATATTTAAAGAACAACAAATTACGCAAATCTATGTTTCACTATGAATCTAGTGATTTAGAAAACTACTTTGGTTTATAAACAGATATATTTTTTTTTAAGATGCAGAATTAGGCACTTTTCTATTATAGCACACTTATTTTCAGTTGGTAATAAGCCACCAAAGCTATTTATTGTAACTATAACACAAACATGTTTGATGCTGATCTGACAAGAGGACAATGTCTTCCTTTTATTCTAGGGGAATAATGTTATTCATTGTTTTGAGGATAAGAAGAAATGTAACTGGGTGGTTATGTCTGCTATATAAAAAATCAATAATTTACAGTAAACCTACAGTACTTCTCTAGGTGTATGAATGGAAGCAGATCTGGCACTCAAAAACCAGATTGCACACCCTCTTTGTTTGTGAAAATCACAGCCTCCAGTTCTAGCCATCATAAAATTGCCTATTATCAAAGCCATTTATCAGCTGATTATTTCCATACCATTATTTCTTATACTGTTCCAGCCACCAATAATATGGGAATGTTGTCAAATATTCCTAAAAAAAAAGAAAAAATGAAAAAAAAGCTCATACTGTCTCTGCAGGTTGATCGGATGAGCTCTCTCTCGTACATCGGAAAGCTGACTACTTTCCAACAACTTGATTTCACAAATGGAAAAACAGCATCTGTTTTCCTGCAGCTCCACATATGGCTCTCACTGTTGCTGTGCGGAGCTGAAGCAGGTAGCCCCCGCGAGCAGGGCCCTCCGGAGCCCCGCGGCCCCCGGGACCGGCCAGCGCAGCTCGACTGTGAGGGACACCGGCTCCCCAGGCAGTTGGAAGCCTGTACTTCATCAGCATATGCAAAGCATCCCTCCCAATGTCAACTTGTGGAGAAAAAAGCTCAAACGTGTATTTAGGGCTCCTGCGCTTGTCTTTTTGGTGTGGCGATTTCAGAATATCGACTCCAAGGCATGATTGCTCAAGGACTTTAGAAAATGTCTAGCTGTCGTCAACGGAGCGTGAGGGGAAGTCAAATAATTTGCAGGCAGAGTGGTGTGTGCATATGACGAAAGGAAACAGAGCATCTATGCTAAAATTAAGATAAAATGCATTTATTTTTTCTCCATGGCACATGAACATTTTTGGCTCTGTAATGCATGCTATCCAGCAGCTCTCCCTGGTCCGTTTGGAGGAGTTTGAAACCAAAGTCACACTAAAATATCCAGGCTTTTTTTTTCCTTTCTTATTTTTTTCCCCCTCTTTTTCATATGTTTTGGTAAGCATGTGTGCTTGTGAAGGTCAAGGGACTGGCAGTGTCAGAAATTGAATTTCTGACTACATCCGCAGCCCAGGTACATTTCAGACAGATGCTCTCATTCTCAGACTGCCCTGCCAATGACCTTAACCCCGATTTGGAAGGACAACTCAATCTACTATAAAGAGGAAAGGTGATTTAGTCTCCAGCCATGCTGGCAGAGTCTTGGACCTCTCTGAACACAGTTTGTCATTTCTGCTGTAACATCAAATCATTTGGTAATGTGAACTATCTCCCACTAGCGATTAAACTGAGAGTAATCACTAGTCTTTCCCTCTAAAATCTGGGTCTGAATAATCCCAGTGATAAAATATTCTTTTTATTATAGAAAGTATTCTCTTTCCATAACAAAATTTAATGCATAACTCTCTTTTTAACCAACCATCTATACCATTGTTTCAGACTTCTTGAAGACCAGACTCAGGAAAAGACTATTTTCTGTGGCCATTTATAGCAGACTACAGAGTGACAATAAAGTCTGATTTGTTCAAAACTATCATTCCTTTCTTCAAACCATTTATCCACATCTTCAATCCCCCCAACTGGCCCCCCAAGCCCTAAAAGCAATTTGGATCAAATCTAACAACCCCGAATAACTAACTAACTAACTGTAGACACTCTGGTGAGGAGGCATCTCAGCTCATAGCATCAAAAAAGCACTGTGATCCAGGAAAGATGCTGACACGTGGCTGCAGCGAGGTGTCTTTAAAAGGCAATAGCACAATCCTGAAAACTGGACGCAGTCTGCCTTTGGGGCAGGAGGAAGATTGAAAAAGCATACGGCTGTAGTCACCACAGGATAGGGATGGCCAGCAGCACCTCAGAAATTACTTCAGAGAGACAGGGCCAGCAGATGGGTCTGGAGAAAATGAAGGTCATCAGGCAAGAGATAAAGAAAGACTGAATACAGAGAGAAATTGGAAGGGAAAGGGAAGACAGAAGCAGAAATGAATAAGAAAATAGAAGAATTAAATCTGGTGGTGAAAGGCTGGATAAGGGGGAAAGATACTGCCAAAAGTGTTATTTAGAAAATCAGACATTTCCTCAGATCCTTTACATATCAGCTGAAGGAAAATAAAGCTCAGCATGCTTTCTTTTGAAGCAGGGAAAGGAAGCATCCCATTACTGAAATCTGTGACAGGGTGCAGCATTATTCCACTCTCCTATGTCGGGAAAGAGCTGCTAGTGCTTAATCAACCAGGGCAAACATCAGACTGAGAGGGAGAGGGAGGGAGAGAAATGCCAGCTCGGCTGCTGTTCTGCAGAATGGTAAAACTCTTTGTTTTCAATAAAGTGGAGAACCCAGATAAACTGAGTCTTACAATGTCTCCATGGCAAAGAAAAATACCCAAACCAAATAAACAGCCAGACTCTTTTGTTGGACTCTTGTGGCCTTAGTCTTGCTCCAGCATATAATGAATTGTGTGTCTGAAGGAAATGGTCTCTGCATGCTCTGCAGACATGGGGAAGATGAAAAGTCTGCTGAAGCCTTGACCCCAGAGGGAGAGAGAAGTTTGGGTTTTAGGGAGGTTCACCCTTTCATCACTAGGAGATGGCATAGTTTTCCTATCATTGCATGAGTATTTGTGTACCTCGTTTCGAAAAATACTGGGACCTGCACTGAAACAAAAAGCACACGAGGGAATCAGAGTCCCTGCCGTGCCCCATGCCTGCCACAGACAGACGGCATGGTAAGCAATCCTCAGGTGTCTGATCTGTGTGGCTGCTGAACCTTCTCGTGTACTGAAAGACTGATACATGGAAAATTAAGTTGGAGTCATTTAATAGCTCTCAATGCACTGTAAGGTAAGGACAGAAATCTAATGCCTTCCAGCAAGCTTGCAGACTAGCACAAATGGTCTTGGTACAGCTGCCCTCAAAGTGCCCAAGTTTCTGCTTGTTTGGTAAGTTCAGTTGTGAATGTAGTAGTTAGAGATATGTTTTTATTTGCCATGTGGTAGAGGTGACAAGGGGAGACCATTACTTCTGTCAGGCTGGTTTATCCACAGATAAAGCTCTTTGGAAAGAAAATATCCAAGTCCTGTCAAATATAACAACTGCTTGTAAGAATAACACTGAAATAACAGGCATTGTAACATATTTAAATTTAAAAAAAAAACCAACCCAATCCTCCTTTTAACACCAAGGTCTGTGTTTTTATATTGAATCTACATAGCACTCCATTTCACTCAGTGAAATGCCACGGATGTATTCAAAATGAAGAGCAAAATTCCTCCCTCACAGAGCAATAAATTTTCCAAGTGTTTGCAGTTTGTTCTTTTCAGATGGATGAAAAAGGAGGGAACCCACCTCAGAAATTATTAGAATACTGTCATAGTATCATTCATCTTGGCAAAAGTTGACTGAGCAGATGATGAAGATCCACTTAACTTGGACTCAATCAAAGGTTTTGCTATTTTCATTTCACAGGCCAGATGTAGCTCATCACCAGTTGGAGCTGATTTCAGAAGAGGTGTTAGAGTTTGCTGGTCCAAGAGAGGATCTGATCCAGACATCAAAGGGAGCCACGAGAGAAGCGTGTGCTCTCCTCCCTGCTTGCAATTGTCTGCGGCGCCGGCTGCTCACTTCTGACAACACCATGCCACCCCACCAAAGCAAGAGCTCCCACGCTCCCCACCTCAACTCTTCCCTCCACGTCCCAACCTACTCTCCTGCCAGCAGCCAGCTAAACTGTGCGGACTTTGTGCCTGTGCAAAAGTGATGAGGAATTGCTAACAAACACAAGCCGGTGTGCTGGGGAAATTAGAAGCCAGCTTCCTGCCCTGTGTTTGTTTGATTCATTCCTCCACGCCCATACACTGAGCAGGGAGGTAGCTATCTCTTCGGTACTTCTCCTTCATGGCTTTTAAGCTTTTTCACTGTGTTGTGGGGAACAAACTCCAAGTTATCTGTGTGGCAACTGTTGCCTGGTCTTTCTGACCCATGCAAGAAGATTTGTTAGTCCAAAATGATCAAAGTGGTTTATCGGTGATGCCTGCAGCACTCAAGATTCACCAACAGCCCAGCAGGATGCAAAAAGTGTGGGAAAATTTTTCTTACCCTCTTATACCCTTTAAAAAAAAAAAAAAGAAAGTGTCTAAACCATTACTGACACCTATTCTCCCCTATTTCTATCATGGATTATAATCAGACTTCAGCATGTCTCTTGAAAATGAAAGCCCTTGCAAGCAGTGATAAAGATACAATGTCAGTTACTGTGGTATTTGTGCAGTACAACTTTGTTTTCCTAGGCTATGATTCAGCCTCACACAGAGTACCCACTCAAGACCCAGACATGACATTATGAACTCCAGAGTCTAACTGGAATTTCTCTGCATTTTACACTTTTCCCTGATGCTTCACACAGGGTGATTTTTCTCTGTCTCATAGGTTTTCTCTTAGTGAGTCATGGGACTCTCTAACAGAGTTTTGTCAGCATTAACAAAACTTTCTATCTGATAATGTTTCTGCTATTTCCAGTCTCTGACTGAATCATAGAATCATAGAATGGTCTGAGTTGGAAGGGACCACAAGGATCATAGAGTTCCAACCCCCTGCCACAAGCAGGGCCGCCAACATCCAGACCTGGATCTACACAAGGTTACCCCATCCAGCCTGGCCTTGAACATCTCCAGGGATGGGGCATCCACCACCTCTCTGGGCAGCCTGTTCCAGCACCTCACCACTCTCTCTGTAAAGGACTTCCCCCTAATATCTAATCTAAACCTTCCCTCCTTTAGCTTTAGTCCATTCCTCCTTGTCCTGCCATTGTCTGCCCTTTTAAAAAGTTGATTCCCATCTTGTTTACATGCTCCCTTGGGGTACTGGCAGGCTGCAATGAGGTCCCCCTGCAGCCTTCTCCAGGCTGAACAAGCCCAGCTCCTTCAGCCTCTCCTCGTAGGGAAAGTGCTCCAGCCCTCTAATCATCCTCGTGGCCCTCCTCTGAACCCTCTCCAACAGCTCTACATCTTTCTTGTATTGGGGCCCCAGATCTGGACACAGTACTCCAGATGGGGCCTCACGAGGGCAGAGTAGAGAGGGACAATCACCTCCCTGTCCCTGCTGGCCACCCCTCTTCTGATGGAGCCCAGGATACCATTGGCCTTCTGAGCTGCAAGAACACACTGCTGGCTTGAATAATCTTACAGTGACTAACCAGCAGAGGAGGAAAACTTTGTAAGGGTGTTGCAATCACACAAACTGGTGAAATAGCTGTTTGGCTTTTCTGGCACATTTCCAACACAGATTTATACTGGGGTCAAAAGCTATAGTCCAGTTGCAGACTTTACAAGGTCAAATCTCTGCTTGGTCATGAAAACAACCTGTATGTTGTTTGCTTGCAGTGTTCCGTTCCAACAAAGACAATTCACCATCTCCAAGTGGGTGAAAGGATGAACCAACTGTTATTCCCCTTGTAACTATATTTTATAGGATATCAGAATAGTAAATATATTTATCAGTGTTAGAAAAGTTGGGCTGTCAGTTCTGTGCTTCTCCTTTCACATTTCTTCATTTTCTTCCTTACCATCATGCCAATGACAGCAACCAATAAAGCATTTTTTTAAGAAAACCAAACAAACAACCACCATTGCCCCAGCAATCACCATTTGGAACATTTTCATAAATGTTCTTTTCAAGACATGCCCCGCTCAATGAAATAGATGCCTGAAATCATGCATACTTCAACGTATTTCCTTTTCACATTCCTTCTGGACGTGTATTTATATGCCAACTCGTCTTCATAAATTTCATACTGGTCTTATAATAGCACAAATTAATGATGCCACTAGAAAAGAACTCAGCTGCTTTCAAAGGAGCAATAATCATGTCAGAGGTGCAGTTGGCATGAAGATGATTGAGTTGCACCTCTTCTCTGAGATATTTTCAGGGATGAATCATCCTTTACATAACATGTAGCAATGGACAAATTTTCCATGTTACTCTGATACTTCATGCCATCACATTTAATTGTGTAACAGTCAATCACTACTGCATAAATTTGCTTCCTCAATGATTTGTTGTAAGACCGTGGTAGATGTGTTTTCGGTAAGCTGATTTGAGATTTTAGGAGACGTGTCTGACACCACGTTAGATTGCAGGAACTGCAGGACAGCAATAGACCTATCTGGAGACAAACTCTTCTTCTGACTTTTTGATGCGAGCTAATTGGAACTCGTCTCTCGAACATTAACTCCTCCATTGTGAACAATTAAAGGGGAAAATGATAGATAATAAAAAGTCACTTTACTGTAAATAAAAGAACCTTATTACACCCTTTGCCTAACAGACTTTTTCATATTCTCATATATCAAAGATCTGCTTTACTGCCAGAGACATTTTTCAGGTTACGCCTTGCATCTCTTTTAAAGAGAAGTTTAGATTAATTATTCATCTAATATTGCAAGCTAAATATGCTCACCAAAAGTCTCATGACTTTCCTATACCAGAGTGGAAGTACAGGATGGCTGATGTGACGCAGACTATTATCAGGCATTCAAACCAGTTTTCTAGAGCATTCGTTGGATTATGGAATAATTTAATAAGGTGGAGTTCATTTTGACACAATAAATATCTTGTAGAAGTTTTTCATTGTGGACTCTGTTGAAGAATGAAATGAAACAAAAGTATTTTTTTTTAAATAGTTTTATATTAAATTGTTCTTATTCAAACTGGTTCCAGACCTGGAAAGACCAGGAATCATAGAATCTCAGAATCATAGAAGGTATTGAGTTGGAAGGGACCTTTAAAGGTCACCTAGTCCAATCCCCCTGCAGTAAGCAGGGACATCTTTACTAGGTCAGGTTGCTCAGAGCCCCATCAAGCCTGAGGGAATGTTGGCGTTCCTCAGAAAAATGTTTTCAGTAGAAAACTGTAGATCTGGCAGTGTGCGTGAGGGTGGTGTTTCCTACAGTGCTTCACAGGGTTTGGAACATCTATAAGCCACCCACTCTTCAGGGCTCATAACATTTCCCATCAGCTTAGTGCATGACACCCCGCTATGCCAGGGAGTAAATAAGTGGGTTTTTATCTACATTGACTTTAACCTGACTGAGATTGATTCATCCCATTTAACTTTAGACACACAACTGAAGTGACTAAGTTAGCAGTCTAGGTGGCCTACAACTTAGGTTTATTGGGTTTTGTGTTGGTGCATTAAGTTTCACACCCCTAAGATGACTCTCTCTCATTCTACTGAGCCTAGTTTACCTTAATGAGGTGCAAAAAGCTACATGGGGTAGATTAAATTAAATTACAATTGAATGACATTCCAAAAGAAAGGTCCAAAAAATTCTCCCTAAACCCCACAACCCCTGCAACTATTAAAGAAGAATTTCTGTAAACAAAAGAAATATCAGATTTTAGCTCATCTCATGAGGAGGATAGTTGATTAGGTTTATACTAGCATTGGTATTTCAAAATCTTCAACAGATGCCAGGTTCTTTTTATCAGAGGAGTGCACACATACATATTCCATCTGCCTTACAACTCCACAGAAGACCAAGAATATCAACTCATTCTGGTCGACATTTATTCTGTGATAGTGTTTTTAATCTAAATATTTACCGAATGGGTTCTGTGGAGTTTGTTCAAGAGGGAGTTTGTTTAAGCCAGAACAATACTGAAGAAAGAAAAATTTACTTACGGAGTTAATAGCACGCAATTAAGGAAGAGACCATAATTTTGGAAACAACAAGCCATATGTCAGATCTTTTCCCCCTCATGGAAAAAATAGTTTAAATTTAGAAAAAGTTTTAAAATTCTCTGAAAGCATAATATTGATAATCCTATTTATAGTCTGAAATGTGCTTGCGTATTTCCTGCAGCCATTGTAAAGTTTCGAACTGTGCAATACATTTCCCTTCTCTACAGTTATATTTTGTAGGCACTCAATCTGCAGTTTAGCTGCAGCCTATGTGATCTAAGCCTCCACACAGAAAATCATGCTGTTCTTAACTGGAACTGTATGAAAGGCATACATATATTGAACTTTTCCCTTGATACATTCCTTTTTCCTGCCAAAAATTTTGTACTGATAGAGTTTAAGGATCTTGAAAATCTGCCTAGAAATTCCAGATGCTTGGCAGCCAGGCTGGGGTAACATCTGCCTGGGACACACTGGACATTCAGAAAAATCTGAGCATGTCTTCTGTGGACAGGCACATCAACCCTTAAAGATATGTAGGTTACAACTGAGGTTCTGGGAGCATATCCACCAACAGTCCAGCTTGAGCTGAAGTGACAAGATGGCCCACTTCAGTCCTCAGGGCTTGCTTTTGTACTTCACACTTAAAATGACCTGTGCAATAAACCTTGTCTTTACAGCCTTTCTTGGGGCTTGGTACTTAGAGTGTCATCAAGGGGATGCAGCTTCCCATCAATTTGGGAAACTCAGGTTACTCACTGCACTGAACTTGTTCAATGCTGCTGACTTTTTTGTTTGGCCGTTCTGCCATGCCCTCTTGGGTTGGAGTATCCAAATTGCTCTGAAAACAGACACTGGATCTGACCCTACAAGGCTTTCTTCTTTGCTCTGCTCACTGGGGTTTCAGAGGGCACCAGCTGATGGGACAGTTCTAGGTACCCTCAGAAAGAGAAAACGTATAAAGTTAGGATCCTTCTGAATAAAGAGGGAGATGTCTAGCCAACACAGACCTCTCCAATTGAAAACCTTTGCACATCAGGCTTTAATATCAGCTTCACATCTGCACATCTCAGGTCTCTCTAGACCTAGGTCTTCCAGCAAGGTCTTCCGGAGTCTGTCAAAGGCAAGAGGAAAACCTGGGAATGACACTGTTAGTGAGAAAAGGTGTTTTGTGTTCATATTTTCTGTGGGATTCCTTCTGGGTCAGTGAATTTTTCCCTTGAGCAAGGGGCCTGAAGAATGCTCTGGCTCAAATTTACACCTACTGTCTTAATTCACCCCTTTATTGATATTGTGGCAAACCCATGAAAGTCAAAGTTCTTGCTCATGTGTGAGCCAGAGTGAAATCCAGGATATGGATATCCACTTTGAGAGGCTGTATACAATTTTTTACTGACTTGGTAGGTTTAGAATTGACAAATCCTTTATTCCACCTTAATAAAGATTCAGGCTTACGCCTTTACCTGCCTTTTCCAAGGCCACTTTGCTGACCAGAGCTTCAGGCTTAATCTCACATTTTTACAAAAGATTTTAGCAAACCTAAATTGCTCAATGCACATGAGACCATATGTAATTTTTTTATATATGTCTCTGTATAAGCAGAGAGAATCGGGGTGAAAGCTGGTCACAGAAAACAACTGACAATAACTTGTGTCCTGGGATGTTACATAAACCAAAAAAACAAGCCAGTAAACAGCTTCTTCACTTTTAAGATGCTTCCAAATTAACACACAATTGCTTTGGCTGACCAGCAAGAGATTTCTTTGGTAGCTTGCCCACAAAAACAATCCAACAACAATTAGTGCAAGTAGTTGGACAATATTTTCCTTCTTTCTGAGTGTAGACCCAAGGCAATCCTCTCCCTGCTGATGGAAAGCTAATATATTTCAGTAACACTGTGAATAAATATAGGCTATATTTTTATTATTTATGTATTTTATATATATATATTACAAAAATAGATCAGGATTCGGTATTTACACTATAGTGTTTTTGGCTCTGTAGTGATGTAGTGAAGCTCAGTAACTTTATTTTTATGCCTTACTTGATGCTAGTGCATGCAAAACAATTCTTAACTTCCAGATATTATGGATTTGCTGCATTTTTGTTCATTTCTTGACATTGCAATCAATCTTTTATCCAGTTTTCCCTTTACCAAGGAACAGTACCTTTATAAAGGAAAAATAAAATAAAACCAAACCACAACTGATCTGAGCTCTAAATTCACACACAATTTTCTTTTCGGTAAGGATGAGGAGAGGCAGGGTGAGTGACAGCTGCATTACCAGTTCTGTGAAACAGGCTTCTCTTGTTGGACCCTCCCAACCCAATGGTTAAGCACCCATAGCATAGAAATTGAATGTTTGCATGTAAACAATGCATGGATTATTTGTGTCATGTATATTTTTTCTTGGACGCTCCATTCCTTTGCATTTTTATTTGCTTTGTTCCTTAGAGTCTGCCAGTTTAGCCAACATATTTAAAGAAATTTGTAATAGCTGCTTTGCATGCATTTATCAAAGTTTGTCAAGGTGGGGTTTTTTCAAATTTCATTTATCAGGTTTCTTTTTTCCTTTATTTAAAACTACCCCGTTAAAAAGAAAAGCTGTAATGCTCTTTCCTCCTCACATGGCCTGTGAGACGTCAGCTATTTCTATGCCTGGTTTGTGGAAGTCTGCACAAACTGGGAGGCTGATAAGAGGTGCCTAATAATAACAGTTTTAACCAAGCTTTAAATATCCCAAACTGATTTTAGGGTCTTAGGCTAGAAAGGATTACTTTGGCAACCTATCAGCTACACTTACTTGGGCAAGTAACAAAACTGTTATTCAAGAATCAGAAAGAATTACTTTTTTGTCTCTCCTAAGAAAATTTTTATTAAATCTCTAGTGTGAATCTTATTCAGAAGAGCTGATTTCATTTCCTTGCAGAAATAAAATTTCCTATGAATATTTGTCCCATTTTTCTCCTTAAAAATCCAAAATAAAGCTGCTGTTATTAAAAGCTTACCACAGTCAAAAAGAATTCAGTTTGTTTGGGGTTTTTTTAATTGAAGGCCAGAAGTCAGATACTAGGGCATGGAGTTTTTTGAATTGTTTTTTGTCAGAGATTTGACTCCGACAGCTAGGGACTGGGTAGTCAACTGCTTTTAATCATATTTTTCTTAGAACTTGTGTTTGCATTGCCTAGAGCTGTAGAAAGCTGCTCAGTTATTGCAGAAATGGAGATCCGAGTAAACAAAAGTCAGTGTAAAATGTGAACAAAAGTACACTAATTGTGGTTTTAGACAAAAAGGAGATGGGCAAGGGTAAACTCTTGCTTACCCTCTGTGCCCTAATCTGCAAATAAGAGAGGGAAGTGGATGTAACATGGGCATCGCTGATGGGCAGAAGTGTGTATGATTTACAGAAGCAAAGGTGAATGGGGGAGGATGTGTGTGGTAGCGAGGAAGACAAGGAAGCCAGAGCCCAGCTGCTGTGTAACCATGGGCAACTACAGGGGCTCACAGGGAATTTCAAAGGTGCCAGCACAACTGTCTTTGGGGTCTGCCAAGGAGCCAGATGCTGGTGCGAAGTGAATATTTTAGACCGTTTGCCATACTGTTTTCAGAATTCTACCTGATCATCTTCCCATCTCCTTTGGAAAACCCAGTGGTGTGTTAATTACCAACTTCATGAAAGAAAGAAAAAAATATCCACAGTAAGCTTAGGGAGTTTACAGAACTTTTACTGAAATGCAAGACAAATGAAACGTACATCGTTACCATAGGTATGTTAAAATTCACCCGCGATGTCTAACATGCGTGGCTTCCAGGATTAAAAATTAAATCCCTTCTTTCCATAACACTCAGGGATTTTCATTAAGCAAAATGAAGATCTTAACTGCAGCTACTAAAAGCAGCAGCTGGCATTTCTACTGCTAGAGCTATATGACCTGTGACTTGTTCTTTCCTTACTTCTCACTTCCAGTGAGGCAACACCTATCTGCTCCATCTTCCTTTCTGAAAACCCTCTGATCACTGGAGAAATATGAGAGTCCTGTAATAATTCACGGCTAAGTCGTTCTAATGAGAAGGGCAAGCTGAAGGTATAGATTTGCAATCGGTAGATGCCTGTCTGTTGATTAGATATAACTGTGTTTTTATTTCCATCTCTTCCAGATTAGAGGATATAAAAGCAGTCACCTGTCAACCCAATCCAGCAATGAAATTCAGCAGCCTATTGTCCCAATCACTGCTTTCAATCACTCTAAACGGTCTCCAGAGACAATCATTATTATAGGACATGTTCCTAAGAGTAGATAAATGGAGCTCAACCTGCCAGCCTGCATAGGGAAAGATGCACAGTCTTGGCCAAAAATATGAAAGGGCCTGGAGCTTTATTGACATTTACATCAAAAATAGTTAGCAATGAAAGCAGCTGTTGTGGAGAGCTTTCACCACAACGTGTTTGGAATATGCTGTGAATTGAAATACAGACCTCCTGACAAGCAATTTACCTTCTGTCATTCTCCATGTGCTTGCAGCATTACTGGGTACTTGCTGTGATAGCCCACTTAAAGCTGCACATGTGTACAGTTTGGATGAAAGATTAACTGCAATTTGAGGCAGGAAGTAACGAATTGTGGAGTGTCATTCATAATGGCCGACATTGTCATCTGCAGGGTGACACCACAGCAAGAAGGTGCCTCTGTTGTGACGAGCTTATA
This sequence comes from Hypotaenidia okinawae, assembly GCA_027925045.1. Lineage (NCBI taxonomy): Eukaryota > Metazoa > Chordata > Aves > Gruiformes > Rallidae > Hypotaenidia > Hypotaenidia okinawae. The sequence continues at coordinate 126,440,353 of BSDF01000002.1, read as the reverse complement.
GATTCAGATGTCATTCATCCTAATGAAGATCTGCCTACAGTTCTAATAAGCAGTGTGCAAGACAGCTCAGGATTATAAGCATTAATCTGCCTTGTTTGTTGACATTAACATGATGACTAAAATGCCATTATGCAAGAAATTCTTTCGAAAGCTATTAGAAAGGGGCAATCTTAATATGAGTATTACAGCCCAGAACGAAAGATGTGCCAGGAGTTAATTTCCATGTTTACTCTTGTCATTTTGTACACCGCATTGATTTTTTTTTTCCCTCCTCTAAATAACTTGTACTGCACAAAAGTTTTTTGCTGTTTCACGCATATAGTGCCACTTACTGCAGCTGAAATACAAGCCACGTGCTGGTTTCCCCTAACACAAAAGGTAAATCCATTAGCCCCTGGTGCTGAGAGCAGGTTAAGCTAAAGAGCAGTAGCAGTACGGCAAATATTTAGATGAGAGCTATTTCATGAGAATAACAATCCCAAATCATGCCTAGCACACCTAAAAGGAAGATTAATGGCAATATTTAATTTAAATAATTGACCTAATATGTAAGTAGATTGGATTTTCAGCCACACAAATAAGCCATTTTCAAGCTGATGTGGTGCTCTTGACTATGGGGGTCAATGGAGAACTGCCAAGGCTGATTTTTCTGAAGGCATCAAGACTCTTACAAGTCATTATCAACTGGAATTGAAATAAATCTGTGTGTAAATCTCTGTTTAAAGAGGGCTAAAAGAAGGATATTAAGGATTTTCATCTTCATCCCTGCAGAAGTGGATGACATATATAAAAAAGGATTTGTGTGCCTGTCTTTGCAACTAAGCTTAAATATCACTTGTTATCTGAAAACTGTATTCACCAGCAAAATCCAGACAGCAATCTAGTATACTTAGGTATGGGATAAACTATCTTCTTCCTAGATGTACCTAAGAGACTCAGGGGACCGGTTTTGAAAGACGATGATGTAGATAAGGAATTCAGTATTTATTTTTTTGCTTTTTTTTCTTTGTTCTTAAAACCAACTCGAAAATTCTTATTTCTTAATTCATGTAAGACAGATTTCACCCGGACATAGATACTTCTGTTGTCTGGGTGTGGAACCAATTACACTTAGCAGTAAAAGATTTGGGTTGGGGATAGGTTAGTAAAGGATCTTTTTTAAAGGTTAGTCAAAACCTAGTGGCAGGCGTTATCTTTGTAATGTGTCAGTGGAGAACACGGGAAGATTTATGTTTGACATATGTTTGCCTATATATTAATGGATGCAGGTGAGGCAATTTAAAACCAAGGAGGACCTGAGACACATGCTGAGGGGTGAGAATACACCCTGCCTCTTCTTAGTCTTTTTTTTTATATCTCTGCAAAATGGACAACCCTAGATTTTCGTATCTGCCAGAGCCCAGCAAAAATGAGTGGGAAGTAAATCCGTGATATGTATGGGACCACCATAGACTGCTTTTAATGAGAGCCAGGATGTGGGAGCCTCAATGTAATTCTGGGAGTTAGGGACTGCGAACTACATGCTACAGCAAAGCTCGGCAAGGATTTCCTTTTTCCTCTTCATAGGGACTCTTTTTACTACTAAGCCATGACACCTTTAGAAAGCTCCTTTTCCTACACTAACCTAAGCACATCTAAGAGAGAAATGAAAATTGCCAAAGGGTGCATTCATTTCATAGGAGACCCAGCTCCTTTCAGGAGGTATAAGAAATACCCATTTAAGGTGAAGGATAAACTGCCAGTTTATGTCAAGTTTATATTCATGACCTACAAGCCAAGTCCTGCATTGCAGCTAAAAATTATATAGGCCTTCAGACTGGAAAGTCACTGGACTCCAAGCACTGTAAGTGGAAGCAGTTCAGTGTCTTGGAGTGCAGTTTTAAGGGATGGTCCTTGAAGCAAGGAGCTTCCAGAGGCAGCAAGGGCATGGCACATCCATGAGTAAGGGAATATCATTGTTGGGAATAGTATCAAATATAAGGTTGTGGAAATCTCTTGTTAAAGCAGAGACGTGGTCTCCTTTGAAGCAGGCAAGTAGGGCACAAGAGTGTTAAGTTGCAGGACTTGAAGAAGGTAGCTTTTCCCTTCTCCCTTGCTCCTGGGGCAGAGCAGAAGCTGGCATGTGGTGCTCAGGTCCATATTTCAAAGAGGGTTGTGGGGAATATTCTGAGCTGCTGGGCATGAAGGTCCCTGGTACCAGGGACCAGCAGAAGGGCAATGAAGAAAGCCTAGGGGTTAGATGAGGGCTGGCCCCTTTCTGTCCTTGTTCCCATTGTCTACATGGGCTATGCTCTGAGGGTCTGAAATACCAGGCTGCACTCACTCACTCAGAGGCATCCTGCACTGCTTCTTGTCTTCTCCACAGTGTGAATCCCCAGGCAGCCTTGCCAGGCAGCCTCTGATGGCTGTTTCAGCTGGGTCAGACTTCTGGTTCAGCTAGCACTAACTCCCTGACATATTTCTGACTAAAGATATGCTCGGTCCCGAGGGGACGATACCTCAGAGAGCAGCTGTTTGCTGCTCATCCTACCCCCTGCACCAGCTGCACATCTTCAGAGCACCAGACACACACAGGAGCTTTCATGGTGTCTAAGCAGTCGGCTGAAACAGCACCGTATTGAGCTCTCTTCCTGCTCTATTTGAACAAGGCTACTATTCATTTCCTAAGCCTGTGTCAGGTGGATGAGGATAGCACACAATCAGAGTTTCTAGTCTATCTGAGAGAATCTCCCCCTTGCAAAACATTGTTCCTTCATGGTTGTACTTGGCCACTGCATGTGATCTTCTCCAACCCAAACCATTTTAAGTGTCCTTGAGGCAAGAATGCAATGTCAATTGTAAGGGTGCTTCCAGACCTTCTCAAAGCTATCATCTCAGTTACATGGTCATGAGAGTTATTCCAGCCAATAGACCCCCTTCTTAGGCTGCATGGAAACTGTTATAGGGGTGGATGCCCACACCAGGGTCCTGGTCCTCTGAGCAGGGGAGGTGCCTGGAAGCACGCTGTGTATTTTGCCCAGCCTCTGCACACAGGTAGCCCTTCGGGGGGGATGACAGAAAAAAAAAAAGAGGCTCTGGGATGGCAAAGCAGAGACTATAAAAGCTCTGGATTTCACCCAGGCAGAGCCAGCTCACTCCAGGAAACTGCCTGTGTACCACAGGCTAGGCAGAGGCTTGCTGAGCCCACACCAGCTCAGAGGTGCAGGCTCAGCAACCCACACCTGCCCACATAACAGGGCCAGTCCAAAGCCAGCAGATTCACGGGAACTCATTTCAGTGGGAACAGTAACTGTAGATTCAAAAGCTACCTCTCATTATTTTAGGGAACAATATGTTGGAACTTTTTTTTTTAACTGTATTTATCAGAAGTTTGCAATGGAAAAGCCTTTTGAACCGGGTATGTACTTACATTAGTTTGTTTGGGTTTTTGGTTGGTTTGTTTGTTTGTTTCCAGGGAATAAAATGAAGCATTCCAACAATCCCAAACCAGCTGAGATTTGGGATTAAATGGTTCTTTGCTTTCACTTGCGACATACTGTTATTTTCTTATAGCATCTTCCCATCAAGAAATGTCCACAAGCAGAAAGATGGGGTCTGCAAGAACAGGCTTGTCACCAGGCTTTTGATTCTGGACTCTGAGAGCAAAACCAAGGCTGATTTATTACACATTTCTATAAATGTGAGCTAATTATATGTATCTAACTACTTATTTTGGTGGCATAAATGTCCCACAGATTGGACTGACTGAAGAGATGTGAACAGGTGAACAGTGTCCAAATTATTGATTACTTTCCATATTTAAAATCAGAGAGTAGAACTTTTCTGTAAGGCAAAAGAAAGCAATAGCTGAAAGCATGAGGAAAACTTGAAGGAGAAATTAAAAGAAAACAAAGCCCAAAACAGAAGGGAAGATTATTTTTAAGATAAAGTACACAAAACCCCAAAGTATATGTTATTGAACACATCCAGAGTATTTTCAACTAAGAGTTTCAGCAGTTTTGAAGTAATTCACAGAACAAAACCACTGCCTTTTCTAAGCAAATTCTGACTCACAGCTTTCACAGAGGTTAGCAAAATTTCCATCAGATCTTTAATTACACCTTGTGCTGGGAAGAAGCTGACCGTGACTTTAGGGATGAAGATGGAGCATCTTATTTTTAAGAGAGAAAAATAGGGAGTCATCGAACCACTGAGTAGATGTTCAAAAAGTAGGAGTATTTGACTACATATCATATGACTGCATATGACAGGTTTTGATGATATTTCCATTCGGATCAGAAAAATTCCACAGGTCTGGACAGAAAATGATCAAAATTTGTTGTGGGGTTAAAGGAAGTAACTGTGAGAAGTTCTGCTGATGATCAGACTGATCTGACAGACCTTCTGCAAGGGCTTTCAGTCTGTACTTTGATTTTTTCACATCAGAGAGTACTGGCCTTAATAATGGAAGGGAAGAAAACCAAAACCAAAGGTTGGAAAATTGTTTATTTTCCCACAAGTATAAGGAGAAGCAGCCAAATGAATACACTGGGGGATTTTTTTTTCTCTTTTCAGACTGCATTAACTTTCAGCCAGAGCTATGTAGGCTTGTTTCTAGCTGAGAAGCTGGACCTACTTTTGCCTCCTCTAACAGTGTCATTAAACAGTAACTCTATCTGGCAGCAACAAACAGCACAAAATAAGTCTAAGATTATCCAACAGCACACACAGCTGAGAACATTCAAAACCAGCTGGCAAATGTTTGGAGCTACTCCAGATTCTCATAGTTGTCTTCCTTAATGCAGACAAAGGTAAAAAATTTGTTAGAGGAGCCAAAGATCCCCAGTTTGCTCCCACCCTGTGCTTCAGACATCAAGCTTGTTTTCCAATGATCACTGTTATTAAGACACAGTGTGATTTCTTTTCCTTAAATACCTTGAAATTTGTTGGATTTCAGCAAATGATAGAACAAAGTTTTTTTGAAAGATTTCCATGAGCACAGCATGTGGCGAAAAGGAAATACCCTTCCTACATATCTTACCAAAACCTTGCAAAATGGTTGCATGTAACTTCTGGCAGTGCTAGGATGCTCCATGTGACCTGGGTAAAAGAAAAATTATGAACATTGTTATGAACATTGTATTATTATGTACTTGTAGTATTTGCATTTGTCCTCCAAGCAGAGGAGTGCTTTAGAGGTCAAGCAGAGCTGCTTCTCCCAGGTGCACAATGTTAACCCATCAGGGAGCAGTCCCCCCAGCCCTAACCAAGTTTCTCCCACAGACTTGGGAGCTGTAGGAATCACATCCCCTGTGAAACACTGAGGTTATTGGGTGTTGTGAGCTCCTGCTGTTTAGCCAGGCTGTATATTTTCTCTGTGAGTGCCTACATGTGTACAGAATTTTCTAGCTAAGTTCACCAGTGAGATGCTGTTAGTGAGCATAGGTGAAGTCTTGCAGCTCTTGATCTCAGCACTTTAAAGAGCAGAGGTGAAATCTTCCCTGGTCTTGCTGCTCTGCAAAGAGGTGTCCTACTCCACATGGCTGAGGGACCTTTCTGGAGGCCAGCTGCACACCTGCCTGAAGGCAATCTGGACAGAAGCCTTCGGTGGTGGGGGAACACCCCACTCCAAATGGGTTTGGGAGGGGAGAAAGGAATGCTTCTTATTTTGGTGTCTGCCTTCTCTGGACAGCAAGTATGATCAGGTGCCCTGTCTTAGCCTGTCTCTGAGAGGAGCTGTGTATTGCTTTTGCTTAATATTCGTAGTATGGCAGAAGCCTAAGTCAGCCTTGGGACTCCCTTGTGCTAACCTCCAGTCAAAGACTTTTTGTCATATTTACCTGTTAATATGGTTCCTCACTGCTTTTTAGCTTCTTAAGCTGTCTTATTGTTTTGTGTCTTTCTCAGGAGCTTGTCATCTCTTTCTTTGTCTTGTTTCTAAAAATCGGTACAGAAAGCAGTAAAAGTATTTAATTTAACAGGCTTTCTAGGTTTATTTGGTGACTAAGTTACAAAGAAACCCTCCTGCTAGGCAACACTTCCTTTGAGGCCTTCCTTTCTTGTGATAGGAACCATTTGAACAGGCAGTATTTTTTGTTTCTTTTAAAAGGCATTTTCTGAATAAATAATTTTAGTTGGAAACTTTCTGCCTGATTCCCTTATGGCTTTCAGAGCACTGGTTGCAAAAGTTACTCCCCTCCCAACCTAATTAATAACTTATTACTGTGTTTCGCAAACACATCTTCATTCTGACCTTGTAAGTCAGCTGTCTCCATAGACAGGTGAGGGTTGCTTCATGGCAGGTATGAATTGCACCAAGTTTGGGTAAGGTACTGGGGGACACAGAGAGAAATGGGCAAGAAAAGAAGGCTAGTTAACATCTGGCAAACATCATTTCCCAGCTTTCATTCCGTGGTACAGATGCACAGACTGAGAAATACCCAAGTTCAATAGAACTGGTCAGCTCCACTGTGCTCTAACCTGATGCCAGCTATAAATCGACAAGCCTTTAGGAACAACACTTTTTAACTCCTGTTGAAGAAAGAGGTGACTGCCTGTTGTTGTCCATTAGGCAGTGATGGCTGAGAAGCTGTAGAATCCTGTTTTAACGCTGGTGAGAAGGAGGAGAAACTGCAGTGGGACCTGTCCCACTCCTGCCCTGGGGTCAGAGTTTGCTGCTGTCTTCTGAGTTGAGCAAACAGGGAGAGCAGCAGCTCTGGTAGGGCTCCAGCAGCAAGCCAGGCTCTGCCAGAAGCTACCTCATGGGTGCCAGAGGGCTGGGGTAGTCCTTGAGGTGTGCTGAGACCATGCTGCTTCACCTGGCAGTGAGTTTTGTAGGTGCATCATTCTCCCTCCCTGCATCTTGTCATGTCCCTCTGCCCGTCTATGCATAAACCCCTCTACCTGTGCTTCCATCAATCCAGATCATTGGTGGTTCATGCCCTGTTCATCTCTCCCTTGTATCATCAGATAGAGCCTGTTTCCAGGCATAGATGACTAATGACAGCAAAAGCGGGGGTGGGGCAGGATCAGGGTTTCCAAATATAAAGTTAAGCTCTGAGATAAGGGAAGTTGCATTCATTTGTGCAAACAAACCTTGGAGGAGTAAGAAAAGTTCTGTGGGGAACAAATGAATGAATAAATAAACAGATAAAGTGCCTGTGTGAAGCTTTAAATAAGAGTCAGCCACTCCATAAAAACAGGAAGCCTTTAAAATATGAGGAGAAAGAGGCGTTTGTTTTCTGTTTGCAGAAAACCAGAGCCTTGCTGAGATGGAGAGAGCAGCGGTTTGAGTCTGGGTACTTTCATTTCCACTCACGGTGCATGCGAATGTGGGAGCAGGCTTCTGTTCTAACAGGACGTCCCTGGGGCAGAGAGGGCTTAACCTTGTAGGCTGCAGAAGCCCCTATGGGCCAAGAGTATAGCTGCATGTGGATTAAGATGGACCCAGAATCACGCCTCAGAGCTGCTTATTCCAATTTCCCTTCTTGACGCTTGCTTCTTATTTTTTTCTTAGGTGAATTTCTTTTTAATCAAAATAGTTTTTAGTAGCAGAACTGGTTGTAAAGAGTTCTCAGAGACCAGTCTGAAGTAGCATGAAAAAGGAGAGGTATTCACATTTAGTTGCTTCTGGGTTTCAATAGGCTGGTTATGGTTCAGGTCCGACATAATTTCCCAGATTCTCTTTCATACAGGAGAAGGAGAATCCTTGCTTGAAGATCTTTCAAATATCTTATTGATACAGATTTGATATAGACATCTTGAGACACCATTTCTGATGTGAAATCTTATCTTTCTTTGTTTATTCGTGGACAGGAAGAGCAAATAAAACTTAAATTGTTACATGTATTGCATTAAGAGATCCCAAAGAGTCTCTTCAACAACATTCGCAAGTGTTTCCCTGTGAAGAAAAGTTTATGAAATGTTTAAATATTTATGGAATGTTAAAAATGAGGCATTAATTGGCAAACAACTTAATTAAAATGCTTTCTCGAGTAATTAGAAGCAAATACTTTCCTATCTGTTTTGCATGCCATTTGTCTTGTTCTCTGTTTGATAAAGCCTGCATGTCAGTCAAACTTTGCTGCAGGTAATTTTTTAGCTCTGTGGGGAAAATCTTCAAAAATTACATCTGAATTTAAAATATTTTGATTATCATTTTTGTCTAACAAATTCTCCTTTTTACTTCATCTTCTATATGTCCCAGTAAAGCAGCGTCCTGGGAGTTTAGGGCCTGAAGATGAAATTCTGCATCAAGGCATTACTGTGTTTCCAAAAACACTCTCCTGAGAACAAACTGAATCAATCTAGAATCAACAAACAGTGCAGTTAATTAATGAGTACACCATAAGGGAGCTTTTTTAAACAATGTTGACTGCTGCTGCCTCAGGACCAATAGCACCAGAAGTTATTGCTGGTTTCAAAGAAGTGATTCTTAGGGTTCCCCCAAGGCACCTTTTGCTTACATTAGCTATTTACTACAACTTTTCCTCTTATTTGCACCCTAGGGAAAGTATACTTATTTGCTAAATTACTTTTTAAGTGATGCTTCTTCATGCCAGTAGCCTGAGGTGTATGAGGGAAGATGCTACAGCATAAATAATAGCAGAAACTGAGCTGCGTTACAGCAAAGTGCAAGGAAAACCTTTGAGCTGGACACCACCCAAGCAGCGCTTCCAAGCCAAGCTAAACCTGGAGGCCTGGGGAGAGCCCCGGGGTTCCACTGCACACCCAGACAGCAGCGTGTCACTGGTGGACACAGACCCAGTGAAGCATGGGGCTCACCAAAGGGACCAGCCCCTTTGGAGAATCAAGAGAAAACAAAGCAGATTTCCAGCTGCAATGAACCAGGGAAACTGAATTGGTCTTAGGAGAGTGAGGCAAGTTTGCACCAGGTGAGATCCTGGCTAACAGGATGACTTCAACAATAACCAGAATGAGATTGATATTCCAAAACCAGCCTTCCATGTGAAAAAAATCCAAAGAAAATAATGTTCAAAATGTGATCACAGTGTGCTATACGATAGCAACACAGTGATTATTTTTCTTGTGCAATGTTTGGAATTTCCCTTTCAGGCCACTCTGTGGGAGGGGAAAACATTATCTAACGTAGGAGGCTTGGTTTACCAAACATGCTTCAGAAGATAAACTGGATTGACCATCATGTTCTTGCAAAACATGTTTTCTTATTACAGCTATATGATAAGAGTTTAAAATTATTATTAAACAGGGCCAAACTATCACTGCCCTGAGGTAACAAAATTCAGATGTTGGATAAATTGCCAAAATCCCTTTTTAAAGACCCTGACTAGAAATTGTTCTTATCCCAGACACGCTTTGAAAAGCTCTTTTAACTGTAACTGCATCTGTCATTCACCCAATTTAAAATGACCCATGAAATGGAAGTCTAGAATTATTAATCTAAACCTGAATGGCAGCATCATATATCAATAAGTCCAAGAGACTGTTCAGGCACTGGGTTTAGCAACAGTCAGTTGTTATTATTGATTGGATCTTGCTCAAAGATATTTCTAGTCTTCACATTTACTTACAAATTACCACCAGCATAGATATTTCAGCAGGGACTCGCTAATATAGTATATTCCTTAAAATTAGGAATGATTAATATTCAGGATGACGGGATGGAGAGTAAAAAGGCCTTTTGTCTTCCTGCTATCAGGTTTTAGGCAGGTTTCTGAAGTACCAAGGAAAGCATGGTCAGCTGCAGGATGGGGCCAGAGCTGGTGAAATCTTTGTGTTTCTGGAGGGCTTTCTCTGCAGAGGGCTCAGGGAGATCAGAAAATAAAGGATCCTGCAAAACACAGCTTTCACTCCCAGAGAAGGCAGTGAAATCTGCTGCCAGGAGGGCAAGTGCTATCTAAATCCATGAAGTTAAACTCAGTAATTTAATTCTCTTATGTTTATGTCTGGTTTTGTTAATTTCCCGTAAATTTGAATGGACTTTGCAGCACAGGCACTATGACAGGGTTTGACCCAGGCAGCAACCATCTGCTGGGAGGGAAAGACCTCTCGCCACCCAGGCTCGAGCACATGGGGCCGGCAGCTGAGTGTGAGGAGCTGTTTCTGTGGAGCTCCTCCTGGCATTGCTGCTCTTTATTTATTTATTTACTGGGATCCAAGTCACCCAAGTGAGCACTGCTGTGTGCTGCGTACCAGAGCAGCTTCACCCAGGGACTTTGACCAGAGGTGGGGTGAGAGGTGGCCCCAGACTCTACTCTCAGCATGCCAGTGCTCCAGCAGGTTCGGCTCCAGTGAAAAGTTTGCTGAAGTTGTTTCTCTGGAGTTGTTTTAGAGCAAATTTTCCTTGCTTCATACTGCAGTCACTTCATTCTTGGTATTAGAGAGCAACTTCTGATTCTGGTTTTGATATTAATAAATTATTCCCGACTAAAAACATAAATAGAAAATCATAGATTGCTTAAACGTGAAAGAAAATGGAATGAAAGTCTGTAGTGAGATGGGAAGCTTAAGTGCTTCCATTAAAAATCAAACAGGAAAAAACATGGCAGATTGGTACTGCTACTGTGGATGTTTTTGATTTGAGCCAGCTCTCAGAGCATCTTTATGAAGCAGCTTGTACATACTGTTTTAAACTTCTCAGTAATAAATGTTGGACCTCCCACCAAACCTCAAATCTAAAGTGTGTTACACTTAAAGGACATGACTTTGGATTAGGAGTGTTCATACCAAACCTTTTTACAAACATTTTTTCTGTCAGATAGAAACAAAAGTCATTCACACTTTGCATTGCTACACTGAATACTGCCTCAGCAGAAAAAAAAATGGATCTTCTGTGTATAGACAGGACCTGGTTCTGTTTGTTCCTCAATATATAGTTAAAATCTGCCTTAGAGATGTGTATCACATTGTTGCATGCCAAATTTGGATAAGACCTTTTCCTGCTCCTTTGTAATATTCTAGTAATCTGAGCCACTGAAATCCTGGAACAGACTCTGAAAAAATGATTCCCAGTATCATCTGCTTTTGTTTGTGTCATTACTGTATCAGGAAAATTACAGTATTTGCTGAATATCCTGATGACCAAAACCTAAGACTGAACTATCAAATCATGGTTCTTATTTCTACAAATTAAATATTGTAATTTAGGAAAAAAAGACCCAGGTCTTTTCATGGGAAAAATGACAGTGCAGACCTGACAAGGTGAATCAAGACAGTGTTCTACCATCAGTACATGTTTTGCCACCATCTCTTCTCACACTATATGTGCAGTTTTTCATATGTGTCAGCCAGCCATCTGTAGAAGACACTGGGCTTGTCCCTCCAACGTGGATGTGAAGAAAGAAACATTTGACTTTTGCTAATGTCAGTTCCCCTGAATTAGTGTAAGTGGCTATCTAGTTTAAGGTGTTAGCTGAACTGACATATTTGAATTACCTATGTAACTTGCAATGCATATTGGCAAATAGCTAGCCCCTGAATAGACCCTAGGAAATTCCTGAAAAAAACTGAGCTATCAAGAATTTGTGACATCTCTGTATATCACAGAATCCTGGATTCTGGAAAGGGGTTTAACAAAGCTGGAGCAGGTGGGGTAATGTAGCAACAGAGTCTGGGATTTCTAACTCCCATGTAGTCCTTTGCTGTAATCACTGGACAAAGAGAGTTTAAGTGGTGCCCTTGCTGCTTAACCATTTCTTTTTCCTCCCCCTTGTACTACATCAGAATGCTTAAGTGTTATAACTGTGAGAGTTTGAAGTGTTGTTTGCAAGTCAAACTGTTTCAAAGTAGCCCTGAGGGGAAGGAAAACAAATATTCCCTTAACCTTCATTCTAATTATATCAGTCATTAAAATACAAAGAACTGTGTTTATTAAAATTCCTGTCTGTTAATAGCTCCTCTTTATAGTGTGGTTCATACCAGCAGATGTTTAGTGAAAACAGCTTTGTGGAAGGGAGGAATAGAATGCTTATGAACTGAGATCGAGTAACCAAATAATTTTAAATATTCCTTACAGTCTTTTATACTATCTGTAGGCAGAGGAGTTACTTTAAGAATGCATTTTCATTACAGCGGTCTCTATGATTGTCCGACTTTGTACAGTCTACTTAGATGTACAGTCCTGATGAAATGACAGTGTTTGATAGCTGCTAAGATCCAGAACTGAATTTGTATGCTCTTCACAAAAGCAAACAGGAAGAGTAAAAGTAGTTATTTCCTACTGAAGACTTATTTTCCATTTACAATGACAATGTCATCAATTAATGAGGTTAATTTTGAGATTAGTAGTACAAGTGCCACCTACTTCAAACAATTAAGTCACCCACTTTATAGGGATGTTGGAGATCATTTACCTTCTTCATGGCTCTTTTCTTCTTTATTATGCTGCAAGTCTCAGAGTGGGCTTCAGAGCAGGTACAACTATCCTGAGTTTGTGACTGAGGTGACTGTTGCACTGGGTTCAAAATACACTGTGCTTTGGAAAGGTTAGTTTCAGGCTGTCCAGTGATACGTGGAGACTACCAGAAGAACAGGAACACTCTAATTTTTAGCCAAAATTTGCACCTGAGTGCATACATCTCTCTAAATGAACCTGGTTTTCAGAATGATGACTAGAATAGGTTGTTGATCTCAATTTCTTTATTATAGAAGTTAGATCTGGAACACTTTTTTGAATGCAGTTTTCACTTTTTCCTTCCTAAACTACAGCTTTATTACAATTAAGAGTTTATAAAATCCTAAGAACTTCAGCATTTACTCTGAGGAGATTTCTGTTTGCTTGCACTTTTTCTTTCATAGTCCAGAAAAATGAAAATTGTCTTTCACAAAGCTTTAGAAAACTACTTAAATGTTTTTAAGCACTATGTACATCAGGAAAAATGGAAGTTTGGTACAGTGTGTACTACTAGTCTGATACAGATAGTAACAGCTCTTCTTCCTTTCTTGGTGTTCATGCTACAAGGCCTCCAACTGGCTTACAAGATGATCCTGTTACAAGCAAAGTGAAGCAGTCAAAGCAATCAGCACGGGGCTAAGAGGCTTTGGTTCTCAGAGGGGTGCTGCATTGCACATCTCTACTGCACAACACCTGTCTACCTTTGTATGGAAATACACGTTGCTCTTGATGAACGTGATGGTGATAGTATATGCTACTGATGTTATCCTCCTGAGTTGGGGAATTCCAGCATGTAAACCAGGTTACTGAGGCTTGTATGAAATTCAGGTCACACCTGGCACAAGAAAGACAAAGGAGATGACTTCTGGGAAGCTGCATATCCCAGCAGTAAAAGAGAGAGCAGGAACAAGCTCCTTAAGCTGAGTTCTTTAGGCTCCATGGTATACAAGTGTCAGCTGGTATCTTGAACCCTGTCATGTTTTGTGGCTGTGAGTATGAACACCATTCAGAGTGAAAAGAGTAACAACAGGAGCACCAAGCGCAGGGCTGATGGTATGAAAACAAATTGTTCAGGGAGCAGGTGGGAAGCGACAGGGGCCAAGCACCTTAACCCCACTTCCTGGATGTCTACTGCTCCAGCAGCAGAAGGCAGCTGCAGCCAGGGTGGATCCTGAGGCAGCTCAGAGCTGCCGCAGAGATACGTAAATCCCTTATCACTGGAGTTTAGCCTGAAACTGCAAAACCATTTCCGTTGCATTTAGAAATTACTCTTCATTCAATAACCAGAATGAATTATTTCCTCCATTGAGCCTGTATCAAAACAGGTAAGGACTGAGGTGCTACAACAGCAGAAATTCTTGTCTGGACTCCATGACTAATAACACTGAGAAAATCTGCAGATTCACAGCAGCCTGTTCCACATTCTGCTGGACCTCGTGTACTTTGTCTCTAGAATCTTCCTCTTGTCTTTTGCTGCAAAAGGAAACACAGAGGGAAGAATTTGGCTCTGACAGATTTTTATTTTACAATTATTATATAATATACAGAACCACATGAGAATCTTCCCATCATAATCCATACAAAGTACCCCAAGATTCCAAAAGGCAAAGCCTGACTGGATGGGTGAAGGGAGAAACACTACAAAAAAAATAAAAACTATGGAAGAAACTATCATGAGACAAAATGCTTAATGCTACCAGCAAACACAACTGGCCTTCAGAAGCAAGTTCCTGCAACCTGTTAAACCACAGGGAAATAAATTTTGTTTTAAACAGGTAAGTCAGAGTCTGTTAGCATTGTTATGGACTCTAGTACACTCAGCAGAATAAACAGCTTTCCTCTGCACATAGCAGTGCAGTGACCTGACCTTTTCAAATGAGAGACCAAATTCCTTCAATGTAGATTTCCATGGAGCACTAGAAGGCACTTCCTTACTAATACAAGTCTGATGGCATCTGAAAAAAAAGTTATGGCTATTTAGAAGCCCTATGCAAGTTGCAACTAATCCTTCTTTTTTTTTTCCTTTTTCTCCCTGAGGTTGTAATGCTAATAAGTTTTTTAGTGGGGTACTATTTTATGTGAAACTAAATGCACAGTGTTTGCAAACCAGTGGTCCGTCCAGATTCTGTTCTGTGACACTGTAGTTGCATTTAAAAAAAGGATAATGCTTTCTACTTGTACTGGTACCACAAAAAAACAACCATTCATTTTGCTCATTGCTAGATCTTATGGGAAAAACATGTAGTAAGTAATATACTTACTCTTTTTTTTAAATTTCTGAAACAACACAGACATTGCTTCATTCTGCTTGGAGCATTATGTAAAAAATAAAAACACTTCAGCTTTAAAAAATCAATGGCAAAGCTCAAATAATCCAGTATTACATGTATTTTGGAAAGTAAATATGACCTAATTTAAAGTGTGAATATAGAGGTAAAAGCACCAGTTGCTTTCAGTAATTGCCAGCAGTCAATGTTATTGCATGCAGAAAATTGACTAGTACACCCAATATAAATTATTGACGCACTCATATTGACTTATTCTGACTTTGATGGATAGAAAATGTGACACAATTGTAATGTGCATATTGTATTAATAACATAACTAATCAAAGATAATTTTTAACAAACTATGACATAAGGCCTTAAATTATTGATGGAGAACAGTTTAGAGATGGTTAGTGCATTAGTTGAATGTGTTCATTTCACTGACCATTTCGCCTGGTCCCATCTGCTGCAAGTTAGCTTCCTCATCTCTCTAGTACCCATTCAGGTGCATTTGGAGCAGCTGGGATATTAGTTCTCTATGGAGAAATAAGATATCACCATGACTCGCCAATGCTCCCTGCAGTTCCACACTCCCCAGCAGCCTCTTCAACAATAGGACAAGGCCCTTCTCAGTTCCAGGTCTAATAATTTAATCTCATAAAACAATGTAACTTAGTCCCTCTGAGAGCCTTGCCTTATTAATAAACAATGCAGGCACACAATTTACATTGTTACAGTGACATTCCTCGTGTTGCTTTTTTTCATTCTGTCAAAAGCTTCTGGAAAAACCTTAATAATGAGAGACATATTCAAGGAAATAATGTAGCCATTTGAGCTGGTTGGCCTAGGATTATAGCATAAAAATGAGATGGGAGGGATGTAAGAGATGGGGCGGGGGGGAGGGGAGGGGGCTACTGCATTAATGGAGACGTGTTTCTTTAATTCTTTAGTTTGGCATTCCTAAAATATATAAGATATTAATATGGATTGCACAACAAGACATGGTGACTTTTTAATCTATCTTTTCAGTTAAACACTGTAATAGCAAACTTTTTTTTCCTGAAGGTCTCTTCTTGCTAATAGGACCAACATGATTTCGCAATTTGTTCGACAGTGAACCGGGACAACGCACAGTGTGGATCAAAGCACTAAAACAAGTGGCTTCCAAGGACTTTCAGTTAAGTTTTTTTGTTACAATTTGCCATCTGTAGCATGCAGTGTTTGCAGATTGTGTCCATGTCCACAGATGTTTCAAGTTAGAGGTTGTTCTTTGCTATTAACCCTGAACTAGAATGTCAGAAGCAGCAAAATGGTTGGAAACAAAGAAAACATCACCCGGAAGCAGTAATCTTTTGAAAGAAAATACTCTTTGTTGCCAAACTTCCCTGGAGGTGGTGGGAAATGATGCTTGTTAGCAGACAGCTTAGTAGACCTTCCATATCTCCCCTCCACCCTGCTGATTTGATGCTTCAAAAATGTCTACATTTTCTGAAACCGGCTTTTAGACTAGGCAAGTCCTCTCTTATGCTTAGAAGATTTGCCATACTCCCACATGGTCTTCTAGAGCTTGCTGCTTGCCTACCTAAGCAGCACTTGATGTGCTTGAACTGGGTCTCTGCCTTAGTTAATACATAGCATGCTAAATGGGCTTCAATTATTACCAGCAGCAATCAAAGCATGAGTCAGAGGATGAAGTCAGCCTCCATACGAACAAAAAGATATGTCAAATAACTCTTTGATGAATGTTGCCACAAATATCCTTATTTTTGAGTTCCCATAGCCAGAGAGTGTATGATTTCACTTTTCTTTCCACGAGGTAGGCTGCAATTACCGTCTCCTCTGAAACAGAACGAGGCAGGTCTGAAAAAGCAAAGGAATTTCAGGAAGTATTCACACAGAAAGCCACTGTTTACTGTAATAACACAGACCTAACACAGACCCAGGAACCGGTGATGAAAAGGTATTTGGATTTTCCACGTTGCTTCAGAGAATCAAGGCAATGTTTCTGTCTCCATCTTCAGCTCACTCAGCTCCTTGCTCTCTAAAAACAGGCTGGGAGGGACTTTTCCAGAGTTTGGTTTTCTCTCCTAGTCACAGGTGAGAGTTTATTGAGAGCAACTGAGAAATGCCACATCCCCACTGAGGCAGGATTTATCTTACATGACTAACATATAACAAAGCAAGCTGTGATGAGGTTTCCAGCTTTCCAGCTCTGGTAGCACACGCTGAGGATGTCTGTGGTACTCCAGCTCAGTCACTCACCAGGGGAATGCTTGGGAACTTCCAAAAGCCTGAGCTGGACTATTTCCCTTTTACCGAAGAAAACACTACGTTTGGCTTCCCCATCCTTGCCAGGCATGACTAACTCTCAGGACTCATAAAAGCATTTCTGAAGAACTGTTTTCTGCAAAAATGTCAGATGTATACAATGAGATGAGCTTGCTTTTTTTTTTTCTCCTTTCCTTTCCTTTTAAGTGATACAAGGAGACTGTGTCCCATGAGACAGCAGAACCATCAAATTTTGGCTCAATGTACCATTCAAATCTCACAGGTTGAACACGGCTGTGATATCAGTATGTGATTTTAGGAAACATGGTACAAAGTACAGAAGGGACAAAAAAGTGTTTTCCTACTGCTGCTGGCAAAAGGAGTACTTATTTTGGTATTCTGACTGCTAGAGAGCATATGATCTCCAACTGTTTCTTCCCAAAGAAATAAAAATTGTCGAGTGGCATTCTGCTTTCTTCCTGGATTTCATGGAAACAGCTGGTTAAACTTCTGTGAGCCCTCACCCTTCTGCTGGAGCATGGTGTTCAGTCACAAGCTTGCTTTCCCCCCCGCCTTGTATTTAAAGATTGCTTACACCTTATTAGTCCAGGCAGAGTAAGGGGTTCTGCGAAGGTTTTAAATGAAGGACAAAAATTGTGTGGTGGATTTGTGAAAATGCACTTGAACAAGGACTGAGAGCTGACTCTCCTGGTGCCAGTCAAAGGCTTTACCAGTGTTAATAAAAGTTATTAAATCCCTGTGTGATTTCACAAATACCCATCAGGAACAGACTGATTCGTGGAAAAGAAGCTGTAAAAGAAGTTGTGGTTTTTCTGAACTGTGTATTTTATGATTAAATTCTTTGTTGCCATGTCAGAGAACACCGTGAACCTTGATTGTCTATCTGCATGTTTAAATCCTTATTGTAATGCACATTAGTCAGCAGCTGGAGCTAGATCTATGCTCCTGATACTTGTTCACAATGTCTTCCTCAAACTTAAAAAAAAAGGTCTTGTTTCTGTTGAATCTTGACTGTGTTGTTCATAGCATACCTTTCTAATCAGAGCTAAAATGTTATGCAGCCCAATTCCTGCAAAACAAAGGTGAGGCTCATTTTAAAGAGAACTTATTTAGATCTTGAGATTTTTCCATGCCAGAAAATCCAATTTTACTTCTTCAGGATTAATAAATTGAGTGGTACATTCCACACATGTTCAGGCTGCCTCTCAGTACATGGTTGCTTCTTTTCTCTATATATTATGGTGATGAAAATGTGAATTAGAACCTGATTCCTATTTTATATTGCTGGTGAAAGGCATGCTGCTGTCTGTCTTTGGAGGTGGCTTGGAAAACTTTGCATAGAATCATAGAATCATAGAATTGTAGGGGTTGGAAGGGACCTCGAGAGATCATCGGGTCCAACCCCCTGCCGAAGCAGGCTCCCTAGGACATTTCACTGAGATAGGCATCCAGACGGGTCTTGAATATCTCCAGAGAAGGAGACTCCACCACCCCCCTGGGCAGCCTATTCCAGTGCTCTGTCACCCTCACTGGGAAAAAGTTTCTCCGCATGTTGGTGCGGAACTTCCTGTGCTCCAACTTGCAGCCATTGCCCCTTGTCCTGTCTCCACAGACCACTGAAAAGGGGCTGGCTGATTCCCCCTGCATCCCTTGCTTAAGATAATTGTAAACATTAATTAGGTCCCCCCTTAGTCTTCTCTTCTCAAGGCTGAACAGTCCCAATCTTCTCAGCCTTTCCTCATAGGGGAGATGCTCCAGGCCCTTTATCATCTTCGTAGCCCTTCTCTGGACTCTCTCCAGGAGATCCCTGTCCTTTTTATACCAGGGAGCCCAGAACTGGACACAATACTCCAGGTGGGGCCTGACCAGGGCAGAGTAGAGCGGGAGGATCACCTCCCTTGACCTGCTGGCTACACTCCTCCGGATGCACCCCAGGATCCCATTGGCTCTCTTAGCCACCGAGGCACACTGCCGGCTCATGGCCAACCTGTCATCCACCAGGACCCCCAGGTCCTTCTCCACTGAGCTCTTCTCCAGCAGGTCATCCCCCAGCCTGTACTGATAGAAACGGTTGTTCCTTCCCAGGTGCAAGACTTTACACTTGCTTTTGTTGAACCTCATCTGGTTTCTTACTGCCCAGCTCTCCAGCCTGTCCAGGTCTCTCTGGATGGCAGCGCAGTGTTCCTGCATGTCAGCCACTCCTCCCAGCTTTGTGTCATCGGCGTACTTGCTGAGGGTCGAGGCTATTCCCTCATCAAGGTCGTCAATGAAGATGTTAAACAGGACTGGACCCAACACCGAGCCCTGGGGAACACCGCTAGTCACAGGCCTCCAGTCAGATTCCACTCCACGAATCACGACCCTCTGGGCTCGGTCCGACAGCCAATTCTCAACCCACCTCACTGTCCACTCATCAATCCCATGCTTTCTCAGCTTTGCTATCAGGATGTCATGGGAGACAGTATCAAAAGCCTTGCTGAAGTCAAGGTAGATGACATCTACTGCTCTCCCTCCATCTACCCAGCCGGTGATGAGATCGTAGAAGGCTATGAGATTGGTCGAGCACGATTTCCCCTTGGTGAATCCATGCTGACTACTCCTCATGACCTTCTTCTCTTCCAATTGCTTGGAGATGGCATCCAGAGCAAGCTGTTCCATTACCTTTCCGGGGACAGAGGTGAGGCTGACTGGCCTATAGTTGCTGGGATCCTCCTTCTTGCCCTTTTTAAAGACTGGAGTGACATTGGCTATCCTCCAGTCCTCAGGCACTTCTCCTGTTCTCCAGGACCTGTTGAAGATGATAGAGAGCGGCTCAGCAATCACCTCCGCCAGCTCCCTTAGCACACGTGGATGTATCCCATCCGGTCCCATGGATTTGTGTGCGTTTATCCCTTTGAGCCGCTCCTGGACCTCCCCCACCTCAACCAGAGGGAAATTCTTCATATCCCAAACACTCCTATTTACATCCAGTGCCTGTGGGTCCCGGGGGGCCTTTGAGGTGAAGACCGAAGCAAAGAAGGCATTCAGTATCTCCACCTTCTCAGTATCCCCCGTTACCAGGACACCCTCCTCATTCATCAAGGGACCTACATTATCCCTGGTCATCCTCTTGCTATTCACGTATCTAAAAAACCCCTTTTTATTATCCTTTATGTCCCTTGCCAGCTTCGTTTCCAAGAGGGCTTTAGCCTTCCTAGTTGCGACCCTACAGGCCCTGACTACATTCCTGTATTCTCCCCATGTGCTCAGACCCTTCTTCCACAATTCATAGATCTTCCTCTTCTCTTTGAGTTTACTCAGCAGCTCCGTGTTCATCCACGCAGGTCTTCTGCCTCTCCTTCCCGATTTCCTGCACAAAGGGATGCATCGTTCCTGTGCTTGGAAGAAGTGCTGTTTGAATGCTAGCCAGCTCTCACAGGCTCCCATTCCTTCAAACAGCGTAGCCCACGGGATAGCCCCTATTAAGTCACGGAGGAGATCAAAGTTAGCTTTTCCAAAATTCAGGGTAGCTATCCTACTTTTTGGCTTGCTTCTTCCACCCAGGATCTTGAACTCAACCATTTCATGGTCACTTAGACCTAAGCTGCCCCCGACCTTCACTTCCCTAACGAGCCCGTCCTTGTTAGTTAAAACAAGGTCCAGCACCCGCCCTCCCCTTGTAGGCTCCTGCACCATCTGTAGCAGGAAATTGTCTTCAACACACTGCAGAAATTGTCTGGACTGCATACGACTGGCCGTGTTGCTTGCCCAGCAAATATCTGGATAGTTGAAGTCCCCATAGAAGACAGAAGGTCGAGATTTAGGTTGTACCATGCAACATCTAAGAGAATTCAGTGTCATAGGCCAGTCAGCAGCATGAACAAAACTGGATAGCTTAGGCAATGTCTACCCTATGTAGAACATATAATGTAGAGTTAAATCACAGAATCAGAATCTCCTGAGTTGGAAGGGACCCATAAGGATCATCAAGTCCAACTCCTGGCTCCACGCAGGGCCAGCCAAGTCAGAGCATGTGACTGGGTGCATTGTCCAGACATTCTTGAACTCAGTCAAGCTCAGTGCTGTGACAACTTCCCTGGGGAGCCTGTTCCAGAGCCTGACCACCCTCTCAGTAAAGAATCTCTTCCTAATATCCAGCCTAAACCTCCCTTGTTGCAGCTTCATGCCATTCCCTCGGGTTCTATCACTGGTTGCCAAAGAGAGGAAATCAGCACCTGTCCCTTCCCTGCCTCTCATTAGGAATCCATAGACTGTGGTGAGGTGTCCCCTCAGTCTCCTTTTCTCCAGGCTGAACAAACCAGGGGACTTCAGCCTCTCCTCATAAAACTTCCCCTCCAGACCCTTCACCATCCTTGTTGCCCTCCTCTGGACACTCTCCAATATTTTTGTGTCCCTCTTGTACTGTGGCACCCAAAATTGCACTTAAAGATATTGCAGGGTGGGATTTATTTACCCATATAGACTCTCCAAACCAAAACACTAGAATCAAAATAGAAACACTGGTCAAAGTACTTTGCCCTGCCAGGATGGGCAATTTGGGCTGTCCACATTTCACTGGAGGTCTCAACAGACCTTCCCAGTCATACAGCAGTGACAAGAGCCTCCTATCACTTAAGGATGGTACATTTAAAAAGTACAATTACAAATCTGCTGTGGTTTTATATGCAGATTTATAAACCTCTCTAACATGTTTTCTGGAGGGACTTGGGTTTCACTGGCTGCAGCTATGTTATAATGAATCTGTCTTTAAGCCCAGAGCATGTGGACACAAGCCCAGGCTATGGCACGGACATTCAGTGAGCTTCGGTGCTTATGGAGAGGAAGCCTGATCCCACTTTCCCCCTTACAGAGAAGCCATGCCCATCCTGCCTGCAGCATGGAGTGGCTTTGTTTAGTTGTCCCAGTCGCCATCCTGTAGCACACCATACCTTATAGTGATTGCACTAGCCATATTCAAGCATCAAAATAATACTGGGGTCATTTCAAGAGCTGATACCATGTGTAGTAAGGACAGAAGGGTGTGCAACAGGTACCCCAACATGACTGTGAGGAGGTGGGAATGGTGCTGTGCCTTTTAGCAGTGTTCTGTCCCCTGTTCTTTGGAGCAGTGCAGTCCTTCCTCTGGCTCCAGCAGGGATGCAATGCCTCACACTAAAGGTATGGTCACTTGGTGCCAGCTGAGCATGTAAATGCAAGCTAGATCTTTAATAGCAGGGAAAAATGTCCTATTTCCTCTTTTTAAATTAGTAAACATGGTGCTTTGTTCTTCTAAACAACATGCAATTATTTCATCTACTACTTCAAAAGCACTTGAAAATATGAATGTGCTACCTGTTTCATTTGGTCAAGAGAGGAACAAACTTAAAGGAAGTTAAAAGGAAGTGAAGATAATTTTTTTGTGTATTTTTCTCAGTTTACTCATGTAGCAAAGTGACACTTAGTTGTGGAGCATTCGTCTGAGGAATGGTTTCTTTTGCACTGCATCATGAAATATATGGGAACAAGATTATATCTACAGTTACTGCAATCTCAAATTACTAATTTGTTTTAATGAAATTCAACTCCTCCCAAGATTGCCCCAGAACTATATAATGATTTGACGTGCTAATGCTTGCACTGGGATCTTTACATTAGCAAATAAATCTGGGAAAATAAACGTATCCATTTTTCTGCCTTGCAGGGATATTCCTGAGGAGGCAGCTGCACACTGTTTCGTTTCATTGTGTTGTTTTGGTTTTAACCAGCTTGGCTTTCTTTTCAGCCATGCTGCAGGACAGGAAGGCTCCCTTTCAGTGGTAAAAATGTCTCTTTTTAGCAAAAAAAAAAAAGTACATGTGGTGGTTCCACCATGGAAGTCGTAATGCTACACAGTGCACCTCTATTTACAGTAGGATGAAGTATAAAAGTCCACCAAGACAGCCTGTCAGCTTCACTTCACTTCTGCATTTGACCTCTGAAAGCACCCTGTAAGACCAAGATGGGGTTTACTGTGTTAGTCTTTCAGAAAAAGTGCTAAAACTCCATTTTCAAAGTTTAAGTTTCACAGAGACAACAAACATGAGTGACCAATGTGCATCGTATGAATACAAAATCTTCAGAGGGATCCGAAATTAATTGTCCCACTAAATCCTGCACTATCATATAACCAAGGAATTCAACATTCGAAATAAACAAGTAAAAACATTGGGAAGTCTTAAACAGATTATGAGATTCATTCAGCAAATGCATTATATATCCCGTGTCAGGACCGAGCTTTAGGCTTGAGTGGGGAAACCAGGAGAAAAATATTAGGAAAATCTTAGATGGAGTAGAAATGCGAATTGATCTTTAAATAAAGATCATGTCTTTGAAGTTCAGCAAATCTGGAGATGAGCCTCAAGAATATCTTCTTTAGGAAGTTTCACTGACACAAAGACACACTGACACATGACACAAACGAGAAATCAAGAGCTAAAAGCAGCTGAGAGTGTTGAATCTGACTTTCTTTACATATCAGCTAAGGTAACTCAAATGATTTGGTTCACAAAAAGGAGATTAATAATAAATGGTATTTTCAAGTAATCATTTGACCAATTCCAGGTAAGGGCAAACCTAGAGAAAGAGGTTACATGGCTGTGAACTCCTACATGTATAGCTGCTATGCATCTTCTCTCCTGAACTTGCCAAGTAATATACCTCTGTCTCCTGTATCAGCTTTCAGATATTGAAGAAAAAAAAAACAAAAAACCAAAAAACCCAAACTTGGAAGTCAGAGACTGCCACCATTCTTACTTCCATTTCTTCACATGAAGATTCAGCCACATAAAAACTCTTATATTTTTCTTTAAAGGTTATCTAGGCTACGAGGTACCTCATCTAAATTTATTTCAAGGTTAAAATGGTTTTGAAGGGAGATGGACATACTCAACCCCTCCTAAAACCACTGCCTCAGCTCCCTCAATGGTGAAAAGAGAGAGGAGTTTCTAGACAGTTAGTTTAGATTTAGGCATCTAACTTTTGGTGGCTTAGATTAAATGACATGACTTCCACCCTCAGCAAAGCTGTGCTGCCAGTTGGAGACAGATAAATCCTCTAAAATCTCCAGTATGAAGATAAAACAATGTTTGGAATATACAGGTTTCTCCCTGTTTGGTCTGCTCACCAAAATACCCGCTGTAGCTGTCACCCTACAAATACCTTGGGATATATATACACATATATATATATATTTGCCATTTTGTGTCTAACTGCTGTTAGCATTACTAGGAGATGTACACGGGTACTGAGAGCAGAATATACCCCAGTTTCAAGTATCTGAATTATTCTTACTTTGCATGGAAATATGATTAGTTGTAATGAGAATTCAGGATTCAATGAAGGTGAGGTAGCTTAATGGTGAGAATTTAGTGCACTTTTACAATCTGATTATCTTAAAATGTCTCAACTTATAGCTTTTCCAAGCAGACATAATGGACCTTATTCAATAAGTTTGCTTAATCAGGTGTTACTTGTGGAAAAATATTACCGCTCTTCTAAAAATAAAATATTATATTTCCATGTGTTACTACTAGCCTTTTTACTTTTCTTCCTGTGGAAAGGATTTTGGATATAGCCCTGAAATTCTTTTATTAATGTCTTTATTTCTGTGCAATCAAAGTAACCTCTAAAACTGGCTCCCTAGTTTTTAGGTTTTCATACATCTATTACAATGGTATTAACTCAGAGACAGTTTAGCTTCTGTAAGCATTATTTGGCAAAAAATAACATAATCAACAAGCCATGGCTATGTAGGAACCAGGAAAGCCATGGTCTTCTGAGGAAATGTGCTCCTGGAGAATGGAAATGGGGCTGAGACATGGAAAAAATGGGCCTCCTATACTTGCTTTTGATGCTAGTTCATTACATTATTCAGCCTGTCACACCCCTGCCTTAGCTTCTTCATCTCTAAAATGGAGCTAGCAGTACTTCCTGTGCAGCAGGATGAACCATGAGCATGGCCAGTGGTCTACCTGCTGCTGGAACAACCTGTATGAAAAGCTTAACTAGTCTCAGTTCTATGGTGCATTGTCCCTTCCTTTCCCCACACGAAGGGTACAGCCTCCTCACTTTGTGTGCAGAATGACTGCTGGAAGTGAGGTGAAGGTGGCAAAAATGGCCATGGTATGCATGCTTAAAGCCATAGACTGTGTCTGCTTTCCTTTGCTCTTTTGAGAGCATAGCACCTAGGATAACAAAATAGAGACTGAGTTGGGAATGCTCCGTGTTGTGATGGCACTAATTCAATGTTTTTTCTAGATACAGCTTTGTGTTCAAGATGGGATTAAGCTGTCTCAAGTAAAAAATATGTAGTCTTAGGAAGACCACAAGGTCAACTACCTAGGGTGTTTGCTGTTTGGGTTTTTTAATTTTAAGCATACTATGCATGTGTATATATATCTATTTACACACATGTGAAACAACTTTCTATGTTTAAAGGTCAGAACAAAAAAAACCTCAATACCTGCCATGTCACCAACATAGGAGGGTATAAGGGACAAGTTTCTTCCACTGTGTCATCTTGTAGTATGCTATGTCAAGCTGGATATTTACCTAACTGTGTTAACTCAAGCTACCTATACATTAATTTTCCAGTCTAAACCAGCTCAACCTCAACACAGAACTTCCTCTGGTCTGAAAATCAGTGCTTAGGAAGGTGTAGTATATTGTCCTCATATTTCCACTGAATATATAAGGGCCTCGGTGACTATTTTAGTCTAAAATTTAGGAAGAAGTTACAGCAGCATTGAGCAAAATGAAGCCAGCCTTCAGGTTGCTTGAAAATCTTAAAAATGTAAAAATATATAAGAACTGTAAATATGCAGAGCAGATTTAAATATATTAATAATTCACTTTCAGCTCCACAAAGGACAAGGTCATTAATGTTATGGAATATCTATGAATAATTTCAAATGCCTGGGTTTGATATTGCTGGTGAGGGCATGAACCATACAGATTTCCAGCTGAAGGCATATCATGTGAGAAACCCACTATTATTGAACTGACCGGTATCCTATGCAGAAATACTAGGCCAAACAAATTACTAACTTTTTAGGAATGACAAAAATCTGTCATCTCACTCTATCAGCATTTCACCATGGTTTTTCTCTGCTGTTTGTTTAGTAGTGAACAGAAAGCCTACGGAAGGGAGAAGACTAAAACAGATGAAAGCTTTTACAGGTTTAAAAGAATAAAATGCTTCAAAAATAATCAGAACAAGGCAAACTTATAATGAAATTTCCCCTTGGTTTTCAAGCTGTGATAGAGCTACTTAAGAAAAAGAACAAAATATAACATATAATTGAAAAAACATAACAACATTGTAAGTCAAGTCTTCTCCTTCTTCTGCTATAACTGTAAAAGTGATTGAATCCTGTAGCCCATAATCAAATATTCAAATTGATTGAAGTTTTGTCTGGGTAAGTAGGAAAGATCACATCTGTGGTATTTTTTACTGATGGATATAAGAGATTTGCTGTGTGCCATTTCAGTCTGTCAATTCTCAGCCTGTGTATAAGCTAAAAAGAAAAACTAGTCTGGGACTTAAATGATAAAACCATTGAAATTCAACATAGATCCAAGACATTTGGAAAAAAATAAGAAGCAAGTATTGCAGTGAGTGCTGCAGCAGCAGCAAGAAAGTGCCAAATGGCAATGGGACACAAGTAGCTTAAAGATCATTCTATGACTTTTAGTGCTTGGACAAGTTTAGGGATATTTTGGATCATGCTCCAGAAGGTAATTGCTTATTCATATCTAGAGAAGTCACTGGAGCTGTTCTGCCCTCACTGATAACGTCAATGGGAGAAGAACATCACCCCTATCTTTTCATTTCCTTCACTTTATGATCCAAGTTTTCCTTTGTCTTGTGTACATATATTGAGAGCTCACTTTTATTATTGCAAATGGTTGTAATGAAAATTTAATTAAAAATGTAATGAAAAACATGGAGCAGGCATTTGGGGTGATGTTTGTTATCCATTTTGAAGTCTACCATAGGCTGCGAACCTCCATGCATGTTCAGAGAAAGTCACTTTCCTATTGTCCCTGTGCCATGCACACACATAAGCACGTATATGTTTTTGAAAACTAGAGCTTTTAGTGACTGGCTCAACTAGCACCATCCTTCACAAGCTTGTTTTAGTCTATTACTTCAAATTAATTTTTTAAGACTAGAGCATTAGAGAGTATGTCTGCTGGGGCTACAGTTGGAAAGACAAGTCTGAGGGCTAGACTATGAAATAAAAACAGCACATAAGGGAAGAAAACTGCTTAAAGGAAACATACTGCTGTTTGAATAGCAGGAGAGAGCTGGGAGGCAACCAGTTGAAATAACCCTTGCTTAAAAAATAAAAAAATAAGATTAAAAAAAAAATCAAAGCTGGGAAAAAGGTCCAGATCCTCTTTAATATTCCAAACACAAATAGAGGCTTTGCCAGCTTTAGCCTATCCCACATGTTTTTCTTATCACAGTGGTTGACTTTTAAGAAGTACTGGCAAAAAAAACACCCCCAAACTTTAAAATGTTTTAGGGATTGCACCCTGCCTACTGGCAGATAACACTGGGAAGCTGAGAGGCAGAGGGTGCTGTGGCTGCCTCTTTAACGCTCCTCTGATACATCTCGTATGACATGTGGCAGGGAAAAGTAATTTTGTGTAAAGCTCTGTGCACCCATTAAACTTTGCAAGTCAAATTCTGAGTTCCCAGAACATTCCCAAAAGGGGAGAAGCTTTATTTGTGAGATAGAAAAGAATAACAAAGCAGATGTGACAGGCAGAAGATTGTCATAAACACTCTAAGACTGTATATACCAGTTTCTTTTCCTTTTCCTTCTTATGGACTCCAAGACTCACTTTTTATTTAATTTCTGCAAAGTTTTCTTAAAGAAAACTAAGATTCTTGTGCGGCTCCAAGATCTGGAGCTTAAAGGAAACATCACCTAATACCAGTAAGGCATGTGCTATCACTGAGAAACAGCAAAGCTGAATCTGAAAGTCTGTCCAGAACCCAGGTCAAAGAAGATGATGCTGATATCTCAGCCTCAAGTGGTATATGATGCCCATTCCAATTCTTTGCGCTGCTCCTTTGATGTTCAATGCCAGCAGCTTCCATAGCCTCACCTGGCTCCTGGAGACCTAAGAAATGCAAGCCTGTATACTAATGCAGTTATAGGAACAAGCAAGAATGTCTACATTCATGTGATTTCTGTGTACATAACCACAAAATCTGCGTCCAACAGATTATCACGAGTTGTGATTTTTGGACTTAGATGCATCTAAAAGGTTGTTAGTGCAACTGTGGCCTTCATCTGGCAAAGGCTGCCTGAAATATTATGCCTTACACTCCAAACCCTTTTCTTTCCTCTGCTGGGCACATCACCCATAGTTCTTCAGGATTTGCTTAGATCTGAGATCTCCAACTTTCAAATGTATACTTGCATCCCAATGCTAAACTTGTTTTCTATCTATGATAAACTTCCCATTAATTTAGCTAACACACATCATGCATTTAATTCCTATGAGGTCAAAACCACAACTAATTGTGAGCGAATGATAGTTAATCTGCCCCTTTTAACTAGCTGCCTTCCAGAGCAAAGAGGAGCAGTTTAAACTTTTATAGTCAAAAATTAAATACAAAAACAGACATCATTGAAATTACCAGAAACTGTTAAGATTCCTATTTTAATCTGACAGAGAAATCCTCCTTGAAAAAAAATAACCTGTGATGCTGCATCTGTCCTGCACCATGTAATCCTTTGTGGGAGAATGAGAGGACTCTGTCAATATGTACATATATTCACGTACATAGAGTCACCCTCAATGTACACTATCTCTCCCAAAGGTAAAATGGGAATCAGTTGAGTTGTTTGCTTTCAGCTGAGGTATCTTCACATTTAACTCCTTCTTGACAAACTGCCTGTGTTTAAAACAGGACAGAAATATTTTTTCCTCAAGTGGCTTAAGAAAAAAAGTGCTGAAAATTCCCGCTATATCAGTTTTTAAATTATGTTTAACAACATAATTGCTGTTAAATCTCCTCTTCCCCCTCACACACACACCCACATGCACCCCCATAAAGAAGTACATTTTAGGAAGCAAAATGTCATTGAAACACAGAGAAAAAATATTTCAAATTGTTCTGTTGCTAGCATAGTAGGGCTACAGCAAAAC
Organism: Hypotaenidia okinawae; assembly: GCA_027925045.1. Lineage (NCBI taxonomy): Eukaryota > Metazoa > Chordata > Aves > Gruiformes > Rallidae > Hypotaenidia > Hypotaenidia okinawae. The sequence continues at coordinate 126,411,259 of BSDF01000002.1, read as the reverse complement.
ACATACTAGTGAGTTGGAATCATATCATTCTGAGCATCTGCACTACTCCTCCTTGGAGAGTGCATACTAATCATCTCTCTTCATGGTCAGTAACCACATAAGGACAACACCAGACGATGCCAGTGGTTTTGGTCCTGTAGCATTTATATGCTTTCCTGCAAAGATAGTCATGCCAGATAATATTCGTCAACCTTGTCTTTGGTCTTCTCTCTTGATTGAGGCAGATGTTTATTTTCCATCTGCACTATATGTCAGTGCAACTGCAGCCTTCATCTGGCAAAGGGTGCCTGTAATATTATGAGGCCATCGCATAAGCTGCTGGAAAGATTACTCTTGTGAATAAAATCAGTTTATGGCTAAAAACATTTATTCTTCATTTTGATAAGCCCTTAACAAATGAAAATTTGCTTCCTTACACTTTTGCCAAGCATAGGACCATGTTTATTTCTAGCTATATGGGTCACGAAGGATTCCCAGCTGTTAGATAGAGTCAGTTGTGCATTGCTGCACTCAACAACATCTGTTTCACAAAAACAGTATCCAGCTTTTAGCGCTCAAATGGAGGTTATACCATATGCCAGCAGACCACTTAGTTTTTACCTTGGGAACCAACTTTACACTAGTCAAGGTAACAGAGGAAGTACTGAGTATTTAAATGCTACCAGGCTTCAGTCACATCTTCATGTGCTCTTGTCATTTCCAACTATATATAGTAAAATTAGTTCCAAGCATATACCGCAAGCTGTTCCTCTGTTTAATTATTAACTGGAAGAAAGTTTGTTTGCAAAACAGTTAAAATGTTTTTTGTGATAGGCTCTGATGTTGAAAGTGGTGCCATAAGATGCTTCTGCAAATACAAAACCTTGTTAAAATGTCAAATAATATCAGCTATCAACAAAGGCAGATCAGGTTGAATACCCTTTAACTACTGAGCAGGATGTTAAAAAGCCATACTACCGTGGAACTCTTCAGAGCCTCGCAAACCATTCAAAATGTCTGGCGGTGTTATACTACCAGGATGTTTTCGATTATGATTTATGTTGTTCTACCAACTGTCTTCTTTCCTCTCATTTGGTTTTAATCACTTAATGGCTCTCTAGAAATGAAGTTTTAAAAATACGCATCTTTGACAGCAATGGATAAATTAGATTAAAGGAAATGCCTCTAATAGGTGAATCAGTCTCTAAGGAGGGTACCAAAGAATTTTATGCTGCTACGTGCTGGGAGGAGGGCAGTTGTAGCTGGTAACATTGCATGGTATTATATTGCACTTAGTGATCTAGTAAAGCAGTTTTGTTTGCTGATGATTCATTTCTACCATAAACGTTTTGTTGCAAAATACATTCCTTAATGCCCAGTAAGATGTTCTCAATTGTCCGTGGATTAAATTTGGTGTGTACTTCAGAACAGCTACAAGATTCACATTATACTTGATTCTACTAAATCATATCACTGAAAAGGAGGATTATGCCAGTGAAGTGAATGAGTTAGATTCTGTTAACACAGACGAATGTTACTTGTATGTAATTTAATTCACTGCAGTGGAATTATTCTTCACTGAACTGATGCAAAAAGCTGGTCATGATAGTATAGACCAGCTTTCTCCAAATCCCGTCCTTTGTTTGCAAAACTGAAGAACAAGATGTGTCATATTGCTTCTATCTATTCCCTTGCCATTACACAACCAAGTAGGAGGTTCATATCACAGTATAGACTCTGCCCTGCCAACTTCCAAGGGAGCCTTAATAACTTCACATGGTCCCTTGTAACCCTTCTGTGAGCATCACATGTACATGTCACTGGCTTAGGCTGTGCCTCAGGCACCTCTTGCTCTCTCCTACTGACACAGGGACAAGTCTCTGGTGAAAGATCGCCATGCCTCCTGCCTGGCTGTTCACCTTTTCTTTTCAGATGAAAATGACTCAGCATTCATATACGGATACAGAGTTCATAACTTGATATGGAGCAAGGTATAGCTAAAAAAAACCCCAAAACATTCACTCCCAGTTCCATATTGCAGACTCTGCCAGAGCCATGCTTTTGGAAATGTGTCAATAAAACTAAGAAAAGACAAAACAAGATTAGAAGTATGCCAAGTCATAAATTATATTAAGAATTCAGGGGTTTGTTCCCATGAGGAATGCTGACAAGAGCAAGGATTCTAGGGCAGACCAGGACACTTGAGGCAGGAAATTTCTGAACTGGATGATGTGACATCATGGTTTAGTTTATGTACCCTTTTGCAGAAAATACACATTGAAGCTTCAGATAAACATGAATGGAAAAGAAATAGGATTGCCTAGTTTTTAAATTCAGATTAGGTGCTTGATAGATAGAAAATCTTTCCAGAGAGCTAGGTCCCACTGGTTTAGCAAAACTTTAGCCAGGAGTTGCATCCATGTATGCTGACTCAAAGCTTGGCCTGTGACTATGGTTTCTTTAGGGGTTTTTTTGATTGGTTGGTTGGTTGTTTTTGGTTTTGGTTTTTTAATTTACTCACTGTAGTCACGTATGTAAATGAGCTACTCCTACAACATGATTTACTCAAATCATGGGTGGAGACCTGTTTTCTCCTTTCAAACCTTTAAGAAATTGTCCTGATAAGAATTATCTACTCAAAGGGTCTTATGGAAGACTTGAAATTGTACTTGAAATTATCTGTCCTATCTACTTAGAATAGAAAAAATCTCCTTGTATTTTGAAAATTATTTTCTATCTTCATCAACATTGAATTTTTGGGACACTGATGCTTTTCTGTAAGTGTGTATTATGCCTGTGTTTGACTAATTCTGTATTACAAATAGTTGGTTCTACCTACATGAGCTAAAATGACTGAGGTTTTGGGGTTCCCATTTTTATAACCAGCAATCAGCTGAGTAGTCACAACCTCCACAAACAAAACAGGAGCTTTATTAAAAAATAAATTAAGATACAAAAATGAAACGTACTTTGTCACTTTATAGCTTTCATTTTAGATTGTACCTTGTTTTCCAAAGGACATGTGTAGTATTAGACTTTCATTCACTGGAAATTTATACATTGCTGGGACGTCTTCCTTTCTGTTCATTATTTTTTGTTATCTAGCACATTTCTGAACTGTTGCCCTTTGCTCCACTTGGGAAACATAAGGATTTAGGGGAATGAAAATAATATCGAGATGGTTAGGCTGTCGGGAATATTTGCTGTTCTAACAGCAAAAAAATGTTCCCTCCTCAATCTATGACCTTATCACTGAAAATTTTTTTGTAACATTTCTGACCAAGCATGCTAAACTTGTAGCAGTAACCCTGTATATACAGGCTTCAGAGGTGCTCTTACTCCCATTGTTTTGATACGGAATCTGCTGAGTACATTAGACTCATTCTGGACCTTGAAACTCTGCTCTTTCCCCCGGTGAATCATTGCCAGGAGCAGAGGACTTCTTAGGATCCATTTTCAGCCCCTTCATTTCTACCACACATCTGTAGAGCCTTGCTCTGTGTGAGAAGAATTGTGCGGGCCCTTTGAAAGCCCTTCATTTGTTGGCAGTAGACAAAATGTCGGTACTGAATCTGTGAATCCCACTCAGCACCTAGTTCCAGACTATCATTTTTCAAAGTCCAGTGCACTTGTGCATGGAGTCCCATAGTCTCAGCAGATCAGCACAAGGCTGGCAGGCGGGTGTCCTTTCCAGGGGTCAGATGAATTTTTGGTGGTTTCACTGTGATATTCTCCACACTTTATATATTTCATCTACCGAATAAATGATGACTGGCACCATCCACTTCTGACTCCCCATTAACTACTTGTCATCTAGTCTTTTTATTATGATTTCATGCTTTTGCTTCATGCCCCTTTCCCCTCTCCCTCATTTAAAATTCTCCAACAGCTTTAGTTAATCTCTCCCTAAGCCTACAAGTTTGGTGAGCTTTTCTGAACAAAATATATTAAAAAACAAGCTGGTTTTCCAGGTGGGTTTTCCCAAGCTCTCACAGCTCTCATTAGAGTAAAGTTTTTACAGTTACATCTGTGCAAACAGTGAAAACAAATACAGCGTAATGGCATGGAGCTGAAGGAAGTTAAGTGCACCTCTCCACCTGCCAAGGCCCAGATGTGGGAAATAACATGGCACAAAGACCCCAAATATTGGGACACAGCAAAATTATTGCTACAGAAGGCTTTGGTACTATGTTAGTTTAATTTCTTGAAGCATAATGTTTTCTGCAACCATTGTTTCCACATTCCTGCTGCAAGCAGTTTTACAGCACTAAGCATGAGGTAAGATTTATAATGTCTCTGCAACCAGAAATGAGCAAAATGTTTGTCTGCAATGAAGAATGCCCATAATTAAGAGAGACCATAAAGAGGGATGTTTGTGTCTGTTGCCAGAGATAGGTAAGACATGCAGCCTACAGCAGAACTTACTGCCTTACAGAGTTTGGATGTGTATTAAGAGAGCAAAAGTAAAGTCTGTATTCTGAAATTTCTGAGATTTCCTGACCTCTCTCCAACACCACAAATGAGGCCAGCAACACTCACTTTGAACCTCTTTTGTTTCACAAATCTGCTTATTTATTCTTGCCAAGCAATGCTATTTGGCATATAAAGACAGTGTTGTTTCTTAAAGTTGTTTCTTAGAGAAGCCCACTGTTACTGCTAGACACTTGAATCTAGCAGACAGGCACAAACTGATGTTAACTACTGAGTGAAAACCTGGAAAACTTCTGAGATGCATCCCAACACTCAACTTCTCATACCAAACCAGCCACAGTTTTATTGTATCCAGTGTCTGATCTTTAATAATAAACATGACAGTGCTCGAGCATATGGAGCACAACCTTCTCTCAAATTCACCTCTATTTTGTGCAGTCTTACGGCGTTTGCAAGCTGGTAAAAGGCTTCCAAGAAAACCTTCCAAGAAAGACTTCACATGTCAAAGGCTTCCACGAAAGGAAGTCTTTCTCTGTTCTTCTGATTGCCATTTTCACACTCTTCCTCTGTTCTCTCCTTCCTGGTACAGAGTGGACCAAAACTGTACAGTACCAATGGGACACACGAGGGATCTACAATACCATAATGATCTTTCTATGGTGTTTGTGATTCCTCTACCAATAATTTCTAATAATCTATTTGGGGTTTTTTATAGCTTCTGAGTTGTGAGCTGACGTTTTCCTACCCACAGTGAGTCATGATCTCTTTGCAGAGTGATAATATCTAATTTAGAGTGCTTTACTGTATATGTATGGTTTACAATTGATTTTTCCCTACGTGCATTATTTGGCACTTAAGGACATGAATTTGCTATATTATTCTTAGTCATTCAGTACTGCAGGATCCTCTTGTAACTCTCTGTACACATTTACTACCATGAATGGTTTTGACTCACCTGCAACTTTGCCACCCCTCTTTCCAGATTATTTATTGCTTGGACAGCAGAGGTTTCAGCCCACATCTCTTGCAAGATTCTCGAGGAATCCTATTCTCGTTTCTTTCTACAACTTGTTCCCTGTATAAAAAAGTTCCTGTGCAGGAGCATGTTCATCCTTTTCTAGAGCAACTATCAACACAGATAACCCATCCAGCTCTTCTGCAATGGCTTTATGATCCTTGGTCTTTTCAAATTTGAGTTATTTCTTAGACCTTAAAAGGTGTTTCACACAATTTCTTCTCTGCTATGAAAAACATTCTTATTATTGGTTTAATGTTTTTATCAAATTATTTATCAATATTTTCTTTTGCTTTCTTTATTAGTGTTTACATTTACAGTGCTAGGATGTGTGTTTTTGGTTTTCTGGTTGGGTTTTTTTTTTATGAGAAGAGCATTTCCTGGAACCAGAAGAAGGTCCTTTATTCCTATTCTATTGAATCTTCCCTCCCTGATTCTTTTCCAGTCCTTCAAGAAAACTTATGTTTTGGTACACATAGGTTTGTTTCTAAGTTAACAATTACAATTATATATACAACAATTAATAACTGACTTGTAAAATCACAAAATTGCAGTTGCATGTAACACAACACAGAATAAGAAGGTACTGCAATACACAAATACCTTTGAAATGCTACCAATGTCTCAAATAATTGGGACAAATAGAAAAGGGCAAACTAAAATATTAAAATATCTTGTATTTACCTTCTGACAACTCACACAGTCCACATCTGCCAAATGGGGATTGGTAATGAGGCCAGGTAACCTTGGATTTCTGCAGGGAAAGCTTTGTTTGTCAGAGTTGTTTTGTTGGGTTTTTTTCCCAAATATTTACTACATTTCAAGTATCATCATAGGGAAATACTTTTTTTGCTGTAGAAAGAGTAAAATTACATGATTAATAGAGATTATTTAAAATCACAGGCTCATCCTTCTTTTGCTGGCTTATGGTAGTTGGAAAAATGGGACAAAAAGGGTGTTTAGATTTCAAGTGTAAGGATGTATTTTCCATCATGTTACATCAGTCTTGAGATCTTCTTAAGGTAAGGCATTTATCAAGCTGTAGTCTAGGTTTCAATCATTTGTGTCAGAGGAAAACAGTGGAAATTGATGAAATATGAACAGAAGTATAGGAAAAATATAGAAAAGACCTTCACATAGATATCGATATGTCCAAGTTACTTGACTCTAAACAGTTTTGTTATTTATCAGTAAGAGACTACTAGCCACACGGACTTGACTAAGGACCTTATTTCAAAATAACCAGCTGATACAAGAATTATTCACAGAATAAGGTACCGGTGAATGTACATTAAAATGAGGGTTTATGTTAGTGAACAATATTCCAACATGCAAGTGTTCTCCATTTGTATTTAGCTCAGAAGTTACCTATCTCTTTGAAAAAGCTAAAATTCTTATAGCTGAGACAAAGTTTGTATGCCTAAAAGATTGTAGATTTCTAAACACTTCAGCTGTCTTGATGGCAGATATTACTTCTACCTGCAAACTGTGGCTTGTACATGTCCCTAAACCCCTTTGGGTAGTGATCAGCAGTAATTCTGCCACATGTTTTGAAATGTTGTTGGTCTTTCCATTGCAGAAAGACTCAAGACTAATGGTAGTTTGTCTACATCTTCTCTGGAAAGTTTGAGACTAAGTCTTCCTTTCAGACCTGATATTGCACACAGGAATAACTTACCATCTAAATGGATCTGTAAAGGCTCCGTTTACTTGGTTAAAACATTATGTTTTGCTTTTGTTGCCTAGTTTTTTCCTGAATCTAGTTTTCCTGAACATTATTCTATAAGATATTTGTCCTTTTCCTGAATTCCATAACATAGGTATAAGGGTTTTGTGATCTCAAACAGTTTGGACATCTGTAGTGACTGACTGCTATATCCAAAATTTTCTCTTTTGGCTTCTTTCGTGGTCAGTAGAGAGAAAGAGAATGTATCTGTCTGACTTGTAGATATCTGCTTTGTGATGGCAAGAATCATACCTTGGAAGACTGTCTCCAGCTACTAACACAGGGGTCGAGGCAAGTACTCAGACTTATAGTCTCCTCTGTAGATGTCTTTACACATTCAAATGAATCCCACCAAGAGTGTGCTGTCACTTTTTCGGAGCTGTAAAATTCCATTAACAAAAACAGTTGAAGGAGAACATTCAGTACTTGAAAATCTGTTCTTTTACCTCTAGCTCACTGATTTGAATGCAGACTGGGAGTGCTCATGGTCTAACAGCTGTTCAGTGACCTATGTGACATGCTTCAAGTCTTCAGATTTTGGTTTTGCAAAGTCCTAAAAATAACCTTCTTTTTGCCATCCACCTGCTCCGTTTCCACTGCCTGCGTGCTTGTGGTGTTTTCTCAGGCATGTTAAACATGCTTTTTTTGTACCTCCTTGAAAACAAGCTCTTTAGATAATTATCATGCCAAGTACAAGAATAACGAGAAGAATAACAGGAAGAATACAGATTTACCTGATCTTGACAGAAAACTATTGTCTAAAGCTAGTACCAACCAGCAAAGCACCAGAAGGAGATCAGGAGATCAGGGTCTTCCATACTGATTTGCACACAAGTCCTCTACTGCACTGATATTTTTCTATGCCAACTAAGACCTTTGTCTTAATTTTGAAAATATTTCATGGTTTAACCCCCAGTTGTATCAATTTTGCATCTATGAATCCTGCTGACAGCTAAGCTCTTCAGAGACTACACTGACCACAAAGCTAAGAGTGAAGCTGGGGACAGAGCACTTTCTGTTCAGGGCATATGGCTAAGGAACAAGAGTACAGAGGACAACAGCTTTAGGAAATGTGGAAAAAGGCACGAGAAAGCTTTTCATCTCCAGAAATTACAATGAACAATTTAAATACCTTTTCCTCTTTCCATCTCAAATTCTTATCTGAGAAAGCCACACCCCAACGGAGAGTTTTGGCCTTAAATGTACTGGACATTCTCTGAATCCCTCTGTGCACTTTGCTGCTACTGCAAATGCCTTCATATGGTGCCAGTGCTCCTGGCAGCAATGTAAAACCCTGAGATGTACAGAAGAAATATTGTTGTGCTTCCCAGGACTACAGCCACTGAGTGCAGAGGTGGTGCAATTGCACCAAGATCTGTTGGTTGAAGCAGTTGAGCAAAGACAGAAGCAAGCTGGTCAGCTATTTTCATTCCTTATGCCAAGGAACATGCCAGACCTTGGTGCTTCAGGTCATTTGTGGAAGACAGTAGTTTCATTCCCTGTCGAAGAGGTTTACATTATCCTCCGTTCAATTTCCAGGGGATGTTACTATGTGCCTGGCAGGACTAGAAGCTAGTAAAAGGATTAAAAATGCAACTTTCCTTAAAACATTCATGCAAAATCTGTATCTACCTAGTTGAATGCCTAAATTACTTTGACTTTTGGGGGATTATATAACTATACATTTTCCATATACAACACTATTTCAAGGATATTACCTGAAAAGGTTGTCCATTCAGAGCCCACACAGAACCATTAATATATTAATAGCATCTGTTGGTATAACTGAGAAACACAGCTGTAGAGAGTTATTTAATCCAGTGCTACTGGGCAAGCTAGAAAATGCTTGCAGTATGATTTTGAAGTGCTTTGATTACGGAAGTGTTTGTAATGTAATGACAGTGCCATTAAACCCTGGGTACGCATTCATACCACTCATAGATGCCTCGGGGACCCCACGGAGGTTCAAGAGCTGTTTCCTGTAGGTGGTGAGACTTCACAGGCAGTAAAATTACATCAGTTTTGTTGTCTCAAGAGTGCAACTGATTGCTAAGGAGAAGAAAAAAATGCCCCAAATAATTCCCATTATTGATGTTGCCCCATTCACCAAAGATTCCCGTTCCTTTCATTAGTGCAGCGACATGCAAGCAGTGGACGTGCAGTTTGGGGCAGCTGTGGGGGTAGATCCCACAGAGCAAAGGTAGGAAGGATGAGGTGGCTGGTGAAATGAACTCCAGAAATCTATGCAATAAAAACGTTTTCAACCATAACCTTAAAATAATAGCTATGCTGTTCATCAGGCATTCCAGCCAATAGCTCATGCTCTGTCCCATTGCATCATGCACTTGCATCCCACTGGTAATGACTTGTTCTTTGAATTGCAATTAACCTATTTAAGACCAATTAAGAAACAGATCTTGAATAGGCCTGCAGTATTACAGCTCAGTACTCACAGAAGATGACAATGATGTTTTAATTAAATATGGGAGCAAAAGGTCTCAAACTGAAGCTTACAGCTAACTAAGCAGCAGTCATTTGGTTACTGAACAGGCAAGGAGCTTTATGGTCTCCTTCCACATGGTTCAGCCTCCATAGCTCTCAAGTTTGCTTAAGGCTAAATAGCTTTCCTAATCTATTATTGCACAGAAGAAATCCCTCCCGCCCCCATTTTCTAGATCGCAGTTTGGTATGTTTTAACAAACTGTGATAATCCCTTGGTTTTTCCAGGGCAAGAGTATTGCTGATAAAGTGATTTCATTTAGGCAAATTAACTCTGTTAGTTACATGAAAGATTGAACACTGTTATCTTATGCTGGTATGTGCAAAGTCTCATAAGTGCAAAATACACATCAAGGGCCAATTTCACATGAAAAACTCCTGATAGTGTAAGAGCTGGTTAATATTTCTGAATTATTAAGTCTGACAGCATAATCATGCTTTTTTGTTGTTTAGGCTGTTGATACCAGATGTTTAATGCACAGCAAAATGTGATAGTGTAATAGGAGGCATTTTAAGGAAGTGCAATTTTGGAAAATGAAGAAACTACTTGGGGTAATTTAGAACATAAAAACAGATGCTGGAACTTGGAGCTGCTTTAGCTTCAAATAAAGTGGAAGCCTTCCTTTAGAGCTCTATGGATATTCAACATCATTTGCTTTTCTCTCCTGGATGCAGACCCAGCTGGCATTCCTGGGGCCAGCATAAGGTGGGAAGTCAAGTCAAGATGTTGAGCCTCACTATCACGTGACGTTCAGCACTGTGCCTTGGCTATAGTCACTGCAAATGGGCAGGAGGAATTGCTCCCACTGCTTTAGGGCCGATTGCTCTGCTGTTTATTTAGCGCATGGTGACCACAGGACTGAATCAAAAGCTTGATGGCAGCATTCTTCCTGGTGTACTGTTTGGTTCTAAGAAAGTCTTGCAGATATTTTAGGGATGTCAGATTTTAGTTTGGATGTGTTACCAAGTTGGTAGCACATCCAAATTTAAAGTTGGCTGAATTTAGGCCATGTGATGCTTTTGTTAACTATTAACGTTGAATCCATAACACCGTATCTATGATTATATATTTATTTTCAAAATATATTTGACAAGATATATATATCTATGTGTAGTCAGTGAGTTGCACATTGAAGACTAGATTCATATGGAAACAACAGACAATAATGAGTGCTGATCAGTATTTTGGGACCGCTGAGTCTAATAACATAATCACGCTTTCCTTCTCCTTGCTGCTTCTTTTGGCACCAGATGTTTAAAGCACAGTAAAATGGAACCTTAATGTTCTCTGTAATTAATGGGTGAAAGCACAGAAGTATATACAGGCGGGCTGCGTTTCTATTAAGATGTTGGCATATAATTTATGAGAGAAAACAGATGTTCCTTTAAACAATTTTCACTTGGTGTGACTGGATTTCCCCTTGAGAAATGAGAAGTTGTGGGAATTTTCCAAAACAAAAAGGAGTGAATTTCATACTTAAAGAATAATTGTTATTATACAGAAATTCTACCCAGAAATAGACAGGAAACTTTGTCACAGAAAAATCCATCCCAGTTTGATTACACTTCTCCCATTATGTTGCAAGAAGCCTAATCTTAAGTAAAGATTTTACAGAGCTCAAGTTAAGAAGAGAGTTTACATACAGATTAGCTCTCCTGATCTCTGGCTATTTAACACATTGATCTGGGGGGGCGGGGGTAGATTGTTTGTGTGTCTCTCTCTTTTTTTAAATTTTTTTTTAAAGTCGCTGCTTCTTTTTGCCTCAAGTAAGCTCTGTCACATCCACTTTGACAGCCACCCAAACACAAGTGGTATTGAGACTCTCTTCAGTGGCTCTGAATTTGAGAAAACACCTGCTGAGAGCTTTCTAATGACTGGGGGTTTTTTAGTGTCACAACTGAAGCACCCAAAAGAAATCACACAGATAGGCCTTACTTCAAATGGGGTTTGGGTCATTAACTTATGGCACATTGAATTATGTCTTCAAAGCACCCTGCAAGTGTTTTTTTGGGCATAGAATTCTTCACAAATGAGTAAATTCTTTCCCACCCATGAAAAAGTGTTGCAAAAATGGAAGGACACAGTGAGAAACCACACAGATAGAAGTTAGGCTCAAATCTGAACTCAGGGCTCAAGCATTTAGTTGAATTCTTGCATCTTTGCTAGTTATCTCACATCAGCTGAAGGCCAATAACTATCTGTGAACATGTCCTTAATCCACAGCAAAGAAAAGGTTAAATAACCTACTTCAGTCCATGATGAGAGAAGTGTAATGGCTTAGATTGTGCAAAGCAACATTGCTCTTGCTACCGATTTTCAAACCCAGTGCTTAGGCCTCTCAACCACAATTTGAAAAAGTCATAGATAGCTAATTCATTTATTTGCTATAATTTCATCATTTGAGAGAAATCTTTCACTGACTCGTCGCCTGATCACTGGTTTCCCCAAACTTCAAGGAGATGTGAGCAAAGGCTGCTGCTATGTGGGACAGACTGACTGGCAGGACAGGAGGAAGATACTAACATTACTTGCTCAGCACCATTATCTAGAGGAAAACAAAGATTTGGGATAAGATCTCAGGTTTAAGATTGTCCTATTATCTCATATCAAATTAAAATAAGCTTCCCTAATCTTCCATTGCACAATCTGCTAATATTTTTTGAAAGCAGATGTGAAGTAGACAGCTGTTTTGTTTAACAACCAACTGAGAAAACCAGGTTCCTGCATGTAGTAAATAAACAGATGAAATATGAGATTTTGAATTCATAGAATCATAGAATCATAGAATGGTCTGGGTTGGAAGGGACCCCAAGGATCAGAGAGCTCCAACCCCCTGCCACAGGCAGGGTCACTAACCTGCAGGCCTGGATTTAACACAAGGTTACCGGATCCAGCCTGGCCTTGAACACATCCAGGGACGGGGCATCCACCACCTCTCTGGGCAGCCTGTTCCAGCACCTCACCACTATCTCTGTAAAAATCTTCCCCCTAATATCTAATTTAAACCTTCATTTGCTTCTTTCAGAAGTGCCACCCTAAAAATACTGGCTGGGGCATGGCTACTCACATGGCTTATCCTTAGTGACTCACATTCCTCTTCTGGAAAACAGAGCAACTGTTGCTGGCACATATGAATGAAAAGCACAAGCCATCCACTTTCCAGGCCATACATTGTTAGTTTAGCTTATACAAATACAATTATCAAGAAAAAATAAATCTATTTTGGGGAGCTTTGGTGCGAAATTGCACTAATGGACTACTTCTAAACACAGATTACAGCAGAAAGTAGCAATAAGAACACCCACTCCTCAAAATCCTACTGATTCACCATAGGATTTCAAGTTTTTCCTGCATTCAATGACTTAGCAGAGTCTTGTCAGGGCTACTGAGAATTTTAGCTTGATACATCTAGGAAATTTTGACTCTCCCCTGGGGAGGGGGAGGTGAGGGGTGGAATGAAAAGAAAAATCTATTTCTGTATCATTTTTGTGGATTTGACCTTTGTTTTCCTCATCTTGAGTAATCCTGGACTGGTAGAATGTTTGAAACATCATTCTACTATGCCTCCATATGGCCAAGATTAAAAATGAATACAACTACAGCACATCTGTCAAAAGTAACTTACTAATTAATGAGGAATCAGAACTCCATGAGAAAAAAAAAAAAAGAAAAAAAAAAAAGGAATCTTTGTTCCTTTTTTACAACACAGACTCATTTCTCTTGGCAGACTGGTCAGCTGGGTATTGTTCTCATTAAGTCGTATGACTCCCAAAGTGTCAACGAGTTATTTGGGTTGCCCAAAACAGAGGAAGACAATATTTTCTGAGATTTGTACACATATATATGTGTATATTTATTTGCATAACATAGTAGCTATGTAATATGGCAAAGACTCCCACTGCAAAGTCCAGGATTGCTGAAAATAATTCATAGAGTGTAACTGTATTAAGGAAAATTCTTGAAAGGCTTGTAAAATTTTAAGTTTATTTCACTCTTTGTTAAGAAAAAACAAAAACAAAACCTCCAAACCCCTATATCTCACAGTAATCTCCATGGAAATCAATGGGTTATGATAGAAACCCTCCCTCAGGAGGAAGGAACACTAAAAATACTTACCCTGAAACTGAAGTCATGATGATTCCTTTGCTTGGAGATGCACGTCAGTGTAACAGAAGTGTTCTCTGCAGCTTCCCTAACCCCAGCTGTACTTTTCAAGGATACAGTTGACTCTGATGATAAGCCAGGCTGGCTTTACAGAGCACTTTGTTCATTCCCCAAAAGATCTGCTGCTCGAGGACTGGGTGTCAAGATAACTTACCTTGCTTTGCTTGCTATGCCCTGGGAGAGTGAAAGAACTCCTGCTCCCAAGAGATTTCATAAGAGATGTGTTTTTTAAAAGTCTGTTTAAAGTCAGGTGGTTTTGTCTGTTTCCTTGTGAGAGGACTGTTCCTGACAGTATTTATTTCTTTCCAGAAGGTTTAGGCCTTAGAACTGTATTGATTATATGGGCAGATTCTGATCTCAGTTAGGCTGGAGTAAATTAAATCATTCCAGATTTAAACCAGTGCAATGAAGCTTAGCATATAGCCCACAGTTTTATTGTATGTGAGCTAGTCTTCTCATATTTACTGAGAGACATATATTTGGGAGAAACTAAAGGTTCTTTGGTGTCGTAGTCATAATTCGTGCATTACGCACACCCCTTACTCCTTGGTTGCTTTATTGTTGTCATGCTGTTCGTATAGACACAGTCAGAAACCACCATGGAGAAAAACTTGCACAGAAATCAGGAGATGGATTAACCTTCCACAACTCCCATTGATTTTAAAGCATTTTTAAAGCATTTTTAAAATTAGCGTCCCTAAGGATCTGGCATGTTAACAAGACCATAGGCAGTGTTTGTTTAGAAATGGATAGTTGAAACACTAACCAGTCAAAATGAATTCCCTTTTATTTAACAGAACCTAAATTTAAAGATGAATCTCCCTTCCTCAGGAAAACAAGTATGTTTGTATTGTTAAATCTGAGGTGAGATTTGTGTCAAACAATGTCAGCAGGAGGAAGCCATGCTATCAGAGCAGGAGTTAAACCAGGTATGAACAAAGGCTGTTGTTAAAGAGCAGATTTCAAATATATGGTTACAGAACAAATTATGAGATGAGACAACACAATGAATTAAACAAGACATGTAGGAGCAAGGGGTGTGTGTGTGTAAAAACAACAGAGAGACAAAAAGAACTGAATGAAAATTTTGGGAAGAAAATAGCACAGCTGGGAATCAGCCAGAGTGGGAATCAGCTCCATATTAATACACCTTAGACTTCTTTTGTAGGTGTTTGCCCATGCTTTCAGTGTCCAGTTCCCCTTGGTGCTTACTGGTGAGCTGTGCTGCCTGGAGCCCAGAGATAATCACAGTAATGCCTGTCCATTTGAGGGTAACTGTCCCCATTGACTGTAATGGGAGTTTAACTACCTACCTCCTATGTAGACACCTATGTATTCATACTTGCACATTAAAACACATGTAAATGTCCTGATCTTGAACATAACAGGCTGTGTTGAAGTGGCAGGTAATGATGTGACAGAAGGCAAGCTGAGAGTCTGGCAGTGAAAGTCAGGCAAACATGACATTAACCTGAGGAAAGTAGTGGATGGAGAAGGTAGCTGTAACCTTGAAACTAGCTGAAAGCGTGTAGGAACCACGCCTCCTTTTCCTCTTCCCCACCCCTACAGTGAATAAATTGGGAGGAAAATCAGATGAGATAGCTAAGGAAACTGTGATTTCAAAATGTTTGTTTAGTGTGGTTTGAATTTACAGATACAGACATGTTCCAGTTCATATATGTATAGACAAGTTAACTCTTAGAAGTGTTTGTGCTATGAGAAATTAGGAACAAAACAACCCAAAACCAGTCTCCAAATCTAACCCTACTGATATGGAACAAAAATATAAATGTGGTGCAACCTTCAAACCTTAGTTTTATTCCTATTTGTTCTTTCTCATTTGCAGCAGTGCCTGTGAGAATCAGGGAACAGTACACATTCAGAGGTTGATGATAAACAGAGAGGATAGTCCTCGAGGTTCTTCATTAGTGAAGAATACATCGCATTTCCAGATAGCACTTTTGCTGAACATGCTAGGCCATCTGCTCATGAGGCTTTTGGTTTCATTTCAGACACAACTGGCTTCAACCCATCTCTAGCAGTCAATAAAGAGAAAGTTTCTAAAAAATGAATTACCGTCCCAAAACACAAATCACTTTTTGCAAATGTTGTGATAAAGTTTCCGAGTGATTCAAAGTGGGCTACCATATGTGCAAAGCTCTGTGGGCTGGTGAGGAGGAAGACATTCCCACTCTAGCTCTCCTAGGCCATGTGTATTTTCATTTTAATACACCAGCATTAAAATCTATATTAATTCTCCCTTATTGTTAGTCACTACTAAAAAAAAAAACTAAAAAACAAAAAGCTTTTATTCAGTATAAACATCCAGGTTTAACAATTGCTTTTCCTTTCCAAAGTAGAATATGAATGTCAGTAATCCTAAGAAAGCAACAAAAGGTAGATATGCCATGTTGGTTGGAAGGAATTTATGGATGTTTTCTACTGCAGCCTCTCACTTGGAACAATTGGCTATCGTGAACTCGAGATCAGGTATGACTTTTTCCAGCCAGCTGCTGAAAATCTCCACGGGTGGGCTAAACCCTGATTTCTCTGGGTAATCTCTTCAGGTACTGCGTGACTTTCCCCATGACAAATAGCTTCCTGAGCCTCCCAAGCCACAGTTTGAGATCACTGTTTGCTTTCAATCAAACAGTAAAGCCAGCCAGCAAAGGCTGTAAGAATCATCTGAGTATCAGACAAACGCGATCAACAGAAGTCAGAGAGAGCCCAAGGGGACATGGTTTCTGTCTGCCTGTTGGCACTGTAATCTGAGTCTTCTGAATGCAGCACTTTATTAACAATCCTTTGTCCACAAGCATTTCCAACTTGCAAGCAGCATCAGAAGGGATCGTCAGAAGGAATTAACTATCTGCATTTGATCTAGTGTTAGTTACTACTTTTCAAAATGCCATACATCAAAAAAAGAGCCTGACCGAGACCACAGAGGTGTTGGGGGATGAGTACCCTGCTTGTCACAGGAAGGACAGCAAGAAACCGCTGGGTATGTTGCTGCTGAGTAGTGTCAGAAACTTGTTTTAAAAGGCAGGTTTCCTGCGTGCTTTGGCAAACTAAGCACTCGCTGTTTTATAAGCTTACACCAAAAATTTGACATAGGTGATTTAAACCTCCCATATAGTAATCTGTACATAATTAAAAATGGCATTTGTGGTTCACCAGTAGCCTCCTGACACTGGAAGAGCAGGTGTTTTGTTGACATTTTAAGATCTGGATAGTCTTTGAATTTGAAATTCTCTCTCAGTGCAGTAACCTGCTCATTGCCAAGTTGCAGCGGTGAGAGCCTTTCAGCAAGGAGGGGCACAACAGAGGCTGGGCTTCGGAAAGACACTTGACTTGTTTTGATTGCTTTGGGTAGTCTGGAGTTTAGTGCCACATTTATTACCTTTCAGGCAAAATAAATGCTATCTGGGCTAGGCAGCTGGTTATGGACATATATCATCAAATAAATTAATAGACTACTCAGTCTAAGCTTAAGAATTGATGTTCTTGACTCTTTGGATCAAGCTGAATGACCTAGTGGCTGAAGCACTTCATCGGGGCTGACACAGTACTTCTGTGCAGCACTCTTTGCTGTGTGAAAACCTTGCATTCCTACTGTCCATGTTGTTGCTATTTTGTGACTGTGTAGAAGACTTCGGCCTTCAGAATCATGGATCCAGCACATTTCAAAAGCACAACACTTAGAACATGCCAAATGGAACAGAGCCGAAGATTTAAGGTGGAGCTGAGGCACCCAGCCCCGAGGCTGGAGCAGCACTGTGCCAAGATGTTGAAGCCAGAAAATGGGTGCACTTTGGACTCCCACGCTCAAAGCTAAATATGAGTACAAAACCTTTCAAGATTAAGGCAAAAGGACAAGTGTTGCGCAGGATTAGACATTTCTAAAAATAATCATCAGGTATTATACATGAACAAGATCTATAAATGCATATGGGAATGGATATTTATAGGGTAGTAATAACTATGTCCACAGTTACAATACTAAATATTACTGTAAAATCGGGTGTTTGGGAAGAAATGCACCTTCTCATTGTTCCAAGCAGAAGCAAAACTTCCCTCGAAACTAGGACATTTATCCATTAAAAATATCATTGCCTAACCAACTTCTGCAAGGACCTTGTAGCTTACACTACTGCTTTCTGATGCTAACTACTATCTAGAAAAAGGAGTAGGCCACTTGTGATGGCCAGAATGATGATACATGCTTTTCAGAGCTCTGGGTCATATTCCCAGTTGATGTAGCCTGGCATAGCTGTATTGGAGACATCAGAGACACACTCACTGGTATCAGACCATCAATAACCTTCTTGTTGCCTCACTTCATTTGCTGTCATTTAGACCAAGAATACTAAGCAGGAAAGGGAAAGGTTATACTGCAAACACTTCAAACACAATTCCTTATTTTCATAGTTGCAGTAACTAACACTAACTGTTAACGAGTGAATGAGAGAGGGGTATCAGAGTCATACACATCTTCTGCGTGTGCTTTAAGATTCTCTATTCTCCAGATTGTGCCACAAGACAAGCAGCTCACCTGAAACTCAACATGTTGCATTGCCAATAAATACCAATGCTTTGGTTTACTGTCAGCTAAAACTCTTTTTAAAGTAAAAGTGAATAGTGACATTTTAATTTTATTTAGTGTTTTTTCACTAATATAATTCTGTGCTTAGAAAAACACTCTATGGGAAGATGTGATACCATTGTAGAAGAGAAAATATTTCTCTAATATTTGACTCACTGTACACTTTTAAGGGAAAGATTTTAAGATTGAGAAAAGAAAAAGAAAACATTTAACAATTCCTGCACATATTTCACTGCTTTCAAAGTTGTTGTGATAGGAACTTGTAGAGGTATCAATTTTATTTCAATAAATGATAGATGGCATCTTCTGGCAGATGAATAATTATGCTATTACACTTTCCTGCTTCATGAAGATTTCCCCTGGCTTTGGTAGGAGTTCTAAATGTGAAAGGCTTAAAGGCTCAAGTCCTTGGTGTTATTTTAAGAGCTGAAACAGTATCTGTTAGAAGCACAAAGTTTCCAACAGACGCTCCTCACTATGCCATTGAACTTCTTAAGTAGTCCCGGGCTTTGAGTTCAGTGAGATAATTCAGGCTTTTAAAGCTAAGCAGGTGTCTAAGTGATATACTGGATGAAGATGAACTTTTTTATAATATAAAATATATTATAATATATATATGTACATGCACACATAAAAAGAAAAATATAACACTGTTCTTTTATGAAATGAAATGATTGATAGGGATACTTCAACAAATAACTTGATATAAACAGATTCCTAAAGCAGAGTCTTCTTTATTCTCCTCTAAAGTCCAAGCACTGGGTTTGAAACCTAAATGTAAACAGAAGTAAACTTTAATTATGAAAGAAGATCAAGAAGCACAAAATTTCTCAGGAATTTGGCATCACTAATTAAGTATTTATTTTATTTTTGTACATGTTTATTGTAATGTACCTAGGGAAAAAAAGGCATGGGATTCTTAGGTATAACTCCAATATAGTATGACAGAAATGTAATTAGATGTAACAGAAATTACTACAGAATTCAACATAAAATGGTAAAGTTTTCAACAAGACTATGCCATGTGATATAAAAATGTGCCTGAGATGACAGAGAATTCTATAAGGTATCACAAAAAGCAATAGAGGAAAGCTTGCTTTTCAATTAAATGGTACCTTTTTTCCAAAATAAGAAAGGAAATACAATAATTTACAATAATTTACATTCTGAATATATACAAGTTGACATTTACAGGGGTCTGTTGAAAACATATATTATCATTTAATACAAGAGCATAATGGATGTTGGGATCACACATCTTTGAAGCTGATGCAACTGTTACTGACTTTCACAGGTTATTCTACCTTCAAAGGTAGAAGAGATGCTTCTACCTGGAGTAAGGGCAAAGTGAAGGAAATGAAGCCACATCCCAAAACATAGCTCATCCAGAAACTGAAACTAAGCAGAAAGGTACCGTTAGCTGGAAATACCATGTTGTTTCTGGAAGCAGAAGCCATGTGTGATGTGCAAAAGAGAAAGAGTCAGAAGAATCAAGCAGACAGCAGAAGCAGGATTCAGCAGTCCTGGCAGAAGAAAAAAGTAATGGCTAGAGGAAGGCTTGGAAATGTTAAAACAGGAAACACCCCATTTTACTCTGAGGTAGAAATCAGGCTTTTGCTCTTTGTAGAGAAATGGGGTTGCATCAAGGAAACGCCTGATCCCACCCATCACCAATTTTTCCTCCTGGAAGGGAAAAAAATAAAAGATGTTTTTCAAGGTAAGCAATTATTTTCCTCTTTTGAATCTTTTCTGGTTTAGGAGTTTCTTGATGTGTTCACATGTGCTTACATTTGCAGGATCTATTTGTCTGATTGGTGTTCATGAACTCCATCTTGGCCTACTTTTATGGGTGGCATGACTAGGAGACTGCTGCCTTGCTTAAACCACTGGGGTCTGTAGCTGATAATACATTATTTTAGCCCCTCCAGAATTTGCAGGGTATAACAAACTATGAAGCAATCAGTTGAATTTGAATTACAATGTGGACAAGTCCCCTAATTCAAACGCTTTCCCCCGCAGTCACAACACCACACTTTTTAACCAGGCCCCGAGTATTAGGCCAGAAGTGTGTTTATAGACAATATATTTAAAACCAAACCAATTTTTAAAGACAAAGTTTTCTAAGTGCAGACATTTTTAACTGATTTTAGAAAGTCTGTGTTAGAAGATGCCTAGCGATAACCAGTGAAATCCAAATGGGTCCAGTTCACAGCTCTGATTGATAGACAATGAATGGATTCAGGGAGTTCCCTTACTTCATTTTTCACATTCCTTTTCCCTACTAATCAAGCATCCCCTTGTCTGTGTTACAGACATAAACCAGAATAATGTTCAAGTGTTCCTTCCATCAGTTCAACACTATATCCCACTCAAACTTCACTGCTTAATTTCAGTTATAGCACTAATGTCTATGCACAGAAGAACCACCAAAAAGGTGTTTCTGAGTGGATTTAGATATCCAAGGAGGTATAAATGCCTCCATCTATTGCTACCTTCATCAGCTACTTACTGTGATGACGCACAGACTGCTTATCTGTGTAGTATTTTTTAAGAGCTTGTGTAGTCAGCAGGTAGGTGACCAAAATGCTGTCATCTCACTTACAAGTGTGTGTATGTTAAGGAACAAATCATGATTCTTTTACCTCTCAGAGCCAGCTCTTACGAGTTTTTGTTTACAAAATGCATGTTCTCTCCTATTTTGAAAGCCCAGTGCTTGAATTCATAGGGCTGCATCATTTTTCTAAACCTCTCTCTATTCCTACATCTTCTTAGTGGTGTCTGTTCTCCTATGGAGATGACACCCAGGAAAATATCACCTCCCTTCAGAGGGCAACTTAAATACAAGTGTAAAGGGAAACTCCAGTGCTTTCTAATATCGTAATAAATTGAACATGGGCTCAGTCTCAATTTAGCCTGTGGCAAAACTGGAAGGTAACCATGGGCACATGCTGGCTGCATATGTACTTCTCACTTCCACTTTTAAAGGACGTTTGCTTGCTCCTCTCTTTTATTTTAGGGAAATATGAAGATAAAGTAATTTTTGAAGTCAAATTTTAGACCTGCCTGAGCTTAGCTTTTGTCCATCCACAGAATATTTAATGGAGAAAAAAATATCTATTTTGGATAGAGTTTGGATAGACTCTAACCCTCTCCCCGCCCAATTCCTTTAATCAAACCACCTCCCATAGGTGTGCCCCATGCATATTCAGTAACTCCAATGGTGTTATCAGCCAGCTTCAGGCTTTGACAGATTTGCAGCACAAGACTAAAATCAGCTGACTGACATAATGATGGGTCATTAGCGCCTGCCCTTGCCATGACATCTCTGGGGCAAGAACATACATGCACCCCCAAAGAAGCTGAGTGTTGCTCATTAAATGACAAAGGACTAACTCAGATTTCACTTACTTTAATATGGGCAAGTGAAAACTGATGAAGCTGATTCATGGGCAAATGAAACGTCTTCACAAGAAGAGTAGCAGCATCAGTCAGAGAAAGTCACAGACAGGTGAAAGAGAACAGCTCTAGATTTTAATCTGCCGGGGCACCGCAGTCAAAATGTTATACTCTGAGATTCAAATCACTTCCGTATTGGCTTCAAACAAAGAGGTTCCCAGGGAGAAGAAACAGTAATGGTAATAAAGCCAGAGACTAATGGAAAAGAAAGAAGCAGCTTACGAGTCACCTTGAAGTACATCTGATTTGTTTTTTTAAACTCAATCGTAAAAAGAGATCTCGAATAGCTTTGACTTAACTGATGAATGACTGGCTGCTAAGACAGTTTTTGACCTCTTCATACACTGTTTGAATTTACTGTCCCATGATTGCTTTTGTTTTTCACAGTTAGGCTTAATTTAAACTATTAAGTACAATAAAGTATAAACTCAAATCCTTTAAATGTATCTTTGTCATGACATGACTGATCAGACCACTTCATGAAGTCGTGTCAGATGACCAAGAAATCCAAGAAATTAACAAAACCTGAAGAACAGATTTTATCTAATTTAAAGGCATGGTTTAAAAGATCCATAGCACTAACATACTGATAAATTGTGATCCAGAAGTGGCTAATGAGAAAGAAAAGCTGATTGTGCAAAGATATAGTCAGCACCTTGGGAATCACTGTCAGCACTAGTCTAAGCCATCAGGATTTAGGAATCCTGTGACTGAGTTATTCAAGTTGCATTTCAGGTCTTTATCAGCATTTTCTCATTTGTTAACTGCATTTCTTTTCAGTGTGAATGTGAATACACAAGAACACAAGAAGTATATTTCCAGTTTTTGACATAAAATGTGATTTTAGTTAATAATTATTACCT
Source organism: Hypotaenidia okinawae (assembly GCA_027925045.1). NCBI lineage: Eukaryota > Metazoa > Chordata > Aves > Gruiformes > Rallidae > Hypotaenidia > Hypotaenidia okinawae. The sequence continues at coordinate 126,388,522 of BSDF01000002.1, read as the reverse complement.
TGTGCTTTATTGCTAATTGTCTTCCCTGTACGCAGTAACCTTTAGCATTGCTCTTTAAAAATTTTCTTCTGCACTTTGATCTGCCCAGCAGTGCCCCACCTTCCCTGCTCTTGCCAAGGCAGTTTGCAAGTTGTTGAGTGTACTACTGGTTTTACTTCAGTTTAGGAGTTCTACCCCCTCTTTAGAGAGGAGATTTTCTTCTTTGTTCTTTTTCTTTTTTTAATGTATCTGCTATATACATTTGGCCTGTTTTGTAATAGTTAGCATTACTGACACAAATGCTTAATCATTTTAGGAAGATACTCCAGCCAGTGATCTTATTTTGTTTGTGGTAGTATATTTCCAGCATTTCCCTATTTGGGGTTTCAGAAATGTCTGTGGGTGTATTCCCAGTATCATTAAAGCCAGTAGTGTTATCATTCTTCTTGACAATCCCACCTAGATTTTACTGTCTCCCTTTCCACTGCTTCTACTGTCTAACTATTTGGCTCATACAATATTCTTACATGACAGTCCATCAATACTACATTTGATAATACTTTTAGGATTTTTCATCTGCAATCTTCAGTCATTCTTTCTTTTCACTTGGGTAATTCTGTACTATTAAGGCTTTATCGTGAACTGTTTCTGTTTGCAAATCCCTCTTACTGCTAATTCATCGTTATAATGTACAGGGCTGTTGAAAGCTGATTCTCTGCATTCCCTTCCCATCTCATCCATCTCCTCTCCTCTCCTCTCCTCTCCTCTCCTCTCCTCTCCTCTCCTCTCCTCTCCTCTCCTCTCCTCTCCTCTCCTCTCCTCTCCTCTCCTCTCCTCTCCTCTCCTCTCCTCTCCTCTCCTCTCCTCTCCTCTCCTCTCCTCTCCTCTCCTCTCCTCCCCTCCCCTCCCCTCCCCTCCCCTCCCCTCCCCTCCCCTCCCCTCCCCTCCCCTCCCCTCTCCTCTCCTCTCCTCTCCTCTCCTCTCCTCTCCTCTCCTCTCCTCCTCTCCTCTCCTCTCCTCCCCTCCCCTCCCCTCCCCTCCCCTCCCCTCCCCTCCCCTCCCCTCCCCTCCCCTCTCCTCTCCTCTCCTCTCCTCTCCTCTCCTCTCCTCTCCTCTCCTCTCCCTCACCTGCCTTCCAATCTGTGCTATAGCTTCGTTCAGTACTCCAGAGAAAACTGCCCAGATGTTGTTTATATACATACACCTGCCAGTTAATGAGTTAATACATGGTATTTGTTTTTATAGTAGCACAAACACTCTTTAGTTGCCCCAAATATTTTATGCTTACAAAGACTGCACTATTCCCAAAGCAAATAAAACTGAATTATAGCAATAAATTGTAAAAAAGTACATTTTGAAGGTTACAAAGTCAGCTATTGAAAGGTAAGAAATACCAGGATTTTATGTCTTCAGTGAAGGTAAGTACAACACAGTTCCATTATTTTTCATCAAAACTCAGCCAAATTCTGTCTGCATAATCTTGTATAGGGAATAAGGCAATCCTCAAAACTGTGTGATGTTACACATGGCACAGAGCTGAATACCTTACTATACTGCAAATATAAATTTTGGTTAGGGTGCATCAGCATTAATATTTTCAGAGATACTCATCAGTAGGGAAGCTAAATGCTGGGTTTTCCATGCTGAGAGTGCTTTGCATGTTCAAAAGGCAAGACCTGAGTACACCAGTGGCTTTTACATCTAGCTACTTATCTTTTGACGGGCTTAACACTTTGGCAAATCATGCCCAAGCTCTCAAGAACCTGTGGAAAATGAGGGACTATCAGACAATGAGCCTATGTGCGGTATGTGGGTATATGACCTACCACCGAAAAGGATGGAATACTCTCAATGAAAGTCTTTATTTAACTTAGCCAGGGGAGCTGCTGCACTTGGAGTCCCTGTCCTTACTTTACCAAGTTTCCAGTTCCAGGAGCTCTCTACCCTCTATATAATCCAGATTTAACTGTAAAGCTCATCTCTAAATTACTTCCTTATAGGTGTATATATATATATATTAAATTTTCTCATTAAAAAGCCAGAGTTAAAGGTGAAAATTCTCCCACATAACATCATACTAGCAATACTCTGAGCATCACCATGACTGAAAACCTCCACACTGGAGCACAGCTCCCTTTCATTTAACTCCCATACTAGGATGTGTCACCACAGTCAACATCTTAGGCTGCTTCCTCATCTCCTCACACAAGCTAATGACTGTATGGCTTCACAGAATCACTTGGTTGGAAAAGACCTTTGAGATCATCGAGTTCAACCATACCTGTCCTCTATTAAACCATATCCCTAAGCACCTCATCTACCTATCTTTTAAATACATCCAGGAATGGTGACTCAACCGCCTCCTTGGGCAGCCTGTTCCAATGCCCAATAAACCTTTCAGTGAAGAACTTTTTCCTAAAAGGAAAGTTCAGGATGATTGAATCAACAGCTTATCTTGTGGCACATTATTCTTTCTTCTCCTTTGCTGAGTGAGCTTTCTGCCAGATTAGGAAGTCACCAGTTCTCACTGTGACCATGCAACAGTTAGATAAAACAAAAGGGAAATGACAGGATTCCATGACTTACAGCACAAATAGCTTTGCAGTTGTACCATCTTAGACAAGGTGAATCTGCAGGCAGGAATCTGTAGCCTCTTCTGTTGGTCCTTTCTTCTCTTGATTCATCTGTCCACTGTTCTTATGCTTTCCCAGTGTCATTTTTTGACTCAAAACCCTTTCTTCTTTCCCTCTGAGACCCAGCCTGCAAACTGTAGGAACCATCTCCATCGTTTTGATCTCAACCTCTTGTTTCTCCTCTCCTATATTGCCATTCCCACTCATTTCCAGTTGCACCCCTCTTCATGGATTTCACCTTTGAGTGGCTGACACGCAGGAACACTGCGCTGCCATCCAGCGAGACCTGGACAGGCTGGAGAGCTGGGCAGGGAGAAACCAGATGAGGTTCAACAAAAGCAAGTGTAAAGTCTTGCACCTGGGAAGGAACAACTGTTTGTATCAGTACAGGCTGGGGGATGACCTGCTGGAGAAGAGCTCAGTGGAGAAGCACCTGGGGGTCCTGGTGGATGACAGGCTGAATATGAGCCAGCAGTGTGCCTCGGTGGCTAAGAGAGCCAATGGGATCCTGGGGTGCATCAGGAGGAGTGTAGCCAGCAGGTCAAAGGAGGTGATCCTCCCCCTCTACTCTGCCCTGGTCAGGCCCCACCTGGAGTATTCTGTCCAGTTCTGGGCTCCTTGGTATAAAAAGGACAGGGATCTCCTGGGGAGAGTCCAAAGAAGGGCTACGAAGATGATTAAGGGCCTGGAGCATCTCCCCTATGAGGAGAGGCTGAGTAAGTTGGGACTGTTCAGCCTTGAGAAGAGAAGACTAAGGGGGGACCTAATTAAAGTCTATAATTATCTTAAGCAGGGGATGAAGGGGGAATCAGCCAGCCCCTTTTCAGTGGTCTGTGGAGACAGGACAAGGGGCAATGACTGCAAGTTGGAGCACAGGAAGTTCTGCACCAACATGCGGAAAAACTTTTCCCAGTGAGGGTGACAGAGCCCTGGGACAGGCTGCCCAGGGAGGTGGTGGAGTCTCCTTCTCTGGAGATATTCAAGACCCATCTGGACGCCTATCTGAGTGAAATGTCCTAGGGAGCTGCTTTGGCAGGGGGTTGGACCCGATGATCTCTCGAGGTCCCTTCCAATCCCTACGATTCTATGATTCTATGATATCACAATTCCACATCTGAACCTGACATGGTGTCAGTTCTCTCACACTCCTCCTCAAAATCTTTCCCATTATAACTCTCCTCCTCCTTTCCTTTGATTCCCAAAATTCACATTGCTCATTCATCCCCAGTTTCCAATCATGTGTTCCTAATCCTCTTTCCTATTTCCCTCTCTGTTTCCCATTCATAATCTCTTTGCCTATTCAGTTCCCCATCTCTACCAACTAACCCCACCACTTCTGCTCCTGTAAACCTCTAAACCTCTCAGCTTCTTTTTTAATTCCTGCCAGGACACTAGCCCATGTGTTGGTGCACCTAGCACAGAAGTGCTTGGCATGTCAGTCCACATGACAGTGGGAAGTGAGTGCAGAGGCAGGGGAGTGGGTGAGTGGGACTTCTTGCCACTTATTGGTGCGGGGTCTTGTTCAGAACTCAGCCTGACTGGCTGTGATTGACACAGGAGGCTGCTGGAGAGAGGCTGCTGTAGCACTGCGTTACAAAAGCATTAAATGCACACTGATCCATTCCCGAAAGAGAGAACATAAAGTGAGAATCAAATGTGTTGGTCTTAAATCTAGTGAGGTTTGGGAGGTCTGTAGCCTTTCTGTCCTACACTTAAATCACTGCACTTCCCTTTTTGCCTGTATTCCAGCAGGAAGGGAGACAGGGAGCAGTGAACAAAAAGGCTTTTAGTTCCATTGCCCTGAATTCAGCCCGATCTCTATTAGCTCAGAGCTTCACTTTCAGAGAAAACAGCTGCTGAGCTGAGAGCTGGAAGCAGACCCAGTTCCAGTGGCATCTTCACTGAACTAAGCTCCAAAGGTCCAGCGGGTCACTAGAGTATACAAAACCTCTCTTCTTTTGGGGCTTATAACCTAAATAAATGTGGACAGATTATCTTTGACACAGAGGTTAATTTGTTGACCCCGTTTCAAAGTCTGGTGCCACTGCCGTTTCTCGAAATCACTACAAATGTTACCGCGGGTATTTTCCCTTCGTGTTGCTCGCAAAAGTACATAGGTTGTTTCGGTTGAAATACTTTGTGTACATTTAAACTGAAGGCAAGAATGGGCTTGCAGTATAACTGCAGCGGCTACAGCAGAGCAAGGCTGTAAGCTGTTGAAAATAGCCTTAGAATGAGGAGCGCTGGGCGAGCGGAAAAATAAGCATCATTCCTGCCATGGCTTATAACACACATCTCACTGGTGTTTCGGTGGTGGAGAATCTGCTCCTGTCTAAGCCTGGGAGACTAAATCCTTGCGCACACGAAAGCTCCCCAGTAGAACAGGCATTTGTCCATGTGCTGCATATAGCAAAATCACACTGTGATGTGTAACATACAGTACAGATTGCAGTATATACTGTTCGAAGTTTATTTCGAGTCTTCTGCATTTTCATAAGACAAAAAAATATGATCTATATCATCTTACAACATTGGCAGGATGAAACATACACACAGTATGCATTTTGAACTGTAGCATATGTACAGAATGTTCACAATTTAAACAGGAGAAATGTAACTGAGCATCTATCGATCTATCTATCTATTTAGGCTTACTACCACGGTATTAAGAACTTCTCTGAAATCCTCGGCATCTTTCAACAGACAAGCCCTTCAAGCTCATCCTACAAATTCTCCATCTCTCCCCACCCCCAACCCAGGGTACATTTGCAAACGCCTTCACCTCTCTACAACCTCCAGTTGTTTCTGGCAGCTTCTAAGTATAGGAACTGCACTGGAAAAAAATTTGCCAGGGAGCCAACACTACTGTGACGGCACAACAGCAATTATACCCCACCAGTAAGGATAACAACATGTACAGACACACCTCATATCATTTTAATTGCGTACAGCATGCAAAAACCATCCAGCTGGATCTGCCTTTGAGGCAGTCCATACTATAAAGGCAACACGGAACTTTTAACAGGTTTGGGCTTCTAACTCTTCAAGATTCCTTCACCAGCTGAGGAGAAACTGATCTATCCTCTTGGGCTTCTTTTAAAGGGTTGACACAGGAGAGTACACAGTGCTCTTAAGGGTACTTAGGACCTTTCAGGCTGTGTTCCCTGTATTTTAAGATAACAGTGTTGCTCATGTTGCAGTGGGTTTTGGTGTGTGGTGGTGTGTTTTTTCATCTACAATTGGTCTGAGACAGTAACTTAAATAGAAACAGCACAAATTAAAAACTGTTGTTGCAAGCCTCTTCATGCCCTCTAACAAAACTACAGTGATCTTCAGGTTTTGACATTTTTGACTTGGAATAAGGGATTCCTCTAGCTGCCATAGCTATTTAATTGTATGTGAATACTTATTTCTCATTATACTGAAGTGAAACACTCAATTTTCACAGCGGAGGTCACTTGTAAAATAATATTTTACACTGTGTAATGTCTTACAGTGCAATGCCTTTTAGTTCTAAATTACTACTTTTACAAGAATTAACAACATTAGTAGCTAAGAAACCCCTTGGGATTCCCAGGCTGGGGATTTCAAATGCATTTCCCTACAAAAAGCCCTACAAAGTGATGAGTGAAATGTTAGTTTCTCTTATGGTTTCCCTCTGTGTATTGTATTGCACAATAAGGGTGTCTGATTTTTGGTCTCCTGAAGGACAGATGATGGTTTTAAGTGGTGTTGATTCTGAGACACTTTGATGTGAGGCACATTAATCACATTTTCTCTGATTAATACAATGGCATTTTTGAGCATTTCACTGAAATTAACAGGAATGTTTGAGGAAGAAGACATACAGTGCTGCCAACTTCCAGTCTTCAGATATGACTCAGGCCTTGAAAAATTATGAGATCTGCTGAAGTCAGGAATGGGTTTTTTTAGCTAACTGGATTTTTTATCTGCTGAGAGACATTTGTGTCATTACAATTCAGAGGAAAATTACAACAGGGCAATTCAGAAATACTGAGTATTGTACAACTTGTTTCCAAGATGAAATGAACGCATAAACCAACAGACATTGAGAAACATGAAATTAGCAATATTGCACCAGCTGAAAGTAAGGTACAGGAACCTCAGGAATCGTCTGCTGGCAATTCCAGAAAATGAAGCAACTTACTCCATCATTCAGCATCAATTTTGTATTACACAGTATCTTACATCACAGCTGTGCTTGGGAGCATGCTTTGTATGCAATGGCAGCAGAGCTGTAGGGTACCAATGCTACCCTTGTATTTTGAGAGCCCCCTGTCCAGCCACACAGAACCAACCTCTCTGTACCTCTGCCCCACTCCACCCGATCCTGCTTCCTCAAACTGTGAATCTCCAGGTTTTGGTTTCTCACCTCAACCTCTCTTGTCCCTCTCTGTAACACACCAGAATGGCTGGCACGGTGAGACTGGGAGGACTGGGAGCGGGTCCCTTGGGGACTCGGCCTGGCTTCTCACACAGCACAGTATCAAAAGCCAACCTTCACTGTTCACGTCTAGTGTATCCTACCTCAGGTTAAGGCTTTTGAAACTGGGAGCCGGGAGTGGGGGAGGAGGGGGTGAGGGAGGGGGGCGGGGGGGGGGTGACGGAGAGACGCGCTGTTTTGCTTTTTTAGCAGGGTACACGCATAGGGTGTTGGTACCAAAACCAGGCGGAGGTGAAAGGGCTGCTGGAGCTGCTCCCTACCCAAGCCAGCGCAGTACACTCTGGGGACACGCCACTGCGGTACCCGCGGCTGGGTGAGTGGCGGCACTGAGCCCTTCTCGGGGTGCGGGGGGCTGACTGTGGACCCCCCGACCCAGTCTCCGTCCCGGGACCTTTCCGGCAGATCGGTGCCTTTCCCCTCACGCCAAAGGCCGGGGCTTTCCCTCCGGCTCCGGGAGGCCGCGGGGGCGGGCGGGCACGACCCTCCCCGCGCCGGGCGCTCCCCGGGGAGGAGCCGGCCGGGTCTCACTGGGCTCGCTCGCCAAGTCCGGCTCCGAGCAGCCAAACCCAGCCCCCTGGGCTCCGGGTGGGCGGGGAGGGTTGGCCGGCCGGGAGCCTCTCCGGCAGGGAGCGGGAGGACGGGCGAAACTTTCCTCCCCGTCTACGGCGAGGCACCAGCGAGCGGCCGCTGAGAAGATCGGTGCAGGCATGGGCCCCGACACGCTGCAGCTCGGCACCTACGGCGGGGCGGCCGCCGCCGCTCTGCTTCTCTGGGCCGTGTGCGTGCTCTGCAGGAGGAAAAGGTACTGAGGCGGCGGGGGTGGCGAGGGCGACGGGGCGGGGGGCGTCCGCCGCATTCCTTCACGGCCGCGGTGGGGGAGCGGGGCTGCGAGGCGGGAGCCGCGCCGCCGAGCCGCGCATTGGGCCGCGCTTTCCTCCGCCCGCCCCTCTGCGCCGGGAAGCCCTATCAGCGCCCGTCGCCGCCGCCCCGCCGAGCCGGGGGCGGTGGGACGCGGGGGGATGGCGGACAGTGGTTCCCCGCTGCGGCGAGCGCGGGGGCCGCGGGGCGTCGCTTCTCGGCGGGGCTCCGACGCCGTTCCGCTACGGCGCGGCGCCTGGAGGCTAGGGAGAGCCGGGGCGCTGCGGGCGGCGGCGGCTCCGCTCCTGGCCGGCGGGTGGGGGCGGTCGCTCGCACGTGGGTTTTCGGAGCGCCCGGGGCGGGGGGGAAGCTGGTGTCGCCTCTCGTGGGTGCGTGGGAGTCCGTGCCCTAAGACAAGGGGTACTCAAGGCTCGTAGCCTGGCCCCTGGCAGTTTGGCCCCTGAATGTCGGTGCCCCTTGGGTTTGCTACACCCTGAGCGTTCCTTGCGCGCCGCACGTAGCGCCAAGAGCCCCTGCGTGGCACTGGCAGCGCTCCCGCGGAGCCCGGGCTGCACCGACCGTACCTGCTGCTGCTGGGTTGCGACATCGGCCCTCCACCGCCGCTTTTCTGTGTGAGGAGTAGCTGGCAGTGGTAACAGCGAAGCCCCTAGAACTCAGGTCGTGGACATTTTGGTGACTTGTGTTAGTGCCTCCCACGGTGTTGCCTTTAGTCCCCTTCAGTATACGACCGAAGGTTTCAGGGGTGGGAGGTGCACCTGCGCTTTGGGACATGCTTAAGTAGAAGCTGTAGTTTTTTGAGGGGAAAGAAGTGCCACACAACACTTGTTTCTTTCTACGCTAACATTTTCCCAGGTATTTTTGGCCTGTGTCGCCAATACCTGATGCTCTCCAGTGTCTGTTCCGCAGCTGATGAATAAATGTGTGTAGAGGCAGGTGGAGGAGAGAAGGGAGGGATTGGTATTCACTGTTCTGTTTGTTTATTTTTTTTAATCACATAGTAAAACACAACAGCAAACATTTAATTCTAAATAGTAAACAGTTGCTTTTCCTAATCATAAAAGTTATTTTTGGAAGGTGTAGACATACAGATGCAAGAAATAAAACGCATTAGTAGCTTCTGAAAAAGAGTCAGAAAGTCAGCCAGATGTTTTTTTAGACCAATCACCCTAACTTTGGGACCATGTATAGAATGAATCAAACACCAGAGAAAAACAGTGAAAATTATTCTTTTGATCCTAGCAGGCATCTGGTCACTGACTGTAAAGAGAGATTAATTATTTCCATCATGTCTGGTTTGGAACCATTATCAATGTCATTTGAATTATAGAGCCCTTAAGTGGAAGACATCCCTCCTGATGTTTGAGTGGGGTAATCCCATAAAACAGACTACTACGGTATAGAGTAGTTTAGGATGTAGCTTTGTGTTGCAGCTCAGTGTAGAATGACTAGCTGCTACTCCATTAGTCACTCCTCCTCCTCCTCCTCCACCCTGTTGCTTATCTGATCCCCTGTGAGCTGGTTATGGGAATTAAACCAGCAAAATACTATTTACTTTTTTAGATAGGTTTAGTTCCCTGCAAGTTGAGCTCCCTAAAGGAGGTCAGCAGAGAAAACAAGAGGGGAGCGGTGAGGACGTGGTCAGGCCAAATGGAACTGGGTGTCATTTTAGGGCTAGAAGGTGTTATACTGGGTCAGACATACTACAAAATCGTGCCTATCATTAGTCTAATAGAGTTGTAGAAGACTGATTTTTTTGAAAATGGAAACAGGCAAAGCTCTTGATTGTAAAGTTTTCAGTCAAATGGGTTTTCTTCCCAGGTAGGGAAAAAGGATCGATGAAGCCATTTTGGATTATTTTCACAGAATCACAGAATGTTAGGGGTTTGAAGGGACCTCAAAAGATCATCTAGTCCAACCCCACTGCCAGAGCAGGATCACCTAGATTAAATCACACAGGAACGCATCCAAGCAGGTTTTGAATGTCTCTAGCGAAGGAGACTCCACAGCCTCTCTGGGCAGCCTGTTCCAGTGCTCCATCACCCTCAGTGAAAAAGTTCCTCCTTACATTCACATGGAACTTCCTATGCTCCAGCTTGCACCTGTTGCCTCTTGTCCTGTCGCTGGCCATCACTGAGAAGAGCCTGGTTCTGTCCTCCTGACTCTCACCCTTTACATATATATAAACATTAATAAGGTTTATAAAGTATATTTTCATAACCCCTCTGGCTGTAGAGCTTTTTAAGTTTGCTCTTTAGACTCTACAGCAAAATTGTTTAGACATTTGTGCCACAATAGGATGATATTATACAGGAGGGCTCAACAACAAGGCACACTGTCTTGCCAAAAAGACCAAACTGCTGATTATTTGAATAGTAAACTACTTATTTAAATCCTGTGCTGTTTCTTAAAGAAAGGTCCAAAGCACTAGCGTGCAAGCAACTGGAAATAAAAGGTAAAAAAACCATCCATCGTTATGTAGTACAGCCCTCAGCATAAGGTGCTGCTGTCAAAGGGCTATCCTGCTTCAATAAAGTGTGCAAGTAAGTCGGGGGGGTGGGGGGTAGCATAAAGGAAGAAAAGAAATCGTGCGTGGTCTTGAGGGATGCCAGGCAGCAGCCTGGCTGCCTTCAGCAGCCATTTCTGATCTGCAGGAAGAAAAGCTGTCCTAAGGATTTGGTGGATTAAAAAATGAGGATAAGGTTTAGTCCAACCCCCTCAGATTTTGTGCAAGTCTATGGTCTCCTCTTGCTTATCTCACCCTTATCTGTTTATCCAACCCCATGTGTCCTCCATGTGTCAGATTTCTTCTTTTCTTGCCTTCTATGCTGGGGCCACCCCCCATCAGGAATCCACGAAGAACCTGTTGACATGGGACCGCTGGCGAATTACCGCACAAATAAATGCCAAAGCCAGGGTTGTACTCTCCATTGTGGTTCATTAATGTTTGGACGGAAAGGCAAACAGATTCTGGTTTTGTAGAGGTGGCCTATGCTGGAAAAAAAATGTTGCCATTTCAACTTTGCAGGTGTGTTCCTAGAAATTAACGTTGCCTTAATGTTGGAATGCTTGTACTTCCGTGCAAACTCTGTGTAAGGGGATTGTCTTCTTCTGTTTAAGCTACGCAGATAAACTTTACCAGAATAATAAAATTTAACATTTTAACCGCAACTATGCATGGGTTCTGTCTAGGTTAGCAACAGCGGTCAAATATGTGTATATATAACTGAAGAGTTTAAGTAAGTAAATATACACTGTGAAGTGTTAACTTGCTCTTCAGAGTTTGGTAAGCATGTCTTGCTGTCCTGCTCGACTGAGGCGAAGCAGAACCACTGATGATTTGGCTCTGAGAGTTAATGTGTTTCAGAGAAGAAAGCTCCCCAAATCTGTCCCTGATGTTCCTTAAGCAGATGTTGCAGGATTTCACCTCTCTTGGTGTGAAGTGCTTCTGCTTTGTCTCCTCTCTGGCTAAGCGCTCATTACTGATTACTGGAGTAAAGGTGTTGTCAGAAGAGGTGGTGTATTGACTTAATCAGCCATTTCCTTTTTCTGTAGTGGGGTTGGTGTAATCCGGTGTTAACCAGGCTTTCCTATTAGGGTACTTACATAGACTCATTGGAGACAGCAAAGAAAGGAAGAGGAATTTCCTTCCATATAAATGTTTATAATTTGAGTGCTGGTGGCTGTAATAGCACAAAGGAAACTAATTGGAGTCTTTGCCAGGTTTCGTATCACAGATGGTGAAGAAACAGAAGTAGAACAAAAGTTTCCTTAATCACAGAAAAATTTATTTTGAGTTAAACTTCCGTGTCAAATGAGGCTCAGTGCCTTCTGCATGCTACAGAAAGATCTCCTCCTTACTGGTTAATGAAGAAAAGCCTTTCTAGGCTGTGTGCTGGGAAATGTATTATCTCCAGAGAGAGATTCCTTTGTGCTGCCACACAGAAGAATTTCTGCTATGGTAAAACCCCATGACTTCTAGCCTGGAGACTGTACCAGTTATTCTCTTTTGTCTTCATAAAATGCCTATGTCAGCCCCAGCTTTATGGGGGTGGGTTTTTTTGTTTTGTTTTGTTTTCAACTTGTTTTTCTGCTGGCTGCACGTGGTCTGAAAGCGCAGGAGGTGAGAGGGATGGTCAAGTTCTGCTTGTCCTCCAGCAGAATGCTTCCCAAGTCAGGGAAGAGCCCTCAAGATCTACAGGAGTTGGCTTCTAGTGGCTTCTATAGCTGTGGTCCTGTTCTACTTTTTCCTGCTCAAATTGATGTTTACTTTTGGATGTGAGTGTTTATTGCATGACTATGACTGTTGCCAAATTGTCACCACCAGTTTGGGAACAAGGATGAGACGCTCTCTGCCTCCCTCCTTGTGGGGCAGATGCTCCAGATTACCAGGAATAGGAAGAGGTTCAGGCTGACCACAAATTAAAACCACTGGCTTTGAGGAAGTGGACAGTGGAGAGAAATGGAACAAAGATTGTTGCATCTGTATTTAACTATTGAAATTAGGTCCTGCTGTCCTGAGGTTTGAGTCCCAAAGTTTTCCACATAGAGAAGGTACAGACCCAGCCTGGAAATACTCATGAGAGGTTTGTGTCTGCTTGGAAAGTTAACACATGCCCTATGTGAGCTGCACTGGTAAAGGGGTTTGTAAAAATTCTTACCTCTGCAACTCTATAGGTTAGTAAGGTTGGTATTTTAATTACTATGAATGGATTTCACAGTCAAGGTTGCTTGAGAGGAATGATACAGTATATGGTAGGTGTAACCTGTATAGGAATTTCCCCTGCTGGCTTAGACGGAGCTCATATGTTCAAATACATTATTTCTAACCAGTTTCTATTGTGTCAGAACATGGTATAAAAAACTTAAACAGCCTATTTGTAGATTAAAAACATAAGAAGAATTACTTCATAAACTTCTCAGGAAGGATTCTGCTATGGCCTGAGTTACAGATTTAAAGCCTTGTTGGAGCAAAGTGTATTTCATTTTTCTCTTTTATTTTATCCTCTAAAATACCTCCAATCTCTACAATCACACTCATCTAAGATACTTTTCCAAAAAATTGCTCTCTCGAACCCAGATAGATATTGTTGAAAAGAATATAGATTTCGTCTTTGCCTTCAAGAACATCTTATCCTTCTCTGTGACAAGCTGTGAGCTTGCTAACAGCTCTCTTACCAAGCGAATTGTAGTTCACAAGATGTCATCAGCCTGTCTTTTTTACCACTTCTGCTAATTTAGGCAATATGTTAAGGTAGTTTTCTGTTGGAGAGAACATCAGGAAGGACAGATAGAAGGATACCAGAAAAATCTCCCTCATACCTTCTTTCTTACCTTGGCTTTCTATATGGGCCTTTTTCTCCATCCCCTTGGTTGGAGTCCTAGGTAGTGCATAATTCCTCGTGACCTCCCTTTGTAGAATGTTTTTGTCCACTCTTACTCCACTCCAAAAAGATTAGGACTGAAGACTGAAACTGTTTAAGGCAGAAAAGTAACAGTTCTGTTTCTTGAGTAGCCTTAAAAAAACTTTCTTTCTTACCACCACACTTGGGTTTTCTGTCAACTTTTCAGTGTTGTGCCAAGATGTGGTGGAAATTTATTTCTCTACTTGCTTCCTCTGGTAAGAACATAGCAAAGGTTGCATAAAACAAAGTAAGCAAAGCCGTAGTCTTCTCAAGATGCACAGGAGTCAGGTCAGTGGCCTTTGGGTTCTCTCATGGCACTGATAGACCTGGAGAGTCTTTTACAATAGCATATCTCAAAACAGGTGTTTCTCTTTTTCTTATTTTTTTGCTTTCAGTGTTGCTTGTCATCCTTCTGATACCTAGTCTAGATATCATGTACATCTTGGGTTCTGCTTCCTACCAAGGCTTTGAAGATGACACTGAAGATGACGCCTCTTTTAGCAGATAACGAACTTTTCCAATAATCTATGATTTACAGTATTCTTTGCTTAAGGTACACTGCCACCTAGCAACAGTTTCCCTTCCCTCCCAGTTTTCTTGACCTACTTTGTCAGGAGTTGTTTAGCTTTCATTTGTACTTGGTCTGGTCTGGATTGGCATCCAGAATGCATCAGTAGACATCATACGGGGTAAATGTTTGTGGAGGGTGTGGAGATATTTTTAGTGGCAATAAGCACTGCTGGCCTCAGGTTTCTCACTAAAGTCCAATGGTTTTTCCTTTCACAGTGGTTTTTCCTTCTCATGTTTTTGTAAAAAATATCTGTAATCTTTCTTTTTTTCCCTTGAAGTGCTTGGTTTTGCTCTCTTCTGTTCATTCTTTGGAGGAATTAAAGGGAATTGCTTTCAGCTCTTTTTCTTATTCAGTGTGACATGAAGTATGGAGCATCCATCTAGAGCACTGGACAGAAACGCATATAGCTTACAGAAAGTACTGAACAACTAACCCTTCTGATGGTACTAGAGGTATGAATGAGGAAAACTCAAGCAAATACTGACTGCTTAATACATGAGATTCATGCTTAGTACTGTATTTAGAGTAGGAAAGCACGCTAGTTGCCATATCATAGCTGAAATGGTACATCTAAAGACTGGTGTGAAGGAAGACACAAAGGGATGTATCTCAATCCAGGTAGCTTCTTTCAGGAGATATTGCCTCCATTAAGCATGATGTGTTGTCACTGTTGGAGATAAAACTGGAAAGCTACGTTGTTAGGTAGCTGGGCAGACTGGAGTCCTGACCCACAGAGCTGCCCAAGCCCCCAACTCCAGCAAGGAGTGACTTAAGTGGGGTGTAGGGACTACAGACTACACCTCAGTTTCCCTGCTGTAAACTGGGGGTCGATGTGGTCTCCTCCTAATTTCCAGACAATGTAAGTGGATGCTTTTCAGGGCACTCAGTTGCCAGCGAAATTGAAGCAGATTCTGCCAGAGTATAACCAACCGGTCAACATGTGCTGAGGAACTGCTTCCTGCCCAATCTCTTTCTCCTGTATGCTGAAGTACAAGTTCTAGTTACTGTTTCATGCCAGAAATGCTAGGTTTTATTGCAACATTCAGCTAAACTTTTGGATCATGTCCACCACTTCAGTGTCTTGCTGAGTTACGAGAGTTACAGTCCCATATAAAATTGCTTGGGATTTTTTCATTGAAGTATTTTGATTAAGAACTTGGGCAGAACTTGTTTTGCTGTAGTAATGTAACCGTTCTCAGTACTCCATCTAGTCGCTTGTTTAACTTGGTGCATAGCAATGCCAGAGAGCGGGGGAAATACAGAAGCTAAAAGAAACAGCATACGTGCAATGTTAATACACTATATGAAGTTAAGGAAAATCTCACAGTTGAGTTGGCAGTCTTACTCTCTTTTATCCAAGTTTTATAGAGCTACTTGGTAGTGGAGCCAGGGTTGGAACTCATTTCCTGACTTCTCGTTTTGTGCTTTAACTTGCTGCCTTTCCTTTCCAACACACTTACCATATATGACATTATAGCTGTCTGGTAAACTAACTTTTTCAACCATGAGGCAGATTTTGAATTCTGATTTAAAACTTCAGTAGTGTTCCTTTTCTTTCTCCACCATTTACTGATCCTTCTACAAGATGCGTGTAGGGTTTTAGGCTAATATCCATTTGCACGCCGTCTGGGAGAATTTTGGCTGACTGAGAGTCCCATAAAACAAAAGTTTCCTCTTTACAAACCACATGGAGCTTGGCTGTAGATACTCAGTTCCTTTCTCCACAAACTGTTTTTAATGGTGCCAGATTCTTCTGTTTCTTCTCCTTGTTTGGCACATGTCAGGAAAAAAAAATCTTGGCTCCCATATAGAACATATCTTGTTTCCTCTTAACTGCTCGTACTTTCTATTCGTAATTCAAATCAGCAGAAAAATGCTATGGTTGTGCTTCTTGTGATTTAATCTTGTAGTTTCCTAAGCAATATTCTAATGTTCTTAAAAACAAAAAAAATCTCTCTCCTACTGTAGGCCTGATGGTAGGAGGTTCTCGCTGAATGCAGTGGCTGCGTCCCTGTTGATTTGGGAGAGTATTGCATGGTGACTTAGCAGGGTGGCCTGCTCATGCCCTGTGGAGGCACATGAAGGAAGAAGAGAGGAGCAAAATGAAACTGAAATGGGATGTTAGAATGACCCCTCCGTGACACAGCTGTTCCTTCCTGACACTGCAGTGAAACCCTGGATTGCAACACTGCACACTGCAGGATCCTGTCCACAGTGGGAAATTGAAGAAGCATCTCCTTCCTGGTCCATGACATCCCAAGGACCTGTCAGGGAGCCTGTGCATGTTTGTCACAAGCTACTGGTGTTGCTTGCTGACAGCATCTCTCTGCACCCATGGAGTTCTTGTTTGTATGACTCAATCTGCTACTGATGGCTGAGACGAGAGTGCAGCACTGCTAAGTGTCATTACCTGTGTGGTTTTTTTGCGGGACCCCAGAGAAATCAGCAAACTGCTTGCTGGCCTGCTCTCTCCGGTCGCTTGCCTCACCTAAAAAGATCAAACAAAATGGAATCTTTGAATGATACAATAAAACATATAGAAAATTGCTGCATTTTCATTACTCTTCTAAGTGAGGTAGTATTTAAAAACAAAATAATTAAAAAAGGTCTCATTTCAACACCGTGTGAGAATGCAGAAGTTTTGCAATTATTACTCTGGCAATAAAAAGAAACCAAAACCAAAACCCCCCAACAGAAGCAAAAGGAACCTTATATTCCTTAACAAGATAAATGACTGCTGTTGAAGCACAGTAGACAGATTTGACAGAGAATTGGTGATTAGAATGAAGTTCCTGACACATCGGTATTCTGGTCTCTTTGTACTCTGTATGCACGCCAGCAGAAGGGTGGATTTGCCCCTTTGTCATGGTTTAATACTGTAGTCTGAAGCCTTCAGAGAGATGGTCTTCAACTTTCTAATAAGGCCCCATGGAAAATCAAAGTATTTTCAGATACTCTAATCTGATTAACAAAAGCAGGATGCTTACCAAAGGAAGGACAGTAACTGGTATCTCTTCGAAGAGAATTTGAGTGACTTCCACTGTTGGTCTGTTCAACTGATGCTGCCATAGCGTGTGGTCACTGCTTCCCTAGCTAGGAAATGCTGCTCCATATTTTCCTCTTCAGTGCTGGCATGGTTTTTGAGGTTACAATAGCTCCTCTTCAGAGCTTCTGGTGTGTGATAGATCATAGCAGTACTAATTCTCTCCAGCTGGTTTTTCAGCATGAGAAGCTTTGGGAGTCACAGTTGGAAAGCTTCTCAGAAAATAGCTCAAACAGTGGATTGATGACAAGGTATAATTTTTTTCCCTGAGTTGTTCAGGAATTGATCTGTGATATTTACTGATCTCAGATTTATACTTCATTCATCAGGAGAGAAGAAGCCTCCCTGGAAGGTTTGCTTTTGTTTTGGTATGTACCAGTATTTGTAAAACACTCTTCCTTATTCCTTTTAAAAACTTCATTATTTTGTTGAATGAGATTTTTATATTTTTTTAAAAAAGATTTTCAGATGCCTAGGATAACTTTTTCAGCAGAATAACTGTTTTGCTTAACTAGCAAATTTCCAAGCCCTACAGCTGAGGGCGAGGCATGCTGCCAGAGCCCACACTGCAGTGCTCGTGTGCGATTCCTGTTTAAAAGGAGCAGCTGTGTAGCTGTACGAGAAGTGACAATGTCTCTCAGTTCAGGAGTCATCCAAGAACCAACTGCAAAACACAATGAACCCGCAGAATTGGTATTTGGGCAACACGGGCAAGAAAAAATAAAGTACTGGGAGGGCAGGCTTGTCCATGGTGCTCTTTTTAACTGCAAGCACCGGTCTGAAAGATTCTGACTCAACAGCACTAGGACTTAGATGTGTCTTATCTGTTGATGAGATGAAACTTACACTGCATGACAGTACATAAAAGATGTTTGGGCTTTTCAGTAACATTTACCATCCAAGCATACGTGACTGATGGAGATTGATTTCCAGGCCCTAGAACAACTGCAACAAGCTGGGTTCAGAGTCCTTCTCCTCTGGACTCCTTCTGAGGACCAAATTTGAAGTCTGTGTCCTAGCAGCTTGCACAAAATGCCCTTTAAAGCCAGGTTCAATTATCTATGGACACTAAGGAGTGACACAGAATTGTTCACAGCAGGACTGGAGAGGTCCCCCATGTGTGTTGGTGTTTGGTGGCTTGGGAAGTAGCTGCTTGTTCAGTGTCTGATTTGTGGTTGAACAGACAGATGAATTTCTGGCATTGCTGCTTTAGGATACAAAAAATATAATTAAACTTCAGAGAAATCTTGCATATGTGAATGAGTCAGATTTATTTATGTTATTTCTTGCATCCTATGTAGTGGTTGCTAGATCCTACTTGATGTTACCACATAATGAATCAAGAGATTTTTTCTTAACCTGTGGACTTCCTCAAGATAGAACCACATCAGGTATAAGAATGCAGTCTTAAAAACCTGTTGTTATTAAGACTTTAAAATAAAGCTGAGTGTGCCACTCCTGTTCACTCTGTAGTGGCAAGAAGCTAAACCAGGCAATGCTGAGATCTGTTTGGCTCCAGAGAAAGTTCAGTCTTACTCGCTTTGTGATCACATCTGCAGAAATAAGATATACCTTCAAGCTTTGCCCTCCCAAACAGATATCAAGCCAAATACAATTGTGACCTGTCCAATCTCACTTCCTGCGTAGACTAGGCCATTGCAGCGTCTCCTGCATCCACTACCTTAAATTGTGGTTGAACTCAATTGTGCTTGAAGTTGTGCATGGAAAGATGTCCTGCCTTTGGTTTGTTTTTCCCTTTGAGTGATGAGCAGTCCAGTGCCATAGGTTGTTCTTTACTTTAAGAAAGGTGGTGATGGGGAGTTGAATTCAGTCTCATTAGTGGCTGAATATGTCCTTTTAAACACGAAAAAAATTAATTAAAAGTGGTGAAAGATAGCCAAAGATGACATCCAGAACTAACAAACAAGGCCGTCTCTTGTTCAAAGTATTGAATACTGCTGTTGCAAAGGTGCAGGCGAGCTCATCTGACACATCTTTAAGTGCCTCAATGGCAGGTTAGTGTGAACTGAAGCGATTGGCTGTTTCTGCCCACCCCAAGAACATTTGGATGGACCAATGACTGGGTACTCCCTGTTGCTGCTCCAAAGCCTCTGCACTGCATGCTTGCTTGCTTGTTTGAGGAAAAAGGAGAAGAGCAGCCACATTTTTGTAATGAAGGCTATAGAAACCAGACAGTTCTCAAATCTCATCTGTTTTGTTTTGCACACTATTTCAGTGTATCTTGTTATTAATAATACCTCTGAGACTATTGTTTAGTAGCCAGGAATATGCATGATCTCATGCCTCCAAATTGAGTTTCAGCAGTTCCAGAGCCATAAATGTGTAGTGTATGATAGAAAATGTCAGGGACAGAGCAACTTAAGCTGTAGGGCTTTTGTCAAACTGAAGGCCCAGAAAGATTTTTGTTGTAATTGTTTTTAGCACAAATACACAAAGACAATGTGCTGATTTGGGAGTCAGATGGTTTCTGTCATCAGAACATGTGAAAAAAATATATATATAAATCCCAAGCCCAGTATGCTTATATTTGTAGCTTTGTAGGTAATTGGCAGTGCTAGGAATGTCCTCTAGAGTCCCAGTTTTGGTCCCTCAGAGGTTATTGAATTAAAGACTTTGCACTGGGCTCAGTTTTCAGTGAAGGACTGCAACTGGTATTGGAAATGGCAGGAAGATAGAAAATCCCCATGTGTGCTGTGATGATGGTGACTTCCAAAGGGAAGGCTGCCCCATGATTCCAACGCATGCAGGACATCGCTGTCCCCCACTGCTTTTCTCAGTGGGCAGGATCCAAGGCTCTGAAAGACAAAATCCCTGCTGCTACCACCCATTTTTGTACCTCTGGTATCCTATGTGGTCCCAGGGACTTGGATCAGATACAGCTGCAGATCTGCCGTGTTAGATGTTTCTTTTTACTTTTTTTGTGCAAATATCAAATCATGTCCTTAAAGGCAGCAAAGTAATAGAAGGTCTACCCAGATTGTGGCAGTCCCATTTCTCAAGATTGTGGAAGGGTCAGATCAGTTAATTGTCAGCTGAAGTATACATTTTGGTGCAGAATATGGACACCTCTTTCATTTCCCAAGGTTGGGCTGGTCCAAGCAGCCTCAGTAGACATGACTTTGCATGCAAAACTTCTCAAAAGTGCTCCGTAGGTTGAAGGCAACCAGCACAGTTGGATTCTATAGCATAAATAAGATCCTTGGACCCTACTGCAATTCTGCTGATTATCATTATGACTTGACTGCAGGGTTTGGCTGGGGGGAATGCTACATTTATGGCAGTAAAGGATGAAGTCGGTATTTGTCACTTTTTGCTCTTTCAGCAGGCTTTATATTTTGTATCATCCCTTTTTCCCAGAAGGTATCAGAGTGTGCTTTTTTCCTGATTTCTCAATTTGCTTTTTCACTGTTCACAAAATTCACTCTGCTGTATAGGAGCTGTCCTCATGAATTCCCATTGCTCTGCTCAGGAGGAAGCTAGGCTAATGAGACCCTTCTTTGTTTCATTTGAGTGAGTTTTGCTAATTGCTTTTATCACACTGGACCCTGTAAGGGGATTTTCCATGGACAAAATGACAATAAAAAAATGAAGCGCTTTTGTTGGTAAGTCACCTGGCAATTCCACCAGGATCCTCAACCTAGCTGTCATCAGATGTGAGTGACTCCTTAATGTCCAGTGCCTCTAATTGACCTTTATTTCCCCTCTGTTCTCTTCATGTGGGATTTATTTCTCAATGGATGAGATGAAACCCTAGAGCAGGTTGTGATGGAGTGCATCTCCTGTCAGGAGTAGGGAGAATGAAAGAGCACAAATTAGGATGATCAACATGCAGCAGGAAGAGAAATTTCATCCTCCCTCCTGTCCTGTCCTGTGGTTGTAGTTGGTCTCTTCCTATCCCACGTCATCCTCATTTCATCACTTCCTTGCAGCTCAGGTCATGCCAGGAGCCTGCTGCTTCTGCCTTTCCAAAGGCTCTTGATAGCTCCCTCAGTTATGCATTTGCATCCATATTCTTCCCCCAGTCTTGCTCAGTATATTGATCATCAACCCACACACACACCCTTCTCCAGGAGCATATTGTTTTCAGTGTGAGGGTAGTATTAGGTTTTATGAACTTCATAAGAAAATATGATTAAATTAATTTCAGGCCCCAAGAATGAGATGGCAGCTGGAATGTACTTACAAATGGCCAGTCTCCATGAGTCCCAGGTAGATCTGTGCTGTCTTTTGAAGAAAGTGTATGTGGAATCCTGATGGAGTTTACTGAGCCATTGAATTTGTACTTATTGACGTTTATGAATTTCACTAGCTTTATGTTAGACCAAGATTTATTGGCACTTTTTTAATCTAGCTTGAAACTTTCCCCTTGAGCTACATTGTGGGCCCTCCTTAGCTTTGACTTGGTCAAGAGTAGCTTGAAAGCTTCTTGTCTTTCCTGCAACACCTGCCTTCTGCAAGACTCCTTCCTTCACCCAGGGAAGGGCTTACAGACGTCACTGTTCTCTTCATTTATGTAATTCTGTCATTGCCCTGACACCAGTGTAATCTTCTTGACTGCCTGATCAAACTGATTTTCAACAGTTTTAGACAGAGTAAAAAATTAGTGCATTTAAGTCTTCCTTGATTTTTTCTGACAGTTTTTTCTGTCATTCAGTCTAGCATTTTCTTTCTTTATCTCAAGTCCCTTTTGTTTTGAACTGTGCTTATCCTCCTCCAGATAAAATATCTACTGCAGCTGGTATTTTCTAACCTTTAGGCCTCTAATTCTCCTAATCTCATGTTAAAGCAGTTAACAGACCCTTACCAGATTACTGCAGTGTTCGACATGACTTTTTGGCCTTACTTTAGACTGTTGAGGTTTTCCATTAATTTCAGCAAGTCTGGGATTTTACCTTCATTCACATGAAGAGCTTCTGCAGTGGCTGCAGCTTTATCATATAGCCAAATGAAATAATCTCTTCTGTAAGTCGTGCATGTAGGTTTAGCGCTTTTGTGATTCATAACACATCAGCAACAACTGAAATACTTTTGCATAAGAACAACTGTTCAAAATCACAGCAAATCCTTATGCTCTTTGAGCTTTTGAAAAGGGAACAGAGCTCAGGTTTGTGGTCCAGCTTCTACCAAAAAAATGGCTTAAATGGCTTTGGTTTTTGTAGCAGAGGGATTTGCATTTTTACTCCATAGGATAAAAATATACAATACTGAAGGGTGCTTTTAGGAGAGTCACTGAATTTCACAGTGATATTTTAAACAGCAACAAAGTTTTGCTGGACCTGGCTGTATAAGATGAGGTTGTGGTGTGTCCCTCTTCTCACCAACATAGCTGTCCCTGCAGAAGCCCTCTGGCAGTAGCAGTAGTACTTGGGGTGGGGACAGAGGAGTTCACTGTGTTTGCTCTTAGGGTCACTGTAGTGGGCTGCAGTCATAAATCACAGAATGTCTCTCAGTCTCTCAAGCCCAGACTGCTCCAGCCTGGTCCTTCATGGGTTACAAGCCTTCCCCCGCCTCAAGCAAACCTGCTCTGGCATGGATCTCTCTCGCTCATCTCTATGTCTCTGTCTCTCTCCATGGGCTGCAGGTGCTGGCAGAGGCTTGCTCCAACATGGGTCACAGCATCTTCTGTATGTCTCCACCTGCTCCAGTGTGGGGGCCTCTCCATGGGCTGCAGCTGGGGTCTCGTCCTTTTCCAAGGGCTGTGGGGGGACACACGCTCCACCATGGGTTTCTCCGTGGGCTGCAGGGGCATCTTTTTGTCTGGTGCCCAGGGTGCCTCCTCCTCCCCTTCACCGACCTTGGTGTCTGCACTGCTCTTTACATCTTCTCACTCCCTTCTCTGGTGGCAATAGGCAGCTGCTTGTGGTTTTTTCTCCTAAATGCGATTCCCAGAGGTGCTGTGACCGTCACTGATGGGCTCGGCCTTGGTCAGCAACGACTCCAGCCTGGAGCCAGCTGATGTTTGCTCTGTCGGGCCTGCAGAGAGCTTTTGGCTGCTTCTTGCAGGAGCCACCCCTGCAGCACCCCCTTCTCCACCAGAACCCAGCCACACAAAGCTACAACATACACAGCAGTATTTCCTCTCCTTAGTGCTACTAATTCCAGGGGGGTGTCATTTTATATAGTTAAAATGACTTAATTCATCAGTTCTTGAAGAGTCAGTAGCAGGAATGCAGTTTTAATTGCCTAAAAGTTCATGGAGGATGAGACCACTTCTTGCTGAGGTTCTTTAAAAATAGAACTTTCACTTCTATCCATATACACATGCTGGTTGACAACTTAAAAGGCTGGGGCTAATTCTTGGTTTCCTTTCATATGCGGAATTGCATATATTTGGGTTGCGTAACAGTATAATGGCCACATGGCCTAGATCAGGAGGCAAACATTTTTTTCACATTCCTAAAGCTGTGAAGCAGCTTCTTGTCTCTCAGGCTTCTCCCTGGGTCTGTAATGCTAGCGGCTGCATGTGGCTAACTGGGGCTGGCACGCTTGCTGTCCTTTGCTTATCTCATCCCTTATTTTTCTTCCCATAAACACATCAATTTGTGCTTAACCACATCTGCTGACGAGTCCAATCTGCTGTTTTCCGCTGGGATACTAATGTATTAAAAACAATGTGAAACTTCTTCTTTCATAAAAAAGATGGGGAGGTGTAATTCTATTGCCTTGTACAGAGCAAAAGCACTCAGTTTCAGTGGTGGAGAAGGGGAAGCCTTCAGAGCCCATTTTCATTTGTAAGCAGTAAGATGCAGAACACAGTCAAGAACTGTCTTACAGCTGTGGACCACGTTGGATGTGAATTTTCTGTAACTGTCATGACAAAACTAATTGTGTAGTTTCTAAAAGTGACAAAGTGGCTTTTGAGCCTCAAAGATTTTGTGATACTATCTTTTTTTGGGGAGGGGGTGTGCATCTGGAAACTAAGTAATTCTTCAATAAAATCCATCCTGAGTTTGTGAGCACGTTGTCCCCTGAGAAGCTCCTCTGATAGCCCTCAGCTGCACAGAGCTGGCTGCAGTTTGCTATCACTGAATTGTTAAGAAAAGTAATTAAAAAAAGTGGGTAGTAACAATAAAGGACTTTTTCTGTTGTGAATTGTACATGTGATCCTTCCCACAGAAACCAGCTGTGAGAAGAGAAGGAAGAAGGGAGGCCAGGGGAAATCCCAGTGTACGCTCAGACTGTATGACAGGTCCCAGTATCTGGGAAGTGATCCTTGTCCTGCCCCGCAGACAGAACCACACTGAGCTTAATTAATTTTTTCCAAAGAAAAGACATTTGCCTCATCAGCTGTCATATCCATGTCATTGCAGTCACAGAGACCGTAAGTCCTCTTCACTGGGTTGTTTTTTTTTTACCACCCATAGTATCACTTCTCCTAATACTGATGTTCAGTCCTGAATTGGCAGCTTCTACTTCAACTTTAAAATCATTCCTTTTTTAGCTAGGCAGTTTTGCCTAAATTAATGACTGTAAGCAAATGGAAAGATAACTCCCGGGTGTGTGGTAAAAAAAATTGGAGGGTGGGTAGTTTAATTGGGGTATAGTAGTTGGTAAAACTTCTGGAAACAAAGAGAGCTTATAAGAAGAGAACAGTAGACTGAAAACCCCAACCATCTTTTGACTACTACCAGATTCAAACATTCCTGCAATCTTAGCATACTAATTAACCACAACTGATAAATTATGGATGCTTGTAAATAAGTAATTTTCCTTTAACTCTGGTTTAACTCCTGAAGATACTGTTTTGGTGGCATATTTTGATGTAAGATGTACATTCATTTAAGTGTACTGTTTGATGTGAAAAATTAAACTTTGCTAGATTGATAAATGTTTCATGATACATATTTTTTAAATAATATCAATACATAGGTCTTGTCAGCCTATGCCTTTATGAAAATAGCTTTTAAAAGAAAGAGAGATTATATTTTCTTCCTTAAAACTGATTTATATTGGTTGCCATTTTCTTTAGCATCAGTCACAATTTATCATCAATTCAGGCACTTGGAAAACTTTGGGTTAAACTGGAAGCAGAGTCCAACTCTTGTAAAGTGAATTTATTCATGTGTTGAAAGCCAGTCTTTGGCTTTCTTTAGATTTGTGGTCTGACTCCCCAGCATCAAAGTGCTGCTGCAGCTATGGCAGCGCTGGAGGTCAGCTGTTACAGTGCTGTGTGGGTGACCTCTAAATCATGTCATCTGTAGCTGAGTGTGCTGCTACTTGGTACCAGTAGGTCATCTTCACTCTGTGCCTGCAGTGATGGAGCCACGTTGGGTCTCAAATGACTGTGACTTTGACAAGACCTCACCGACTGGATATTAGGAAAAATTTCTTCACCAAAAGAGTGATGGAGCATTGAAACAGGCTGCCCAGGGAAGTGGTGTTCCTGGGGGCATTTAAAAAATGGGTAGACAAGGTGCTTCAGGAGATGGTTTAGTGGATATGGTGGGGTAGAGCTGCTGGTTGGACTTGATGATCTTGAAGGTCTTTTCCAACCTTGATGATTTTATGAAATAAAAATGCTGAATCTTCACTGCAGAAGTTCATGGGGAAGTTTGGTTTATTATTGACCAACTACATAGTGTTGTCAGAAAGATTAACCTCTTTTTACAGGCTGATTAATCAAGAGTTCAGTGAGTGGTTCATCCAGACTTGGGATTCCTGGTCTGGGTCATCTACTATGTTTCTTTGTGTTGTATATGAGAGCTCTTGCCATACACCTCTGCCTAGAAAGCACAACTGGTTCCTCACCCTTGTGCTGTGAGGATTCAGCCTCTGTTTTGTGTCCTCTGCACTGATTTTTGGGCAATTTGGTTTCACTCAAGTCATCTGTCATTCAGATGATGTTCAATATATCTGGCTCCTGCTGAGCAGGAAACACCTCTGTTGCTCAACGGGGTGCATCCTGTTATATACAGGGGGCTCTGTCCATTTTTTCTGTGTAATTAGAAAGATATTTGAATGGAACTCATGTACAGTTAGTTAGAGGGCAGGGTTAGGTTAGACATTAGGAAGAAATTCTTCACTACAAGGTTGGTGAGGCCCTGGCACAGGCTGCCCAGGGAAGTGGTGGATGCCCCCTTCCTGGAGGTGTTCAAGGCCAGGCTGGATGGGGCCTTGAGCAGCCTGGTCTCCTGACGGTGTCCCTGTCCATGGTAGGGGTGTTGAAACTAGATGATCAGATCGAGATCCCTTCCAACCCAAAGCATTCTGTGCTACTGTGATTCTCTGTGATTTGCTCGTGGATGAAAAGTAAAGGCTCTCATAAGCAGGAGTATAGAAGACTGTTGATTTAATGTTAAGAATACAGTCATTTTATCTTGGTTTATTAAAAGTGGTGACTGTAACAATTAATACATTTTTAAAGTAAGAAAGAAGATGGAACAAAGACATTCAGGCAACGTGTTTGTAATTCCCCTAAATGTACTCTCCCTCACAAAAATTACTGCAAGAAGTTGATAAGTCTTTTTTGCTCCACAAAATCAAAACGAAATTGCTTTCCATTTTTCAACCTGGAGCTTCTGCCAGATTTGTTATGTTGGGAACATGATGTGGTGTAAAAGGCATCTGTAACCTCAGGCTCTCAAGAAACGGCCCATGTTTTATACATTATTCCCTTCTCTTCGATGGATACCTTCTAGGAAATGTCTTTGTTAGTTGTTCTTTTTTCCAGTACTGAAATACTGCTTCAACATGTTCTGTGCTGAAATGTCAGCGTTGTGCTGTTGTGTAGGTGGTAGTATGTATTATACACAGTTTTCAAAACCTGAATAATCAGCGATGTGCATGACTTTGCCAGGGAAAACAAATGGCTGTGTCATTTTGATTTCGGTATATCGAGAAAATGTAACCTATAAAAGTTAATTAGCATTCTTCCAGAAGGGGGTTGTTTAACTAACATCTTTGTTTCCATGTTTTCAGTTTTGTCAGAAGTTGGAGGGGAGTGTTTTATTCTGTTGCTAATATATACCCATAGATTTGCAGAGTATTTCACGGAGTTTTAGCTACCATGCATCTGTCTTTCATTTCAGCAAACGGCTAGATTTTCCACTCACTTGAACAACTGCTTAGATCCACTGAAAAATATTATTCTGGTTTTCATGTAAATTTTTTACATCCTTTTTATAAATAAAATTCCTTGTGCCTAGTGATGTTCCTGTTACCTATCAAAATGAGGGTGTGCCAGTGATTTTATCAGGAGAAATCCCACCATTGTCATTGAAATCCTGACAGACTGCATTGCTGTGTGCTGTGGGGAGTTGATGGGGCTCCACCACTCATGAGTTGGGTTCTCTAGTAGGCTCAATTCTTCCCATTCAGCCTGGATATTACTGACATTTGGCTATATCAGATGCACAAAAGTTTCTGGTCTGAAACAAAACCGAAGTTTGAACACCTGTACTACTGAATGAAGTAATCTCATTTAATCCATGAGCCATCCTTCACCACTTTAGAAATGCAGTGGTAGAAGATGTAACTGTTTGCCCATCAGCAGTACTTAGCTGTGCTAAGGTAAGGTATAGGATTAGAGAACAGGCTCCTTGTGCACTAGCTAGTTTGAAAAACTCTGTCTAGACTGAGGTCTTCCCCAGGTTGAAAAATCAAAGAGGAGTAAAATTTTTCTTTCATAGTAAAATTATATTGGTAGCTTTACAAATATTCTAGAACTGGTGGTAAGGTTTTATTCTGGATATTGCATCCGGACGCTAATATTTACAGAAAGTGTTTAAGCAAAAGCAGTCAATAGAAAACTCAAATTTTAATTTTAATGAGGCCATTACAGAAAAGATAATCCTTAGAGGCCAGATTTTCAAGCCTGCTGAGATACACTTGCTGTGTACCAAATCCTTCCTTAAATGCCAAAATTAAGATGGTCTTACGGATAACTTGGCTTGTGTTCCACTGCTCAAATGCACGTTTGAGACTTTGATTTGGGAGTCAAATATTGTTGAATATTGTGTTACTAAGCTGTATGTTGAAAGCTTGGTGTTGTTTAGCAGAAACTCTGGAAGGTGGCTAGAACCCATGCAGAGACTTGAGTGTCTTAATGGCTTGTGAAACCTCATCTCCTTACATAACCAGACCACAGGGGCTTGGAGGTCTCTGGGGCTGGGTGAAAAAGAGATCAGGAGCAAGTATTTAAAAGGTTATAGGATTTATTAGTCACAGTGAGGGAAACTGAACAAACGCTGGGCTCCATGTCAGGGAAGGAGGACTCAGAGCAAAGTAATTTGAGAACTGATAGTAGATAGAGGGCTGTTGTTTCCCAGTTACTGTTGTTGAGAAGATGTTTCTGTGCTGTTTCGTTACACTTAGGCATGTTCTGAGCACAATCTGATTGTGTCATGTCTTTGATTATAAATCCAAGAGCCTCTAAGAGCATCTGCTTTGACCCTTTGGCGTCAGCATTTCACTTGGTGAGGCCATGCCAACATGTCTTTGGGGGTACGTGTCATCCCGAGCAGCTCCTTGGCTTTTCTGGTAGCCAGTTCTTTTCATTCCTTACCCTTGTGTTTAAAATACCATGTTTACAACCAGGGTTCATAGTTTCCTCATCATTGGAGTTTGCTGTGTGTTTCTCTTCTAAGATCGTAGAATTGTAGGGGTTGGAAGGGACCTTGAGAGATCATTGGGTCCAACCTCCCTGCCAAAGCAGGCTTCCTAGGACATATCACTCAGAATCCTGCTAAAGCTCTTCTAAAAGCCTGGTAAAGCTCAATTTTTTCCACTTAAGACCTAACTGAATTTTTTCAAGCTTCTTCATTTACCTGCATGATGGTTGATTCCCTTCACTTATTAGAGATCGTGTCTTTGTAAGATGTTTTTGAGGCTAAAACTTTATTTATGTCTAACAGCTGGAATTCAAGATTCCTCCAGGCTGATTACTAGTATCTGTGCCCATATTCCCAAGCTAACATGCTTTCCTACAAAGTTCAGTTTTCCTTCTTTTCAAAACATGCTAATGTGGTTCGTGGGACTCAAGATGAGAGATGAGACAATAAGCATATTAGGAACAGTGAAATTACACACGTTTCCTTGTGAGGGCTGCAGTTGCACTTACACATTTGTAACAAACTAATTGACTCGAGTTCAGAAAGGTTGTTGCAGAGGATTATTAAATATAAAAGAAAACATCCATTGGAAGTAAAGGTATAATCTGTAGATAAGAAAAGTATAATCTGTAGATAAGACTATGTATTTTCCATTATATCTACAGGATATACCTTTCTGTCCTTAGTTTT
This sequence comes from Hypotaenidia okinawae, assembly GCA_027925045.1. Taxonomy (NCBI): domain Eukaryota; kingdom Metazoa; phylum Chordata; class Aves; order Gruiformes; family Rallidae; genus Hypotaenidia; species Hypotaenidia okinawae. The sequence continues at coordinate 126,359,290 of BSDF01000002.1, read as the reverse complement.
TATCAGTAAGCATTTATTTCAGTTCTTTACTGACCGAAGTTGTGTAGTTTTCCAACCTTTGGCACTTTGGCTAATAGAAATCTACATCCTCTTAAAGAATTACAAATCTAAATTGCATTTGCCCTCCTGAGTTATAATTACTAGACTTTCTAGTAGCATTTGGAAACTGTGTTCTTTAAAGCTGTTGACTTTGGAACTGTCCACGTTGGACATAATCCAGGACATGATTACAGATTACTGCACTAGCAGCTTGCAGCCGAAAGATTTATTCCATGTATGTTTGCTTAGTTACTCTGCCTTGAAAAGGTTATCTCTAGTTCTGATAAGAGGTGGAAACTAATGGTGTTTTGTGTCTCCCTCTAGAACACAAAAAGAAGCCTGCTGCAGCAAAATAATTTTATTTCTTGTACTGGGTAGGTGCATGAGGACAAGTGTATCACCAAAGTGTGAGAAGAGGTTTAACAATCAATCACAGTTTCCTTATCACCCAGTAATCCCCAAACCACTCAAGCACAGAGCTGCAGCAGTGAAACTACAAGGAAACTGAGCAATACTGGAGCTTGTTGGGCCAGGGGGTCTTCAGTCTGCACGTAGCCATGTGCATCTGCCCCTCCGTGCTTCTGATGTGGGGTTTGACATGAAGACCTGAGGCTTGAGAACCTAGATGGGTGGCCAGGGCATGAAGCAAGCACAGAAGTGACCTTCAGGAGCTCTAAGGACGTTAGTGTCTGCTCTGCTGATTGCCAGAACCTGTCACGAGCCCCACAGTTCTGCTCTGACTACCCTGCAGCCTCCCTGATCTCAAACAGCTGGAGTAAGGGTGGCTGTAGTTTTGGCAAATGAGGCTGTTTTGCCATCCATACTGTGCTTATGTATGAGCCATTAACCATGTATGAGTATTAACCATTTATTGCGAGCTGTTTTGAACTTTCTAAGGAGTAGATGATGTTGTAAAAATACTCAAAATAGATATGTAAAAGGCTTAGGTTTTTTCCTCTGCTGTCTTCATGCTGTAATATGATAAAGCCAGATACACTAATAGGAAAAAATTTAAGGCAAACACAGGACTTTCGTTTAAGATCTTAAACGATGTGAAAATTTGTTGAGGAAGGGAGTGAAAGACTGTTTTCAAGGTCTGGAACTGGGAAAGTTTTTCCTACTGAGAACAGTGAGACTGGGTGGAAGGATGAGGAGTCTGCCTGTGCCAGGAGGACAGTGTGGTGCAGTTGTGGGATGGGCTAGCATCAGTTCTTTGTGGGCACAGATGGGTTAATAAAGGTTTGAACAGGAGCAAAGTTGAAAAATACTGTCCCATATGCACAAGCATCTCCTGGAGGTGGGGTAGACTTTTGTGTGTGGGCCTAGGGGAAGCAAGGGGGATGCGGAGCTGGAAGATCAACACTTCAGTCACTGGGGTCAGGCTTTCTACAGGCTTGGGTTGTCCAAGAGTGCTTTGGAAAAGCCCTGACACAGACAAATGTTTATGTGGTGAAGGCACAGGGAATGGACAAGAAGATTTCCTTAAAAGCTTGAGAAGATTTATGCAGTTTCGTATCCTGTTCCTAAAATGGTGGATTACAAAGGGGAAAATTGCAGGAGCAGATGAGGAAGCCATGGAGGTTTGTTTCCTCTTGTATTAGTATAGAGTGTGTTTAAATTTTCTGTTTCTCTAGACACGTTTTCACATTCTGGTTTATCACCATGTCAGAGGATACGAGATCTTGCTGTATTTGAGATTGGACCAAGAACTATCAAGAAGGTTTCACAGAGAAAAATAAAAGAGGATTTTCAATAAAATGCTGAATGCTTTCTGGACTAAATGCCGTGTTACCTACTTAGTGACCTCACTGAAAAATTCCCAAAAAGTTCACATAGAAACATTTATGATCTCTACTTAAATAAATATTCAGTACAGTATTTCATACAATTTGTGTAATTTTATGTCAAACAGTGATTAAAAACAAAGAGGTGATATGTGTGTGAATTAACGCTAAGTGACACAAGCTTCCCTTTAAAAAGTTTTCTTGTTAAAAACAGAAGACTTCATCCCTTCCAATACTGAGCTCCAATACTGGAGCTATTGCTTTATATAGAAATTAGAAGTGTCTATAAAATATGTCTATCTGAATTAACTGCAGGAAATTAATTCAAAGAGAAAGGGTTAATATGTCATTATTACAATAATTACAAGTCTTGGAAAAAGAAGCATTACTAAGTGAGAAAATAAGTGTTGCGTTCAGTTCAAGCTCTCTTTGAGGGGTTGCATTTCCTTTTTGAAACTATCCTACGCTTTACTTCTGTAGTTCTTACTTCTGTATTTCAGTGTGAGGACAAAAAACATACCTTCCACAGTGAGCCCCTACTGTAATAAGAATTACAGAAATGTGCAGTAGTGTCTTTATACTTCTATAGAAGTGTAACATTTATTTTTATCTACCTATATATATATAATATTTAAAACCAGTCCTTTCTCTCTTGTCAGTGTGCTGTGCCATATGGTGCCGAGCAACATGCCAGATGATAAAAATATTCCTAGAACATATGATATCATCAGTCAATTCAAGAGGGGTGAAACTTCTTGACCAAAGCATTTGTGGCTTTGATACATTTTCCTAGGTGTAAAGTGTATATTTTGAAATGATGAAGTGTGTCCAAGAGGTCTTCTTTTATGCAAATTCTAAAATACCAGCTTAGAACATTTTGCTTGTTAAAAAAGGTTGAAACTAAAGAAATTTTGTTTTAACAAAGGAATTCATGGCAAAGTAGCAGTTCTTTTCATAGCAAGAAATGATTCACCTTCTTCCTTTTGATATGTATCGCTGATAGCTGCTCTGGTGTTGGATCTGCGCCATGAGGAATGGCATCGCTCCATCTCCTTTCTCCACTTGCAGAGAAGATGGAGTATAGAGCTCGGTCAGGGGATGTTCATGTTTGGTGCAGACAGTTATCTGTGCATGCTTGGGAAAAGACCGTGTGTGCCCAGAAAAAAAGGAAAAAAAGAAAAAAAGAAAAAAAAAAACAACCACAGTAGTATGTGTTATGGTTTCTACCAGAGTAAATTCAGTAACACTGTGTTAGTTTATTGTGAGCTTGTTTCTTGTTTCTATTTGTTTGCACCGAACACCAAAAACCAGAAGACGAAGTGTTTTCTATTGGCAGGGTGACTCGTGGTCAAGTGGCCTGCTCGGGGCAAGCTGTGGCTGTTTCTTCAGAAAACATCACGAGGATGCTACAAAGCAAACAGAAAAGAGGTGTTACAGGCTGGAGGGACAACGCTGCAGGAGAAGTGGCCTTTGCAATGGTGTTAGCAATGTACACTATAAATAACGAACTTAGATGCTAGAAGTGCCTCGACAGCCGGTGTTTTCAGCTGCCTGCCAGTTCTCTGTTCATTTGTGTCTTTGTCATGGGAGGAATCGTAAGAAGAAAAGCCTTGGCTTTGAGTTAGGACCTAGATATTGTGCTAATGGATACAACAGGACCACCATCACCTCATGGGCGCTTTATTCCTGCTTGTCCTCATCCATGTCCGTGTATTTCCTTACAGTGTTTGTGTTTTACCTGAGAGTCTCCTTAGTGTGACATTCCTGGGCTGGTGGTTTTTACACTCAAAACTCAAGTGTATATTGCAGCATTCTCGTTCTGTACTCACCATTTATCTGTCTTCACTGTTACAGATTTCAGGTCCTTAAGTTATCCTCCCACCACGTATCTGTTAAGGCTTTGACCTATTTATTTGTGGTCAAAAATTCTTACAAGAATCCTTGAATATTCCAAGATAGAGACCTCAGATACACAAAACATGGTTTAAGACATAGTGTCTGGCCCAATTGTTAATAATCTAATTTATAGAATGAATGAATGAACTAGGGCTGAATGAAAAGTAACATTCAGAAGTGTGCTCATTACTCAGGTGTGGACCTCTGATGTTACAGTCCCAATAATTCTCCATTCATCCATTAAGTTCCCAAAGTGATAGGATGTATATAACTAAAAACAGGGAAAAAAATACATATATGGGGAAAAAGAAAAGGGGTGGGGGAATTTTTTTTTGCATAATGTGAAGAGGGGAAAAAAGGGTACAAGGTAAAATTTATAAAACAGGGAAGGAAGTGTAAACCCTGTCATAAATCAGGGAATTTTTTTTTGCATAATGTGAAGAGGGGAAAAAAGGGTACAAGGTAAAATTTATAAAACAGGGAAGGAAGTGTAAACCCTGTCATAAATTAGTACTGGTATACCAACATGTATGCTGCTGGTATCATGGAAAAATGCAGTCCTTGCTTCCGATTTATGCTGTCCTTGTTGTCAGTACTGTTTTTTGTATTTAACAGCTCTCTATAACAATCTCTTTCAACCCATGAACCCATCAGCAATTTGATTTTACAGGTTAATATACCTACAAATTATTTTGTAATAGAATGTCCTCATTAGAGGGCAGATTTATTAACAATCCTCCCCTCCAACTCCTGGCTTTTTTTGTTTGAAGCTCATCTACATACCTAATTTAGTGCTTTTACAGTGACGACTTAGTTTGGCGAGGAGTGCTTGGCCTTGTGCTTGAACTCTTAACATCTGAGTGTCTCTAGAGGTACATCATGCCACAGACATTTTAATAACTCGGGCACGGTATGTTCATTTGGGTTTTGTATGTTTAATGCTGAACTAAATGACGTAAAGACCCAGAACCCCTTAAATTGCATCACCTTATAGGTGATGTTCATTACTAGGTGGTGGTCTTTTCTGGAGAGCTGTAGTACCATGTCTGCTTCATCCCCTTATAGCTGCCACTCATGGCTGGGCTCTTTCCCAGAATCAGACTTGCCTCTGTTCATCATTTATGAAATAGGACACATGGTCACATGTTCCATGTGTGCATTTGATAATATAATAACCTGGTAGCTAAAATTTTAAAATGCAGCCATCCCTCTTGTACCCCTTCTTCTCCAAACCAAGATCAGGTCCTGTCTAATGGTTTGGCTCTGAAACTTCTGAGTAGCATTGCTGAGATTTTCTAAGCCAAGGTGATCAAAATGCTGTTACTTGCACAGGCACAAAATCATGTTGCAAATGTGATCCACTCTTTTGGTGAGGACAGAAGTAGCTGTCCATATTTAAACACAGAAGGCCTAAAACCAAATTCTTCGTGATCTTCTGGTACCTAAAAATATTCATCGTCACTAACTTCAGGCTGAACTAGGCCAGTATGCCAGAACAAAAGACATAGATTTGATTAAAGGCTGAAATGACCACAGCAGATAAAACTTATACTTCATCTACTTCAAAAAAGAATAAAGCAGTAGTTACTGGTGTTATGCAATTATCTTTCACCTTCTTTCTGAGGTTCTTGTCATTAAAGTAAATTTGGGTTAGGGAGCATTGGTCTCCATAACTTACTGGTGAGGAGACTGAGGCACAGAGAGGGACGTTAAAGATGCTGTTAAAGAGGGTTACTAGGTGCTGGTCTGGGATCAGGCTGAGCCATGGCCATGGTGTCTGGTCCTGTGGCAAGGGCATCTCCCATGCATTGGATCAGATACTGGCCCCTGGCTACCATGGTGTCTGGTCCTGTGGCAAGGGCATCTCCCATGCATTGGATCAGATACTGGCCCCTGGCTACCACAGCGGAGCATTAATTTGCTCTCAGACCATCTCAATTAATTTGCAATCAAGAAGAAACTGCAGAGTGGGAACAGAATCGCTACCTGAATGAGTAGGAGCCAAGGAGGCCCTGTGATGCTCTGCATGGCTATGTGGCAGGAACCTGCCTGTAAAGCATTTTGGTGTCTGCATCGCAGCACGCGCTACTCAGGTGTAGCTCAGGTGGGCTGCCTCTGGGCTGCAGCTTGCTCATTTGCCATATAACATACCTAAAGAGAGCATATCAGACAGTTTGCTGTGTTATTATTTTTTAATATTTATGAAGCAGTTCATAAACCTTACCAGCCTTAGCTAACCACACTGTAAATATATTCACTGGGGCTCTGCTCTTTCCTAAGTGGTGAAGAGTAACTAGAGACAGCAAAGCTTAGAAGTTACAGGCAGTGATGAAAGGGATTTGTAGGCTCTTCTTACCTTGAATATTCATTCTCATAAGAGAATTCAGAAGATAAAGAAACACAGTTATGAGCACAAAAGTAGGCATGCTTGCATGGATTAGTGCTTCTGGTTCACTACGCAAGCAAATGCATATTTCAGCACCTAATTACCCCTTCTGAAGTGTAGTTATGCAATGTATCCACCCACTTGCTATAAACCTGAATGAAGATATAAGCTGCATATAGGTTGTTTACATTGCAAATCTCTGCCTCTTTTAGAAAATCCAACTTTTACTCGCTTCATATGAGCAGCCCGCAGGATTTTAAAAATTCATCTTAACAGAAAGCAGATGGTTTCGAGAGCTGAAATGAAGAAGGGAAAAGAAGAAATTTAAGATCAGAACTAAAACGTGTAACAATAAGTGAAAGCTACCATGATAGATTTTCTTTTTTTTAAAGATGGGGGATTACAACAATTAGTCTTGTGTCCTGGCATGCAGGGGGAAAAAAGAAAGTGCTAAAGATGTTTTTTAAGTGGCAACTTTTTAAAAAAAAAAAAAATCTTGGGAGTTTCAACAATAAATTGCAGAGCACAGGTTAGCTTTCCTTCTTTAATTGTCTGTCTAGTAGGAGGTGGTGTCAGGTGGCAATACCTAATTCTTCCCAAGGACCTCCACTTGCAAAACCCCACATTTCCTTGCCGTAGAAAACCCTAGGGACTTTGGTCTCAGTGCTAAGGTGAAAGAAGACTTCATCTCCAAGATGAGGGAATGCAAACTCCTACAGTGTCTGCTAGAGAGCTGCATCTTTCTGCTCTGCTCAGCCTCTGTCTCCAAAGATACCTCCTGCCTGTCCAAGGCTCTTCAAATTAGGGGAAACTCCAAAGGGCACTTAACAATCCTACTGTGAAAATCAACAGCCTGGTTTAAATGAGCAGGAAGAATAATTTCCTCTTGCAGTACCAATATTTCCTTATTAAAATGAGAGGACAAGATTTAAATATAGCATAAAACTTCCAATACTGTGTAGTATTTCTTGGAGGACTGTGTTTGCTATGTTTATTTGCCTCAGGGGTAACACTTTTTTATGTACATTGTGAGGCTCAATAGTCTGGCAGCGGCAGCGCTCAGAACTGCTTTTCTTGATACTGTGCATCTGTCTCTGTTGTGATGGCATCTATAGCAAAGTTGATAGGGAAGAAATAGATACTGAGGATGTCTCTGGACACAGTTTTTCAGTGCTGCTGTAGTTAGGTTTTCTAAAAGGTCATGATTAACTTTAGTGTAAGGTAGAACGTTAACCTTTTTTGCTCCTGACTTTTAAGGAAAGAATGATGAAAAATTCCCAGAGGAAATTTTGCTGTAAAAGCTATGAGGATTAATTATTCCCTGTTGTCTCCACACAGATCTGTAATCCTTTCGGATTTTTGTGGGAAGGATCATGTGTACTTTATTAATGATCAGTATTTGGTCAACATAACATTTTTCATTATTTGAAACATAATTCTAGGCACAGTCTTGTCACAGGAAACTGAGGTAATCAATATAATATGTCTTGTTCTTATTTAATAATTCATATTTCTAAATTAATACTAATATTTTTGCTAGGTTGCTACTGTCATTACAGGTTTTTATACTAAATGTTCATCTTTAAATGGCTGAGGTAGGAATGGGCAATGTATCTTCTCTTTTCCACCTTGGTTTCCCCAGGGACTGCTTTCCAGTGCCTACAGGATGCTGGTGTTTCTGTGTGCGCCGTGTGGACTTCCAGAGCGGAGCCTCAGCTTCCCAGTAGAGGAATTTTGCAAAAAATGGCTCAATAAATTGCAATGATGAGAGAATATTTAAATGCCTGGATAGGTGGAGAGTTGTGCTCTTCAAACTTCACTTTCCATTGTAAAAGTGCTCAATTCCAGAGACTTTTCTTTTATTCATCCTCAGAAAGTTGCTCTTTTCAAACTGTTTTTGTTTCTCAGTAGCAGACAAGCATTAGGCAGCTGTCTAGCAGCAGTAGCAGAAGCACCACTATCATACTGCTCCATAAAGTTGTAGCTATTTATTATTCATATTGGGGGAGAGAAGAATATATATCTGTATATGTTCTCTCTCTCTTTGGATACCATATATAGAGAGATATATTCAGAAAAGGGCAAGCTGTCCACATGGCTTATTAAAACATACAGCTTCTGTTGCTTTTCTTCTTCCCAGGTTATTTACATAGCACCATTTTGGATATACATAGGAAAAGAAAATTATTTCCCCAGTGGATTTTTTTTCTCAAATTCACTGCTGATCTACCCTCGTGCTGTTCATATGCCTATTCAGAGTTTCGTGCCTATATCCACTTACAGTTTCTGAAGACAGCATCTCACTTGAGCTGAAATGGATCCACTTGCTGGGGAATATATAAAGACATGGCATTAGTCTTGTGTTCCGTGATTGCCCAGAGAAGCTGTGGCTGCCCCCTCCCTGACAGTGTTCAAGGATGGGCTGGATGAGACTTTGAACAACCTGCTCTAGTTGGACTGGTCCTTGCCCATGGCAGGGGGTTGGAACAAGATGATTTCTAAGGTCCCTTCCAACCCAAATCATTCTATGATTCTAAAATGTAAAACATAGAGAATAACTTTGATTTTTCAATGGCAAGAGCCATTGATTAATTATACAGTATGTCTTTGGCTTTTGGTAGCACTCTTGAGTTGGTTGGAGTTGGTTCTTACTGCAATCACTGCCAAAATCAGTCTCTGGGTTGGAGAGCCTGACACTGAGGTCCTGTTTGTGTGATGGGGCGGTTAACTTCCTCTCTGGATGCTCTGTTGTCCTCAAGTGCCCGCATAGAGAATTGGAGAGGAATAACCTCTCTGTTTGGAGTTTGCAGCCTGAATTGTTCATACGGACCATGCAAATTCTGAAAGCTTTTCAGCACAGCAGCAGTTATCACTGGTTTGTGCTGGAGGCAGTACTGGTTCTACCTAGCCTGAAAGCAAGGAAGAAAGGGTGGTATGGTTATTAACTGGAATGCCACCATTCAACCCTAGACTTCAAGGGTAAAATCCTTGCTGGACTGAATTCTTCCTTTCCGTGCTTCAAAGCAGATTGATTTGCAAGGATAGAAGAATTTCCTTTGTGTTTCTTATTCCTCAGCGTGGGTTATGTTTGCTTGTGGTTAGAATAAATATCAGTGCAAAATACCTTCCTGGAGGTTCATCTGATGGTATGTACATTTGAGGGAAGGGAGCACTTCTAAAACAGTTATTCACATTTTAAGTAAGACTAAATCAGATTAGCCAAGTTACAAATGAAGATGTATCCTTGTGCGTTTCTGCCAAAACTGGCCATACAACATCTAGCCAGGACTTTGGTTTCCTTGTTACTGTTAAAAACTGGTCATTTTGATAGCACATGTGCACAGCGTTTCAAACTGGATTAAAATTTGCCTTGAAATTTAGTATCCAGTGAACTTTGAAAACAGCTTTCTATTTTTCTAAGTTCTCCCGAGGATAAAACTCATTCTGTGTGAATGTCCAAAGTACAATTGCCTCTTGATTTGTAACAGCTGCCACAAAAGGAAAAAAAAAGGAGTCTTTCACATTAACAATTCTGGGCAGACAGTCAGATTTTAAACTGTGGGCCACTCCATTCTCTCTCCCTGGTTTTCTCAGGAGACCAGAGAATCAAAAAAAAAATAAAAGAAAAAGGGAAAAAAAAAAGAGAATATTTGGATACTTGTAACATGCTGTGCAAACCAACAGGCTTTTGAGCTTTCTGGGGCCATGCAACAAGTACATGAAGACTTGAAAAGTGATTCGGATATATGACATCATGAGGCAGTTCAAATGAGGAAAGAAATTAAATTTAAAATTTGATTTAAATTTTTACTGTTGCAAAGATTGTTTCTTTTTTTTTTTAAAAAAAAAAAGAGTTTCTTAGATGGTCAGTAGAGGGCAGGCATATTTTATTTCTGAAGAACCTTTGCCCACTGCTATGTGCAAAGAATATTTGTTCTATCTTCAGATTTGGGGAGTGTAAGTCTACTTTGTCATATTACAGTGATATAAATCAGCAGTTATAATTTAAAAAGACACTGTCAACCCCTTTGAGGAGCTAAATGTCCATTTTAAAGCAATTGGAGGATATGAGTTATGACTACAGGCATTTAATTTCTGTGTTTAGATTGTAAAAACCATGGCATAAAAAACCTGAAATATTGCCACTACCGAGTACTAGAGAAGAATCATTTCTCTGCTGAATTCTGTAAAATGCAGTAGTTCTTTCTGATGTGAGCTACTATATCACTAATGGGGTGGAAACACACTCTTGAAAGTCATGATTGTTTAAATCTTCAGCTTGGTAACAGAGATTCTTCTTGAAGATCTGACTAGCCAAGCGACTTTAAACCTAAAGGAGCAATGCCTCTTTTAATTTCTACCTGCCTTCCTCTGTAATTGAAACAGTGTTTGCATTTCAGCTGGACAGAATACCTAACAGGTTCTGAATACAGGATAAAATCAGTGTCATATCTGATTAACTCAACAGAAAAAATTAAAGCAAATTTAAAGAAGCGTTTATTCTGAATGAGCCCATTCTTCCCCAAATACATTTTTACCCTGAAACAAAATGTAGGCAGAGTCTTTTCGGGAAACCCATCAATATAAACACATCTCCAGTATTGTTATGGTATACAACTTTTTAAGTCTTCTTGTCATGAGATTTATTTTTAAAGAGAATGAATGAACGAATGATAAAACCATACATGTTGATGCTAGAAAAGGCTAGAAATTTTTCTTAACGAGTGTAAGCATATACAAACTCCAGTTTATGCATATGATGAAGCTTGCTCCAGTGAAGCTACACAGGTAAGCAGCAGAAACATGAGACAAGGGTTATGTCATCTACCATTTCTTTCTGTGGTTTGACAGTTCCATTTTTTTCTGGCAAGGTTGATGCTCACGTAGACATCTTTAATTAGGATCAAAAGGGGTTTGAGGATTTGTCCCAAAATACGCAGTTCACATTCATTTGTCCTCTCTGTATCCATGGAGAGAAGGTCTTCATTGCATTTCAGAACTATTTTATGTAGAAGTGAATGCTCTGAAAAGCGTTGGCCATCAGCTCCAACTTCATAGGCTTTGGATTTCTTAGTTCAGGTGCTGCGTTGCCTTCATTACAGCCATGGCTTAGGAGAGTGTGACTGAGGTACAGAGGTCCTTGAATCGCACTTGTAACCAAAAATAAAACCAAGTTCATGCAATTACTTTCACTCTTTTTAAGGAAGTGATGTGGCCTTACAGGCAAGGAGACTGAATTTTTATGCTACTCACGCCTTCCAGATGGTCTCCGGGATTAGTTTCAATTTTTGTAGAAATTAATGGAGGTCCATATTTATGTGCAATCCAGCTAGATACTGAGATGATGAGTCTCTGTAAGAAATGAAAGCTGATTGAAGAGTTGCAAATGTTAGAACCTTCAAATGATTTCAATCAAAATTGGACTTGCTATCATGTGGGTACATGTTACTAAATTAACTGCGATTTTATCTACTTGTATCTTTGTTGTAGTCATCTAGGCAGATGGAAGAACTGTCCGTATGCAGCCTATATCATATACAAAATGTACAGGATATTCTTTATTCTAATCTTGCACTTAAGCCCTGAATGAGCTAGTGTTATGTTTCGTAAGAAATGCTAAGTATAAAAACTGAACTTAACTGCTTACTGCTTTTAGGTTACAGGATTTCACAGCACTTAGACTGGATGGAAAATCTAAAACTTTATCATGTTTTGTTCTGTTACAATGTTGACACTGCAGGAAAATATTTGTAGTCATTTGGGTCTTCAGGAAAAAACAAGGTATTTTTGTAGATAATGCAATAACCTTCATCAAGACAACAAATAACTTTCAAAGGTTCAGTGAATAGGCTTTCACAAAGGACTTTTTCCTTTAAAATCTCTGCCTTTGACTTGAGATAGCGAAACTGCTGTAGTGTAAATTTTAAGATTACTTGCACTGACAACATCAACTTGAAACCTGGTCATTTCATAAAAAAAGAGCTAGTGGTTTCAGAAAATGTTCCTGTTTCTATGTTATCTCGCCAGTTTCTGTAATTCTACTGTTATATTTTCTTCTTTAGTGACTGTGTTGGTCTGCAAGGCTGTCACAAAAGCAGCGGAAAATCCATTTATGCAGAACAACAATGGAACAGACTTTAAACAATATATTTTTAACACAAGTCCTTTTATGACATTTTTACGCAAATTCTATTTTCACAAAGTAACCTGAGATTAGAAAGTCTAATTGTGTTGTTAGTATTACCTGTAAATGCAGACCTATTTAGTATTAGATTGATGCTGAGCATGATAAAAGCTGGTAATAATTTTCCTTCAGAAACTTGCATTTTGAAAACATGACAGATGGATGGCCATAGAGGAAACAGAGGTGCACTGGAATGGCTTGTGGTTGCTAGTAGGTTGAAGATTTTCACTGAGAAGTATTGGAACAAGGTCTTACTGAATATCTTCAGTGCCACCTTAAAAATCCAAACTGCTGGTTTATCTGAGGCATTTTTTTTAGACTCAGGACCTTAGTGCACATAGGCTGCCAGGTAGCATATGTTAACCATCTAGTACAACTGCCTTAGAAATGGTGTGTGGACCACCAAGACTCTTCTGCGGTTGCAAAACTACTCATCTAAGTAAAGCTGAGGAATAGCCATGACTACAGTTAAATGTGAGATGACCTTCAGTGTGGTTTCTTTCTGGTGAAGCCACATTCTGTGTTGTGGCTTCCTGTGCTCAGCATTTGCCATCTCCACTCACTTGTCATTGGAGGAGTTGGGATGGCTATTTCCATGGCCCTTCTTGTGCTATTTCTCTTTGATGCTCTGTAACCTTCCTGATGTGAAGTCCAGGGTGCGTTGTGGGAGGCATGAATGGAAGCAACAGCGTGGGAGCTGAACTGATGTAACCCAGATGAGGCTGCAGGATGATGTTCAACACTTGAGAAATACGTATATAAAAGTCTGTCCTGTATGGCTAAGGCAACTTGGAAGGCAACTAAGAAATATGTTAGTAAGACAAAAAAATGCATGACAGAGGATGAGAGATAACTCTGGGGGGGAAGATGAATGTGTTGGAGACTGAGAGGGATAACAAGGAAAAAAAAAGGGAAGCCTGAGAAGAAGTGATAGAAAGGAGGAAGAAAAGAATCTCATTTGTCTTCTGCATAAAAACTTGTGTCTAATGAAGAGCTCTCTTGAACACTGGCAAAATAAAAGAACCAGGAAGACTGACCAGGGAAACATTAAACTGGAAGAAAAACAGAGAGGGAAAGGACTTTCTTATTTTTGTGGCAACAGATTGCTCCCAGATTGCCGCCTTTTTTCTTTTATTCCCCCCTTTTTGTTCTGGCAAAAAAGAATCTTCTGATTTCCCAACTTCTTCTAATTTTGTAAACTGATGTGAGATTTACAACTTTCCCATCATATTTGTTATTGTTGTTCCCTAAAGTATCAAAAAGGGTCAGGACCTTTCTGGGAGAGAGGCTGTGAAAACAACAAATAGAGTAATTTTTGTATCCTGAAGCCTGGTTCAAAGTCTGTTACAAGCACTGTGAAAGACTCACAGAATCACAGAACTGTAGGGGTTGGAAGGTACCTCCAGAGATCATCGAGTCCAACCCCCTGCCAGAGCAGGTTTCCTAGGACATATTGCACAGGTAGGTGTCCAGATGGGTCTTGAATATCTCCAGAGGAGACTCCACAACCCCCCTGGGCAGCCTGTCCCAGTGTCTGTCACCCTCACAGTGCAAGAAGTTCTTCGGCATGTTGGTGCGGAACTTCCTGTGCTCCAACTTGCAGCCATTGCCCCTTCTCCTGGCCCCACAGAGCACTGAAAAGAGGTTGGCCATTTACTTTTGAGTCCCACACTTCAGATATTTATAAACGTTAATCAGATCCCCTGTCAGTCATCTTTTCTCAAGGCTGGACAGCCCCAGTTCCTTCAGCCTTTCCTTATAGGGGAGATGTTCCAGGCCCTGAAGACACTTGTTAGTGTGTCTGCATACTGCAGTAACATATCATGAGGAAATGCAAAGCCAGCTCTGAGCACCTGAGCAGCAGAAGTCCATGATAATTCATCCCTGGCCTCATTGGAGAAAGTGGGACTAGAACTTTAGCCCTGAAGTTTCTGGGACAGGAATTAGCTCAAATATTTGTAAATTGTTCTTGCGCTGTAGCAATGTGGTGCAGCTACAGTGGTTAACTGTAGGGTGATCCTACCATAGAAGGTGGCTAGGTTTTGTTTGTTTGATCTTAAAGCATAAGTATGTTTAATGTAAACAGAAGCAGCCTGGCAGGGCTGAAGAAAGTCAGGCTTAGGACTTGTCATTACTTCCTTGGGTACTCCTTTTTCCAGTTGCCAAGTCCAGTTTGGCCCTGGTTTGATCCCCCAGAGAGATGTTAGAACAATTTATAAGCACCTAGACAGTAATCAGGTGATAAAAAACAGCCAGCATGAATTTGTCAAGAACAAATTGTGTCAAACCAATCTCATTTCCTTCTTTGACAAGGTAACTGGCCTAGTGGATAACAGAGAAGTAGGAGATGTGATGTGTCTTGACTTAAGTGAGGCTTTTGACACTGTCCAACATGACATTCTTATAAGCAAGCTCGAAAAATATGGCCTAGATGAAATCGCCATAAGTGGCTGCAAAGCAGTTGAAAGAAGTGTTCTGAGAGAGAAGTTATCAGTGGAGCTCTTTCCAGCTGCGGGGACAGCTCACCTAGCGTGGCTCGCCGGCCTCTTCCAGGAAAAGTTCTACTCTCTAACCCACCATTCAAAATGTTAATGAGAAAACAGACCTTGTTTTCTTCTTTTTCTTTCTTTTTCTTTTTTTAAACAGGGACAGCAGGTTGGGGGTTGGGGGCGGGGGGGGGGGAGTTTGCAACATTTTGGAAGAATGAATCGGTTCAGAAGGACCTTCATAAATTAAAGAGGCCACAATAAAAATCAACTAGGTGAAACTGGGTGAAGAAGAGCAAGATACTGCTGTTGGAAAAGACACGATAAATGCACAAAGACAAAATGCAGAAGTAATTGGAAAGCAGAAAAGTGTCTGGGGTTTTAGGAGATCACAAGTGAAATATAACTCACAAAGGACATGCTATTGCAAATAAAGCACCTCTTTTCTCGGGATTCTTTAACAGGAGTGTCATGTGTAAGACATGGGAAGTAATTATTTTGCACCATATGGTGCTTGTGAGGCCTCAGCTGGAGTATTGAATCCAGTTTTGGGGACTGCATATAAAGAAAGATGTAGATAAATTGGAGAGTTTCCAAAAGAAATCATGAGGAAATGAAGAATTTTAAAAGCATAATTTAAAAGGAGAGGTTGAAGGAGTTAGGTTTGCCTAGAATATTTATTTCCCTTACCCCTTTTATCCAGCAGGAGGGTCTGGGCAGTCTCCTGAAGTCTCTGAGAGTCCTACATTTTTATAATCCTAACTGTAATATTGGCTGTCTGAATGACATACTCATCTGAGTCACGATTAATTGATGCCATAGCAGAGGCATCTTTAGAGATGTTGTAGCAGAGACTTCGGTAAAGATCTGAAAGACGAAGCAGATACTTGGAGTGGCTTCTGAGGGTCTCTCTGCAGGAATGGCAGTAAGGAAGGTGACTTTATTGGGGAGTTAGGGAAACCTGTGTTCAAAACTGACGTTATTAGTGACGGGGAAAAAAATTACTTGATACTCTATGATTATTTTTGTATGTGACAACATGGATTTAAGTATCTTAATTTTGACAGGTTCATGCTGTCCTTCAATACTTTGCGGTTTCCTTCTGTGAAGTATTCTTCATTGGAGATTTCTGATTGGATCCAGAAATATATTTTTTTCCTGATTTGAAATGCAGTATAGAAGGACAATGTTTTTAGGAAGTAAAAATTTTTAGGAAGGAAATAATTCCACATTTACGGTGTATGACCAGATCTTCCTTCCTTCCTTCCTTCCTTCCCTTTTTCCTTTCCCTTTCCTCCTTCCTTTCTTCTATTTTTCGATTCCAAGATACATCTGCTGAATTGTATCATTTAGATACTGAGGCATTGGCAAAAACAGTTGCTAGCTCTCTGGTTTCTGTTTCTCTGGCTTTCTTTAGAGCTGTATGACACAGAATGCAGAAAGTTCATATGATCACTGACAAAACAGTAATAGAACAGTAGATAATGAAACTTTGTAAGTTGCTAAGTGAGGAATAATAAATATAACTCCTATTTTTCTTAGAAGCCAAATCCTCCTATTCTGCCTCAAGAAGAGTTGGACTTTCCAGTGTGGTTTGAGAGTTCAAAGTGGTTTGTGGTTCAAAGCTGTGAGGACTTGTGGAGCCAGTGGAAATAATCTTGCATGCTGCGAAGTACTGTGAAGGACTGCCCAGGCAGTCTAGAGCATTCGTCATCCCCGAGTCAGACTTTGTGGCCAGCGGAGCTGAGGAGCCATAGTCATGCCCATGTCCTTCCAGACCCAGGTAGAGCACAGCTGTCATGAGGGGAGCAGATACCCTTGGCTTGGTTGTACAGTGAACTGCAGCTTCTCAGCTTTTGAGGCTGCTAATACCTGTGACTCAGGGGAGAGTGAGGTGACTGTCTACAGATACGAGCACATGTATCACGACTCATACAGTGTCTCTCCTAATACAGTGCCTCAAAAGCATTTATGTTCACCTGAAGAAAGAGAGAAAGAAACAAAAAAATCTCATAGATACACACATGCACACACCCCCAAAATAAAGAATTTTTTAAAAAAGGCAGGACTTGTTTTAATCCACAGCAAAGCCCAGGCAGCTCAAAGTTAAACTTCCCATTCAATTACTAATTCATTGCTTTTGTTTGTGGGTATTGCAGTGTACGTGGTCCGCAAGAGGACCCGCTGGTTGTCATTTTTCATAGCAATGTGGCTATCCCACAGAAGGGATTAAGAGCAAAGCTTCCTTTAGCACTTTAGCCCTGTAACTTGTGCAGCGTTACAGGGCACGGGGAAGTTGTTTCGCGGGTGTGCGAGGGGAGCTGTACGTGGGTGCGAATTAATAGAGTTTTTAAATGTATTTTTAATTTTTATCTCCAAGCAATGCTCTATTATCAGCTAGATGATAAAATGTCTTGAATAGTTGACTCTAGGGCTTTCACTAAACTGCCCATGAATGCTGAAACCATCTGTTTTTCTGGACGTTTGTCAGGGTGAGTGTGGCAGAGGCAGCTGTTTGAAAAGGGACGCTTTGGATGATGAACCAGCCCATTGTTTCTGAGCGATTCGCTTGCATTCAGAGGCTCTACCCAAGCGTACTATAGAGCAATCAAAATCAAACTATTGTTTGTCCCAATCATATTGATCTGAAAAGAAGGTGGTGGGATGACCGCATTGTAGATGCAAATAGTTGTTTAGAGCAGCTGTACGCTGGCCAATATGTACCACAGTAGGAAACCCACATGGAAGCTAGAGGGCTCCCTGCACCCTACTGGGGAAAGAGAAAAGATGATGCCAGATTGAACTCCAGTCTACAGCAAAAAGGAAGGCTCTGGACTGTTGGTATTGCTAGTAATTCGCTTTTTACAGCAATGGTTGACATTAACCCTCTAGTGCCTTAGTAATTAAAGTCAATCGTTCGTTTGAGAGTTGTGTTGTGGGATTTTTTTTGTGGGTTTTTTTTTTCTCCAAGCACGTTGAGAAGAGAGCTTATCAAGAAGATAATTGCCTAAAGCTACTGCTAGGAAGTATAGGAGTGATTTGATTTCTTGGATGTCAACTATCAATTTTCTCTTCTATAAAAATTAATTGCATTTTTGTTGTTGTTTTCTATGCGGAATCATTCATGCACTGTTTAAAGTTTTCATAATTTATTTATGATGATGAAAATATAGCAGCTGAATCGAAACATATTGTGGTGTTCGTTTCTATGTTAAATATAGCTGTCTTATCTCTGCAGAAAGCAGGGGAAAAGATGATCTTTAGTGCATGTAATGAAGATTATAGCTTTTAGTTTAGAGTAACTGAGAAAGCTGCACTTCATCCATTAACATTTTAAGCTTTTTAGTTGTCCTTGTCACTTCATTGCATGCATGCTAATATCTCCTCATATAAAATTTAATCTGTCGAACTAAATGAAGGAATTAGTATCTGAAAGACATCTTTCATTAAGCAATTAACGATTCTTTCTAACAAATCTACAAAAGCATATGTGTTTATATTTAATAAGTATTTGTATGATCAGCCAATTACAATACATAGATCCATCTTTTTTGTTTATCTGTGATATTACAAAATCTAGATTTACAATCAAGTTGTAATTACGCTTTAGCAAACACATTATAATTGTCAACAACTGTGGCTAGGGGACCACTGTCTTTGAAAATCATCGCAGTCACCTAAAGCTCAATGTCTATTTCTTTGTGTAAGAATCTTTTTTTTCCTGTCCCTTCAGATGGGAAGAATAGTGGTAAAGAATCTGCACAGGGAACACATTCAAGGATATTTCTTTTTTTTTTTTTTTTTTTCAAATGAACATGATGTATATGTGCTTGTAGGAGGGAAGCAAACAAGAATAGGATGGCAGCCTGGATGAAAAGATGATCACCTGCACCAGCTGCAACATGTTTCCTTTCACAGTGTTGGAGTAGCTTTTCAGATGTATTCCCTTTTCTGGCTGCTTGCCTAATTTTATGAAGGGACACCCCATCCTGACTGAAACTATTAGTAGACCTGTGTCAGTCTCTGTGTGAAAAGCGAAAAATAAAAATAACGGCGTTGTCTCCTTTTGACCTTGCACCGTTATTAACTTCTTTGGGAGTCATTTTCTTAGCAGGATGTATGAATGCTTCCTTCTTGTCTGAATTATTTTAATCTTCAGAATGCTTCGTCTGGTGTATAAATGTCCAGTCCCTGCAGCAGACTGTGAATTGTCAATTGACTAATATCTCTCTCATTAGAAAAAAATACTCCATTTTCTTGAATAAGTTGATGCTCAGGTACTAGTTTCTCTCTGATTTGGCCTTTTTATAGAACTTTTTTTAGATTAAGCGTTTGCATGGATCTTACAGTTGTCTGGAGAATAAAACTACAGTAAAGCAGATGAATAGCATTGTGCAAGCTGCAACTTAATGGGCACTTTGTTGAAGGAGAAGCAAATTCTACATTAAAAAGTGGATTATTTTCGAGCACATACAACTCTTCTAAGCATTTCTGTTTACTAAATAAGAAATAATTATATTCTCTACCCTTCTGAGTGCTTTTAGGTCCATCTAAACTACAAATTCTGTGCAGTTAGCAAGAAAACTCCACAGAGAAAAGCTGGAGGTGGGTTGGAGAAATAAACCCCAGGTACTTATAAAACACTGCACCTGCTGTTCTCTTGCTGGGGACAAGAGTAAGCCCCAGAGGAGAGACAAGAGTCAGGTCAGTTAATGAATTACAGGAGGTACTTGGGTGTTATAAAAATTAATTTGGCCAGTAGAAAGACCTGTTTTTCTTTCTAGACATACCAAACAACATTAAGACAGACAGTGCAGCATGCTTGATTTGACTCATTTGCTTATCTTTTTCATTAGCAGTTTGTTACCTGACTGTTTCAGAGCCAGCTCTCCAAGTGTTAAAATAACTCTCCAGCTTGACAGCTATCATATATGTCTGGCAGTATTAACAAAGTGCAATCCTTGCCATAAAGTCTAAAAAAAATGTATCAGACACCTACTCGCTGATTGCCAGAGGACCAAACCTCTGAGCAGGAGAGAGACAGAGGGAGATGCTGCACCACCAGCGAAGTTCAGGAAGGATGAGGAGCCAAGACACCTGCCATCTTCACCTCCTGGAAAGGAGGGGTGGAGAAATCCTGGAAATCTTTGTTCACTCTCAGGTACTTCTCTGTGGCGTCTGTGAAAGTCTGTTCAAAGTTTCACCCTTCTCATCAGACTCAGAGTCATGTTTATCTCATCTTACTTTGTGGTGGAGGCCAAAGTCATCTGCTCAAGGATGCTTTCAGCTGCGTGCACGCAGTGTGCTGCACAAAATACCGGTAAGACCCATTCCCTGAAAGAGCCCTGACCGCTTTCCAGCATTGGCAGCTTCCTTCTTTTTATCTTTTGTTTAGCTCTTACACAGCTTTCTGGATGTAGACTTTTATTATGCTGGGTTTTTCTACGCCTTTGTACGTTTAGTTAAATCTGGAGATTTTACCAAGTGCAATTCCTGGATCCACTTTACTTCAAACAGAATTTCATAAACAGGAGCTACAGCATATTGGTGTTTGGTTATATTCCTTCTGACAAAGAGTGGTATAAAGACATAGATAGAAATCAGTGCCTTGCAAAAATACTACATCACTAGCGCATAACAATTTTACCTTTTCCCATGATCAGTTTTCATCAGAAAACTGCATCATTCTGGAGATGCAGTCAGCTGTAGGTGTAGGGTTGTGGTTTTATGCTGCACTTACCTGGAGGGAATCATTCCCCTATGGCCTCAGGCTGAATTGAACTCTAGTATGGTCAACTGAATGCCCCCATGTCTGATGTGCACTTCCCCGTCTGGACGTTGGTTGTAAAAGGGCTAGATGCAAATCACAGTGTGGAATTATTAGAACTGTCTCTGTATTAACATTATTTAGATGGAGTTTTATTAGGAAACAATGGAGGGAGTTTCTTTTTGGAGTCGTGAAAGACTCAGATCTTTAAATCCTAATGGAAACAGAGAGATGATAGTCTGATAATGTTTCTTTGGGGGGATCACACAGAAATAAAGCCTGTTTTGCTTTGTTTCCTTTAGGATTTTAGTTTTTTTAGTATAACAATGCATACATCTGAATCCACCTTTTTTTATAACAACATTTCTAACACATGTTTTTATACTTCAATAAAAAAAGAGACTTTTTTTAAGCAGTCTCCTTTTCCTGGTGAATATTTTCTTCCTAAAGAAGCATTTTGACAATGATACTGATTAACATCCTTTCACAAGGTGAATAATATGTTAAGCAAAAATGTTGTAGAGTTAAAGAATTTGGCACAAAATTGGAATAAGGACAAAATGTTGTCAGAATTGGGTGCTGGAAGCCATATGCTTCTTTTTTGAAGGTGGGTCACGTTTTTAGCTGTCAGATTGCTAGGAATCCTCACGTCACCCATGGACTTCAGGCAGAGACAGGTTTTCACCATGGTGGGAAGGCAGGCCTGTCTGCTACCCCCAGTTTGGCACATGAATGTGAAACTTGTGTGACAAGGCATCTGATACATCAAGCCTAATTTGTGACGTGGAAGGACTTCTCTAACAGAGATTTGATTTCTACTCGTCCTCAGGCAAACTGTCATTTTGCTACAAGTTTCAGAAAATGGAGAAGATTTGGTTTCTTGTCTTATTTTGCTAAAGGGTTTGACTTGTAAAGTTAAGTGCTTGAATAGGAATTTCATCATTATAAGAGCACAAACCAGTTTTGTGATTTGTGGACCCAAGCATCATTCTTCTGTTTGTTTAGGGGGAAAAGAGACAAAGGGGGAAAGAGCTTAACAAAAGAAGAAAATTTTAAAAATTGGCTTCTCATCTCAACCCCGAATGCAGTCATAGGTAATCTGTGACCAGACTTTTGTGCCCACACTTCTGTACTAGCTCGAGGAAATATGTTGTTTTCACCTTCTGCTTCTTTCCAGTGTATTTTTAGGAATCCTTAGTTTTACTATGCTATGTAAGTATGTCTTCTTGTCCAGAGAACTGGTCTCACTCCTGTACCATATAAATCCATCTTTCTTTTTAACTTTTTTTTTTTTTTAAACTGTCCACTAAATTTTCCTTGAAACTCAAGATGGGGTTTCATCAGAGACTTTTTGGGTGTGATACAACTATTTCTGTTGAAAATACACATATTAACAATACTACCGTGTTTGTGCATCAATTCATGTAAGAAAAGAATCAGTCTCTCAGTCCATGGCCTCTTCTGTGTTCTCAGGTGTGAAACCCCAGCACCAAGCAGAAATTCTTGTCTCTGTTCTGAAGCACAAACCTCTCAGCTGGGGCTCACAGATCTTCCATTTCCATTACTGGTGCTGTGCCCCATATTTCTTCTTTCTGGTCCTTCTTTTTGTTGCCAGTGAGTCCTGACTTCATGTTCTCAGCATCCTTACAGTCAATATTTTGTTGGTGAAAGTATTAAACCCAACTAGTCTTGAAGCCAATCCCCAAAGTACTTCACTAGTGACCTCCTTCCCATCCATTTCTCTGTGTAAACCACTGGCTTCTGCAGCTGGTCCTAGATCTCCATTTGAACTGGTTGTGACTGGAGTTGCTGAGTTCCACATAGATTAGAATGACTGGGTTTGTTGTTTTATTTTCAGTCTGAAATAGTGGTTGTCTGTGAAAAGAAAGATGCAAAGTGGTTTGATTTAATTTAATGTCTGAGTGGCTCCTTTAAAAAAATGTTTGAAAACCTCCATAGGTCTAAAGGTTCGTGGTGCCCTGGATGGCTTTTCTTCAGTCTTGCCATTAGAGAGAAATGGGCATAATAGCACTGTTCAGCTCATGATTTATTTGAAGAGGGCATTTATTTCAGAAAAAAAAATAGCACAGTGATCTTTTCAAGGCAGACTATTTTTGAGTTGTAGTATCTTTTCAGTGTTTGGAAATGAAATTCTGTTGCTATATGGATTTTGTATGTCACAAGGAGTTTTATGCAGCCAATTAACGCACAGAATTTCCATTTCTGAATGGCTTTTAATCAAAAGCTTGCAAGGTTTCTTCCCAGATTTCCAAGTATAAGACAGCAGATATGGAACCATCCACACTGAGAGAAAAGTTACCCTACTTTCTTGCAAATGAGTTTTTAAAAAAGAGACTATGTATGGTTAGTAGAGATCCCATAGCAATCTGTCCCGGCATGGTCATCCAGTTCAGCTGTGGGTGCTTACCAAGTCACATATCCCAGTCATCCCAGAAAAAACCTTCCTCTGCTATTCTTTGCTTTAAGTTTTATTTGATATTGCATTCTTTATATCTCCAGCTGTTGATGGTTTAATCCCAAACCAATGAAAACAGCTTCTGAGCTGCTGCACTACCACACCATTCACATCTATGAGTGGGGTCAGCCCTTAAAAAAGCTAGTCACCACCCAAACAGAAGTTATTTCTCTTTTCCTCAAGTGAGGGTGGCTCTCAGGTAGCTTTCTCATGTTTTAGTGGGACGATTTGCTGACCTTTCAGTCCTGATGTGAGTTTTATATTTGGGAAAGTGGGTGATGGAAAGTTTCTAAAGACATAGAAACTTCTGTGTGTAGATTTATTGAACAAATTTGATATTCAGTACTTACTGCTGGCAAATACCTCACATTCAGTCCTCAGTATGCATGTGTTATAGAAATCACTATCAAATGTGGAATGTGTACTCAGCCTTCAGGTTGCCAGCCCCTTTTCAGTGGTCTGTGGGGACAGGACAAGGGGCAATGGCTGCAAGTTGGAGCACAGGAAGTTCCGCACCAACATGGGGAAGAACTTTTACACAGTGAAGGTGACAGAGCCCTGGGACAGGCTGCCCAGGGAGGTGGTGGAGTCTCCTTCTCTGGAGATATTCAAGACCCGTCTGGACGCCTATCTGTGCAATACAAGCTAGGGAGCTGCTTTGGCAGGGGGTTGGACCCGATGATCTCTCGAGGTCCCTTCCAACCCCTACAGTTCTGTGATTCTATGAAGTAGAGACTTTTTCTCAAACAACATTAGTTTTTCTCATTCCAGCAATGGGTGAATCAGTTTCATGATAATAATGAGGCTAAATTAACAAAGTTTATTAATTAAATAAATATGGAGGCTTATAAATAATAATTTAGTTCTAGAATCTTAAATCTTTTTAGATCAAAGGCCTTCTGCAACCTACGCTTTGTTTTTAACTGATGGATATATAGCTCCACTTCTGTTCTAAAGCCAGTTTCTTTGCTGCGCTGAACACACAAGAAATATAATATAAAATATTGATGGGAAATGCTATGTAATAACAAGGCACAGTAGTGATTCAAATACAGTGACAACTGTATGAGTCAAAACGTTTGCTTTATTGAAGGATAAAGTCAGTGCTGCAACAGGAGGGAAGTGGAAGTGCTCCGGATACTCTATATATGATGTCTGATTTTCAGCCTGTTGCTGCATGGAGTTTGGTGGGATGCATGCACAGACCCCTGAATTGAGCGTGGTACCTCCATGTGTTTAACCCTTTGAGCCTCCGGGGAGTGCAAATGGGCATTCAGTGCCACTCCAGTGTGGTTTTGTACTTTGTTTTTGTTCTCTCCCTGGTTACCTCTCCTGAGGTAAACCGCTCATGGTTTTGTGGAAATCATTTATACTAATGTGGTAATGAAGACATAAGGGGCGCCATTCATTTTCCTAAACAGAGACCTCTGTCCTATGTGGCCTCCAGCTGTGGGTGCAGAAGGATGCAATTCTCCCTCTGTGGCAGTGTCAGACCTGCCAGCTCTGTGTGAATGTGTAATAAATACCATAGAGCATCTCATGGCACTAGATAGACCCATGTCTTGAGGCAGCTGAATTGAGCCCTGCTTGGTTACTTCAGGTGAAATAAATCCATTTGAGCTCCCCATTGCCTGTACTTGTCACAGTTGGGGGCGGGTAGGGAGGGATAGAGGGAGCGTAGATAAGAGCATTTTTAGATACCTACATTCAGGTATCTAAATTTAATCTGAAGCCAAATCCCACACACACAGCCAAAAGCAGGGTACTTACTGTCTTATTTGGTATATGGGATACAGGTTGGAAACTGTTGGCATGCCACTCTCTACCAACCTAAAACCATACTCATCTTTAAATACTATGTGAAATTCACCCATCCTAAGTTTGGGCATCTGACCTGTTTAAGTGAAGACTGTAGTTGTCCCTCTGCAGTCAAGATACAGCTCAGTATAGAGGAATTCTGCTCTTGGGCACCTCAGCTGGGACTAGGCACCAGGCATGATACTTTCCATCAGCTGTATAGGATATACAGGGTGATTTGGATTCATTACTGGCTTGCTTTAATTTAAGGGAAATGAACCTCAACCTAAATTGTTTCATGTTGCAGCTTCAAAGAGAGCCCCCAAAATGTAAAACAGTGAATATCAGGGATGCAAGCAAATAGCAAACAGATTTGGCAGATGCCTGACTCGGGTGTTAGGCTGAGTGATGAATTTAAGTGAGGAATTATTTTCTTGCTCATCTTCTTTGAAAGCACGGTCTGGTGATTTTGTTTCAGGGATGGGACTAGCAATTGCTTAATCCAGAATCCAGACCTCCATCCAGTCTGTCTCTTCCATGGTGAATTCATAAAAGAATAATGGTGGGCTATGGGAAGGAAGGGGAAAACACTGATTAATTCCCAGAAATACTGCAATGTCCCCAGAGTAAGTTAATGTTCTTTAGGAATGATTCCTG
Source organism: Hypotaenidia okinawae (assembly GCA_027925045.1). Lineage (NCBI taxonomy): Eukaryota > Metazoa > Chordata > Aves > Gruiformes > Rallidae > Hypotaenidia > Hypotaenidia okinawae. The sequence goes on along the minus strand of BSDF01000002.1, from coordinate 126,333,818 downwards.
GTAATTTTTGTCTTCCAACTGTGGTTTCTGTTCATTGGACAAAGCTTTATTCATTTGGTTATCTTCTCTCTGGAAAGCATAAAGAAGTCTTCTGAGAAATAAAACAAGATGGAGAAAACCAGAAAAGCCTATTCATCCCATTCCTCCTTGAGAGCATCCCCACTGTGCAAAGGTCCCTGGTGCAGAGACCCCTGCCCCAAAGTTCTGTCCATCTAGTAAGGACTGTTTGCTTTTGCTTGGATCTGTCCAAGAGCTGCACAAGAAGGAATAACTCTTACAGTGACATGGCTCTGCTCATAGAGGGCCAATGTCTGGCTATCAACACTTTCTTCTGTTGTATCTCCAAATCTGTCACGTGAGTCCACCCAATTAATTACACTGACAGTGAGTACTTTTCAAGATTAAGAATGAAAGCTGAAATGTAGGGAGGGATGTGGATTGTCCAAATATGGAATACTCACACCTGTAGTACCCTGCATCTCTGCATGAGGAGCCATTGCAGGACCCAAGACTTTCCTAATGGTGACAGAGAGTCTACAAGTTCCTGTCTGCCAGCAGAGGTGGTTCTGCCCCTCTACTCTGCCCTTCTGAGACCCCACCTGGAGTATTGCATCCAGCTCTGAAATCCCTAGTACAAGGACAGAGCTGCTGGAGAAGGTCAAGAGAAGGGCCACAAAGACAATGAGAGGGCTGGAGTGCCTCTCCTATGAAGACAGGCTGAGAGAGTTGGAGTTGTTCAGCCTGGAGAAGGCTCCAAGGAGACCAGGGTACCTGAAGGGGCCTACAGGAAAGCTGGAAAGGGACTGTTTGTCAGGGTGTGTAGTGATAGGGCCATGGGTAATGGCTTTAAATTTTAAAAGGCTAGATTTAGATATTAGGAAGAAAGTCTTCCCTGTGAGGGCAGTGAGGCCCTGACACAGACTGCCCAGAGAAGCTGTGGCTGCCCCCTCCCTGACAGTGTTCAGGGCCAGGTTGGATGAAGCTTTGGGCAGCCTGGGCTAGTGGGGGGTGTCCCTGCCCATGGCAGGGGCATTGGAACTAGATGGTCTTTGAGGTTCCTTCCAACCCCAACCAGTCTATGGTTCCATGATTCAAAGCAGAAACATCCTTGTTTAGGCTTCCGAACAAGATAGTCTGGGATGAATAGCTGAAGGCTACTCAACATCATGACTTGGGGTCTTCTAGCCCTGTATTCTGTCATTGTTTGAGTTGCTGTAACCTTAATTAAGGTTGCCTTCTTACAGTATTTTTTAAAGTATCTTCTTGGAAGTGTTGGACTGCTTGTGAGTTTAAAGCAAATTAACAATACTTATTTTTTTCCCTCTGTAAAAGCTGTTTTACAATATGTCTCTTGTAAACTTGCAGCTTTCTAAGTTTCTGTATCAGAATGTGAATTGATTATGGGATTTGACAGATCGTATCCCATTAGCTCTTTGGCTTGTAGGAAACAGCCCTTGACCTATTTTTTTAAGCTTTATTTCATAAATGTTTTCAAAACTGTCTGAAGATCAAAAAAGCAGGGTCATTCATTTAAATTTACTTTAAAGACCAGCGGTTCATGGCTAATGAATGTATGGTTTATTAATCAAATGTATGTAGCTGAAAGAAGCCAACTACAATTCACTTACAATTGCGATTTTACCCTATTTTAACGTTATTTTAATGAGCTACAGATTTGAATGTGGGCTTTGTTCATCTGTTGCTTCCACTCAATTGCAGTTTCACCCTAAGAAGACACAAGACAGATTGATCAGGCTTCCAGTCATTGTGAGACTTAAATGAAGTGAACAGGGCCTTATGTTTCAAAACCAAATGAGAGGATTAAAGCAACCAAAAAAAAAAAAAAAAGAGCCCCAAAAAACCCCTCCTATGCTATCTGTCTGCTGTTCTTAAATTTGATTAAGCTACTTGCCACTAAGCACTTTTGGTTTTACTGTAAATACAGCCTAGAAATAAATTTTCATGGCCGCAGGCACCAATCAGCAAGTGATACCATGAATAATTAGCACTTAGAAACACTTGTTCATGCTAGAATATTTCTTTGATTGCCATTTCCAAAAACACACTCAGATAATAGGACAGTACATTTCTTTAAGGTCTAATTGGGATAGAGCTCTGTGCCAGCAGTTACAACAGTAGTATAAGCAAAGTTTTCTGAATATTTTGTGTGTGTGAGCACGTGTGTGTGTGTGTGTGTGTGTGTGTAGTGCAAGTTTGTATTTTGCAAGAACGGGAGGGGAAAAAAAGAATATTCTCAAATTAAACTATAATAATTTGATGACCCGTATTTTATTTTTTCAACTACAGCATTCACTGTTTGGGCTATAAAAGGCACTTTTGAACTGGAATATGACCATATCTAATATTATCTTTGTAAAATGTAGGCAGGTTGCAGCCACCTGTAAAATAATGAAATGGCCTGTGAAGACAGTGTAAGCAAGAATTCAGTATCCTGCTTTTTTCTTGCTCTGCTTTATTCCTAAACGCTCTTCAGTTGGCTTGAGATTGTCTGATGGGGAGAAGCAATCCCTGTGAGTTATACCAAGCATAAACGCTAGAAACAGTAATGTAGAAGCATAGCTCAGTTTTATAGACTTTTGCTTTGGTTTGTACGTTTAACTTCTGACATAAGTGTGTTTGAACTGCGAAGTCCATCAAGAAATACTGTGAAAATAATCATCACACTAGTGATAATGCTGTGTTTTTCACATATGTTTAATTTACCTATTTAATATTTTATTTTGATGCCAATTACACATTTCTATATTTGATGTAAATCTTTTTTGTTCTAAATTGCCTTTTGAATCTTACATGAAAAAATGTTAAGTATCAAGGCAATCTAGCATATCTGTACTGGATCCCACATTTCTTATGTACCCAAACTCCCACCCTACTGTAGGGTGACTTTCTTTGCAGAAAAGCCCCATCAGCAGATTTTGGGAGCCTGAGTAATGTGGGGCTGTTATCTCAAATGACTTTTTAGATTGAGATTTTAAATAAAGGAATATAGGAAATATGTTTTGCTCACGCTGAAACATTTTGCAGGGTTTAAAAAAAAACAGCTATAGAATCTCTAAAAAGTAATGTTTCATAAATCTGGTCTCTATATAATGCTTTGACTACATTAAGTACAAGCACTAACCGATGAGTGCAGTACTGCCGTGAAGCAGGTTAAATTCACAGCTGATGAAACTGAGGCAGAGAGGGAAAAAAATAGACTTTCTGGTGTGCTTAAGCCTATCTTAAATGACTGGCATCTCTGTGCAGCAGGGTAACACAGTGCAGGCTGGCATAACTGTGCCACGTTCTAATCTAGCTAGTGTGAGTTCGGGAAGCTGTGGCACCGTAGTGACCAGCATAGAAACTGTGGGGTAGGCTAGGTATATCTTCACTGATGTCGTCTGTGGTACCAAGATGAAAGCTAAACAGGGTTTGCCTTGCTAGACTGTGAGCTGTAACTTCATTTGATATCCTAAGGACAAATGCAATAGAGAAATTGTAAGATTATGATCAGATTTGGAAGTCCCAGACTCGCAGATTTGCATGGCTTTCTCTTGAGCATTCAGACTCTCCTTGTCTTGTCTAAGTGTTAGACTAATGTCTATCAGCCTCAGGAATTAAATGTGTGAGAATGAACACATTGATAAGAAAAACTAATTTATAATCAACACTGAGTCTTTATGCAAAAATTTAGAATAATGCAGGTTTTAAATCTGTCTGATTCCCACACATTGTTTGTTTTTAAATAATGTGCTGCATGAAGTACATTTTTTGTGTTCTAGTGAGATGATCGTTAATAGACCTTTGTGTTTTCTCAGCCTTTGTGTGGCCATATGTAAACTTGAGGAACTGAGTTCTGTTGTGTGCATCTGTGTCTAGCTGAAATCAGAGGTGATTTGATTTTTTTCTCACTCCAAACCAGAATTTTACAGGGAGAAAAAAATTGGAGTTTTATTTGAAGCACAAATATATATTCCTCTTCTATATATTATTTTTTATTTAATTATTATTTAAGAATAATGCCCTAAGAAATATTTGCATATGTTTTTAATAGAGTTAGATTACATTATGTTTCATAAAAGACGATGAAATTTTGTAAAGCCTTTCTGGGCTCATTTTCTGCAGCGCAGGGTGTTTGGCGGCACAGCCAGTGAATATTTCTGTATAGCTTTACAGCGTTAAACAAATTTCTCTTGACATTCAGTATATGTAAGTAACTGAGAATATAGTTCATTTCATTTAGTGTTCAGTCATCTAAAATCAAAGCGTTTGAGATATTATTACTTAGCTTTGATATAAATGAGTAATCTGCCATGTATTAAGCTTGCTCTGTTTAAACTGAAGTTTCCAGATAGCACAGGTTACCATCTGTATTTTTTCATATTATTATTGCCCTCATAATAAGTTCAAGGTGAGGTTTTCAGGCAGTAAGCTGCAAGTCAGTTTTCATATAAACACATTAGAAAAGCTGTCTTGACATCAGCAGCTTATGCGGTCTTCCGTCTATAATGTAAATGACTACACCTGCATTATTTTTATTTCTTCGTTATTTTTTGGCCGCTCATTTAAAAATGTTTAAAGCATTAAAAACGTCTCTGTAAATATGTGTGAAAGGAGGCAATTGTTCTTGTAGGAAAGGCCAGGAAAACACACAAAAGAGGCCACAGTGAGACGATAAACATAAAGGTCCAGGAGGTATTATGATGAGGTTCACAGATACTGTGTTCCAATCAAGCTCAATAAGCTCTGAATTCCTATTATGTTTCTCAAACCTCCAAAAAGACATGGGAAGAAACCAAAAGTTTAAGTCAAATAAAAAGCACTTAAGCCAAGAGCACATGAATGTATAGCTGGGTAATGGAGCTTTCATCTCCGAAATAAAAACAGTTCAATTCAATTGGAACTGAAGTTTCTTCCCCTTTGAAAAAGTTTATTTTAATGAGTTTGCATTTTATGCGTGGGCTGTTCTTTAATCGATGCTGCTCCATTGAAGTTTTACCCAATGAAGACACAAGACAGATTGTCCAAGCCTGCGGCTATTGTTGGGAGTTGATGAAGTGTATGGGCCCTTATGGTTGATAACAGAAGTAGATGGTCAGAGCCAATAAATAAAACTTTAACTCTGATTGTTGGGTGCTTTATGCTGAAAAGCTTTCTATTACCATGAATCTTCGGTTTTGAAGGACTTGTGAACCCAAAGGCAGCTCGTAGCTCTGTCACACAGACTAAGTCGGTCAGACAAGCAGCAATCTGTCCTATCCAATAAACCCAGTTTTGTCTTTTAAATTCTAGACTTCTCTTCAGGAATCAACATTGTTAATATCTTGACAGACCATTAACTTCATAATACATGTATCTGCTGCCCTGTTGATTTATCATAAAAATCTGATGTTTGCAGAAGTTAAATTGGGCTGTCCTTGATCATGTTTTAACAAAGCAAATACCAGACAGAACAGTTTTAACAACTGCAAGAGTGTGCTAATGTTTGAGGAAATTAGTAAAATATTTTTGTGACGGTGCTGAGAGTCACAACTGCAAATGAACCATAAAAGGTTTTGTACTCATGATAGCAAGAAAACAGAATATTAACCTAGGCTTTTGAGGGTTTTTTTTTAAATAAGAAATGAGATTTAGTTTGCAGCTAAAGCAGTCTTGATCCAAAGAGATCTCAGTGTACAGAAGACCAAATACAAATTCAATTAAAATATTCTGTGTATTTACTGAAGAAATGTCATTCATTTTCATTTTAAGAAGAAAATCTATTAAATATTTGTGTTATAATTGATTTTCTCTGAGCAGCAATACTTAGAGTGCGGCAGCCAGTGGCTGCCTCACTTTGGAAGTGTCATGCAGATACAGTAGAAGAAGTGTGGCCTTAGGGATGCATCGTGTATCCTGGAGATTCAGAGTTCTTGGGGTGAGAGGGGAAGAGAGAGGGGAATGAAGAACCCTGACCAGCTGGGAAAATGGAGGAAGTGTAGGTGTGGGTACCCTTGGGATGGATGGCAGGAGAGACAGGGTAAGGTTGCCGGGAAACAGGAGAGACATTTCTGTGGGAATGTCTGTTGTCTGTTTGCATAAGGGTCACTTAAGATCTGGCCCTTCTCAGGTTCCTCCTCTTCTTCAGCATCTCAGTGTTAGAACATCTTTCAGTGGCACATGAAGTGGCATGTCTAATATTTGTTACATGTGGTTTGTTCCTTGTGTCTGAACAAAATAAAACATTTTTAACCATGGTCAAACATTGGAACAGGTTACTCGGACAGGTTATGCAGTCTCCCATCTGTTGGTACACGGTCCTGGACAACCAGCTGTAAATGACCCTGCTAGAGCAGGTGGTTTGGACTACACAACCTCAAAACACCCCTCCCAACTTAAAACACTCTGTGATTCTCTTCCCCAGGGTGAGTTTTTGCGTACTGTGCAGTATTTAATTCTGGTAGGCATTTGTTTGGTTACTTCTGATGCTCCATGTCGTTGGCATGTGTTTCAAGAAAGAAAAGAATGAAAGGTGTGGCTTGCATATGGAGTAGAAGGTCACTGTCAAATTGTCTGCCAAAACCTCCTCTTCTGTAATGATGAGCTTTTAATTTGCGGTGGTAATGGAAGCATCAGCAGCTTGTATACATGGGGACAGTGGGCAAAGCTTACTGATGCATGCTTACCATGCCTGGCAAAAATCTCTTTTTAGCCTTAATATTTGATACAGTGGCTTTATTAACTGATGCTGCACTGAACACTGTTGATCATTCTTCACTTGTGCATTTGGTGGAGGGAGGAAAGGGCTTTCTATTTTCTCCATTCAAAGACCTGTGTTTTGTCTGTCTTCTAAAACAAGTTGAACTCGTGTGAAGAGGTAGCACAGGGAGAGGAAATAATATACAAGGTGTGGGAGGTCGAATGGATGCACCCAGTGTATGGCAAAGAACCCTGGACTGTAGCTCTAGTGACTCTAAACAGTGCACCAGTGTGTGCTTAAGGAACGACTCTGAATGAAGTAAGCAAGCCCTTTATTGTACATGCAGTACAGTAGCAACACCTACAGTGTGGTACACCAACCATAGTCTTCAAAGCGCAGAAGATCTTATATCTTTCATGTGCTAAATATGCTGATAGGACCATACTCTTGCAAACCGTGCTTTAACAGTGTGCTGGATATGGTAATGGAATAAAATGTGCGTGTGACTGTTGGGATGTGAGTAGCTGGAAAGGCTGAACTTAGAGAAAGAAGCTCTGAAACACTTGGAGGAGAGCCAGCTGCTAAAATCTCTGTGAAAAGTGGACACAGACTAAGCCAATTCCATGGCAAATTAAAGGTCAGGCTAATTTAGTGTTGAGCAAAGTTGTTTGGCGCCCAAGATGAGTTGCTCAGGCACTTGTGAGAGCTAGTGTGCTAATTGCAGCCTCAATCCAAACCACAAAGAATTTAACCATCTCTTGTACTGTGCAGGATCTCTCTTGGTACCTGATGGGATTGAAAGGCTTGATTCCATCGTACTGATAACACTTCTGTCCTTATTATGTTTTATCTGTCCTTTGCTATTGAAGAATACTGTGTTCTAGGAACTGGTGATAGCATGACCTCCTATTAAAGCAGGGATCATACATTTCCATGAACCAGATCTTGTTACTGGCTCCTGCCTCACTTTTGCAACATGCTTGGAGATTTGAAAAGGAATAGTGATAGAGAACTCAGGGTATTACTGTATTATATTATTGTATTATGCTATGCTGAGTGCTTTTGTGCAAGCAAATCTCCTTGCTGGGGAATACGTAATGTGAGCTCTTGCAGATGAGATTCATTCCCTTGCTGATGCCCATCATTGCACAGAAGCTTCACGGAACTCCAGCTCTTTCCCAGAGAGGGCTTGTGGCTCTACAGACATCCTAAATGGCAGCAGGCTGTGCACCCCAAAAAGCCCAGTGAGAGAAGGGGAGGCATAACCAGCAATTAAAGTAATTTAGAGACTCACTTTGCCATTCCTTGTTAGCATGAAGGGAATTCTCTGGGAAGATTCAGATTCACAAACTCTCTCTGAGCCCAGAGAGTGGTGCTCCTTCCTGAGGCATCTAATTATGAGTCTGTTCCTGGGTATTACCTGGCAGAGGGAGGCGTGCTTGTATTTTCCTCATGAGATAGAACTATTCCTCTCCCTCTAATTACATGTGGTAGGAATTTATTCATTTTACATTTAAATTGGTTTTATATGAAGCTGCTTTTACCTGCTAGTAGACCTCAGGTTATAGGGTTCCCTTACTTCCTCTAGTCATAGAATCAGGCAGCGTTCCTGTTGTTCCTGCAAGGATGCTCTGAGGAATGACTATCCATGCTCTGCCTTGCATAAACTAGTTCATCTGGGGATTTCACCACTTTGAGCAGTTACATATCAGGCAAAAGAGTCCTGGGCAGTTAGAGTCTGCTGGATCCTGACTTACTGTCTTCTCAAAAAATGTTCTCTCTTCACTTATATAGCATCAGTAGAGCTTCAGGGACAGTATCAAAGAGGAGAACTGTAGCTAGAGAAGGCTCTAGTTGGGTTTTGTATGTCCTGGTTTAATGAAAGGAAAGGTTGTTGGAAGAGTGTTCATCATTTAAGATAATAAAATAACATGTTCAGTGAAAATACTGGCTGTATTTCAGATACATTTGCATCCATAGATCCTTTTCCATGCATCACCTGCAGCTATGGCCCATGAGGACCATGCATTAGGAGCAAGAACTTTGGCTGCAGAAAAGGACTGGGTTGTATGTAACCCCTGATAAGGCTCCCACACATCATGCTTAGAGCTCAGACTCCATCCAGGAGCTGCACAGTTAGCAATGGGATTTGCCTTTTCTGGTCATGATTTAGATTAGATATTAGGGAGAAATTCTTTACTGTGAGGGTGGTAAGGCACTGGAACAGGTTGCCCAGAGAGGCTATGGATGATCCTCCCTGGAAGAGTTCAAGGCCAGGTTGGATGGGGCTTTGGGCAATCTGGTCTAGTGGGGGGTGCCCCTGCCCATGGCAGGGGGGTTGGGACTAGATGGTCTTTGAGGTCCCTTCCAAACCAGTCTGTGGTTCCATGATTCTGTGAGGTAGCAGTTAATGATTCATCCCTGTTGTGTTAAATAAGATGGTGGGTTGTCTCAGATCCACGCAGCACTGACACACTGACTTCTGAGTCTTGGGAATGTAAAAGCAGTATTCAGTAGGAAAACTGTACTTAATAGAACAAACTTCTTTTGCCAGAAGATAAGGAGAGTTAGAATTCAATTTATATGATAAAAGTACAGGCTAGAGGCTGTACCGCTTGCTGTCCTTTATTATAATCCCCCAATTGCCAGATACGGGTCAAAAAGGTAAGATGTACTCTTTTGTACCAAAGCAGTGGAGTAATGAGGACATCTGTTTTCATATGGTACTTGACACACACTACCAGAAATTTGATGTCATGCTGTCCAAACTTGTACATCATTGCAGAATTGCATTAGCTTTTCTGATTGATTCTGACAAGTCACTGACAGTTTTTGAGGTGAAACACAGACATGACAAAGGGCAAGCAGAGGCTGCATATGTCAGCTGGAACACTCCCTTGTTGACTCGAAGGGGTGAAAATCTTTCAGTCTTGTCTCTATCTGCCCCCTTGCTGCTGTTTAACCTCCCCAACCTTGTCCCAGTGTGAACGGCTTCAGACATTATTTGGTCACAAGAGTTGGTCCTTTTGAGGGTTTTTTTTCCAAGAAGTAAAGCACCAAGGAGTCATTTTCTTTTCATGGGTTAAAGTGTGTGCCCATAAGGTAAAAAAATGCAGCTCAGTAAATTTATTCGTCATGAATCATGCAAGGTTGATTTCATTTATCATATCACACCATAAACATAGTATTTTGTGGTTTGTATTTACACATGCATAAATTTAATTTACCCTCACGGTGTCAAGCAAGGCCTTACTTCCTTTCCAGAAAGTGCTAGTGTATATGTACTAACACAAAGCGTTTTAAAATACCAGAACTCGATGAAAAAAAATATTTGTTTTGTTTTGATGGGGGTTTTTTAATGATCTAGGGATTTGGGGGGGTCTTTGAGTGGTTTGGTTTTTTTATAAGGAAATAAGGACAAATATCACTCCGGTGATGATATATGCAGGTTTACCGGCTCTGAAAAAAACATGGGATTCCCTCCGGTGCTACTGTCAGTAAGGTCAAATGCACCATTTGTTCTCAATATATGTTTCTAGGTATGCTAGCAAAAGAGCAAGTGATGTGCTGTAGCATAGCAAGTTGGAGTCACATTTTATTTTACGATTTTACACGCTATGTTTTGCTCCAGCTCTCCCTATGAGATGTGTGGTCATTTTTTGGCCATTGTTTGGTCCATGTCTTGAGAAACAGCTGGTCAGCAAATGCAGACTGGTTGTGTTGCAAATATTTGCTGCTTAAACACTCAATTTTCAATAAAATTAATAAAAGAATGTAACATAAATTAAATAATAGGATCAGACCGTGTATGCCTTGGTTTTGCAGATAGATATGTTATGCTTTTAGCTGATTTATACTTTTTCATAAGGAAGCCTAGAAATGCAGTGATCCATTTTAGGTGAAATACTGAAGCTGGCATTTATGATTTGAATTAAAAGCTCTCTTCAAACCATATGTTCTTATTAGTAAGAGAAAGCTCCCCCTTTACAATTATTTTCTAATTAAGAACAGGTCTTTTTACAAAATTGTATTGTAATAGTAATGAAGAAGCATGTAAAGGAGGAAAATGAATAATTAAGGAAAAATGTAATTATATTAATCGTATAGTCTTAAAGTAGTATCCAAGTGTTAAACCAGAGATTATATGAATGTTGTTTAGATCTCACTTTGCCATGAATTTAGAAATTTCATTTTGAAAAGATTGTGATCTCTCAGTTAAGTTAGTGGAAGGCACTTGTAGAACCATAGACAACATTATCGCATCTTCCCAGAAAGAAGAATGTGTGAAAGAAAGGCTTTGCACAGCAAAGCAACAAGCTTCCCTATTTTATTGTCATGTAAATTCCAAGATGCTACATTATCTTCAACCCACAGGGCTCTCTGAAGTGGAACAAGTTAGACCTTTCAAAGTATTTGATCTGTGGTCACCTATTTTCTTTTTGCTCGGAGATGCAGACCTCTCTTGGTTGCAAGATACTTGCTTTTATTAGTTAACATTTGCGGGCGTTTGAGATTAAACTCATTGATTCTTTGAGATCCAGGGATTCCACTTTGAAAACTCCCAGTATCTGGAGGGCAGTGTCATTTCATCATCATGTACTGTCTGAGCCGCTAAAATTAATACCTTGATCATGCAGTGGTCATGTTGGCCACAAGAGGTCTGGTTGATATTTCTGTGGCTGTGAGGACCCACCAGAAGTTGCTTTGCTGCTCCAGTTCTGTGGTTGGACTGTCAGACCTCATATGGGCAAAGCTGGCCCAAGGCAGTGTGTGAACACAGTTTCTCCATCTCCTACTTGGAAGGAGAAGCACAGTGTGATCATCTTCATCTTTGATTGTTTCGGATTCCAGACTGAATCGTTCACATTCAATAACAATTTTGTTCTGTCTGTTTTGTATGCTGGAAGGACTTGCACAAGTCATGCCTCAGTTTGGGAAGCCTAGATGTCATCAGTTTGCGTACCCGCAGAGGACAGCAGTACAAACAGCAACACAACTGCTGAGATACAAAAAATGTTGACTTGTTGCTGCTTTTGACATCGTTAGTGCAGCCTTTTGGGTTTTTGGTGGGGTTTTTTGTATTTGCAATTCAAGTTTATATGTAAAACCACACATCGTTATCAAACTCATGCAGCATTTAGGACTTCTACACAGGGCAAGGTGATTTTCAGCATATTCCTTAAAATGTCTTGTTTTGCTTAGATGCTGTTGACTTGAATTTCCATTGTATTTTTTGTGGTGAAACTTGGAGATATATAAAAAAGTATTCTCTGTTGGTTGTGCATACATAATTTGAGCTCACCAGCTGGAATCAAATGTATATGTAAATGATGGCAGATTTGGGCTCATAATTGTTCAAATTGGCTATGGCATTTGTTATGTCAACCCTGTGTTCTCAGTGCTGCCACTTCGATTTCAATCAAAATTTGTTAGGCAGGAGTCATGGAAAACTCCATTCTTTGAAGTGTGTAACTTTTTCTTGGTGCAGTCTGGAGTTAGTTTACATTTAAAGAATTATTTTAGCAAGTGACAGTCTTTTAATAGTTTAGTCTGCAGCATAGTCTTAGGTTGCATTCTTCAGACACTTCCAACTTGCTTCCAGTACTAATGATGAAGATTTACTTCAATCTATGAATGTAAAATCAAATGCCTTTTTATTGTTTTTTTTCTAAATCCATGTTAATATTTTAGCCTCCTCCTCATCTGTGAGGGCATGCTGTAGATATTAATTAGGGACAATTACTAGTTGCAATGCCCTCTCTGAAATTAGGACCTGTATACAATGCTCTTTTTACAGACACTCAAGAGCATCAGCAGACCTGGTACAATGGGACCCTCCAGACATTTTCTTTCAAAGCAGCTGGTTAAAGTTACTCAAAATGATGGTTTAAGAACACAGGATATTTATTTCCAAACCTACCAAGCACACTGGACCAGAGGTTCACAATGGCCAAAAAAAAAGTATATAAGAACATATACATACTGTGTTTTCTAAATATTATCTTTCTGGTGGCTCCAGATTAATCCTCGTGTTTGAGTTGGAAGGAGGAAGCTGTTCAGCCCACAATATACTCCTGCTTTCTGGTTTTTGGTTTTTCCAAATTGTTGTCTATTTCACTGTTTCACTAACATACCATCTGATTTTCTGGCATGCCTAGAAACATTTCTCTCCCTTCTCAGGCCTTTGAAGATGTCAAGTTTCCATCCATCGCGGGCTTGATCTTGGCAGGACTGTAGCTTGAAGAAAATCAAATATAGGCGTTTTTACCTCCTCGGAAGTTGTGTACCTGTAGCTATCATTTGGTTTTTAGCCTTTCCTTTAAATACTTGCTTTTATAGTCCCTTTGATTCTGAACAGAGTCACACAGATGAGCAGGCATCAGAGCAAACCTGGCCAGGCAAACAGTCACTCTCGTAATATTTATAAAATATCAACAGTTTCTTGGTTGATCATAGGCCTGACTTTTCATTATAAGGAATTGAAAAATGCAGTACCATCAGCCTTAAAATTAAGGAGTGAGCAGCAGAGAAGTATTAACTGATCTGGGCTGTCACAAAGTACATTTTGGTGTCTTAGTTAGGTAGGGCTCAAGCAGAGCAGAAGTGCCTTAAGGCACAGACCGAGCTGGAGCTTTATGCTCAGAAAGCATTTTACAGCCATGATAATGTCTCTGAAATTAAGCATCCTAACAGCATGGTTGATTGTCTTTTAGTTAATTCATCACTATGTAGTATCTTTACAGTCACTTACAATGACAGGCTGTGGTATGGACAGTGACCTTTCCTGTGGCAGACTGCGTCTGCAGGCTTTGTCTGAACCAGCAGTGCAAATGTTCTCGATGGGCCTTGTTTTCCCACCAGATGAGGTTGGTTACAGTCCATGTCTGTGGGTGCAAATGCAAGAGAAACGGGGAATCACACTGAGGAATGGTGGAGCTGCTCCAGGTCCTCCTCACCCACCCCTGTCCTTGGGTTATCTCCACAGAGGACATCTAACAGGTGGGCCCTGTGCATTTGATACATCCTACACTAGACGATCCTGCATTCCAAGACCCACAGACTGTACTTTTCCTGCAAAGGTCAATGACTGCATTTCAGAGTTCTTCAATGTAAAGGTGTTGGCACATTTCTAACTAGATAGGTGCTTGGGTTTGACATCAGCAAAGTCTAAATTTCATTCAGTGGTTGTAGGTCTTAACACTTTGGCCACATTTATTAGCATCATGGTGAGCATCTTGTTACTGTGTAACTGAAAGTCTATCTTGCGTATTTTGAATTGCCTTTTATGGTGGTAATTACTGATTTCTATGATCATGTCTGAATGTATATAATGCCTGTGTATGAGACCAGTGTATGTTTATGTCCTGACCTCCACATTTATGTATTCCATTCAGGCAGGTGACACTGGCTTGATGGATACCACCTTAAGATGGAGCTTAGCCCCTGGCCCACCTGTTACTGGTTTTAGTATCCTGCTGAAAGGGCAGCAGTACCTTCTGCTCTATCCCTTCCAGTGCATTTTTTTTTTCAAAATAACCATTTCTACTGTGGTCTGGATTTCAGTGCAGAAACAGATACTAATACATTGTACCATTTAAAAACCATTCCTGTAAATTCCTCATGCTGGTTGAGTGTTGCAGGACCTTTACAGCATTAATTGTAAGGAAAATGCTCCTGGGCACAGCAGCTTGATTTCTGTACTGAGATCCAGATTGCAGAAAACTTGGTGACTTATACCCCACTGGATCCGATTGTGGGGTTTATGCTATTAAAAGATTTATTTGGAATGCTTGATAGGGTGCAATTTATAGTTGGTTCTGTTAATGCACCGGGGGGAAACAGCAAAATATTTCCATGGAAAGAATAGCTTGGAGAATTTTTCTTTCAAAGCAACTCTGCAGTCTGACAGGTCATGGAGAAGAAAAGGTAGGATGTGCTCTAAGGAGACCAAAGACAGAAAAATAGTATGAGCTTAAGATAGGCAGACACATCCAGTGATCCAATGGTGAAAATAAATTGCTTGTTGAAGTTCAGGGCAAATCCTACCTCTCCCACATTTTCTTTTTAAGGGGAATGCTACCCTTAAAAGAATGGCTTCGTTCCTCTATGAATGTCATGATTTATAGGTAGCACAACCTGTCTCTCAAGTTTTCTGTCTGGAAAGAAAAACTGCTTTGATTAGGAATAATAAAACAACACCAGGAGGAGTTACACTGTGTTTGCCTGCCAGAAACAAACAAGGCTGTTAACATCCTTTTTAAGCCTTAATTTCATCAAAATAAGCGGCTCATTTCAGAGACTGACAGGTAAAGTGATTGGCATCAGGAAGGCAGTCTTCTCCTGGCTTGTGACACCCATACAGTTCTGCAGATCCCACCCCAGCATTATGCAGGATCAGCACAGGTGCTCTGCAGCAGTTTTCTTCCTACAGCAGAAGTGCAGGGGCACATATAGAGGCCTGGACAGTGGAGCTTTAAATAGAAGCATAAGCAGATTTGTATGTAGAGGCATAACCATTTCTTATCAATTTAGACACAACAGTTATATAGCTGATAGACACAAGGACAATGTCCAAAAGCTTAGAGAACTTTGAAGCTTAGCAAACTCCAAGATGTTCCCAATGCAATAGTGGCACTGTTGTTAAGATCTATCAGCTTTTCCCTTGGAGCCTATGCTTTTAACTTCAGTTTTAAAAGGAAGGTAGTTTCCAAAATTTAGTGTGGAAGATCTGCTCAAATAAAGAGGATTACATGGGGTTTGGGTTTTTTGTTTCAATGGCAGCAAAACCACACATGTAAAAATAGGGAAGTGGGTATTGGTAGCTCTCCACTCCTTTTTGGGCAGATGTTTCCTGAGATGTTGGAATAAATCTTTGGTTGTCAGTAAGATAATACTTAAAATGCAAGCACTCGGTGTAACTGAATGTCTGTGGAACCATTCTTTCAGCTCTTTCAGAGCTTTCACTGGAAGGTGACGGGGTGCTTCTGTATAGCTTCTAAGAGCTGCAGGAGGTCTTTCCCAAAGGTTTGGTATTGCTACCATTTTGCAACACTGACTGCTCCAATTTTTTCAGTGCACGTTTGAGAAGACTCAAGTGGGCACATATACAAATAGCTCCATATACAAATAGCTCCTTAGTTACTGGGGCTTGGTACAAAACCAAACAAGTCAGTGACAAGATTTCACTCCAGCAGACCTTGTATCGTGAACTTTCAGTATGTACTGAAAAGAAGGTACCAAATCAAAGCAAGTTTTCCTTCAAAGGAGCCAAGATATCTTCCCACTGAGCAA
The DNA here is from genome assembly GCA_027925045.1 of Hypotaenidia okinawae. Lineage (NCBI taxonomy): Eukaryota > Metazoa > Chordata > Aves > Gruiformes > Rallidae > Hypotaenidia > Hypotaenidia okinawae. Next base: position 126,317,848 of record BSDF01000002.1, on the reverse strand, counting down.
ATTCTCTTGCCAAATGCTGGCTCTCCAACTGTGGCCATCTTGACTAGAGAGCTATTTAAAGCAAGGATGCAATGATTTTTTTTTTTCATTATGGCAAGACTTCACTTCTCATGGATGGCTGAGCTGTTGATGCTCAAGCTTTCCTTAAAAAGTATGTTCAGACAGAAATGAAGATTAGGAAATTTCAGAAGGAAAATGGTAATTGGGAGGAACTGAAAGCAGAATTAAAATGGACACTGTCACTATAAATACGTAGGTTGTATCTGCTGCTATAAGTGTAACCAGTTCTTTTTATCTGATATATTCTGTCCTAACCAAAGTCAGAGCACACCCCACATGATCGTTGCATCCACTTGGATGTATATTGTCTCTTCTACTCTCTGACACAGTTTATAGCTGTAAAGAAAGGGCATCAGAGGGGTGATTCAGTAATTGGGCCCAAATATTGCAGTCTCCGTTAGGATAAATTCTGTTGTCTTTGACAAGCAACTGTCTGTCTCAACATGGATGTGACATTATGTACATTAGGAAGTATCTTGAAAAAATGTGTTCTTATGTAGAATGTGTCCAAAGCTGTTTAATGTTTGTTGAAAAAAGCCTCAAAGAAAAATTAAACCTCCTAAGAACTAGAAACAAACAAGGTATCCAGCAGTTGGTCATAAGCTGTAAAGCTAGGTCAATTTTCTCAGGGTGAGCAAGGACTAGTGAGTGGTAGAACAGACACTGTAGGGGTTAAATCATTACCCTAGGGCTTGCCTCTCAGGGTGGACTGACTTGTACAGTTTTTCCATGAAGCTAGTGGAGTTGAGACGTGCATATGCTCAACCTTCCTAGCTACAGATTTTTGACCCTTGAGCAATGTTGCGTGTTTCACCTTTTTTATTTTTATAACTTGGAGATCTCCCTTGGCCAGAGAATGAGCAACTCGGGTATTAGTTGCTGTTCACTTACAGCTCAAGCAGCTGAGAAGGACGAAAGAAACTTTCATTTGGTTTATATCTATGTTTATAAGAATTTGTCCTCAGAACTTGAGGATACTATGGCTAATTCCTGACCTCAAGTCACTCACCTTTCCAGGTCCAGCTTGTGTGGAAATGAACATTTCAAATAGCACTTTGATTATTTCCCAGATAACACTGGTTTCTAGAGAGCGTTCTTCAGCCTCTGACTGATAGTTGCTATCCTTGATGAGGAAATCTTGGGTTTGATTTTCTGAGTTCATTGCAAGATTACATACCATGAAATAAGTACTTAGTCTTTCAACATTTATTATTGATTTTATGATGAACAACCAGTGTCTTTTTTGACAGCAAAGAGTTGATCTTTTCCAAAAACTTTCAGCAGTTAATTATCTGGCTTATGTAGGCAAATATAAAACTGCCTAAACTCCAGCAATAGAATTGAACTAATTTATTTAAAGGCATGAATGTGCACATACTTATTTTTAACGGGCATGCTCATATTTTCATTTCTTCCTTTGTTATAAGAAACAGCTTTACATTCTTCCAACCCTCTTTCCAACCCTCCCTGATCTTGTTGCCCTTTTCTCCATTGCTGTAGCCCCTGTGACCAGTCTTCCTGTGAATCAGGCATGTGATGCAGATGTCATCCTCTATTCACGTCTTCTTAGTCACACCACACCAAATCTTACAGACTACTTTGTGTAACAACATTAAGAGACCACCTTTCTTGTCCATCTGTGTATCTGGTGTGCTTTTTCAGTTCCCTGCTCTGTTATGCCTCGGTTATTGCACCTCAGCACCTGACCACCAGTGATGAATCCATGAAATGCAACCTGCGGTTGCAACCATCTCATTCCTGTGGTCTCTCATGGTCTGTCTTCTCACTGAATCTACTAAAACTTGCATATAGTATCCAAGGATTTACACACTTTTCTGTATCAGCCCAGAATGCCAGTTCATCTTTGAGAATACTGAGGATATTGCCCTTGAGAAAAGACTGTCAGACCTTGCATTTCCTTGGGATGACACACTAAAAAAAAAAGGTTTATCTGCTAATGTGCCTAGATGGCTGCTAATCGATGTTAACTTGAATGCTTTTCCTGTGCTATTTTCTTCTGTCTTTCAACAGCTGCTGTCCCTTGTATAAAGGAATATATTTGAGGAAGTAAATTCCTTCTTCATTTGCTTTGGCTTTGCACAATGCCTAATGCCTATTGCTGTGGGTTTCTTATCCATGATTTAGGTTATAGACATATTTTCAAAAATAATAAAGTACAACTGGTTTGTTCTAGTGATTACCTCTAATAGCATTGTTTATGTCTTGTCCTCTTTACAGCCTTACTTGCAAGCAGTAACTTTTAAATTCCTGTAAACGTCAAAGTTAAAACAGTTCATTCTGCGATTATAAAGAGCATGTCTAGCTAAAACCTTCCATAAACATTCAGGGCTACTGAATACAAAAATAAAAGACACTGGCAATTTAAGATGCATTTTTGTTATTATTCCAAGGTAGTTTACTGCTTGGGAAAATAAGGAAATATTTTTTTCTCCAGCTGCTTATGTTTTATAGTCCTCTGTTTATAAACTGTTACCCTGTTTCCCTGAAGAAAACGGTGAGAACAAATCCAAAGCCTGTTGAAGCCAGTGGAGCATTAGTCACATTTCCCATTTGTTTGTCTGTGCCTTAGATACAGAAGAAGGTTGGGTATTCTTTTTTAACAAAAATACTGAAATCTGATTGCAAAGCCACAAAATTGGTAATTAGCTTGGGGATAGTTCTGGCCCTGAAGCTGCTTTTAAATCATGATCTTAATTGACTGAATTTAAAGTTGACTTCTCTTTAAACACCCTCATATGAATAACAAAGAGAAACCCCAAATTTATTAATTATTGGTTGGGGTTTTTTTCTTAATTTTACTTCTAATTGATGTTCCAAACTTTGACAAGAAAGACATCGCGAGAATAGTTACCTAGAAAATGAGTTCTTACTTTCCTATACATAGATTTTAGTTTAGATTCCTATTTTCTGAAAAAAAATAGTGTCCTCTTTGCCAGAGGCAAATCGTAATCTGGCAGGCACACAAGGCCCTAAAGACTTCAAGGGAGCTGAGCAGAATGGCCCATATATTTCATTTTAAAGCATCCTGCAATAGCTTTGAGTCAAATGAGGATCTGTATGTTGGAAAGATCTGCCTCTTGACACAGCAAGAGGAAGAAAGATTAGACAGGCACTGTATTCCCTATGTGGAGGCCTGTTTTCTTTCTTTATCAGAAGGATCTCAGCAAAGTGCTGTTGCGTATGATAAACGTGGGTTTTGCCTAAATCAGGGGTGATGATGGTGATAATGATGATGGTCTTCACTCTGTCATCGTAATTCTGTGCTGCATGTGACAAAAACTGAGGAGGGGGGATTTTCAAGTTACAGTAAGAAAAAAGAGCAACTGCACATTATCTGCAAAGCTTTTACATTTCCTAAATTTGATGAAGATTCTGCGCTCTTTTTTTGCCCCCTCCCCCCCCCCCTTTTTTTTTTTTTTGAAACCACTAAAGGCCTGTTTACTTCTGGTACTTTTTGGGGACACATAATAGGTGGAGGAACTTCAAATTGTCTACCACCTCTCTGCTGCTGCCTGCGCTTTGTGAAGGGTATGTGCATTGAATAAATGTACACATAAACAGGTTTCCTTAGACCCATTTACACAGTCACATGTCTGCGCACTTGAAACACATGTCCACAAAGTCCAGATGCAGAATGCTTTTAGAAAAATAGGACAGGGCCTCTGTTGCTGAAAGTTAGCAGAGCTTCTTTGACTTCAGGCAGTATAAATCAGCAGAGCATCACTGTGACCTAGCGCGTTCCACCTTAATTCACAAATATGGCGCTTTTTTTGTTGTTTCTTTTTCATTTCTGCTAACTAACTGGTTGGCTCGGTGAATAAGAAATCCTGCTTTCTGCCCTTGCCGGGGGGTAGTCCCAGACATGTCTGGGAGTCTCTTCAGGTCCAGTTGTTTAGCAACAACTCTCAGGACTGAAATTTCCCTTCTCCAGCACTGCAGGGTTTGCTTGCTCAGAGGAATGGCCATGCTGCATTAAACTGAAGATCCAGAAGACTATCATCTCAGATGCTTCTGGCTTTCCTGCAGTAGCATCTAGGATGCTGTTTCCAATGCCACTTGTGCTCAAGATGGCCTCCAGCCTTCCAGACTTTTCTGAAAGCTTGCATGCTTTCAGACAGGTCTTCCTTTTGCCTTTGGTGTGGCCAGGATATCCCCAACTGAATTCAGTCAACCTTTCGCAGAACAATGTGATGTCAGGTGCGGTATCAAAACATACCACAGGTAGATGCTTCGGCAAGAAGGTGTCCTGAAGGCAGACCTGATGAAACATTTGTCCCAAATCCATGGCAGGTTGCAAGATCTGCCTTCTGCTGCTTCTAATTATGAAATTTGGAACCTTTTTGACTGGTAAAGTGATTTAATGGGACAAAGGACAAGGTAGGTAGTCATCAGAACTTGTCATGAAGCTCAGGGAGAAACAGAAATCAAAGTATTCCTCCACATTTCCATGCAGTGTCCAAGACATTGGTATTAAAACTCTTTATATATATACACATATATATTTATAGATAGCTAGCTATATATTATGTATAAATTTATAGATATATATGTACTTTTTAAAAGAAAAATTCCAACATAAGATGGTTTGCATCTTAGGGAAAAATTATTCTCCTTAAAGCAGTAGGCTCCGCTTTATTCTTCTCCCCTTAGTGTGAACACTCATGGGTTGTACGTTCAGCTTGTTTAGAAGGAAGCTGGGTACTGAAGGAGCCCTCTTCAGATTCATCCTTCAGGATTCAGAGCTCCTGAGGTGCAGAACTGTGACGAGCAGCTGACATTTAAAGGAGAGGAGGCTGTCCTCTATGAATGCTATGCAAGCCTCTCAAGGGTTTTGAAAACGGGGAGTAAATGCAAACTTTATATAAAGACTTAAAGGCAAGGTGCTCCTGGTAATTGGTGTGACTGTGGATGCGAACTGCCATACCGCGCTAGGTTCAGGTACGGAGGCTGAAATCTGGCCCTGTCCCAGGACAGTAACAGCTGGTGTTGACATGCATTCAGATTCATTTTGCTTACAGAGAAGAAAAAGCAGAAATCTTTCCTGTCGGTGAAAGTTGGTGTGGAATATGTTAGGGTACAACAGAAGAAAATTGCCAAAACAGATTTAAACTAATCTGGAGTCACAGGAGGGATTAGAAGACATTTCAGTGGTGCAGCAAATTAGTACAGTTCTTTCACCTCCAGCCACTGGCTCCAAGCTCATGCCAAGCTGCAAGGAGATAAGAAAGCAGTGATTTGAACTTTACCCTTACTAGGCCAGAGCCATGGCTTCTTGTGTGTGACTCTCTTCAGTTGGGAAGTGTCTCCATTATATTCCATTTTGGACCATGGGATTATTGCTTTGGAAATTTACAGAACTGATATATTTTCAATGCTAATTAGAATTTTTACAAGAGCTTTGTCCTAATTAAATTAAAATATTTCAAAACACATCTATTCAAATTAATGCAATTGTTTTACTGTGGATGCACTTAGAGAAATAAGAAAGCACTTTATTCTCTTATTTTTATGAGAAGAGTTCATGTATGCATGTGTGTACATAAGCTTTATTTATAATAAAAACACTAAGGGAAAGAATTGTCAGTTTTTAAAAAACCTTAAACCCTTAATCTTTCTTTTTTACATAATAGTTGGATGTAGCTGATGTCATTTGGATGTTCAGTACAGCATATGCTCTGAAAGCACAGCCAACTACATTGATAAGATAACCCTGCTTCTCCGTGTACTATGGGCACACGTTTGAATTTAACACTGTTACGCTGTGGATGCAAAATGAGACACCGTGTGAGGCCTTTTTCAGAAATCTGACCATAAAACATACATTCGAATGATACCAAGTCATAAATTCATAAAAGTGAAACAGCTCTATGTTATGTTTCTCTCACACTCCATAACTCAGGCGTTTTTGCATATATGTTTGGTTGTGGCATACGGTCTTCTTCTATCAGAAAGTTACAAAGATCTGAATAATGTTACATAAAAATTGGGAGAAAAAGCTCTGGTATTTTTCATTGTTGTGATTATGATCTGGTACATGGTATAGGTGACAGAGCACCTATATCCTGGACAAGATGAGATACAACTTTCAGTAGGTATCTCTAACTGCGTGAAATAAATATTATTTTATGTATTTATTTTATTTTAGAAATGTATTACCATCTCTCATTGCCAAGGCAATATTTTATTAATCGTTCTCTCCAGGAAGAAAAATAACAACTCACTAGTCACTCTGGAATTCCTACAGTTCTGGAAGCTGCATTAGACAACCATTAGGGACAGGAGAAGGACCTTTTAGAGAATTAGAGGAGCATAGATGTTTGTTAATAGAAACCCAAATATTCCACTCTTGCTCATTGGAGTAATGCAGTTGACTTCAGGAGAAGGAGCTGTTTGTGTGTCAGTATGAAACACCTTGTGAAAAAAGTACTGATTTGAAATTCCTTAAATAATTCATCTCTGGGGATGGATAATGCATCTTAGAACATTTTAATTGTAGGGTATTATATTTAATTATCAGACTATCAGCTAGGGCATACAGCAGTTTTCAGGGTTGTTGTGTAATGAGTTATGTCTCTGATTAAAGATTATTTACGCGTTGAGTTTTTTTAATATTATTTTTATTTACTTCATAGACATACTTCACAAAATATCATAGGCTGGCATCTCTACAGTAGCTTGGAGCTGCTCTTTAAAATGTCCTTGACTTTAAATAAGTATATAGCCAGAATAGGCATATTCTTGGCTTCAGTGTAATTTGCCTTAGTCCACTCTCTGACAAGGCTGTTTAAGAGGGAGGATGCCAGTGGTTTCCAACAGGAAAATTTGTACAGTGGGAAATTCAGTGTTTGACAGTAACACAAAAGGATGTGAGATGCAGGTATGAAGGCACCTACTACAAGGGATTCCAAATTTTAATTGGACTTTTATTTGTTTCTGCAATACTAGCAATTGGAGAATGTATTAATAATTACAGAAAAAGAGTCCTTGCGACACCGCTAGGCTTGGGGGAAGTTACTAATAGACTGCATTACTTAAACAAAGGCTCATATTTTCTGTTCAGGCCGTGTACAGGGAAGAGCCTGAATTTGGGAAGAGGAACATCAGAGGAGAGCAGATTCCTTCTGCATTGCATTTCCTTGTTTTTTCACACATGGGGGTTACGGAACAGGACAGCTAAGAATATTTATTTTTACTGGGGGGAAAAAATCAAAACATCAGAGCTTGAATATTCTAAATAATTCTTAAATATAAAGAATGAGTAGAGCCTAACTGCTGGCATCCCTTTCCAAAAAGGATACTGGGCGGAATACCCTTTCATCTTTACTGATCTGGGCTTTCAAGTTGTCGTCTCTAACATCCACCATCAGCTCACACGCAGTGCACCCTCCCCCTTTCACTTCATGTTGAGGAATTGCAGGGATAAGGGGTCTAAGGGCGCTATGAGCCTCCCAGGGCCCTCCTGGCTCTCTTCAACTCCAGGCAGGTAATCCTGAAGGTAAAATGCAATGCAGTAAGCAATAATAAGCTTTTTATTGCCATGTGATAGCCCTCTGATTTCTTATTCTTCTTGTAATTGGTCGTTTTGTGATAGAGTGGGTGAGGATGGTTTAAGAACTTCTTGGAAACATGCCTCACTGCATTAGCAATTGAAACTAACCCAGACTTAGCTGGGTTTTATCATACTTTCCAAAAGAGTATTTTAAATACCATTAAATGTGAATTTAATTAGTCCTTGTGATTCCTTTGGGAGGTATAAGATTGCTATTAGACCTATTTTACCAGTGGGGAAACTGAGATAGTTTCAGGCAACTCACTTCTATGTGGTGAACTGCCAGTGGAGCAGAGATGATGATAGCATCACACCTCCTAATTCCTAGCCCTCTACCTCGCCTCCGAGCCATGTGGTTTTACTGCCAGATGTACTGCATCTCCAGACCTTTTTATACCTATGCCAGCTGTGCGTGCCTCACGCCTGCTTTTGTTCAGGCTTTAGGTACCACAAATTCTGCATCCAAAGACTGAGACATATGTTCAAGATGACTGGGAAAACATTAATTTCAAGGCTTTGCCACATGTGACAAAAGAAATCTGGGCGAGCTTGGGGTGCAGGACTGATTTTGGTGGGCTGTTCATTTCTCTAGACCACACCAGAGCTTCTCTCCAGTTCCCTAGCACAATTTTATTTCCCTCTCTCTTGCTGGAAAATCTCTGACCCTGAGAGCCATTTAGAGGCAGGAATGTTGCTGAAAACAGCCTTTTTTGCTGCTCCCTGAAAACTATCCTTATGATCCACTGAGGCTGTGGAAGAAGAGAGGACACACAAGCCTGCACCTGATGGCTGGATCATAAGGTATAAAAAGGAAGGGTATAGGATTCAGTAGCATAGGGCAGCTTTCATTCTGATGCTTCATAACTTTATGCTTGATAAAGCAGTGTACCTTTAATTTGAGGTTTTAAATGTCATTCCTTGAGTTTCTTTGTTTCCTTTGTATTCTCAGAAAGCCAAAAGGAGCTATGCTGCTTGCCCTTGTAGCTACAACTTCCTACATAGGCGATGGTTGCCCATCCAACCCCTGGCCTGTGAGACTATGGCACACACCGTTTCAGCTTCTTAGAGGATTAACAACTTTAGCTTAAAGCATAATAAGCCTTTCATCCTTTAGGCACTGGCTATTACAGAGGTATGCACATCACATTTGGCCAGTGCCCTATCTATCAGGATTGAAAAAGAAACAAAGGAGGTCAGGGGAATAGTCCCCTGTAGCCTGGGGACAGGGTGTGTTGAGCCCTGGTAGATGTTGTTTTCTGGATGGTTTGGCTTTCTCGTGAGGTTGTTGTACAGGCAGCAAAGAGGAGGGTTCTGCTGGGGTGGGGGCGCCTGGTGACCCTGCCTCTTGCCGCCTTTAAGCACACTGTATTTCCTTTTTATTGCACCTGCAAGCAGCACTGAGAGCAGGGCACTAAATTTTGTATACCGTCTGGATGTCAGCAAGCATCGCAAAGCTGGGGTTTGTGTTCCAGTTAGGATGCTGGTTTGGCTTAACAGGCTGATGCAAGTGAAGACGAAATAGCTCCGGGTTTGTTTTGCTCACTCCAGGGCACTGAGCTGGGCTAAAAAACATTATCATTTTAACTTCATTTCTTAGAGAAAAAAAGCCTTCTGTTATTCTCCTCTCCTCACTGAGATGTTGTTTTGCTTTGCTGAAAACAGACAGAAAAAACCCTTTCCTTCTAAACTCTTGTTACTGTATAACTCACTCGGGCTGCAAATCCAGCAGT